>CM062295.1:254025813-255316111 GCA_031216915.1 Pictodentalium vernedei | reverse complement strand
ACGCACGCACGCACGCACGCACGCACGCACGCACGCACGCACGCACGCACGCACGCACGCACGCACGCACGCACGCACGCACGCACCCACCCACCCACCCACCCAATACCCACCCACCCACCCAAAACCCACCCACCCACCCACCCACCCACCCACCCACCAGCGAGAAATTGTGGATCCTGAAAGTCTTGCCTGGACCATTTTGTTGTTACATAATTGACCAGTAAGTTACTCTCATTATCAAATCCAAGATGCGACTGACATACTTTTATGACGACTCGGGAGAGGTGGGTGTTGGGGGGATAGAGAGAGGTGGGTGCTGGGAGGATAGCTTGGGGAGAGTGAAATATAAAACATTTGTCCCAGAGTTTCGGAAAGAGGAAGGGTGGAATGGTACGGTAACAAAGGGTTATTTGTTCACTGATCAGAGTGTTCAGTTCGGAGATGTGGGAGATCAGCGCAGGATGGACAAAGAGTCTTCTGAGTGGAGGATCCAGAATTCAGGGGAGGGAGGGGCGCCAAATTCGTTTTTGGTCATGAAGCTAAGAATCATCTCGTTCATCCAAGCGAGTTGGTGACCTGGTTGACAGGGTTCGGGTTAGGAAAGGGGAAGCACCAAGTGTAAAATAGAAGGTCAGTTTCACCCATTTGCGTTTTTTTTTTTGGCACATGACCACTATGCTTTTCAGCAAAAATATCCCGACTGGAATGGAATCATCAAATAAAAAAGAAAGGAAATCCAATTTAAAACAGCTCACAGAAGACTGCGCAAGGTCTATAGCTGCACGCATATTGTACAAGGTTATCATTCACGATGACCCATGGGAATCTACTGCCTGTTGCAATTGATGGCCATGTGTTATGAGAGATAAAACCGTGCCCATACAGGTCTCGATGTTCCGAAAAGAATAAAAATTTAGTTGCAAAAATTATAGGGAAGAGAGGGGGGGGGGGGGGGGGGGTTCTCAATGTATGTTAGACTAGGTGTCAAAGTTCTCCTGCCACATCTCTTTCGCCTATTGTTCTCAAAAGAAATTGAAGGTCTGCCAAGTATAACATATGGTACGGAAATGGTTCCCTTAAACCAGACGGCTGTAAAGATCTTGGAAATCTTGCAGAACGATGCATGCCCCCGTGGGAACCCCGGGAAGTGAAGCAGTGATTGTTTACTGTGGTAAACAAGCTCTGTTTCACTGGTAAAATAGGACCCAGTCACTAATGCTTGGGGTGCGAGTCCTCCAAACAGGCAACATGGGGTATAAACGATCGACTGACCTTGACTTTATCTCCATGTTGTGGTCATGATTGGCCATTGTGCAAAAGTATGTGACCTTAAACAACAATAAATAAATATTAATTAATATGAACGATGCAGGCCGATGGATAACGGGGTCGAGTAATGCCTCAGCACTAGAAACAATCAATCAGTGGTGAGCTTGGATAGATGAGGATCAAGGACAGGATAGACTTACTGAAACTCGGTTATCTTAATTATTTAGTATGTGACCTTAAACAACAATAAATAAATAATAATAAATATGAACGATGCAGGCCGATGGATAACGGGGTCGACTAATGCCTCAGTACTAGAAACAATCAATCAGGGTTGAGTTTGGATAGATGAGGATCAAGGACAGGATAGACTTACTGAAACTTGGTTATCTTAATTATTTAGTAAATCTCCCCGACAGCCGATGGTGTAAAGTAATGTTCCAGAGAATTTTCAACTCGAATATCAAGACATGATTAATGGTCCAAGAGAGGGAACTAATAGAGAAATACTCGTTGGAGATCACGGTCCTGGATGTTAGGGCAAACCAGGGTAAAAAAATCGTCAGCGAAAGGGTCATGGAGGATGGTAACCTCAATTGGCGAGAGGGGGTTAAATCAAAGAGGTTTTTGGATGGCCTGCACGATAAAGAGAAGCCTGGTTTTGAAGAGTACATTGATGGCACCTTTGGGAGTCACCATTGTTCAAGCTGAGATCACAGTCCCTGGAGCTGAGGGGAACAATTGGGAAAAACAGTGCAAAGGAGTGCCAGATGTGTAATTTGGGCGTGGTGGAGATCCCGGAACATTTCTTCTAGAATGCCCAAAATTCCAGTCTAAAAGAATAAGATTCAATGGGAGTATAATGGGGAAGTGGGATGGGAGAATGAAAGACATGTGGTTAGTGAGGGACTCAAAAGAGAGGGTTAATATGTTAATCAGGGAGATTGGAAAGAATGGGGCAAAGGATGTCATCAGGCAGTTCGTCTCCTAGTGCTGGGAGGAAAGAAGAAGCGTGGGGATAGAAAGGCAGTTGGGAGTACAGGAGTAACCAAGGCTTTCTCACCCGAAAACCGCGACAAATCAGCGGTCGGCCAGAGTGTTTATACATTGGAATAAGCTACCCGAGATCTTTCCAACAGTGAATTAAACATCGAAAGAATTTCATGAAATAATATGGGATCGCTCAGTAGGTGGAGATGCAGGCTGCAAACTCAGGGGTCCTCGGTTTGAATACCACCTGCGGCAACCGCGTTGTCCTTGGGCAAGTCACCTAATCCCAATTGCTCACGTGGGGGCACGTGGGCGTTGTGTACTAAGGTGTACTGCACGTCGATGGTGTACTTGTCATCAACCAATGCTAACCCTGCTTATGAGGAGTTAGCACGTTGGCACTGTATGGAAACCACTATAGGCGTTTTTGTTTAGACTCATCCGGTTGAGAGACAATGACAAGATCGGGAGCGGGGGGATGTATATATTATTGGTCATTTTCGACACATATTGTCGACTGAGTGCTAGAATGTCCTGTCCCATAGGGGACATAGGGCATTCTAGCACTCAGGCGACGACATATGTTACCAAACCTTCAAATAACTGGTCCACGTGCATATGCAGATGAGCGATTTACCTTCAGACTTTGCAAGCTAAGCTCAAAAAGCTCATTTTGTCTCTTAAAAGTCAATTTTTGTCTAGAAAACATTATTCTCCTATAGATCGTTGTCGTTTTGGACTACAGGGGGGGGGGGGGGGGGGGGGATTTGACAGCTTTACAGTTGGTCATTTGGTAACTGCAACCATTTCCACTTTTAAATCTTTTATAATAGGACAACTGCATGACCACACCCTCTTTTTCATTTCTTTTCTGGGGGAGTAGATGTGCATGTGCACAGTTGATTTGTCAGTCGCTTCAATCACTTGAAATACTGAAATTGAGCATCCAAGTCAAACTGGGTAACAAAGGTCTACATTATACATGTAGCTCTATCGTCGCTCCAGAGGTATCGTGAGCACTAGAAATGTGTGTGTGTTGGTGGTAGGGGGGGGGGGGGGGGTGATGACGCATTATTCTAAACGATAGTCATTCATTGGCGAGAAATAATCATTTTTGTGTCTTCCCCCAGGTTGGGAAAAGACTTTCTCTCCTTTCTCTCCTTCCTAAATCGTTTTAAGCCTTTAACAAATGGAGTCGACTGACGCTGCAGTTGGCAAAATTCATTCGTAGGCTTGAAATATCATTGAAAACAACATTCTCAATTTCGGGTGTTGATAATCCGGTACCTTCATATACAATATAATACTCATGCTACCTTAACACCACAATTAAAGTAGAATAGGGTTTGGGTAAATCTCTACTTTAGAATAAAGTTGCGGGTAAAATACCTAGGGTTCTTACCAATTATTTCGGTTAAATAAATGCTCCAAATGCAAAACCTGCACATAACTTTCGACCTTTCGCGTTCGCGGTCAGGTTGAAAAGAGCAACAGAGGCTGGTTTTCTTCTTGGTTCTTTGATCCCAATTGGTTAATCCCGGTCACATGAGACCTCAGAGTGGTGGTATTCATCTTCACAGCTGGAACAGGTTACGGAGAGTTCTGGAAGTCTTTCCTGGTTCGTAGACTGTCTCTGATGACGTCACGCGAGTGGGATTATATAGCAATTCTACAACACTCTTCTCCGTTTAATTTAAAAAGCCAAAGATTATCATTGCCAAAGAAAAAACTGCCGGGAACCCAACTGACCTGGAGTACTTCTGGGAAGTCAGGAAAGAAGAGTGCGCTCAAACTTTAAGAGTTTGATCTTTTGATCCCCTATACCAAATGGGGTGACCTAAACATGTAGCAATAAGAGATCGCGATAAATTTCTAAAAGAGATCATGACATCCACTCTACCACTGGGGAATATTCCGGTGGACGAGAAGAGACCTCAATGAATGCTGTCCTAACCAATGTTTGACTATGCCCTTTGATATTGGATGGATAAGGAATTCATAAATATTGACTTGAGGGCTGATCCTCAGGTAGCCAGCCTAACAATTTTTGATTATCCTCCTCCCCTTGCACCCCCTGGAAACAGTGAGTCACCATCTCCTGTCTAGGGCGCTGGGGGCAACATTCCAAACAACCAGCGGACATTCCTAGTTGTTTTGGGCTGATACGTCCTCCATTAATTCTCTGCAGATGTCAGACACTGTTAATTTGGGGCTGGAATCTCTCAAGCCCCAGCCGTTAGTCTAGACCGAATCTGTTCCCCAAGTTAACTCGTTTGGTTGGGCTTCATTTGTGGCACTATTTTTTCAGCTTCCTAATTTATAGGAGGCTACATTTCTGCTTGGGGCTTCCCGGCAGGTGAGACTTCCAATGTTTGAATTCAGGGTCCTCAAGGAAGATATCACCATTCCGAACCTGCTCAGGGGACTTCCCTGAGCGACTCTTATTCCCTTTTTGGAGATTCCTAACTTTTCCCTGTCTGGTGCAGCAGGATTGGACCAAGGTTCTTCCTCGCCCATTCACGCCCTGACTGGTCTGCCCATATCTGCGAAGTTTTGAATCTCTTTCTGTCTGCTGTAAGTTGGGAATGAACCAGCCCTGCAGCAGGGCAAATGCACACCACATCCTGTGAATATTCTGTCCAACCTTCACCAGGGTCCCAGGGTATTCCTAAGACTCCAGGTCCAAGTTGACGTATCTCGTAACCCGATCTTATTTTGTCAGCTTCAACTATGACCCCAACGGGGTCCCATGGTTACCCAGACAACGCTGGTTCAATGTATGAATTCGTATATCTCTGTTTTTCGGTGCTATTCGTGTCTGCTTATGATTGGTGGGGTATGGCCCCTGGGTCCCAGGGTATTCCTAGGCTTCCCGGTCTAGTTTTAACATTACGCTGCTCTTTTGCGGGGCATTTATTCATTTGTTTAATGCCATGGGATTCTGCGTCATCTATCAGGATTTGCGAAAACTCTTTAGCCACCTGAGCAAATGTTTCCTCCCAGTCTGCCTTACCGATATTTTGGTATGACTTTGTACCCAGAGCAGCATCAGTTCCATTGGCTTCTGTTATGATTTGGGAGTTGTGCAATGATCGACTGCGATGGTTTACGTTTCGAAAACGTCCAACAGGTTGCGTCTGTTTGTCGTGCACCTATTGGCACTCTAACATTGGTTCTGTTTTTGCTGGTTTAATTATCAAGTCGGTTATCAGTGGCCCCTTTTCACATTTTAGCGATGTGACAGAACTTGCTAGACTCACAGCATCTTTACGCACAGTCACCTGGGCAACCCCATGAGGCGACAGGGATATTCCCTTTACTTCAGTTTGTTTGGTCTCGAAATTAGTTTCAAGGCCCTGTGGGTTCCCTAGGTCCAATGTTGCCAGACACTCTTTTTCGTATACTTTTCAGAGCTTGGTTTCACTCAATTCCTGACAGTCATTAGTTACTTTAGGAACAACCCAATCCCCCAAGGAGAGACCTTCCTCCCTGAAGTAGGCTCTTCCATCGTGTTTAATCAGGAAATCACACCCTAGTAAGACAGCATCGCTGATTGGCGCCACGTATAGGAATTCATTAAAAATTCTGTCACCTATTTTGATTTTCAGTGGGCCTACATAGTAACCTTGCAGTTTACTGTCCCTCTCTGAAGTTTGGAGCACTACTTTCTTAATTATGGGTACAGTTGGTTTCAGTTTTCCAAACAATTTATCGGACATAACTGTGACCATGGCACCCGAATGCACAGTTGCGATTGTTTCAACTGACTCTATCTGGAGAGAGATCCGGACAGAGAATGACGGTTTACATTGTCGAATAGTGATCACATTATCAGAATCCTTGACGCCATTGTGGTATGCGAGATTCCCAGTTGCCCGATTTGGGAAAATTCTGGTCGGACTGTTGCTCTGGAGGTGCCCAAAACCTGAGCATGAGTAGCACTGGACCCTACTAGGTGAGGGTGACCCAGACCTAGGTTGTTCCTGGGTCTGTTCATCCCTCCCCCAGGACAAAGATTCCTTTGGATTATCCAGTTTATTTAAAACATTTCCCACCATGGTGGTGAGTTTGGTTAACCCTTCCTGGTTCCCAATCACTTGTTTTTGGACCTTCTCAACTTGTGTTTTCAAAGCAAAAGACTCTGCTTTCAAACTCTTTATCTCAGTATAAAAGTTCATGATGTTGGGTAAATGAGATTGATTACTGTCCTCCTCCCCGTTGTTTAAATCAGTTCTATTTCCATGACCATATCTATCTCTTTTGGGTGACCTACCCCGTCCCGTTTGTTTCAACACTCTGATTTGGGGAGGGTCTTCCTCCTCAACCGAGTTGTTAAGGAAAGGAATCAGCTCGCGTACCTCAAGTTGAGTTTGGTTGTTCTTTTGTCCGTATATGGCGGTTTGGTTGTACTGGTGCCACCTGATTTTGTTTATGGCATCCTCAATGGTGACGGGGCGCTGGTTTACCACTGCCTTCCCCGCTCGACTGTCGTTACAACCATGACAAAATTTGATAATGGCCTGCTCTAGTGTAAAGTGTGCAGGGCAGTCACGGAAAGCACGATTAGCCAATGCTAAAATGGTGTCTGCCCATTCCTCCAGGCCCTCCGTTTGCCCCTGCGTAGCCTGTTGAAACTGAACTTGGGCATACTCCATACCCCGCAGCAACTCGGCCCATGTTATATTTTGGCTACTCTCTGCCAACAGGTTAGCGTGCTCCGCTGCCCTGCCCTTCAAACACAACCCAAACAGACATTTCCGGTCATTTTCCTCCAGTATCTCCTCATACTGGAGCCAATCCTGAAACCTCCTTTTAAATAAATGCCACGGTTCTGACCCATCATACTGCATGGACTTGGGTACCTTCGTTGTCCTCCTATATGGCCCTTGTCTGTTATCCAGGGAAAACTGTACTGGGGAAAATTGGTACCCTACCCGGCTCTGCTGGTAACCTACCGGCAGAGTCGGTTGGGGGGGGGGGGAGGGGCACCGCTTGCCATTGTGGGTCGTGACCGACTTGAGCGGACATGGTCCACATGCCCTGCCTCCCCCTAGTCGGCTGATCTCCCACAGGACCCAACTCCTGATTTTGAATGTTCGACACTCCTGCGAGTCTTGGCACATTTGACGCTACTCGTGGCCACCGGGCTTCATTCACATCTAGTCATACTGGTCTTGTGTTTACGTCTGGGACACATGCTTCCTTCCCCCTCCGTACCCTCTCACAAAAAGCACCATTACTTTCGCCTACAGCCTGCACCGGATAGTTCAACTTTGGCGAAGCCTGGGGCCCTATGATGTCTGGGTACCTGGGTGACCCTGTCCTCGGGCAGTAGGAATGTTCCCTACTGGGGAAAGCATTCCCACTGGATTCAAGGTCTGACATTATATGGGGATCGGGGGCACCCTGTTGGTAAATCTCCACTGAACTAGGAATTTCCCAGCCCACTGTGTTTGACTGATGAGGCCTTCCCCAGAGTTCAGGGGCTACCCCTGCCCTAGCTCTGTTGGGGTCTATCATGCCTGGATTCACATACCCAGCTTTCACCCCCCCCCCCCTCAGTGGACTGCCCTGAGAAGCCCAAGGGATTACCATCACCTCCAAGGTCCCGATAGTCTCCTCTACCAGTATATGTCGTCGTTATATTTTCTGGCCTGATCCCACGGTCATGATAATTGGAATGGGCACCACTTCTCCAATCACTCTGGTGCTCATCCCAACATGTATTTACCTCAATGGATTTCCTGAGTGCCTGTCGTTCCTTCACATTTTGAAACGTGCCTTGGAAATCCGAATTCACTAAATCAACAGGTCCTTGTTTCTCATCCCACGCGGTGCTATTATGAGCAAACCGGTTGGGACCACCACAGCTGGACTGCGCCCTCTGTAACACAGTCTGATCTCCATTTGATTTTTTATCTGCCCTCAACTTCCCATCACCACTATCTGAACTGAAAGAGGGAGACAATTCTCGACTCGCCCGAGGTGTGTGGCTATTTTCAGTTGGTGACGAACTTATAGGTGAGACCGACCATTCTGGATTATATGGATTACCACCATCTTTGATTACAAGTTTTTCAATATGCTCCGTCAGGGGTAGGATAGTCCTAGGATAATCCAGGGCTTTCTCCCTCCCTGGTGACAAATTCGATGACACTTGTCTATTTAACTGTTTGACTGGATCTTCCTCCCCCTCCTTACTGACTATAATCTTTGGTGGGGACCCGAAAAATCAATCACATTCCACTGGTCGTTAGACCCCCTGAAGTGTGGAATTGTTAAAAGATCCTCTGTAGAAAGGGTCCCATATTGAGCCCTTTTTTCTGTTATTGCTAGGGCAATCTTCGGTCCTATGTTGGGTATTCTTTGCAATTCCCCAAATGAAGCATAATTTACTTTAACCCTTTACCTAACATGAAAAGCAGACGACACTTGCAAAAAAAATTCTTGAATAACTAAATTCTTTCATTTTTTGTCTCAAAAACATAGGTTATGACCCCTCGTTGGAACGAGCTCGACGAGCTCGTTCCAACGAGGGGTCATAACCCATGTTTTTGAGACAAAAAATGAAAATATTTTGAAAATTAATTGGCGATTTTTGAGAATAGCGCTGCCCCTTTTGGCCGTTACGTTGGGTAAAGGGTTAACCTTCTCCTCTGCCATATTTCTATTTCTCACTCAATGAAATTCAATTTATATACAATTCAATACAAATTGACAGTTACCAATAACTAGTCTGCTCAGTACCTCAGCTTTCCTAGGCCTTTGGTACTTCTGGAGCCTACCTATATACTGCACGCAGCCAGTATATCCACAACAAAATCCACAAATTCACTAATCCCGACTGATACTCAAGTCAACCTCCCAACCTCAACTTTCCTGGGTCGGTGGTACGGGAGCACTATATGGCCTACAGACAAAATACAATTCACAATATTACAACAAAACTATCAATTCACTGCCAGGCAAACCGTATCCTTAGCAGAATGCTATGGCCACAGCAATTTTTACAAAATAATGCAAAATAAGGTTGTTCCTGTAGCATCTCTGTAAGATCCACAGCAACAAAGAAATATTCAAATTCAATCCATTATCTGTCTCAGTAGCCTGTGCTGCTGCCACAGCAAAATTTCACAAACAAACTGTCTTGGTAGCATTTGTTGCCACCACAACAGCAAATTAAATTTTGTACAATTTCTGCAATCTACAATACCATAACTATCTCTGTAGTCTATGCCACAGCAACAGCAAAATTTTCCTGTATCTATGAAATTTAATTCACAGCCACAGAAATTTCAAAAAGCAATCTGTATCTACAGAAATCAGACTGCAGCCACAGAAAAGTTAATTCATTCAAACCTGTATCTGTAGAAATTAATCTACAGCCACAGCAAAAAATCAATGTCACTCAAATCTGTACCCGAAGAAATTAATCCACGGTCACAGAACATATATACACAATTAATTTAATTTTCACATATCACAAAACCCGCCTCCGCAAAAACTGAAAATAGCGGCAACGGTAATTTTCCAACATAAAAATTCACTTTGTACACAAATAATTTCTGAATTGTCAAATTTCTGAACTCGCAGATAATTTCGATCACTGTAGTATGTCACCACATCCCGATCGAAAAAAAAAACAAACAGTTTTGAATTCATAATCTGCGAACAAAAATCCCAATATTGGAAATCAATTTTAGGTACATTACCCCACAATTGATTTTCAATGTTATTAGTTTTGTACCAAGAAGAGAAAGTTGACGATGTCAGTGGATTAATAGTCCAAGAACATTAGGTTTCACTAGGGAAAAAAATCGGAAAAAGCTGATGTTTTCAGGGAATGTCGAGTACATGTCACTGAACGATTAGACAAAAGTCCCCTAAAATCCCAGTTGAGCTTTTTTTTTTTTCTACAGCCTTTTTTCGAAAACGCGTTTGAAAAAAATTAAAAAAAATCGCACGAACTTTGTAACCTCGAATTGATCCAACTGTATTTTTTGTTTACGCGTATTTCGAGCTACATAAAGTATCGGATTTACGCAAAAAATGACGATTTTCCTAACGGATTTGCCCAAAGGGTCGTAGTACAGAACGGGATGTTAGTTGGACAGACGATAAAAAATCCACCACCATTTGAAGACTTTTATCATTGCTTACAAAATAGACATTATGGAAGACCCCCTCTGCTTCTGGCCGAGTTTCACTTTTGGCATAAAATTCGTCAGCATGAGAACTCAACTATTTTCGGGCTTGGGACCGAACAGACACGTCTGTGTCTGGCAGCATTAGATCAATAAATAATATTTACAGAATGTACAAAAATCAATAAATAATATTTACAGAATGTACAAATCAATCAACAAGGATTAAGTTACATTGACTATTATCAACGCTATATACAGAAATGACATGACCTATATACATATTATTCATCGAACTCAGAAATTTCCGACAGGACAGTGTTTCTGTGGTTGTTACAAGAATCCGAACTGCAATTACACAAACCTGAGCAAGAGAGTCCCGCCTTCTTACACCCACACCTTTTTGTAAAAGCACTCTTGCAACCACAACTGATCAGATTCAGTAGGTTATCGAGGGCACATGGTTTTGTGGCTGCAATCGGTACAAGAAGTCCATTGTCTAGCGACCACCCCCATTCCGTCGGAGGAAGCGAAGTGCCCAGCCATTGTTGGACCTGGAGATAACATCTGTAGACATGTTGTTGTGCAGCATCGCTGCTTGGTGGGAGTGAGGCTAGGTCGATGGGTTTATTCAGTTTAGATTTTGCTACATAACACTTGTAAGTGACATATCTATATTGGTCGAGAGAGGAAACAGTTTTACTCCCGTATAAGATCAGGAGAAGTTGTTCCCCGGCAGGGGCTACTGCACTTGGTGTACTGTCATCCGCCAAAATTGTGTTGACATACTGTTGTGAGTCGCTAGTAACATCGGAGACAATTGTACTGAATACTTTCTTCTTACCAACTCGAAAGAGTGCAGAAGTAGTGTCACAACCACTTATAGAATGTGCTACAAGGAGGTTGCTTCTATGGTCACCCATTTTGGTTGCTATTTCACTAACTGAAACTAGTAAGTTTGGGGTAATGGAATACATCATGTGAATATGACATCCCGGTTGAACTCGAGAGGTAAGAATGACTAACAAGTCTGTGTCTGTTCCCACAACGACAACATTGTTGTCATCTTGAGCGATGTCAAGTGCAGTTTCGGCTATCAGTACATCAGCATCAGCCTCGGCCTGCTTGGACTGAATATTGATAGCAGATAGCTCCTGCATTAGAAGATCGATCAGTTGGGTTTTGTTCTTGGCATTTGCAAGGAAACCGGATTGGGGTGTGGTGGCTGGTAACTCGGGTGATATTGATATCAATGGAATACCTGTCTTTAGATCTACGGGCTTGTTCCATGCCCTTTGTCGACATTGTACAAGCATAACCATCAAAAACAACCACGACGTTCGCCCCAAAATGTCTCACTAGATAATTGGAATATGATGTACATATGTCCTTATATGACGACTGTTTAGGCCATACAACTGCCCTCAATAAAAATCCACCATCTACAACAAACAGAGAATGTTCTGGGATTTTAGTTTGCTCGGAACCGTATGTTTTGAGGATCTTACCGAGCGTGCTTTTCTGTGTCTTCCTCATTCCAGCAGAATCAAACAATGCTGGTGGTTTCGTGGCGTGTTCATATTTGAGATACTCTTCCATCTCTGCTTGTGACTGAATAACACATGTGATGCGGTTGAACAGAATTGTGGGGTCAATCACTACCTTACTTCCACGGACTTTGATGCTATTTGCCATCGATGCAAAAGACTTCACAGTGTCAACACGTCGTAGTGTGATGCTGTTGAACGTTTTGCTTACAACATTCGATACGCAACATTCACCAATTTTGCGAACTTGGTCACAGTTCACAGTTTCGTCGGCCACAAGCCCGGTCGCTATAGAGACTAATTGTAGTGGATCTCTATTCTGAAAGGGGGAATGCACTCTGAGCCAGTTCAATAATTTGGTGATATCATTGGCATCAGTCAATTGTGAACTTTGACGGAGATCCCGATGTTGTTCGCCATGACCAGTGTGAACATGAACAAAATTTTCGAGAGCATTACATATCGGAAGGCAAAGAGGTAGTCCATGTACCCATTTCGCAACAGTGCTATCGGTTATTCCCCTGCCATGTGTGAGACCACCAGGGAGCTTGAACATTCTCATTAAACACTGACCTATGGTCTGATCAGAATATATCCCGTCCCAGAATTTATCTGAGCGCCTTATGGTAAAGTAACCTTTCTCAGTGAACAACTTCAAATCATCCTGTTGCATTATTTCTGTTAGCTCATTCATCTGCTGCAAATAGAGATGAGAACTTTTTGCGTATGCAAAATGACCACCTGCGTGAAATACTGGAATCATATTGCGAACACAATATGTGTGGAGTTCCCAGTCGCCTGTGCGCTCTGCTCTCAAGAACAACTGGAGAAGACCTATTTGCTCGTAGTATTGTACCCAAAGCTTTCCTGTGCGTCCTACGGACGCATTCTGGAGCAGTTCGTGTAATTTTGACAGTAGATGGTTGACACTCTCTTGATTGACAGCGTCAGCTGTTGTACTGTCACCTCTGGCAAGTCCACAGAATATTTCATTGACTTCTGTGCAGTCTATGTTATCTAGTGTTCGGCTTTCTTCAAACACAAGTTTTGTAATGGCAATTTGTGTTAGCAAATGGGCACGAACTGCTCTTGAATATGCATGACCACTGATCAAATGATGGATTGACCCACCAGCATAAACAGTCCCCCAAAGTTCATCCAAGCCGCTACCAGCCATGATCGAACCAATTGCCCCTAAATATGACATAATCATATGGAAGCCGCCGAATCTAACGAAAACTTTTGTCAACTTATCTGACGAAGACATGCCAATGCATCTTGAGTGTAGGCGAACACCACATTAGGTGATTTAATCGAACATGGAAATTGAAACAATGATGCTATAATACGGTATTTGAATGAGAAAAGTCGATGCCGTTTGAATTTGAGTTTAGGGGGTATGGTTAATATTTCACACGTTTCACCAGTTCATTATGGAATAAATGACTATTGTTATATATCATTATACAGCCACTGCTTTTCTGCAATTTTTGATATATAATTTAACACCCAAAGTAGTCGTGGATTTGATTTAATGGACGTTGTGTACCGTTGTGTGTATGAAAACAATAAATTTTTTTTCGTAATTTTGTACATTTTCGTGAATATTTCACCATTGAGTGTGAGGATTGGTACAAAGTTGGCATTTTCGGTTGGGGATATGTATTCTCAATATAATTCAGCACGATATTTATGATTCTCACCCTACTAAGGCGAATAAGAATGAGAAATATGGAGCTGGGTCGAATTTTTTTTTAATTTTTTTTTTTCATGAAAAAAACGCTATAACTAAAAAAGCTCAACTCGGATTCGCGGGGACTTTTCACACTTTATCCGCAATGTGTGTCCCGGAAACATATAAAAAAAATCAGCTTTCTCCGATTTTTTTCCTTACTTTCTCATTTTTATGTCTAATGTGCCTGGACTATATAACTCCCGCTGTCATCGTCAACAATGGAATTGGTAAAACCCCGACCTCGTGACCCGTGGAAACTTTGTAAAAGTTTACAAAGTCATCCCCGCAAACTGGTTCTAATGTGGGCGATGTCAGTAAAGTAGAATAGGGTTTGGGTAAATCTCTACTTTAGAATAAAGTTGCGGGTAAAATACCTAGGGTTCTTACCAATTATTCCGGTTAAATGCCCCAAATGCAAAACTGTACATAACTTTCGACCTTTCGCGTTCGCGGTCCGGTTGAAAAGAGCAACAGAGGCTGGTCTTCTTCTTGGTTCTTTGATCCCAATTGGTTAATCCCGGTCACATGAGGCCTCAGAGTGGTGGTATTCATCTTCACAGCTGGAACAGGTTCCGGAGAGTTCTGGAAGTCTTTCCTGGTTCGTAGACTGTCTCTGATGACGTCACGCGAGTGGGATTATATAGCAATTCTACAACACAACTCTCAGTGCCTGACATAATGATTGCTTCTGTGCGATTAAAATATTAACGACGATAATTGTGCTCTGTTTTCAAGAGAATTGTGACCATTTCAGCTCTAAAGTTTCCCATTTAAAACATCGATGTGTCATAATTGCTGAAAAGAGTGTGTGTGGTTTTTCTACATGCACTCCATGCATGTGTGCAAGTCGGGGACAGTGGCGTAGGAAGTATTTCAATCTGGGGGTGGGGGGGGGGGGGGGGGGCAAAATGACTGGGGCACAAACCAGCAGGTACCGAGCGCCAACAGCAAAGGCTAATTGAGAGGGGTCTGGGAGGGGGTTTTCCCCCAAAACATTTTAAAACAGAGACATCAAATGGTGCATTCTGGCAGCTTTTTAGCTGAAATCCATTTGTTTTCTTTAATAGAAAAAAGTTGATTTTGAGCTGCATGTTATGTATTCTTTTCGACAAGTGACATGATACACGAATCTCCTATCAAACAAAATGGGTGCCTGGGTTATTTTTTAGTAAATCTGGTGGATAAAATTTATTGAAGCAAATTCCTGTCTCTCTGCATGCTGTGAGTGTGGAAGGCTGGAAGCTAACATTCTTCAATAGATACCACATACATGACATGATATTTTAACAATTTGACAGATGATTTTATTTTAATTTAACTGCCTACTGTGCAGGAAAATTCATCTGCGAAGCCTACTATGTTAACATATACACGGAAAAAGTGCCCCCCCCCCCCCCCCCCCCCCGTGCCACCCCCCTCCTGGTTCCTCGGCCCGTGGTCAAAGATGTATTGGTCAGCTCCAGTGTTTAGTTCAACTAATTTCTTTTTTAAGGTCAAAACTCGCATGCTTAGTTGTGTATTTATAGCCAAAAACACACACACGTATTTATTATGTGTTCGCCCATGAAACAGCAGAAAATCGCTTAAAAAAAGTTGCTGTGTTTATTTTCATTAAATTCAACAAAAAAAAAAATGGAAAAAATAATGAAAATTAATTGGCGATTTTTGAGAATAGTGCTGCCGGTTTTGAGCGTTACGTTGGGTACAGGGTTAAGTCTGAGATCTACATTGAATAATTGTTTATCAACTCCCTCACTTTGGGCTATCGATCCTGTCTTTATGTTTTAATTCCAAATACTCAGGAACATTCACTTACATCATCGATCAGTTTTTTTTTCATATAATAAGCTAAGTTTACTTGAAGCGTTTAAAGGGACGCAGCTGAACAGAGATAATAAGAGGAAAACAACACAGATCGTTGACTCGATTCATTGCAAATTGGTCACTGATTTTATTTATTTATTTATTGGTGTTTTAAGGTCACCTATTTCTGCACAATGGCTAATCATGACCGCGACACTTTTACGGGTGGAGGAAGCCGGTGTGCCCGGAGAGAACCACCGAACAGCGGCGAGCAACTGTCAGCTCCCCTACATACGAACTCCACACAAGCAGGGTTAGCATTGGTTGAAGACAGGTGCACAATCGACGTGCAGTTCGCCTTAGTACACAACGTCACCGTGCCCACGCGTAGGCAATGGGGGTGAAGTGTCTTGCCCAAGGACACAACGCGGTTGCCGCAGGTGGGATTCGTACCGAGGACCTCTTGACTTGCAGCCTGCACCTCTACCTGAGCCACAGCGCCCCCGGTCACTGATTCTGAAAACAACGTCAAGGTAATGTTTGTTAGCTCAAGTTCTGGTTAGTGACACGCTGTCATTAATCAGGATACGAGTGAATCACAGAAAAGTCACCGGAGTTTTTTTGTAAACTTTCAACACAATAACAGAAATTTATGAGAATATTCACTCTGACTGAAACGCTCTTTTAAATATTTTAGTTGCAAAAAATCTACATATGATAAAAATAGAATAATAAAAAATTATCGCAACGAGAAACTGAAATAATAAACCACAAAGCCTTTGAGACCTGCCAAAAGTATATTTTTGGTGCCGAATGCTGTTATTTTGGGCGCAAACGTAACCATTTAGTACAATTGGTTGGTCCCACTGGAGTAGTAGACTTTTGTTCACCAGAGAAAATTTGTGTCGTGTGTACTATGGGGACATTTTCCTGAGTGTCATCGGCCGGTGGCATTGTGGCGAAAAAAATGTCTATGGGAATGTTCAGTGTTAAATCAAGTCCCCATACAAGACACAATCGTCAGTTTTCTCTAGCGAACAAATGTCTATGGGAATTTCAGTGTTAAATTAGGCCACCATAGTGTCATACCTTAGTCCTCACTGGGACCCGGCAGCTTGAACACTGTAAAACAATTTTCTACGATCAACATGAACTCCATTTTACTGTACTTTCATGGAAGATTCCGATACTTAAGGACGTTCTAGGTTCTTGGAAAGTAGTTCTTGGCAATCGCCGAGCTGCGGGAACTCTAACTTAAGTAGCACAGAAACCTAAAATTATTTCTTTTGTTTGGGACAGGGTGGCTCGGTTTTTACGGCATTGGACTTCAATCCCAAAGGTCTAAGGTTCAATCTATTTATTTACTATTTATTTATTTACTGAGGTTGAACGACATTTTCGATAGCCAGGGCCACTTCGCGTCGGACAGCTTTACAGGTGGAGGACGCCGGAATACTCGGAGAGAACCACCGAGCAACGGCGAGTAACTGGCAGGCTCTCCAGTATACTAACGACACACAAGCAGGGTTGGCATTGGTTGAAGACAAGTGCACCATCGACGTGCCCCAACGTGGGAAATGGGAGTGATGTGTCTTGCCCAAGGACAGAATGCGGTTGCAACAGGCGGGATTCGAATCGAGGACCTCTCGGCTTGCAGCCTGCACCTCTACCAACCTCTTCCAACTGAGCCACCCCCCCCCCCCCCACACACACAGGTGAATCCCCCACAGGAGTAACTGCGTTGTGACCATGTGCAAGGCATTTATTCTCGATTGCCCACGTGCTGGCGTGGTGGCGCTGTGTACTGAGGCGCAGCTCACATGTCTTCAGCCAATACTAACTCTGCTTGTGTGGAGTTAGTGCGTTGGAGAGTCTGACATTTCCTCGCCACTGCTCGGTGGTTCTCTCCGGGTACTCCTGAAAGTTACACCCCCCCCCCCCGGCCAGATAAAATAACGACGGTAATATGAACACCTAATCTCTGTGGCTTACAAAATTAAAATTGTGTTAATGGTGATAAAAATCAGTTTCCAACCTGACCTGAAAAATTTCAAATTAAAGCACACAATTACAGCCCCAGATTCACTAACAGGGCATTGAAATTTCAAACTTTTCTCTGGGGAGCCCCCCCCCCCCCCCCCCCCCCCCCCCACCGGAACCCACACCACTATACACTTACGGCCCTGGGATATGCCTGCGGATTGGGGACATAGCAGTCCCACAAAAAATTAAGCCCCCCGCACTCATTAGGAATTCCAAGCTGTGTCTCTGCTAGATACTAGCCAGTATCATTAATAAAGGAAAAATGTAGTTTCTTTTAACCTGGACGAACTGATTGGTCTCAATGTATGCACCACTGTCAGTGGGAGGGGGGGGGGGGGGGCGGTGGCTCAGTGGTAGACTGTTGGACTTCTATGCTAGAGGTCCCGAGTTCGATCCCCGTCCGGGACGACCCACATTGTGTTCTTGGGCAAGGTAAATTATCCCGGTTGCCTACACGAAGACACGATGACGCCCTGTACTATGGTGTACTGCACGTCGATGGTGCACATTTCTTCAATCGCTGTAACCCTGCTTGAGCGGAGCTTGAACAGAGTTAGAATGTTGAGGAGCTGGCAGTTGCTCGTCGATGTTCGGTGGTTCTCTCCGGGTACTCCGGATTCCTCCACCCGTAAAACTGTCAAGGACACGATACGCCATTGTGCATAAGTATGTGACCTTAAACACCAATTAATAAATAACTCTCAATGGCAAATAGGCTACTTTTTCTCTATATTTGGTGGTATGTTAGAAAATATGTTAGCTTTAAAATACTTTACAACCAGTTGCGTAGTTAAGCGCGGGAGGGGGGGGGGGGTGGTGCCCCCCCCCCCCCCAAACAAAAACGCTGGCCCAATGGAACTTCGACGCAACATGAAGTCTAAAAATAGTCTCCAATATAGGGGAAACACACGCCACCAATGCCTCAGATTCACTCTAAGAACACTTATGTTTCCAAAATTACCTCATGTGGGCAAGTCCTAATTAGGACACATCGGTCATTGCCCCTCCTTCTAGGGAAGTGGGAGGAGGGACGACTAGGGGAGGCACCGAAACCCCACAAAACGGCCTTTCAAATATCATCGTTGCTCTGCCCCGCCCGCCCCGACCCGACCCGCCCCTCCCCGCCCCACCCCATCCCTCCTAAAAATGGATTGGGCACCCCTTGTTATGGACTCCTGGCTACGCACCTGTTTCTAATAATTATATTCCGATAACAATGGCTTTACAGACATAAAAAAAAAGTGAATTTCATACATTTTAGACCAACCAACATTTCCATGCACAGAATCGTTCAAATAGAAGAATCAACAATTACCTCGTTCATTGCTCGAGTACAACTGTAGAGCTGAATTTTCATAAGGTTTTGAAGTGGAAATACTTAGAATCATAAAATGCATGTTCGCACACAATATTCTTGTTTTCATTTTAAAGAGGAGAAAAAACACACCAACTTCCACCAGCTGGTCACTTTCATAGGGTTGTTTGTGTAAATGAATGACAGAATGTGACGTCAGTGATTAGTTTGTGAACATTTTCTTTTCAGAATCGTCGATGCGTAGCTTTTATGGACTGTCATGTGAGTTGATCGGTGATTTTAACAATCACACTTTGGCCGACCGCTGATTCACCCTGTTCTCCCCAAATGCCTCCCTATCTCTACGTCTCTTCTCTCCTCCCATCACCCAGAAACACACTGCTTGATGACATTCCGTACTCCATTCTTCCTGGTCTCGTCGCTAAGCATACTAACCCTCTGCTTTGTGTCTCCCATCAACCCAGAGGCGGCGGAAGCTCGATAAAAGTAGAGGGACACAAACTGTCATGCTTCAGCCAAATGGGAGAAAAAGTTACAATCGTATTTCGGTAAATTTACCATGACACACTATATCGTCTTGATCAGATGAGCATGCCGCGGTGTGGTCACAGTCCTGTTCATTTTCTTGTGTCCCTTGTGTCCTGTTTCCACTGCCCCTGTATCAACCACATATTCTTCATTCCCCACCGCTTCCCCAGTGTACTCTCGGTGAATTTTTTATGTTAGCTTGGTAGTTTGGACTTTCAAATAGAAAGTGTCCAAGGGTCTTCACTACTTTTAAATTATACATTTGACACTCCCTTCCACCCTCCTTCCCAGTGTTGCCTGTTCTAAGTTCCAGCGACCGCGATCCCACCTTGAACAGCAGTGACCACTAAAGCTGCCATCAAGGTAATCGCCAAAACCTGGCTTGTCTTATCATGCAAGCAACACAAAGACCGCTTTGCTTTGACAACCCCCACCCCCGCCCCTGCCAGTCGCGGTTGCAATCCTGCAGGACTTTTTCTCTGACGACCCATTAACCCTGGCTTGTAACTACTTCTAAGTCCGACATCTCCATTCAATAATTCTCTGTTAACTCATTCCCTTGGCCTATCCACCCTGTCTTTGTATTTGATTCCGAATATTCTGGAAGTGATCAGCATAATTTGAGGGTAAAAAGAGAGACTGCTGCTTTGCAGCTACGAAAAGACTGTTTTTGAAATATAAATGTTCTATTACTAATGGAAAGATATCGCTGATGACGTTGCAATGCTAGTCTAGTTTCAGTCTCTTGATTATTTATTTATTTTATTGTGGTTTAAAGACACTCTTGACAGCCAGGGTCACCTCGTGTCGGACAGTTTTACGGGTGGAGGAAGCCGGTGCTGCCGGAGAGAACAACCAAGCAGCGATGAGCAATTTTCAACTCCCCCGACGTCCTTACTCCCCACAAGCTGGGTTAGCATTAGTTTCCAGGTTTAGCATCAGTTAAAGTCAAGTGTGCCATCGACGTGCAGTACCCCTTAGAACACAGCGCCGATGTGACCATACATGGAGAATCGGAATGAAGTGCCTTACCCATGGACACTACGCAGTTACCCCTGGCGGGGATCAAACCGTAGATCTTCCGGTGTGAATTGCAATGCTATAACCACTGATCCACCTCACTCGCTTCAGAGTCGCTTGATATTGCCCGTATGGTGTAGAAACGGCTCATTTTTTATGCTTTGAGAATATTTCAACAGTTAGGATATACACAGAACGACACATGCGTGTGAATGGGTTAATCGATATACGCCTCGAGTTTCCTGCTTCTGCGGAGGCACAAGTTCCATATCGCGTGTGTCGTTCTGTCTTTATAACATGCCTTCATTTCTATGAAAACACTTATTAGAAGGACACCGGCAATTCATTTCACAATTCGTTCCCTGAGTTCCAAAGTGTTCTATGTGCCTGTGGGAGGACCTAGCAACAAAAAGAACGCATTTCATCGCCAACCAAATTTGTGAAGGGAACCCGTGTTACGATGTTCAGCTATCGCTAGCGATTCAAAGAGTAATTGCGGTGCACGATTTGTTGAAAATTCCAGTGAAATATCACTTCTATTGAAACAGAGTCCGCCAATGATTTCCGTTCCACACATACGTGCGGAACGGATTTTCATTTTTGGCATGGTTTAGCGTTGCTATAGATGGGGATTTCATAGAACAGGCGTGTGATAAATTTTGTTTTATTGTGTGATAAAAGTTACATTTTCAAAAGCTTAACTTCTTACCGATCAAAAACCAAGTAATCTCGCGGTATTTAGTTTATTTACTGGATTTCGAACGATTTCAACAGCCAGAGATATATCTATAAATTGAAAAATCCGGAGTACTCGAAAAGAACCACCAAACAGCGACGAGTGACTTACAAAACCCACACAAGCAAGGATAGTTTTGGTTGAGGGTATGCGTTTCATCGGAGTGCAGTAGCCCTACGTCCTTGTACACAATTCGTCGTGTTCCCAATTGGGCAATGTGATTAAATGTTCTGCCCAAGGGCACAACGCAGATGACGTGGGCCATATTCGAATCAATGACCTAAATTGAAAACCTAGCTGATGAAAATTAAGTTCTATAGTGGTACTTGATCAGTACATGAGGTAAGTGCAGCTACTTTCATTTCAGTTATTTATTTATTAGTGTTAACGACACATTAACAGCCAGTGTCACATCATGTTGGTGACAGTTTTACGGATGGAGGAAGCCGGAGTACCCGGAGAGAACTACCGAGCAACGGCGAGCAGCTGTCATCTCTCCAACATCGTAAATCTGAACTCTGCACCGCGGCACAGGCAGGGTTAGATTGGCTGAAGACATGCGCACCATCGACGTGCAGTATACCTGAGTACGCACCGTCATCGTGCCCCCATACGGGCAATCGGGGCTAAGTGCCCTGCCCAAGGACACAACACGGGAGCAGGAATCAGTCGCTGAAGTGGTGACCCATCCAACTACTAACCGCGCTCGACGTTGTTTAACTTCGGTGATCTGACGAGAACCGATTACCGCGAACCTCCTTTCATTTTGTGCATGGAAATGCTGGTAAAATGCGTAACCCTTTAACCAACGTAAAGGTCAAATTCGGCCAGCACATTTCTAAAAAATCGCCAATTAATTTTCATTATTCTTTTCAGTTTTTGTCTCAAAAGCATAGGTTATGACACCTCATTGGAACGTCTGTTTTTCAGGTATGAAAAGGTTAAACTCAGTTATATGTATAAAGTCATTGTTATTATTAGTTATCTCGGGCGGGAGGGGGTGGGGGGGGGGGTGGTAGCGTTGTTGTGGCGTTGCGGTAACCGGTTCTCGTCAGATCACCGAAGTGAAGCAACGTCGAGCCCGGTTAATCAATGGATGGGTGACCGTCTGAGCGATCAAATCGGACTCCCGCATTGTTTCCTCCCCGATTGTCCACATGAGGGCACGACGACGCCGTGTACTAAAGCATACTGCAGGTCGATGGTGCGCATGTCTTCAACCAATCTAACCCTGCCTGTGCTGCAGTGTGGAGTTACAATGTTGGAGAGCTGGCAGCTGCACGTCGTTGCTCGGTGGTTCTCTCTGGGTACTCCAGCTTCCTCCACCCGTAAAACTGTCTCGGTCATGATTAGCCATTGTGCATAAGTATATGACCTTAATCACCAATAAATAAATAATAAATAGTTATCTCGGGCAACATACGGTGCACACCCCGAGATTTTAATACCCGGATATCAGTTTAAACCCTGGGGTGAAGCTGAAAATCAAAGGGTTTGAAAAGATACATCCTGATATTTAATCTCCGCTGGCACCGGGATTCATGTGCGGGGGTAAGGGGTATAGAACCGCTTCTGATAATTCCCATGTGTGTGTTGCCCGAAATAACTATTTTGTCCCGCCTCCTTCCAAAGAAATAATGTGTGGTTCAATAACTACGATAAACGCTTCCAAATGTAGCCTAAAACAATAAGGCTGTAATCCTGTAGTGTTCCAGCACAGTTTGTAATAAAAAGCTTAAATCATTACAAATCGTGTTAAAAGTAATGAAATTATTACAAATTGCGGTGAGAACTGTTCAGGGGCAGATCAAATGAGGGCCTCAACGCATTTGTTCTTTAACTCCACGTAGGTGACATGGGAAAAACGTAAGGCGTAACACGAGAACGCAGAAAACACTGGCTAACACGGCGACATATTTTGTCTCAAAAACATAGGTTATGACCCCTTATTGGAACGAGCTCGGCGAGATCGTTCCAATGAGGCGTCATAACCTGTGTTTTTGAGACAAAAAATGGAAAAAAATAATGAAAATTAATTGGCGATTTTTGAGAATAGCGCTGGCCGGTTTTGAGCGTTGCGTTGGGTACAGGGTTAAGTCTGAGATCTACATTGAATAATTGTCTATTAACTCCCTCACTTTGGGCTATCGATCCTGTCTTTATGTTTTAATTCCAAATACTCAGGAACATTCACTTACATCATCGATCAGTTTTTTTTTCATATAATAAGCTGAGTTTACTTGAAGCGTTTAAAGGGACGCAGCTGACCACAGATAATAAGAGGAAAACAACACAGATCGTTGACCCGATTCATTGCAAATTGGTCACTGATTTTATTTATTTATTTATTGGTGTTTTAAGGTCACCTATTTCTGCACAATGGCTAATCATGACCGCGACACTTTTACGGGTGGAGGAAGCCGGTGTACCCGGAGAGAACCACCGAGCAGCGGCGAGCAACTGTCAGCTCCCCTACATACGAACTTCACACCAGCAGGGTTAGCATCGGTTGAAGACAGGTGCACAATCGACGTGCAGTTCGCCTTAGTACACAACGTCACCGTGCCCCCGCGTGGGCAATGGGGGTGAAGTGTCTTGCCCAAGGACACAACGCGGTTGCCGCAGGTGGGATTCGAACCGAGGACCTCTCGACTTGCAGCCTGCACCTCTACCCGAGCCACAGCGTCACCGGTCACTGATTTTAAAGACAACGTCAAGGTAATGTTTGTTAGCTCAAGTTCTGGTTTGTGACACGCTGCCATTAATCAGGATACGAGTGAATCACAGAAAAGTCACCGGAGTTTTTTTGTAAACTTTCAACACAATAACAGAAATTTATGAGAATATTCACTCTGACTGAAACGCTCTTTTAAATATTTTAGTTGCAAAAAATCTACATATGATAAAAATAGAATAATAAAAATTTATCGCAACGAGAAACTGAAATAATAAACCACAAAGCCTTTGAGACCTGTCAAAAGTATATTTTTGGTGCCAAATGCTGTTATTTTTGGCGCAAACGTATCCATTTAGTAGAATTGGTTGGTCACACTGGAGTAGTAGACATTTGTTCGCCAGAGAAAAAATTGTGTCGTGTGTACTATGGGGACATTTTCCTGAGTGCAATCGGCCGGTGGCATTGTGGCGAAAAAAATGTCTATGGGAATGTTCAGTGTTAAATCAAGTCCCCATACAAGACACAATCGTCAGTTTTCTCTAGCGAACAAATGTCTATGGGAATTTCAGTGTTAAATTAGGCCACCATAGTGTCATACCTTAGTCCTCACTGGTACCCGGCAGCTTGAACACTGTAAAACAATTTTCTACGATCAACATGAACTCCATTTAACTGTACTTTCATGGAAGATTCCGATACTTAAGGACGTTCTAGGTTCTTGGAAAGTAGTTCTTGGCAATCGCCGAGCTGCGGGAACTCTAACTTAAGTAGCACACAAACCTAAAACTATTTCTTTTGTTTGGGACAGGGTGGCTCGGTTTTTACGGCATTGGACTTCAATCCCAAAGGTCTAAGGTTCAATCTATTTATTTACTATTTATTTATTTACTGAGGTTGAACGACATTTTCGATAGCCAGGGCAACCTGGAGTCGGACAGTTTTACAGGTGGAGGACGCCGGAATACTCGGAGAGAACCACCGAGCAACGGCGAGTAACTGGCAGGCTCTCCAGCATACTAAAGCCACACAAGCAGGGTTAGCATTGGTTGAAGACAAGTGCACCATCGAAGCGCCCCAACGTGGGAAATGGGAGTGATGTGTCTTGCCCAAGGACAGAATGCGGTTGCAACAGGTGGGATTCGAATCGAGGACCTCTCGGCTTGCAGCCTGCACCTCTACCAACCTCTTCCAACTGAGCCCCCCCCCCCCCCCCACACACACACAGGTGAATCCACCACAGGAGTAACTGCGTTGTGACCATGGGCAAGGCATTTATTCTCGATTGTCCACGTGGTGGCGTGGTGGCGCTGTGTACTGAGGCGCAGTTCACATGTCTTCAGCCAATCCTAATTCTGCTTGTGTGGAGTTAGTGCGTTGGAGAGTCTGACATTTCCTCGCCACTGCTCGGTGGTTCTCTCCGGGTACTCCTGAAAGTTACAACCCCCCTCCCCCCACCCCCGGCCAGATGAAATAACGACGGTAATATGAACACCTAATCTCTGTGGCTTACAAAATTAAAATTGTGTTAATGGTGGTAAAAAATCAGTTTCCAACCTGACCTGAAAAATTTCAAATTAAATCACACATTTACAGCCCCAGATTCACTCTCAGGGCATTGAAATTTCAAACTTTTCTCTGGGGAGCCCCCCCCCCCCCCCCCGAACCCACACTACTTTAGACTTACGGCCCTTGGATATGCCTGCGGCCTGGCGACCTAGCAGCCCCACAAAACATTAAGCCCCCCACGCTCATTAGGAATTCCAAGCTGTGTCTCTGCTAGATACTAGCCAGTATCATTAATAAAGGAAAATGTAGATTCTTTTAACCTGGACGAACTGATTGGTTTCAATGTATGCACCGCTGTCAGTGGCAGGGGGAGCCCGGTGGCTCAGTTGTAGTCTGTTGGACTCCTATGCTAGAGGTCCCGAGTTCGATCCACGTCCGGGACAACCCACATTGTGTTCTTGGGCAAGGTAATTTATCCCGGTTGCCTACATGGAGACACGATGACGCCCTGTACTATGGTGTACAGCACGTCGATGGTGCACATTTCTTCAATCGCTGTAACCCTGCTTGAGCGGAGCTTGAACAGAGTTAGAATGTTGAGGAGCTGGCAGTTGCTCGTCGATGTTCGGTGGTTCTCTCCTGGTACTCCGGCTCCCTCCACCCAGACATGCGCACCATCGACGTGCAGTATACCTGAGTACGCACCGTCATCGTGCCCCTCCTCGTGCACCCATACAGGAAATCGGGGCTAAGTGCCTTGCCCAAGGATACAACACATGAGCACGAATCAGTCGCTGAAGTGGTCACCCAACCAACTACTAACCGCGCTCGATGTTGCTTAACTTCGGTGATCTGACGAGAACCGATTACCGCGAAGCCCACGCATCTCCTTTCATTTTGTGCATGGAAATGCTGGTAAAATGCGTAAGCCTTTAACCAACGTAAAGGTTAAATCCGGCCAGCGCATTTCTAAAAACTCGCCAATTAATTTTCATTATTCTTTTCAGTTTTTGTCTCAAAAGCATAGGTTATGACACCTCATTGGAACGTCTGCTTTTCAGGTATGAAAAGGTTAAACTCAATTATATGTATAAAGTCATTGTTATTATTAGTTATCTCGGGCGGGAGGGGGGGGGGGGCGTAGCGTTGTTGTGGCGTTGCGGTAACCAGTTCTCGTCAGATCACCGAAGTGAAGCAACGTCGAGCCCGGTTAATCAATGGATGGGTGACCATCTGAGCGATCAAATCGGACTCCCGCATTATTTCCTCCCTGATTGTCCACATGAGGGCACGATGACGCCGTGTACTAAAGCATACTGTACGTCGATGGTGCGCATGTCTTCAACCAATCTAACCCTGCCTGTGCTGCAGTGTGGAGTTACTGTGTGGGGGAGCTGGCAGCTGCTCGTCGTTGCTCGGTGGTTCTCTCTGGATACTCCACCTTCCTCCACCCGTAAAACTGTCTCGGTCATGATTAGCCATTGTGCATAAGTATATGACCTTAATCACCAATAAATAAATAATAAATAGTTATCTCGGGCAACATACGGTGCACACCCCGAGATTTTAATACCCGGATATCAGTTTTAAACCCTGGGGTGAAGCTGAAAATCAAAGGGTTTAAAAAGAGACATCCAGATATTAAATCTCCGCTGGCACCGGGATTCATGTGCGGGGGTAAGGGGTATAGAACCGCTTCTGATAATTCCCATGTGTGTGTTGCCCGAAATAAGTATTTTGTCCCGCCTCCTTCCAAAGAAATAATGTGTGGATCAATAACTACGATAAACGCTTCCAAATGTAACCTAAAACAACAAGGCTGTAATCCTGTAGTGTTCCAGCACAGTTTGTAACAAAAAGCTTAAATCATTACAAATCGTGTTAAAAGTAATGAAATTATTACAAATTGCGGTGAGAACTGTTCAGGGGCAGATCAAATGAGGGGCGTCAAAGCATTTGTTCTTTAACTCCGCCCAGGTGACATGGGAAAAACGTAAGCCGGAACACGAGAACGCAGAAAACACTGGCTAACACGGCGACATATGTTGTCTAAAAAACATAGGTTATGACCCGTTATTGGAACGAGCTCGGCGAGATAGTTCCAATGAGGCGTCATAACCTATGTTTTTGAGACAAAAAATGGAAAAAAATAATGAAAATTAATTGGCGATTTTTGAGAATAGCGCTGGCCGGTTTTGAGCGTTACGTTGGGTACAGGGTTAAGTCTGAGATCTACATTGAATAATTGTTTATTAACTCCCTCACTTTGGGCTATCGATCCTGTCTTTATGTTTTAATTCCAAATACTCAGGAACATTCACTTACATCATCGGTCAGTTTTTTTTTCATATAATATGCTGAGTTTACTTGAAGCGTTTAAAGGGACACAGCTGACCAGAGGTAATAAGAGGAAAACAAAACAGATCCTTGACTCGATTCATTGCAAATTGGTCACTGATTTTATTTATTTATTTATTGGTGTTTTAAGGTGACCTATTTCTGCACAATGCCTAATCATGACCGCGACACTTTTACGGGTGGAGGAAGCCGGTGTACCTGGAGAGAACCACCGAGCAGCGGCGAGCGACTGTCAGCTCCCCTACATATGAACTCCACACCAGCAGGGGTAGCATTGGTTGAAGACAGGTGCACAATCGACGTGCAGTTCGCCTTAGTACACAAAGTCACCGTGCCCCCGCGTGGGCAATGGGGGTGAAGTGTCTTGCCCAAGGACACAACGCGGTTGCCGCAGGTGGGATTCGAACCGAGGACCTCTCGACTTGCAGTCTGCACCTCTACCTGAGCCACAGCGCCCCCGGTCACTGATTTTAAAAACAACGTCAAGGTAATGTTTGTTAGCTCAAGTTCTGGTTAGTGACACGCTGCCATTAATCAGGATACGAGTGAATCACAGAAAAGTCACCGGAGTTTTTTTGTAAACTTTCAACACAATAACAGAAATTTATGAGAATATTCACTCTGACTGAAACGCTCTTTTAAATATTTTAGTTGCAAAAAATCTACATATGATAAAAATAGAATAATAAAAATTTATCGCAACGAGAAACTGAAATAATAAACCACAAAGCCTTTGAGACCTGCCAAAAGTATATTTTTGGTGCCAAATGCTGTTATTTTTGGTGCAAACGTAACCATTTAGTAGAATTGGTTGGTCACACTGGAGTAGCAGACATTTGTTCGCCAGAGAAAAAATTTGTGTCGTGTGTACTATGGGGACATTTTCCTGAGTGCAATCGGCCGGTGGCATTCTGGCGAAAAAAATGTCTATGGGAATGTTCAGTGTTAAATCAAGTCCCCATACAAGACACAATCGTCAGTTTTCTCTAGCGAACAAATATCTTTGGGAATTTCAGTGTTAAATTAGGCCACCATAGTGTCATACCTTAGTCCTCACTGGTACCCGGCAGCTTGAACACTGTAAAACAATTTTCTACGATCGACATGAACTCCATTTAACTGTACTTTCATGGAAGATTCTGATACTTAAGGACATTCTAGGTTCTTGGAAAGTAGTTCTTGGGAATCGCCGAGCTGCGGGAACTCTAACTTAAGTAGCACACAAACCTAAAATTATTTCTTTTGTTTGGGACAGGGTGGCTCGGTTTTTACGGCATTGGACTTCAATCCCAAAGGTCTAAGGTTCAATCTATTTATTTACTGTTTATTTATTTACTGAGGTTGAACGACATTTTCGATAGCCATGGCAACCTGGTGTCGGACAGTTTTGCAGGTGGAGGACGCCGGAATACTCGGAGAGAACCACCGAGCAACGGCGAGTAACTGGCAGGCTCTCCAGCATACTAACGCCACACAAGCAGGGTTAGCATTGGTTGAAGACAAGTGCACCATCGAAGCGCCCCAACTTGGGAAATGGGAATGATGTGTCTTGCCCAAGGGCAGAATGCGGTTGCAACAGGCGGGATTCGAATCGAGGACCTCTCGGCTTGCAGCCTGCACCTCTACCAACCTCTTCCAACTGAGCCCCCCTCCCCCCCCCCCCCACACAGGTGAATCCCCCACAGGAGTAACTGCGTTCTGACCATGGGCAAGGCATTTATTCTCGATTGTCCACGTGGTAGCGTGGTGGCGCTGTGTACTGAGGCGCAGTTCACATGTCTTCAGCCAATACTAACCCTGTTTGTGTGCAGTTAGTGCGTTGGAGAGTCTGACATTTCCTCGCCACTGCTCGGTGGTTCTCTCCGGGTACGTCTGAAAGTTACACCCCCCCCCCCCCCGGCCAGATAAAATAACGACGGTAATATGCACACCTAATCTCTGTGGCTTACAAAATTAAAATTGTGTTAATGATGGTAAAAAATCAGTTTCCAACCTGACCTGAAAAATTTCAAATTAAATCACACAATTACAGCCCCAGATTCACTCTCAGGGCATTGAAATTTCAAACTTTTCTCTGGGGAGCCCTCACCACCCACCCCCCCCCTTCCCCGAACCCACACCACTTTAGACTTACGGCCCTTGAATATGCCTGCGGCCAGGCGACCTGGCAGCCCCACAAAAAATTAAGCCCTCACACTCATTAGGAAATCCAAGCTGTGTCTCTGCTAGATACTAGCCAGTATCATTAATAAAGGAAAAATGTAGATTCTTTTAACCTGGACGAACTGATTGGTCTCAATGTATGCACCACTGTCAGTGGGAGGGGGAGCCCGGTGGCTCAGTGGTAGACTGTTGGACTTCTATGCTAGAGGTCCCGAGTTCGATCCCCGTCCGGGACGACCCACATTGTGTTATTGGGCAAGGTAATTTATCCCGGTTGCCTACATGGAGACACGATGACGCCCTGTACTATGGTGTACTGCACGTCGATGGTGCACATTTCTTCAATCGATGTAACCCTGCTTGAGCGGAGCTTGAACAGAGTTAGAATGTTGAGGAGCTGGCTGTTGCTCGTCGATGTTCGGTGGTTCTCTCCGGATACTCCGGCTTCCTCCACCCGTAAAACTGTCAAGGACACGATACGCCATTGTGCATAAGTATGTGACCTTAAACACCAATTAATAAATAACTCTCAATGGCAAATAGGTTACTTTTTCTCTATATTTGGTGGTATGTTAGAAAATATGTTAGCTTTAAAATACTTTATAACCAGTTGCGTAGTTAAGCGTGGGGGGGGGGGGGATAGTGCCCCCCCCCCCAAACAAAAACTCTGGCCCAATGGAACTTCGACGCAACATGAAGTCTAAAAATAGTCTCCAATATAGGGGGAACACACGCCACCAATGCCTCAGATTCACTCTAAGAACACTTAAGTTTGCAAAATTACCTCATGTGGGCTAGTCCTAACTAGGACACGCCGGTCATTGCCCCTCCTTCTAGGGAAGTGGGAGGAGAGACGACTAAGGGAGGCACCGAAACCCCACAAAACGGCCTTTCAATTATCATCGTTGCTCTGCCCCACCCGTCCCGCCCCGCCCCACCCCATCCCTCCTAAAAAATGGCTTGGGCACCCCTTGTGCTGGCTACGCACCTGTTTCTAATAATTATATTCCAATAATAATAGCTTTACAGACATAAAAAAGTGAATTTCATACATTTTAGACCAACCAACATTTCCATGCACAGAATCGTTCAAATAAAAGAATCAACAATTACCTCGTTCATTGCTCGATTACAACTGTAGAGCTGAATTTTCATAAGGTTTTGAAGTGGAAATACTTAGAATCACAAAATGCATGTTCTCACACAATATTCTTGTTTTCGTTTTAAAGAGGAGAAAAAACACACCAACTTCCACCAACTGGTCACTTTCATGGGGTTGTTTATGTAAATGAATGACAGAATGTGACGTCAGTGATTACTTTGTGAACATTTTCTTTTCAGTATCGTTGATGCGTAGCTGGTATGGACTGTCATGTGAGTTGATCGGTGATTTTTACAATTACACTTTGGCCGACCGCTGATTCACCTTGTTCTCCCCAAATGCCTCCCTATCTCTACACCTCTTCTCTCCTCCCATCACCCAGAAACACACTGCTTGATGACATTCCGTATTCCATTCTTCCTGATCTCTTCGCTAAAAATAATAACCCTCTCCTTTGTATCACCCATCAACCCAGAGGCGACGGAAGCTCGATAAAAGTAGAGGGACACAAACTGTCATGCTTCAGCCAAATGGGAGAAAAAGTTACAATCGTATTTCGGTAAATTTACCATGACACACTATATCGTCTTGATCAGATGAGCATGCCGCGGTGTGGTCGCAGTCCTGTTCATTTTCTTGTGTCACTTGTGTCCTGTTTCCACTGCCCCTGTATCAACCACATATTCTTCATTCCCCACCACTTCCCCTGTGTACTCTCGATGAATTTTTTTTATGTTAGCTTGGTAGTTTGGACTTTCAAATGGAAAGTGTCCCAGGGTCTTCACTACTTTTAAATTATACATTTGACACTCCCTTCCACCGTCCTTCCCAATGTTGCCTGTTCTAAGTTCCAGCGACCGCGATCCCACCTTGAACAGCAGTGACCACTAAAGCTGCCATCAAGGTATTCGTCAAAACCTGGCTTGTCTTATCATGCAGGCAACACAAAGACCTTTTTGCTTTGACAACCCCCACCCCCGCCCCTGCCAGTCGCGGTTACAATCCTACAGGACTTTTTCTCTGACGACCCTTTTACCCTGGCCTGTAACTACTTCTAAGTCATCCATCTCCATCCAATAATTCTCTGTTAACTCCCACTTTTGGTCCATCCACCCTGTCTTTGTATTTGATTCCGAATATTCTGGAAGTGATCAGCATAATTTGAGGGTAAAAAGAGAGACTGCTGCTTTGCAGCTACGAAAAGACTGTTTTTGAAATATAAATGTTCTATTACTAATGGAAAGATATCGCTGATGACGTTGCAATGCTAGTCTAGTTTCAGTCTCTTGGTTATTTATTTATTTTATTGTGGTTTAAAGACACTCTTGACAGCCAGGGTCACCTCGTGTCGGACAGTTTTACGGGTGGAGGAAGCCGGTGTTTCCGGAGAGAACAACCAAGCAGCGGCGAGTAATTGTCAAACTCCCCCGACGTCCTTACTCCCCACAAGCTGGGTTAGCATTAGTTTCCAGGTTTAGCATCAGTTAAAGTCAAGTGTGCCATCAACGTGTAGTACCCCTTAGAACACAGCGCCGATGTGACCACACATGGACAATCGGAATGAAGTGCCTTACCCAAGGACACTACGCAGTTACCCCTGGCGAGGATCAAACCGTAGATCTTCCGATGTGAATTGCAATGCTATAACCACTGATCCACCTCACTCGCATCAGAGTCGCTTGATATTGCCCGTATGGTGTAGAAACGGCTCATTTTTTATTATTTGAGAATATTTCAACAGTTAGGATATACACAGAACGACACATGCGTGTGAATGGGTTAATCGATATACGCCTCGAGTTTCCTGCTTCTGCGGAGGCACAAGTTCCGTATCGCGTGTGTCGTTCTGTCTTTATAACATGCCTTCATTTCTATGAAAACACTTATTAGAAGGACACTCGGCAATTCATTTCACAACTCGTTCCCTGAGTTCCAAAGTGTTCTATGTGCCTGTGGGATGACTTAACAACAAAAAGAACGCATTTCATCGCCATCCAAATTTGTGAAGGGAACCCGTGTTACGATGTTCAGCTATCGCTAGTGATTCAAACAGTAATTGCGGTGCACGATTTGTTGAAAATTCCAGTGAAATATCACTTCTATTGAAACAGAGTCCGCCAATGATTTCCGTTCCACACATACGTGCGGAACGGATTTTCATTTTTGGCATGGTTTAGCGTTGCTATAGATGGGGATTTCATAGAACAGGCGTGTGATAAATTTTGTTTCTCCCACACAAAAGTTACGTTTTCAAAAGCTTAACTTCTTACTGATTAAAAACCAAGTAATCTCGCGGTATTTAGTTTATTTACTGGATATAGAATGAAATCAACAGCCAGAGATATATCTATAAATTGAAAAATCCGGAGTACTCGAAAAGAACCACCAAACAGCGACGAATGACTTACAAAACCCACACAAGCAAGGATAGTTTTGGTTGAGGGTATGCGTTTCATCGGAGTGCAGTAGCCCTACGTCCTTGTACACAATTCGTCGTGTTCCCAATTGGGCAATGTGATTAAATGTTCTGCCCAAGGGCACAACGCAGATGACATGGTCCATATTCGAATCAATGACCTAAATTGAAAACCTAGCTGATGAAAATTAAGCTTTATAGTGGTACTTGATCAGTACATGAGGTAAGTGCAGATACTTTCATTTCAGTTATTTATTTATTAGTGATAACGACACATTAACAGCCAGTGTCACATCATGTTGGTGACAGTTTTACGGATGGAGGAAGCTGGAGTACCCGGAGAGAACTACCAAGCAACGGCGAGCAGCTGTCAGCTCTCCAGCATCGTAACTCTGAACTCTGCACCGCGGCACAGGCAGGGTTAGATTGGTTGAAGACATGCGCACCATCGACGTGCAGTATACCTGAGTACGCACCGTCATCATGCCCCCATACAGGCAATCGGGGCTAAGTGCCTTGCCCCAGGACACAACACGGGAGCACGAATCAGTCGCTGAAGTGGTCACCCATCCAACTACTAACCGCGCTCGACGTTGCTTAACTTCGGTGATCTGACGAGAACTGATTACCGCAAAGCCCACGCACCTCCTTTCATTTTGTGCATGGAAATGCTGGTAAAATGCGTAACCCTTTAACCAACGTAAAGGTCAAATCCGGGCAGCGCATTTCTAAAAAATCGCCAATTAATTTTCATTATTCCTTTCAGTTTTTGTCTCAAAAGCATAGGTTATGACACCTCATTGGAACGTCTGTTTTTCAGGTATGAAAAGGTTAAACTCAATTATATGTATAAAGTCATTGTTATTAGTTATTATTAGTTATCTCGGGCGGGAGGGGGGGGGGGGTAGCGTTGTTGTGGCGTTGCGGTAACCGGTTCTCGTCAGATCACCGAAGTGAAGCAACGTCGAGCCCGGTTAATCAATGGATGGGTGACCGTCTGAGCGACCAAATCGGACTCCCGCATTGTTTCCTCCCCGATTGTCCACATGAGGACACGATGACGCCGTGTACTAAAGCATACTGTACGTCGATGGTGCGCATGTCTTCAACCAATCTAACCCTGCCTGTGCTGCAGTGTGGAGTTACGATGTTGGGGAGCTGGCAGCTGCTCGTCGTTGCTCGATGGTTCTCTCTGGGTACTCCAGCTTCCTCCACCCGTAAAACTGTCTCGGTCATGATTAGCCATTGTGCATAAGTATATGACCTTAATCACCAATAAATAAATAATAAATAGTTATCTCGGGCAACATACGGTGCACACCCCGAGATTTTAATACCCGGATATCAGGTTTAAACCCTGGGTTGAAGCTGAAAACCAAAGGGTTTAAAAAGAGACATCCAGATATTAAATCTCCGCTGGCACCGGGATTCATGTGCGGGGGTAAGGGGCATAGAACCGTTTCTGATAATTCCCATGTGTGTGTTGCCCGAAATAACTATTTTGTCCCACCTCCTTCCAAAGAAATAATGTGTGGTTCAATAACTACGATAAACGCTTCCAAAGGTAGTCTGAAACAATAAGGCTGTAATCCTGTAGTGTTCCAGCATAGTTTGTAATAAAAAGCTTAAATCATTACAAATCGTGTTAAAAGTAATGAAATTATTACAAATTGCGGTGAGAACTGTTCAGGGGCGGATCAAATGAGGGGCGTCAAAGCATTTGTTCTTTAACTCCACCCAGGTGACATGGGAAAAATCGTAAGGCGTCACACGAGAACGCAGAAAACACTGGCTAACACGGCGAATATTACATGGTTTACCACTTTTGTACAGGTCAAGATTAACCTCTTCGTGGGCCGTAGGCACTTTGAGAATTGTAGGCCTCATAATTGGAGAAAAGCCAAAAAAGTACTGGGTGATATATCCATTTTTATTCCAACATATTCACATCCATCTTTTCTTGGGCCCCAAATCTTTCGTAAGCCTTAAATACAGCACATGCCTACGTCTAGGTAGCCTGTACGTCTTTCTAGGCCAGCAATGATTAATGTAACCCTTGATATTTATAGCGACATACAGTTGTCAGTCGCTCCCGTGGACCATTCAAACCCAATGACCAGATTAACGGGGACTCACGGGCAGTTTATATGACATTTCGGCGATGGTCGGCCGCAAATGGAAAAATACGTAAATATTTGACTCTTATGTATGGAGCCCACTAGGTGACAGGTTTTACTCATATTTTATTTCGTTTTAACGAAATAATATTTCGTTTTAACAAAATAATATTTCGTTTTAACGAAACATTATTTTCAAATAATAAAATATTTCATGTTAACCAGTTTTAACGAAATAATTATTTCGTTTTATCGAAATATTATTTTCAAATAACAAAATATTTCGTGTTAACCGGTTTTAACGAAATAATTATTTCGTTTTAACGAAAATTATTTTCAAATAACAAAATATTTCGTGTTAACGAAATAAAATTTCGTGTTAACGAAATAATATTTCGAAATAACGAAATATTATTTCGTTTTAACGAAATAATATTTTGTTTAGCCAAATAGGTATCTGTAGCGGTAATCAGAGCCAGATGACACCGCTCGCTACTTCTTTGTTGCAAATTCAATAGAAATATAAATTTATTTATTATATATATTTATTTATTAGTGTTTAAAGTCAAATACTTCGGCAAAATGGTTATCAAGTCAACAACATGGAGATAAAGTCAAGGTCAGTCAATCGTTTACACGCCATGTTGCCTATATTAGAGGACTCGCGCCCCAACTATTAGTGACTGGGTCCTATTTTACCAGTGAAACAGAGCTTGTTTACCACAGTAAGCTAGCACTGCTTCACTTTTCAGTGTTCCTGCGGGGGCAAATTCTCCTAACTTAGCTAAGTAACACGGTTACGTATTCTAACAAAATATGAATTTGGCTCATTAAAATTGACGACTTCACTTTATTGTGAAATAAATTTAGTGGTATTTAATTCAAACATATTCAAAGGTACACACTTATTGCAAAATATTTAATAGAGTTAAAAAACAGAGCAAGATTATTTATTATAAGAATATATACTACTCAAAGTTTGCTAAGCATCACATATTTGACATATCATTGTGAAATTTTCTTGTGACACATTTGCGATATTTTTGGTGGATATGCTTGAAGAATGAAATGGTGCCCAGTGTTTACATTAGCTGTCTTGACAGGCAGACTTTTCGTGACAGCCATGGAAAGCATGTACCCCTTGATTTTCATGATGTTTTCGTGTACTGTCTACATGTACTTGACATGTGTAGGGTATTCAGTCTTCGTTTCAACACAAACCCTTACGATTTAATGATTGAATATGGCGAATGCAAATGTGAGAAGACATTTGTCTGAAGCAGAAATGTGGTGGGCTGTAGGGATGGTGGAATAAGGGGCTACCCATCGTCAGGTTGGTGAAGCCCTTGGTGTGCACCACACGGTGATCATCACAGCCTGGGCAAGATTTCTGCAGTATGGCACACCAGTCAGACGACATGGTGTTGGCAGAGACAGGGCAGCATCTGCAGCTGAAGACCGGTTTTCGATCATTCAGGCCTGTAGGAACCGATTTGACACATCAACACAGCTTCGCAGTGACCTTCAGAATGCATCCGGGGTAAAGGTTTCGACGCAGACTACCCGGCCAAGGTTGCACGGAGCTCATAATTTCTGATGTCTAGTGTTGAACGCAATCTTTTGATGTTTCGAGTGTTCGGACTGACATTTTTTGGCGAATAAAACGAATCAACAGCGATTCTACAGGTGGCAAGATCAAAGACTCAAGACTGGTTCTCTGACAAAATTTCCCGCTTCTCAGTAAAATCCTTTCAACCGTTCAAATTGTCAACTATTCAATGCAATTAGCAATTAATTACAGTGAATTCTTTTTCAGGGTTGGGTGTGTAATAAACACATAGCCACACTAACGTTTGAGTGGGTTAACGATTACTAGACTCGAGCGAGTAGCGCTGGGATACTACTCGAGCCGTATCCCAGCGCCACATAAGTGTGGTTCTGTATATGTCTCTTATAATGAACATAAGTCTGACCCGAACGATATCATATGTGTGGCGCTCCTCATAGCTCGATTCCCGGGCCTCTTTTATTTTTGCTTTATGTTAATGATATGGACCGTGCTACTTCTTTGAAGATTTTATCATTTGCTGACGATACTTCAGCCAATTCCTTGGGCCCCGATGTAAATACCTTAGTAACAAGTTAAATATTGAATGAAATAAAATTTTGGAATGGTGTTCAGCTAATAAACTATTTTTGAATGCAAATAAAACGAAATTTAGTCTTTTCAGTCGAAATAAATTAATGCCCCTTCATAACAAAATAATAATCAACCGAAAGGAAATTCAAACAATTGGGTCTGAAGAAAAAGAAAAAAAATGTGTAAATTTTTAGGAATAAATATAGATGAGAAGAATCTATCACCAAAAACCAACTAGAGTGACCGATCAAAACCAACTAGAGTGACCGATCAAACCCTCTAGAGTGACCGATCAAAACCAACTAGAGTGACCGATCATTCTGCGACGCTTATAGACCACATTTTTTCGAACAAAATAACAAACTCATTCAAATCCAGCATAATTCTCACAGATATATCTGATCACTTTGGAATTTTCTATGTCGAATTATCTAATACGCCAATAGATAGCACAAAACCAGTTGTGTCCAGAAAAATAAATTCCACGAGTATCGAACACTTCAAAGTATTGCTGTCCCAATGTGATTTTTCAACGGTTATGGAATCCAACTGTCCGAATGCTGCATATGAACACTTTGTAAACATTTACCTGGATGCGTTTGAATCCGCATTCCCAATGCAAAGCCACAAACAAAATAAGAAATACATAAAGCACAGCCTTGGATGACGAAAGGTCTTCTAATCTCATCCAATAACAAGACTAAATTCTTCATTAAAAAAATAAAGAGTCCCACAGAATTTAATGTCAGGAACTACAAAAATTACTTTCGGCTTTTTAACAGAATTAAAAAACAAAGCAAATCAATGTACTATGAAAAGGTTCTCCTAGAAAATAAAAGTAATATGCGAAGAACATGGCAAATTATGAATAACGCTATAAATAGAAGTAAAAATAAATGCAAATTGCCCTCTTTTTTTAAGCTGGGTGAGAAAAAGATAAACTCACCCCAATGAAATCGCACACAAATTCAATAATTTTTTGCAAGCATTGGAAATGAGACTTCAAAACGAATAACTACCCCCCGAAAATCTTTCTCTGAATTCATGAAATCTCCATTGCTAGATAATATGTTCGTCTTACCAACGTCGCCTTTTGAAATTATTGATATGGTAGCCAAAATGAAGTCTAAAACAAGTCAGGACTGTGAGAATATTACATCCAGTATACTAAAACAATCGATAGACCCGATTGCCAGCCCACTCGCTCATATTATGAACATCTCATTCAGCCAAGGAATAGTCCGCGACAGAATGAAAATTGCAAAGATAATTCCAATCTTTAAGTCAGGCGATGAAAATAATTTCACAAATTATAGCCCAATAAGTATTCTGCCTGTCTTCTCAACGATCTTAGAAAAGCTCATGTTTGTCAGACTGATGAAGTTTCTGAATAAATTTGATATTCTCTATCACCACCAATATGGTTTCAGGAAGCATCACAACACATTACATCCAGCTATGCAGTTGTTTAAACACATAGCCGTGGAAAATAACAAAGTCAATAAGGACAACACTTTAGCTCTCTTTCTAGACCTTTCAAAAGCTTTTGATACAATCAGTCACGATACCCTTCTTAAAAAACTAGAACATTATGGAATAAGAGGGAATGTTTTAAGTTGGTTCAAACGTTACCTGATGAACAGGAATCAGTATTTACTTTTGGTGATAGTAAATCCAATCTAACCGAACTAACATGTGGAGTTCCACAAGGTTCAATATTAGGTCCTATCCTATTTCTTATATACATAAATGACATAAGTATCCTATCCTATTTCTTATATACATAAATGACATAAGTAATTCAACTTCGCTGAATCTCTTGTCGTTTGCAGATGATACTTTTACATACAAGTCTGGAGCAAAAATAAACCCCTTAGTCTCAGATTTCAATGAGGAACTTCAAAATATATCTGACTGGTGTGCCGCTAACCACTTATTATTGAACGAAGCGAAAACGAAATACATGTTATTTAATCCAGGCCAAAGAGAAAGGCATATTACTCATAAGAATGTTTTTATAAACAATCGAGTCATCAGTAAAATTGGTAAAGGAGAAAATGAGAAGTCCTTAAAGTTTCTTGGTATAAATATTGATGAAAATCTATCGTACAATGCACATATATCTCAAATTTGTTAGAAAGTTGGACTTGCCAATTAAGCTCTTAATAAAGTTAAAAAGTTTCTCCCTCATAAAGTTATGAAAACATTGTATTTCACATTGATACAGAGTCACTTAATCTACGGAATTCCTTTATGGAGTGCGTCCAAAGCCTGTGATCGTCTTTACAAACTGCAGAAGCGAGCTTTACGAATAATAAATAATAAGAAATACAATGCCCACACTGACTCTCTGTTTATCAAAGATAGTATACTGAAGTTAGAAGACTTATACAAATTACACGCCACATTATTCCTGTTTGACTGGCACCATGGGAACCTTCCTTGTTCATTTGCAAATTTCTTCTCGATCGTAAATAATCAAACGAATGTAAACACTCGCCAGACAGGTCTCGTACGCAGACACAAAACCAGAACAAAAGTCCTTGATAAATTACCGGTTTTTGCACTTCCAAAACTGTGGAATGTCTTGGAAAGGGACATTAGAAAAATAGAGAATAGGAATGAATTCAAGAAAAAGTTAACAGCAACGCTTCTCGCCTCTTATTCTGAAGATGTCTCCTGTTCGAACCCTTATTGTCCAGATTGTCTCACCTAACCTATGTGGCACATGAACCGATTAAGTCGACGGCTTTCATTCTCCGTCTCAGGAACATGGCTGTGTGCCCTCACTGGGACGAGCTCAACGAGCTCACTCCGGTGAGGGGTCATGGCATGCGGCTTTGGGACGTGAAGTGGAAGTGTAATAAAATGTGAATGGTCATTTCCGTGTGCGGCGGGTTTTGTTCTTTGCGTTGGATAAAGGATTAACAATAAATCAAATGTTGACTCTAAAAGCTGTCTGGTATTCTCGTCCACGTCGCCTCTAATTCAGCCTCCACCAATCACTGCGTAGGTCTATGTATTGTTCCGTTACATTCAAGGTATCTGGAGGATTGTGTCGGCAGAATCAAGAGAGCGACATTTTGCAGGTGCTAACCATCAACGGCACTAAGAGCGCATGTCGGAGTGTGACCACGCCAAGGCAGAGTATGGAATCCACAATGTTGCAATTATTTATCCCTTTTTTCCCTACCTATTGTTATCTTTCTTTCTTTTCTTTTCTTCTCTCTTTCACAGGGAAAGGTAGGAAGACAGCCATTATGGCTATGCCTTTCCCTGCCAGTATACAATTATATTGGAAAATGTGCAATGTGTAAAATATTTTGGTGGATATGTTTATGTTATAATTACAATATGTAAACTTTGTATCATTTTCGTATACTGGCAAATAAAATATCAATATCAATATCAATATCAATATCTATCATATAAATCCCAAATTTCTTGTGCGTGCACCAAGATAGCGCGTGCAAATTATGCCTTTAATAAGGTTAAAAGTATATTACCACACGAGGCTATGAAATCGCTCTATTATGCTCTGATACACAGCCACATGCTATATGGAATGCACATCTGCGGGAATTCAAAAGCCATTAATAAAATTCTAGCAATGCAAAAAAGTTCATTACGAATTTTTTTATTAGGGTTTAACGACACTTAATAGCCAGGGTCATATCATGTCGGTGATAGTTTTACGGGTGGAGGAAGCCGGAGTACGCGGAGAGAACGACCGAGCAACGACAAGCAGCTGTAAGCTCTCCAACATCGTAACTCTGAACTCTGCATCGCGGCACAGGCAGGTTTAGATTGGTTGACGACATGCGCACCATCGACGTGCAGTATGCCTGAGTACGCAGCGTCATCGTGCCCCCATGTAGGCAATCGAGATTAAGTGCCTTGCCCAAGGACACAACGCGGGAGCGCGAATCAGTCGCTGAAATGGTCACCCATCCAACTACTAACCGCGCACGACGTTGCTAACTTCGGTGATCTGAGGAGAACTGGTTACCGCTACGCCACCGCGCCCATCATTGCGAATAATCAATTACAAACGTTATCTAGCCCACACAGATCCTTTGTTTCCAGGGGACAAAATTTTGAAAATAAACTACCTATTGAAACTATATGCCTGTCACTTTGTGTTTGACTGGAAGAACAATAACCTTTCGATGTCCTTCAATAACTTTTTTTTACTGGAAAGATAATAATTATGGTGTAGTGACCAGACAAAGTCGTCTTCTGCGAATATATTGAACGCGAACGAGACACCTGAAAAATCTTCCAGTGTATCGGTTGTATTTATCCTCAACCTTTATTATTGTAAGTGTTCTCAAGCTAATCACATGACAAGAAGCCAGTCTATTGTGAGTTTTGTTGGACAGCTCATGGACTGCAAGAGATGAACATTGTCTTGTGGTAGTTGATGTGATGGTCAGTGAACATGAAATAAACGAATGAACTGGATGTATTTTGAAGTTGCTGTCTTTTCTAATATAGAGCCCTGAAACGGATTGTGACAATGGCGACGATCGTGTTGGTTTGTTTTTGAACTAAACGGAATTGCGGACATGGCTGAGTTCTTGCCTACTTTTCCAGGTTTTGATACGTCTGATAGCAACAATCTTGCATACAACTGACGGAAATGGCTCGACAGGTTTGAGAAGTTTATGATTGCAATGAATGTTAAGAATAAACCTCGACAGCGAGCACTTCTGTTGCATTATGCGGGCGCTGCAGTGTTTGAAATTTTTGAAACATTACCCGCCGAAGAGACAAGGGATTATAAAGGTTGTAAAACCTCTTTGACTAATTACTTTAAGGGCCTGTATAAGTAATGAAATTTTGTTTATTTTGAAAATTCTCACCTCTGATATTCCTTTATTTCAAATTAAATATACACAAAATGTACATCAAAATGAAGGTTGGGATGTATAGAACACGAAACACATGTGTAATCAACTCATAGAGTCGACTATAGGCACCACTGGTTCCTGGAAGGCTGCTGCCGTATTCGCACCAGAACTGATAATTTAATAATATTTCACGAAAACAACTTGTGGCCAAATATGCTTTACATATCCAAGAACAAAGCTAGGGGATAAAAATAAAAAAAAATCAAAACACGGCGACAGAGCTGCATTGGGGAAAATTCCAAAGCCTTTGCTTTTGTTTACGTATGAGTATACTTTCGATTTCCGGTCGACGTCATCGGACAGAAAAAGCATGTAAAAACAACGCCGTCTAAAATCAAATATGAAAAAGATCGCCTTCATACAGTATACTGTTATTAGATTGAGATTACACAGTTGCCATATTCAATGCAAGGTATCATGATACCTGTTGAAATTTCTTAGAATTACGATTTTGTTTTTCGATGGAAATTCGTGGTAACGAGTGATTTGCGCATGTCTGTCGAGCATGGAAACCATCTTCAATACAAAATGCAGACAGTGTTGTCCTTTTCCAAAATGCAGTCCTATCGCTGTATTCGAATGTGTTTTGAATGCCTAGCTTTGTTCTTGGATATATGAAGCACATTTGGCCACAAGTTGTTCTGATGAAATATTATTTTATTATCAGTTCTGGTGCGAAGACGGTAGCATACGTATTTGGTGCTATACATCCCAACCTTCATTTTGATGTATAATTTGTGTATATTTAATCTGCATTTAAGGAATATGAGATGTGAGAATTTCAAAATAAACAAAATTCCATTACTTATATAGGCTCTTAAGGGGTCGTCCAACCTAACTTTGGTCAATTTTTTGACATTTTTCCCAATGCCTCAGAAACAGATAAGAGAAGTAGGGAAAGGCAAATTATATATCAAAATAATGAGTAAAGTGCATAGAAAAGGTACATATAATTTTTTTCAGGAAAAAAAGTGAATTTTATGATTTTGAAGAAGATTAATTTGCAAATGGCATAAGTAACGAACCGGTAAAACCACAAAATAATCGGTAATTCGAAAGCCTTGTCCTCAATATAATGATAACATACTACAGACTCGGAGAAAGCATTTTTTTGACACACACTCTGGTGGGTTTTGACGTTTGAATGTAATAACATCAACACAAATTTTTGATGTTCCGGATGTGGCCATGCTTCAACGATGTTTTTCCGGTCATGTGATTACGATGTGGTTCTTGCAGAAATACTCAATTTGGGCAATCGTAAGAATGCAAAGACGTGATCACGCCCTTTATTTGTTCGAGACAATGTATGAGCGGATTTGCAAACAGGTGACAGCAAGTACTTGAGCTGTTAATGTCATAACTGCAAAATATGGTTCGAAATTCCCTCTCGCGTTTACAGGCCGTCTGAACTTTTTTGTTGACAAAAAATCTGAATTATTGCGCACTAGAAAGACAACATGAACCACTTGTAAAAAAAATAACCGAGTGTATAAAATCGGGACGATACACACAAAATAAGGCAATATTCATAACAAAGTAAGCAGAATGCTTCAGAAATCACTTTTTCACAAAGTATATTTTCCAAGTGACCTGGAACTATATTGAGCGTGTTAATTTCCCCCTGTCGCTGCGAAGTTATTTACTTCCTAGTAACCATGGAATTTGAAGGCAGGTATGTTTGATGTCTGCAAAGGACCGATTGAAGATGGGTTGAAAATGATGCATTCGTGCTTTTAAATAAGGTGCGCTTGGACGATGCTGAGAATTTAGTTTTTTCTTGCCATCAACCATAGTAATACAAGTGTCGATCAGTGTCTTTTATGATCGTTTTACACTGACAAATGTGACAAATCTCCTTCACCGGAAACCATCCCCCAATTTGCATATCACAATAAACATAACCGCTGTCACGGAGTGTCAGCGTGGCCGTGTGGTCAAAACCGAAAAGAATTATCGAATGCACGGTCAATATTAGCTGCAATTGGCTTTTAAATAAATGCAATACACGAAATATTCGCAATTTCTTCATTATTCATGCCGAGTTACTTTTTAACCAAACCACATGCGTTCAGTTTCGTTTGTCGGCATCAAACTGATATTGTTTGTGGTAATTAAATAGTACGAGAAGGCGCAGGAAGCCAAATATTTTCCATCATCTATTATTTAATTCAAATTGATAATTTCTTTTATTTTACTGAAATTATGAACTGATAAGGTGGGTGTGTTGCGATTATTATGCTCCAGACCTGGAAGTTGGAAAATCAAAGGTGCATCTAGGGCCGTGCAGTGGTGACCCCTGTCCTCTTAGTCTTACCCATTCATCATTACATGTACGAACATTCCCCCTTGTATCTCAACCATTGCTACTCCAATTTGAAGGATATTTGGTTTTGTGATCAAGCATCATGGGGAAACAATGCCTGTGTAGCTGCTGTAGCATGTGTTTCTTCCCACATTTTTTCAGAGTTGTGGTACTTTTTCACTCTTTTGAGTTAGAAAATTTTGTTTATAACTAGTTGATTTGTTACAATTTGTTGCAAAGTGCCTGCTAATACCCTCAATTGTATTGCTACAGAATTTTCTTGTGAAGATTTTGTTCCTATTACTGATCAAGCAACAACCTAATGAATATTCTGTATAAAGCCACCAATCTGATGTTTGACACTTTTATCGGAGCTGTTTTGAAGGTTTATGGAACTCGAAATGTTGATTATGGCAGGACTTTTCTATTCACCCATTAATTGATAAATTAAGTGTTATAGTTGGAAGTAAGAAGCATGAAAGGTCCAGAACTAAAACTCTAAAAAGAATGTTTTGCAATGTAACATGATTTTTGCAGATACACTTATTTGGAGGTTTACCTGTCTGATAGTGTTTGGAACATGTGTGGCCAGGATCTTCAAAAAGAAAAAAGAGTTAAACTTTGAGAAAAAAGGCATATGCCTTGAGTGCCGGAGGTAGAGTCATACAAGGAAGAGAGCCCCCCCCCCCCCCCCCCCGAAATTTTTTGTGTCAAATGGAGCTCACTTGTCATCTTTTTGGGATTGCTTTGTGTACTGCGTTCTTGAAAAAAATATGTGAGACCCTCTGGATGTGCCCCTCTGATCTCAATATGTCAATAAGCCTCCTTGGGGAAAGTACATGCAATAATGGTTATGTAAGGTTGATTTGATGTGTTTTGAATAACAATGCACTTTTAAGTACATTAGATGGTTTATTGCAGTGACAGGTTACAGTTACCCTTATTTCTTCTCCAACAGATATCATGAGTGTATTGGTGTTCAAGAGTTAAACAAAGCTAATATACTTATTGATAAACCAGACAAATTTAACAATTTAATCACTATCAAATTGATGCATGGGATAAAAGGGGTTACAGTGCAAGGGGTTTGTATATATATTTATTCAACTACAATGTATGACTTTGCAGTGCATTCTACATAGGAAAATATCATATTTTCTTTCCAAACCATTACAGTAACACATAATCTTGATATTGGGAGACACTCTTTTGTCCTTCCATACTTCTTCTGCTGGACTCCTTCAAGTTGACCTTTGTTGAACTCCCCAAATCAAAACATAAACAAAAGAAAATGTCTGCCTTCAATCAGTGAGCACTCCACTTATAAAATTTGGTCTCAATCTTCATTACTTTCATGAATTAGGAAAAGATTTCTTCGAGTATGTACTTAAATGTTTATAGAATACAGCTGTTATTTTATTTTGAGGTATTTTATTGTAAAAATTTTGTTCTCTTACTTATGCCATAGCAGACTTTCAGGTGGTGCTATTTACACATGGCAGCAGTTCCATGGCAAATTTCAGTTTCCACATGTTCTATGTTTCATTCCAAGCATTTTGGTATATAATTTATTTGGGTTATTCATTTTGGGCCTTTTTTAGACTTGAAAGAAAATTACATGAAATTTGACCAAAGTTAGGTTGGACGTCCCCTTAACCCAACGCAAAATATTGAGTTTGAGAGATATAAATTTCGTTCTTCTCAACAGCTTCGTGATGAAACTATGGACCATTATGTCACTAGGTTACGAAAACTTGCACGAACATGTTCATTTACTACGGTGGCTGATTTAGGCCACCCTCAATACTTTTTTTATCTCGAGATCTCGAGATAATATCTCAAGATCTCGAGATAATATCTCAAGATCTCGAGATAATATCTCGAGATCTCGAGACAATAACTCAAGATCTTGAGAAACTATCTCAAGATCTCGAGATAATATCTCAAGATCTCGAAATAATATCTCGAGATCTCGAGAAACTATGTCGAGATCTCGAGATAAGCATATATAATCGGTGTCACCCTTTGATCATTTGCATGAATCCACTCCTGTCACACAAACCGTTTATTTACTTGTCGCATCTTTTTCGACTGCAACATTTTCATGCCTCCCATGACAATTACACGAATCCACTCCTGTCACTCAGAAAAGTGAATAACTTATCAACCAACCACTTTGTTGCGTATTAGTTATGAGAGCCCACCAAATCTCAGTCCAGCACTAATATGAACCGAGCCCCGTCATCGGAGCTTGCACTTGCTGGTGTCTTGTTCCCACTCGAATCCCAAATTGTCAACCCAGCACCCGGTACCTCCCAGTACCTACTGTAGCGCCTTTACACTAAAACACAACGTGTTGTCACTATTTTACAAGATGAAAAGTTTGTGTCTGTCTGACACTCCAAATCCAAAGTGTTGATCCAGTACCCGGTACTTCCTAGTGCATACTGTAGTGTTTTTACCCTAAAACTCAACGTTTTTTCACTTCTTTTCCTCTCAGCTCCACGCTGATTGTAGTGAGATGTGCCCTAAAACACAAAGTTTATTCACTACTTTACAAGACACACACCCGTAAATACCAAATATTTCCTTCCAGCTCCACATTGAATGGAGTGATTTTTACCACAACTCACAAAGTGTACTCACTACTTTGCAAGATACAGACCCATAAATACCAAATAGCTCCACCAGCTCCACCAGCTCCACGCTGAAAGGTTTCACCTCACAATAAAACCAATCACCCACTCCCTTGGTGGAGTTTTTACCTACTTTCCACTTTGGTGACTGAGACACATCGTCTCTTGACGCGCTGTTATTCCACGGACCCGTCATACAGTATAACTTTAACCCCATCCCGCGTCCATTTTGACCGAGCAAATCGACGATGCTACTCGGTGTATAATAACCTTACACCAGCGATAGCTATAAACCTACCGTCGGATTCTCTTTCCTCTCGTTGGTTTGAAAAGTCTGGATTAAGCGTAACTAGTTACCCCCTGCGGATAATCTTCCGGACGAGTGATTAAGGCCCTCACGTATTACCAACGTCAGTGTTAGAAAAAGGTATGCCCAGTACAGGGCTGCAGAAGCCAGACAAATCCGTGAATTTATGGTCAATACCCAGCAATCTCCTGACCCCCAGGACCAAATTGAAAAATTGAAACCAATAACCTTGAGCCCAAGAGGCGAATGGAATCGCCCCCCCCCCCCCCCCCCCATCCCCGGTGAATCCCAAACGTGGCAGGATGGGCATGACTAACATTGTTTCCACACAAAACCAAATTACATAGAGTAATGAAAAGATTGACCTGTCACCCGACAAGTCTCAACGGTCCATACACACTTATCCAGGGAGATACCCCAAAGTGACAACTCCAACAGTGAAGTATCCAGTCCCGCGCATATAAAGAAGGACAACTTGAACCCGATTCCCAGTATCTCCGAACGAGATGAAGCCTCTTCAACGTCGTTTACTGCCACCATTAACCAGCTACAACATGGCACCCCAATTAACAATACGATCCTCCGTGACCCCATACTCTCACCCGGTCACAGGAGAGCCCCCCCCCCCCCCCACAGTGCTTGTGACCCCCATCTTCAATGTCAGCTCATGAACCGACAGTAATACAGGACATCCCGTATCACAAGATTGATTGGCCCTGGGGGCGCCGTGGCTCAGTAGGTATACGTGCAAGCTACAAGCCGAGAGGTCCTTGGTTCGGCAACCGCGTTGTGTCCTTAGGAAAGACACTTCACCCCCATTGCCTACGTGGGGGGCACGGTGGCGCTGTGTACTAAGGCGTACGGCATGTCGATGGTGCACCTGTCTTCAACCAATGCCGACCCTGCTTGTGTGGAGTTAGTATGTAGGGGAGCTGACAGTTACTCGCCGTTGTTCGGTGATTCTTTTCGGGTACTCCGGCTTCGTCCACCCGTAAAACTGTCATGGTCATGATTAGCCATTGCGCAGAAATATGTGATCTTAAACAACAACAACAAATAAATAAATAAATAAATAAATTGATTGGTCCCCTATGTTCTTACCGACTGAAACCCATTCCAGCCTGGGAAACCTTAATTTCGCCATCCATGAGAGTTTAGTTCCACCAGGACCACGTGCCACAGACCACCCCCCTCCCCTTAACTCACAAGGTGACACAGACACACACCCAATTTATGAGAGCAACATTTTGCCCACCCAAACCCCAACAGCGCATCACACCATTGATTTGTCCTCCAACAATATCCAACTATGAATACGCTTTTCTTACTCCTCCAGTGGGACTCCTAACTATACCCCACAAAAACGACACCACTGCGAACCACCCTGCAATGACAGTTGAAACTCAAACTCGTGAACATACCGCCCGGTTTGACCTATCGCTGCTATAGCTTCCAAAAAAATGTTTGACCCAATTGGCGGTCCTCCCAAAAAAGCGAAAATGCCCCTCCCGCCCGCCAAACAGTAAACCCCGAAATGTTGTGTTGAAAAGATGTCCCCGCAACATTTGAAACAACAAGTAGCACCCCACTTTCTATTTCGCTACTCCCGGTCCCATAAAGGGCTTTCCTCCCAAAGATACCCATAGTAGCATCCCCACCGTAGATTAACGGGCCATCTGGTGCCTCCCTCCAGCCTATATCAAGCAAACCCCTCTTGGGGCGCAACAACAGTTCCCCTTCCTCCTGGTACCCCAAGAAGAAAGAGGGACCATCCTCCAGAGGATTGAATCCTGCCAATGATATAAGGGAAAAATGCTCTCATGACACGAGAGCATCGCCTATCCCTACCAGGTTACAACGCATCCACCCCCTCCTTTTCGCTACTCCCTTTCCAACAAAGGGCCCATTTCCCGGCTGACCTGAGTAGCTCCCTAGATCTCCGATTTACCGGCAATCTGATGCCTCTTGGTCCCTATATGCCCTCCTCCTTGGAGAGTTCTGCCTAGCTTGGGTGCATCACCACCTCCTTTTCTTATCCGAGTCTAAACACTGAAAGTTCTGGAAAACTCTCTCATCTAAATGCTGCATGCGGTAGGTAGACAGCTGTTAGATGCAGGCCTGTCCGCCCAGAAATGCTTGCAATTTTCATAATAAGATTCTTCCCAATCTTCACTGTCATATTTGACTTAACGATTGGGTTTCAATAGCTTCTCCCTGCCAGCTAATATAGCGACTATATAAGTCCTATTGGTGTAGAAAACGCATAAATGCGTTCAGAACTAATGCCAACTATTGTTAGGAAGGTGAGTTGACCGTGTCAGAAACCTTAAACAGAATGCACTTCGAATATTTTCCTAGAGTTTGAACAAACAACTCATCAAGAACTAAAAGTGAGAAGTATATATATAACATTTAAAGGGCCACGCAAGTTCGTGTTTGCAAACTTTTTTTTTTATATTTTATTACCATAACAAAACTATTTTAGCTTATTTATGTGGTAAACATTGCGTTGTCGAGAACCGTTTTTTAGCACTTCTGGGCATTTCGTATGTGGCCACGAGAATTTACATAGCTATTTTGACACGGGAGTAGGTATAAAAGGAGAGTATACTATCACTTTGTACATGTACGTGTACAACATACGTACACGATGCGTTCACCAACGTGGAATTCGGTGTTAAATCGCACGCTTGTTCACAAAAACGTACATTGATCTTGAATCCCCTATGTTTTTTTGTGACTCCTAGATCGCACTTTTAACGTTCAAATACTCGTGGTGAACGCGCGTTTTTTAAAAAAGGGTGAAATTGTACATCGTCACTTTTATCTTTCACTTTAAAAATTTTTGTCAACGTTCTCATCGCAGATCAGACCATCGATCCATCGTTGGCGAACGCGAGCAAAAAATAAAAATTCTGGGCTAGATCAAAAAAACGGTCTGCGGATTCTACATCAGTGATCCAGAACTCTCTATTGTTTTTGGGGTGGTGGGTTTTTCCCCATTTATGACGTTATTAGGGAATTCCCCACTATGGGAATTCCCAAACTCAGCTAATCGACCGATCGGATCGCTCGATTCTCCGCCAATCGACCGATCGGATCGCTCGATTCTCGTAAACTCGATCATACGGAGTTATCTCCCCTCGTCGTGGGGTGGGGGAATATCTGAGGAAATAAATAAAAGTGATCGATATATATAGGAGAGAAAAAAAATATATAAATAATACTTATTTAGAAAATTAAATACATCAAATCGAATAGATAATAAAAACGTAAATCATGAGCGATTCTCAGGAGATTAGAGTGAGGTTTCTTTTTAAAATGCTGATGAGAGCCTACGCATTCTGCGTGAACGAACAACTAGGTCGTCTCTTGTTAGAACGATGCGTCGGATGTCAGGATTACCTAGACTTCGATCACGAGAATCATTCGTGTCTGTGGATGGAAAGGGAAGATATGGTTGTCAAGTATTTCGAACCGGCGTTCGAACGCGTTCAAATCAATGAAGTGATTGCGTTTTGGAAGAGATTACTCTACTGTAAGGATCAAAGCAAGCCCACAGATTCGGAAGAACAGAAATTGGTGCGTAAAAGTCCGACTTTACGAGATAAGGGATGCATCTTGAAATTATTGTTCAACGAAGCATACGTCTAAGTTTTCTCGTTGATATAAAATAAGGGAGAATAGAAAATAAAAAAATAAATACACACATAAATTTTTTATCTAATATTAGAAAGAAAAAAACAAAAATGAGAACCAGAAATAAATTGTATCCGACGTTAGTGGACGACGAGGACGAGAAGCCGAACGGCGTTTCGCCGACGGCGCCGTCGCTAGAAGAAAGAGAGAAAGGAGAGAGGTATCGCATCGATCAAATCAATAGAATCTAAGAGTATCTAATTCGAGAGAGAGATTCTCGTCGTTCCCTCAAGAAGAAGTATTCGCGTTTCGTGACAGTCGTTAACGCGATCGACACGACACTCATCACGATTTCCCTGGGTTTACACGCGGCCGGCATCGGATTTTTGTCGACCGCGGTCGGCATTCCGATCGCGTTGACCGTAGAAGGAGTGGCTCTCGCCGCCGGATTGTTTAGCACGCTCGGAAACTTTTTGAGTAGGAAATTATATCTGAAGGCGAGGAAACACGACAAGATTCGCGTCTTGGCCGACTCCAAGATCAACAAGATATCTGAAATGATCTCTATGGCGTTGAAAGACGGTAGGATATCGGATGGAGAATACTTCGCGATATTGAGCGAGAAAACGAAATACGATGCCATGAAAGAAGCCGTGAGAATCAAGACTCGTCAGATCATCAAGGAAGAGATGAAGGATTCTCTCGTGGAAAAGGGGAGGAAAGAGGCCAGGGAGGAATTCAGTAAGATGATAGAACTCAAGAGCAGCGACTGAAAAAAAAATATATATATAATAAGAACAGAATTTAAAAAAAAAAAAATATTAAATTTATATATAAAATAAAAAAACGAAATTAATTTAAATAACTCTTAAAAAATGTATTGTGTAAAGTGTAAGAGAGTTACCAAGACGAGTAATTCTAGAGAAGTGCGAACTAAAAACGATAGATGGATGCTTCGCGGAATTTGCGACGTGTGTGGTTCTGTCAAGACGCGATTCGTCAAAAAAAGAACGCGAGCAAAGGTAAAGGCATCGTGAATAAAATGATCAACAATCTACCTTTCAAAATGCATCTGCCCGGTCACAGTTTCACGGGACCCGGAACGAAATTGAACAAGAGACTCAGCGCCGATCTGACTCCCAAATCTTGGAGCAAACCTGTGAATAGGGTGGACGCGGCCGCGTACGGTCACGATCTGTGCTACGCTGGACATCCCGACACCAAGACTCGCAACGACGTCTGTGACAAAAATATGTTGGGGAGATTGAGAGGCATATCGAATCCGACCAGGAGAGAGAAGTTGGAACATTCGCTGGTCGGCAATCTGATCGGTGCGAAACGTCGATTCGGATGGGGTGTTCAAAAAAAAAGCGCATCTGAAAAGAAGAAGGAACGATTATTGACGAGCGAATTGGCCGAGGAGTTACACAAACCCATAGTGTGTAAATTTCGAAAGAGAAAGGTGTTCGTGAAGGGTCTGGATGATATTTGGTCTGCCGACTTGGTCGACATGAGATCGTTTTCGAGGTGGAACGAGGGCGTCATATATCTATTGACGGTCATCAACGTGTTTTCCAAATACGGTTGGATCAGAGCTTTGAAGAATAAATCGGGACCTCTCGTCGCCGAGGCTCTGAAGAGCGTGTTCGACTCGTCTTCTCGAAAACCGAGTAAATTGTGGGTGGATAAGGGAAAGCAATTCTACAACAAGGACGTTCGTCGATTGGTAGACCTCTACTCGATCGAAAACGAAGAGAAAGCCAGCGTGGTGGAACGTTGGAATCGAACGATGAAGGAGAAGATGCACAGATACTTCATGGCGAATTCGACCAAGAAATACATATACGCTCTGAACGGTCTGGTCAAAGATTACAACAACACCTGACACAGATTGATCAAGATGACTCCTGCGGAAGCTAGCGATCCTCGAAACGAAAAACGGGTCTACGCGAATCTATATCCCGAGAGATCTAAGATCAGGAAGAAGTCTAGAACGCCGAAATTTGCGGTCGGCGATCGAGTGAGAATTTACTCTTATAAGAAGCACTTCGAAAAGGGTTATACTCCTCGATGGACATCGGAAATCTTCGTGATCATCAAAATATTTCACACCGATCCGGTGACTTACGAAATCGAAGCTTTGGATGGAGAAGAGATCATCGGAAAGTTTTACGAACAACAATTACAGAAGACGAAGTTTTGATGAAGAAGACAAAATTTTTTTTTATTTGGTCTCTTTGACATTTTCTTGTTTACACACATATATATATAAGAGAGAAAAAAATAATAAAAATAATTAAAAACTATTTTTAGATAAAGAAAGCAAGTTAATTAATAAACAAAAAACTAAAAAAATCCTTTAAAATGACAAACATACTAGATATAGCACAAAGCATAGTGAAAGATGAAAGTATTCAAGAATATGAGGTTCACGAATACGAACCGGTAACCGGAACGAGTTTGAACAATGCGGGAGAGATAAGAATCAACGTCAAAACTCAAGATCTATTCGTACATCCTGGTGAGAGTTACATAGTGGTGCAGGGACGTCTCACCAAGGAAGATGGGAGCGACTACGCCGACGACGACACGGTTACTCTAGCTAATAATGACATCATGCATCTATTCAGTAACATAAAATACATGCTATCCGGACAAGAGATAGAATCTGTGTTTCATCCCGGTCAGGCCACCACGATGTTCGGACTCTTGACGTATCCTGATGATTTTTCGAAATCCAGAGGACTTAATCAGTTGTGGGTGAAAGACACTGTAGGCCCTTCTAGCGCAGGCGCTGCCGCGATATTCGACTACGTCATCAAGACGTCTAGACCTAAAGGAACGTTTTCGTTCAGGATACCTTTGAAACACATCTTCGGATTTGTGGACGATTACAACAAGATCATGCACAGATTCAAACACAATCTGACGTTGATTCGAAAAGGAAACGACGACGCAATAGTGAGACTCACTGCGACCGATGCAGATAAGATAACTCTACACAAGATATCGTGGTTCGTTCCACACGTGGAGCCTTTGATCGTGGAGAAAGCTCGTCTCTACAAGATCATAGAATCCAAGACTAAATTACCCGTGGGATTTAGAATGAGACAGTGTGACACGGCAAGCATTCCTCCCTCCACGAATCACTTCGATTGGAGATTGACGGTGAAATCCGCTTCCGAGAGACCGCGTTTCATCGTGGTTGCGTTTCAGACTGATAGGGATGGGTCTCAGGAAAAGAATGCGTTGCTGTTCGATCACTGCAGTTTGCGAAACATGCAAGTGTTTCTGAACGCCACGAGATATCCAGCAATCGATTACAACACGTCGTTCGACAAGAACAATTTCTGCAGACTGTACGGCGATGCTGCTGATTTTAGAAAGAAGTATCACGGTCTAGACAAATTGATGAGCAACCCCAACATATCTCCCGGCAAATACAAGTCGATGTATCCCATGTTCGTATTCGACGTCAGTAAACAGAGTGAACGACTCAAGAGTAGCATCTTAGACATTCATATCAAGATGCAATTCGATAGGAACGTTCTGAGAAAAACCGAAGCCTTCGCCCTGGTCCTGTCGGACAGAGAATTACAATTCGAATCGGACGGAAATAAGATGTCGATCATTCGATGAGAGACGAGTGTGTGAAAAAAATAAAAAGTAATGAGTCATTATTAAAAACAAAAAAGAATAAAAAAATAAATTCGTTTTTAATGATATTTTTTTAACAAAAAAAAAAAGTTTCATCCGAGAAAAAATCGTCTTTTTTCAACATTCTCGACGTACAAAATGTTACAATTCCTAAGTAGTCACGTAGAAAACGAAATACACGTTCCATTTTCGCGTTTGAAAAGAAAAGAAGATATTTACGATTATGTTCTGAATTATTTAAAAGATTGCGTGCTATTCACTCGAGAGAAACAAAAAGGATATTTCGTGACGAAGATATAAAAACTTGAAGAGATCTTAGATTGTTCGATCCTGTGCGATTGTCTCTCAGTTTCCGTCAGATGTTCCATCCTGTGTTGCAAGCCAAAAAACAAAAAAATAGATGTGGAAAAATGGTTAGGTAAACAGCGGGATAGACGGTTGGAAATGAAAAGAATGAGACGCTTTCCACCATCACCACTACCTTCTGAAGAGAATGGTAATGATGCGAGTGTTACCAAGAGATGCACAACATTCGTTCATAATTATGATTCGGATCAACAAAAGTGTTGTTATAAACGTATCATATCACAAAGAAAAAGAAAAAAAGAAAAAGAAGAAGAATCGATGCTGAAAATTGAGAGAAAAGGAAACGTCATTATAATATATGGTGATAGTGAAGAAGAAGGAAAACAAAAAAAAGGGAATGAGATCATCTTTAGATCTCATTTTTTTGTTGTTTTTTTTGTTTTTAATAATCACACATTATTTTATTTTTTTTTTTAATTCATTATTTTCCATGCGTTCACTGTTTGTTCAAAGAATCTAGTTCGATCAGTAGACTCACCACGGAAATGGTGGCTTCGGGATTATTGGTTTTTAGGACGAAATTAATCCTGTCACCGGCGTTCACTTTGAGAGGCGTGCCAAACGTGCTAACATTCGCGTGTTGATTCTCAGTCTTTTCAACGCTGTATCTCTTATCGCTCTCTACACCATTCACCATGAGATTGACGACCACTCTGTTATTCAAATCCGAGGAAGCCAGACTCATTCGAAGGATTTCACCTCCCAACGGCATGGGATATCCCACCTGACCATGTTTTGATCCGCTACCTCCATTTCCGAAAGACCACTCAGCTTTTCCCTCATCTAAGGTGCCGGCCTCTTCGGCCCACACAGTGATCAATTGTCTAGCATATTTAACTTTCTCCACCACCAAAATCAGGGTGCAGGCATCCGTCATGTTCACGGGATCCGGTAGATTCGTGAGTGCGTATCCACCCATGTCTAGTTTACTTTCCATGATGTCACCCTTTCTCCAGACCGAGTTGTCGTCTACATACTTCCTGCTGACCGCGCTGGAATCGAATTCGGGATCGTGACTGAGTCCGAATAAATTCTTACCGTTCATGTCGATGCCACCCTCCATGGTTCCGCCAGATTGTTTGTTCAGGTAGAGGTCATCCACTTGAAATTCTAGGCATTCTTGTGATCGAATCACGGCAGAATCTACGTAGCCTTTGTTGACCGCAGTTGAGTCCGCATCCGTGTCATCAATCTTCGACAGATTCAATATCTTGTTGAATCCCGCATTCTGATGCGATTTCCTTTCTCGTCTGTCAGACTTTCTCTGTTCCAGATCTACATAGTGTTTGGTCGCCACGTCCTTGGGATTCGTGGGAGTGGCCACGTTCGTTATCTTGTTAGAATTGGCATTCAATTCCGAGTGCATCGTTTTCAGAACGTATCTATTTCTCAGGTGTTTGCTCAATCTCGCGTGAGAGTCGTCCACGTTTTTCTTGGTCGCGGCATCGGTGGGATCTACGGGATTTGCGACGTTCACCAAACGTTTGGATTTCAGATCCAGATCGTCGGTCATGGTTTTATCCACGTAATTATCTAGCAGGATTCGTTCGAAATCGGCGTTCCCTCTGTCAACGTATTTTTTAGTCGCAGCATCTGTGAGATCTATCGACTCGGGAAGATTGTAGAGCTTTTTATCGTTCATGTTCAAAGGTTCCTCTCGAGGTTCGTATCTCTGAATGTAATGTTCGTCCAAGTTGGCAACGTCATAACCATCGTCGACTTCGAACGTCTTCCTCTTCTTTCTCGGGTTGACTTTTTCGTCGTCACTTTTACCAAATTTATCGACTGGCATGTTGTTGTGGGATTTTTTTTTTTGTTTTTAGAAAAATATGTTCAAACTCAGTTTATTAAAAATGAACTATGTTATTTTATTTTTTGTTTTTATTCGATTAAAATTTTTAAAAATATTTTTTATCTTTATATATACTATAAAAAAAATCTCTCTAATGTAAATCGTTGAGAATGTCTTGAAATCAATCTCCTTCAGACCATCTCTTGAGAACGTAGAGACACAGGTGACCGCAAAACACTTGATCTGGTGATTGCACTTGTTCCGTGTTGTAACGAACCATCGATTTGTTGAAATAGTTCTCTATTTCTTTTGGCGGTGAGATTCCGTAGCTGTTGAAATAATAATTTTTCTTCTTCCTGTTCTTGATCCAGTGCCTTCACCCGATGAATCGTCTAGATTTAAAATTCCGCATTCCGATTGTCGAGGTTTTCTCTTCGGCAAGGCATCTCTGGAGAACACGCCTAGAAAATCTTTGATTTTCAAATCCTTTGCCGCATTCAACAGATCGATGTTGGATAGGGGTTCATTAGGTAAGACGACACCTTCTACGGATATCTTTATTTTCTTATTCATAAATGCGTATATATTTTTTTTATTTATTTTATTATAATTCACTAAAATGACGTTATTTTTTTAAAATTTTTTTCTTTTTCTTTTTAAACTAACTTTCTCAATGTCACTATCGATTTCTATAATTTTGTGTTCATCTATTTCTTCTTGATTTTCTGGAATCCTATCATCCGCAATCATATCTGGAATCTTATCATCCACAATTGTATCTAGAATCCAATCATCCCCATTCATATCATCTAAAATTAGATCCAAAGTCCAATGTCTGCGTGCCAAAGTGCTTATTTTATCGTCTAACACAAATCTCTTATCGTCGTCGGCCGTCAGCGAAATCTTGTTGACTATTTCGGTATACAAGTCATGATTTTCGCTTCTAAATGATTTCATAGTCTTATACACCGGACCACTTCCTAACAGACAATCTTTATACTCTTGGAAAGAGATGTTTTTCTTCACCACGCATGCTTTAACTCCTTTGCACTTCTTGATCTCTTCATCACCTTCTAGACGATAAGCATACAGTTTGGGTCTCAAGCCCACGAATTCGACGATCTGTTTACCGCCGCTCTTGTCCTTAAATTTACCCAACACCTTCTTGTTGTCGTTCGATTGAATGTTGGACTGATGATCGACGGGATAATTGCTCGTGTCGAACCACTCGGCCACGTCCGGAGATATATCTCGGTAGACGTCTTTCGTCTCTATCTCGTAAACTAAACTGTCCGTGTCAGTGAACAGTAGTTTGGCTTTGTCACCAAATTTTTGTTTGACGTAATCGTAGTGAAACTCGTACATCAATCGCTTGCTGACATCTAAGATGATCGGTCCGAGATAATACGGTTTGTCGAACTTCAGGTGCGTCTTTTGCATGTGAACGGCCACTAGATTTTCGTCGAATATGGTTCGGTGTTTGTAATTGGGTTTCGCCACTAATTTTTTTAGCTCTTTTCTCAGACGTGACGAGTCGAACGTCGGTTCTCTTCCTGATGTTTTCCATTGATTTGCCGTACATGCAGTTGTTCATGAGTTTGAAGAAATCTTTTTCGAAATCGTTCTCGGCTCGAGTTCTGAGATTCGTGTTGAGATCGATGTATTTTTTTATCCAAGGTTCTTCGTTGAATCGAATGATGCGATGTATGTCGACTAATTTCATCCCTTAATCGACGTACTGTTTCAAATTCTCGCTGTAGACGACGTAGTTACATTTATTAAATAAATTGGGAATGAGTTTTTCCTCGTCTCCTTCATTCGGTTCCATTCGTTCGGGAGCTAGCGGATAATCGTTGTGTGGATCGTGTAATTCTTCCGGATAGTTCAAATCGACTTCTAAAATGCAAGGATAGTCTCTCCATTTTTGCATCTCTTCCGGTTCCTTCACCCATTCGAAATTTCCAATTGGTAAAGGATGACTCATAGCCCAACCATAAAGATTATTGGCATCCCAATACTGTATGTATTTAGTCGACCGTTTCGAATCGAAACCTTCTTTCATGTAGGGATTGTTAGCCTCAGAATATCTGTGAGAGATCATCGAGACGCCACCTCTCGCAGCCCTTTCGAACATGAGCAACATGTCCATGTCGGATAATAATTCCAATTGGACTTCGGTGGTCTTCAACAGAGCGTCCCACGCCAGACCGGGTGCAGTGAAATACCAAGCGGGATCCAGATCGTAATTTTGACGACAGACGTCTCGAAAATTTTTGAACACGTCTGCCAAGAGCAGAACGTCGGTCTTCAGATAAAGATCATGATAATCTCTCATGGTGTTCATATCGAATGATTTCCACACGTTTTTGGCGTGTTCGTAATTCTCAGCGGAAATGTCGGATTCGTATAATTTCGAATAAAATTCTTCTTTCGAAGGTAGTGAGGTGTCTTCAGATCTCTTTAGATCATTCACGTAATCGTAAGGATAGACTCCTTTCCTCAACATGACGTCTTCTCGTTCTCCGAAATGTTCGCTCGTGATTTTAAATTTATCCTTGCTCATGTTATCGACTAATTTTTCCAGAGCGGTCGACATGAATTTAAAACTGTCGATGAAACGTATGCATCTACGAATGGATTTCATTTTTTCTTTCAGCGTATTTCCGTTGATTACTCTTTTCTTCCCCATGAGCTTCCATTTTGTGAAGGAAATGTATCTTTCTTCGCTGTTTGCGATGCAATTCAATTCTTCATGTGAGGTGCTGAGATTTTTCACAAACAGATGACTGTCGTAACCCGAGAGATTGTGAAACATCACCGGATAGAAAGCGGCGTCTCAATATTTTAAATTACACTTGCTGTGAGCCGGACCGCGATACAGACCCGTGTAATGATCATGGTCTCTGACCTTCTTATTTTCCTCCGAATTCTCGTCGAAAAATTGTCTGCATATGTGACATTCGGTGGCTCTGTTATTTTCGTCCTGCTGATGATCATTTTCGCCGGAGTTTTGAATTTGTCGTATAACATTTGAATTTTCGATTCTAACTCTTCCACGAACCTTTGAGCCACGTCGTCGTCTTCGCACTGTTTCGTGTAGGTGAAGGGACCCATGCCGTGTTGCGAGTCGAAAGTGCATTTCACGTAAATGCAATAGCCCGAAGGTATGTGTTTTTGATATCTTTCGACGTAACTTTGAAGAGTGTTGGGTTGACAGGAACTCATTTTCGCGGTGAAACATTCGAAATCGGCGTACATGGCGAATGGTACTTTTAACCTTCTAATGTGATTTTCAAACTTCACAATGGTGTTGGGTTTGGGCATTTCGATGGCGACACCTTGATTTTCGTTGCAATATTTCTGATGTTTCGCTATTGATTTTTCGGTCTTAAATATGTTCATGCAATTGTAACATAAAGATATCTTTCCGTTATGATTATTATTTTGTTTCGACAGTAATCGGGTCGGATGTTTAACCCAACAATAATGACGATTGTCACCATTCAAAATCAATGATAAAATAATCGTCTTTTCTGTTCCGCGATACAAAGTCTGTCTGAGAGGATAGATCTTTCATTTTTCGTCGTCGTATCCAAGGACGTTCACCGCTACGGTGGGATTTTGAGCCTCGAAACGTTCAATATGTTTTAACTCTGTTGGAAAAGTCACTCCAGTCCAATCGAGATTTTTAGAAGTTTCCTCGTAACGAGAAACTCTATCGGAGTTTATTTCGACAGGGTATAAAGCGGAGGTGACTGCCTATTTAAAACACTGATCATCTTCATTTCTCACGTTGACCATGGCGTGTTTCTTAGTCAAGAAATACGGTAATTCCAAGTAAGAAGATCCTTTCAATGGTTCGTTTTTATTCATGTGAATTTCGAGTTTCAACACCTCATCGAACGTCCAATTTCTACCTTCATGTTGATAATTCGCGAGAGATGTCAACATCTTGTCTTTAATCTTTTCGAAAACGTCCGATAGATCTGAACCTCGAAATACAGGTTCGACTTTAGATCTGAAATATGCATTTTTCACGTTGCTCTCGCCGGACTTCACGTCGATTTTATTCATTATGCAATGGAGTATCATCTTAATTTTTAATCCCATGTTCATGTATTCGCGAAACAAATCCAATACTTCTTTCTTCACCCGTTCCATGAACAATTTCGGATCGACTTTCTTCAACGAGGGAATCACGTCGAAAGTTTTAAAAACGCCTTTGATTGCACTCTCCCGTTCTACAGGTTTCGATTGGAATAGTTCCGCAATGAGTCATGTTACATATTCTTCTCCTTTCTCTTCGTCGATTGCTCGGTGAATTTCGCTCGATATATCTCGTTTGTCTTGAATCTGAAGTGCATCACTCGTTTTCGTTTTAGTTTTTCTTTTCTTTTCTTCGGAAACTTGATGTTCTACAACGGCTTTTCGTTTAGTCGTCTTCTTATTTTTCACAACCGATGCATCTTTTGACGTCGTTGCTATCGACATTTTGTTTGCCTTTCTAGAGTTTCGCAAATATTCTTGTATGACATCAATTTTTTTTGATTTAGTTCTATGATTTCTGAAATCTCAAATTTGTAATAGTTTGCAAATCTCGTTTAACTGAGGTATGGTTTTCTCATTTAAATTTACCATTGTTTTATCTGTTTGCTTCATTTGTAAGAATATTTTTTTTTTGAATTTTGTATTAAATAATTTGTTAAAAAAAGTTTTGCTTTTTTACTCTTTTTATATATATATAATAAAAAAAAAAAAAGTTAAATTTTAAATTCAATTTTTTTAATACAAAATTTAAAATAAACATTATTTGCAAGAATTCATAAAAACCAAATAATCGATCATGACAACAACACCTAAAAGATGCGAATTGAAATTGAAACGAGTTGAAAGGTATGAGAAATATGGTTTTAATATCTATACATTACAACAACACAATCCCATCGAATTGAACGAGGTTGAGATGGTAGACTTAGAGCGCTACTACTACGAATATCTAATGTGTTTGAAAGTGGATGAAGCCGCGCTCGATTTGTTTTACGAGTACCAAAGCGATCTGCTGAATAATATCATCGTCGCCGAAGACAGAGAATTCGACAAGGATGATTTATTGTTGTCCTATGGAGGTTACATATATGCAATAATCTCACCCGAAGTCGTGAACAAATCGGGTGGTGAGAGCGCATTCGCCTATGAAAAAAAACTCAAAAGAGTAAAGATAAACATTCACACCATTTTCGTATGTGGAAAAATGACGAATGTCAGCATGCTAATAATGGACTTGGAATTATAACCAATAGAGAGATTGAAATGTTAAAATTTAACTTTTTATATATATATAAAGAGAAAAAAAACTTTTACTAAAAAATTTTACATTAAAAAAATTAAAAATTAAAAAAAACAACTTTTTTTTATATATATATAAAGAGCAAAAAAACTTTTTAAACAAATTATTATTTAAAATACAAAATTTAAAATATACATTATTTGCAAGAATTCGTAAAAACAAAAAAACAAATAATCGATCATGAGGACAACAACACCTAAAAGATGCGAATTGAAATTGAAACGAGTCGAAGCGAATAAGAAATTCAGTCATAAAATCTATAGATTACAATGACACGATCCCATCGAATTGAACGAGGTCAAGACGAAGGGCTTAGAGCACAAATACAACAAATATAAGATGCCTTTGAAATCGGACGAAGCCACGCTCGATTTGATTTATGAATACCAAAGCGATCTGCAGAACATCGTCATCGTCGAAGATAGAGAATTCGACAAGGACGATTTGTCGTTGCCCTATGGAAATTACATATTTCCAAACATCTCATTCGAACTTGTGAAGAAATTGGGTGGTGAGAGCGAGTTGACCGATGTAAAAAAACTCAAAAGAGTAAAGATAAACATTCAACACGTTTTCGAAAAAGGAGAAGACATGAGTGTAAACATGCTAATAACGGACTTGGAAATATAAGCAATAGAGAGATTGATTTTTAGCGAAGAAAAATGAAAAAAAAAAAAAAGTAATGAGATCATCTTTTGATCTCATTTTTTTTTTTTTCCTTCTTCACTATTACCCATATATTATAATAACGTTTCCTTTTTTCTTAAATTTCAGCTTCGATTCTTCTTTTCTTTTGTTTTTTTTGTGATATGCTACGTTTTTATAACAACACATTTGTTTATCCGAATCATAATTATGAACGAATGTTGTGCATCTCTCGGTAACACTCGCATCATTACCATTCTCTTCAGAAGATAGTGGTAACGGTGGAAAACGTCTCATTCTTTTAAATTTCAACCGCATATCCCGATCTTTATTTAACTCTTTTGTCAGTTCTTTCCTAAGATATCCGTCATTAGCGTCTAATCGTTTTTCCACATCTTTTTTGAACTCTATCTCGCTATATTCATCATTATCGTCTAATTGTTTTTCCACCTTTTTATCCATTTTATATATTATTTTATACTTTCTATGATTTATATTTATATAATTTTTTTACATTATAATAACATATTCAAAATTGGTATGTTCTTAAACGGCGAATTCTCACTGAACAACAAACCCTTGCCGAGTCGCTTGACGTTCCGTCCACTCTTCAGATAGAGACCGTTTCCTCTCAGAGAGTTGCCACCTCTAACAGGTTCTAGATACAATCCTTTACCGCTGTCGTCTATGTGGACGCGACACACGGCTCCTCCCTTCTTCAAAAACAGTCCACTGCCACCCATTAATTTCTCAACTGCCGAACAAGCGATTCCCGTGAGAGCTCCCACGCCGAGAGTCTTTCCGAGAAAGGGTCGCGCCTTTGCGGCGAAGGGTAATACTTTTGCGGCTATTCCTGCCAATAGCGGTAGGAGACCACCTTTCATTCTCAAATTGTATCTCAATTGAGCGGGACTCATTCTCACCGTCAACCCTCTTCCATCGCGAATCGCTATCTCCATCCTTTTGGTTTGACTTCTGGTCCAGGCGATCGAATCCTAACCGCCTCTCGTCAGATCTTCGTGAGTGAATTTGAATCTCACCACCTCGCCTCGAGTTGTTAACGCTCTCTTAAGTTTCTTCCTCTGTCCTGCGAATATGTTCACGTTTTTAACCACGTATTCTGTCATGATTCTGTTTTTTAAAATATATTTACTTCAATTGTTTCTTGTTTAATAATTATATTATAAAATAATTTTGTAAAATTAATATTGCGTTTATTTTATTTTTGTTATCTATATATATACACAATATTTTTTTTTTTGCTTTTATATTTCTCTTATGTGAAATCGTATCGTCACTCTCTCTCCGCGAAGATCTAACAGTTCACCATTTTGATCCGTCAACGTGGTTTTGAGACTATACAACGTGTCTAAAATCACTGGTAGATAAACTAAATTTCGAGGTCGCTCCACGATCTTATAACCCGGCGACACGTTTGGAAAGAAAGAATAGATCGTCGGTTGAGCGCTACCATTCACGTAGCTTCCAGCAATCACGTCCACGTTCACCAGAATGCTATTGACAGCGAGAATGTCGACCGTATTTTCAGATGCCGCGTGGCCTCGATACATCTTTCGATCGAATCCCAACATCTTGCCTATAGAATCGTCCGTGTTGAAATCCACTCGAAAATTATCTTCCAAATCGAACATCGTCTGTAAGGTATTAGGATTGGGAGCGAGTCTGATCTTGTTGCTTCCCTTTCCATCCGTCTTCATTCGCGTCTGAATGTAATCGTTCAAATCGTCTATGTCGTAACTCCCTTTGGGAATTCGAATCTCCAACCAATCCACTCCGTCGGAATACTTGAACGAGTTATTCTTTTCGGTGACGTTGGGAAAGGAATAATAAGTCTCCAGATTCACCAACGCCATCTCGTATCTTTTCTCTCTATTCAATTCGATGGAAGGGTCGAATTTCGTAGCGAATCGAGTCGAATCGCCACTCACCACGATTTGAATGGATTGTTTCGCAGCCGTATTCTCGGCTATCCGTCCTAACAAGTCTCCATGTTCGAACATTATATTTAATTTTATTTTTATTTTTTCAAAACTAATTATTTGCAGATTTGTTATTTTCTATTTTTTTTTATTTTCACGCTCTATCTTATTATTATCATCGGAAACATAAAACTTGTCGAATCCGCACCGATATTTTCCGCGATTAAATTCGCTTGTCAAATCGATCACGACGAAATTGTAAAGTCCACCATCCCAAACCCTCTTGCAGAATCTCCTGAATTCCGCAGCGCTCATGTCGTTCGCGACGTGATCGCCGTAGATGTGATTGAGATTCTTGAGATCTTGGCGAAAGAGACATAGAAAATTAGCGTTCTCCCTTATCGTCTGTCTGGGCAATCGAAAATAATTCTGCGACAGGTAGAAACAGTCCACGTTGCTGTGTCGACCCCTAACGTAATACGATTCACATCGGTTCTGTCTCTCCAAAAGCAGATCGTCGAAAATCATGAGATTCTTATCTTCCGATTTCAGTTCCCTAGGATCCGGAACGTCGCTAGCGTTCTCATAAAATCGACACTCGACGTTCGAAGATGCATTTCTCTTCATCAGCTCCATCGCCGCACCGTCCAAAATGGTCGAAAGTGGAGCTCCGCTCTTGTCGAATTCCTCCCTACTGTCAAAGATTCTGGCTATGACGTCCTTGGGCAATCTGCGATCCATGCACTCTCGAAGCAATCTGTATTCGGGTTGAAACAAGCTCTTGCCAAACAGGAACAACCTGTCGTAATCCAACCAGTCGGGTCGGGACAACAGATTCATCAACAGATTGGTCTTTCCACAATTCGATTTTCCCACTATCAAGCCTCTTATGCTCTTGGGAAAGAACTCGTTATTCGACCTCTTGGTCGCGGCGTCGTTCCAAGACATATCTTTAATGTTCATCTTTGTTTTATTTTTTTTTGTTTGTTATTTTAGATTCTTTTCAAACGCAAATTTTTTACGTTTTTCAAACTCTGTTTTTAATGTTATTATTTATTTATATCGCACCGTCGCGAGTTCTCTTCAATCCGGATCCACTCGTCATTTTGGCCAAATCTTGTATGGGTACCACAGCATCCTTAAAATCTTTCCAACTTTTCGGCGTTCGCTCTAACGCAGCTCGCTTCGCCGGCGGACTGATCAACTTGTCGATCAACGCGTCGGCTGCCCTCTTGCCAGCCACAGAAGCTATCCTACCACTGGCTTCGGAAGCGGCTTTCTTACCAGCATCCAAAGCCGTCTTCTTACCGACCTCAAACGCGGTCGATGCTGCGAGTTTTCTACCCGCATTGCTCGTGAACGCTCGCATTATAGAATCGACGATGCCAGAACCGCCTTGAACGTATGTCCTGACGTATCCCCTGTTCTTTATCACCAACATATTTTATTTTTATGATATATTTTTGTTTTTTTCACTGGTAAATCGTTTTGTTGTTTTTAAATACTTTTATTATTCTAGTGTAAGAATTTACTGTTTTATTTTTGTTTGTTTGTTTGTTTGTTTCTCTCTACTTATTATATACACATCAATCCTTCAATTCGTTCATCAGCCTTTTATACTGGTTTTTATTCAACACCTTCTGTCTTAACAATTCGTCAGATATAGCAACTATCTGATTATCTAATCCCGTGTTACCAGCCCGTCTGCTCGCCATCAACAAACTCAATCTCTGAGACAGAGCGTCGGAATCGCTCGGAAGAAAAGTGGTTTTCACCCCTTTGCCAGTCACCGATTCGACGAACTTCTTGTTCATATCCCATATGGGTTTCACCACTTTCGTCCACTTGTAACCTCTGTTGGCTTTGGGTCTCGTCTCTCTGGCATCGTTATTTCTCTTCATGGCGTGGGTCTGGACCAGAATGTCTCCGTAATTGTCGAAATCCTGTTCCGTGTAATCGCTGGGCTTGTCGTAAGGGAGAAATTTGCGCAGACCATCAGTTACTTTATACTTATTCGAACCCACGATCAATTCATCGTCGTCCATTTCCACTTCTGTGTCGCCTACAAAAGTTCTACCGTCAGAATCCTTATAAATTCCATACAACAGATCTCTCTTACCGCCATCATCATCGGACGATGCGACGCTACTAGTGGTGATAGTCGAAGCTGTATCGTCGCTCTCGCTCAAATCTGTTTCAATTCCCGTAGGAACGTAATCCGGTGTAGATTGAACGGAATACCGATTTCCAAAACTAGGAGACAACGAACCCATTCTCAAAGGACTCTCCTTTATGGGTCTCAATTCTTCGACTATCTCCTTCCTGCTTCGCTCTTGACACTCCGTCACGGGTTTAAATATTTTTGTAGCTTCACGTCTGAGTTCCATCTCACCAAGACGTCTGCTTCTGTCAGCAGACTGAATCCCCTTCTTAGCACGTTCATACTGGTCTAAAATTAGATCTCGGCGCCTAGGATCCATCTGTAAAAACATCTTTCGTTTTAATTGTTTTTATCATTTTCAAAATTAAATGTTTAATTATATTTTTATGTTTTAAGTAATAAAACTCTTTCCGTCTTTAATATAATAATCTAAAAATATTCACATCTCAACTGTTAATTGAATTGGTAAAGTTTAAGAATACGTTTAAACAGTACATGACAAACCGGTTTCTGATTTAACGCATTTTGACAGTAGTTTTTTACATTATGTCAAAAGATCACCATTCACACATCAAACAACCATTCACTCAGTGTCGAATTAAGAGAGAATTCCTTTGATGACTGTTAAACAGTTTCAACACACAACTGAAAACTAATTTTAACGCTGAGAACCTATTTCATCTCTCTGATTGCTATCATGAATATATTAAAAATTCACCACTCAAAAACCTAATTGAGCGGAAAATGCTTTTTAAACATTCCACTAAGTGTTTGCCTCTTCGAACATTATCCTCGAAAACTCAATTTCTATTCATCTCATTCAAGACAAAACGCGAATGTCTATCACAGATCGACTCTCCCAAACAACATCCTCAAAACTCAATTTCTATCCGTCTCATCAAGAGAAAACATGAATGTCTATAATACAGACCATATTCATAATCGACTCTTTTTGAACAAAAAACCTCATTCAATCATAACGATAACATGTGTTAGTTTTACTTCAGGAAAGACGTGACAGCGGGCTCGCGAATTTCTAACACACCGACAACACTCTTCGTTCAGATCGAGTTTACGAGAATCGAGCGATCCGATCGGTCGATTAGCTGAGTTTGGGAATTCCCATAGTGGGGAATTCCCTAATAACGTCATAAATGGGGAAAAACCCACCACCTCAAAAACAATGGAGAGTTCTGGATCACTGATGTAGAATTCGCAGACCGTTTTTTTGATCTAGCCCAGAATTTTTTGCTCGCGTTCACCAACGATGGATCGATGGTCTGATCTGCGATGAGAACGTTGACAAAAATTTTTAAAGTGAAAGATAAAAGTGACGATGTACAATTTCACCCTTTTTTTAAAAAACGCGCGTTCACCACGAGTATTTGAACGTTAAAAGTGCGATCTAGGAGTCACAAAAAAACATAGGGGATTCAAGATCAATGTACGTTTTTGTGAACAAGCGTGCGATTTAACACCGAATTCCACGTTGGTGAACGCATCGTGTACGTATGTTGTACACGTACATGTACAAAGTGATAGTATACTCTCCTTTTATACCTACTCACGGGGAATGTCATGCAGTTGGTTTTATAAAAAAAAAAAATTTGAAACACGAACATGCGTGGCCCTTTAATGGCCTATATAAGTAATGAAATTTTGTTTATTTTGAAAATTCTCACCTCTGATATTCCTTCAATTCAAATTAAATATACACAAAATGTACATCAAAATGAAGGTTGGGATGTATAGAACACGAAACACATGTGTAATCAACACAAAGAGTCGACTGTAGGACTGGTTCCTGGAAGTCTGCTACCGTATTCGCACCAGAACTGATAATTTAATAATATTTCACGAAAACAATTTGTGGCCAAATGTGCTTTACATATCGAAGAACAAAGCTAGGGGATAAACAATTTTCAAAACACGGCGACAGAGCTGCATTGGGAAAATTACAAAGCCTTTGCTTTTGTTTGCGTATGAGTATACTTTCGATTTCCGGTCGACGTCATCGGACAGAAAAAGCATGGAAAAACAACGCCGTCTAAAATCAAATAATGAAAGAGATCGCCTTCATACGATATACTGTTATTAGATTGAAATTGCACAGTTGCCATATTCAATGCAAGGTATCATGATACCTGTTGAAATTTCTTAGAATTACGATTTGGTTTTTCGAGGGAAATTCGTGGTAACGAGTGATTTGCGCATGTCTGTCGAGCATGGAAACCATCTTCAATACAAAATGCAGACAGTGTTGTCCTTTTCCAAAATGCAGTCCTATCGCTGTATTCGAAAGTGTTTTGAATGCCTAGCTTTGTTCTTGGGTATATGAAGCACATTTGGCCACAAGTTGTTCTGATGAAATATTATCTTATTATCAATTCTGGTGCGAATACGGTAGCAGACTTCCAGGAACCAGTGGTGCCTAGAGTCGACTCTATGTGTTACTTACATATGTGTTTCGTGTTCTCTATATCCCAACCTTCATTTTGATGTATAATTTGTGTATATTTAATCTGAATTTAAGGAATATGAGAGGTGAGAATTTCAAAATAAACAAAATTCCATTACTTATATAGGCCCTTAAATGTTATATATATACTTCTCACCTTCCGTTCTTGATTATTAGTTTGTTCAGACTCTTAAAGGCTTCTGACATGGTCAACTCACCTCCCCAACAATAGTTGGCATTAGTTTTGAGCGCATTTATGTGTTTTCTCCACCAATAGAACTGATATAGTCGCTATATGAGCTGGTAGGGAGAATTCTGTCAAACCCCAATCATTAATTTAAATATGATAGTGAAGATAGGGAAGAATCTTCTGAAAATTGCAAACATTTCTGGGCACACAGGCCTGCATCTAACAGATACCTACCTACCACATGTAGCATTTGGATGAGAGTTTTCCAGAATTTCCAGTGTTTAGACTCAGATTAGAAAAGGAGGTGGTGATGTACCCCAAAGTAGGCAGAAATCTTCGGGGAGGAGGGCATATAGGGACCAGGAGGCATCAGACTGCCGATAAAGCGGGGATCAAGGGAGCTACTCGGGTCTGTAGGGAAAGGGGCTCTTTGTGCGAAACTGAGCAGCGAAAAGGAGGGAGTGGATGTGTTATAACCAGGTAGGGGTAGGCGATGCTCTTGTGTCATGAGAGCATCTTTCCCTTATATCATTGGCAGGCTTCAATCCTCTTGAGGAGGGTCCCCCTTACCTTTTAGGGTACTAGGATGAAGGAAAACTGTTGTTGCACCCCGGGAGGGGTTTGTGTGATATATAGGTTGGGGGAGGCACCAAATGGCCAGTTAATCTACGGTGGGGATGCTACTATGGGTATCTTTGGGAGGAAATCCCTTTATGGGACCGGGAGTAGCAAAATAGAAAGTGGGGTGCTACTTATTGTTTCAAATGTCGCGGGGACATCTTTTCAACAGAACATTGCGGGGTTCACTGTTTGGCGGGCGGGACACTTTCGCTTATTTGGGAGGACCGCCAATTGAGTCAAACATGTTTTGGGAGCTGTAGCAGCGCTAGGTCAAACCGGGCGGTATGTTCATGGGTTTGAGTTTCGACTATCATTGCAGGGTGGTTCGCAGTTGTGTCGTTTTGAGGGGTATTATTGGGAGTCCCACTGGAGAAGTATGAAAAGTGTATTCATAGTTGGGTATTGTTGGAGGACAAATCAATGGTGTGATGCGCTATCGGGGTTTGGGTGGGCAAGATGCTGCTCTCATAAATTGGGTGTGTGTCTGTTTCATCTTGTGAGTTAAGAGGGAGTGGCGCATGGTCCTGGTGGAACTATGATCTCACGGATGGCGAAATTAAGGTTCCCACGTTGGAATGGGTCTCAGCCGGTGAGAACATAGGGAACCAATCAATCGTATGGGACGGGATGTCCTGTGTTACTGTCGATTCATGAGTTGACGTTGGGGGTGGGGTCACAAGTACTGGGTGATCTCCTGTGAGCGGGTGAGAGTATATGATCACGGATGATCGTATGGTTAATTGGGGTGCCATGTTGCAGCTGGTTAATGGTGCAGGAAACGACGTTGAGGGTGCTTCATCTCGTTCGGAGATACTGGGAATCGGGTTCAAGTTGTCCTTCTATATATGCGCGGGACTGTATACATCACCACTGGAGTTGTCACTTTCGGATATGTCCCTGGAGGAGTGTGAAAGGTGTATGGACCGTTGAGACTTGTCGGGCGACAGGTCAATCTTTTCATTACTACATGTAATTGGGTTTTGTGTGGAAACAATGTTTGTCATGCCCATCCTGCCACGTTTTGGATTCACAGGAGGGGGGATTCTATTCGCCTCTTCGGCTCAGGATTATGGGTTTCAGTCTGGGTGTGTGATTGTGTGATTGTGAGAACGGCTCCTGTGTGTCAGGAGATTGCTGGGTATTGACCATAAATTCACGGTTTTGGCTAGCATCTGCAGCCTTGTACCGGGCAAGCCCTTTTCTAACACTGACGTTGGTAATACGTTAGGTCCTTTATCATTCGTCCGGAAGCAGTATCCGCTGGAGATAACTAGTTACGCCTAAACCAGACTTTTCAAACCAACGAGAGGAAAGGGACTCCTAGGGTAGATTTATAGCTGTCGCTGCTGTAGGGTTATTATACATCGGGCATCACAATCGATTTGCTCGGTCAAAATAGAAGCGGGAATGAGGTTAAACTTATGTTGTATGTCTCAGTCAGCAAAGTGGAAAGTAGGTAAAAAATCCACCAAGGGAGTGGGGATGAAATCTTTCAGCGTGGAGCTGGGAGAGCTATTTGTGGTACAAATCACTCCATTCAATGTGGAGCTGGAAGAAAATATTTAGTATTTATAGTTGTGTGTGTCTTGTAAAGTTGTAAAGTAGTGATTAAACTTTGTGTTTTAGGGTAAACATCACTACATTCAGCATAGGCTGGGAGGAAAAGAAGTTAGAAATCGTTGAGTTTTAGGGTAAAAAAACCATTACAGTATGCACTAGGGGGTACCGGGTGCTAGGTTGACACTTTGGGTTTGGAGTGGGAACAGGACACCAGCAAGTGCAAGTTCGGATGACGGGACTCGGTTTATATTAGTGCTGGTAGTGCTGGACTGAGATTTGGTGGGCTATCATAACTTCGCAACAAGGCGATTGGTTGATAAGTTTTCTGAGTGACAGGAGTGGATTCGTGTAATTGTCATGGGGAGGGGGGGGGGGGGTGCACGAATATGTTGCAGTCGGAAAAGATGCGACAAGTGAATAAATAGTTTGAATGAATTCATGCTAATGATCAAAGGGTGACACCAATTATATATGCTTATCTCGAGATCTTGAGATATTATCTCGAGATCTTGAGATAGTTTCTCGAGATCTCGACGCAGTTTCTCGAGATCTCGAGATATTATCCCGAGATCTTGAGATATTATCTCGAGATCTTGAGATATTATCTCGAGATCTTGAGATAGTTTCTCGAGATCTTGAGATATTATCTCGAGATATTATCTCGAGATATTATCTCGAGATCTTGAGATAATTATCTCGAGATCTTGAGATACTCTCGAGATTTTGAGATATTATCTCGAGATCTTGAGATAATTATCTCGAGATCTTGAGATAGTTTCTCGAGATCTTGAGATATTATCTCGAGATCTCGAGATAAAAAAAGTATTGAGGGTGGCCTAAATCAGCCACCGTAATTTACCGACACAAACGGTGAAATCAAGTCCCAGATAATATTGAGTTGCACGTCTGCGGTGTTACGTCATAAAGCGTTACGTGAAGATTTAACTTTACAGCGAATTCTTGAAATCGCTAGAGCATTTGAAATGAGTGAGTCGCAAGCATCTAACATTGAATCCGACAAGAAATTACAGGTTTCCGAATCGCCATCAGTTAATGATGTCCACACGTTTCGAAAACGTCCGAATGAACAGAAAGGCGAAGCCAATCAAAAATCCCGTTTCAATTGTGGTGGAAGTTAACCCCATAAGTGGGTTTGTCCAGCAAAAGGCAAAGTGTGTCGAAATTGTGGGAAAATAAATCATTTTCAATCTGTGTGCAAATCAAAGCAAAAAGTAAACAATTCAACTTCCAGGAAGTCCAAGTATCATGTGAAATGGGTTAATGATGATTCGAGTGACAATGATTCAGATTATGTGTTTACAAATTCCAAAAGACCGTTGTAGTAAAAAGGTCCATGTGTGGTGATAGACATTTGCGGTTCAGGTGGTAACTTTATGATAGATTCTGGTGCTTCAGTTAATTCAGTTGATGAGAGAACCTTAAATACTCTACCCCAAAAGCCTGAATTACCATCTGCTCATACCAACATTTTTGCGTACTCATCAGACGTCCCTCTTTTGCGTACTCATCAGACGTTATGAAACGGCACATGATTTAGGGCCAATCTCTGTTTCAGCAGTACACATTTTACAGACGTCCAAATCCGATGAGCTTATTGTGAAGTACGGGGGTTTATTTGGAGGACTAGGGAAATTTAAAGGGGCACCTGTTGTTTTGCATGTGGACGAATCGGTGAAACCTGTCGCACAACCATATCGACGTATTCCATTTCATTTACGCAAGAAGGTTGAAACAGAATGACATTATTTACTTGAAAATGAAATTATTGAGAAAACGGGGGGTCCAACACTCCGGGTTTCTCCTGTTGTTGCCATACCCAATTCTAATTCTAATCATATCAGGATTTGTGGGGATATGAGACTCCCAAATACTGCTATCCAACGGGAGAGACATATTTCACCCACACTTGATGATATAATAAATAAGGTCCATGGGGCCACGGTTTTTTCAAAGCTTGATTTGGTCAAAGGTTACCATCAGATATAATTAGCTTCTCAGTCGAGATACTTGACAACATTGTCAACGCATTTGCGTTTGTACAGATACAAGCGTTTGAATTTTGGGGTGTCATCAGCAGCTGAAATTTTTAATGTAATTCGACAACAAATTCAAAATGTACTTAATAGCATTAATTTAAGTGATGATATTCTGGTATTTGGTAAAAGTCCGGAGGAACATGATCACGCCCTTGAGAAAATTTTTAAGTGTCTTCAGGACTGTAATCTTACATTGAATAAGTTCAAATGTTTATTTAACAAATCACGCCTGGCATTTTTTGGACACATTTTTTTGCCGCTGGTGTACGTTCTGATCCCCAAAAAGTGGCTGCCATTCAGAACGTCAGTACTCCCCAAAACTCAGGAGAAGTCAAATCATTTCTTGGCATAGCCAGTTACTGTTCAAGATTTATCCAGAATTTCTCTACATTAAGTGCGCCTTCACGTGAAATTACAAAGCAAAATGTAAAGTTTAAGTGGGCTGACATACATCAAGCTGCATTCGAATCAATAAAGTACTCACTTGGTTCGGATACGGTTTTGACATATTTCAATCCGAACGCCAGAACGAAACGGACGACCCGCGTATAGTTGCATATGCTAGTCGTAGTTTAACTGCTGTAGGGCAAAACTATTCTCAGACAGAGAAGAAGGCGCTAGGAATAGTGTGGGCCTGTGAACATTTTCATCTATATGTCTTTGGAAGGGGGGGGGGGGGGGTATTTAAGATATATACAGATCAAAAAGCATTGCAGTTAATTTTTGGAAATCCCAAGTCCAAGCTCTGTGCTCGAATTGAACGATGGGGTTTGAAATTACAGCAGTATAATTTTCAAATTATAAACAGACCGGGAAAGGATCGCAACCCTGCGGATTACATGTCACGTCACCCAAATGAATCCAACAGTGTCCTTAAAAAGGTGGATGCTCTTGAACAGTACGTAGGATTCATTGCATCTCATTCAGTTCCCAAGGCAATGACGTTGGATGAAATCCAAACTGCTACAAAAAATGATCCGACTTTGCAGAAATTGAATGATATTTTATCAAACAAATTTTGCAAAGATCTTGAAAATTTCGAAGATGAGGTAAATGTATCGGATTTGAAGGCATTTTGGCAGTTATGGAATGAACTGAGTGTTTCAGAAAATATAATTTTGCGTGGAACAAAATTGATAGTTCCTGAAAAACTCAGAGAGAAAACATTAAGAATTTGCCATAAAGGGCATTTAGGGTTAGTAAAAACGAAACAGTTACTCCGAGAGAAGGTTTGGTTTCCCAACATTGACTCGGTGTTTGAAGACTTAATAAGAAACTGTGCACATTGTCTGTTTAATTCAGATAAACCAAAGCCAGAACCTTTGAAAACGCTTGAGTTGCCGCAAGATGTTAGGGCAAATGTTTCTGTAGATTTTATGGCCCTCTCCCTAACGGGGAATACATATAGACACGTTTTCCAGAAATAGATTTTGTCAAATCCACTTCTACAAAAGCTGTGTTGCCAAAATTGTTTTCCACTTTCGGAATTCCCCAGACTTTAAAAAGTGACAATGGATCACGATTTAATGGCTCAGAATTTGCACAATTTGCTAGTCACTTAGGTTTCACACATCGAAAAATTACCCAATACTGGCCTCAAGCAAATGGAACAGTAGAAAGGTTTATGAAAAAAAATTGGTAAGCGTGTGCGGATTGCATATACGGAAGGGAAGTCGTACAAGCAGGAATTGTTTTCATTTTTGCGAAATTATAGGTCTACACCCCACTCTTCAACAGGAAAGGCTCTAAGTAAGCTAATGTTTTGGCGAACACTCCATATCAAAATTCCTCACAAGTCTCAAGGTTTAATAGACAGGGATGTGCGAGTATTTGATGCTAAAGCAAAATCGAAAATGAAAAAAGTTTTCTGATAGGAAAAATCAAGTGCAATTTCGACTGATCAAAGTGGGAGATACCGTTATTGTCCTGAATTGGAAAAAAGGTAAAACCGTTCCAGTTTATTGTCCCACGAAATACCGTGTAATTTCAAAGAAGGGTAGTATGATAACTGCGAAAAATGCAGAGCACAGCATCATTAGAAATACATCACATTTCAAAGGTGTCCCACCTGAAAAGTTCACAAACTTTGTAATGTGTTACCATAATGATGATTTGGAATTTGAATCAACTCCAAATCACCTCACTGAAGCGCAGTCAACTCCTGAGATACAAAGACGTTGTCCCAGACGCACGATCGTCCGTCCCAAGAGACTGATAGAAGAAGTTTAAGTACTTCAACAAACACTAAAGTCTTGTCAATAAAAAAAGAAAAAAATATATATTTTATATTTACAAAGCTCGGGGGAGATGTAATATCCTTAACCTTTATTATTGTAAGTGGTCTCAAGCTAATCACACGACAAGAAGCCTGTCTATTGTGAGTTATGTTGGACAGCTCATGGACTGCACGATCTGAACATTGTCTTGTGGAAGTTGATGTGTATATGGTCAGTGAATATGAAATAAACGAATGAACTGGATGTATTTTGTAGTTGCTGTCTTTTCTAATACAGAGCCCTGAAACGGATTGTTACATCGGTACGTAAGAATGTGGAACGAACTAGCTCCGAACAAACATGCCATAACTGTCAGATCTAGCTTTAAGAAAGAGTTAACCACGAAACTACTAAAGCCGTAAGTGGGTAATAAATGAGAATTCAAACACACCTGTACATGTACGTGTACGTGTACACGTACATTCGTGTACACCTCCATAGGATTTAGTGTTAAAATCGTGTACAAGGTACACGATTTGAACTTTTTTAGGGTGATTTAGAATCCGCTTTGCGGATTCAAACATCACTGAATTGTATCCTAGAGTGAAAAAAACGCCCGTAGTTTTACGTACACGTGCATGTACCGTTTGATGTTTGAATCCGCAAATGGGTTTCCCCCATAGGATTCAGTGTTAAATTGCGAGCAAAAAAACGTTTTGTCGTTCCTAAATCATCATCTTGCCGATTCTAATAATCCACGTCCGTACACGATTTTAACACTGAAACCTTATGGAGGCGTACACGGAGATCCATTTGCGGATTTTAGGTCGGAAATCGACTCGTGTACAGACATGATGTTAGAATCCGCAAACCCACTGTCACGTTTCCTGAAATAAAACTAACACATGTTATTGTGAAGTAATCTTAATAAACACTCAATGGAATGTTTTGAATGAAGAATGTTGCCAGGATGTTAGAATCCGCAAACCCACTGTCACGTTTCCTGAAGTAAAACTAAGACATGTTATTGTGAAGTAATCTTAATAAACACTTAATGGATTGTTTTGAATGAAGAATGTTGCTTATGTTTTTGTTGTGGCGTGAATGAAGATAAAACGCATTTTCCACTCAATTAGGTTTTGAGTGGTAAATTTTTAATATATTCGTGATAACGATCAGAGATTTGAATGAATGAATGAATGAATGAATGAAATCCCTTTAACGTTAAAATTAGAAAAAACAGTTTCTTTTATGTGCTGGAATGTTTTAATTGTCATCAAAGGGTTCTCTCTTAATTCGACTATGAGTGAATGTTTTTTTGATATGTGAATGGAATTCCTTTGACAAACGTAAATTACTCTCAAAATGCGTTAAATCAGAAACCGGTGTGTCATGTACTGCTTAAAACGTATTTTAAACTTTCCCAATTCAATCAATACCGAGTTGAGGTGTGAATATTTTTAGTTTATTATATTAAAGACGGAAAGATTTTTATTAACTTAAAAACATAAAAATATAATTAAGCATTTTAATTTTGAAAATAATAAAAATAACTCGCATTTAGCATACTTAAAGGAACATTAACAATTAAAAACGAAAAATGATTTTACAGATGGATTCTAGGCGCCGAGATCGAATTTTAGGGGAGTGTGAACGTGCTGAGAAGAGCATTCAGTCGGCTGACAGAAGCAGACGTCTTGGTGAGATGGAACTCAAACGCGAAGCCACAAAAATATTTAAACCCGTGGCGGAGGGTCAAGAGCGAAGCAGGAAGGAGATAGTCGAAGAATTGGGACCCATAAAAGAGAGTTCTTTGAGAATGGGTTCGTTGCCCGGTAGTTTTGGAAATCGGCTTTCCGTTCAATCTACACCGGATTACGTTCCCACGGGAATTCAAACAGAGAGCGAGACCGACACCGATACAGCTTCGACTATCACCACTGATAGCGTCGCGTCGTCTGATGATGGCGGTAAGAGAGATCTGTTGTATGGATTTTATAAGGATTCGGAGGGGAGAACTTTTGTCGGTGACACAGAAATAGAAATTGGCGATGATGAATTGATCGTTGGTTCGAACAGATACGAATTGACTGATGGACTGCACAGATTGCTCCTTTACGACAAGCCCAGTGATTACACGGAACAGGATTTCGACAATTACGGCGACATTCTGGTTCAGACCCACGCCATGAAGAGAAATAACGATGCCAGAGAGACGAGACCCAAAGCCAACAGAGGTTACAAGTGGACGAAAGTGGTGAAACCCATATGGGATATGAATAAGAAGTTCATCGAATCGGTGACTGGCAAAGGGGTGAAAACCACTTTTCTTCCGAGCGATTCTGACGCTCTGTCTCAGAGATTGAGTTTGTTGATGGCGAGCAGACGAGCTGGTAACACAGGATTAGATAATCAGATAGTTACTATATCTGACGAATTGTTAAGACAGAAGGTTTTGAATAAAAACCATTATAAAAGGCTGATGAACGAATTGAAGGATTGATGTGTATATAAATAAGTAGAGAGAAACAAACAAACAAAAAAATAAAACAGTAAATTTTTACACTAGAATAATAAAAGTATTTAAACAACAAAAGGATTTACCAGTGAAAAAACAAAATATATTATAAAATAAAAAATATGTTGTTGATAAAGAACAGGGGATACGTCAGAACTTATGTTCAAGGCGGTTCTGGCATCGTCGATTCTATAATGCGAGCGTTCACGAGCGATGCGAGTAGAAAACTCGCATCGACTGCGTTTGAGGTCGGTAAGAAGACGGCTTTGGATGCTGGTAAGAAAGCCGCTTCCGAAGCCAGTGGTAGGATAGCTTCTGTGGCTGGCAAGAGGGCAGCCGACGCGTTGATCGACAAGTTGATCAGTCCGCCGGCGCAGCGAGCTGCGTTAGAGCGAACGCCGAAAAGTTGGAAAGATTTTAAGGATGCTGTGGTACCCATACAAGATTTAGCTAAAATGACGAGTGGATCAGGATTGAAGAGAACTCGCGACGGGGTGATATAAAATAAATAATAATATTAAAACTGAGTTAGAAAAAAAACATAAAAATTGTATTTGAAAGAATCTAAAATAACAAAAAAAAAAAAAAAATAAAACAAAGATGAACATTAAAGATATGTCTAGGAACGACGTCGCGACCAAGAGGTCGAATAACGAGTTCTTTCCCAAAAGCATAAGAGGCTTGATAGTGGGAAAATCGAATTGTGGAAAGACCAATCTGTTGATGAATCTGTTGTCCTGACCCGACTGGTTGGATTACGACAGATTGTTCGTGTTTGGCAAGAGCTTGTTTCAACCCGAATACAGATTGCTTCGAGAGTGCATGGATCGTAGATTGCCCAAGGACGTCATAGCCAAATCTTTGACAGTAGGGAGGAATTCGACAAGAGTGAAGCTCCTCTTTCGACCATTTTGGACGGTGCGGTGATGGAGCTGATGAAGAGAAATGCATCTTCGAACGTCGAGTGTCGATTTTATGAGAACGCTAGCGACGTTCCGGATCCTAGAGAATTGAAATTGGAAGATAAGAATCTCATGATTTTCGACGATCTGCTTTTGGAGAGACAGAACCGATGTGAATCGTATTACGTTAGGGGTCGACACAGCAACGTGGACTGTTTCTACCTGTCGCAGAATTATTTTCGATTGCCCAGACAGACGATAAGGGAGAACGCTAATTTTCTATGTCTCTTTCGCCAAGATCTCAAGAATCTCAATCACATCTACGGCGATCACGTCGCAAACGACATGAGCGTGGCGGAATTCAGGAGATTCTGCAAGAGGGTTTGGGATGGAGGACTTTACAATTTCGTCGTGATCGATTTGACAAGCGAATTTAATCGCGGAAAATATCGGTTTGGATTCGACAAGTTTCAAGTTTCTGATGATAATAAGATAGAGCGTGAAAATAAAATTTAGAAAATAATAAATCTTTAAATAATTAGTTTTGAAAAAAAATAAAATTAAAATATAATGTTCAAACATGGAGAATTGTTAGAACGAATAGCCGAGAATACGGCTGCAAAACAATCCCTTCAAATCGTGGTGAGTGGCGATTCGACTCGATTCGCTACGAAATTCGAACCTTCCATCGAATTGAATAGAGAGAAAAGATACAAGATGGCGTTGGTGAATCTGGAGACTTATTATTCCTTTCCCAACGTCACCGAAAAGAATAACTCGTTCAAGTATTCCGACGGAGTGGATTGGTTGGAGATTCGAATTCCCAAAGGGAGTTACGACATAGACGATTTGAACAATTACATTCAGACGCGAATGAAGAGGGATGGAAAGGGAAGCAACAAGATCAGACTCGCTCCCAGTACTAATACCTTACAGACGATGTTGGATTTGGAAGATAATTTTCGAGTGGATTTCAACACGGACGATTCTATAGGCAAGATGTTGGGATTCGATCGAAAGATGTATCGAGGCCACGCGGCATCTGAAAATACGGTCGACATTCTCGCAGTCAATAGCATTCTGGTGAACGTGGACATGATTGCTGGAAGCTACGTGAATGGTAGCGCTCAACTGACGATCTATTCCTTCTGTCCAAACGTGTCATCGGGTTATAAGATCACGGAGCGACCTCGAAATTTAGTTTATCTACCAGTGATTTTAGACACGTTGTATAGTCTCAAAACCACGTTGACGGATCAAAATGGTGAACTGTTAGATCTTCGCGGAGAGAGGGTGAAGATACGATTTCACATAAGAGAAATATAAAAGCAAAAAAAAAAAAATATTGTGTATATATATATAGATAACAAAAAATAAAATAAACGCAATATTAATTTTACAAAATTATTTTAATATAAATAATTATTATTAAACAAGAAACAATTGAAGTAAATATATTTAAGAAAAAAGAATTATGACAGAATACGTGTTTAAAAACGTGAACATATCCGCAGGACAGAGGAACAAACTTAAGAGAGCGTTAACAACTCGAGGTGAGGCGGTGAGATTCAAATTCACTCACGATGATCTGACGAGAGGCGGTCAGGATTCGATCGCCTGGACCAGAAGTCAAATCAAAAGGATGGAGAAAGCGATTCGCGATGGAAGAGGGTTGACGGTGAGAATGAGTCCTGCTCAATTGAGATACAATTTGAGAATGAAAGGTGGTTTCCTACCGCTATTGGCAGGAATCGCCGCAAAAGCATTACCCTTCGCTGCAAAGGCGCTACCCTTTCTCGGAAAGACTCTCGGCGTGGGAGCTCTCACGGGACTCGCTAGTTCTGCAGTTGAGAAATTAATGGGTGGCAGCGGACTGTTTTTGAAGAAGGGAGGAGCCGTGTGTTGCGTCCACATAGACGACAGCGGTAAAGGATTGTATCTAGAACCCGTTAGAGGTGGCAACTCTTTGAGAGGAAATGGTCTCTATCTGAAGAGTGGACAGAACATTGAGCGACTCGGCAAGGATTTGTTGCTGTGTGAGAATTCGCCGTTTAAGAATATACCGATTTTGAATATGTTATTATAATATAAAATTATATGATTATGTAAAAATATAAAATCATAGAAAGTATAAAATAACATATAAAATGGATAAAAAGGTGGCGAAACAATTAGACGATAATGATGAATATCGCGAGACAGAGTGCGAAAAAAAAAGATGTGACAAAATGGTTAGATGCTAATGATGGATATCTAAGGAAAGAACTGATGAAAGAGTTCAATAAACAGTGGGATAGACGGTTGGAAATGAAAAGAATGAGACGCTTTCCACCGTCACCACTACCTTCTGAAGAGAATTGTAATGATGCGAGTGTTACCAAGAGATGCACAACATTCATAATTATGATTCGGATAAACAAATGTGTTGTTATAATAAAAAACGTATCATATTACAAAAAAAAGATAAAAAGAAAAGAAGAATCTACGCTGAAATTTAAGAAAAAAGGAAACGTTATTATATGATATGGGTAATAGTGAAGAAGGAAAACAAAAAAAAAAAAAAAGTAATGAGATCATCTTTAGATCTCATTACTTTTCTTCTTTTTTTTCCTTTTTTCTTTGCTAAAAATCAATCTCTCTATTGTTTATATTTCCAAGCTCATTATTAGCATGTTGACACTCGTGTTTTCAACATGATCTCATCACGATTTTTTTTCCTTCTTCTTCGCTAAAAAAATCAATCACTCTGTTGTTTATATTTCCAAGTCCGTTATTAGCATGTTGACACTCGTGTATTCTCCTCTTTCGAAAATGTGTTGAATGTTTATCTTTACTCTTTTGAGTTTTTTTTTACATTGGTGAACTCGCTCTCACCACCCGATTTCTTCACGAGTTCGCATGAGATTTTTGGATATATGTAACTTCCATAGAACAACGTCAAATCGTCCTTGTTGAATTCTTTATCTTTAGCAATGACGATTGTCTGCAGATCGCTTTGATAGTCGTAAAACAAATCGAGCATGGCTTCATCCAATTTCAAAGTCATCTTATATCTCTTGTATTTCTGCTCTAAGTCCTTCATCTCGATCTCATTCAATTCGATGGGATTGTGTTGTTGTAATCTATAGATTTTATGACCGAATTTCTTATACGTTTCAACTCGTTTCAATTTCAATTTGCATCTTTTAGGTGTTGCTGTCATGATCGATTATTTGTTTTTTTTTGTTTTATGAATTCTTGCAAAATAATGTATATTTTAAAGTTGTATTTTAATAATTTGTTTAAAAAAAGTTTTGTTTTTTTTTTTGCTCTTTATATATATAAAAAAAAAGTTTTTTAATTTTAATTTTCTTTAATGTGAAATTTTTTTTATAAAAAGTAATGAGATCACCTTTAGATCTCATTACTTTTTTTCCTTCTTCTTCGCTAAAATCAATCTCTCTATTGTTTATATTTCCAAGTTCATTATTAGCATGGTGACATGGGTTATTCGTTATTTTTCTAGTTACCAAAATCTCTTGAATGTTTATCTTTACTCTTTTGAGTTTTTCTACATTGGTGAACGTGCTCTCACCACACGATTTATCCACGAGTTCGAGTGAGATCATTGGAAATATTTTTTTTTCCATTGAACATCGTCAAATCGTTCTCATATGGGGGTTCTCTGTATTTGGTGATGATATTATTCAGCAGATTGCTTTGGTACTCGTAAAACAAATCGAGCATGGCTTCATCCAATTTCAAACACATCATATATCTGTTGTCGCAGCACTCTAAGTCCACCATTTTAACCTCGTTCAATTCGATGGGATCGTGTTCTAATGTATAGATATAAATATCTGTTAGCTTATATATTTCAACTTGTTTCAATTCGCATCTTTTAGGTGTTGTTGTCATGATCGATTATTTGTTTTTTTATGAATTCTTGCAAATAATGTATATTTTAAATTTTGTATTTAAATAATAATTTGTTAAAAAGTTTCTCTTTATATATAAATAAAGTTAAATTTTAACATCCTTTTTTTTTTTTCGTATTAATTCAATTTTTTTTTTCACAGAATGGGAAAGAAATAAAAATGAGAGTTTATTAAGGAGTATTTTACAATCCGGATACACGAAGGAACAATTGTACAATACATTGAATCACGCAAAACAAGACGTTATCTCAATTCTTGACTTTAGAAGATTTGATTTGATTCATGAAAGAAGCAGACGAGTTTTTAGAACGTGCAAGACTTTGAACTTTTAAAAATTGGTCTTCGCATCTTGCAGTTATCATCATCTATTGAGAAGGAATCGGGTGACATGAACACGCGTCTGCTTCGCGTAAATTTGTTTTGAACCTCGTGCGAGACTTCACGTAAAAGTCATAAGAGTTCTATTTGTCTTGAACCTTCTTCTTTTTTAATAGTTCGAACGACATTGTTGATTAATTTTTGTTCGCTTATAGTATTACGATTCGATTTTCTATCGCAAATCGTATCATTTTCTTTTGAAACGGGTAAATATAAATTACGATTTTTTTCTTCCTGGTTTTTTGGAGAATAACGATTTATTAAACAACATCAACATTTATGTCGAGATTCCATCGTGGATGTTGTCGTCATGATCGATTATTTGTTGTTTTTTTTTGTTTTACAAATTCTTGCAAATAATGTATATTTTAAATTTTTGTATTTAAATAATTTGTTTAAAAAAAGTTTTGTTTTTTTCTCTTTATATATATAAATAAAAAGTTAAATTTTTAACATCCTTTTTTCTCGTATTAATTCAATTTTTTTCACATTAAGGAACATAAAATTGATTAATTTCATCAAAAAAATATTTTTCACATTAAAAAAAAAAAAAAAAAATTTTTAAACAAATTATTTAGATACAAATTCGAAAAACAAATATTCTTACAAATGGAGCAAACAGATCAAAAATTGGAAAATTTAAATGAGAAAACCATACCTCAGTTAAACGAGATTTGTAAACTATTAAAAATTTCACATTTCAGAAATCATAGAACTAAATCAAAAAAAAATTGAAGTCATACAGAAATGTTTGCGAAAAGATGGAAAGGCAAACGAAATGCCGATAGTAATGACGTCAAAAAATGCATCGGTTATGAAAAATGAGAAGAAGAAGAAAAAGATAGTAAAAGGAATCAATATGCCAACGTCGAAGAAAACCGAAAATGTTTCGATTGTGAAAAATAAGAAGACGACTAAACGAAAAGCCATTGAAGAAGAACTTTCAAGTTTCCAAAGAAAAGAAAAGAAAAACTAAAACGAAAACAAGTGATGCACTTCAGATTCTAGGCAAACGAGATATATCAAGCGAAATTCAACGAGCAATAGACGAAGGGAAATGAAAAGAATATCTAGCGCGACTCGCCGCGGAACTATTTCAATTGAAGTCCGTAGAACGGGAGAGTGCGATCAAAGGCATTTTTAAAACTTTCGACATGGTTCCCTTGTTGAAGAAAATCGATCCGAAATTGTTCATGGAACGGGTGAAGAAAAAAGTATTGGATTTGTTTTGCAAATACATGAACGTGGGACTAAAAATTAAGATGATACTCCATTGCGTGATGAATAAAATCGACGTGAAGTCCGGCGAGAGCATCGTGAAAAATGCATATTTCAGATCTAACGTCGAACCCATATTTCGAGGTTCAGATTTATTGGACGTTTTTGAAAGGATGAAAGACAAGATGTTGACATCTCTCGCAAATTATCAACATGAAGGTAGTAATTGGACGTTCGATGAGGTGTTGATACTCGAAATTCACATAACTAAAAACGATTTGTTTAAAGGGTCTTCCTACGTGAAATTACCGTATTTCCTAGCTAAAAAACACGCCGTGATCAACGTGAAAAATAAAGATGATCAGTGTTTTAAATGGGCAGTCACCTCCGCTTTATACCCTGTCAAAACGAACCCCGATAGAGTTTCTCATTACGAGGAGACTTCTTAAAATATCGATTGGACTGGAGTGACTTTTCCAACGCAGTTAAAACACATCAAACGTTTCGAGGCTCAATATCCTACTGTAGCGGTGAACATCTTGGGATACGACGACGAAAAACGAACGATCTATCCTCTCAGACAGACTTCATATCTCGAAAGAGAAAAGACGATTATTTTATTATTGATTTCAAATGGTGACAATCGTCATTATTGTTGGGTTAAATATCCTAGCCGATTACTGTTGAGACAAAATAATAAACATAAAGGAAAGATATCTTTATGTTGCAACTGCATGAACGTGTTGCACAGCGAAAAATCGTAGCGAAACATCATGATTATTGCAACGAAAATCAAGGTGTCGCCGTTGAAATGCCCAAACCCAACACCATTGTGAAGTTTGAAAATCACAATAGAAGGTTAAAAGTACCATTCATCGTGTACGCCGATTTCGAATGTTTCACCGCAAAAATGAGTTCCTGTCAACCCAACGTTCTTCAAAGTTACGTCGAAAGATATCAAAAACACATACCTTTGGGCTATTGCATTTACATGAAATGCACTTTCGACTTGCAACAAAACATGGGTCCCTTCACCTACATAAAACAGTATGAAGACGACGACGTGGCCCAAGGGTTCGTGGAAGAGTTAGAATCGAAAATTCAAATGTTATACGACAAATTCAAAACTCCGGCGAAAATAATCATCACGCGAGAGCAGCAGGACGAAAATAACAGAGCCACCAAATGGCACATATGCAGACAATCGTTTGACGAGAATTCGGAGGAAAATAAGAAGGTCAGAGACCATGATCATTATATGGGTCTGTATCACGGTCCGGCTCACAGCAAGTGTAATTTAAAATATCGAGATGCCGCTTTCTATCCGGTGATGTTTCACAATCTCTCGAGTTATGACAGCCATCTGTTCATGAAAAATCTCGGCACCTCACACGAAGAATTAAATTGCATCACAAACAGTGAAGAAAGATACATTTCCTTCTCGAAATAGAAGCTCATGGAGAAGAAAAGAGTAATCGACAGAAATACGTTGGAAGAAAAAACGAAATCCATTTGTAGATGCATACGTTTCATCAACAGTTTTAAATTCCTGTTGACTGCTCTGGAAAAATTAGTCAATAACATGAGCAAGGATAAATTTAAAATCACGAGCGAGCATTTTGGAGAACGAGTAGACGTCATGTTGAGGAAAGGAGTCTATCCTTACGATTACATGAATGATCTAAAGAGATTCGAAGACACTGCAATACCTTTGAAAGAAGAATTTTATTCGAAATTATACGAATCCAACATTTCCAACGAGAATTACGAACACGCCAAAAACGTGTGGAAATCATTCGATATGAAAACCATGAGAGATTATCACGATCTCTATCTGAAGACCGACTTTCTGCTCTTGGCAGACGTGATCGAAAATTTTCGAGACGTCTGTCGTCGAAATTACGATCTGGATCCCGCTTGGTATTTCACCACACCCGGTCTGGCGTGGGACGCTCTGTTGAAGACCACCGAAGTCCAATTGAAATTATTATCCAACGTGAACATGTTGCTCATGTTCGAAAGGGCTGCGAGAGGTGGCATCTTGATTATCTCTCACAGATATTCGAAAGCTAACAATCCCTACTTGAAAGAAGGTTTCGATTCGAAATGGTCGACTAAATACATACAGTATTGGGATGCTAATAATCTGTACGGTTGGGCTATGAGTCATCCTTTACTGCTTGGAAATTTCGAATGGGTGAATGAACCGGAAGAGATGCAAAAATGGAGAGACTATCCTTGCATTTTAGAAGTCGATTTGAACTATCCGGAAGAATTACACGATCCACACAGCGATTATCCGCTGGCTCCCAAACAAATGGAACCGAACAAAGGAGACGAGGAAAAACTCATTCCCAATTTATTTAACAAACGTAACTACGTCGTCTACAGCGAGAATTTGAAACAGTACGTTGATTACAGGATGAAATTAGTCAACATACATCGCATCATTCGATTCGACGAAGAGCCTTGGATGAAAAAATACATCGATCTCAACACGAATCTCAGAATTCGAGCCGAGAACGATTTCGAAAAAGATTTCTTCAAACTCATGAACAACTGCATGTTTGGTAAATCAATGGAAAACATCAAGAAGAGAACCGACGTTCGACTCGTCACGTCTGAGAAAAGAGCTAAAAAATTAGTGGCGAAACCCAATTACAAACACCGAACCATATTCGACGAAAATCTAGTGGCCATTCACATGCAAAAGATGCATCTGAAGTTCGACAAACCGTATTATCTTGGACCGATCATCTTAGATATCAGCAAGCGATTGATGTACGAGTTTCACTACGATTATGTCAAACGAAAATTTGGTGATAAAGCCAATCTACTGTTCACCGACACAGACAGTTTAGTTTATGAGATAAAGACGAAAGACGTCTACCGAGATATATCTCAGGACGTGGACGAGTGGTTCGACACGAGCAATTATCCCATCGATCACCCGTCCAACATTCAATCTAACGACAACAAGAAGGTGTTTGGTAAATTTAAGGACGAGAGCGGCGGTAAACAAATCGTCAAATTCATGGGCTTGAGACCCAAACTGTATGCTTATCGTCTAGAAGATGATGAAGAGATCAAGAAGTGCAAAGGAGTTAAAGCGTGCATGGTGAAGAAAAACATCTCTTTCCAAGAGTATAAAGATTGTCTGTAAGGAAGTGGTCTGGTGTATAAGACTATGAAATCGATTCAAAGCGAAAATCACAACTTGTATACCAAAATAGTCAACAAGATTTTGCTGACGGCCGACGACTATAAGAGATTCGTGTTAGACGATAAAATAAACACTTTGGCACTCGGACATTGGACTGTGGATCTAATTAGAGACGATATGAATGTGGATGATTGGATTCCAGATATGATTGTGAATGATAAGATTCCACACATGATTGTGGATGATAGGATTCCAGAAAATCAAGAGGAATTAGATGGATTCAAAATTATAGAAATTGATAGAGACATCGAGAGAGTTAGTTTAAAAAGAAAAAGAAAAAAATAAATAAAAAAAAAATAATGTCATTTTCAGTGAATTATAATAAAATAAATAAAAAAAAAAAAAAAAAAAAAATATATACGCATTTATGAATAAGAAAATAAAGATATCCGTAGAAGGTGTCATCTTACCTAATGAACCCCTATCCAACATCGATCTGTTGAATGCGGCAAAAGATTTGAAAATCAAAGATTTTCTAAGCGTGTTTTCCAGAGATGCCTTGCCGAAGAGAAGACCTCGACAATTGGAATGCGGAATTTTAAATCTAGACGATTCATTGGGTGAAGGCACTCACTGGGTGGCGTGGATCAAGAACGGGAAGAAGAAAAATTATTATTTCAACAGCTACGGAATCTCGCCGCCAAAGGAAATAAAGAACTATTTCAACAAATCGATGTTTTTTTACAACACGGAACAAGTGCAATCACCAGTTCAAGTGTTTTGCGGTCATCTGTGTCTGTATGTTCTCAAGAGATGGTCTGAAGGAGATCGGTTTCAAGACATCCTCAATGATTTACATTAGACAGAGATTTTTTTTTTTTATAGTATATATAAAGATAAAAAAATTATTTTAAAAAATTTTAATCGATTAAAAACGAAAAATAAAAATAACATAGTTCATTTTTAATAAACTGCGTTTTGAATATATTTTTTCTAAAAAACAAAAAATCCCCACAACAACATGCCAGTCGATAAATTTGGTAGAAGTGATGACGAAAAAGTCAACCTAAGAAAGAAGAGGAAGACGTTCGAAGTCGACGATGGTTACGACATTGCCAACTTGGACGAACGTTACGTTCGGAGATACAAACCTCAAGAAGAACCTTTGAACATGAACGATAAGAAGCTCTACAATCTTCCCGAGCTGATAGATCTCGCAGATGCTGCGACTAAAAAATACGTCGACAGGGGGAACGCCGATTTCGAATGAATCCTGCTAGATAATTACGTGGATAAAACCATGACCGACAATCTCGATCTAAAATCCAAACGTTTGGTGAACGTCGTGAATCCCATAGATCCCACCGATGCCACAACCAAGAAATACGCGGATGACTCTCACGCGAGATTCAGCGAACACCTGAGAAATAGATATGTTCAGAAAACGATGCACTCGGAATTGAACGCCAATTCTAACAAGATAACAAACGTGTTCACTCCCACGAATCCCAAGGACGTGGCGACCAAACACTATGTAGATCTGGAACAGAGAAAGTCTGACAGACGAGAAATGAAATCGGATCTGAATGCGGGATTCAACAAGATATTGTATCTGTCGAAGATCGACAACACGGATGAGGACTCAACCGCGGTCAACAAGGGATATGTGGATTCTGCCGTGATATGATCACAAGAATACCTAGAATCGCAAGTGGATCTCTACCTGAACAAACAATCTGGCGGAACCATGGAGGGTGGTATCGACATGAATGGTAAGAATTTATTTGGACTCAGTCACGATCCCGAATTCGATTCCAGTGTGGTCAGCAGAAAGTACGTGGACGACAACTCGGTCTGGAGAAAGGGCGACATAATGGAAGGTAAACTAGACATGGGTGGACACGCGCTCACGAATCTACCAGATCCCGTGAACATGATGGATGCCTGCATCCTGATTTCGGTGGTGGAGAAAGTCAAATATGCTAGACAATTGATCACTGTGTGGGCTGAGGAGGCCGGCACCTTAGATGAAGGAAAAGCTGAGTGGTCTTTTGGAAATAGAGGTAGCGGATCGAAGCATGGTCAGGTGGGATATCCTATGCTGCTGGGAGGTGAAATCCTTCGAATGAGTCTGGCTTCCTCGGATTTGAATAACAGAGCAGTCGTCAATCTCATGGTGAATGGAGTAGAGAGCGATAAGAGGTACAGCATCAAAAAGACTGAGAATCAACATGCAAATGTTAGCACGTTCGGCACGCCTCTCAAAGTGAACGCCGGAGACAGGATTAATTTCATTACGAAAACCAATAATCCTGAAGCTGCCACTTCCGTGGTGAGTCTACTGATCGAACTAGTTCCTTTGAACAAACAGTGAACGCGTGGAAAATAATGAATTAAAAAAAAAAAATAATGTGCGATTTATTAAAAACAAAAAAAAAAAAAGTAATGAGATTTAGAAAGATGTTCTATCTCTCTGGATATCATTACTTTTTTTTTTTTTTTAGGTTTTGTTTTAATTCGTTATTTCTCATAATGTTTCATCTCGTGAAATTGGATCACCTATCTTGAAACATCTATTTTAGCATTTCGAAGAGCTTTTATAAATTCTTGAAAAGCAGTCGGTCCTCTATACGTCAACATGTCTAAAAGTTTTCTGGTCTTATCTTCTATCAAGATTTTACTTTCGATTTCACGTCTCATATAATCAGTCAATATCAAAGGTTCTGTTTCGACTAAAGTGTCTAGAATTATTGCCAACGAATCTTGCAAAATATTTTTAATCAAAACACGTCTGTTTCTTCTTAAGTATTCTCTTTCTTTATCATTCATTTTTATAATAATTTTTTAATTTTATTTATATATATGTATTTTTTTTTCACACTCGTCTCTCATTGAATGATCGACATCTTATTTCCGTTTGATTCGAATTGTAATTCTCTGTCTGACAGGACCAGGCCGAAGGCTTCGTTTTTTCTCAGCACGTTCCTATCAAATTGCATCTTGATCTGAATGTCTAAGACACTACTCTTGAGTCGTTCACTCTGTTTACTGACGTCGAATACGAACATGGGATACATCGACTTGTATTCGCCGGGAGATATGTTAGGGTTGCTCACCAATTCGTCTAGACCGTGATACTTTTTTCTAAAATCAGCGGCGTCGCCGTACAGTCTGCAGAAATCGTTCTTGTCGAACGACACATTGTAATCGATTGCTGGATATCTCATGGCGTTCAGAAACACTTGCATGTTTCTCAAACTGCAATGATTGAACAGCGACGCATTCTTTTCCTGTGACCCGTCCCTATCGGTCTGAAACGCAACCACGATGAAACGCGGTCTCTCGGAAGCGGATTTCACCATCAATCTCCAATCGAAGTGATTCGTGGAGGGAGGAATGCTAGCCGTGTCACGCGAGATTCAGCGAACACCTGAGAAATAGATATGTTCAGAAAACGATGCACTCGGAATTGAACGCCAATTCTAACAAGATAACGAACGTGGTCACTCCCACGAATCCCAAGGACGTGGCGACCAAACACTATGTAGATCTGGAACAGAGAAAGTCTGACAGACGAGAAATGAAATCGGATCTGAATGCGGGATTCAACAAGATATTGTATCTGTCGAAGATCGACAACACGGATGAGGACTCAACCGCGGTCAACAAGGGATATGTGGATTATGCCGTGATATGATCACAAGAATACCTAGAATCGCAAGTGGATCTCTACCTGAACAAACAATCTGGCGGAACCATGGAGGGTGGTATCGACATGAATGGTAAGAATTTATTTGGACTCAGTCACGATCCCGAATTCGATTCCAGTGTGGTCAGCAGAAAGTACGTGGACGACAACTCGGTCTGGAGAAAGGGCGACATAATGGAAGGTAAACTAGACATGGGTGGACACGCGCTCACGAATCTACCAGATCCCGTGAACATGACGGATGCCTGCACCCTGATTTCGGTGGTGGAGAAAGTCAAATATGCTAGACAATTGATCACTGTGTGGGCTGAGGAGGCCGGCACCTTAGATGAAGGAAAAGCTGAGTGGTCTTTTGGAAATAGAGGTAGCGGATCGAAGCATGGTCAGGTGGGATATCCTATGCTGCTGGGAGGTGAAATCCTTCGAATGAGTCTGGCTTCCTCGGATTTGAATAACAGAGCGGTCGTCAATCTCATGGTGAATGGAGTAGAGAGCGATAAGAGGTACAGCATCAAAAAGACTGAGAATCAACACACAAATGTTAGCACGTTCGGCACGCCTCTCAAAGTGAACGCCAGAGACAGGATTAATTTCATTACGAAAACCAATAATCCTGAAGCTGCCACTTCCGTGGTGAGTCTACTGATCGAACTAGTTCCTTTGAACAAACAGTGAACGCGTGGAAAATAATGAATTAAAAAAAAAAAATAATGTGCGATTTATTAAAAACAAAAAAAAAGAAAAGTAATGAGATTTAGAAAGATGTTCTATCTCTCTGGATATCATTACTTTTTTTTTTTTTTAGGTTTTGTTTTAATTCGTTATTTCTCATAATGTTTCATCTCGTGAAATTGGATCACCTATCTCGAAACATCTATTTTAGCATTTCGAAGAGCTTTTATAAATTCTCGAAAAGCAGTCGGTCCTCTATACGTCAACATGTCTAAAAGTTTTCTGGTCTTATCTTCTATCAAGATTTTACTTTCGATTTCACGTCTCATATAATCAGTCAATATCAAAGGTTCTGTTTCGACTAAAGTGTCTAGAATTATTGCCAACGAATCTTGCAAAATATTTTTAATCAAAACACGTCTGTTTCTTCTTAAGTATTCTCTTTCTTTATCATTCATTTTTATAATAATTTTTTAATTTTATTTATATATATGTATTTTTTTTTCACACTTGTCTCTCATTGAATGATCGACATCTTATTTCCGTTTGATTCGAATTGTAATTCTCTGTCTGACAGGACCAGGCCGAAGGCTTCGTTTTTTCTCAGCACGTTCCTATCAAATTGCATCTTGATCTGAATGTCTAAGACGCTACTCTTGAGTCGTTCACTCTGTTTACTGACGTCGAATACGAACATGGGATACATCGACTTGTATTCGCCGGGAGATATGTTAGGGTTGCTCACCAATTCGTCTAGACCGTGATACTTTTTTCTAAAATCAGCGGCGTCGCCGTACAGTCTGCAGAAATCGTTCTTGTCGAACGACGCATTGTAATCGATTGCTGGATATCTCATGGCGTTCAGAAACACTTGCATGTTTCTCAAACTGCAATGATTGAACAGCGACGCATTCTTTTCCTGTGACCCGTCCCTATCGGTCTGAAACGCAACCACGATGAAACGCGGTCTCTCGGAAGCGGATTTCACCATCAATCTCCAATCGAAGTGATTCGTGGAGGGAGGAATGCTAGCCGTGTCGCACTGTCTCATTCTAAATCCCTCGGGTAATTTACTCTTGGATTCTATGATCTTGTAGAGACGCGCTTTTTCCACGATTGAAGGCTCCACGTGCTGAACGAACCACGATATCTTGTGTAGAGTTATCTTACCCGCATTGGTCGCAGTGAGTCTCACTATTGCGTCGTCGTCTCCTTTTCGAATCAACGTCAGATTGTGTTTGAATCCGTACATGATCTTGTTGTAATCGTCCGCGAATCCGAATTTGTGTTTCAAAGGTATCCTGAACGAAAACGTTCCCTTTAGGTCTGGACGTCTTGACGGCGTAGTCGAATATCTCGGCGGCGCCGGCGCTAGCAGGGCCAACGGTGTCTTTCACCCACAACTGACTAAGTCCTCTGGATTTCGAAAAATCATCAGGATACGTCAAGAGTCTGAACATCGTGGTGGCCTGACTGGGATGAAACACAGATTCTATCTCTTGTCCGGATAGCATGTATTTTATATTACTGAATAGATGCATGATGCCATTATTGTCTAGAGTAACCGTGTCGTCGTCGGCGTAGTCGCTCCCATCTTCCTTGGTGAGACGTCCCTGCACCACTATGTAACTCTCGCTAGGATGTATGAATAGATCTTGAGTTTCGACGTTGATTCTTATCTCTCCCGCATTGTTCAAACTTGTTCCGGTTACCGGTTCGTATTCGTGAACCTCATATTCTTGAATACTTTCATCTTTCACTATGCTTTGTACTATATCTAGTATATTTGTCATTTTAAAGGATTTTTCGTTTTTTTTTGTTTATTAATTAACTTGCTTTCTTTATCTAAAAATAGTTTTTAATTATTTTTTATTATTATTATAAATATATATATGTGTGTAAACAAGAAAATATTAAAGAAAGTAAATAAAGAAAAATTTGTTTTCTTTATCAAAACTTTGTCTTCTGTAATTGTTGTTCGTAAAACTTTCCGATGATCTCTTCTCCATCCAAAGCTTCGATTTCGTAAGTCACCGGATCGGTGTGAAATATTTTGATTATCACGAAGATTTCCGAGGTCTATCGAGGAGTATAACCCTTTTCGAAGTGCTTCTTATAAGCGTAAATTCTCACTCGATCACCGACCGCAAATTTCGGCGTTCTAGACTTCTTCCTGATCTTAGATCTCTCAGGATATAGATTCGCGTAGACCCGTTTTTCGTTTCGAGGATCGCTAGATTCCGCGGGAGTCATCTTGATCGATCTGTGTCGCGTGTTGTTGTAATCTTTGACCAGACCGTTCAGAGCGTATATGTATTTCTTGGTTGAATTCGCCGTGAAGTATCTGTGCATCTTTTCCTTCATCGTTCGATTCCAACGTTTCACCACGCTGGCTTTCTCTTCGTTTTCGATCGAGTAGAGGTCTACCAATCGATGAACGTGCTTGTTGTAGAATTCCTTTCCCTTACCCACCCACAATTTACTCGGTTTTCGAGAAGACGAGTCGAACACGCTCTTCAGAGCCTCGGCGACGCAAGGTCCCGATTTATTCTTCAAAGCTCTGATCCAACCGTATTTGGAAAACACGTCGATGACCGTCAATAGATATTTGACGCCCTCGTTCCACCTCGAAAACGATCTCATGTCGACCAAGTCGGCAGACCAAATATCATCCAAACCCTTCACGAACACCCTTCTCTTTCGAAATTTACGCACTATGGGTTTGTGTAACTCCTCGGCCAATTCTCTCGTCAATAATCGTTTCTTCTTCTTCTTTTCAGATGCGCTTTTTTTTTTGAACGCCCCATCCGAATCGACGTTTCGCACCGATCAGATTGCCGACCAGCGAACGTTCTATCTTCTCTCTCCTGGTCGGATTCGATATGCCTCTCAATTTCCCCAACATGTTTTTATCGCAGACGTCGTTGCGAGTCTTGGTGTCGGGATGTCCGGCGTAGCACAGATCGTGATCATAAGCGGCCGCGTCCACCCTATTCACAGGTTTGCTCCAAGATTTGGGTGTCAGATCGGCGTTGAGCCTTTTGTTCAATTTCGTTCCAGGTGCCGTGAAACTGTGACCGGGCAGATGCATTTCGAAAGGTACATTATTGATCATTTTATTCACGATGCCTTTACTGTTGCTCGCGTTCTTTTTTTTTTTGACGAATCGAGTCTTGACAGAACCACACACGTCGCAAATTCCACGAAGCATCTGTCTGTCGTTTTTAGTTCGTACTTCTCGAGATTTACTCCTCTCGGTAACTCTCTTACACTTTATGTAATACATTTTAAATTAATTTCGTTTTTATTTTATATATAAATTTAATAATTAATTAATTCTGTTCTTATTATATATATATATATATATATATATATATATATATATATATATATATATATATATATATATATATATATATATATTTTCAATCGCTGCTCTTGAGTTCTATCATCTTACTGAATTCCTCCCTGGCCTCTTTCCTCCCCTTTTCCACGAGAGAATCCTTCATCTCTTCCTTGATGATCTGACGAGTCTTGATTCTCACGGCTTCTTTCATGGTATCGTATTTCGTTTTCTCGCTCAATATCGCGAAGTATTCTCCGTCCGATATCCTACCGTCTTTCAACGCCATAGAGATCATTTCGGATATCGTGTCGATCTTGGAGTCGGCCAAGACGCGAATCTTGTCGTGTTTCCTCGCCTTCAGATATAATTTCCTACTCAAAAGGTTTCCGAGCGTGCTAAACAATCCGGCGGCGAGCGCCACTCCTTCTACAGTCAACACGATCGGAATGCCTACCGCGGTCGACAACAATCCGATGCCCGCCGCGTGTAAACCCATGGAAATCGTGATGAGTGTCGTGTCGATCGCGTTGACGAATTTCACGAAACGCGAATACTTCTTCTTGAGAGAATGACGAGAATCTTTCTCTCGAATTAGATACTCTTGGATTCTACTGATTTGATCGATGCGATACCTCTCTCCCCTTTCCTTTTCTTCTAGCGACGGTGCCGTCGGCAAAACGCTGATCAGCTTCTCATCCTCGTCGTCATCTAACGTCGGATACAATTTATTTCTGGTTCTCATTTTTGTTTTTTTTTTCTTTCTAATATTAGATAAAAATTTTATGTGTGTATTTATTTTATTTTCTATTCTCCCTTATTTTATATCAACGAGAAACTTAGACGTATGCTTCATTGAACAATAATTTCATGACGCATCCCTTATCTTGTAAAGTCAGACTTTTACGCGCCAATTTCTGTTCTTCCGAAACTGTGGGCTTGCCTTGATCCTTACAGAAGAGTAATCTCTTCCAAAACGCGATCACTTCATCGATTTGAACGCGTTCGAACGCCGGTTCGAAATACTTGACGACTATATCTTCCCTTTCTATCCACAGACACGAATGATTCTCGTGATAGAAGTCTAGGTGATCCCGACATCCGACGCATCGTTCTAACAAGAGACGACATAGTTGTTCGTTCACGCAGAATGCGTAGGCTCTCATCAGCATTTTTAAAAGAAACCTTACTCTAATAGTCTGAGAATCGCTCATGATTTACGTATTTATTTTATTATCTATTCGATTTGATATATTATTTTTAATAACTATTTATTTATATTTTTTTTTTCTCTCCTATATATCAATCACTTTTTTATTTCTTCAGGAAATGCGACAGTGGGTTTGCGGGTTCAAAAACACCTCTTTTCCCTGTGCCGCGCACGATTCGATTTCCGACCTAAAATCCGCAAGTGGATCTCCGTGTACGCCTCCATAGGATTTCAGTGTTAAAATCGTGTACGGACGCGGATGATTTGGAATCGGCAAGATGATCTTTTAGAAACGACAAAACGTTTTTTTTTGCTCGCAATTTAACACTGAATCCTATGGGAAAACCCATTTGCTGATTCAAACACAAAAAACGGTACATGAACGGGTACGTAAAATTTCACGCGTTTTTTCACTCTAGGATTCAATTCAGTGATGTTTGAATCCGCAAAGCGGATTCTAAATCATCCTAAAAAACGTTAAGTTGTGTACGCGTACACGATTTTAACACTAAATCCTATGGAGGTGCACACGATGTACACGTACACGTACATGTACGTGTGTGTTTGAATTCTCATTTATTACCTACTGCCGTATGCTGAAAATGCTACCTGCAACAATCCATATTGCCCAGATTGTATATTATAATATTAAAATTGTCCATGCTCTCTGTTTTTCATTGACATGTGATCCAATTGGCATTCTCAATTAAGCATGTTAATTTTTGGTACCTACAGGGATGTAACGATATACTTTAGTTCCAACGATTCATTCAGAAATATAGAATACTTCTGCTCAAACCATATAGATGCCTGGCTTTCTCGACTCTCCATCGCCTCCAGCTGAGGACTATGTCCAGACAACCAAGTAATTTTTACCTTTCAACACTGCTTAGAATAGGATGCCAAGAACTATCTCTGGTAAGAATTTGGTTGTAAATTTGCCAAATTTCGAATCAAGTGCCAATACTTGAGTCCATTCAAATAGTTAAACTAAATGGTGTTATACGGTTAACGATGAAACAAAGGTTTATAATTTATACTTCGGCATATCCCAGTTTTCCGAAATATAATCTACCTTTTCATGTACAGTATGGAGGCTGATGAAGTAAAAGTCCAAGTCCTCCTATTCACCAACTCGTCGATTGCATACCACATACCACATCCTAATCAGGGAACTTCTCGATCAAACCATTCCCTATAACTGTTCGATAAACTGGCACAGTCTGAAGACAATGTTGTATTGGATATATAATGATAATTATATGAGAGATGACAGGAAGACAGCCAATCTGGCTATGTTATATCCCTGTAGTATACTTATTATACTGTAGTATACTTCTACTTTCACACGATTGTAATCTAAACTGAAAAATATATACTGCAAAATAAAGAATCTAATCTAAAAAAAACACATTCTCCAATCAAGTAACTTTCTGATCTCACCGTTTTTCGCGATATGTGTATTACCAGAGTGGTTTTTTTGGTGCTGTTCCGGATATCATAGCGTGGTTTATAGTTGCAGAAAGAAAATGAAGCGGCAGAAAGTCCAAGGTACCCCCCTCCCCCCCACCCCGAGAAGTCGGGAAAATCAATTTTTTCTGGCAGTTTTCATAATTATGGAGGGAAAGCTTAGCAGACCTACCTGTAGTGCCAAACATTCAATCTATTGCCTTTAAATAAGAGATACCACCCTATAATACTAAACTTGGAACCAAAGTCCGTAATATAGTTTTTTAGGCGTGGTACATCTAACAGGACGTGCCACACCAAAAAATTATATTACGGACTTTGGGTGCTAGTTTGGACTACATTCGTATCAGGGTGATAATGCGTCTGATGACTTTGGATACAAAGGCCTGACAGTTTTTTAAAAAAAAAAAACATTTCCCGAGAGGACATACACCATGTTGTTGGGAGTACCGCCTATAAACATTTCTGTCGCAAATTTTCACATTCTGTTGGAAAATAATTGTTGAATTTGTATGAATCGAAAACAAACAGCTTCCGAGTTCGAAATGTCAAATAATATATTTTTAAAGTTATTGACTGAAAACAGCAACTTGACAAGTCACAACTGAGGCACCTGGAGGCTCTAAAATTGTTTTCAGGGCCTCAGCCTTAAAACAATTTTTCTAGGGAGGCCTCCAATCCCCACCAACCGGAAGGGAACACCCGCTGCCATAAACTCGCACCTCGGTGTTGTACACCTCGAGGATGATTTCGGCACACACAAAAGTCCATCTTTCCACCCCACCCCTATGTCAGATTATTAAATACAGCTGGCTTCGGACCTGTGGGAGCCCACATTCACACGTCTCGGTTCCACGTGCCCCAATGCAGCATCATATTTCGGTCAAAATCTTCAGCCATGCACATATCTCTATCATAATATGACTTTCCCCCATAAAGTTGGGGATAAAATTCAAAACAGTTGTCTAAAAGGCGTCATTCTCCTGCGCCTGATTTTTCACAATCATTTTTCTATCTCAAATAATGGAAGTGAACCATTATTCATGCTGATTCACGTTGGAAATAGACCGAACACGGCATTTTCTGACATGTTTGCATCCTCCATAGCCCCACGTACCAATTTATTTATTTCGTTTTAAAAAAATAATATTTGGTTTAAATGAAATATTATTTCGATTTAACTAAATATTATTTCGTTTTAACGAAATAAATAACTCCAGGCGTCAAACTTTGTTACGGATGTTTTGCATGTTCAGGTTGCAATACACTAAATGATTTGCATTGGCGACATAGTTAACAATTCCTGTCTCCTGAGTTCATCAAGGTCATTTGGGGGAAAACAGCCCCGAATCCACTAAGTGAATCATCACATTAAAAAAAATGAACATGATAAAAGTATATGTCACCGTGTGTTTTCTGTGTTCAAATTTGATGATTCCCCAGCTACCGTCCAGCTTCATGCTCAACTGAAAGGGAATAATATTTTACTTTCCCCCTCACCTTATATTTCAACTCTCACAATTTTGAAAGAACAGCCAGTGCCAATATTTTCAGTCTTTTTTCTAAAATAGACACTGTGGCATTATTATTGAGAGTTTCAAAATAAATAAATATCGCCCCAATCAGCTGATCTTCTTCATTTTATGCTCTATTAAATGTTGAGGTAAAATCTTGGAGGGAGTTTTCGCCTCCATTTAGTGTATTGTAACCTAAAGTTGTTCCAAAATTGATAAAAATATTTGTACTTTTGAGATCAAATTAAAAAAAAGTATTTCCTGATTGATGTGAAATATTCGTTTTAAATCTCAATGCCCTTTGCCTGATCTATTAACATTACAATTAACTCACCCTCTTTGTATGAGTTAAAAAAAAACATATCCGTCCATTTTACCATTTTTTTTGTATATAATGTCTCCAAGCAACAAATGTATTGAGATAAATATTCGCCAAACTGCCATCATCTTGTATTAATATATTAACAGTTTGACCACATAAATTCCTGAAGGGAAAAAGGTAGTCAGATGAAAATGAGCAGCAGAAACATTAACCCTTTCACTTTTCTAAAAATAAAAGTGTAAAAAAGATTACTTTTGTTTTAAAAACTGTTCGAATAAAGTATTATGTATAGTAGAAGAGCAGCATATGGGAGAATAGTAACCTGCCATGAGATAAGCAAATGACTTCAATAAAATAGAAACAATTGAACAAGCAATGATGGCTATATGAACCCCTCCCCTTCCACCAATTTTGTGAAAACGCTTTCACTTAATCTATTTTGGTCCCTCCATTTTAGTATTATTGACAGAAGTTCAATGTTTTGTCTCCATAAACAGCACACAGAGATAGCAAGCGACTTGAGAATTCAATATATCATACTATCAGGTGATACAGACACTGGCAAAGTGAGATAAAGTGGAAAATTGCCTTGGTTTCGTTCCGAACACGGCGATTATGGACTGCTGTGCACTCCACTCAAAGAAGTGTTCTTGAATGACATAAGGAGTTGGATGAGCACTAACCACATGATGACTTCTATACTTTCCACTGTTGCCAAAATTTGAAATTAAAATGATAAGGAGATGAGGGGTGGGATGGGGCAGTGGTTACAACGATGAACTTTTACAAATGAATCCACGATTGAGTGCTGAGCCACACATTTATATGCAGTGTCACATTTCTTCCTTTAATTAACATTCACAAGTATCAAGCCTATATAGTACTGTCAACCCTGTACCCAATTTGCCCTCTTTCCACTTTTGCCACCTTTTCAAAAAAAAAAATCATTTGTTAACCCTTGCTGGAATCAGCATGATGCCTGGATTCCTAAGTGATCCATCAACTTATTTCAACTGAAATATACCCAACTGACTAGTCTTAGGAACTGTTATGTGTGCCTAGTTGCTGATTTTTCACAAAAGATGGCATATCATCTATTACATGAACACGATGCTAATTCTTGTGGGAGTATTTCGTAAGAACAACAATAAATGGATGACCAAAGTCATAGAGAGAAAACAAAATGCAAGCTTGAGGCATATTTCCATATTTTGTCAAAGGCTACTCATTATGAGGACCACACTGTCTATGGTGCAACAAGCAATGGCCATTGGACACCAGTGGAGCTTAATCTGTGGTTGTGAAGAAGAAAAAATGTTAATGATGGTAAATGCAGATTTATGAGGCCATTGGAAAGTCGGGAGTTATTTACAAAGTTATGGTGTTTGACATCTAGAAAATGCCGAAACAGTGGCAGTTGAAATCTTGTGTGCAAATCATTTTCAAAGCAGGCAGTTTTCCTCCAACATGAAGTTAAAAAAATATCCACAGGTGTCCAGTAAACAAGGGTATATAATGCAGAAACAGTTCTGTTAAAAATGAAGGAAAAACAATTATTTCAACATAAAGAATTCAAGTTGCACAACAACACAAATTGTCCTCATGGAGTACAAACCTCCTGTACATCTCACCAACACCACATGTTATTCAAATAACAGGATTAAAAAGAATATTTCACATTATTTTCACCATCACACCGGCAAAAAAAAAAGAAAAGTCCCTGTTTTATTCCTCTTTCTAGTGTCCCAGCATGTTGACATCGACACTTTCAGCAAATCGCTTTGGACAGGAGGGGTTAAAGTCTGACACTGGATAACAGGAGGAGACTTGTGTTGACTAAATGTGGGGTGTGGGTAGCTGGCAAGTGGAAATCAATGACAAATTTGACTTATTGTGCTTCAAAGTGGCAATTGTTTCATTCTAGTGCTAGCCAGAGGGGGTTAAAAGAGACTTATTTTATACAAATAGCAGTATTTGACATCTTTAATACTGTCATATTCATACAGGTGGAACTCTGATTGATTGGAATTATAATAAATAATGAAATAATACAATCTTTCCTTCCACCTAGGAGCATCTGCTTATTTGAACACCATATTATGCATACTGGCATTCGAAATTAGGCACTGTTTGATGAATCTGGGCATCCTACACAGCCACAATAACATTTTTTCCAAAATTTCAACCGATACACAAATCGATTCAGCGTTAGTTGTAAAATTATTCATACCGGTAGATCGAGCATTACGCACCTGTCAAAAAATGTCAGTCGACATAAATCAGGAAAAATATTGCTTCAGGTTGCAATACACTAAAAGATTTGCATTGGCGACAGTGTTAACAATTTCCTGTCTCCTAAGTTCATCAAAGTCATTTGGGGGAAAACGGTCCTGAATCCACTTAATGTATCATCTCATTAAAAAAAAATGAACAGGATAAAAATATATGTCACCGTGTGTTTTCTGTGTTCAAATTTGACGATTCCCCAACTACCGTCCAGTTTCATGCTCAATTGAAAAGGCATATTTTACTTGCCCCCTCACCTTATCTTTCAACTGTCACAATTTCGAAAGGACAGCCAGTGCCAATTTTTTCAGTCTTTTCTAACATAGACGCTGTGGCATTTTTATTGAGGGTTTCAAAATCAATAAATATTGCATCAATCAGCTGATCTCCTTCATTTTATGCTCTATTAAATGTTGAGGTGAAAGCTTAGAGACCGCTTTTGCCTCCATTTAGTGTATTGTAACCTAAAGTTTTCCAAAATTGGTAAAAATATTTGTACTTTTGGGTTCAAATTGGAAAAATGTACTTTCGATCAAAGTCATCCAGTCAACGTCATCGAACGGAAAAAGCATCGATAAATAACACCGTCTAAAAGCAAATAATGCGAAGGATCTCCTTAATACAGCATACTATTATTATAGAGAGACTGCTTAGTTCCCATATTCTATGCAAGGTATCATGACACCTGTTGAAATATCTTAGAATTACGATTTTGTTTTTCGATAGAAATTCGTGGTGTCAAGTGATCTGCACATGTCTGTCGAAGATGGAAGCCATCTTCAATAAAAAATGCAGACAGTGTTGTCGTTTTTCCAAATGCAGTCCTATCGCTGCATTCGAAAGTGTTTTGAATGCCTAGCTTTGTTATTGGATATCTGAAGCACATTTGGCCACAAGTTGCTCTCGTGAAATATTGTTTAATTTTCAGTTCTGGTACGAATACGGTTGCAGACTTCCAGGAACCAGTGGTGCGTATTGTCAACTCTTTGAGTTGATTACATATGTGTTTCTTGTTCTATGCATCTCAATCTTCTCTTTGATGTGTAGTTTGAGTATATTTAATTTGAATTTAAGGAATATGAGAAGTGAAAATTTCAAAATAAACAGAATTCTATTACATATATGTTCTATTACTTATATAGCACCTTAAGACAAAAAAAAAATGATGGCGGTCAGGTGAGAAGCTGTTTTTCATCGATTGGAATATTATGTTTTGATGTTGACTTTTAAGGGCAACTAGGTTCAGAGTGTACAATAACTGTAGACGGATTTATCGAGATGCGTTAGATCCATACCTGTTGGTACTGTGTGGTGGTTTCCTGAATACATTTGACATTTTATTCTATGCTTGACGTATTTTTGTGGTATGGTGTAATCACAGAGGTCTTAAAAATGTCAGCGGCAAGGAGAGAGTCCAATATTGCAAAACCAGCATCAAACAAAGATAAATTAGTTTCGAATAGTGATTTAGAAAAGTTAATTTTAGATCTGAAACAGTCTTTCCAAGCAAGTTGTAATGGTTTGAGAGATGATATCTTGACAGTCAAGCCCGATATCAACAGTATGAAGACCGAAATGACTGTTATCAATAAAGCCATTTTTGGACTGAAGACCGACTATACTGATCTTTCTGAAAATGTGGAATATTGTGCTCAGAGAATTGGTGAGTTTGGGAATGCTGCAATTCCAGGTCTAGAACAGTCAATGGGAGCTAAATTAAGTGAGCAGCAAGAGAAGATGCTTCTCTCTGAGATACACGATAAAAAGTACATTTTGTTATTGTATGGAATGCAGGATATCCCCGATGAGAATCCATATGTAACAGTAACTCACTTTTTCACAAATCATTTAAACATGGATGCGAAAAAGGCTGCCGATATCGTGGGACGATCAGTCAACATGCACAGGCTTCCGAGTTCAAATTTTAGTAGGAGTGCCAGCTCCCCTCCTAATGCATGATTATAAAATTGAGCAATGATAGAGACAAGCAACCTGTACTGGGATGTGCCTCCAATCTAAGGGGATCAAGGAAAAGTGTCGAACAGACTTGTCCCCCGTTCTGAAACAAGAGAGGGGTAGACTCTCAAATATAGCATACAAGTTGAGAACTGAGAGAAAAGTCAAGACACGCATACGTGTCGTAGGGATTCGTGTTATTCTTGAAATCAAGGAAACTCCCCTGTCAGGATGGAAGGAGTATAAAAAGACATAGCGAGATAGTCCCACTTAGAGTGTTTGTTGATACAAATTGTTCTATCTGTCTAATTCATTCTATTATAAATTACTGGAGAGTGCCAGTAGGCATTTTCTGGTGGTTTGCAAAGGAACGACTCTGAATAACAAATTCAGATCACCAGATCACCAAAATAATCTAGCCCTCAACCAGTTAATAAATCCTTAATTCAGCAAACAGCTGTAAATTTTCTGAAATATGGATGAAATATAACCATAATACAACCATAAACATAGAAATGTAGTTGATATTCTGTTGTTCTAGGTTTGCCTATGCACTGTGTATTTGCACTACTATTAAAAATTTGTGTATGTGGGTGTGCATATATATATGCACCAATCGCATATATATATGCACTTCCGACATTGTCTGACTGGGCTGACTCCTCGAGAGGGAGATTTACCTGCCAGGGATGACAACATGACAAGGTGCTTGTCGGTAGTCGAACGGTCTATGGCGCTGGCCCAGTTTCGCTAGGCGATTGGTGCCGCAGAAGTGTACTCTCATCAAGGCAGTCGTTCGATCCCCATCGGCGTCAGAGTCTATATCATGTTTCCCTACACACACATTTATATCTATATATATCATGTTGCCCTATATATATAAAAGAACTATATATCATGTTGCATACAGATTCAGTATAGATGTATATATAAGGTGTGATATTATTGAAAACACATGTACATGGTCGTTGAAAGGGTTAATCTATGCACATGTATTATTAAATAATATTATTTTGGTCAAACTCTTGTTCATTTTTTTTTAATAGAAACAATCTATGTATTATAAAAATAATATTATTTTGCTCAAACTGTTGTTCATTTTTTTAAAATAAAAACATTAAATCTTTTTATTATTTTCCTTGTTTTGTATCCATTATAGTCAATTTACTATTTGATAAATGTTCGAAATGGCATAGAATACCTCACTAGTCAATGGGGAAAACTGATGGCATTGGATGATAACAGTGACCAGCCTGTTTGTTTTATGAATGCACATCTCTGGGGGAACCCTGGGAAGTAAAGTAGTGTTGCTATACTGAAGTAGACTAATTCTCCTTCACCGATGGAATAGGATCCGGTACCTAATGCCTGCGGTGAAAGTCGTCTAAAATGGGCAACAGGAGTTGGAAAATATTGGTCTGGGTAACTCAGTTAATAGGGGGTCAGCAGCGTTTTTTATGAATTAAAGTCGGTATTTCATCCACTTGTAAACTAGCAGTGTTAAACACAACTCATACCATCCGGGAAATGGGGTTTGATTAAGCTTTTCAGGCCATGTTAACGTTCCATTATCCTTCTGAATGATCGGATTCTGTGTGGAACCGTTTTGGTCATGCTTGGGTCTTCTGTGGATCATTTTAAGGTTCGGGCTAGGTTTGCTGTGAAGCCTTTTTAAGTTCAAACTCAGTTCTAAGTGGAGTCTTTAGGGTTCAAATTCGGTTTTGAGTGGAACCTTTTGGGGTTCTTATTGGGGTCTACGTGGCGCCTTCCATGGTTCTGAGAGGGTTCTATGTGGAACATATTATGGTTCTCAATGGGTTTTATATAAAACCTTTCATGGTTGTAAAGGTTCCACACAGAACCCTCCAAGAACCTATGTGGAACCTTTTTAGGGTTCCGAGAGGGTTCTGTGTGGAACCCTAAAAGGTTCTGAGGAATGTCTCCCAGGAGGAACCTTTACAGAACCCTCAAAGAACCCATTTGTAAAGGTTCCAAATATAACCCTCCAAGAACCTTTGTGGAACCTTTAAAGGTTCTGAGAGGGTTCCATATAGAACCTTTGAAGGTTCTTAGAGGGTTCTATAAGGAACCTTATAGGGTTCCACGTGGAACCTTCGAAAAAGGGTTCTTTAAGGGTTCTGTAGAGGTTCCACCTGGGAGACATTCCTCAGAACCCTTAAAGGTTCCATATAGAACCAAAATTTTTAAGAGTGTACCGCGGATACCTTCAGACTGCGATCCATAATTGCTCTATAAAATGAATGTTATGCAGTTAGACCCCAAAAGGTCTCATATTATATAAGTGACAGGACGTTTTGTTGACCGATATGGTTTTACACGAGGCGAAGTGAGAACAATATTAGCCAAGACTAATATACTACTCAAAGTTTGCTAAGCACCAAATATTTTGACACATCATTGTGAAATTTGCTTGTGACATATTTTGGTGGATATGATTGAGGAATGTATTGAGATGGTCCCAGTGTTTACATTAGCTCTCTTGACAGGCAGACGTTTCGTGACAGTCATGGAAAGCATGTACATCTTGATTTTCGTGATGTTTTCGTGTACTGTCTACATGTACATGACATGTGTAGGGTATTCAGTTTTCATTTCAACACAAACCCTTGTGATTTAATGATTGAATATGGCAAATGCAAATGTAAGAAGACATTTGTCTGAAGCAAAAATGTGTGCGGGATGTCGGGATGGTGGAGCAAGGGGCTACCCATCGTCAGGTTGGTGAAGCCCTTGGTGTGCACCATACGGTGATGACCAGAGCTTGGACAAGAACTCAGCAGTATGGCATACCAGTAAAACGGCATGGTGGTGGCAGAGACAGGGAAACATCTGCAGCTGAAGACCGGTTTTTGATTATTCAGGCCCGTAGGAACCGCTGTGCCACAGCAACGCAGCTTCGCAGTGACCTTGAGAATGCATCCGGTGTAAATGGTTCGACGCAGACTATCCGGGCAAGGTTGCACGAAGGTGGTCTCCGATCGGGAAGACCATGTATTCGCATTCTGCTGTCCCAGAACCACCCGCAGGCTCGACATGAATGGGCCATGGACCACTTTGGATGGACCAGAAAAGATTGACGACCTGTCCTTTTTACAGATGAGTCAAGGTACTGCTTAGACTACACAGATTGACGTTCTAGAGTATGGAGAAGACCAGGAGAGCGATTCTATGCAGCCAACATAGCAGAGCATGACCGCTATAGTGAAGGGTCAATCATGGTCTGGAGCGGCATCAGCTGGGATGGACGTACAGAGCTCTGTGTCCTTAAACGTGGTACACTGACTACACAACTGTATATTGATGAGATCCTGGATGTCCACGTCAGATCGTATGCAGGTGCAGAGGGTGATAGATTCATTCTGATGGACGATAATGCCCGTCCTCATGTTGTCCATGCTGTCGGGGACTACCAACAGAGGGAGGGGAATGAGCATACGGACTGGCCAACAAGATTCCCTGACCTCAATCCAATTGAATATGTCTGGAATGAGTTGCAGCTTGCAATTTCAGCCCGTCCAGTCCAGCCAAGAAGTGTCCAGAAGCTTGGTGCCATGCTGGTCCAAGAATGGTACAACATCCCACAAAGGAACACCAGCAACCTGACTGGGGCATGAGAAGGCGCTGTCAAGCTGTAATTAACAGTAATGGGTCTCATACTCGATATTGAAGTCATATCAGTTCGCTCTGACAACTTTTTGGCATATTGAAAAATTTCCTCTTTTTACCAAAAATATCCATTTTCCATGGTTATCATACTCAAAAGCTAAAAAATTATGTCAAACACAAATAATAAAATCTTAATTTCTGTACTTAAATCATTAAAGATATAATTAAACAAAAAATGTATACACGTTTCGTTACAACATTTCAACTAAAACGTAAAACAGGTAGTTGGGTGTACTTGGTGCTTAGCAAACTTTGAGTAGTATAGTACTCTCGCTGAGCATCATGTGACAATGTATCCGCGAATTAAACGTCCCTTACCGTATTTATTATGCCATATTATGGGGGTGTCTAAGGCGTAATGCACCCCAATGGTGCACCTGTCTTCAACAAATGCTAACCCTGCTTGAGTGGAGCTAGTACGTTATGGAGTCAGACAGTTGCACGCCGTTGCACAGTGGTTCTTTCTGGGTACTCCGGCTTCCTCCACCCGTAAATTTGTCCGACAGGAGGTGACTCTAGCTATCGAAAGTGTTGTTAAACTCCGATAAATAAATAAATAAATAAATAAATAAATAAATAAATAAATAAATAAATAAAAATAAATAAATAAATTATGAAGAAAAGAGGTCGTCTCGGTTTGACGACGGCTATTGTTTCCAAAGGTGGTACACGGAGGTGTGAATAATCCTACACATCAAAGAGCAGAGGATTATAGTTTGTTCTAAAGTTGTAGAGCTTATGTCTGGGGAATGTCGCAGTTTTCCGGCGGGGTGAATAAGTAATAACAAGAGCAATTTCTTTCTTATTTCTTACAATATTTTATTCTATAAGATCATGAGCAAAAATAAAATTTTATACATAATGAACTTGTATTTCTGTATGCCATTCAATAATTATTATAAGAAAAAAAAAAGAAAAACAAACACAATACTCCCTTCGATCCGTCGTTTGTGTTTGACTGTACTCCATGGAGTATATTTTTATTTAATGCTCAGGCATCAATTCACGCTGAAAAATTAAGTCATATTCCCCTGTCGGTCGGCAAAACGAAATATCAAAATGATATTTAGAAATCGATATTTCATCGTAGGTTCGGATGACGAATCACATGTACTTTAAACGAGTCAGCACATCAGTAATGAATTCCAGAGTCCCAAATACAAACGAATTCGAATAATTGATAGTGACAGTGACTAAATCAATTCATTAAATCAGCGGTTTCAAAGTTTGACTTTCTCATTCACCTTCCAGCGAAAAGCCGAAATCACTTTCAAATTTCTTCAGTTCAACTTCACACGTCTTCAGTGCATTGAGTTCAAAAAAAATAAAATGACGTGTCTTGTTATTGAAAATAAGAAAGTGGTGTTTTTTGTTATTGTTCTATTTCTTCGAAACACATTGCGATTATTTCAATTCGTCAGCCTTGGTAAATCGTAAAGTTAGGGGAGAAATAAGACGGGACTACTTTTTGTGCGGATATTCACACATTCCAATGGTTGGAGTTTGGTTGTTGTAATTTTTGTATGGACGCCGGTTCGGCACATAAATTTTGCGCCTTAATGGCAAATAAAGGCCACAAATTGGAGAGTTTGTAGTCGTAGAGCATTAAATAAAAAGAAAATTCACGAAAATTTGATGAATACCGAAAATATCTCGTTCGTGGCTACAAGAAATATGAGGATCTTCACTCGCGACTGCGTCGCTCGTGAAGATCCTCATATTTCTTTGTAGCCACTCACGAGATATTTTCGGTATTCATCAAATTTTCGCGAATATCCTCTATATATTATTTTCAACAAAAGCATACACGGTGTAAAGTTGAAAAAAAAAAAACACTTTAGGACACTTGTCAAAGGTACTATCACAGAATGCCCAAAGTATCAGTCTGAAAGAATGAGATTCACTGGGAGTATAATGGGGAAGTGGGATGGGAGAATGAAGGACATGTGGTTAAAAGGAGACTCAAAGGAGAGGGTTAATGTGCTAATCGGGGAGATTGGGAAGAATGGGGCAAGGGATGTCATCAAGCAGTTAGTCTCCGAATGTTGGGAGGAGAGGAGAAGCGTGGGAACAGGGAGGCAGTTGGGAGTTCAGGAGTAACCAAGGCCTTCTCGTCCGAGAACCGCGACAAATCAGCGGCTGGCCAAAGTGTTATTATTATTACAGAACAATGTCTCGAAAATCACTTAATACCTACTCCGTCGTGTCAGTGAGGCGGCGAGCGTGAAACTACTGATCACTTTCTCCTTCATTGTCCACTGTTCTCGAACACTCGTAACAACTCGATTAATTTACTCCCATATAGAGTAGATACATTCATACTCTTGTTTGGATCCGAATTCTTAAACAGTGGGGACAACTGCCTTATTTTTGACGTAGTACATGACTTCATTTTATCCAGCAAACGATTTCAGTAAATTTTCACTCAACATTATATCTCGTTCGTGGATATCCCAGCTTTGGAGCTCTGTTTCCTCTTTCGCAGTTCAACACCACCGAAACTCCCAACTCATAACATGCCCATCTCAATGCTGTAAAGCGTTTGGCGTGGACTATCAAAAGTGGTAGGAAAGGGGGGCCAGGGAAGCAGGTAGATAGGGGTGTAAAGTTCAAAAGCAGTGGGGAGTGCAGCACCAGAAACAGATTTGATGTGCTCGATTCGGAAGAGACAGAGGAGGAGATGGAGGTAGTCGCAACAGTTAGTAGCTTGGGGTCTAGGCCAGGAAAAAGGAGGAGGGATCCGGGAGAAGACCAGGGGAGTAGTCCAGGTAGTTCAGGGCCTGGAAAGAGACGGAGGGACAAGGATAGGAGTAATCCTAGGTCAAAGATACCGATACCGATAATGATTCCGAGTGGGGCTGTTGGAGAGGAAGAGGACGCTGTAAACAATAGGAGACTAGAGGAGATAAATAGGGCGAGGGCCAAAAGTAAGTTGGTGGTTGCGGGAAGTAGCATAGTTCGGGGGATCGACAAGGTTGTCTGTGGTCCGGATAGTAAAAATAGAACAGTTCTGTGCTTTCCGGGGGCTAAAGTGGAGGACCTGAGGGATAGAGTGGACGGTATTGTAGCTGGGTCGGGGCCTGATCCGGTAGTAGTATTACATGTAGGGTCCAATAACATCAGTGAGAGGAAATCAGTTCGTTTGATGGACACATACAAGGACCTAATTAGTAAGCTACTTAGCAGGAATGCTCGGATCATCGTTTCACGGGTGCTCCCCGTTATGGGTGGTGGGAATGAGAGGAACTCGCGGATTATGGCACTAAACGAGGAGCTGGAAGAGCACTGCAAAGACTTGGGAATACATTTCATTCACCACTGGGATTCATTCAGGGGACAAGGAGAGTTGTATGGGCGAGACGGATTGCATTTAAGTAGGATGGGTACAGACCTGTTGGGCCAAAAAATTTTACAGGTGGCTGGGCCTTTTTTGGAGAAAAGGGGGATAGGGGACCACAGCCGATAACCCAGAGGGGCACAAATGCTGGGAACATAGGAAGAACAACAAACATGCACAACACAGGGACATACCAGGGTTATAATAATGTGCCAGTGATGACAAAAAAACAAAGATTCATTAAGTTTGGGTACTGCAACATCCAGGGTCTGCACAAGAAAGTAAGCGAAATATCAACAATGATGGACGAAGGAGACTTCGATATAATGGGTCTAAGTGAGACGTGGATACGACGGGATGAGCGGGTTGATCAGATGAAGGGTTGCGTGTGGATAGGAGCTGGGCGAACTGAGGGTCAGAAATGGGGTGGGGGTATTGGCATCTACGCTAAAGAGGAATTACAGCCCTCATTGATTACAGATCTCACAGAAGCAAGGACTCAGATTCCAGTATCCAACGAAATAGTCTGGGCAAAACTCAAGTTAGGAAGCAGGAGTGTTGCCGTTGGTGTTGTATACTTAGCAGTGGAGGGAAGTAAGCCCGAGTGGAATGATTCAATATATACAACTCTCAGATCGAATATCACAGAGCTTGAAAGCAGAGGGTTCAGTATTGTCCTAATGGGGGACTTCAATGGGCACATCGGGGATAAGGAGGAGGGCATACAGGGAGGTGATAGGAAAATTAACACGAATGGGAGGAAGATGTTGGACCTATCAAAAGAGCTTGGTTTAAAGATCCTGAACAGGGATGCGAAATGTAAGGGTAAATGGACCTGGGAGAGGAACGATAAGAAAACAATAATTGATTATATACTCACTGACATTAGCGTATGGAGGGAGGCTATAGATGTAGAAATAGATGATGAGGGAAAAAATGACTTGGGTAGTGATCACAATCTGATAACAGTTAAGATTATGGGCAAAAAGACGAATAGAGACAGAAATACCTTCAAGGAAGTTTGGGGACTAAAACAAGGAGCCGACTGGAAGCAGTTTCGGGAAAAACTAAAACCAAATCTTGAATGTATACCTAGGGATGCAAATGTCCAGAGTATTTCAGATGGCATAGTAAATAGCCTAACAGAGGCAGGGAAGGATTGTATAGGAAGGGTGAGGGTACCAACGAGAGAGCTTGGATACAGGGTTAACGAGGGACTGAAAAAGGCTATAAAAGAAAGGAAGGTAAAATGCGCTGCTTACAGAAGAAGTAGGAAGCTTAAAGGGGTGGATAACAATGACACGAGACTAATGAAAGGAGAATATGAACTGGCACGGAAAAAGGTGAATGAGATAAAGAATAATAATAGGAAGGAGCGCAACTGCAGTCTTGCCAGAACAATAAAGAAAACGGGGGGTTCGAGCTCAAACGTATTTTGGAACTGGGTAAATAAACGGGGGAAAAGTAGTGTGCAGAGTATCAAAGTGGATGGGGAAAGTACAGAAGATAAAGGCCGTATCTCTTCAGAGTTAGTCAAGCACTGGGAAAAGATAAACGATAGGCGATGGGGCAGTGGGTCCCCACCAAAAAGAAATACACTGGTGGAGGAGAACCTGTCCAATCGTGTATGTAGCGAAATAACGGCAGAAGAAGTGCCGAACGTGGTCTCGAAATTAAAAAAATGGTAAAGCGGGAGGGACTGATGAAATTCCGAACGAATTCCTCAAAAATGGAGGGGAGGCACTTATTGAAGTCCTGACAAACCTTTTCAACCTGGATCTGCGAAAGCTAGAGGTCCCCAGAGAGTGGAGGGAAAGTAAGGTGTCGTTCATACACAAAAAGGGGGATAAGGAAGTTCTAGATAACTATAGGGGGATATCAGTTAGTAGTAACATCGGAAAAGTATTCTGTAAGGTCATATACGGTAGACTAGAGGAAGTTATTGAAGAGAAAGGCTTTTTAGGAGAAATTCAAAATGGTTTCAGGAAAGGACGAAGAGTCACTAATCACCTATTTACACTCACCCAACTGATGGAATCAACAAAGGCTGAAAAGAAAAAGATGTTTCTGGCATTTCTAGATGTGAAAAAAGCGTACGACCGAGTGTGGAGGGAAGGTATGTGGCGAAAGCTCGAGGGCATCGGACTGGGGGGTGACTTTGTGGGAATCGTGAAAGCACTGTATACAGATGTGCATAGCCAACTCAGTCTAGGGAGTATCACTACAAAACGAGTCCCTATGGATATAGGCCTCAAGCAGGGGTGTATCTTTTCACCGATTTTGTTTGCATTGTATGTTAAAGATTTAGGGGACGAACTAATTCAGAGTGCGGAGGGGGTAAATGTTGGAGAAATAAAGATACCAGGCTTATTCTTTGCGGACGACATGGTGTTAATGTCTAGAACTGAACAGGGGCTAGAGAAATTGCTGGAAATTGTTGGTAGATATGGGAACACTTGGCGGATCGAACTAAATGAAAATAAAAGCAAGGTAATACCCGTTGGACGTAAGGTAGATATGACGAAGAGATGGAGATTGGGGGAGTTCTCAATCCCCGAAGGGGAAAGCAAACAAATCACTGTAGGAGAAACGGGAGAGTATGAGTATCTAGGGGTAAGCATAAATATAACGGGAAGAGGGGTGTACAGAAATTACTCAGCCAAACTGATTCTGAAGGGGAAAAGAATTCTGAACCAACTAAAACTTTTAGGGAAAAATAGTTTCAACAAGGTCTTTGTGGGGTAAACACTGTGGGAGAGGGTGGGTTTACCAAGTATAACGCATGGCACGGACGTGATTCCATTAAACCAAACCGTTATTAAGAAGTTGGAAAGTACTCAGAATGATGCCGGCAGATGGATAACAGGGTCGAGTACTGCTGCAGCTTTGGAAGCAGTAAGGGGGGAGCTTGGGTGGATGAAAATCAAGGACAGGGTAGATTTGGGAAAACTGTGTTACTTTAACTACTTGAGAAACCTGCCTGACAACCGGTGGTGCAAATTGATGCTCGATACCATTTGGAAATCTAATATAGAAACGGGGTGGTCAAAACATGTGAGGGAACTAATGGACAATTACTCGATAGAGGTCACAAACATAGAAGTAGGAATGAAAGAAGGCAAAAGGTTTGTCAAAGAGAGAGTCATGGAAGATTGCAATCGAAACTGGCGAGCAGGGGTTAGCGTGAAAAGATCACTGCAGGGGTTACAATATAAAGAAAAGCCAGCTTTTGAGAAGTACCTAGATGGCACCTTTGGAGGGTCACTGCTGTTCAAACTGAGATCAAGATCACTGGAGCTTCGGGGAAAAAATGGGAGAGATGGGGAAAAGGGATGCCAAATGTGCCACTCTGGAGTAGTGGAGACCCTGGAACATTTTCTCTTGGAATGCCCACAGTATATACCTCATAGAATAAAATTTACTGGAAGAATAATGCAGAAGTGGGGTGAGGAAACAAAGGATAGATGGCTGAAGGGGGACACGAGGGAGAGGGTAGGAATGCTTATTGAAGAAATTGAAAAAGAGGAAGTGAGGGACACTATTAAGCAGTTTATATCTGAATGCTGGGAGGAGAGGAGGGGAAGAGGGGGTGGTGTGCAGGGGGAATGATGGCCTTCTCTTATGAGGACCGCGACAAATCAGCGGCTGGCCAAAGGGTTATTATTATTATAGTAATGATCTAAAAACTAAGTCTCCGCCCTTTTACTCTCTCCAGTCCATGCATTCAACCTGGCTCTTGTAATTTTTCTCCACTTTTCTCTTCATTCTTCTATCTGTGTTTCGTACTTCCACAACTTTATTCAGTCTTTTTTATTTCCATTTGCAGTTTAAACATTCTCACATATCGTTGCCTGGTGGCCGAGGTCGCTTCGCCACCCCGTCTCTGGATGCCATTGGCCTGAGAGGGTATGTGTGCCTTATTTTCTAGGGTTAATTTAATCTACAATAGTAGCAATCTCGTCCTAATTAAAACACAACGGGGGGGGGGGGGGGGGGGCGAGGTGTTTTCGGCATCCATGCGACGATGTGTGAGTTCTTCGACTGATATTACACCACCTACAGGAGTATCTTTAACCTACCAGGGAGACGACTTACATAAGCTGTAAGCTTTCTGTCGGATCCCCTCTCAAACTGTAACGTGTCTGCTCGTTACTTGTATACAGTTGTATTGCTTGCTGTTCACATTTTGTTTACTTCCATTAACTGTTATTGAATATTGTATACATATCAAATTCTTTAATAAATATTGTTCAAACTAACAATTTCTCCGCCGCGGCAAGAAATCCGAGATTACTCTCTGTTGCAAATATTAAAAGTTTTTCGTTTTCTCCATTGTCTGCCAGAAGAAATTCATCACCGGGTGGAGTCATTTGATAACTATCTGGTAGATCTATGCCTGACCGTGTCTTTGGAAGAGGTGGTCTGGTCTTAGCACGAGAACGGTACAAAGACGACCTTACACTATAAAAAGTTGGCACTTTTTTTTATTACACTACATTCACTTTCTTCCTTTCTGAGTGACGATACAAGTTCTTGGTATTTTGAAGAGACAGTTTTAGACTCGCAAACCACAGTTTCTTTCATTGTTGCCAACAACTTATCAACTTTAATTTGGTTGAAATCTGGAAGATGGTTGTGTTGTGTCCCACCGGAACATATCATATCATTCTTCGTATTCAGTGTTATTCCACAGTCTTTGTTGCAGCATATCCAGTGAACTGCGTCGGCCCTTCGAGATTTTATTCTATACTTATAATCATTGTATACTAGATGCCTTCCATCTCTACCGTTGGGGATATAAGTTGCACTTACTTCAACGTTAGCCATTTTGATGTGTGGAAGAAGTGGGGTAGGGGTGGGGGTGTGGTATATATATACCCATGCAGTGAATTAACTAAAATTCAACTACAAACATACTGGGCAAACCAGGGCAAAAAGATCGTCAGAGAAAGGGTCATGGAGGATTGTAACCGTAATTGGCGAAAGGGGTGAAATCAAAGAGATCTTTGGGTGGACTGCGTGATAAAGAGAAGCCTGGTTTTGAAGAGTACCTTGATGGCACCTTTGGGGGTCACTGTTGTTCAAGCTGAGGTCGCGGTCCCTGGAGCTGAGGGGAAAAATTGAGGAAAACAGTGAAAAGGAGTGCCAGATGTGTAACTTGGGCGTGGTGGAGACCCTGGAACACTTTCTTATAGAATGCCCAAAATACCAGTCTAAAAGAACAAGATTCACGGGGAGTATAATGGGGAAGTGAGATGGTAGAATGAAGGACATGTGGTTAGGGGGCGACTCAAAGGAGAGAGTTAATATACTAATCGAAGAGATTGGGAAGAATGAGGAAAGGGATGTCATCAAGCAGTTCGTCTCCGAGTGTTGGGAGGAGAGAAGAAGCGCGGGAATAGGGAGGCAGTTGGTAGAACATGGGTAACCAAGGCCTTCTCATACGAGAACCGCGACAAATCAGCGGCCGGCCGAAGTGTTATTATTACTGTGAGCTTAACGTTTACCCAAAATGCCGCATTTAGTTTGGATGAACATATTTAAGAGAAAGGTGCTCACTTAAAAAAAACACAAACTAGGCATTCACGGTTACCTGTAAATTAATTGAAGGCTGTCAGCAAGAAATTCAAACAAATCACCAAACTGATCACCAGTCAGATAGTTAATACAAACAAACAATAACAAAATTACCTAATGCTGGTCACTGATAATTAATAGAAGGCTGCCTGCAAAGTGAGATTAACCCCAAGAAAATTCTAGATTTATTACCCATAATTTTATTATTTATATCTTTGAGCGCATTTCCAATTCTGCCTGCTTTCCGATGCTTTGAACAGAAAACAAAACTTTTAAAAGTGTCAATCAGCCGAATTTAGATTTCGATTTTGAGATAAAAACAAAATGGCCGACGGTGTCGATATATTATAAGCTACGGGATGTTTAGTGGTCGGATAGAGCCCACTCTCTAATAGTCTTAATGGCGTTGAGGGATTGATTATTGACAATCTACCACTTCAACGTAAACTGCCGGGAATTCTAACCGCGTGCATACCCCCTCAGACCCCATTTGAGGCAATAGGAAAGCTAGGCCTGTGTGATCCAAGTGAAATAAAATAAGGTTAACCTGGTCGCAAGGGATTTGTAAATCCCACATCGTCCCTGCGCGCCTTCGGCGCGCTAAAACCTTTCATTCATTCATAGTGGTCGGATATGATATGTGAGACTGTTAGCCGAGCCTAATATTGATCTCACTGAGCCTCACATGACACCATATCCGACCACTAAACACCCCGTAACGTATTTATTGTGTCAGCGAACAAAATCCAGTATGTCCCTTCAATTTATCGTACTTGTGAAAATGTAAACAAGCAGATGTAAGTTTACAATGTAAGTGGAGTAACTCTGTCTCGCAATCATTTCGTGCTGAAGTGATTATCGATCGGCACGATTAACCTGTTGTGAATGTTGTGCGTGTTTCGATTTACATTGAGCTATCGGAAGGGGTTATCGATCGAAGTAAGTTTCTCAATTTGGGACACATATTATAAACAGATTATTTCTTTTAAATATTGTTTAAATTAGATTATTTCTTTTTCTTCAAGTGAGTTTAATGAAACTTTAATCACATTCAACGGATGATTCAGCACTTTTCAGTTGGATATGCATGTTACAAGCAGGAATTCCACCGTGCGTAGTGCAGGGTCAGAGACTCTGAACTGAAAACTCTTTTTTTGCGGAAATTGGGCCCTACAGGAGTCAATCCCGGGCTTACAGCACCTAATCGTCTAACCATAAATGGTCTTATGGTCTTCCACCATACTAAATGAGCTAACGCCAACCCTAGGTTGCCACCATACCATCTGAGCTAACGGGAACGCATAAGGTGTGCCGTTTGCTCAGCTGGTATGGTGGGAGAGCATTTATGGCTAGGCAATTGGGTGCCGGAGGCCAGGGAACTACTACCGTCAAGGCCAACTTCCAAAAAAAGTTAGCGTTTTCAGTTCAGTGGCCCGAACCCATCACTGTGCCTGTATGGAATGCATGTTTGACATAGACGATATAAAATTCAATTCAAGCAGTTGCATATTCACAGGTCTTCCATTAACCCCTTACCCAACCTAACGGACAAAACCGGCCAGCGCTATTCACAAAAATGGCCAATTAATTTTCATTATTTTTTCATTTTTTTTGTCTCAAAACATAGGTTATGACCCCTCATTGGAACGAGCTCGTTCCAATGAGGGGTCATAACCTATGTTTGTGAGACAAAAAATGAAAAAAAAATAGTTATTCAAGAATTTTGTTTGCAAATGTCGTCTGCTTTGCAGGTTAAGTAAAGGGTTAAATGGAATCCCCGTGTTTAAAAGCTGGGACCATAGACCAATATGAATGAAATAATGAATATATACAATATCATATTACCTTATGTTACGCTACAGTTTTTTAATTTCCTTCTTAATATATTGTAAAGTCTCCGGTCCATATGTATTATATGGCCCGTAGTCGGCAACGTAGTGACAGCAGGCCAAACGTTATCTATATATATAGGCGAGAACATAAGCATTCCTGACGGCGAAACGTTTAAAAGTATTGTTGGGAAAAGATTATTGAAACTCTGTAAGGCAAAAATATGTCTCCTGCTGAAAAACCTGAAAGGGCAACTGACCCTGATATTCCCCTCCGTACAATCTTGCCCCTGTTTGGTATTTAATAAGTTACTTTCTAATATATTAACATTTCATGGTATTCATTGTTAATGTTTCTTAAGAAATAAAACCCTTGTTTTTGACATTGGTCAGCGGTTTCTTTTTTAAAATCCGAATAACAGTAATTATGCACACACAAAGCAATATGTTTTTTGCAGGAGAAGTTTCGGTATAATACAACAAATATTGCACATGTCGACTAAGCGGTCCATAAACTGCCATATTGATAGCAACATCATTCAATATTTGTTAAGTAGTCGCAAACTGCACTCTTCGTTTGACACCGATCTGTCCGAACTCGTACCAAACCCAAAATATTTTTCATGGCCTCACCGTCCATGTTTGGACTAGATGCCTATTAGTGGCAACCGGTGGTAACCACACATTACTCTTGTTTCTCCATCTCTATCAGAAAACGTACTATCCGCGTATTGAAGACACAGTTCCCTCGCGGTTAGTCAAAAGAGAACTGAAACAGCGACTCACAGAATGTCCACATGCGGCATTCGGTGCAGCGAACATGCGGACCCGTTTTCCAGAACATTCCAGTAGCCTAGAAAATCCAGCATGTTCCCCGGGGTTTCCACGCCCTGGAAACAGGTTTGTTCATTTTCCTGTATTTTCTAATTTTCAGGAGTAGCGCACGAACCTTGGTAATGGACTGTGTGCAAGCTGACTGACCTCTGAGCGATGACAAACATCAAAGCCGAGTATAAAAACCTAGAAGAGACTTGATCCATGTCTAATTGTCTGTACTCATCTGGCTTCAGTCGTGATCACAACGATTCCTCCGCGCCTTTGATCCGCACCCTCAAATGTATAATTCGTAAGGTTAGGGTAAAGAGCGTTTCCAAAACACAACATCAAAAGTCAACGGATTTAAGTTTGTCGACGCAAACGTACAGATACAAATTACTTTTTGCTCCCCTTGACCTTCAGCAGCGGTTTGTGACAATAACCGCCAAACTAATACATATTTATACCTACAGGAATTTTGTTAAGGAGCAGTACAAGTTTGCCCTCATTTAAAAAAATACCCTTACCTACGTAGAATTTGCCCTGAATATACACTTCTCTTAGTCTGAAAATTGTGTATTTTAACCCTTTACCCAACGTAACGGCCAAAACCGGCCAGCGCTATTCTCAAAAATCGCCAATTAATTTTCATTATTTTTTTCATTTTTTGTCTCAAAAACATAGGTTATGACCCCTCGTTGGAACGAGCTCGTCGAGCTCGTTCCAACGAGGGGTCATAACCTATGTTTTTGAGACAAAAAATGAAAAAAATTAGTTATTCAAGAATTTTTTTTGCAAGTGTCGTCTGCTTTTCATGTTAGGTAAAGGGTTAAAAAAAACTGTCCTTACTCACCTGAGATTTACCTTGAAAATACCCTTCTGTCACACTGAAAACTGCTATGTTTCCTCGTCCTTGGGGTTGTCGCCGCCCCCACCCAATGTTTGTATCTCGTGACCTGGAGCTTTTTATCTATGTCTTGAATATTCGAACTTTGCGAACATCAAGTTCTACTGGTCACGAAAAGTCAGATTAAAGTTGGTAAAAACGTTATTTTACGACTACGCAGAAAAATAGATTTTCAATTCACATGACTTTCTATTTCTGCCAAAGGATCTTATTTCCAAGTTAAAGTTTGGAAGGGTCAATGTCACGTGTGATGCCAAACATCAAGATGAAAAATCAGTCGGTTCTAAGTTACCAAGACGATGTAAAATACATCACACCTCTACACGTTCTTGAACGTTGACCTATCGCATTTTCCATAAAACGTGACAATGTCTAGGTATAGGTCAACTGTATTGCTAAAACTCCAGATCATATTTCGATATAGACAAAAGTTTCTACATTAACAAACAAACACAAAAGTACTTTCCATCACGTTGTATTATGATAGGGTCCAGACCAAGTTACCTATCACAAATCAGTGTAGAAACTGAACAGGTTCAAAAGTTGTTGAATAAACAAATAGGCCGACGAAGTGCATGGAAAGAGAGCCTACTTTGATCAGTGATATTAACCGTCAAACTTTTCTACGGACAGATACTGGCCATGTTCTAAGCCAAAGATCAAGGTCAAAGGTCACACGGTGGATGGAAACAAAAATAAATTTTTGCACCTCAGTTTTCAATGAGAGGTCATGGGCATAAGCAGAGAAACAAAATGTTTGAGTCATTTTGGAAAACATACTTTGAGTTTCGTCAGCTACTTATGCTGACGTAATGGTCAAACAGACGCTGAACTTAAATTCCCGCTCATTTCAACGGAATGTACATCAAGGCGACAGTACTACACTCATCGTTGAACAACGAGACTGATGCGTCTGCTTATGAATCAAAACTGAATTGCACACCGACGACAGCACCACTTCGAACTTCAAGCAACCTCATCCCAACTCCAGCAATAGTCCTGACAATATTAGCATGTCCACTTAAGAAAGTTTTCTTTCCAACAAGGTCGTGAAGAGAACGAATCCATCCTATATTCATTGAGGTTTTATTAGTAAAAGTGCTTAGCATCGTGTCATCTTGAATCTTGTACCACAAGCGGCTACTTGTGCTACAGAGATCAAGATGACACGATCCTAAGTTCTTACTAAAATCGATGGCAAACCGTAATGTTTTTGAAGACATCTGTGGATCACGATATTCTAGAGACACCGTCCTCCAATCCGTAAGGTCGTAACATCTATTGAATGTCTGAATCAAAGCAAAGAATGGCTTCAGCTGGTTATAGAGATGTTCACAAGCTGCCACATCCATGTCTTTGTTCATAAATGATTTAAAGATATGCGTAAGTTGCGTCAAGTTTGCGAAGTTTGATACAGGAGGTGGATGAAAACAGTTGAGAACTTTCCCATATTCTCGTGCATAGGATTTTTTCAGACAATGAATCCCATTGTCTATTGTAAAACCGGAACAGGTTGCCCAACATACAGAACCAACTCTACGAAACCCCGGTATACAATTAGGGTAACAAAGTGTTCCATGTTCTTCTTCGTTGCTTCCACAAACCAAATGCGACCCCACACCGCGGTTGTAACGTCTCTTACGGTGCCAATCTTTCAAGGGGTTTTCGACGTTTCGGCAAATTACTCCCTCGTCGTGATAACCTGATTTGCATATTTCCCAGCATTCTGGTCCATTGCCATGATAACCAGTTCGGCAATGGGGATAACAAAGCGCTCCATCCCTCTCATCCCCTTGGGAACAAGTATGTCGTGATACACCACCCCCACGATTATACGTATTTTTAACACATGCGCATTGGCGGTCTTCGTTGTGCGTTGTATTTGGTGGGCATTGTGCCCAACAAACAGGACCGCCATTTTGCTGATATCCCGGTTTGCAGGGTTTGTAACAGAAATGTCCAGTCCGAAAGGGATAGTCTGGATAGCAGAACTTGTCATACGCCAAGACAATCTCACCTGTGAATGAGAAAAAAATTCAAACAATAAAAATTGAATCGAAGACTATTATTCGGGCAAAGTAAATAGTTTCGCAAGTCGCTGCAAGATTCTATTAGTTATCCTTGTGTTTTCCAGTGTGTATGGGAATTTACACCGGTTTGGGAACTCATACACCCTGAGGCGAAGCCGAAGGGTGTATGAGTTCCCAGACCGGTGTAAACTCCCATACACCCTGGGAAACACAAGGATAACAGATTTATTTCCAAGAATTTTGGTGTACTTAATACTTTAACCTAAATTGTGGGAAAACTGACAGAAAATTAATTTGTACTTTGTAAGTTTCGTAATAAAACCAGTCAAATATGAATGTCATTGGAACTGGCTCAATGAGCCAGTTCCAATGACATCCATATCTGTAATATTTTATTACACATAAATATTAAATTTTCTGAATTTTTATTTTTGTTCTAACATAACCGAGCAGAAGATATGAATTAATTATTAAAAATGGGTACTTTTTTAGCCATATACCCTGCTAGTGTGTATTCTTGTTTTTATAGCGTGGTTAACCACGGTGTAAAAAAAGCTAATGTGGATTGCAAGTTACACCGTACCTCTCAGCCAATCAAAATGCAGTATTTTGTTTCATTTGGAAATAATTCCTTTTATGTCCCATACCGATTGGAATACACCAATGTTATTGACTTTCCTTATATGGACAATAACAACAAGGCAGGTCTTAATTTGTTTGCCTCCGGAATTTCAACCCGATATTCAAACTTTCTATTCAGCGAAACCCAAAATTACATACCGGTTACTCATTTTCTTACTTAAAACAGTATTTAACTTGAGGTTGCTCTCCGTCTTGTAAATCATAAGTACATGACGAAATAATCTAATCGTTGTGGAACTTTTTACTCTACCCTCTTCCGCCATTCGGGTGATAAGCAAAAACACCGTTTGATGGGATATGACCTAAACAAGGCCATTCTTTCATGATTGGTCCGAGAAATGGCTCGTAGAATTTAATCCGGACAAAACGAAGGCTGCATTTTTACATATCGTCGCACCGCTACCTTCAACCCGGTGATGCTTTTCAACAACACCCCCATCACTTTCTTGAATTGTCTTAACCCTTTACCCAACGTAACGGCCAAAACCGGCCAGCGCTATTCTCAAAAATCGCCAATTAATTTTCACTATTTTTTTCATTTTTTGTCTCAAAAACATAGGTTATGACCCCTCGTTGGAACGAGCTCGTTATGACCCCTCGTTGGAACGAGCTCGTCGAGCTCGTTCCAACGAGGGGTCATAACCTATGTTTTTGAGACAAAAAATGAAAAAAATTAGTTATTCAAGATTTTTTTTTGCAAGTGTCGTCTGCTTTTCACGTTAGGTAAAGGGTTAAAACATCTTGGATTACATTTACAATCAAACCTTGGATGGGTCAACCATATACTGGAAACCTGTAAGAAAGTAAATTCCCTACTCTCACAATTTCGAAAACTAAAATTCATACTACCTCAGAAACTTTTGGAACAAATTTATTCTGCTTTTATTCCGCCACTGATGGATTATGGTGATACAGTATGGGAGGCACCCCTGATTACCTATCGAAAAGAATCGATAGACTGCAGTACCAAGCTGTTAGAAATGTCGCTTATCTTACTCGTTCTTCATCACATGATAGTCTTATTTTGGAACTTGACTGGACAACACTCAGCGATCGAATAAGACCTATAAGATTATTACCCACGAGTCTCCTGGATTTTTTACAGAACTCCTCAAATCTTGTACTGACGACCTATACATTCCCATCTAAATTCAATTTATTCCCATGCAGAACTGAATACTGTAAAATATCATTTTTTTCCGTCTTCTTTGGAATATTCTTCCACAAGCTGCCTAAAACGCGTTAACTATTAGTGAATTCATTAAGCATCTAGTTTCGAATAGAAATCCTACACTAAAACCCCCGTTCTTCACACTGGAAGCAGAAGAGCAAATATCTTGCACTGAAGACTTCACAATCGTTGTAGTGGCCTAAACAACGGCAAGTTCCTTAATTTTATTCGTCCAATAGCGCTCAGTGACTCTGGTTATGAAATCAAAGATGTTACCCACTTCTTTTTCAATTGTCCAATGTTTTATACCCAGAGACTGGTAATGTTAAACGAATTATTTTTTTGTAACATAATCTCTGTTAAGGATTTATTATTTGGTATCACTATTATACCTGCGAAGTAAAATTTTCTACTTTTCCTGAAAGTGGAAACATTTATCGTCACAGGTGGCCGATTTTCATAAATCCATCCGTACCACATACAGCACGTGGAGGGTGTATTGTCACTAAATCTCCCGCAGAGTGGAGATTCCACCGGAGCAATAATTGCAAATTAGTTGCGAAGCAAAACAAGCACAAACAAAGTTCCAGCCAATGGACCTCCGGGTTATACCCGGAGGTCCATTGGCTGAAACATTGCTTGTGTGTTTTGTCCATATGTCCAGAATTTGAGAGTGCTACTTTTGATGCTAACTCCACTTCCCGAGAGATTTAGTTACAATCCACTCTCCACGTACTGTATCAACATATTGGAAGGTGAGTTTTGTGAGTCAACATGATGGTGTTACCCACCTCTCATGGCATTGTGATTCACATTGCGTTCTGACGATAACCACTATCTATTTTGTTTCCTCTTTTCTGATGTATTTCACCCTTGGCGAACTTTCAGTTTATAATTTTTTCTCATACTCTGTAACGGTAATTATTTTATATATCTGAATGCCGCAATCAAATTAGTTGTTTCTTTTTACAGGAAAGAAGTTTATTTCACTCTCCCCGACATATACTAAGGACAAATGATGCCAGAAACTAACGTCCTCAGGTACATGGATAGAAGGCAGGATCCCGTTCTGCCATGAACGTCAGTCCGCTTAATTCTCCAACATTCAATTGATTTCGACAAGGCTATAGCAGATGATTACGGACTTTCGTTCCCTGGGGGAATTGTAAGTTGTATAACTTGTTCTCCAATCCCTTTTGCATTCTTTGTGGCAAAGAAACTATGCTTAAACTTGAAGGGCCATCTGGGAAAGAACAATGGGCAGTCTAGTTTGAGAAGGTGTACTCGCAAGCATCATTCCATGACAAACCAACGGATGACCGGTTTGTACGCTTTTCATGGCCGTGAGGCTGTCTCCCTCCACTACTGATCAATATTGCCTGATCAATAAATTCCCCATTAAATATCTACATCCAACTTTTACCAAACCATGTTTCGTTGACTCCCATGCAACATTTCGTTTCAGAGTTTCTACAGAACCCTTGACATCCAAAATCTGTCGGGTCCTATGGCTTCTAAGTTTTCTCCAGATACACTTTTATGCTTAGTCACGAAGTGCCTCAAAATATATCGCCACTCAGGTAATTCAAGGCGTCATCTGCAATACTAAAGCATTGCAGATGGCGCATTGATTCACGCTGGGGACTATATAGCCACACACACACGCGGAGAACCATTTTTTCATGTTATTACCTCTTCGGTTTCCGAAGGCTTTTACAGCTTCTGTTGGCTAATTCTACATTGATCTACCCCTTTCACCACTACTGGATTCTGTTAAGGTTGAGGGGCCACTACCACTTTATTACTGCAATTTCCTGGCGCCATGGCTACAGCTATATTCTACGCAGTCGTGACGCTAAAGGACGGGGACTGGCGACATTAGTACCCTCACTGGTATTCACATTCACCCAGGTACTGAAGTATCACTTTTTCGGCACGCCTTTCTGGGAACTGACTCTGCCTATAGCACCTCCTTTTCCGAGGAAACGCCTCATCGAGACGGTTTTCTATAGTTATTATTTCCTCATTTGATTAATGACCGGACACGTTTCATTGCATCCACATTTGCGCCCCCTTCTGGAATCTGACTGTGCCTATAGCACGTTATTTCATCGAAAGATGCCATCTATCACGACTTTAACGCTTTACCTAAGACGAAAAGCAGACGACACTTGCAAACAGAATTCTTGAATAACTAATTTTTTTTCATTTTTTGTCTTAAAAACATAGGTTATGACCCGTCATTGGAACGAGCTCGGCGAGCTCGTTCCAAAGAGTGGTCATAACCTATGTTTTTGAGACAAAAATTGAAAATATAATGAAAATTAATTGGCGATTGTTGTGAATAGCGCTGGCCGGTTTTGACGGTAACGTTGGGTAAAGGGTTAAAAAGATATTTTTGCGGGTATTGTGGATAATTATGTTAGTTAGGGACATAATATTTTCCTCTGTTCTACAACCAAGTGTAAATGGCAAAAGTATTTTGGGATTGATATAAAAACATCTGTGATAATTCATTCTTTCAACCCCATGCTCTCTAAAATCAGTTGAGTTAAGTTGAGTTAAAATGAACCCAAATCTACTGGGTTGAGGGAAGATGAACACAATTGGTTCAAATTCACTGAACTCAGTTGATTTGGGTTGAGTTTAAACCCAACTGATTTTATAGTGTGGGGATGCCACTTCAGACTTCTCATGGTTATCTTAGAGACGGGACAGGTTGTTCAAAATCATGAATACGACAGAGAGATTGGTAACTGACTTCCATGCTATGCTATATTCAGTCAATAAAAGCACGGTCTCAGGTATATTCAGTGGGCGAGTGGTATTGAAGTGACGTTACCCAACATCCAGCCCATTTTTCTACGAGGTATTGTATATCCCGAAAAGATAAAAGAATGAGGCTATGAGTCTGCTGTCGTCCGTGGGAGAGTGTTATTCTCCCCCTCCGAAAATAGTGCCCGCAAAAGTGACGGAGACCACTAATGTTTTCCTGATATTCCCTAGCTACTGGGGCGTTATTTTACGTGACTCACTAGGAAGCGTAGGTGGAATAGTCATGCCCTTTTAATTCTGAGATTGGCGCCTCCGAGTATTTGTTACATTTCAAAACATTGTTCACCCCTTTCTGACTTAACTAAAATATGAATAACCGTTTTTATGAAACTCTAGAACTTTATCGTCTAAAAAAACTTACTCAGTACAGCAACAATCACAAAGAACGTCCAAATCATTCCGAAATTCAGATTCGTGAAGCAGTCAGTGAAAGACCTAAGAAAAGACCATGAAGGAAGCTAATAATAAGAAGAAAGTCGGGCATTATTCATTTCTTAGTTATTGGATGTTTAATTATTTTCGCCGGTGTATAACTCTTGTTTGAGGTTGGATTTATCTTTAAGTTTTTTTCACTCCTCTCGACACACACTCGAGGCAAATGATGCCAGAAACTACCATCCCCAGGTACATGTACAGAAGACGGGATCCCGTTCTGTCATAAATATCGGACCGATTAATTCTCCAGCATTCAATAGATTTCAACGACAACGTGATAACAAATAATCGGGGCTGGTGAGAGGACGTTCGGCCCCAGGAATAAATTGTGTTATCGGGCCCGGGCACTTCGATGGTCTTTAACAATAACTAAATCAAGATTTATCCATTCGTTAATCCACATAGGTGCATGCTCACTAGACAATATTCTTTTATTTGACCATAAGATGCCCCGCTGTCCTGGTGGGATCTTCATTTACGATTGCGTTGAAAACACTTCATTGTGTTGAGCAGCGGTGGGTTGGGGTGGTGCGGCTGTACCATTACATGGTACTGCTACTGCAAGTACACCAATCTTCCAGTCATTTCTTTATAATTAAACCTTTTTTCTGTTCATGCATTTTCAGGCAAATGATTGGCTAAAGTGTTTTTTTTTCTTTTCATAACACAATGAACCGAAAAAAAACGCGTTTAGGCCTTCATATTACCCTATATTAGATGTCACGTGACTTTCCCGCGTTCTGATTGGTTGAACAGAAACACCCTATTTTCCGATAGTTCGTCAGCGAAATCGCACAGACCTACTATCATTTTTGAAAAAAGAATAGTGCACGGTAATAGTGCACGGTTATAAATAGTAACATTCGAATTCGCTTAGAAAATTCCATTGAAGCGTAAATACTTTACAAGACATCTCGTCCCATATATATTATTACATTTAGTTTGGAGAAATAAAAATATGAGTATCGAAAGTGATGTTTGTAGTAGTGTTGGGGGCGGGGAGGGGGTTAATGGAATAATGGCATTGTGTTTCTTGAGGTTTTGGTTTTCTACCTCTCTATCCCAGAACTATGAGTGGCAGAATTAACTTAGTTTACCTGTTTAACTGTTTAAACCCTGAACCATTTTCTTTTCTCTTTCGCTGTGAATAAGAATATTATCTTGCATATATGACCGATGAAGACCCCCCCCCCCACACACACACACAAACATCTAATATAATAAATATAGCATGACTTTTCGTTGACTATGCCAAAATAGTGGTCCTCGAGGAGAGAATAGTCCCTCCGCTACGCGTCGGGACTATCCTCTCCTCGAGGACCACTATGTTGGCATAGTCAACTCAAAGCCATGCTATATTTATTAAATATCTGCTATAGCTTGGTCAAGCAGTATTGTGGGGATGGGAGTAATGCATGGTCTCCCAGTGCGGTATTGCGAAATAGTCCTTGGTGGTTTAGATTGGCAGTATAGGATGAATGGTCTGTTTGTCTATTATCCCCTTAGTACTATTAATCTACCAAATCCTTTGTATTATCTTATGGTTGATATTGGTAGTTCGTAATGCTAGGTCAGACAGTATTACAGTCATTTGTTTAGAACGGAGCATAGAATGCACGGTATATAGCCCGGTAGGTCCCCTGTTAGTCCTCGGTATTATTAACCAACCGATTGCCTTGTATTATTCTATGACCGGTATATGTAGTACGTTATGGCTGATCAGGTGGTATTGTGAGGTGGGTGTGGGGGTAATCCCTGGTAGTATAAAACGGCAGTATAGTATGGGCGATATATACCTTCCCCCGAAAGCCATTGGTACTACTAATCGATTTAATGCTTTATGTCATCCCATGACTAGTATAGGTAGTATGTAATGCGTGGGCCAGACGTTATTGTGGGGTGGGTGGGTGTAATGCATGGTCGCCTACGCTTTGTACCCCTACAGGTCCCATGTTAGCCTTTAGTACTATTAATCCACCTAATGCTTCATGTTATCCTATGTCCGTACAGGCAGTACGTTATGGCAGATCAAATGGTATTGTGGGGTGGGGGTAATTCCTGTAGTATAGAACGGCAGTATAGTATAGGCGATGTATACCTCTGCCCCCCCCCCCCCCCCCCAAAGCCATTGGTACTACTAATCTACTTAATGCTTTATGTCATCCCATGACTAGTATAGACAGTGTGTAATGCGGGGCCAGACAATATTGTGGGGTGGGTGGGTGGGTGTAATGCATGGTCGCCTAGTGTGGTAGTATACGATGTACGCGTTGTTCCCCTAAGGTCCCATGTTAGCCCTTAGTGCTATTAATCCACCTGATGCTTCATGTTATCCTATGACTGGTATAGGTAGTATGTAATGCTGGGCCAAGCGGTATCGTGGGTAGGGGTAATGCCTGGTAGTTTAGAACGGTAGTATAGAATGGGCGGTATATACCCCTGTAGGCACCCTGTTAGCGCTTGGTACTATTAACCAACCGATTGGTTTGTATTATTATATGACCGGTATAGGTAGTACGTTATGGTAGGTCAAGTGATATTGTGGGGGTGGGGTAATGCTTGGTAGTTTAGGACGGTAGTATAACATAGGCTGTATATAACCCTGTAGATCTCTTGTTAGCACTTGGTACAACTAATCCACCAGATTCTTCATATTATGAAGCGGTATTGTGGGTGGGGTTAATGCCTGGTAGTACAGAACGGCAGCAGAGTATGGTTGGTATATGCCCTTGTAGGTCCCATGTTAACCGTTGATAGTATTAACTTATCGAATGCTTTGTACCATCCTGTTACGGGTAAGGTACGTAATCCCAGTAGTTCCTACCCTGTTCAGAGTACACTTGTTCTTGTTTCATCTATCGAGATCATCATATCGGGTCATTTTATCATTACGACTGGTCTTCGGCACCCCTTTTTTCTGAAATGAGGCCATGAGGGCCATGAGAAAATCCCTCAATGAGGTATTTTCTCATGGCCCTCGTGGCCTCATTTCAGAAAAAAGGATCCCATGTCCCATGGAATCCCTATTTGGAAAGCGTCTGTGGCTATGGAATCCCTATTTTCTGAAATGAGGTTATGAGGGCCATGAGAAAATCCCTCATTGGGGGATTTTTTCATGGCCCTCATGCCTCATTTGGGTTGAGGCCATGAGAGCCATGAAAAAATCCCTCAATTTGGGATTTTCGCATGGCCCTCGTGGCCTCATTTCAGAAAAAAATATCCCATGTCCCATGGAATCCCTATTTGGAAAGCGTCTGTGGCTATGGAATCCCTATTTTCTGAAATGAGGCTATGAGGGCCATGAGAAAATCCCTCATTGATGGATTTTTTCATGGCCCTCATGCCCCATTTGGGTTGAGGCCATGAGGGCCATAAAAAATCCCTCAATTTGGGATTTTCGCATGGCCCTCATGGCCTCATTTCAGAAAAAATGTCCCATGGAATCCCTTTTTGGAAAGCGTCTGTGGCTATGGAATCCGTTTTTTTCTGAAATGAAGCCACGAGGGCCATGAGAAAATCCCTCATTTCTGCAGTTCTTTGATCTTTGAAAACAACATTTTGCCCAAGTTCACGATTTGCGTTGTATGCTTACAAACCGCCATGCGACCGATTTCCAGTATGGTGTTTTCAAATCGAAACTTATTTCTTTTTTGTGCATTTTCCTAGGGGCGTTTGTAAATCAGAGACGGACGGGAAAAATATGCTCTCTCCGAGTCTGAAGTTCGAAGAATCTCAGTCCTTGGAATTACCGACCTATTCGTGATTTTTGCAATTGGTTATTTATGCCATAGAAAGCTTCTCTGTCATCAAATTCATAAAAAAATATTTTTTTTTGTGTGAAGAAGTGAATATATTCCATTTCCTTGTACTCTAGTATTATATATAATTATATTATATAATACAAAATGCCTTTATTTATTTCTTTTATCAGTATTTCGGTTAATGATAGAAATTAAAGAAAATCCAAAAGTTTTGTTGAACAACCCCTTAATACGCTTCTAATTTCCTGGGTAATTAATTACTCAACTACATTACCACCAACAATAATTATAGGCTACGTTTATCTGGACTTTTGCTGAAGACATTTGCTTATGTGGCACGTGACACAGCGATAAAAAAGGTCTTAATGAGTGTGCCTGGAGCGCGGTGGCGTCGCGGTAACCGGTTCTCGTCAGATCACCGAAGTTAAGCAACGTCGAGCGCGGTAGTAGTTGGATGGGTGACCATTTCAGCGACTGATTCGTGCTCCCGCGTTGTGTGCTTTGGCAATGCATTTAACCCCGATTGCCTACATGGGGGCACGATGACGCTGTGTATTAAGGCGTATTGCACGTCGCACGTGCCGCGGTGCAGAGTTCAGAGTTACGATGTTGGAGAGCTGACAGCTGCTCGTCGTTGCTCGGTGGTTCTCTCCGGGTACTCCGGCTTCCTCCACCCGTAAAACTGTCACCGACATGATACGACCCTGGCTGTTAATGTGTCGTTAAACCCTAATATATATATATAAAAAATGAGTGTGCCGAAAAAAAACATATCCATGGCTAATATGAAGGTGCGTTTTTTAGCCCTTTGTTCCTTGATGGTATCTTCCATATCAGTTCACTGGCATATTATTTTTAATTGATTGGTCTACTCCCATAAATTCACTAAGGAGACATTACTTTATAGCACTGAGGCACATTGGGATCTTGCTGGACCCGAAAAGTGTGCCCTCGGGCTGAAAGGGATAATGGGGCCAGGTGAGCGGGGGGCACACCACTCCCTGAATTTTGTAGACAAAGAAATCCTTTGCAGTATGTGTTATCAGTTCTAATAGAATGATAGGGCGCCTCTATCAACAAAAATATAAAAATGCAGATTTGGGTGATGGTCGGAGAAACTCATTGTGTTTGATTCTATATTGTAATTCATCAGTTGAATTCGACCTTGTTGTTCTTTCTGAGCCAGTAATTTGATTGGTTGGGAGCCCGTCGACTCCGTGCTCTAATCTCAGGTAAGTTCACTCTAACCGTGCTCCAATTGCCGGAAGCGGATTAATTAGAACATGTCTGTATCCACGCTACGCGCGAGCAACGGCTCTAAACCGCTCATATCACAGATCGAACACACTCCGGAGTTGCTTTCTATGACAACGGTTGTCAGCGTCCGTCCTTCGAAGTACACCTTGTAAATTCGATCATGAAAAATGGACCGAGATCGAAAATGACATTTTTTTGAATGTTTTTCTTAAAAAACGAGTTTGGAGAATTTTTTTCATTTCTAACGATGGCAGGAATTACAATGGAGATAAACGTCTCTTGTTGAGTTAGACATTCGGGAATTTGGCTTCGGGGCTCGTTAAAAAATGGTTTTGCATAGCCAAATTCCCGAATGTCTAACTCAACAAGAGACGTTTATCTCCTTAATAATATAATAATAACAAGGACAAGTTTATTTTTTTTGCTCCGAAAACATATCTTCTGACACGTTTATGTGAAGGGCCACAGCCATTGTTTTGAGCAAATTGAACAAATACGTTAGATAAATGCCTGCGAGTTGTGATCCCATTTTTTGGACGCCACCTAGAATCTTATGCAAATCACAAGACATGCTCACTATCATGATAATTCATTTATCTAACAATTCTGTCACATAAACAGATTAAATCATAAATTATTAATACAGTTTTGGGACATAATGTTGAGCGAGAAAAAGTAAAAAAAACATATTTTATGGAACTATATTGTTGTGCCCTCTAACAAACAATAAGTAACGCGGTCACCGCAATTTTCAAAGTTGTGTTGTCAAATTATTCACTCACAGTGTCACTTCCTATGATGATCCGCTTGAATTTACGAGTGTGCGACGTCGGCCCATTCTCATGAACCGGGTAGGTGTAATATTGAATTGTGCAGTATCTATTTACTGTAGGGGAGGGGAGGGGGTTGTCATTGTCTATTAATTGTTCTGTCGGTAACTGTAAGGAATTTTGTTTTGTTTTGTAAGCGTATTCATGCGCCTGTTATGATAACCCGTCGCGTTACCAGAAACGAGTCGTCTATATGATACGGAATCAGAATGAGTCGTCTATATGATAACAGAACACATTATGTGATACTTACCGTTTATCGTATTTTTTCAGGCCCAAATCTATATGATTGTGAGATAGAGGCTAAATACAAAAATGGGATTGTCTATATTGATTGTATTACATGTTTTGCCCCCGTAAGTTAACAATTTCGAAATTTAGCAAACTTAACAGTCACAGTTGACACAGAATACTCATCGCGTTGTGGGATTACGTACAAAGAAAACAACACTCGTTTAACCATTACTCAATAACGACTGACACCGACCAGCGCTGTTCACAAACTTTATCATACAGATTTTATTTTTATTTCATTTTTTTGCCACAGAATCAGAACTAATAACCTCGAATTGGGACGAGGTCGTTGTCCTCGTTCCAATGTAAGGACATCAGCTATATTTTTGAAAACAAAACAAATTATAGAAATTTGTTTGCAAGTGTCGTGTTCTGGTATTCGATTGTTTATTCCCAACTATTTTGGGATGATGATGCAGGCCAGCAAAGCTGGGATGTGGGAAAGCTATCCCAACAAAAGTTAAATGTCTGAAATACGATTTTCGAAAACAAAAATAAAACAATTTGCAGATTGAAGGTAAAAAAAAAACAAACATATTTATACAAAAATATCCACACACACATAAAAAAATATTTTATGTCACGACAAGCACCTATTATAGCGAACGCTGTTGATACCAGCACTTACAAATAATCAAGAAGGTTGATTTGTACAGCCCGACATGCCATATACTTAACTGCTATTCAGATATGAAAATTAATTAACGAAGTAATGCCTACGTGTAGTGAAGCCAGAGGCGGCGGAACCGGGAGGGGGGGGGGAAGCTTCAGCCCCTCCACTTTTTTTTGCCGGGCCATGTTTTTTTTGTATGCACATATTTTAACACAACGAATGACTGGTGAAACAAGGGGAGGATACAGATCCTCCCCCATAATTTCTTCAGTTATGTTTCTCTCGTACTGGTTCAGTTTCTATGGATTTCGGATCATTTTTTTGCAGTAAGTGGCAGCAAACGCTAAAATGTATACAGTCTGTTAAAAAGTCGGTTAACTGAAATAGATCGTAATCTTACAGACATACAAGTACCAAATCCACACCCAGACAAGATAATACACAGACAGTATAATTGCTGTTAACATCTGGTAAAGCATACAGGTGAGGTCTATTTATCAGCTTTGGTCGTTACGACCAAAGCTGATAAATAGACCTCACCTTATGCTTTACCGACGTTTTTAACGGCTCTCAAAATGTGAAATCTTTCAAATACATCTCCAGAAAAATCTCAAAATGTCCGCTCATATGCTCATATGCATGGAAATGGGGGCTTTGGGACCCTGGAAATTAAAATTTTCGTACGACTGCCATCTATTTCCCGATCCCCCCTCCCCCCCCCCCCCCCCCCACACACACACACACTTTGAAAATCGTTCCGCCGCCCCTGGAAGCTGATATGATGTGGATTGCCCCGCTATTTGGCAACCAGGATAGAGAAATAAACATAATAAGCCCGGATGACATAGTGGTCTTCACGAAACGAGCTTCGTTCGGTAATCATTAGTAATAAGATCACAAGATACGTCGGTATAAAGACAGAATAAAACTTACTTCGGAGTCCAAAATAACAGCTTAATGTGATTCATATACATTATATAATATATTTATCTACTTCATGACAGCTGCTGTTTCACTGTACCAAGAGATAAGAACAACAAATATAATGAAATAGTACTTAAGTTCTTACCCACTAAAGCGGATTTCCTTGGCTGAAAACTCCATGTTTGTTGCATACAGAGTGTGTCTGGGCAATAATGTGTTATCTGGAGACGAATTTGGGGCCTAAGAAACAAACGCTTATGTCGAGGCCACAGAAACTCTATGCCCTTTTGTATCTTTGCCTACGTCTTGTATCTCACAGAAAGTGGTCCGCTGACACTCGATAAAGTCTCTTATACTCATCACACCCTATCAAACCTACTTTCGATAGCGCTTTGCTTTTGGGTATCAAATGCACTGAGAGTTGCAAAACGTTCTAGAAAGTGTTAACAGTCGAGACGATTTCAGACATTTCCACATATTGCGATCACTTTTGAAATCAGACCACCAGCAGTACATATGCTTTTTGGAGTGATTTGTTATAGTTGAGTGCCAATGGAGTATATGCATATGACCGGCGGGCCCGCGCGACGGCATGACTAACAATTTTCGCCTTTGGAAGAGTTTTATAGGAAAGTTCGCTCCCCTTAATTTCCTAAAGCTGTCAGTAAATTTAACACTAAGGGAATGGTAAATTTCGTAAAAAGATTGAAGTTTCGAAATGTTAGCGAATTTGTATCATTGACGTGCGCATCTTTTCTCAAACTTCAGGCATTTTCCTGTAGGGTAGTATAAAAATACAGAAGGAAGCTGTTTTTAACAATTTTCTCCCAATGAATTTGAACGTTTGTCTGTTACTCTCTGTTGAAACCCTTTTAACTCTTTACCCAACGAATCGCCCGCATCCGCCCGCGTAATATGCAAATTCAGCAGTTGAAAAAACATTATTTTTCCAAAAATTTCAACAAAACCATATCATGTGACCCCTCGTTGGAACGAGCTCGTCGAGCTCGTTCCAACGAGGGGTCACATGATATGGTTTTGTTGAAATTTGTTGAAAAATTTAAAATAATGATATTTTAAATAATAAATTTTGATATCGTCTGCGTTGGGTAAAGGGCTAATAATAAGAAAACGCCGTTTGAACCATATTTTGATGTTCTGTAACTTTAGTTCCGTTCATTATATCAACAGTATTCTTATCGTGATGTATAATACATACACAGAACGACACACGCGTGTGAATGGGTTTATCGATATGGCACGAGTGCCAGCGCGGAAGGATAAAACGAGAGGCCGCAAATATGTTACACGCCATGTAACATATTTGCCTGGCCTGATATGAACTCTCATCGCATTGTATGGAAATACATCAGCCAGCTACACGCCATGTAACTTTTAATGTTGAATATAATAAAACTGTCGTGTGCACAAAAGTTCATATGGCTGCAATGATATAAATATAGAATATACCCATAGTAGCTTGGTGTACCAAATGTTCACCACGAGCTACTTTAGGTATATTTTATTTTTATTTAATGCTCAGGCATCAATTCACGCTGAAAAATTAAGTCATATTCCCCTGTCGGTCGGCAAAACGAAATATCAAAATGATATTTAGAAATCGATATTTCATCGTAGGTTCGGATGACGAATCACATGTACTTTAAACGAGTCAGCACATCAGTAATGAATTCCAGAGTCCCAAATACAAACGAATTCGAATAATTGATAGTGACAGTGACTAAATCAATTCATTAAATCAGCGGTTTCAAAGTTTGACTTTCTCATTCACCTTCCAGCGAAAAGCCGAAATCACTTTCAAATTTCTTCAGTTCAACTTCACACGTCTTCAGTGCATTGAGTTCCAAAAAAATAAAATGACGTGTCTTGTTATTGAAAATAAGAAAGTGGTGTTTTTTGTTATTGTTCTATTTCTTCGAAACACATTGCGATTATTTCAATTCGCCAGCCTTGGTAAATCGTAAAGTTAGGGGAGAAATAAGACGGGACTACTTTTTGTGCGGATATTCACACATTCCAATGGTTGGAGTTTGGTTGTTGTAATTTTTGTATGGACGCCGGTTCGGCACATATATTTTGCGCCTTAATGGCAAATAAAGGCCACAAATTGGAGAGTTTGTAGTCGTAGAGCATTAAATAAAAAGAAAATTCACGAAAATTTGATGAATATCTCGTTCGTGGCTACAAGAAATATGAGGATCTTCACTCGCGACTGCGTCGCTCGTGAAGATCCTCATATTTCTTTGTAGCCACTCACGAGATATTTTCGGTATTCATCAAATTTTCGTGAATATCCTCTATATACCATGATCGTCAGATTATTAAGAGTCCCTATTATCTTTTCTCGATTTGACTGAGCAGCAGCCGTACCAACGTGCGAATTCGTTTTTGTTTACATAAGATGTTAACATCATCTGTAATATGATCCTGCTTTTCTTTAAACGACGCGAGCTGAAACTCCATCAGCAGTCGTGATGTGGTTGCCTGTAACGGCTAATTCTGTATATGACATACTTCGACAACAGTTCATACTATCATTTCGTATCAAAATGTATCTATGTATTATCTTTACGTTTATTGCTATTGTTATGTATATCATGCAATCTGCCTGTCCTTGGTGTTTTTGCTGAATAAACTTATCTTATCTTATCTAAGCATCGGTGGGCGGTACTTCCGCTGTTAATTTTATTACCGAAACGAAATAGAAAAAGAAACAGGGCCTTTTTCATTTTGATGACATAATAACATACTGTTTCGAGTTATGGATGCTTTATTAACATGAAACAATGCATGGTTTTTGGTGTTTTATGGGGTAAACTCATTTAAAAACGTAATAAATAATTGCTTCTTTCATTTCACACTTCGCGAGGCGAAGTGCGATAAATTTAGACAAGTTCACATTCAGGTCGACGTCACCAAAGGTCAACTTGGATGTAGTCCCACTGTATGTGTAATTTTTAACTATTGAAATCCCATTGCTGCTTCACCACTGTTGTGTATAAATAAATTTATGTCATTGGCTTTTCATTTATAGTAGAATAGGTAACCATGGTATAAATAACGGAGACTTCAGATGCGTAAGGGTACATTATATAGATAGAACCACATCGACGTCTGAAAGGTTTTGAAAATACCGCACTCGATCGGATTGCGGATGGACACCACGAGTGGCGGTACGAAGTTGTGTCCATCCGCTATCCGATCGAGAGCGGTATTTTCAAAATCTTTCAGACATCGATGCGGTTCTATATTTATTACATATCCCTAGTTAATTATATTTCTAAAGCTAAGAATGAATAAAATAATTACTACGGTTATCAGCGGACCACTATAGAGAAACTGTTTAAAACCTGGGAGCCAGTTTGGTGACCGCATTCCTTTGATGTGACGATGGAGTTCAAATGAACAAGCAAAAAGCATGTCAGCTCACTTGTGAAATGACTTACTTTCGTTTTCGTGACATGGGATTTTACAGTGATTTTTGGATTTGACATTCCATCTTTCATCCAGTTTCTGTTCACTCAATGGTTTAATTCATCAAAACTGGATTATGAGATAATATCTTGCATCGAGGCGACAGCCAGAATGGCCAGTCAGGGTAACGAGAAAATTAACACATGGAAAACACAGAATTTCACTTGACCTCGGAAATTATGTATTCTCACAGATTTCTAGGAATGGCATTGACACTTCGACCACGGATGTATATTCACGTATTGTTATTCATTCCCAAAACTATCAAAATTGTATGGATGCATTAGGATAACTTTTACCCGAAGGTAACTTCACACAACTTCGCAAGCCTACAATTTTACAATTACTGAATTAGTAGGCCTACATGTACATGTGTATGCCATGCTCTCTGGAACTTGATGACATCGTGTCGGTCTAACTGTATTCACGTCCATCCGAGTGTGACTTGAAGTAACGAAACTGACCGTTCATAATTTTTCTTTTCGAGTTTTCATCTTTACTTCCTAATATTGTAGGATGATAAGGATCTTGTGAATAGAAAAAGGAATTAAATGGGAAATATCACAAATACTATTACTATTAATTTTTATCCATGCGAATATGGCATTGGTGGTGGTACCAGTGCCAACCAGGCCTCAAAATAACTTCCAAATGTGAGCCTGTTAATATGAAAGGTACCCCAAAAGATTGTGTCTGTCAATTTCAAGTTTGAGCCTATCATGAAATTTGACCAAGATTTATGTGTTGTGCAGATCTGACCATCTTATTATTCTCGGTAACCAATAGTCTCCTTGGTAAAGAACAAAAAGTCATTCTCCCATATCATCTAAATACCAATGAAATTCTGGAAAAATTCAGTGATTTTTTCGTAACCAAAATTCAATTAATCCTGGATAGTATACCATCACGTGAACCACCAGAGTTTGATCAACTTGACATAAAAAGAGATTTTTCCAGTTTTCACACTACTGTCTTGGAAGAAGATATTCGAAAAATGATTTTGTCATCATCCAATAAATCCAATGATCTAGATGAAATTCCAACATTCCGTCTGAAAGAGACAATTGATCATCTCCTGCCAGCCATATCATCTATTATATCTGCATCCCTTCATGAGGGATTTGTTCCACGCCCACTGAAAAAAGCACTTGTTACTCCACTCATCAAGAAGCCATCTCTTGATCCTGACAACCTGAAGAATTATCGACCAGTATCGAACCTCTCTTTCCTGTCTAAATTGTTGGAAAAGGTTGTTGCTTCACAACTCAAAAAACATCTGCATGAAAATGATCTTTTAGAGCCTTTCCAGTCTGCATACAGAGCCAATAACAGTACAGAGACAGCTTTACTGCGAGTCAACAACGACATTGTTAAATCAGTGTTTGAGGGTAAGGCTGTACTGCTTGTTCTCTTGGATTTGTCAGCAGCATTCGACACAGTCGACCATGATATTCTTTTGCAGACATTGACACAGCATGGCATATGTGGAACTGTCTTATCATGGTTTGCATCATATCTAGAAGGTCGCAGTCAACAAATATATATCAACAAGACCGGTTCAGAAAGCAAGATGTTAAAGTGTGGTGTTCCTCAGGGCTCAGTTCTTGGTCCACTTTTGTTTACTCTGTACACTTCTTCTCTGGGTCGTCTTCTTAAAAGGCATGGCATATCATATCATCTGTATGCGGATGATACCCAACTGTACATTACATTTAATTCATCTCTTCAAAGTGACTCAATCACTGCAGTCAGCAACATGGACACTTGCATAAATCTGGTGCGGGAATGGATGATAGATTTTAAACTGAAAATGAATGACTCTAAAACAGAATTCTTAGTGATATCCGGAGTTCGCATGCCTACACCCACTGTTACACCAATTCAGGTTGGAAACATCATCACCATGAAAAGTGAATCGGCCAGGAATATTGGACTGATTATGGACTCAAATTTAAAGCTAGACATCCATATCAATAAAATATGTCAAAAATGTTACTGGCAGCTTCGGAATATTGGAAGACTGAGAACTTATCTTAACCAATCAGCACTTGAAAAACTTGTGCATTCCTTCATCACCTCACAACTAGACTATTATAATTCAGTGTTAGTGGGGCTGTCCCAGTATTTGATTCAGAAGCTTCAAAAAGTTCAGAATATTGCTGCAAGGATAATTACTGGTACCAAATGCTCTGAACACATAACACCTGTTTTAAGACAATTACATTGGCTTCCAGTTAAACAGAGAATCAATTTCAAAATATTGATCTTAGTATTCAAATGTATCCACAAACTGGCTCCAGTTTACCTGCAAGAGCTCATCACTGTATACACTCCATCATGCAGTCTGAGATCTAAAGATCAAATTCAACTAGTCATACCTTTTAGCAGATCTAATCTGGCTAATGATCGTGTGTTCTCCATCGTGGGTCCAAGATTGTGGAATGCGTTGCCTATTAGTGTCAGAAATTCAGAAACTATCAACATCTTCAAAAGAAATCTTAAAACTTTCCTATTCACTGAAGCATTCTCCTGAACCTCCCTAGAGGAAACTGAAACATGTGACTCTTTATTTTCAGAAAAGTGTATTTTATTTCTGTGAAGCGTTTTAGGGCACTCTTCGTGGTTTTACGCTTTTACAAAATCAATTATTATTATTAAATCAATTATTATCTTGACTTATCAAATATTAGATAGCTCTGTGTAAAATAGAAGGACCCGGTTCTGATAACCCTTAGGTACTAACTGATGTGCTTACAAAGTTGTTAATTGGCAATGATTCTACATCATTGTTGGCTGCCTTTACAGGCAGCCAACAGTGATGCAGAGTCACTGCTAGTACAACTTGAGCTGTGCATGCAGCTATCAGTCAAGAAAGGTTAGATTTGGTAGCACCTAAATCAATGCAAATTGCAATATAGTAGTGGTGGTTTGAGCCTATTTGGGGACTTGAGGGTTAAAGCCCACATATAGCAAACATGTTTTCTGGTTTAGGATGTATATTCAGTTCTAAAAATTGTGCTGGTCATTTTGACAGACACAAGTGAATTCGTGTCTGTCAAACATGTAAGTTGAGCCTGACAATGACCATGACAGGCTGCTTATTTTGAGGCTTGGTGCCAGCACCACTTCTCAAGCTCCCTGCTTGTACATTTTTTCTCCTTTTATTTTCTTTACACCCAGTTTATGAAAAATTCTCCCAGGACATTTGTGTCAAATATGGGGATGATCATAATTTGCCCGAGTTCTGGGGCTGGGTTGGGGATTAAAAAATAATCTGTGATGAATCGTGCTTTGATTACCACCGAGAATAACCAAAAAAAATCTCCTTTAGGTCCAATTGCTAAGTTACTGCTAATACATGTACAAATGTACATGGAATGCTAGTCAAAACGTCCGATTCTAAAAAGTCTCTGGTCGAAACGTCCGATTTTTGGGGTCAAAACGTCCGATGGTATTGATCAAAATGTCCGATTGTCCGATTGCCGAAACAATATGTTAATAAGCAATTAAGGCATTTCAAAGAGAAAGGTCTAAGACAACGTTATCTTTCTATCATTAAAAATACCAGTAATTAACATTAACATTAATTCTTGGAAAACCCTCTCCGAACTTTCCAATAATTAATCTTACTTACACGTATTTTCCATGGTAAAAAGCCTTTTTGTATCGCCGCCCCACGAAGTGGGGAGCGACATATAGGGATTACTTTTGTCGTCTTGCGTCGTCCGCGTCACACTTTCTCTTATCCGCCACTCCTCTTTAACCTATGAATGGATTTTGATGAAACTTTCAGTGATTCTTTATCACATCATGGCATTGTGCACCTCCTATTTTATTTTTTGATCCGCTGTATTTTTTCCAGAGTTATGCCCCTTTTCCACTTAGAATTCTGTCTGAAACGCCAGGCTTCTCTTATCCGCCACTCCTCTTTAACCTATGAATGGATTTTGATGAAACTTTCAGTGATTCTTTATCACATCATGGCATTCTGCACCTCCTATTTTATTTTTTGATCTGCTGTATTTTTTCCAGAGTTATGCCCCGTCGTCTTGCGTCGTCCGCGTCACACTTTCTCTTATCCGCCACTCTTCTTTAACCTATGAATGGATTTTGATGAAACTTGACGACACACGTCTTCCATGGAAGCCTCACATCTAAGGTTGTATAGTTAGGACTTGTGTAGTTAAGAAGCAATTAATGCATTTCAAAGAAAAAGGTCTAAGATAAATTTGTTTTTCTATCATTAAAAAGTATCAGTAATTAAAGTAAATTCTTGGAAAGCTCTCAACGAGCTTTCCAGTAATTAATGTTCTAACTGGCATTTCAAAAGAGAAAGTCTACGATGAAGTTGTTTTTTTTATCATTATACTTGTTCCTTGCTGGTATTTTTAATTGTTAATTTGATATTCAATCTCAATGTAATAAAACCAATAGAAATATAAATGTGTTTTCTCAATGCCCCAATTTTTTTGTGTTCCTAAATCTTCAATGGGCTTATTTGTCCTATCCCTAATATATCCTCCATCTCCTAACCCGACCGAAATAGCGAAGTCACCAGTCCAAAACAAAACGTCCGATGGTTTGGGACAAAATGCCTGATGATTTTAGTCAAAGCGTCCGATTATTTTGGTCAGAAGGGTCGTACGTTTTGACCAAGATCATCGGGCATTTATACTAAAATAATCGGACGTTTTGACTAAAAGCATCGGATGTTTTGACCAGAAAATCGGACGTTTTGACTCGGTCGTTTTGGCGATCAGACGTTTTGACCAGACCCCTGTACATGCACTTGAAATGAAAATAAATCTGCAGCCCCGATTTTCAATTCCTCAAATACTACAGGGATCGGATTCAGTGTTTTGTATAATTGTACTCTGATTTGGTCATTAATGCTGAGGTGAAAAGTTTTCCCAAGCGGTCAACTTAAAATTCTGTGAGCTACATGTACTGGTGCTAATAAATTAAATACAAGTATTTTGGAAAATTAAGTGAATTTTCTGTTATGGTGCATTAAATAGAGGATCTCCAACGAGTCCCCGTTTAATAATGAAATTTACAGAACGAGTTCGGTAAATTAGGTCTGGACCCCGAGCCTTTGGCGAGGTCCAAACCTAATTTACTGGACAAGTTTAGTAAATTTCATTTTAAACTGGAGACGAGTTGAAGATTCTATTTATCACTTGATCCCCAACAAGAAAAACTTAAAAGATGCTAAATCTTTTACCTACCGGTCCAATGCAATACGAAAAACTCGGCCGCAATTAGCAATTACTAAAAAAAAATTTTTCCAATTTTTGCTTTCAAAACAGCTTATGATCCCTCATTGGAACGAGCTCGGCGAGCTCGTTCCAATGAGGGGTCATAACATATGTTTTGGAAGCAAAAATTGAAAAAAAATCAGTTATTAGGAAAAACTAAATTTAATGTCGTCTGCAGCTCGCAAATCATATTTGTGGGAGTGAATATTAGGTCTCGCCAAGTGATTTGCATAAACCTGAACGATGGGTTACACAATTTGCTAATTTGGGCTGTCCGGCTAGAAATTTAAAAGTACTATGAAAATAGTGAAGCAAATAATTCCTCTTGGGAGCCTGGAGTGGAGGGAAAAGCATGACTATGCATGTGGTAAACAATCTCTATGTTTCTGGTGGAATACATGTCCATGTAGAATCCATTATCAAATGCTTGGGATGAGAATACCCAATATTATAATATTACCACTTCACGCAGCCGTTACTTGTAGACTAACGTTGTTGAAGCCTGTGTTAAACCACCATAACATACATGTACATGTATGGTTTATAATTTAGAAAACCGGAAGAGGGCTGTTTGACATTGAGGGCCGGTTGTACATATACATACACAGAAGGCCATAAGAGCACATCGCGTTTTCATTAATGGCCCTCTTCCTGTTTCGTAAAAATCGGAAAATTCTTGTGTATTTTAGTCATTTTTTCTAATTTTTTTCCCATTTTTTTTAAATAATATATTTTTTTAACATTGGTGTTTCATCAAAATATTTCTTTCAGCATCATTTCTACCCTAAAGAGAATGTATCATCAATGTGGTAATAATAGTAATAAGTTACTAATAACTGTGATTTTCTTGGGTGTCTTGGATTATTAACGGCCCTCGAGAATTGGTTAACAGCCCTAGGGCCATTAAAGGTCCCTCAGGCTGTTAACCATTTCTCTCGGGGCTGTTAATAACCCAAGACACCCTCCCAAATCATGTTATTGTTATATTCACAAATGAACAAAATGGATAATTGGATATTACATGTAACAATTGGGTGCTTCAGTGTTAAAATATTGTTTGTCCCACTGCTACATACAGTGTGCTAGCACTCATGCAACAAATTGTCTACATGATTCAGCTTCAGGTTACTGTACATTCATACATGTACAGTGTTACTTTGTTGTGGAAATTATTCGATTATTCGATATTGTTGAGACATGCATGTACAAATGTATGTGACTTTAACTCTCTGCACTCTGGTGTCAACATTTCACACCTACTTACAGTAGTTGTCTACCTTTGTGTAGTCAATGGTTCAACAATTTGTGTCTTGCTTGACAGATCTCTGAGATCTGTCAAGCAAGACACTAATTATTGAAGCATCTAATACATAAAGGGAGATAATTAAAATTGAAAATTGGAGATTTTGACATCAGTGTGCAGGGGGTTAAAAACAATTCTGCAAAAAAGCAAAACAAATAATGATGAAACTTTTATTTCAAGTAAAAAGACATTTTTTTTTTTTTTTAATCTGATTCTGAGTCGGACTCTATGGCCAAGCGTCGATATTTTCTTTGACGGATATTATTCTCTTGGGAATTGGACACCACTTGTACATTAATGTTAAATGTTCCCCCAGTTATATTTGCATTAGCAAAGATGCCATGAAAAGCCATTTCATGTGCTGAACGTTTTTCAGATTCAAGATCTCTGTTTATTGCTGCAACTTTAGCTGATATTGTACAGGTATTATTAGATGAAGTTGATAATGTTTTACACTGAGGACCCTCGATCTGTCTGGTTGACATTTGTGGTGGTTGTGCTTTTTCTACATTAGATGATGAATGTGGCTGTAGAATTTCACACATTTCATGCTGCTGTTCCATTGAAGCTATTGCATAGTTATTGATGCTGTTTACATTTCTGTGCCCCGATAGTTGGGCTATTACTTGTGGGGCCACACCGGCGTGGAGTAACCGAGTGCACATAGTGTTCCTTAAACTATGGTTTGTAATTTTTCCTTCAAGTCCTGCACATTGTGCCATGCTTTTCAGCATTGTTGAAAGTTTATTTACCCGTAATGGTTGGGATTTAAACCATAGTGTATTGGGTGTCATACGAAAGTTCTAATTGATTGCTATATAAAAAGGAGCATCGGAATGACACATGGCTGCAGGCCTGTTTTAGAATACTCCATATAAGCTCTGGCTGGGCACCGTTCATTGTTAATTTCGTTTTTGAATATCTTTGGATTAAATTTTCTGAGATCACTGGGGCATTTACCATCCCGTGTTTTAGTAAGACGCTCATTGAATTCCAAGTACTCAGTCCCTGATGTTGATTTTTTTAACTGTATGCCCCCCCCCCCCCCCCCCACACACACACACTTTAACTGTCTATTCTCTTGTGAGCTCCGGAATCCCAGTAATGTGGTATTATTAAACCAAACAGTTCTTAGCAATGCACCTGGATTTTTCAAACCAAGTTGTCCACACTCCCACAACTTATTTTCATCTTCATCAGTCAAGACATCGGCCTGTTGGGGCTTATTCCCATGACCCTTATGTTTAAGCTCTTTCCGACGAGATCGCAAAACCTCCCGGCTCATCTTGAAAGCATCATGTGAAATGATACTGGCCTCATAGTCATTGTCACGTAGGTGTCTGTCTATTCCCCTATGAAAAGCTGCCAGGGTATCAGGCTCATAGTCACCACCATCAGGTTTTTTCATTTCTAACAAAAATGCACCAATGTAAACATCAAGTTCTCTGGGTTTAATATCATTTATTTCTCGATGTTCATTTCTCTCAAACAAAAGGTTTTAAGTCTTTTAACTGCAGAAAAGGTTTTGCGTTGGGTGTTTGGATTTTTCTTACTGTCAATGTATGCCTTAAGGTCTTTGATTTTATTTGTCACTGGTTTGATTGGGCTGGCTGTTGTCTCTGTTAGTGGTGAATTATTGTTTATGTTATCGGCGAACGTTTCAGTTTCAAAATCTTCAACAAACAACTGGGCAATCAGTTCATCAGAAAGCTCAGTCCATTCGTTTTCAGTTGACATTTTTAACTTTTAAAACGCTGTTTTTTTTCAAGAATCAGAATAAAATCAATTCGATCAAGTGGACAATTTACGAGAGATGTAGATGTAAACAGAATGCACGTGAACGTAATAAAATCGGCGAAATTGACAGTTCGCAGATGATGCGTAAAACACGTAGATTCTGTTTTTTCCCCTGTTATACGCGTTTTTAAAGACAAATCTGGCTTTTCTTCTCACATTAATTGGCTATTTTAGAGCAGTTTTATTTCATTTTTGTTTATTTTCACATTTACCCGGGCAATGTTTTGAAAAGAATAGAGGGTGTTGACCCAGAAACAATGAAAACAAACCAATCAACAAAAACTGGGGCGGTACTAATGTCAGTTGAGAGATGTCACTGGAGAGAACCAGCTTATTATGATCAATGAAATAGTTCCTTGGCGGATTCCACTATGTGGTACTGAAATGATTACCACACACCCCGTACGTATGCGATAAAAGCGAAATACGTACATGAATATGTAATAAAATACAAGCCAACACCCTGAATTAAATTATCACACGTGAAATGAACTATCGTCCGCTTTATCGCACTTCATATAGAACTTAACACACCCATCCCATATCCATATTCTGATAAAGGGACAGGTGATTTATTTCAATACTTATTTAGCGCATTGGAATAATAATTGCCCCAGATCATGCGCTTCTGAATTCTCAGGCTGATTCATTTGACTTGAAACCCCCCCCCCCCCCCCAAAATGGAACCGTATATTTACTGGATCCACTGATATGCAAAATTCGTCATTACTTCTCGTTTTCATTAAATTATTTTTTTTACTATTATATTCCTTTCACATAAACTGTTCCATATTGCGCATGAATAATAAGCTAGCATAAACAGACATTTCTGAATTTATGGAGTGCTTCAGTATTTTTTAGAAGAAAACGCGGCGTCACCTGGGCTGGTTCCTTTTACCAAATCACGGTACTTTCGAAAAATGCGGGATTCAGAAGAAGTACAGATAACTCGGCCCGTTCGCCAAAATTTCAAATTGGCGTGTTCTGCGACGTAACCTCCTTTGTCCCATTGCAGTGTATATTTTACATTTTTTTTCAATTTTGAACATATGATTTAAATTTCCAACCCATATTCACTTTTATATCTCTAAATAACACTTTTGAGGAATCATAGTCTAATTTCAGGTATGAGACTTGGAACTCGACCGATTAATTAAAAAGCAAATATAACCTCTGGGGAACTTTGAGTATGAGAATCCAACTTTCATTATTAGGAAACTTTTCCCTTGATTTTGTCAAGAAATTAAATCTCTGTGAGCAATAGATTGATAGATACTCCATTGGAAAAAGTCTTTTACTCCGTTACAAATTTTATCGGCCTAGTTTGGATCGAGACTTTTAACTGGAATTCACCATATTCAATGTTAGCAGTATTGTCGTTGTCGTGTTATGCCACCTCCAAACTCTGAACGAAAATCCCGGTGTCCAAAGCAACGAATGCAATGACTTAAGATTTCAAATTACGTATTTCCGCTTTAGAAATACTTTTCAAAACCACTTTTGTCATGATACATCCCCCCTTGATTAAATGAGATATGTCCGTGTGAATATTTTCCCCCAATTCGCGATAATGTCTGTAGCCTACATTTAAGAATTCTGCTCTGTTTTTTGTCTGGAGGGGTTTGAGGTAGTTTTCAAGGTTTTTTCGAATGGAGATCTTAACGCTCGATGTGTAGCCCCATCCCCAGTCCGATAAGCTGTAAATTCTTTAAAAAATTTTTTCGAGAACCACCTCTCGCAATACTTGGAGATGGTGCCAGTGCATTTTCTCTCAAGATCACTTCGGCACGGGCTATACGACAGGAAAAACATTCATCCATTTATGAAAAACTCACACACAACCAAATCGATAATTACTGAAGAAAATTTAATTTTTTAAGTATAAATGAAACAAAATGAATTCAGGTTAGAATATATAACAATTCTTTTTTTCATAAAACGATGATTTTACAATGCAGAAAGCGGCTGTACTTGGAGTCTTCGTATTTTCTGAAAGACTGGGCACCATCTCCTGTATGATCCCCTGGCCATTGTGGGGTGACTTCAGTGCGACCAGATGCAAGGTTAAAAACGGAACTTTGATTTTTTTCTGACCAAAACTATTTTATTTTTCTCTGTCCCCACCTGAACGGCAAGAACGTAACTTTTGAAGATGAAGGGTACGGAATGTTATTATGATATTATTATATGCTTTATAATATGGAAACCTGGGAGGTGCTGAAGATATTTCTCGATATCCACCGACTCGGTGGATACTCGATTATATTTGCGGCGTAATGTAACGCTTTAAGTAACGTAACGACGTCGTGTATCGTTTTCATTATTTTTAAAATTCGGATTTAAACAAAATAAAAGTAGATATCGTGTCATCAAATCTCTGATTTTCAGTGGATACATGAATTATCTCATTCATCGATTCGTGTAAACTTAACTTTTCACTCGTGGCAAAGCTATTCTTGAAAATATTTAGTTTTTGGTGTGCTGCAAAAATTACTGTTAAAATTACAGTAGAAATACTGACAATCAGTTGTCATTACTTCTACCTGCAAATGAGGGTAATGACTGTTACTATTAAGAGTTTCATTATACAAAAGTTTTTTGAGGAATGTTCAGGTACAGAGAAGCGGGTTTTTTTTTTTCAGAACGAACGCATTCAGCTATTTAACTCCTTGCATGATGATGAGGATATTCTCGCCCGGGACACAAAATCTCTTGTCACTGAAATAAGTAAAAATTAGGCACATTTAACCAAATTTCTCCCCTGTAAATCGAATAGTCGATAAACGTTTTGACCAATGATTTATTTAGTTGAATTTAGATGACATTTTTTTTTATCAAATCTAGTCATGGCTGCTTCACAGCAGCCATGACATAATTTAATGAAAAATATTTTTAAAATAATCAACGGGTTAAGAGTTAATCCCTGCTTTTCAAAATGGCATCGTCCATGTCGAAAATTACATTATTTTAGAAGAGCCAATGTTTTGGGTACACTAATTAATATCTTTAAACCGCAGCTATAAGGCTGCAGGTTAAGGATATTAATTCGTCTAGTCTCTGTGACAATGAAGAGAAATGCAACATCCGTTCCTCAGTTTTGACAAGATCGAACAAAAGATAGGTCAATACTGCCAAAAGTAGTAATAATTAATAAGGCATTTCGTCCGTAATATTTTATCGTTAAAGTACCGGCAGCCGATTTCCGATACTTTCGTCGTATTTTTAATAGTAATTTATCGCAGTGTACAAACTCGTGAGAGTTGAATATTCATTCTAGTCATCATTCAGAAATCGGGGAAAACCTATATTTTGGTATCCTTTCTGTCAAATCGATACAAAAATGTTCGATAAACCCACATGGAAAATTTTTCGTCCGACCCTCTAGTGAACCGTTTCGTCCCTAAATATAAGACAACCGCAGTTCTTCTGGTTTTGATAGAGTTCATTTTGACAAAGCGGCGATGGTAACAGTTTGACAAAGTGAAGAAAAGTCTAAAAACCTAACGTGAGTCGATAAAGCAATGTGAACTGATTATTAAGATGAAACAGTTTTCAGTTTTCATTGTTGACTCCTTTGCTGAAATTTCTGCATTTTCTGTTATAACAGTTTCGAATGATATTTTATCCCCCTTCCTCAGACGGAAGCATAATTCTTTTGCTTCAGAAGAAGGGTCGGATGCGGGAAAGCTTCTCACTCATTGTGAGACATCGGGAAAGCTAACACAGCCTCATCCTCACAGGTGTCTTCTACTGGATAAGTCTTGCAACTAGTTTGGCCAGTATCGAAACGTTATTGGCCATTTCTATCATCGATTTCATTTTAATACTTAAATTCGTTGACAGGAAAGAACCAGCTCAAAATCATCGAGAATGGATACATTGAGGTAAACTACAACAACACATCCTTCTCAAAGAACATCACTTATTTTGTATCACCCGTCCGAAAGGTTCGGCGAATGTAACAATGCCTACGAAGTTCACTCGTCTGACCATGCGTCTCTATGTATAACAAAATCATAAACCACCAAATACTTTGGAAAATCGCGACAAAGAAATTGAAATGAAAAGTTTTTGTTTCACAGTGTTTGCAAATTTACTGCCCATTCCTGATTTATGACCTAAAAGTTGTCCACGTACTTTTACGTTTTTCAACAGGACAAACAATGTGGATGGATTTAATACAATGAAATGCTGTAGCAGCATATTTAAATATTTAAAAAATATTTCATTTATTTTTTTCATCGGCGTGTCTTTTCTAAGAAAGAAATCTCAGATTACCTTGAATGACGAGATGGAATTTTGCGTACAAGTATCAGTGTAACGTGTTCATGTGTATTTTATCTGCAAGTTCTGGTGTGTCTATCTTCTTCAGGGTTATGACCTTTTAGTGTATTTTGTCTAAAAAAGTATGCCAACTTACTTCTAGTATACATGTTCAAAGGATTTTCAGGAAGCTGAAAGTCTTAGATCATAGTATTTGACATTCATGCACGCAATGCACGTGTTCCAGGTTTCACGATGGTCACTAGAATAATGACCTTTCATTGACCTTCTGTCACACAAGTTCGTCCATCACAAACGTCCATCACCAAGATGACGGTCCATCAATACATTGCAGCGAGTCATGATGACGACGTCAAAGCATGACAACCAAGTGTCTCCAATCATGCTCCGAGGTTTGACGTCACTCCACGGTTAACACCAAGCGAACAATTCATCCCTGGCATACTGCTCCCGGGATTGTATCAGCTATTTGTAAGCCAATTTAATATATGATCTGACCCATTGTCCGGTTATTAAGCCCATTCATTAAAAATGATTATGCAGGGCCATGCTTTAACAGAAATAGTGCCGGGGGTACTTTAATGTATTAACTCCTAGCGCTTTGGTAGTATTTCAAAATTTCCTGACTCCATGTTGTCCACGGAGAATGAACAATTTAACAAAATATATATTGTTTGACAGAACTCAATGAGCTCTGTCAAACAAGATATAATTTATTAGCTCGATCCGCGTCCTGGACGACCCGCGCTGTGTCCTTGGGCAAGGCACTTTATCCCGGTTGCCTACATGGGGGCACGGTGACGCCCTGTACCAAGGCGTACTGCACGTCGATGGTGCACATGTCTTCAACCGCTGTAACCCTGGTTGAGCGGAGCTTGAACAGAGTTAGAATGTTGAGGAGCTGACAGTTGCTCGTCGATGCTCGGTGATTCTCTCCGGGTACTCCGGATTCCTCCACCCGTAAAACTGTCACGGTCACGATTAGCCATTATGCATAAGTATGTGACCTTAAACACCAGTAAATAAATAAATAAATATAATTTATTAAATTCTCAATTGCATTATGGAAAAAATTTGCTGCTGATAACTTTAGTATTTTGACATCAATGTGCAGAGGGGTTAAGAGTCCTTTGTGGGCTTTCCAGGCCTGGCGTTTTCAGGAGAGCGATTTATTCGCTCGCCTACTGCTCGCCTTAAAAAATTGAGGAGGGCGAAAAATAGCCCTCCTGGCCTTAGAAAATAATGATTACTACAACAGTTTATTCCTAAAACCCACAGGTTTTCAGATCTCTATGTTAGTGGTCTCTGTAATATGGCCACACTGCTCCTCCCACACCTCCGGGCCTTACCAAGGCCCGGAGGTGTGGGAGGGGCAGTGTAGCCGTCTCACAGAGACTACCTGGTTAGCAGCACCAAATAAAATGTACAAAGCCCACTAGGCGGAATTCATTAATAGTAACTTCATTTTGCCACTTTTAGCTTTGTAAGCTTGAGGAGAGCTAATCGCTCTCTTAGGCCATGTGAGGAGAGCGATTTTTAGACCTCCTGCATTTTAAGAATTCCAGGCCTGGGTTTTTGGATCTTAAAATAAATAGAATGTTCAACTCATCGCCAGTTTATATCGAAATTTGCAAAACTAATCCAGAACATTTTTCCGGTTATTAAGCCCAGTCATTGAAATGGTAATGCATGACCATGCATTAAGAGAAATGGCGCCGGAAATACCTTAAGGTATTTAAGTGTCTTTTGTGGGGTTCCATACAATAAATAAAATTTTCAATTCGTCCCCCAGTTTATATCTAAATTTACAAAATTGGTCCAATAAATTAGGTCTGGACCTCGCTTAATCTAGGTCCAAACCTAACTTACTGACCTAGTTTTGTAAATTTCAATCTATACCTGGGACTCCTTATAGATCCTCTATTTTCAAAAGCTGATACGTACATTTTCTCAGGACGAGTTGTCAGTTTTAACGGCCAACTCCAAATCTTATTTTCATTTCAATCGAGCAAAAGTGATTTAATAAATATGTCAAATTGTTTTGAGAATACTAGTACCGCACTGGTGGAAGGGAGGAGAGAGGAGGGGGTTGTGCTGAACTTGGATTTATTGATAAATGCATTCAGTGCTTTCAGAACTTTGACACTCAACAGTTTTGGGGCATCTTTTAGTTCATCCGAAGAATTACTTGAACAAAAACAAGTTGTTCAAGTTTAATCGAAACTAGATGCAAAACAGATATATTTTTTTATTTTCTTGTCTACATATGATGCACTTTTTTACATAATTCATGCTCACATCGTTCATAAGTGCTTAGATATTCAGCATTCTCAGAGAACTGGCGGATGGTACCACCTGCTCGTCTACGAAAAGTACATGGCTCATTTTGCAAGTTTCCAATTGTATTGCACCACAGATTTCAATAAATATTTTCCAGTGTCATCAATTGGAATTTTAATGAGCGTCCGAGTAAAGACATGGTCGACAGCTCGATTAACCCTTTACCCAACATAACGGAAAAACTGGCCAGCGCTATTCACAAAAATCCCCAATTAATTTTCGTTATTTTAAAATTTTTTTTTGTCTCAGAAATATAGGTTATGACCCCTCTGGAACGAGCTCGTCGAGCTCGTTCCACAGAAGGGTCATAACCTATGTTTTTGAGACAAAAATGAAAAAAAAAATTGTTATTCAAGAATTTTGTTTGCAAGTGTTGTCTTCTTTTCAAGTTAGGTAAAGGGTTATTACAGAAAAATTAAAATTCGAAATGTCACTACCCAATGGAACGCAATATGTTTAATTTTGTGTAAAATGCCTTCCTGGAAACCACAAAAGGAATATTAGCATTCGACTCACAGCGCACAGGCGTCCCTATCACCTTTCGCCCTGTCAGTAATTAGGAAACAAACTATGTTTTTCCCGCGTTTTTCTTTTGGCATTTTATCCTACCTTGCCATTCGGGATAGTGTGATAACCGCGGCCTGTATAGGACCCGCGCACGGGCGACGTCCTCATTCGCGAGACAATGCATTGTTGGAGGTAAAGGTTTCATTTCTGGGAGCTACGTGCGCAGTGGGGGTGGTTCGTGTTTTGTTTTTGAGTGGTATGCGTTGGTGTTACTGTTGACTTATATAAATACTCAGTTTACAATCATGTGCTTGTAACTCACAAGAAACATTCATTTCAAGCCAACGCCAGCTTCATTTCCCTTCAGTTACCTCCTTCACTCTTCCCGCTTATCCTACCAGACGGCTGCAGACTGCAGTTGGTAATATATCATCAATACCCCGCGTATAGACCTCCAATAATGATAATAAAATGGGAGAGATTATGTCTTGGACAGAAAAGCCGGCCTTGTGAGCCCAAAAGGGGTTAAAAACTTTCTCCAGCCTACCTTAATTTCTCATTCCTCTGCCTGTGAGTAATAGAATGAATGGTAAGCCTAGCAGGTAGTGGAATATATTAGGAATTCTATTGAGTATGGAAATGGTTTGAGGGGTCATTGACTCATATAACCCTCTGTTGCTTGGATATTGATTCTCAGAACAGACTTATCTCGTATTATAGCCCAGTAATTATTCCTTGCCTAGGAAGTTTGTTCCAGTATTCCATTGTTATAAATTCAATCTCTCATATTTTCTTTTCTTTCCATTTGTTCTCTCAATTGTCCTTTCATACTAGAAAATGGTTCACAAGCTATCAAGGTTTGACTGATTAGATCTTTCTCATCGTCTTCTCATTGTTATTTGTAACAGTTGTGTGAGTGGAGATGGTCACTTATAAGCTGTTAGCTTACTGCAGAATCCACACCACAGATTATTGTTAGAAATTGTACATCGTGAAGAAATTTTGAAATAAATATTGTTTAAACTAAAAGGAATAAAATGGTTTGGTTGTTTACCTTTGTATTTATTTATTGGTTAGTTTTGGTACTGCAAGTATCACATAGCTTAAATTAACACTGCGAACTTTGGTGGCGAAATATGAATATCTCAAGATGCAAAAGTTTCCACAATGCCACTAGGAATTTAACCAACTCAATCTTGTTTGACAGAACTCATTGAATTGGCTAAATTCCAAATTGTCTTATGAGTAAAAATTTATTGCTTGAAACTTCGGTAGTCAGATATCAGCGTTCAGAGGGTTAAACCTACTGGGAAGTATTCCAATGAGCAGGCTCTTGCTGAGGTCATTATTACTAATAAGGGAATCATTCTGTGTATTGTTCTCATATCTGGGTTCAATTGGGGTTATGAATCTCGGAGATATTCTGGAATCTAGTGAGACAAAAATCAGAATTTCAACACAGATAGCTTTTTACTGGTACACAAATATATGTTTTTAGGAAAATTAAAACCGAAGAATGTTACGAACTCTTTTCCCCCGTTCAGCAACGATAGAGTAGAAACTAACAAACCGTAATATGAGTTAAGTTTTTTAAAAGATAGGAAAAACTGCAAAATTTTAGTAAAAATATCTTTTTTAATTTTCAAACACCCTAATTTTACCAAAGCTAAAATTCTGAGTTGGAAAAATGGACCGCAATTTAATGTAACTGCCAAGGTGATAGCTTGAATTTTCTATTTTGTTGTATAAAAGTGTAAATATTTTCGATAATCGTTCTGACTGGGCTAAACATAAAACGTAAAGATAGGTATATAACGGCTCCCGAAAACCGATTTGTCATTTAAACAGACCAGCAATAATTCAAGCGCTGCTAATTAAGCATGAAATTTAATGCCCAATATGGCGCACTTGTTCAACTCCACATGGGCTATCCGATAACTGATAAAACGAGAAAGTGAGACGGTATTCTCCTGCAAGTCGTTATCTGTGTAATTATGGCCAGTTAATAGGTAATTGTGGTGAAAAGTACATCGGACATGTTCTGGACACACACCCATAATACGCATCTAGCATGTGACCGAAATGTCAGGATATGCCGAAATTCGAGACTTTCAAAGGAATTTAAAAGTGAATGTTAAATTAAGATAGATCTAAGCGGCCAAGTTTAAGAGAAGCGATTAAACTGAGAATTGATGTTTTGGGTATCGAAATAAAAATCGGGTGATTTCTCGAAAAATTCATATCAGTCTGAAGCCGTGTAAGACTGTGGGTCGTTGCGAGTAGATGGGGATGCCCCATGCTATAGGTTAGAAGAGGTGCCGCATCGGTGCGAAAGTATAGGCACGTTGTGATGTTGGGGAGCCACAGAGCTCATATTTAGAATAGAGCAGTCGCGGGCCAAATCGGTGGCCATATATGAAAATACGATCAGAAACACGAAGTACGAGCTCAGGGAGCTATTCGCATTTAGATAAACGGCATTACCTGTTTCAGAAGGCAAGCCATACGTGGGCAGAGTAGGCTTTGCCTGTATGAACATTATTCTAATATAAACGTAGGGGAGAGTTTAACCGATTGGTGGCGTCTGCTTGAGTGAAAAGCGTCAAGTAAAGTGAAATAAGCTAGTGGCCGTGCGACGGCAGTGGTAGAGTGACATTCCGTCACTTGTTGGAGGAAATGCGATATAGTGAAGTGACAGTACGTTAGTAGTCGTGCGACGGCAGTGGTAAAGTGGCATTCCGTCACTTATTAGAGCAAAGGCGTCCGGATAAAGTGTCAATACGGTAGTGGCGTGCGACGGCCGCGAAAGGGTGAAGTGAAGAGGCGACCAGAGAACAAACACCAGCAAGAAGGAGGAAAAACCAGCGACAGCAGAGTATGCGGGCCCGCAGGTGACTCAAAAACTGTGTGTGTTGACGTTTTGTTTTTCATATTCATTGGATTCCATGTAAGTCACAAATTTCCATATTTATTTATATGCATCTGTATTACAATTTTTGTTTTCAGTGAACCCCTATTTATTCATGCTTTTTGACAAAAAGTCACAGACCCCTTCAGGATAAGCACCACCCCAACAAAGTGAAACGGGCGGGTTCGTTACGGCGAGAAATTCGTTCACGCACGGATTCAGGCGACACTCCTTGAGTTTTGGCTGAATACGCGGTGTGAATCTATTTCCCCCAGCCGCGACAAAGCCCCGGTTTCCGACAGTAACGATTTTTGTTTGAAACAGTAAGAAATCACCTTCGATTGTTCAATCATCTTTGGACAGCGACTGCTGTGTGAATAAATGAAAGCCGTTAACTCAGCAGGGCAAGCGTCGCATGGCACTAGTGTAACCACAATGCTTTCCTAATACTAAGGATCTTCATTTTCATCTCTGACCATCTCACACAGAACAAGCTGAAAAATAATGACGTCTAAAACACGGATGCATTACTTTACAAAACCTTCGTAAAACTCGATGACTAATGTCTCGGAAGAGTTGAGATACAGATATAATTTATCATTGGGCAAACCAAAAATTTAGGAGGTGTGGGAGGAATGGTGAATACAGTACTGTGATTACAAATTTGGCCTCATTCTCGACGATCACATTGCGATCTAAACATGGCACTCTGACACCAGTTGGTCGAGATTTCCTGAACAAAATGCAGTAAGACCGAATGAGGAAATACAAATGAAAATAGCACCTTCAATTCAATGTTCGTACATTTTTTTGGGGACAGGTGTGATTCTAAAATGTGGTAAATAAAAAAAAGGTCACGATCCAATCGAAATTCGCTGCCTATTTTACAATCATAGTACTGTACTGACATGACGTCCACTCTCAAGATACACCCCTTCATCAACGGGACTTTGCACATGCGCTATTGACTGTGGAAATATGATTGACACGCCGTTCACGTTGCGCACCCGTACGAAAAGAGAAGTCGTGAAATACGGTAGCTGTATTCCACAATGCGGCATTCCACTACAGTATTTGCCTGCTTCCCTTTTACAGAAGTTCTGAGTGTCCGTCAGTAAGATATTATTAGTTACACAGTTTGTTGGTGGCCTAATATGGTATATATGGTGTCAGTTAATTCCATATTATGGAATTAACTGATACCATATATACCATATTAGGCCACCAACAAACTGTGTAGCGAATATATATTACCGACTGCTGCATCGATGCACAGAACTAATAACAACAGCGATCAAAATTAAATTAGAGAATTCTCACAATGTGTTCACGTGTCTTTGCCTTGTTACAATTTATGGGAGAGTGCCTGCAGCATAAATTGTAACAATGCAAATTCATACATACCAAACAGTTTCATTTCGAAGGTAACATGACACACATCCACAAAACATGAAGCCTTTTAAGTTGCCTAACCTGCACTCAGGCCAAATATGGGCTTCCAACACTCAATCCTTCAACTTGAAGCGTTTATCGGCTGCCGCCATTTTGAATAATCAATGAACAAAGGGGAGATTACCCATAGCTGTCAGTCTATATTGATGCTGACAGGCAGTATATGGTTTTATATGCAGTCTGCATGTGACGTATTTGAACCAAAGAAATTCCCAGATACTTGTAGGAGGTAAGATATTAAGGGTTGTTAGTCTGAAGAATATTCTCTAAACGCTGAGAATATTATTTGTACATCAATAACATTATCAGGATACGCCACATAAGGTGGTTGTGTGTGAGAAGGTTTCGTCACTTCACAAGCCGTAGTTGTCACGCCTAGCAATCTGACCTCAACTGAAATATCATTCTGGCCACATGGGGATAGGTACAGTGACGGTCTTCATACGCCGATCAAATGCGGCTTTGGGAGATCGATTCAGAAAAAGACCAGGAAAGAGGAACGTTCACCTTCACTCTGTCTGCAGTTGCTCAGATATTACAAAATATATTCAAAAGTAAGTCAACGATGGGCAAATGTTACGCTGAACAACTCATTTCAACTTTTGCTTTTATTTGCTTCTTCACAATACATGAGGTTATAAGTTTTAAGCACTTCACAGATAAACATAGTGATTTCTTGTCAATGAAATGTTGGCTACCTATGAAGGTAACCAACACTTGACCCAAAATAACTTTCTTGTTTTAGGGTTAAGGTTAACAGGAAATAAAATTGAATAGTTACAGCTAGTTTTCATTTTCTACGTCATTTAGTATTCACGATTAATACAGCGATCTTACGCCAAGGGGATGTTGCTCACATTTTCAACATTACACTTTTCTCTGGCCACAGACACAGGGACATCTCCATGCAAACCTAAATTAAACTGCAAACCTGCGATTGCCCCACTCGCGGCCTGCATTATATCCATACCAACACCAACGAAAGTGGAAGGAATACTGCCTCTGCCGTCGAGAAACGTTTTCCTTCCTGCAAGGTCAGCTAGAGAACGGAACCATCCAACATTTATGGAAGCTTTAAGAAGAGGCCCGTCATTAGTACAACTGTCAACAAAACAGGATCCATTGTTAGTTTTAGAGTCAATTGCTACTCTGATGGTTTTTGCTGATGACGCTTGGGAACTGTAGGTGTAGGCGAGGCCCACCGTATTCCAACTCTTCTGGTCATAGCAACCGTTGAATGTGTGAATCAGCGCAATAAAAGGTTGTAGTTGGGCATGTAGAATACCACAGAGTGCAGTGTCCATTTGTTTGTTGACAAGTGATTGGAAAATTTGTAACAATTGCCTCCAGTTACCAAAATCTGATAAATGCGGTGCCTGTATACAGTTCAGAACCTTTCCAACACCTCGACCGTACGAATCTTTCTGACACTGAGTTCCGGTATCTTTCGTCAGACCAGAACACGATGCCCAGCATACTGGACCGACACCATAAAATCCTGATCTACATTTAGGATAACAAAGTGCTCCGTTTTTTTCTTCGTTGCGCCCGCATCCCATAGGTGATCCCACTCCACGGCCATAACTCTTTTTAACGTACCAGTCATCAAAGATATGACCGGATTTCCTGCAGAATAATCCGTCATCTGTGAAGCCCGGTTTACATTTTTCCCAACAAACTGGCCCAACGCCGTAATAGCCACTTCTACACAGAGGATAACAAAGTGCCCCATTCCTCTCATCTCCGATTGGACAAGAATGCAACGGTTTGCCGGCTCCTCTGCCATATGTGTGCTTAATACAAACCATCCCAGCATTGGAAGTGTGAGGTGGGCACTCCGCCCAACATACAGGTCCTCCACCTTGGCCGTAACCTGGTTTGCATGCTTTGTAACAAAGCAGACCATTTTTTACGGGGTAATCTGGATAGCATAATTTATCTTGTCCTGGAACATCTTGACCTGAAAATAAAAATTAGTTGTTACACATCTGGAATCAGACGCACATCCAAGAATATAACTTGGAAGATTTTAATTCTCTTTTGTTGTTGATTGAATTCGTCGGACAGTCGTCACAGCTGGTACTGTGGTGTGCACTGCGCTGTTCGCCTCATCATCAATCGACCCAGTTTAGTACATTTATAACCCATTATGGGCCTCTATCGAGGAAACTGTTATGCTACAGCGTTGTCAGCGTTGTCAGCGTTGTCCGGTCAGGCATAGTGTCCGAGCCTAAACGGCTCAGACACTATACCTGACCAAACAGTCAGCACTCCACTAGAAGAGTTCCATAGTTGATTTAGAACACCTCATGTTTCTGTTTGAATTGGGCACTCTTCTTTTTTTAGAAGGAAAGGGAATAAGTTTGTTGCATTATGAATGAATGAATGAATTTATTTGTAGTATAGTTTACATAGGTTCGCGCAATTACATAATTGTGAAGAAGACAACTATACTACTTGAAGTGACATAGTCCATTTGGCTGTCTTCCTGCCACTCCCCGGAAAAAGATAGAAAAAAAAATCACAAAATAATTCTTGAATTCAAGACAGCAGCAATTACAAACGAGTACATTTAATATCGGTAAATCTACTAACAGTGGATACAACAACATTGTGTAGTTATTTCTCTATTGGCGTTTCTGTTCCACACAAAACACCCCACATTTCTCTAGTTTCCGTGTACCTATTATGAATATTAGAACTAAAGAATCAGCTTAAGAACTTGAACAATATGGTGCAAATGAGGACACAAAAACAGTCAACGGCAAATACATTTACAGGCATTAACTTTTTTTGTGACGTCACAAAAAACACTGTCCATATAGGGCTGCACGGTATATCGATAAACCGATATATGCCGGTATTCAAACCAATATCGATTGAATACCGATGTAATTACAAAAAATATCGGTTTATCGTCATTATTTATTCACCCACAATTTTAATTTTCAAGATGTCTTGAGTTTTTTAACTGTAGCCCCGAATGAACAATATTATTCCTGTATCCAAGGAATCGTCTGCCTGTGCCCTCGCAATATACAATTTCAGCAGTTGAAAAAATAATTTTCAAAAGTTTCAACAAAACTATATCATGTGACCCCTCATTGGAACGCGCTCGTCGAGCTCGTTCCAATGAGGGATCACATGGTATAGTTTTGTTGAAATTTTTTAAAATTATTTTGATAAATTAATTTTGAAAATAATAAATTTTGATATCGTCTGCTTTAGGTAAAGGTTTTTCGAACCGAATCATCAAGGCATGCTAATTCGTTCCGACTGTGATGCCTCGAGTCTCGATTGTGGTACTTGTGTTCGTATATCTGAACAGTTTTCGATATACCGGTATACCGCGGTAGTTTTTTGAATACCGATACCGGTATTCAGTTTTGAATATCGTGCAGCCCTATGTCCATACGTTCTGATAAGATGTTACAAAGTGCACAATTGGGGCTATAATCTCATGATGAGTTGATGAGAGTTCAGGTTATATAAAATATATTTATTTATTTATTTATTTATTTATTTATTGGTGTTTAAGGTCACATATTTATGCACAATGGCTAATCCTGACCGAATATATAAAATAGATATACATATTAATAAAGAAACTAACATTATAAATGCGAGCTAGTACATTGAGAACAATCATGACACTCGGGGTTATCACAGTCGACTCGAGTGCGATAGGAGTTCAGAAATTTCTCTGTGATTGCTTTTTTGAAAACTTGATCTTGAATTATTTTGTTATTCCGCAGGGATTTCATTCCAGAGTCTACGAAAGGTGTGCAAAGGTAGATCAATAAACTTTGATAATTTGGATTTATCATATGACTTGACCCTTGTGTTCACTTCAAAACATTTGATAATTTATTTTCATATTAATTAGTGACAAATAAAGCCTTCCTTCAATTTCACTGGTCAGTTTCAAAACTAGACAATTTGATTGGCTGAACAAAATACAACTGGGCCACATTTTCATAATTTGCATAATTAAAGTCAATTTCAAAACTGGACAATTTGATTGGCTAAACAAAATACAACCGGGTCACATTTGCATAATTTCAGTAGGAAGAATTTACGTTATCTTTCCTATTTAGGGTGGGTTATATTGTATTAATCTTTTACCTAACGTAATGGCAAAAAACCTCTCGCGCAATACAAGAAAAACGCCATTCATTTTTTTTTTATATTTTCACTTTTTGCTTCCAAAACATAGGTTATGAGCCCTCATTGGAACTAGTGTATCGCGCTCGTTCCAATGAGGGGTCATAACCTATGTTTTGGAGGCAAAAAATACTTTTTTTTAGTTGTACGAGGATGTTTTTTCTAAGTGCAACTCAAGTTAGGTGATGGGTTAAAAAGTCATACTAAGTGGCTAATTTGTGCGTGTGTGTGTCATATGATAAATAGAATATGAAATAAGTGTTTTTCGGATGCAACATTTATGAAACTCGTCCGAATTTTCCGTTTGGGCGAGCCTCTCAAACGGAAAATTCGGACGAGTTTCATAAATATTACATGAGAAAAACACTCATTTCATATCCTCTATATACGAAGTAATCTAAACAGTAAATATCTACTTTTTCCATCACTACTTTTGCCTGTCTCCCCTGATTACTAACAGCTAATTGGGAGCACGGTGGCTCAGTGGTTACGGCACTGGAATGCAAACCAAAGGGTCCACGGTTCGATCCCTGCCAGGGGTAACTGCGTTGTGTCCTTGGGCAAGGCACTTAATCCTGATTTAGCGGATGACATGGGAACTGAAGTACGAGATGTGAGGAGTTGTGTGAACAAGTTGTACGGACCCTTCTGTCTGAGATTGTACGGAATGTGTGAGATGGAGATTGTGGAAAATGGGGAGGATGAGCTTGACGTTTCAGTGCATCTGTGGTATGGATCCTGGCCCGTTTGGTTAGAGGAATAGCATGTGATCTGGTGACATGTGAGCTGTGAAAAGACAGAAGGAACCCGTAAAAAGTATGCACTGTGTGATTCACCTGAGAGTTGTGCGGATAGGAACTGGTTTGTACTATACCCTATTGATTGATTGTGTCAAAAATATGATAAGACGCAGATTATACGATCGTGTATACCAAGGGGCCTAAAGTATGACAAATGAATCGAATCTTCAAAGCCTTTACGTATTTGTGTGATTTGTATACCGACAATAATCGGAACTCTGTGGCTCGGTAGTTCGAGTATCGGGCTTCAAACGGAAAGGTCCACGATTCGATTCTGCCCTCTGAGATCAGTATTTCCTGAGGCTGAAAGCTGTCGGAAATAGGAACCTCAGAAGGGTAGTACAGTCCAGTACACCCCGCTGAAACACCGTGCGACGAATTTATTACCCTGTCCCTTCAGTGTGTCGAGTTTTATTTTATTATATAATCCCCAAACGGTATTCCAGTGACAAAAAGCTTGATATAGAGAGTAATCGCATGACTGGACTTGTTACGTGAAATAATTCATGAGAGGTGAGGGACGTTGTACAAACACGAGTGCACGAATGCGCACGAGTGTTTTACTATATAGTCCCCCGCCTCGAGTGAATTATTTCACGTAACCAGTACAGTTAAGCGATTACTCTGTTTATATTACTTTTCATTATTAACGATAATTATATTATTTAAGCCTTTACCTAACGTAACGGCCAAAACCGACCAGCGCTATTCTCAAAAATCGCCTAATTTTTGTCTCTAAACGTAGGTTATGACCCCTCAATGGAACGAGCTCGTCGAGCTCGTTCCAATGAAGGGTCATAACCTATGTTTTGGAGACAAAAAATGAAAAAAATAGTTATTCAAGTATTTTTTTGCAAGTGTCGTCTGCTTTTCATTTTAGGTAAAGGGTTAAAAAATCAAAACAATGAAATCCCCATTACTCACGGCAAGCGTCTTCGTTTCCGCGCACGGATACATGACACAATTATTGATTGCTCAATTCACTTGTGAAGTTATCGTTTATAATCAAACCCGGAAATCCCAGTAAATCACACTCTGGTAAGTAATAAAAAGTAATAATTATAGAAACTGAAAGAAACATATCTCTCTTTATTATTGAAAAAAAAAACGATTTGGAGTTATTTCCCTTCGACTGAACTCAAAGATTTTTGAGACTACATTTCAAGGACATTGGAACATGACGCGTCGTTATTCTCGTGAGGCACAAGTTGACTTTATTTATTAGTGTTTTATTCGATACGGTCGCGTGTTGTGTGTCTTGGAAAATCGGTTAAACTATATTTAAACTTGTACAAGGGATTTTATAAGTTTCGCTGAAGCGATAATTCATATAACGAGATGGGTTGCAGGTTTCTCGAAACCACACCGAATCTGTAGTGTAAAAACATTACAACAGAATCGCTGTTCTCAATAGTAAAACCGGGCTCTGGGAGTATGTCCACATCTTTTATTTCAAGTTTTCGGAATGTTCTCATGAAACAATGTTGTTCGCATTTTTTTGTGAATCTGAACGTTTATTATTACTGACGAAGATGTTTAGACGATGGGAGAAAGGGATTTTTTTTAAGTGTACCATAGAATGTCTGTCTACTCCTCTAGCTGTCACGTGATATTCGAATCTTCAAAGCCTTTTGAACTCCGTACACCCCATTGGAGATAAATGTTCCGCATTGGATGCATTGGTTACTAACCAACCAGGAAGCTTGAATAATTTTAGAAGGGTAGTAGTGACTCATATATTTTACCGTCCTTGTACCATTTCGTACCGACACACCAAGAGAGTTTATAACCTTTAATATGAAATTTATTGTAGATCCTTTTTCTGCATTCCTGACTGAGATCGTCATGAAAATCGACTTTGGATAAATATGTGTCCCTTGAGATTATTCTTTTTTCTATTGGGGTTTAAAGACACTTCCGTCAGCCAGGGTCACCTCGTGTCGGAACCTTGAAATTTTCAGAGAGCGAGGAAGGTCCAATTAAGAAGAAATTTGTTTTTTAGAAATAGCAAAAGTGGTTTTCAAAAACCTTTGAACAGAAGCTGTCTGTTGGTTTCATTTATTAAAAGTCACAAACGAAAATTTGGCTTTGTATGGTACAGTACGCGGAGAGTGTATTATCACTAAATCACCAGCGGGGTGGAGATTCCACCCAAGCAATAATTGCAAATTTGTTGCAAAGCATAACAAGTACAAGCAATGTTTCAACCAATGGCCCTCCGGGTATAACCCGGAGGTCCATTGGTTGAAACATTGCTTGTGTTCTTTGTCCAAACGTACAGAATTTGAAAGTGACTTTGGGTGACAACTCCCCTCCCCGGGCGATTTCGTTACAATCCACTCTCCACGTACTGTAAGTAACTAATTTAGTATCACACCTACCAACACTATGTGTCCACTTTGGCTCTTGGTTTAACGAATGCGCCTTTACAGTAATTGGCAAGTTATTTTATTGTTCCCGGGATAAAAATGAACAAATCTCACCTCCTAGAGTTTTTATTAATGAATGTACTATGTACCACAATGCGCATGCTGCTGTTATAATGAACAGAAAAAAGTTACAGAATATCAAAAGATGATAAAAAGGCCGTTTTCAACCGAGAATAATAGAATAAAATATATAGACAATATACATATAGTATTTTTTTATATCTGGTTAAAACAACGAGTTGAAATATAGTTAATATTTTCGAGGCTCTGCCGAGAAAATATTAACTATATTTCAACGAGTTGTATAAACCAGATATAAAAAAACACTATATGTATATTGTTTTTATCTGATAACAAACACCAGTTTCAATAGTTGAGGCTTACATTCACTTTTATGCTCATTCCCACGGGCCTCCGTAGAAAATGAGACAAAGCAAACGCGATCTTTTGGTTGTTGCTGTACAGTCATAGCCACTGGTTGCAGTTGAACTATTATTCATGTTTTTTTAGCTCTACCTGGCGACGATGATAATGTGTATTCAATCGAGAAGTTTCCAATTTCCATTAATTATGGTCCACTTTTGTTTTTGTTTACAATTCGTACGAAACGTTTTTTTCACGTGGCAGACGAACGTGTAATTGGAGCAGTACTTTGATCGTGGACGTAGACGTAGCTATAAATAGCGCATTACACATTACTGACAGTCTAGTAATTTCTACATAAGGTTTTGAACGAAGTAGGTTGTAATTATTTCTTTATTTCAGCAAAATAAACTGAAAATTTACATGTTTATACTTATAGAAAATATGTCATATATATTTCGATTAAATTTCACTTGCTCCTTCAACGTAGAATTCAAACTTGCATTACGAAGTTTATGAATGAATGAAAATGGAATCGAACGAGGTCAAAGGCCGTTCGCCTAAATTATAATTATATACAACACCCGTTGTATATACTTCAAGTATATACAACGGGTGTTATACTCTATGGTTATCAGATAAAAGAGAATAATAGTGAAACGTTGAAACTGATTGGAGGAAAAATATCAGCAGAATTCGTCGTATCTTCTCCTGGAAGATAGAACCTCGTGTTGCTCACGCGACGTTCTGTATTTTTATACTACTATTCAGGAAAATGCCTGAACTTTTGAAATGGTGCGCTCATCGACCATGCACATTCGATCACATTTTGAAATTTCAATTTCTGTATGAATTTACCCATACCCTTAGTGTTAAATTTACTGGCTGCTTTAGGAAATTAAGAAGAGCAAATTTCCTGTAAATCACTACCAGTGATAGCCATGGTCTATTTATGATCTCTATAAGTTTTACGGATAGAGTACAGAGTCACCGTGGATTGGTCGTAATCCACGTGTGGGCAGTGATGTTCACGCATGGGTTTACCAGGTAATAAAAATTATCATCAGCAAAACTTTAATTAATGAAGTACCGGATCGTATCCGGCGCTTCATTAATTAAACTTTTGATGATTATTCCAATAATTGGTGTTGCAAGCTAATATTATTGCGTCATTGGAAACACTGCCCATCCCGTGGAAAGTGACCAGTCGGCGGCGGCCGTACTGTGTGTTAGTCTATTTTAGACACAAAGTTTGAAGCATTTTGTCGGACTCCGCTCATCACGAGAGTTTTTACACGTATGGTAACTCTTTCGAGAAAAAGTTGGCAGCTGCGAAACCTTATACATTTCTTGTATCGACGGGTGCTTGTCATCTGCATCGTGTCCGCCTGAATTGGTTAACTATTGGCAACCGGAACGTTCAATCGGAATTTCCTCTGGCAAAATTTACATCAATTTGCGCACACCTGAACGCTCGGAATTAAAATTATGCTTATTTAACCCTTTACCCAACGTAACGGCAAAAACCGGCCAGCGCTATTCACAAAATTCACCATTCAATTTTTATTTCTTTTTCATTTTTTGTCACAAAAACATAGCTTATAACCCCTCATTGGAACGAGCTAGTTGAGCTCGTTCCAATGAGGGGTCATAAGTTATGTTTTTGACGCAAAAATATAAAAAAAGTGTGCTTCAAGAATTTTATTTGCAAGTGTCGTCTGTTTTTCGTGTTAGGTAAAGGGTTAACAGCCAGCTGGTGGTTATCGCTTATCTCTATACCCAATGTAATCACTTTTTGCAGCCTGTACTATTTATAATGAAAAAACCCGCCCAACAAAACCCTCCCCTCCCCTCCCCTCCCCTCCCCTCCCCACTCCACCCCAAGACCCCCAACAATAACCCCACATATTGTATAAATATGTGTACCTCACCCTCATATGAAGACAGACACAATGCTGATTTTACTAATTTTACTTACTAAACGCCACAGCCGCCAGCAATAGCAATGAAATCATGTTGAACTCTTACAATTCTCAGCTGAGTATCCCTGAAAACAAATAGTTTCCAAAACTTAGGATTTTGCCATTTTATGTTGGGGAAACGGGCCTGGGTGATATCTCCTCATTATTTTTATTGTGGTTTAACGACACTTTCGTCAGCCAAGGTTACCTCGTTTCGGGCAGTTTTACGGGTGGAGGAAGCCGGAATATCTGGAGAGAACCACTGAGCAGCGGCGAGCAACTGTCAGTCTTCCCAACGTATCAACTCCGCACAAGCAGGGTTAGCATTGGTTGAAGACAAGCGTACCATCGACGTGCTGTGCGCTTTAGTACACGACGAAAGCGTTCCAACACGTAGGCAAAGCGGATTAACCTTTTCAACACTGGAAGGTATCATTCCAGTCAATACTGTCATCGGAGAAATGGGCGAAACCATCCTGGTTTGTTGGGTGATGTCGAGCTATTGGATTAAGTTATTACCGAGCCTTGCTTCAGATTTTGGTTCTTTATATTGTCTGCTCGTCCACTGCCAATTTTTTTTCACGCAAAAATTTATGCAAACTGGGTTGAAAAAGACTTAAGTGCCTTGTCGAAGGACAGAATGCAAAATAAATAAATAAATAAATAAATAAATAAATAAATAAATAAATAAATAAATAAATAAGGTAAAAGGCTATTATTAACGTTACAAAATATTTTGTAACTGTGTATTCACTCCAAATAAACTAGTAGCAAATAATTTATATCTTCCAGAAAGTTTATAAAAAAGATTAGCAAGATAAAAACTATTGAATAACAAAGATATGTTTTGATAAGTATCAAATTAAATGGATAAACTTTTAACCATTTACCCAACGTAACTGCCAAAACCGGCCAGCGCTATTCACAAAAATCGCCAATTAATATTCATTATTTTTTCATTTTTTGTCTCAAAAACATAGGTTATGTCCCTCCTTGGAACGCGCTCGTCGAGCTCGTTCCAATGAAGGGTCATTATCTATGATTTTGAGACAAAAAATGAAAAAAAATAGTTATTCAAGAATTTTGTTTGCAAGTGTCGTCTGCTTTTCTTGTTAGGTAAAGGGTTAAATAAGTTGACTCACAACAAAGAGCCACAATTATCTCTATTACCAAATGATTACTTGGCAAGCTTGAATTTTGTCTCACCTGTATCATATCATGCGACCCTTCATTGAAACAAGATCGTCGATCCTGCTCCAATGAGGGTCACTTGATATGGTTTTGTTGAATTTTTTTTAAAAATCTTAAAAAAACAGTAATTAAAATATTTTCTTATATCCCTCTGTTTGAAAAAGGGTTAAACAACACAACTGTTATTTCTTCGTTCTATTTTTTGGCGTCTAATGCCGTAACCACTGAGCCACCACGCTCCTCATACTTTCTCATGTCTTATCTTCGAATTATTAACAGATGTATCTTCACATGTTCTGATAAACAGTTCTTTGATCACAAGCTGGGCCCATTTCGCGATCAGATCGCTATTCGATCGAGCTTACTCATTGGGTCCATATTTCTCCTTCGACTGGTGGGATTCTATATTACAGGGAGGAGGGTTTCGCGATCAACCATGAAAATTAGCTGGACGTGCGTTCGGGACGTCATCTAGCCCTAAACCCTCTGTTGTACGAATATATTTTGAAACCATTTCGACAGATTTTGCCGAAACGCTTTGAATGGCATTCTTTGCAGTCACTGGAAGGAAAGTTCTCTTTCCATAATCGAAATGGATAATTTGATGTAATTTGTTTTCAAAGAGTTGTAACAGAAAGGGACTAGAAACAATAACAGTTCAAAAAATTATCATTTGTTGCATCAAAACCGATCCGGTAGTTTGTACAATTCAGTCCTGGTATTTACCGCATTAAGGTAATGGCCTGGTGTTACACGGCACATCTTTGAAAAAAATGCTTGTGGAGTCTTTTCCGACAGAGATATATAACAGAAAAAATACACAAAGTGGTTTTTCCCATTCTAGAACAGGTCATAGAGACAACAGTTGTGAAAACATTTTTGTATTGAGCAAACAATTTGGAGTTGTCCCCCCTATTTTTTCACGTCTGACTGCACTCGCAACAGGAGGTTACAATACAGTGTTTTCGTGCAAACAATCTTTAATGGCTGTTAAAAGTTCCTGGAATTATCCGATTGGTGGAAAATGAACTGAGCTTGTAAGTGTGAATAAAATTTTTAAAGTGCATGTTTTGGAAAAGATATAAAATATTGGTGACTATTGTCTTCTGAAATGTGTGAGTGAAGATTACAATTGGGTGGGGGTAGGTAAAAATATGTCTATTTCATTCAGTGCGAAACTGGGTGGGAGTACAGAAAGCTCCAAATTTAAGGGCAAAATTCATATGACGACCTATATTTTTTTTCAGTATCTTTTTTCATGAGATGATAAACTAAATGGATAGATGGTTATTTTTGCCCAAATCAGCTTAATGAGATGGGGAGAGGAGGAAAGATTAGTACTGTCGTCAATGGAAAAAAAACACTGTATTGTAACCTAAAGCGGTATTTCTTGTGATTTCTGTCGAGTGATTTTTAAAAAAATAGTTTTGGATGTTGCGTCTATCGGTGTTATTACTTTGATGACTGAAGCCAAGTAGCTTTGTACTTGGATGGAAATTTTAGAGAAAAGGTAATTTTGAAGATGTTGGATGCCCATTTTTCATGAAAAATAAACTATTTCTGAGTGCCCGTATGCATAAAATGCTGGCCAAATGAACAGTGAATCTAAGGTGGAGAAAAGATGGTACAGTTTTATTATTTTGTTGTGTATGGAGTCAATCAGCTTCAGTCCAATACAAAATAGCAGTATTAATTGAGCTGAATGTTGTTGTCTGTGCAAAATAAGCAGGTTTTACCCCCCCACCCCCATGGCCAAACTTGGAATGGACCATATTTTCAAAATGAAAAACATTCAGTCAAGTTTATTATTGATTTCCACTTGCTAACTAACCTCCATCCCCAAATATAGTTGGTAGAAGTGTCATTTCCTCCTATTCCAGGATTTATCCCCTCTCTGTCTGTATATGCTTGCTGAATGTATGATTTGTTACATTCTGCAGTGTGAGAAACAGTCATTGAACAGGGATTTTTCTTTAATTTGGCAGGTGTGATGGTCAAATTAATGTGAAATAGCCTGTTTCGGGCTGTGATTTAATTCAAATGTTGTTTTGGTGAGATGCATAGGAGGTTTTCACTCCATGAGAGCAATTCGGGTGTGTCACTACTTGATATTTCGATGTTGAAATAACTATTTTCAATTATTTTTGAACCGAATTGTTTTTTTCACGTGGCAGAGGAACGTGTAATTGGAGCAGTACTTTGATCGTGGACGTAGACGTAGCTATAAATAGCGCATTACACATTACTGACAGTCTAGTAATTTCTACATAAGGTTTTGAACGAAGTAGGTTGTAATTATTTCTTTATTTCAGCAAAATAAACTGAAAATTTACATGTTTATACTTATAGAAAATATCCTTTGTTATAGACCAACTTAATAGAGATACCTAGTAGTTTAAAAGACTGTTGCATTAGGAAGATTTCACTTAAAATGAGTTGTTGGACCTGGCTGGAATGAGCTACTATGTTGATCCCATCCAGGTTCAGCAACTCATTTTGTTTTGATAATGTCAAACAAGTGGAGATAGAGTAGATTTGGCATGTGGCTCAATGTACTATGCTGGCTTGATACGTGAGAATGTGGGTCAAATGAAGAAAAGTTGTGATACTGTATAAAATTGAGAGACTCCAAACTGAATTGTGGTTTTATTTGGGAAAATACTATTTTTTACCCCCCTCCGTCAGTTTAATCTATCCTGATCAATTTAATTCGGATATTTGGCTCTCATCAGTACCACTGGATGCCTCATGGTTAGTACTTACACGTTTTTTGTATAACATTCAGGCTCAGCTCAAGTGCAGAGAGCATACCAGTTCTTAATCTGGTCTCAGTACAAAACCAGGGGACATTTCCACTTTCATCTCATTTTGGCAGCGTCTGTATTTCCCAAATGTATGATTTATTATTTTCCCAAATATTTTGTTAACTCTGTGCACTGTATAGATGGGAAACAGTTGAGGATTCTGACTCTAGAATTGAAGTGTGTGGACTCAAAAGGGTTGGATGTAGACTTTTCTGCTAAACTGGTTGCAGGGGTAGGGGTCATATAGCCAGCACTGCTTGTTCTTTTGTTTCTTTCTTCATTCAGGTCATATGATTATCTCATATTAGGGAGTGCTTTTGTCAAATGGTGTACTTATAATGTAAATTGTACTTTATCCAAACACCTTTATGAAACAAAAGTACATTTTTTTCATTTTTATTTTGAAAATAATGGAAGGTTAATGTTTTTGGCTTTCATTACTCTGAGGATAACTTTTTGACTCGGATAGTTCATACAGCTACTCTGTTGGTATACTAATGCAAAATGATGACAAATTGAGGACAAGAAATTCATTAAACTTGTTGTTTGGAGTGAGTTTATTGAGAAAAATGAAAAAAGTGACACATGATTTTTTTTTCACTCAACCAATCGGGGTGGGTTAATTGTAATGCTGATAGATCAGGCAAAGAGCACTGAAATTTGAAAAAAAAAAATTTAATATATTAGACAGTATTTTTTCTTTAATTTAAACCCATAATTACATATATTTTCATCGACTTTGTAGAAAGTTTAGGTTACAATACAGTATTTTCGTGCAAACAGCGCCTCTAGTGGTTTACACCCAACCTTTAATGGAGGATAAAAGTTTCTGGAATTATCCGATTGGTGGAAAATGAACTGAGCTTGTAAGCGTGAATAAAATTTTTAAAGTGCATGTCCTGGAAAAGATATAAAATATTGGTGACTATTGTCTTCTGAAATGTGTGAGTGAAGATTACAATTGGGTGGGGGTAGGTAAAAATATGTCTATTTCATTCAGTGCGAAACTGGATGGGAATAAGGAAGCTCCAAATTTAAGGGCAAAATTCATATAGCGACCTATATTTTTTTTCAGTATCTTTTTTTCATGAGATGATAAACTAAATGGATAGATGGTTGTTTTTGCCCAAATCAGCTTGATGAGATGGGGAGAGGAGGAAAGATTAGTACTGTCGTCAATGGAAAAAAACACTGTATTGTAACAGGAGCCGAAGTCTGCCGAAATCGCACAAAGTTAAAAATCACTATTTTTCAAAGTGAAATGGAAATGTTAAAACTAATCCACAGCCAAATTTATTTTAAACGATCAAATAATTTGAAGATTGCTTTTTTCGGAAAGCTGAACTCATAAATCATGCTATAAGAAGTTAACATCTTTTTTAATTTTAAAGGTATCCCAGTCAGCCACTTTTCATTAATTTATAAGGAAAAATACACACAGATAAAATTATAAATTTTACACAAAAATGGAAATGTGTAGAACTTTCTCTACCAATAAGAATTTAGCATTATTTTAAAGAGTATATCCTAAACTATTTGACCATATGAAGGCACATTTGATGGAAGAATATTTTTGGGTGAAATATGAAGTTTTACGTCTTTCTCCCAATGACAGCTATAGTAAATTGGAAACAGAAAATAACTTTGTTTTTCGCACATGCGTTTCCAGGTGGATAGAAATAGCTGTACATGAGTAAAACTCTGAAAATACTTTTCAAATCATTGTCCCGCAGATAAATACTCTTCGTTCAAACCCCAAACCATGGATATCTCTTAACTGAATAAACCTGTTAATTGAATATAATTTTCCAACACAAAATCATTTACCATACCTCAAAAACAAGTTTGACCTGTTAATTGAATATTGGTTATAGAGTAAACACCTCTTAATTGAATAAGAAACCTTGTAGCCTGTCGAGAAATTACCCTGACTCTCCCCAATCCTTCTTTCTTTAGAGATCTATTTGGCCCTCAGTACATCCAATATAGGCATTTAATCTATTATATCTTGTTTGACGGAGCTCATGGAGCTCTGTCAAACAAAATATAATAGAAGAAATGCTAAGTTTATCTCTAGAATACAGGAAAGTGACACAATCCCTGTTAATTGAATACGCATGTTTATTGAATAATTTTCATTGGCAAAGTGGCTATTCAATTAACATGGTTCCACTGTAATTAGACATACAAACAAATTCCCTGTCAAATAAGATATATTAGGTGGAAGTATTAATCCTACAAACGCAAAATAGTATCCCCGAAGGATTTTCCAGGTAAAATATTGATGAGACAAATTTTTATTGACCCCCTTATTTTTTTTCACAGCCTAACAAAGACACTTTCAAATAAATTTAACTGGTTGAGGGCTAGATTATTTTTGGTGGTCTATATTTGTTATTCAAAATTCGTTCTATTACAAATTACTGTAGACTGCCTACTGGCACTCTCCAGTAGTTTGTAATAGAACAGATTTATATAAACATATATTATATATTTATATGACTGAATATGAAACATGAGCAAGGAAAACGTTGGCTTTTGCTCTGGTACCTCATTCTTTTTGTTAGCCCTGATTGTGGCTTCTAGCACCCAACCACCTAAAATACAAAGGAAAATAAACATGGTTCGCACTAGGCCAAACGTGAACTGCAGGATGGACAATTAATTTTCGGTATGGTTCGTCCCGAGGGACGTACAACACTTGAGATTAACTAACGACCTCGAGGTCTGAGTTTGCAAGGTAACCGCACCGGATCATCTGAAAATGACTGCAATAAAAAAACATGGATAACCGCAACGACGCACAAGATATCAAAATTGGTTATTTTAATTATTTTTTTTCAATTTTTGAGAAAATTTAAACAAAACCATACCATGTAACCACCTCATTGGAACGAGCTCAACTAGCTTGTTCCAATGAGGGGGCCACATGGTATGGTTCGGTTGAATTTGGTGAACGTTTTCTTTTTTCAACCGCTCAATTTGTTACTTACGTGCGTGGATGCCCTCGATTCGTTAGTAAAGGATTAACTAGTTAGCAATACATATGGACGGAGTAAAAGTGTCATCGGCATCCTTTATAGCATTTGCTGAACGTACCTGCTTTATAGACCCATTTGGTTGTTCAAATTTTGGTAAAATTAGCAAAATTGTTTACCAATCATTCATCACAGAAACAGCAACAGCACATTCAGATAGACTGACCAATGTCATGGTATCAAATTTGGCACGTCTTATCGATGCAAAGTAAGTTTAATGAATGACAACAGCTTGGAAGCGTACCGCGAACCATTGCGGAACCAATGAGATGTCCCCATCTCTGGAAATACCCGATTTTACATTTTTTCTATATTTTCAGGTAGCGGGAAATTTCTAACAAGTATGTTTCTATATCTTTTGTCACTATAGCCGTTGGAGAATATAGCCCCGGAAGTGACACTCTTCACACTTTCAGTTTAGATCATTATTGCGTGTTTTTGGAGCTCGGGTTGTTTAATTGCAAATGAATCATGTTTTAATTGCATTTAAAACATCGCAGCGTATTTAATGAAAAGAATACGTACTGTTTACGAGTGGGAAACCAGAATATTCTCACTCTGAGGTGAAAGGAAACTTCATTCACTGAAGCACCCACTTAACCCTTTACCCAACGTAACGGCCAAAACCGGCCAGCGCTGTTCTCAAAAATCGTCAATTAATTTTCAAAATATTTTCATTTTTTGTCTCATAACCTATGTTTTTGAGACAAAAAATGAAAAAAAATAATTATTCAAGAATTTTTTTTGCAAGTGTCGTCTGCTTTTCATGTTAGGTAAAGGTTTAACTACATAATAATCTGCTCTTACTCTAGCAAAACGGACAATACAAGATGAGAGGATTTTAATATTTATTGATCATGAAATCCACTCGTCTGTCTGATGGGCAGATCATGGGAAAACACTCGCCAAACTGATTTTCACTCGTATTGGGTGATCAGAAGAGTGATTTTCATAAACCTTGGGTAAGGTACAGCTGTAACATTAGCCACACCAAGAAAGGACATGCACGTCTGGTTATAAGTTCTGTTCAGTAGTCGAAATAACATTACGTCGCCTGAGTGCTAGAATGTTCTATGTCCCATAGGAGACATAGAACATTCTAGCACTCAGGCGACGATTAGTATTTGTACATGTTGTATATTCTAACAGAATATAAAATAGAAATATGTTCACTTGCGAAGAGTATACTATTTTTAGTAATAATAATCTGTTCAATTAAATATGACTATTATTGAACAGAAGAGATCTTGTAACTTACCGTTATCTGTTGTCTAGTTCCAAGAAAGAATGATCTTTTCTGTCTGATAATCTTTTATTGGAACAAGCTAATATCTAGGGTGTTGAGATAAACGCGTGACAACCTTCATGTACAAGTTAGAATTACAGGATAGGTGTGACCTAGTCCGTTTGATATGGGGCTTGAACTCGTTTTGCGAAGAAGACAACCTTTAGGCTTTTCAGAAACTCGTGCTTAGCGGCCTTTTCAGTCAACATCATCTTAAAAACTCATGCATTCGGTGCGCATGATTGTGTGTGCATGTGAGGGTTTGTCTGTACCTTTCGAATGACACAATTATGTTTTAGAGGAATTTAGAATGTTGGTTTCTGATCACCTGCCGGGAGTCGAGACCTCAACAACCCCACCAGGCAATCAGGAGTCCAACACATAACCCAAAAGATCATTGCACGCCGTGAAAAAGCGATGGCCGGAATCTAGCTTTTTAGATGGAGTTTTCATGATTACATGGTGCGTCTTCCTTTCGGCAGTAACATGGAAGTGTGGAACGTACTGGCTACAGCACGACGAAAATGCTATGGTTGGCCTCAGACGAAGACTGGCATGGGCCTGTGGCTGTTTTTCGAATGCCAAAATCATGCTTTAGAGAAATTTAAAATGTTGGTTTCTTATCCCCTGCCGGGGGTCGAACCCTCGGCGTCTCTGCCTGGCAACTCAGGAGTCCAACACCTAGACCACTAGACCACTGCATACCGTTTTTTGATGAAGTTCTCATGATTACGTGGTTCATCTTCCTTTCAGTAGCAGCATGAAAGGGTAGAACGCGCTGGTTACCATACGACGAACGTACTGTGGTTGGCCTTTTCGAATGACACAATCTTGTTTTAGAGGAAATTATAATGTTGGTTTTTGATCCCCTACCGAGAGTTGAACCCTAGGCAACCCCTCCCGGCAAATAGGAGTCCAACACCTAAACCACTAGACCATTGCACACCGTCAAAAAAAACGATAGCTGTTATCTAGCTGTTTTGATGAAGTTCTCGTGATTACTTGGTTCATCTTCCTTTCTGCAGCAGCATGAAAGTGTTGAACGCGCTGGCTACAGTACGACGAAAGTGCTGTGATAGGCCTCAGACGCAGGCTGGCACGGGTCTGTGTGTGTTTTTCGAATGACACAATCATGTTAGATGCTATCTCGTTCCAGGAAAGAATTGTCTTTTCTGTCTGATAGTCTTTTGCTGGAACGAGCTAATATCTAGGGTGTTGAGGTAACACGTGACAACATTCATATACAAGTTAGAATCACAGGATAGGTGTGACTTGTTCCGTTTGATCGGGGGTATGAACTTGCTTTGCTTATAAAGACAAGCTTTAGGCTTGTCAAAAACCAGTGCTTGGAGGCCTTTTCATTCAGCACCATCTAAAAACCCATCCATTCGGTTTGTGTGATGGTCTTTGCAAGTAATGGATTGTGTGTATGTATGTATGTTTATTGAAACGTGCCTCAAACACATTGCTTATGGTCCCTTATTGGAAGGAGTGCCGTATGCAATTCGTAACATGTAAAGCATTAACAAATTTTAACCCTTTACCCAACGTAGACGATATCAAAATTTATTATTTCAAAAATCATTTTTTCAATTTTTTCAAAAAGTTTCAACAAAACCATATCATGTGCCCCCTCGTTGGAACGAGCTCGATGAGCTCGTTCAAACGAGGGGTCACATGATATGGTATCGTTGAATTTGTTTGAAAAAATAATATTTTTTTAACTGCTGAATTTACATATTACGCGGGCGGATGCGGCCGATTCGTTGGGTAAAGGGTTAAAGAAAAACATTTTCATTGGTATGTACCTCCAGTTTAAAGGCACAGTTCTATCATCCTAACATAAGTTGAATCGATTGTCTTTTCCTGAATGTTTTTCCTAAATTTGTACATATGCTATAATTAAAAGAGATTAAAACTTACACATTCCACTCAGTTGTTTTAAAGAACGATCAAAATAGTTGTTTCTTTAACTCTTTACCTGAGACGAAAGGCAGACGACACTTGAAAACAAAATCTTTGAAGAACTATTTTTTTCATTTTTTGCGTCCAAAAATAGCTTATGTCCCCTCCGTGGAACGAGCTCAACTAGCTGTCCAGTTCTAGTCGTTACTTTGAGTAAAGGATTAATAAACCTAAAAAATATCAGTTGATACAATACAGACTCAAATGTCAACCCTTCCATTTATGCGGGTCATTCAAAAACACCGTGGCACAATCACGTAACGAGAATCATAGAACATTTTGAGTGCTCTCCCTTACACTGTGTGTGCCATTCATAGGTTAAAATTTGCCTTCTCGTTTTCAGAGCAGCTTTCGAGCTTTGTTTCACATTGAGCTGGAGAGCTACGTCGGATAATAAGTGCGTCAGCCCATTCATTACTTTTTATATCTCAAAAATAGAAACAATAGCACAGAAATATGAAGTCAATTCTAAAGACTGAAATAACGGATCGTCAAAAATGGGATTGAAAGGAATTGTGATCCGTTTTGTCCAACCGTTAATGAGGATATGATCTTCACCGAATATTCTTTAAATAAAATAACGGCCTTGGGCAAACATTTTTTCATTTCAAAGGCTTCCGGTTGTCTACTTCAAACGTACAAGCAGGGTCCTTAGAAAGCACTAAATCGGGCCTTAAAAAACCATTGAAAAATAAATTAACCGCAAAAGTTTCAATAAATAGTTAATCTGTATTGTCTTAAATTTCTGCTGGTTTGTAACCAAAATATTCCATCTATACTTCTGGGAAAATTCTCAAGTTTTTACTCCCAATTATACCGTCAACATAATTTTTTATAACTGAAAGACAGTTCGGCTTGAGCCAAATTGTGAAATACTACCCTAGATCACCTTAACCTTTTCATCTTATCTTGTAACACACCTTTCTACAATTCGCCGCCACTGCAAGCCTTTTCTGAGGGAGAAAATTGTGAAGAGAAATGAGTGGACCTTGGGTATCAATTCAGATGAAAAATTTCAGCATGGGTGAAACCGACGGAGAGACTAGCATCTCCATCTGATGAAGGTTAATAGGGAGACATATCTCTGAAAAGTGTAGAAAGGTACATACACAGAACGACACACGCGTGTGAATGGGTTAATCGATATGGCACGAGTGCCAGCGCGGAAGGATAAAACCAGAGGCCACAGCTCTGTGTTTATTACCCGCGTTCGTGTCTATAAAAACAGTTATTAGAACACTCAGCATTTCATTTGACAACTATATACAAAAAGAGCACATATTATTGCCAACCAAATTTGCGAGGGGAACCCGTGTCTCGTGTTACGATTTGGTACCCTGAGTTCCAGTGTGTTCTATCTGCCTACGCAGTTGCAGACTGTTGGACTTCTATGCTAGAGCTCCCAAGTTCGATCCCCGTCCGGGACGACGCGCGTCGTGTCCTTGGGCAAGGCACTTTATCCCGGTTGCCTACGTGGGTGCACGATGACGCAGTGTACTAAGGTGTACTGCACGTCGATGGTGCACATGTCTTCAACCGCTGTAACCCTGCTTGAGCGGAGCTTGAACAGAGTTAGAATGTCGAGGAGCTGACAATTGATCGTCAGTAGCAGGAGAGCGATGGACCGGGCCTCGTTGGATGGACCCCGGGCTGGACTCCGGAAGTGACGTCCTGTCACGTGACCTGGTGGCGCCATGTTTGGTTGTAATGGTAACCCGCGTGAGCGGCCATCTTGTGACGTCATCTCCATAGCGATACGTGGTGTGAGTGCGCATGCGCAGCGCATGTTGTTAGGGTGATACGTGTTTCCGTAGTCCATTTTGTAAACTGGAGGACGCCATCTTGGTTTCTATGGTAACACGTGGTTGCTATGTGACCCAATTTTCTGCAATGGGACGGGGGAAGTTTCAGAGGGTGTGTTCGATTGAATTAGAGTATATCTAATTACCTAAATAGACACAACCATCCTTGCAAACTCCCAAAATCTACACTAAACCACCAAAACGGACATGTGAAGTCCCATTTTGGGCATATAAAAATAACAGGTAATGCTATAGGACCCATATATCTCCTGGGGTATGTTCTATTTAATAGGGGCACAGGACCTGATATTTCCAGAATCCCATTTTTAATGCCTATTGCATATGCTACTCTAACCCTAACAGTCTGTCCAGTCCAAACTATCTCTGGTTCTCTCGTCCAAGTCTTATAATCACCAGTGCTTGATTTCCCATAATCTCTATGCAGAGTTATCTCCCCTGTGTACAACAAAACCCTTTATCATTCCCAAAACCAGTAAGCTATTGAGCAGTTACTGATAAACCATTGCTCGAACGACTGAAAGCAGATCGAGCAAATGAGCTTTAGAGCAATTACTCGATCGAGTGACTCGCACATATTGCTCGAACGACTCGAATCCCATCGAGCAAATGAGCTATCGAGCAATTGCTCGTTCGAGTGACTCGCACATATTGCTCGTCGGGTAATTTCAGGAAAAGGGAATTCCAAAGATCATATGTTTTCCAAAAAAGCGATTCCACAAATGGGATTCCAAAAAAGGGATTCCATCAGTGGGATTCTGTTTTATGTCTAGTGACTCGCACATATTGCTCGAATGACTCGAATCCCATCGAGCAAATGAGCTAACGAGCAATTGCTCGTTCGAGTGACTTGACATACGACTCTTCGACTCATTTCAGAAAAAAGGGAGCAATGGTTTATCAATATCTGCTCGATAGCTTATTGGTTTTGGGAATGATATAGGGTTTTGTTGTACACAGGGCGGATAACTCTGCATACAGATTATAGGAAGTCAAGCACTGGTGATTATAAGACTTGGACGAGAGAACCAGAGATAGTTCGGACTGGATAGACTGCTAGCGTTAGAGTAGCATATGCAACAGGCATTAAAATGGGATTCTGGAAAAATCAGGTCCTGTGGCCCTATTAAATAGAACAAACCCCCAGGAGATATATGGGTCCTATAGCATTACCTGTTATTTTTTATACCCAAAATGGGACTTCACTGGACGTCAATGGATGAAATATTATGAAACATGTCACATCAATTTCTAATCAACTATCGCTGCGATAAAGCATAGTTGGTTAATGCCAAACACTGACAATAGCATTAACAGCTGTTGTAGGCGCTTCCGTCAGAATCAACGGCACCCTAATAATTAGAGTCACGACTAATTTAAATGGCATAGAACAGGGGTGGATGCAGAATTAAGATTTGTTTTGTTGACACCTGCATGCATTTATATTAAAACACCCTTGAACTGGCAGCGCCCCACCCGCCTCCCCAGCATAAATCAGCCACTACAGAATATACCAGCTCGACCATCGATCTTCTTTTGAGAAGCTGGTGATGGGCTCTCCATCTGTAAATCACATCACAGCGTACGTCGACAAATGCAAAGATATACATAGATCCTATCCCATTAACAGTTACAAAATTGAAGGTTGTTTATGTAACAGAGGTTTCAATTGAAACTAATGGTGCACTTTGTAATAAATAATATTTATAATAATAATTTTTTAAGAAAAGTATAATAGAGACAACTTTTCATTTGATAAATATTTTAATTCCGCTATTTCCTATTATTTGTTCTGAAAAACTCTAACTATTCCTTCATGAGCCACTTTCATTGAACTATCAACTTACCTAACAGGCCCATATGTATATCTCCACATCTCCAAGCACACCAATCGGTCCCTGGTCACAAGACGTAACTTCTTATGGTAGCCAAAGCAAACAGCTATGTTATGTCGTTATTGTTACGTAACACGTATTACAATTTTATATGGCCAGTTCGTGTTAACACTATGTCAGAGTACTACACTGCAAAAAATATAGATTCTTTTTAGAACCAAAACTGGTTCTAATCTTGTCCCTGAGATGGAACCAGTTCTGTTTAAACAGTATTTGTTTCACACCAAATAAATTTATAGAGATTAACATTAAATATTAACAGAATTAAACATTAATTGAGGGGGTTTCAGCCGTAAGTTTAGAGCTTATACGAGGTTGTCTCAAATCATTATTAAGCAAAGGAGATATGAACAGTTGGCATATCGAACCAGTTCTGGTTCTGTATAAAACCAAAATACCACGTATTTCTATTCGCTTTGTTTCAAAATGTTTGGCGACTGCGTTGAATAAGCTCCAAATTTACTGCTGAATCTACTTTAGTTCGTGTATTATTCTGTTAAAACTGAATGCTAATCTTGGTAAATTTATTTGATTTGAAATAAATACTGTTTAAACTAAATTGGTTCCATCTCAGGGACAAGATAGAACCATTTTGTTTTTGAAAATGACCTTTATTTTTTGAAGTGTATGATTACATAGGCATGCAGAGAATTTGGATGGATCGTGACTGAGTCGCGATCCCGTCGAAATTCTCTGCTAGCTTTCCTTCCCACAACACTGCAGAATGTTATAAAACGAAAAGCAACAACACTGAATATGTTGGATGCTGTTTGGTTAGTTTTTTTCTTGATTCGGTGGTGATTACGTCGTTACAATTTCTTTTTTAAACCCTTATTCGATACAATGCAGACATTGGAAAATGTTCTAGATACACCACGCGTGGAATCTGGATTACGCGTAAGAATGTCGTGTGAGAACGCATCTGATTGGACATTGTGCGTCTGGTTAACGGTATGCCGTGAATAAATAATAAATAATAATTAATTTTAAATAGCGTGAAACCACCAAGGGTGCTCTAAAACGCTTTACATATTGTAGAACACAAGCTATGAAATAAATGATTTGAACAGATGAGTAATAAGCTGTTTCTTGGAAGCAAGTAAACTTGGTTGTCACCGAAGATGTGGGGGTAATGCATTCCAGAGTCTTGGACCAGAACCGAGAAAGCCCACTCGCTCGCCAATGCAGATCGCGCAAAAAGTATGGTCAGTGTAAAATGGTCAGAAGAACGAAGACTGCGCATAGGTATGTGTCGAGAGAGAAGCTCACACAGGTATGCAGACGCAAGACCATGAATGCATTTAAATACCAGCATGAGAATTTTAAAATGCACTCGACCTTCGACCGGAAGCCAATGTAGAATCTTCAAGATGGGAGTGATATGGTCGAAGAGTTTAGCATCACTGATAATTCGAGCAGCAATATTCTGGATTCTCTTCAATTGCTGCAGCAATGTATGTGGCAGATCAAGGAAAAGAGAATTGCAATAATCCAAATGAGAGGTAGTGAAGGAATGAACCAGTTGCTCCAAAGCTCTGCCGCCGAGGAATGGACGGAGCTTACTCAGCTTTCTGAGTTACCAGTTGCAAGTTTTACTAATGTTTTTAATATGAGGTTCGAGGGAGAGGTTGGCATCAAAAAGCACCCCTATATTTCTAGCACTATTAGTAGAATCACCAACATCAAATGACTGAACATGAGAGGGGAAAGATGTTCTCTTCCTTGAAATGACCAATACCTCTGTTTTTGAATCGTTCATTTTGAGCCGGTGACTGGACATCCACTGTCTGATGGGGTTGATAGATTTTTCCATTTCAGACACAGTGCCGGCTATTTTAGAAACATCAGATTGATTGAATGTCAAGTAGAGCCGGGTTTCATCAGCATAATGATGGTGTAGGACGCCAAGATCTCTCAGCATTCGTCCAAGTAATGCTGTGTAAATGATAAACAGTATGAGACCAAGAACTGAGTCCTACGGCACGCCGCAATTCAATGTTTCACTTTCAGATTTAGTGGTTTCAATATAAATTTGTTGAGAACGATGTTCAAGATAGCCATGAAACCATTTTAGAACAATCCCTGTAACCTCATGTTGATTCAGAACATCGAGTAGAAAGTCATGATCTACTGTTTCAAATGCAACCGAAAGACCCAAAAGCAAGAGAAGAAAAGCTTTTCCATGAGATAAGACACAGCTGATGTCATTGTGCACCCGTAATTAGGCAGTTTCTATACTATGATTGAATTTGTATGCTGATTGAAAGGGTTTTACTAGACCGTTTACAGATAGATGCTTGTTAAGCTGACTGACAAATCGTTTCAATGATCTTAGAAACAAATGCCTGGTTTGAGACAGGCCTGTAGTTCTTCAAGTTCTAGGGTAAAGTGATGGTTTTTAATGAGGGGTGACACTGAGGCTATTTTCATAGCATCAGAAACATGTCCTTCAGAAAGTGAAGCCTGAACAATGTTAATGATTATCGGAACAAAAGGTGTTAACACAGACTTTAAGAGCGACGTGGGAACTGGATCAAGGTTATTAGATTTGTTGGGTGATGAGAGAATGAGTTTTGACACCTTGGCCTCAGATACCGGAGAAAATTCTGAAAATAAGGTTTTATCATCAGATTCATTGGTCGAGGTGAAACTGTTTCACCAATACTTTCCTGAAAAGTCTGATTTTGGAAATGAAATAATCACGAATCTTGACACCAAATCAGCAACTGTTGAGTGTTCAGGAAGTATTTCATGTTTCGTGTCAACAAGTAACTGGTTTGTGATGTTAAATAAAGCTTTACCGACAGACGTGTTTGCAACGTTGTAATAGTTACGTTTAGCATTTTTTATCAAATTATTTGTCATGTTCCTTTGTCTGCAGCATTTAAAGGTGCATTTCAGGCTTGGTGTTATTGCTCCAACTTGCGGCGCTCCTGTTTGGTATCACGGATGTTCTTAGTAAACTAGGGTGCATATTGTCAAGGCACAATTGCAGAATGGCTGAAAGGGTGTTATTGTACAGAGAAACCAATGCGTCAGATGACTCATTTTCACTTCGTGACATCAAAGTGAGGCTGAATGTAACTGTTAGAGAATCAAGATCTGCAGATTTAATTTTTCGAAAAGTAATCGACTTTTTTCTGTTCATTCTGTTTAGTCAATGGCATGAATGAAGATACTGTAAAATGGTCAGATAAAGCTGGATCGTGCACAGAATGCTTCGACACAAAACAGTGTCAACACAGAAAGTTACCAGACCGCCAAAGGTGATATTTGTCTTTAACCCTTTACCTAATATGAAAAGCAGACGACACTTGCAAAAATAATTCTTGAATAACTAATTTTTTTCATTTTTTGTCTCAAAAACATAGGTTTTTGAGACAAAAATGAAAAAAATAATGAAAATTAATTGGCGATTTTTGAGAATAGCGCTGGCCGGTTTAGGCCGTTACGTTAGGTAAAGGGTTAAAAATGTCAACTCCATTCCCTTAATTCAAGTTTAATCGTGTTATAAATACAGTGTACATCTCGGGAAGAGTACGGGTAACAGGTAACGGTTAACAGGAAATAGCGACCCTTGGGGGAGACTTTCTTGTATTTCACGTGCGCCTTTGGCGCTCGTGAAATACAGGAAAAACTCCACAACGGGTCGTTGATTCCAGCCCCCGTATTATACCCTCGTTGTGTTCTGTCTTATACACATTCATTGCTGCTCTGTTCCTCCTATTGCAGCTACTATTTTCTCTTTCCTGACAACACACTCGTATGCTAGCCGTTTGAGGACAACAGGTCGAGAGAAAAGTAAAGGCCTCACTCCAATTCACTTTTCTATCGGACGATTCATCTGGGCCACAACTTCGAACAGTGTTTTTGGAGCTCTATTGTAGATTACTTCTACCAACACCGATACCAATATAACTACTGGTCTCGTCGCTCTGTTGGTAACTTTATTTTTATTTCAGGACGTCCATTGGCTACAGATTTGACGGCTATGAGCGTCATATGTATATCCACCGCATTTTTTCCACCACGATGTCTGCTGCACTGTTTACTGCCAACAGCGGACTATATCCATACTGTCTACTGATATCCACTGTTCTACCAAAGGAATCTCGGTATATTGGCTTCCCGTGCCACAACTACTGTTGCCACAACCCCTTTAGGCTGTTACTACCTCAACCAGCCAAAAGCTTCAAGTTTAATGCTTACATTTTTGTATTCAATATATTAATAATAATGCAATGTTAACGTCTAGAATCCACCGCAGTGCTCTCTGACTTAACTTCTTTTAACTATGTGATAAAACATTAATGGAAAGTCAACAAATAATAATTTAATCAGTTGCCCCGCCTCTGCGTTTGATTGGTTGAAAGCATACAGCGTAAAAGTCGTCAAAATCGTATAAACCAAATCACACCATGATTTGGAATGTCGCTACACGTTCGCACATCCGATCAAACTTTGAAGACTCTGGAAGTCCCGCCCACCCAATCTAATTGTCACCGTGAGGGCGTGACGGCAGACTGATAGATGGATAACAAGCTTGTAAACAAAGATCAATGATCGATTTTTCATCGCCTCCAGTCAGCGAGAATATAATGATAATTTCTCGGGAACAATTGAATTTAATAAAATATACCGAAGTGGGAGACGAATAAAAGATCATACACCCAAACATGATTTTGGGGGAACTTAAAAAACTGTTTTAATGATATTGTTACGTGACTTGCTAAATAACTGTCGTCTGCGATCGAAAATCAAAACAACAAACAATTTGACAATGATTGACGTGACCTGTTTGTGGCACACTTTCCTGAGTTTGACTGTTGTCTTTTGCGAAAATTAAAAGTTTTTCGTTCACGTACACATAGTTTTTATATTTTAATATTACAGCTGAATTAAATTATAAGAAATAACAGTTGTTTTCCTTCGGTTTATGCGATATAAACCGAAAATTTTCAGCACAAGCTTAATCATAACTCGCTACGCGAGTTATGAAGCTTGTGCTGAAAATTTTCGGCTTATATCGCATAAACCGAAGGAAAACAACAGTTATTTCTTAAATATACGATTTACATTTCAAGGAAATAAAATGCTAGTTAACTTCACATCAGAATACAATTCCATTTGTAATTTATTTTTTTGGTGATGTATGGCCCACAAGTAAAGTAATACTTTTGATTGCTTTTTTTTAAAAAAAAAATAGCATTGTTAATTTTTATACCTGTGCTATTGTCATATTCTATTTTATAAGCTTAAAAGAAACTATAATCACATCAATTCATGTATTTATATCAGGCTGAACCAAGGTGTAAATATTGCAAGAGTGCGAGGGTTATTATTTACACCGTATCATCCAACCAGTCAAATCATTACGCTTCATTATGTCATGAAATAACGAAAAACCTCGATACGAGGCTTGCCTGCGCCTGATGCAAATATGGATCACGGACAGTTAGATGATGTTAAGGTCTTCATACATTAGATACGATGCGAACTTTCTGAACGTTGCGCTGAGATGAGAAATAGCGAATCTTCTCTTTTTGCAGTTTAGACAGAATGTTTTAGTCATGATTCTTAAGTTTCTATAGAACACAGACAATAAAAAACCACAACTTGGACCAAGGTGCTGAATGAAACAGGAAATCTCTGAATTTAACCCTTTGAGACTTTAATTATCCTGACGTTCAAACGTCACCGAGAATTCAATTTCTTCAACGTTTTTCAAAATGCGACGCCAAACGTCGGAAAGTACAAATAACAAAATATTTTTCGCATTAGTGATTATCTGGTTGAGGGCTACATTATTTTTGGTGGTCTGAATTTGTTATTCAAAACTTGTTTTATTACAAATTATTGGAGAGTGCTAACAGGCACTCTTCAATAATTTGTAATAAAACAAATTTATGTAAACAAAATATCATTTGTGTTTGACTGAATATGAAATATAAGCAAGGAAAGTGTTGGCTCTTGCTCTGGTATCGTCATTTTTTGAAAGCCCTGATAGTGGCTTCTAGCACTCAACCAGTTAAGAAGTCTTGACAGCAGGATTATATTAGTATTTTAAGCTGCGATAACATTTGGCTCAACGGTTGTCACTGAGCACTATTCGGGAGAAAATAGGAATTGAGGTGATAGATAGATAGATAGATAGATAGATAGATAGATAGATAGATAGATAGATATAGATAGATAGATAGATAGATAGATAGATAGATAGATAGATGGATGGATGGATGGATGGATGGATGGATGGATGGATGGATAGATAGATAGATAGATAGATAGATAGATAGATAGATAGATAGATAGATAGATAGATAGATAGATAGATTAGATAGATAGATAGACAGATATTTATTTATTTGGCAGCACATTTAACACATACATATACAATCATCAAAAAACAATAGATCAGTAAAAACATGCTGCTCGGGAATGTCATAGCCTATCTGGCTGTCTTTCTGTCATTCCCTTAATTGATACTATTATACTTGGCAGGGGGGGGGGGGGAACTGTTATTTACGTGAAGTGCTATTCGAAAATGTCCTGCAGAGTACCATCCTTCAAGGATGGTCCCAGAGAGTAGTTTTTAGTCATGAAATTGTAACAATCAACGTATACCCGTTGATTGTAGCCTGTTAAAATACTAGTTTATTGAGTTGAACCTGCCTGTGTTGGTCCTTCTCTGTCTAATACGTCGCCATTGTATCGAAGCTGCAATAAGCCTCGACCTCGGGCGAAAAAAGTAAAAATAATAAGTCCATCCTGAGGCCTCTGCCCATTTAAAAGTAGTGTTACCAACAACAGCAACAAGAATCACATCAGTGGCAACAGCAACTCTAACTGGGTATAAAAGGGAATTTTTATTAATATGAACGGTATCAAATTTAAACCATGCTTGTTAATTACTTTCTTTTTCAGTGAAACCAGACTATGCGGCCTCCCATTGGAGAGGGCTGGACTCGCACCAATGGCGATCACATAATCTGGTCTCTCTGAATGTTTTAAAGATTTTTATTTTTCACTCTTGTGTTTGTTTATTTGTTTGTTTATTTATTTATTTATTTGTGTTTAATTAGCGCACAATGGCTTATAGTGACCACAACATGAAGATGCAGTCAAGGTTAGTCAATAGTTTATTCACGTGTTGTCCACTTCAAAGGACTTCCACCCCAAGCCCTAGGTGACTGGGTCCCATTTTACCAGGACAACAGAGCTTGTTTACCACAGTAAACAAGAAGTGCCTCACTTCCCGGAGTTCCCACGGGGGTCTTGTCAATTGGTTTTTGTTTCGTTAGGAATGCGGTCAACAGCAGCGAGAAGGACCACACAGGCAACTTAACTTGCTTAGTCAAATGGTTGCAGGATGAGATCGAGAACATTTAGTAGATCAGGTTGACATTTAAAAAGCTGTTTTATACTATTCTGTACAGTCTGGACATTGTGGAATGTTTCGTCTCCACCTGTATTCTACTCCTTTGATTGGATAGCGCCCGTCAAACATCAGCTGATGTCTACGTCGCGTTCTTTTGACGGCTTGTCTTTCTCAAGAGCGACATTATTCATTAAGACGTAGAATCGGGTGTATTATGGAGTGATTCTTTCCAAATCCAAATTGGTACTGGTATAAAAAGCCGTGACAGTCAAGGTAACTTGTAAGTCGACTGTGCATAATTTTTCCAGAATTTTTAAAAAGGCTGGTAAAATACTGATTGGTCGATAGTTGTTAAACACTTCTTTATCTCCAGGTTGTAAACTGGGGTAAATTTAGCAATTTTCAGTTTTGAAGGGACAATTCCAGTAGAAAACGATAAATTTATGATATGTGTTATTGGTTGGACAATTTCTGTTGATATATCTTTTAACAGCTTGATAGATAACCCATTATTATCTTTACTATGCTTGGGGTGTAGATTACGTATACAGCTAATGACCTCCTCGGAACATGTTGGAGTAACAAAAAATGAATTAGTAGTACTATTATTGAGAAATTCCGAAAAATGGTGACTAGTTGTTGGTAATTCACTATTAACCTGTTTGCCTACATTCACAAAAAAAACAATTAAATTTGTTGGCAATGTCTTTGTGGTTGGTATATTCCACTCCTCCATCAAGAAAACTTGGTGATAACACTTCAGTACGATTTGATTTGCAGATTGCTTGTCGCAATATTTCCCAACATTTTTTAACGTTGTTTTTGTTGGCTGTTAGAACTGTATTGTAATAGTCAGCCTTACAAACACTTTTGAGTCTATTAAAAATTATACAGTAATTTTTGTACTGCTCCACATTTTCGATTGTGGGGGACTTCAGTTTTTTCACAAGTAATTTTTTCTTTCATAATGATGATTGGAGCAGTCCAGATGTCATCCAAGGTTTACGCTTAATAAACTTCTTCGGAATAGACACGCGTTTTAGAGGAAATGCAGTTTCAAATGCTTTGTTAAAGTTATCTAGAAAGCAGCCATAAGCTTCAGATGGGCATGATGAAGTGAAAGTGTCCGAAAAATCACACGTATTTAATAGGGCCTTAAATTTATCAACGTTCTCCTGTTTAAAGGATCGTTTAAGTATACGGCTATCATTATATTGTTTTTTTATGGAGCTCTTCAATGTAAAATGTGGCAAAGTGATCTCTCACATCTGTATTTATGATTCCACAAGCATAGTTACTGGTATTATTACGAAATATATGGTCAGTTAGGGTCGCTGATTGGTTAGTAATTCTTGTAGGTCTTGTGATAACAGGCATAAAGCCTTCGCAGAACATGGAATCAACAAAGGAGTTTATTTTAGTGTGACGATTAAAATCAAGTAAATCGATGTTGAAGTCACCCATAAGGTAGACTGTTTTCTTTTCAGAGTTTATTTTATCCACTAATTCGTATAATGTATTTAAAAACATATCAAAATGGGCTTTAGGGGCAGTGTTAGGTCTATAAATGATTCCAACAATGCATTCATGTTTCGTTGTTATTTCTACGAATTAATATCGCATAAACCGAAGGAAAACAACAGTTATTTCTTATAATTTAATCCGGCTGTAATATTAAAATATAAAAACTATGTGTACGTGAACGAAAAACTTTTAATTTTCGCAAAAGACAACAGGAAAATGTGCCACAAAAAAAATAATTCTTGCATAACGAATTTTTTTCATATTTTGTCTCAAAAACATAGGTTATGACCACTCGTTGGAACGAGCTCGACGAGCTCGTTCCAACGAGGGGTCATAACCTATGTTTTTGAGACAAAAAATGAAAAAAATAATGAAAATTAATTGGCGATTTTTGAGAATAGCGCTGGCCGGTTTTGGCCGTTACGTTAGGTAAAGGGTTATTTTTGTCTTGGGAGCATGGCTTGTGATCCCTCATTGGATTGAGCTCAAAGAGCTCACTGTGGCGGGGGGTTGCAGACAATGTTTCTGAGACGAGACTTGAGAAAATAATTAAATTCATGGTATCCCCCCTTCCAATTTGACAATCCAATTTGACAATTCATTGCTCTGTGTTTCGGGGTCGGGAACTGAGAACATAATAAAATTTGAACGGCAATGTGTGTGTACAAACCCTCCCATATAACATGTATTCTCCCCCATACGACAATTCCATAACCTTTGCGTTCAGAGAAAAAAACATATTTTGAAAGGAAAATGTCCCCATCCAATTACTCCAAAATTCTTCATGTTTTTTAAATATAGTTTGCTAAGGCTTGGCAAAGGGGTTGCCTCGAGTATTCTGAAAGTTTGCCTTTCTTTCTGTCGTCAGTGCAACGAATACTTATTTCATTGCTCATTAATTAGTCATGTAATTCCTTCAAAATTCACAAACCAAAAGTATGGCTAATAAAATCACCCTTGATGAGATCGAGAACAGTAGTCATTATGACTTTGTGTCAACTTTTAATGACACAATAACCAATAACACAAATGATACATTCTCCCCCCCCCCCCCCCTTTTCGCTGACTGATCTTAATTGTAAGTATTACAACCCTGAACAAATCCAAGTCTTTCCCACAGTTAATAACAAAACCTTTTCTGTCTTCAATATGAACTGCCACAGTCTTAACTCCAATTGGGACCACCTTCATGATTTAATCTGTGATATCCAACCGAATAATAATTTATTTGATATCATTGGCCTAGCTGAAGTTTTTAATATTCGACAAAACATTTCATATGAGCTTGAAGGTTATCATCCCTTTATTACTCGTACGCGACCTCCAGAAGATGACGGTAGGGATGGGGTAGTAGTATTTATAAAGGGTAACATATCTTACAAAGTACGTGAAGACTTGTCAATATTTATACCCCATGTGTTTGAATCTGTTAGAATTTCATCATTTGCCCCGCCTCTGCGTTTGATTGGTTGAAAGCATACAGCGTGAAAGTCGTCAAAACCGTATAAACCAAATCACGTAATGATTTGGAATGTCTACACGGTCGCACATCCGGTCCAACTTTGAAGACTCTGGAAGAACCGCCCACCCAATCCAATTGTCACCACGAGGGCGTGACGGCAGACTGATAGATGGATAACAAGCTTGTAAACAAAGATCAATGATCCGTTTTTCATCGCCTCCAGTCAGCGAGAATATAATGATAATTTCTCGGGAACAATTGAATTTAATAAAATGTACTGAAGAGGGAGACGAATAAAAGATCATACATCCAAACATGATTTTGGGGAAACTTAAAACAATTGTTTTTTATTTACGCGAGTTATGAAGCTTGTGCTGAAATTTTCGGTTTATATCGCATAAACCGAAGGAAAACAACAGTTATTTCTTATAATTTAATCCGGCTGTAATATTAAAATATAAAAACTATGTGTACGTGAACGAAAAACTTTTAATTTTCGCAAAAGACAACAGGAAAGTGTGCCACAAACCGGTCACGTCAGTCATTGTCAAATTGTTTGTTGTTTTGATTTTGCATAACGAATTTTTCTTGCATAACTTTGCAGAAACTGCCTGGTAATGCTGATTTGCACAAAATGTCCTTTACTACTCGCGGTGCGTGATGAGTAATGGAATTGGCAAAAACTACCCAATAGTACTGATTTGCACAAAATGGATTTGTCAATTTTGGGGGGAACATACTATCCACTTTTATTATACACTTTTATGATTCCCACTTCTTGTCTCAGAAACACAACCAACAACCCCTCACTGCAACGAGCTCCTCGAGCTCATCCCAATGAGAAGTCACAAGCTATGTTCCCGAGTCAAAAATAAACAGTTTTTGGTAATTTAAAAACATTTGTACAAGTGTCGTCCGCTACCAAAATAAAGTTTTTAATGATTTATAGTTGAATTAAAATGAGTACCATTTGTCTTAATTGACTTAATTGTGAGGGGGGTGGGGGTGGTAGTGTTGGAACCAAGAAATAAGGGAGTATGAACTGTTGACTAGAACATGATATATTTACACCAAGTATTGATATTGTGGGGGAGGAGAGGATTGGTGGTGGTAGACCTGGAACCAAGAAAAAAAGGGGGTATGTACTATTGACAAGAACATGGTATATTTACACCAAGTATTGGTATTGGGTTACTAGTTGTTTTTCTTACTAAATTAATGGTAGTGTTTGTTGTAATAATAAAAATAATAATAAATGTATTTCAATCTGTAAAACTTGTTATCCATGGTGGGCAAACAAAATATCAATGTTTGATTTCGTACGTCATAAGACGTACAAAAGTGTCAAAGGTTTAATTTTGTTGCGTTGCGTCTAAATTACTTTAAGCACGACTGACACTTTTCGTCATTGGATGAGATTTACCGGAAAGTTAGTCTCCTTAATTTTCCAAAGCTGTCACTAAATTTAACACTAAAAGTATGGAAATTTCATATAAAGATTAAAATTTCTAAATTGTTGGGAATTTGTGTCATCGATGTGCACATCATTTCACAAACTTCAGGCATTTTCCTGCAGAGGGGTATAAAAATACACAAGTTGGCGTTTTACATTTTTTTTCAATGAATTTGAACGTTTGACTGTTTCTCTCTGTTGAAGCCACTTTTAAAAATAAGGTGCCTAGGAGGTGAGACTTGATATTTTTTTACTGGGAATAATAAAAACTTGCAAATTACTGTTTAAACAGAGCCAAACTGGACACTTGAAGATACTGATGGATATTTTTAATTTCGTATCTTCGGTAAACTGGTTACTTCTAATTAGCTTGCCATAAAAGCCAAGTGTCCTTTTGTTACTTTTAATAAACAAAAACAACTCCCGGAGCTGTCTATTGTTTTGTTTATTGAAAGTAACAAAAGGAAACTTTGCTTTATTTTCTACTCATGTTATAGGGCAGAGGTGTTTTCGCAACCGTTACTTGCTTCTTAATTGGACCTTCCTTGAGCGTCTAATAATTTTAAGGAAGATAACCGTATCGAAAGTAGATTCTCATGACGATAAAAGTAAGGAATGGTGATTTTATATTTCTGTCAGCGCATTGGTCTCATTGTAGTTAGTATTTGTGTTTGTTGAAAAGCTAGGCTCACATTTGACGCATCACACCATGTAGATAGAAATTACAATATCAGATAACGATTGGGTATATGTTACTTTACAGCAAGGGACGGAACGCTAGCTTCGCATTTCGTGTGTGAATGCATTTATTCTCATTCCATGTGGCATTTTAAGGCATAGAGGGCAAGGCACAAAGGAAGGCATCCAAAAACCTGATATCGTAAGAAAAATGGTTGGGCCAGTTATCTTAACCCTTTATCCAATATAACGGCAAAAACCGGCCAGCGCTATTCTCAAAAAAATTTCATTATTTTTTCATTTTTTTGTCTCAAAAACATAGGTTATGACCCCTCGTTGGAACGAGCTCGTTCCAACGAGGGGTCATAACCTATGTTTTTAGACAAAAAGTGAAAAAAATTAGCCATTCAAGAATTTTCTTTGCAAGTGTCGTCTGCTTTTCATGTTAGGTAAAGGGTTAAAGATAGACATATGCGTTGGAAATGCAAGTTATATTGAAAATCGCGTGGGATCATTTCAAAAAGGGATGGTAGAAATTGTTTTAAATGAAGTACAAAAATACAAATTTTAATCAAGCTGTTAAATGAAGCATCCAGTAATGCAATAAAAAAAAAAAACAATGCAATAGAGGCAACTTGTAATGTGATAAAAGCGGTTAATATCATTCGAAATTATCGGAAGTGGAAATGCTTAGTTAAAAAATATAATGATAAAATCTTCAATCTTTTGAGTGGGAGTGGCAAAAATCGAGAATAGATCAGTCAAACAATTTGAGCGATCTTATATTACAGTGCAATCCAATAAATATCCACTCCCTACTTTCACATCAGTTACCCACACTTAATACTACAGAGCTGCCAAGTTTCACAACCGGTTCCATAGTTCCACTCTCTCTCAACTGCGTCTTACAAGCCACCGGTTGAATAGTGAATTATCTCCTCGTTCTACCTATGGAATGCTTACTCATCAGACATCAGCTCTCCTTTGCTTACGTCTGACTTTCAACAACAAAATAACCCCTTATGTTATGTCTTTTCATCTCCTATGGTAAATTGCAGGGGCGTAGCGAATGCTTTTTGTTGAAAGGGACGTGACACCCCGCCAATAATGCTTTCAGGTGGGACATTTTCATGTGGACTGGAGTCTTAAAGTACGGCCACCGAGCACTGGTTACTTTCCACAGGTTGGCAATACTTCCACGGACGCAATAATATTAGATTCCAAACACTAATTATAGGTATAATCCTAAAACACATTAACTAATGAAGCACCTGGTACCACCCGGTGCGTCATTAATACAAAATTTTCTGATGATGATTTTTATGTACTGGGTAAACCCATACGTGGACATCACTGCCCATGTGTAGATTACGACCAGTCCACGGCGAGGCTACTGTAGATATCTAAGCCCTTTTGCTAGTGATCATGTACTTTCTTACGGGACTAGATTTGAAACTTGTATGGACTAATGTCACACTTACCCACTGTAAAGCATACAAATGAATATCTAATCTACCCGATTCGGGTAGTTCGTTTAAATGTAATAAATGAATACTAAATGTGCATTTTATTTTTTCCACAAATAAATTTCAAAAAAGTCATTAGTTTTTTATCTATAATCTCGGCTGACCAATATTCCAGCTACATCAGCAAGGCATGCCTTCGGCGAAGGCATGCCTTGATGATGTGGTTGGAATACTTTATCAGTCAGAACGTGAGCCATCACAGTTGGAACAAATCATGTTTGCACCTCACAGACAGTCGTCATTTTCACGACGCCCCTGGTAAATAAAATCTTGTTGAGAACTTATTTCTTTTCAACTTTCAATTGAAATTTGTTTGTGCGTCCTCCATCAAATGAGAAAAATGTTTTATTTTGAGTGGATATTGTTGGACAAATGATGTTTGCTCTCCGTTTTCAGACATAATCGAGCAGGGAGGGCGGTGGCTCAGTTGTTATGGCATTGGATATCAAACCGAATGGTTCACTATTCGATCCTCGCCAGGGGTAACTGCGTTGTGTCCCTGAGCAAGGCACTTCACCCCGATTGCCCACGTGGAGGGAAAGGTGGCGCTGTTTGCTAAGACATACTGAACATCGATGGTACATTTATGTTCAACAAATGCCAACCCTGCTTGTGTGAAGTTAGGACGTTGGGGTCTCTGGTAGTTGCTCGCCACTGCTTGTTTTATTCTCTCCGGGTACTCCATCTTCCTCCACCCGTAAAAAATGTCCTACATAAGATGACCTGGCTGTCGAAAGTGTCGTTAACACCCAATAAATAAATGAATAAATAAATACATGATAATCGAGCAGCCTTCTTGGCCGTGGCCTCGGGTATGCTTCTCAATATCCCCCAAAAGCCTGGTCCACTCCTGGCTTTGTAAAGCTCGAGGTCAGGAAATTTATTATTTCAAGTTGCAGCCGTTAAGCTGAAGAGTTGAAAAAAACTGTCGAAAACCAACCCCTCAGTCAACGCAAAGTTCACATTTCTGAACGTAATAATTCTTTTACGAAATTTGTGATAAATGTGTTGAAAGACGGTGACATTGACTGGCGTGCTAACAAATTGCTCTAGTACGTACCAGTCAAATACATTCATGTGCACTTGTTTTTTTTAAAGCGAATGTCAGTCGAAGGTTGAAATCTATTGACTGATGCAAGAATCTAATAAAACCAACATTGAAGTTTCAATCTAGAAATGAGATTACTGGTTTCAAAACATATTACTTCAGGGAATACTTTAAGGTAATACAGCAGCGATTGCTTAACGCCATGTCACCCGTCAATATTAGATTTTTTTTGCACTTCAGCGAAAACGCGTCACGAAGAGTAACATTTATTAAGATTTGAGATCCAGTAGGATTTATTTTATTTTCTTGACGTACTTGTTTCAGCATATTTACTGCGTTAACCTTTTACTCAAGGTGACGGCAAATACGGTCAGCGCTATTTACAAAAAGCACCATTCAATGTTCAATATTGTTTTCATTTTCAAAAACATAGCTTATGACCTCTTATTGGAACGAGCTCCTTGAGCTCGTTCCAACAAGGGGTCATAAGCTAGGTTTTTGAGATAAAAAATGAAATATTTAGTTATTCAATATTTTGTTTGCCATTGTCGTCTGCCTTTCGTTTTAGGTAAAGGGTTAACTACTGTTTATTTGTTCCATACATATTGATTACTGCAGACACACACACATTTCCGAAGTCCCAAGACTCAAGTATGATGCCTCATAACCCTTTTTAAGGAAATAGTAGAGGTCAAAGAATTTTTGTCTTATAAATTCGCAAACCAGATACATTATCTATGCATTATGTTAGCGCATGTGGTACCCATTTATAATGTATCTTTTAAAAAAATATCCAACTTTAAAATATATTTAATTTTCTCAACACCGTGACCTTCTGGTATCGTCCCAAACACAATAATTTGCAACAGGGTAGGGGAATCTATTTTGCAATCGTAGGAGGTTTTAAGTTATTTCTTTATTGGGGTTTTAACGACACTTTCAGCAGTCATATCAAGTCTGACAATTGTTATACCGAGAAGACCATTTGATATATTCATCCTGAAGCCATATTGCTTTCAGGTTAAAGATATTAATTGGTCTATTTTAAAAATTGATTCTTCTAAATTATGATAATTTTCGAAATGCACTACGCCATTTTGCAAAAGTAAGAATTAAAGAGTGGAATGCGTTCGTTCTCAAAGAAACCTTTGCTCTTCTGTACACGGACACGACTCTCTTAGTTTTCATACCACGAAGCTTTAAGTATTACACTAATATTTACAGCAGAGGTAAGGACAACTGATCGACGGTACATCTATTGTAATTTTAATGGTAATTTTTTTCACATTGTTCCGTTAAAAAAAACCCACAACACTAACTCTAGAGAGGCCTAGAATTGGACAATGGTATTTTGTAACACTAGCCACTGTCTGTAATATTTTAGGTGAAGACAGCGAACATAAGCGTATTTCTTGTTGCTGAATCCAATTTCAGGTTTTGTATTAAGCGACATATGTATCTAGTTTGTTACATATATATATCTGTCAAGGTGAGAGCTTAAATTTACGATTTTGCTGTTTAAAAGAGTTTTTATTTTGATAATCTTTCTCTCTTGGGCTAAAAGCGTAAATATATGTATGTGGCAGACCCCGACCGATTTGAAAAGACGAGCCATCCGTGTATGTAATTAGAAATAAATCAGTGAGGCGCAATAAAAGTGATAACTTTAATGAAGCGGAATCTCAATATGAGCCTATAATGCCTATTAACGCTTGTCTGGTCTAAAACAACGATCTTGCCTGATAAGCTTCAAATAAAAGGCACTCGTTTAGCCATCCAAGGTGATCAGTCATTTAATTATATGGTTATTAATGTCGATAATCTCCCAACCACAAGTAGCTCACATGTAGGGCATATGTTGCATGGACATCATCACTTTCTGTCACAAGTGTCAATATATAGAGAAGGTATGGTACCTTAAATGAATTTGAAAGAGAATTTTAAAATAAGACAGATCTATAGCGGCCAAGTACAAGAGAAGCAATTAAATAGGAATTGATGTCGTTGCGATCGAATAAGACTCGACAATTTCATTCTAGTCTCAAGGCTTGAAAGGCTGGGGATGCCGTATGCTATGGGTTAGAGGAGGTGCGCGTCGGGGCGAAAGTATAGGCACATTGTGATGTACAGTACGTGGAGAGTGCATTATCACTAAATCACCCACAGAGTGGAGATTCCACCCAAGCAATAATTGCAAATTTGTTGCAAAGCATAACCAGCATAAGCAAAGTTTAAGTCAATGGACCTCCGGGTTAAACCCGGAAATCCATTGGCGGAAACATAGCTTGTGTTTCTTGTTTTTTTTTCTTGTCGATATGTACAAAATTTGAAAGTTATAGCTTGGGTGATAACTCCACTCCGTGAGTGATTTATTTACAATCCACTCTCCACGTATTGTATGGGTAACCACAGAGTTCATATTTAGTGTAGAACTGTCGCGGGCCAAGTCGGTAGCCATATATGAGTGTAGGATGCGAAATAGGAAGTAGGAGTCCCGGGAGATCACGAATTAGCATTCAGGTACACGGTATTACCTGTTACATAAGGCAAGCCTTACTTTGGCAGAGTAGGATTTGCCGGTATGAACATTAGTTTGAGGAAAGTAGAGGGAAGCAATTAACCTTCAAGGTAGCGGCTGTTAGATTAAAGGCGTCCGGTAAAGTGACAATACGGTCGAGCCGTGCGTCGAGCGATATAGTGACATTCCAGTTGTACGTTCGTGTTAAGTCGACCAGAGTCCATAGACACTACAATGAGATGAGAAGATCAAGCACCGGCAACAAGAAAGAAGCAACCAGTGACGACAAGATCGCAAACTGACTCAAAAACTGTGTGAGTGGGATGTAATAATAATAACACTTTGGCCGGCCGCTGATTTGTCGCGGTTCTCGGATGAGAAGGCCTTGGTCACCTCTGTACTCGCAACTGCCTCCCTATTTCCACGCTTCTTCTCTCCTCCCCACACCCGGAGACGAACTGCTTGATGACATCCTTAGCCCCATTCTTCCCAATCTCTCCGATTAGCATATTAACCCTCTCGTTTGAGTCTCCCACTAACCATATGTCCTTCATTCCCCCATCCCACTTCCCCATTATACTCCCAGTGAATCTTATTCTTTTAGACTGGTATTTTGGGCATTCCAGAAGAAAGTGTTCCAAGGTCTCCGCCACGCCCAAATTACACATCTGGCACTCCTTTTCACTGTTTTTCCCAATTTTTCCCCTCTGCTCAGCTCAGCTTGAACTCAGCTTGAACAACAGTGATCCCTCAAAGGTGCCATGAAGGTACTCTTCAAAACCAGGCTTCTCTTTATCGCGCAGGCCACCCAAATACCTCTTTGATTTGACCCCCTCTCGTCAATTAAGGTTACCATCCTCCATGACACTTTCTCTGACGATTTTTTACCCTGGTTTGCCCCAACGTCTAGGTCCGAGATCTCCAATGAGTAGTTCTCTATTAGTTCCCTCACCTGGACCATCCACCCTGTCTTGATATTTGAGTTGAAAATTCTCAGGAACATTACTTTACATCATCGGCTGTCGGGGAGATTTACCAAATAATTAAGATAACCGAGTTTCAGTAAGTCTATCCTGTCCTTGATCCTCATCCACCCAAGCTCACCCCTGATTGCTTCTAGTGCTGCGGCAATACTCGACCCCGTTATCCATCGGCCTGCATTGTTCTGCTGGATTTCAAAGCTCTTTACAGCGGTCTGGGTTAGGGGTACCACCTCTGTACCATATGTTATACTTGGCAGACCCACCATTTCGCAAATGGTTTTCCCCACGAAAACCTTATTGAAACTGTTTCTCCCTATAAGTTTCATTTGGTTAAGGATTCGCCTCCCCTTCAGGATCAACTTACTTGTGTGGTTTCGGTAGATACCTCTTCCTGTGATGTTTATATTTACCCCCAGATACTCGATATGAGTGTGATTGACGTTTTGTGTTTTATTCATTGGATTTCCTGTAAGTCACAAGTGACTATATTTTTCTATATGTATTAAAATTGTTATTTTCAGTGAAGCCCTGCTGATTATGTTTTTGATGAAAAGTCACTGACCCCTTCAGGATAAGAACCACTCCTGTAGAAACCAGTTTTGAAAAAAACAGCTTTTGAAAAAATAAATTTTTTTTTTAAAAAATCACCAGTTTTGAAAAAAAAATCACCGTTTTTGAAAAAAACCCCAGCTTTTGAAAATATATTTACCACTTTTGAAAAACAAATTTTAACCACATTTGAAAAAAAATTACCACTTTTGAAATAAATTGTCGTTTTTTCAAAACTAGTTATTTTTTTCAAAACTGGTTATTTTTTTTTCAAAACTGTTTTTTTTTCAAAACTGGAATTTTTTTTATCAAAAGTGGTTATTTTTTTTCAAAACTGGTTATTTTTTTTTCAAAACTGTTTTTTTTTCAAAACTGGAAATTTTTTTTTTTATCAATAGTGGTTATTTTTTTTCAAAACTGGAGAAAATTAATGGAAAATAGTTATTTTTTAGTTTCAAACTTTTTACCAATCTTCAGCCTTCAAAACCGTATGTCGCCTGGTGCCGACTTGAATCTGTCTGACCTGTGCAGGATGCTGGGTGTCGTCTATACAGCTGACAGAAGATATCTGCATTGTTTTGTACGACATCGAAGAATCGCCAGCCTTTCTAATACTAACTCGTCAAAACAAGAGCAACGCGAAGCGTAGCATATGCCCCCTCCCAAAATGCCAAGTGTATCAAACGCCAAATTTATAGAAGTAGCTGTAACCTAAAAAGAACTGACATTATTTGTCGGATTTAAACAAATTTTGCTATGCTTGTACCTCAACATGGGGAAACGGATCCTACAGCAGAATTAATAATTTTGCCGAAGGATTTACTGAATTATTTGCCCTTGTTTAACTTAGGGGATTATTATTGAAAAATGTGTCCGTCCAACATATTTGCTGCTGTGGCACTGTCATTATTTGTTGAAATCAAATAATGTTTGCCATGCTTATACCTCAATATGGGAGAACAGATCCTGAAACAGAATTAACATCTTCGCATAAACATTTACATAGTTATTCGCCCTTGTTTAACTTAGGAGATGATTGCAAAATGTGTCCGTCCAACATATTTGCTGTCATCATATGTTGGATTTAAATAATTATTTCCCCGAAAACTAATTTCGGTGGAATGTAGTCGTGGCGTCGTCTATTTGTCAGTCAGTACGTCCGAGCTAACGAAATGGGTTTAAGTGTTTAGTCGTAAGTACGGATGGGGTTTATGTCTGCCCCGACTGTTTTACGGTTTATGTGGTTATTTTTGGCTTATGTGACTTATTTTCAAGCACAGGTGGGGTTTACGAGTCTTTTTTCACCTTTGGTCACATAGTGCAAATTTATGATCCGGGGGGGGGGGGGGGGGTAGGGCGAGGGGTAGGGGTTAGGGTCAGTCCGTAGTAGGGTAGGATTATGGTTAGCTACCACCCAAAAAATTTCCTAAAAATCACTTTTTTGACTATTTCATGTCCGGCTCAGAACTGTTTTATCTCTTGACCTAGGCTTATGGTGTTTGGCATGTGGGTGTATCACCATGAGGTTATGTGTCGCGTATCATCATGACCCACATATAACACTGACCTTTGACCTCAAGGTCAAATTACTGATTTTTGCCAAGTAAGAGGTTTAAAATTCTGCTAGACCGTATTATTAGATATAGTATCACAGCATTACAGTATCGAGGCATTACAGTACCAAGGAATTAATTCGGGAGAATTCGCCACCCTTGGCAGCCCCCTCTAGTTCTTTTTAGGTTACAGCTACTTCTATAAATTTGGCGTTTGATACACTTGGCATTTTGGGAGGGGGCATATGCCACGCTTCGTGTTGCTCTTGTTTTAACGAGTTAGTATTAGAAGAGGTGGCGCTTCTTCGATGTCGTACAAAACAATGCAGATATCTTCTGTCAACTGTATAGTCGACAACCAGCATCCTGCACAGGTCAGACAGATTCAAGTCGGCACCAGGAGACATCCGGTTCTGAAGGCTGAAGATTGGTAAAAGGTTTGAAACTAAAAAAGAACTATTTTCCATTAATTTTCTCCAGTTTTGAAAAAAATAACCACTTTTGATAAAAAAAATTCCAGTTTTGAAAAAATAACCAGTTTTGAAAAAAAATAACCAGTTTTGAAAAAGATAACAAGTTTTGAAAAAACGACAATTTATTTCAAAAGTGGTAATTTTTTTTTCAAATGTGGTTAGAATTTGTTTTTCAAAAGTGGTAAATTTATTTTCAAAAGCTGTTTTTTTTTTTCAAAAACGGTTATTTTTTTTTCAAAACTGGTGATTTTTTAAAATTTTTTTTTATTTTTTCAAAAGCTGTTTTTTTTCAAAATTGGTTTCTACAACTCCAACAAAAACGAAACGGGAGGGTTCGACACGGTGAGACGTACGTTCTCCCCTGATTCAGGCGACACTCCTTGAGTTTCGGTTAAATACGCGGCGTGAATCTATTTCTCCCAGCAACGACTGAGTAACAACTATTTCCCAGTCTTATGGAAAAAAAGCCAACGTGACGACATTTCTAAAAAAGATCCCCCCCCCCAATTTAGTTACCAATTATCACCCGATATCGCTGATTAGTTGTGTTGGGAAATTATTCGAAAAATGCGTGTTCAAACGGTTATGGCGTTTCATATGCGATAATAATATCCTTCGCCAGTTCCAATCTGGAATTATCCCGGGTGATTCAACAGTCTTATAACTGACAGACATCTACGATGAATTATGTCATGCACTTGACGAAGAAAAAGAAGTTAGGGTTGTTTTTTGCGACGTGAGTAAGGTATTTGATAAGGTTTGGCACGCTGGGCTTATTCACAATCTTGAAAGGATAGAAATAACAGGCGACTTGCTTTCCTTTCTAAAGTCTTACCATTCGAACCGGTATCAACGGGTTTTAATAGCCTCCGAGGCATCTCCTTGGAGACCAGTAACTTCGGTCCACTGTTATTGTTAATATACATCAACGACATCACCGAAAATCGACAGAGTAGTATACGGTTCACAAGCATTTGGGTGAGACCCTAAATAAATCCTGTACTTGGAACGAGGATATTGATCATATCTGCGCTAAGGCTTGAACTCGCATAGACATGTTGAGAGCTCACAAGTTCACTCTTGACCACAATGTCTTAGAAAAGATATACTTCGCATTTATTAGGCCTCTCCTGGAATACGCAGACTGTGTTTAAGACAACTGTCCAGGTACTTACGCTGCGAATAAAGAAAAAGTTCGAATAGCTGCAGCGAGAATAGTTACTGGTGCTACAACGAGTGCCAGTAAAAGCTTAATCTACTCGCAAACTCGATGTGATTCACTACAGGAAAGGCGCCGAACGCTCAAGCTTTTTCAGTTCTTCAAGATGTATTATAATCTTGTTCCTCCATACCTTTCAAACAAGGTACCACCAGTTACTTCGTCCATCAGTTTTCACCACAATACTCGATCGAATAAAAACCACCGAGTTCCGTTTTGTCATACTAGTTTGTACCAGTCTTCGTTTCGCCCAGATGTTACCAAACAGTGGGATGCGTTGCCCCTCTCTGTTAGGGAAAATTGTTCCATTAAAAATTTCAGAAGGTTCCTAAATGGTGGGAATCAATGTACGTCCACATTTTATGCCGGGGTCAAATCTCGAGCAGCTCAAATTTATCATTGTAGGTTGCGTCTGCGCTGTAGCGGTATTAGCGCCCATTTGTATGATAACCACACCCCGGCTTCACCTCTTTGTCAGTGTGGTGGCATAGAAACAACTGAACACTTTCACTTGTACTGTTCAAACTATACAGATGTACGTAATCTGACAATTAATACATTGCCGTTTACCTTTGATCTTGTTATGCTCCTGTTTGGGTCTGAGAGCTGAGCATCTTTGAAAACTCTCTTGTGTTCAGATTTGTGCAAGAAAATATCATAGAAAGTGGGCGTTTTCACTGATTTGCAGTATTCATGTAACCTGTCCATATGAAAGTCATTGTATAGATGTACATGTAGATTTATTCCATCCTGGTATATCGACTGGTGTATATGCATTAGTAAATTGATCACGAAAAGCATCTTGGACATTAGCCTTCCCGAGGAAGTATACCGCGGACTGTCCACAGTCCGCCCCTGGATTGTTTCCCCGCATCAGCAGTATCCTGTTGAAACCAATGGTTAAATACTGTGAGCTGGAAGAGCGGTGAGAACAGCCCAGGCGCGGACCCTCGTCTGTTAGCGACGATAGTACTGTTCATTAATAAAGTCATAGACTACACTCATGTGATCGCTTCTGGTATGTAATACTACTTTCAAGTTGGTTTCATCTGCATCTTATTCTGCGTCTCTTTTTCATTAGTTTGTTTGTTTTTGTTCTTGTTTTCTGTTTTTTTTGTTGTTTTTTTTTGGTTTTTTTTCCCTCTTTTTTCCCTAGTTCTGATACTTTTCTCTTTCTATCCAACAACGACGATGAGTTCAAACAATATTTTACTCAGTTATAGCAACCACCTATACACTTTGCTATTTTTGAAATGTTCCAGGAGAGGGCTTCTATAAGCTAACTGCTTTCTGCCGAATCCTCTCCTTAGATATTGTCAATTATTTCGATATGTTTTGCTATAATGCATACCTTCTGTTATAAACTTGTAATATTATCAATCTCTTGTATGTATTATAACATGTTCAATGGGGCGCGGTGGCGTTGCGGTAACCGGTTCTCGTCAGATCACCGAAGTTAAGCAACGTCGAGCCCGCTTAATCCTCGGATGGGTGACCGTCTGCGCGATCAATTCGAACCCCGCGTTGTGTCCTTGGGCAAGGCACTTAACACCGACTGTCCACATGGGGGCACGATGACGCCGTGTACTAAGGCGTACTGCACGTCGGTGGTACGCATATCTTCAACCAATCTAACCCTGCCTGTGCTGCGATGTTGGGGAGCTGGCAGCTGCACGTCGTTGCTCGGTGGTTCTCTCCGGGTACTCCGGCTTCCTCCACCCTTAAAACTGTCACGGTCATGAATAGCCATTGTGCATAAGTATATGACCTTAAACACCAATAAATAAATAAATAAATAAATAAATAAATCATGTTCAATTCTGAATAAATATTGTTTAAACTAAGTATCCTTTATACCAAAACCTTAAATGAAGCTCTGACTAGAAGGCTCCACTTCGAATGTAATTTACTCAAGTTTGTTTAGAGAGCCCACTCCTTCCATGTCAGTATCGCCACACCCACCGCGATTCGTTGTCTGGATTCTGATCCGAAAAAGTGAGCCATTGTTATTAAAATTTCCAATCAACCCCTTCAGTACTGTGTCCAAACTTCAGCATGTGTACTGAGCAGTCCAAAAGATGTTCATGTTTATCAAAGATTAAATTCCAAATACACACATCACAGGTAACAAGGACTGCACTTCAAAAATGCAGCTTTTGAAATGCATTCCAACCCAACATGCTTATCACACCTTTCCTTGAATGAGTAAAGGAGAATATGCAGTGGTTGGAGTGAGAATTTAACTACAGTTCCTGACAACCTGCATAATACCTTTACAAACCGGACAAACGATAGTTTCATTCGTCAAACGCTCGTCTCCAAGAAAAGAAATAACGACCAATTTTTTGTTCATCTCCATTTCTCCATTTCTTCACTTTAGACTAATTGGATGGGAGTATGGTCGATTGCACTTACTATTCATTTTTTACGGTTTCTTGAACCATAATATATAACATTACCCATTCTCTGACAGGTATGAAGAGAAACACCATCGATGATTAGCACGCTCATGGGGGGAATTTTGTTTGACCCAGAACGGGTTTGCAACTAATAATGTCTCCATCTGGAAGTCAATCAGGAGTTATCTCTCTTCGACCTTAAACAACGAAAAATGTCGTCTGTTACTGGTAAGCGCTTCGCAGAAAGAAAATTATAGAGAGGCCGGGGGTCATCGATGGAGTATACATTATACTGCCTCTTAGTTGGGCCGTTACGGGAGCAGCAGAAATTATATCAGGGCGAGGTTGGTGTCGTACCATGCAATTCTGGTCCACTATGAGATAATATAATAACACTATTTGTAACAACAGATCGCAGTTTTACATCACTACATATCAACATCTCAGTGATTTAAACCGAAGAAATAAGACTGTGCTATACGTTGTTCTTCATAGCTTCTGGACTAATATGGACAGACTTGGCTTTTTAAAAAATGCAGGGGTACAAAAAATCGCTCTCATGGGAGCTGCTTAGGCGAGTAATTTGCTCTCCTGAACTATGTTTCTTTGTTTTGCTTTATAAACATCTTCTAAATGCCAAGTAAATTGTGTGTTCTCCATGGAATGCATTCAAGCTCATAAACTGTTCTTGAACCTGTGTTTGTTCTTTACAAACGCCTCTACCACAGTGTGGGCCGATTGAGGAAGACGTTCTACTACCTACCAGGATTTTAGACAGAAAGTCTTGCTCAGTCGGCCAATACTAGTGTAGAGGGATTTGTAAAGTTTCAAACGACTCTCCTTGTTAGAACAGATACAACTGTATGCAAAACTGAAATAACATTATATTTGAAAATATATATACAGAACGACACGCGTGTGCGAATGGGTTAATCGATATGGCACGAATACTAGCGCGGAAGGATAGAACGAGAGGCCACAGGACACAGGCCATATCGATTAATCCATTCACACACGCGTGTCGTTCTGTGTTTATTACACGCCTTCACGTCTATAAACATTTTTAGAAGAACACTCAGCAATTCATTTGACAACTATCAACAACCCCCCCCCCCCCCCCCCATCACACACACACACATTGTATCGCGAAACAAATTTGCGACGGGAACTCGTGTTACTATTTCGTCCCCTGAGTTCCAATGTGTTCTATGTGCCTGCTGGCACATAGAACATATTGCAACTCAGGGGACGATTTTCACCTATCGCTAGCGATTGAAATTGTAATTGCATTGCACGATTTGCAGAAAATTCCAGTGAAATTTAGCTTCTATTTAAAAATAGTCCGTAAACGATTTCCTTTCCGCACATATGTGCCGAACAGATTTTCGTTTTCGCATGGTTTAGTGTTGCTGTAGATGGAGATTACATAGAACAGACGTGTACTAAAACAATTAGTAACATGATTTTGGAGGGCAATGCGGTTTATTGATGGCCGAACAGGGATGATCAACAGCATGACTCGATAACATTTTTGAGGATCCAAGAGTAAATGCAGGCTTAACCCTTTACCCAACAACGGCCACAACCGGCCAATGCTGTTCACAAAAATCGCCAATTAATTTTCATTTTTTGTCTCAAAAACGTAGGTTATGACCCTCTTTGGAACGAGCCCGGCGAGCTCGTTCCAATGAGGGGTCATAACCTATGTTTTGAGACAAAAAATGAAAAAAAATAGTTATTCAAGAATTTTGTTTGCAAGTGTCGTCTGCTTTTCATGTTAGGTAAAGGGTTATGCCACTTCTGTTTTACCCTTTGAGAAGGAAGCTGTCGGAGTATCCAAGATATCGTCGATATCGAGAAAGGCTGAAACTAGGTTTGCAAAAACACTGGATTAAAATTGCACGAGTGGTAAACGCGCCATATCTGTATCCCTTTCTCTTGGCCTTTGTCGTCTCAAAAGTCAAGGTAAACTTTGTTCAATTCGCCTGAACATTGAATGTTTACAACGCTGGAGATACAACACGCACGTTGCAAAAGTGTTGACCCTCCATCTGTTTAAACCAGACTTCTTTTTCAAAACAGGTTTTGTTTTACTGGAACTGACATACCCCGTGTGGCTTTTTATATTGATTTTGTGCACTGTGTTCTTTTGCCACCCGCATATAAACTGATCTTCAAGAGTTTTATTAGAACGCTTTCTTTCATTTCTATCAAATCGTTTCCATTTTGGAATATCCTGTTAAAACGAGAAGGCTCTGATTTACACATTTGCGTGTTTGATAAAGAGTGGTTTTAAACACTCTTGGTGCTGATTTCTTATTGTTAAAAGTCCAAGGATGTGGGAAACATTCCGAACTTGAGGGAGACACAATCATACAAGGACGCCCACACACTGATATATGTTCCTTAGTGACTTGGCATGAATACAATAGGCAAAGCTATGTTCGGAACTCACGCACGTCTACATTGAGAAAACTGCACATTGGTTGTTCCATCTTTAACAAATTGTCCCATCGGATCGAAACAACGTTTCAGTCTGGTTGGGAAATTAGTTAAATATTGATCAAAACATGGGCATTTTTCTCGATTTTAAAGGCCGTAAACGAGAAAATCCTCGGCCACATCTTAAGAGTTACGAGTCACACCCTTCCTGCTAATTCCAGATACGATTGCAATGACTGATTATATGTAGATAGAGGATATCTTGTGTTTTTGAGTGGATACCGAAAATTATCACATGAGTGACCGAGACAAATATTTATTTTTCTCGAGCGCTTGCGTACCAAACACTAGATTTTCTGTTTATTATATTTTTTTTATAAGAATCTGATCATTCCTATCGATAATTCCACTCGTTTCAACCTTGAATTGATGCATGAAAGTAAACAGCTGATGTGCATTGATACGCGGAAGTGATTTGATTGATACTCGGAACAGGTGGCGTCTTGCGATCTGATTCAGCTGGCGGGTTTCATACATCAATTCAAGGTGAATACGTGTTGAATTATTGCTGGAAATGATCGGTGTCCACTCAAAAACACTAGAGTTTCTTTTCATCATACAGTTTTAGAACCATTGATCATTTCCAGCGATAATTTGACTCACTCGTATTCACCTTGAAGTGATGCTTGGAAATCCGCCATTCTGATTGATACCGTGAGAGTGAAAATTTCTATATCTTCATAGTGGAGGATACGATTTCTATCTTTCCGCAATTTTTTCGATAATCTATCATTTAGCGTATAATAAAAGATATTATTGGCCTAAGTTTCCTCTCCCTCCCTCTCTTCCCCGCTCTCTCTCTCTCTCTCAACTATTTCTGGAAAAAAGTTTGGGGGCACGCGTCTCCTGCGCCCACCCCGGATCCTACGTCCCCGGTTAATTCTAACCCATTTCGAATTTTCTCCCAATGTGTCAAAGGGTCGATTTCACTTTCATTTGCACTATCCACTCTCCAGTCTAGTTGGTTAAAGACTAAATTCGGCTGATGCTAAGGATTACTGCAAAATGATCAACTCAGATTTATTTCTTGTTGAACTCATGCATTTGTTCTTGTTTTTTTTAACAAGACCCTCAGACAGGCTTCTAACTAGTAAGGTTTTGTATTACTGTGATTACAACAGCAGACACAGAATCTCGAAATAATGTTTCCACGTCACTCCTCACAGCACTGTTGCATCTCACCCGTTGGAAAAGAAAAGTGACTCTGATATCGTGTTTCAGTTTTTTTGCGATTCTGTCTTGATTTCACTTTTTATTTATGAAATCTCAACCACTCGTATGTTAGTGTGTTGCGATCTGCTGGAGAAACATTCCACTTTTGTGATCACAATACTATATGTGACGGAGCTTCATTAATTAAAATTTTGCTGAAGATTTTTTATTACCTGGTAAACTCATGCGTGGACATCACTGTCCAAGCGTGGATTACGATCTGTCCACGGACACTGTACTGTACGTCGTGTTACAGGTGGCCCATAACTGTAACGATGTCCCAGACCTTATTTAGCTCTTACTTAGACACTGTAAATTAAAGTTTACCTCGAACACCACAGATTGTCACGAAGGCATAATCAGTTTGTTTGTGTCTAGACAAAACGGTCCCGAAACGTCCATTCTCGTATTGTGTAAATTCCAATGCAAACCTGTGGCCAACTTTGAGAGTCTAATCACATTATCGAACTGCTCCAATATCTCTTTCAAGTTGTCACTACTGCGATATTCCGAATATCCCATCATCCTAACAGGATATAATTGGACGTTTCACGATTTCATTCTTTTCAAACTGTCTGGGAGAATTTTCTCTACTCCGACATACAAAATTGATAGATTTAATTATGAGAAAAGGTTTCCGCTTCACCAACTGTCTTGTGATGTTCGACCTACCGGGAACATCAAATGTGAGATCAATAGATCGGCATGCCCTCGGTTTTACGGTTCTGAAAGAGTATACCATTCACAACAAGCAAAAAATATCTTGAAGCGAAAAAAAAATACTGAACGATGCTCTGCAAGATATAAAATTATTTACATGTATTATTCATTATTATTAATGATTTTTCTACTTTATACCATGCTCGCCTATGTTACTACATGTGAAAAGCCTGTATGTTAAATTTGAGCTTTTAACCCCACTACTGGTGTAAAGCTTCTACTGCGGTTAAAACATTTTTACACCTATAGTCGGAAGTTCATCCAACTTCATCTTTGGCATGAGGCAATTTGTCAACTTCGACACATTCACACTTCGAAATGTTTCATTGAAACATACGACATTTTGCGGTACTATCTACTATGTGTAAATGACTTATTAAGTTTAAAATACATACAATTAAATAATTAAAATAAAATTAAGAATTGTTAATAATAATTTGACTGAAAAGCAAGGGAAATTCAATCAACTTTGACTATGTGTCTAGCTGTGAATCAAGCATTCACGTGTAGTCGGTAAAACAAACCCGTGTGTTTGCGACAGAAAGTGTCGTTTTTTCTCCATTTTTAGTGACAAAGTCGATTATTTAGTATGAGCACGGTATAAATAAAACAAATAGGTACTAGGGCCGGTAATCAGATTTAAACCACGAGTAGGATAAAGGTTTTAACCACTCGGCTTGCCGAGTGGTTAAAACCTTTATCCTACTCGTGGTTTAAATCTGCTTACCGGCCCTAGTACCTATTTGTTCTACATATAATTTTTTGTGCGTATTCAGCGTTACGAAATACAATACAGGTATTGGGAAATATTCTAGATACACTACGCGTAGAATCTTGATCACGCGTAAGAACATCATCTAAGAAAGCATCTGATTTGATGTTACGTTATGGAGTTGATGAAATGCTTCAACACAAACCAACGTCAAGCAAGAAGGTTATCACACCGCCGAAAATGATACTTTTTGTTAAAAAATATTGGCTTCATTCGCTTAATTCGAATTTAATCGTGGTATAGAGACAGGACACAACTCGGGTAGAGTACGGGGGAATGGAATCAGTGATTCTTGGTGGAGTTTTTCCTGTATGGCGCGAGGGAAATTCAGGAAAAAACGCCCCTCGAGTGGTTGATTCCAATCCTCCGTTCTCCATCCTCTTTGTGTTTGTCGCAGGATTACAGGGGTTAAACTGATGTTCGGAATGATGGAGGAAAATTTATGTTCTTATCAGTGCTCAGCCGACAGCCAGTGACTGTCGTCTGAACCCCAGTCCGAACGTAAACCTTGCCACTTTATCAATGCCCTGTCCGCTTGGGACTGTTAGGATTCCTGAAGGTGCCTGTGGCTTACAACGCCAAAGTGTAATCAACGATAATTCACTGAAAAGATTATTTATTTACATGTCCGAAGAAATAAAATATAAAACAAATTACTCACAAAATTATCCATAAGAATACACTAATTACGCGGATAAAAGTTTATTCTTTAGGGCCCTCGACGTCTCCCACAGCTAGCTGTGTCCGCTGGATCAATCTCACATCAACTTCATTTTCTCACGGTTTGTGATGCATACAAAGTGTCTATTCACTTCTCTTTGCTTCCTTCTCGTAGGGTTAACTTCACAGTCATTCGGGCTTAACACACATAATATTCTGCTTGTGTGACTCTATCAGCATTCTCTCACAATCAGAATTAAATCGGCTTCTACCACAGTTCACGATCACTTTGCGCCTTGCCTGGCTCCCACGGGGTTAAGTTATTCTTCGCCTTCAGATGTGTACTTGCCAAGCTTACTCAAAAATATTCTGCAATGTGTTCTCAACATCACCAATTCTCGCACCGCCTAAAACTATCTTATCTCGCGAGCTATTCAAGCGCTTACTCTCAGACCTCAACGTTACAGCTTTTACTTCTTTGGCTACTATGCCACTACGGTTCGCAACCGTTAACAAACTACTATCGGTTCCTTACAGCCCTCATAGGGTTACGACAATACGCGGACTTTCGATCTCGGTGCCTATGACCCTCGACGGCCAAGGCTAAACTCGGACCTTCTCTGAGTGCCCTCAGGCCAACTGCTCCCCTCAGAATTCTGCTCTACTCTTTATACAGTCGGAACGCAAAGTTTAAACATATTAATTCTGATTTAACGAGTGATTTGTAATTCGATATGGATAGAGATTTTAATGCGTATTTTGTTTGAGTAAGACTCGCTAGACATTTCGTGGACACTTTTATTATTATGAGCTCGTGTTCTGTGATGTCTGGCAACATATCTTAGAGCTCTCCTGGCTTGGTAAGATATGCCTCTTTTGAAACAACTAGACATTTTAATGATCGTCTGAAACGGCCAGAACATGACTAAACTGTTTACGTTCAAATTATCCGTGAACAGTCGCTAATTCAAATCCACGATGGACAGGATGATACATTGGTTTAGTGTAAACATAAAGAGAAAATCGCTTGCATGCGAAACAATATTCTAGCCAATTAAAAGTTAAGTTGACCGCATTATTTCTAATTGACAATTTAACCAGATAGCGTGACACAAGCAAATAAATATTATTTAATCGAAGGCTCCAATAGATTTCGCCAGCAATCTTCGCCATATTTCTGTGATTTGTGTTTTTTCCACAAATCTTAGGACTTGTGTATACTTTAGTCCAAGCTAAATTACATAAAAAAATGATTAAGTTGTAATCCCATCTCTTGGCCTCAAATAGCGTAACAGTGTTCTGTCTTAATCTTTTATCCCAAAACCGGCCAGCGCTATTCACAAAAATCGCCAATTAATTTTCATTATTTTTTTCATTTTTTGTTTCAAAAACATAGGTTATGACCCTCTTTGGAACGAGCTCGGCCCATGAGGGGTCATAGCCTATGTTTTTGAGACAAAAAAAATAAAAAATAAAAAAAATAGTTATTCAAGAATTTTGTTTGCAAGTGTTGTCTGGTTTTCATGTTGAGTAAAGGGTTAAAGTCACATCGATCCTCCTCAAACATCCAATCAATCAAATCTGCACAATCAGCTCAACATTGCAGCCAATACGTAATTTTGTCGTGAATGTTTATGTTTTTTCATTGGGGTTTAACGACAATTTCAACAGCCAGGGTCACATGGTATCGAACCGTTTTACAGGTGGATGGAGTCGGAGTACCCGGGGAGGACCACTGTTTGAAAGTAAGGTATCGTGTAATAATTGGCTTTACTTGTTCTTTTCAGTCCGTTGAAAAATCGACAATTGTCTTTGTATTCAGTTATGGTTTGAGGGTTCGTGGAATTTATTTTTCAAGTATACAGTTTGTTTTTGTTCAATGAGGATTGTAAGAGACCATATCGTCCCCTGAGTTCCAATGGGTTCTATGTGCCTACTGGCACATAGAACACATTGGAACTCAGGAGACGATATGTCATCCATCGTTCGCATTTTATATATTTCTTCCGAGTTGACCTCCCTTTCAATAGGAACGCTCTGTCAAAGAGACAGTAGACTTTTTTCTGGGAATAAGCCATTCGCATCATTCGGGCATTCTATATTGGGAACGAAGAAAAAGTCTCAGTCCGATAAAAGCTGCTAAAAATTACTGATACTCGTCCTTTGGAACACGCGTTTCGTGGCTTGAGATGAGCGGATCGGGCAATTCGTATTATCCCAGTAATACAATGTTGCGAAGTGGTCACTTAAACAGGCCAGCAATAATTCAAGCGCTGCTAAATGAAGTATGAAATTTAATGTCCACCACTATGGCGCATTTGTTGAACGCCACATGAGCTTTCTGATAACTGATTAAAGGATTATTCTCCTGAAGTCATTATCTACGTAATTATGGCCAGTTAATGGGTAGTTATTGTGTAAACACAGTACAACGCACATGTTCTGGACATACACCCATTTTACGCATCCAGCTTGTCACCGAAATGTCAGGATATGCCGAAATGTGGGTCTTTGGAAGGAACTTTAAAGCGAATATTAAATTAAGATAGATCTAAGCGGCTGAGTTCAAGAGAAGCGATTAAACTGAGAATTAATGTTCTGGCTATCTAAATAAAAATCGGGGAATTTCTCGAAAATTTGAATTCTAGTCTGAAGGTGTGTAAGACTGTGGGTCGTTGCGAGTAGATGGGGATGTCCCATGCTATAGGTTAGAGGAGGTGCCGCATCGGTGCGGAAGTATAGACACGTTATGATGTAGGGGAGCCATAGAGCTAATATTTAGATTAGGAGCAGTCGCGGGCCAAGTTGGTGGCCATATATGAGAATAGGATCAGAAACACGAAGTTCAAACTCAGGGAGCTAATTTACATTTAGGTAAACGGCATTACCTGTTTTAGAAGGCACGCCATACGTAGGCAGGGTAGGCTTCGCCTGTATGAACATTATTCTGAGTTAAACGAAGGGGAGAGTTTAACCCCATTGGTGGCGACTGCTTGACAGAAAACCACCAAGTAAAGTGACAACAAGCTAGTGGCCGTGCGACGGCAGTGGTGGAGTGACATTCCGTCACTTGTTGGAGGAAAGGCGTCCGGATAAAGCGACAATACGTTAGTGGCCGTGAGACGGCCGTGAAAGGGTGAAGTGAAGAGGCGACCAAGGAACAAATACCAGCGAAAAGGAGGAAAAAACGGCGACAACAGAAAATGCGGGCCCGCAAGTGACTCAAAAACTGTGTGGGTAGGGGGTTATTGACATTTTGTTTATCATGTTCATTGGATTCCATGTAAGTCACAAATTACCATATTTATTTATAGACAGATCTTTATTTTGCAGTATACTAGTACATTGATTACAAAATAACATTACAACAAACAGGAATATAAGCTAGTATACAGCATGGAAATTACATAGCCTATAAGGCTGTCTTCCTGCCATTCCCGTAAAAAGAAGGATATCAAGTTTCTTTGGCATCAGTGTATCGAAGTGCTTTCCCCAAGACGGGGTTGTCTGATCTTTTGTTTGTAATTCAAGGGGGCTAGAATGTATTTGAGAATTAAGGGATGGGAAGAGGATGATGAGATGTCAGAAGATTACAGCTGGCGGATGACACAGTCGGGGCAAGTTGGGTTGTCACATTTGGAGTTAGGACGCGAACAATTATTCAAGGCTTTATCAATTAAGGACTTTTTAAATTGGGGTCTATTTAATTGCTGGATTTGTGGGTCTATACTATTCCAGGTTCTTGGGAATGAGTGTAATGGCAGCACAGCAGAGAACTGTGTTCTTGGTTTGCGGGTATCTAATTTACCGGTTTGCCTTGTATTCATTCCTGAGGGGTTTCTATATACTTGAAAGGTATCATCGAATGACATAGGGAGTTTTTTGTTCGCCCAGTCGTGCATAAAAAGGGAGACGTGAAGGCTGTAGAGATCACTGAATTTCAGAATGCCACAATCTCTGAAAAGGTGATCTGTATGGGATAGATGTGATTTTTTTGTTATGACACGGACAACTCTTTTTTGTAGTTTTAGAATTCTACTGGTGTAGGTCGAGTGGCCCCAGACCTGGATACCATATATAAGATGACACTGAATCAGTGAGAAGTATAAAGTTTTCATTACCTTCATGGGCAAGAAGTTATTTGCCCTATTTAGTACAAAAATTGCACTTGCTATTCTTGAGCACACCACAGAAATATGCTCTTTAAATTTCATATTTTCATCCACATATACGCCAAGAAATTTTATAGTTGTTTGTTCTTGCTCGTTACCAACTGGCTCAATATTTGTATTGTTTAGAAATAGTTTAATATCGTTTACCTTATACGAATTGTTTTGTGGATGAAGTAGCATATATTTGGTTTTAGTAGGGTTGAGGGCTAGTTTGTTGACAGAACACCAATGGTTTATTTTGGCTAGTTCGGAATTTATACTTTCTGTAAGGGTGTCAAGATTGTTACTTGACCTAAAGGCCGTTGTGTCATCAGCAAAGGAAACTGAACTGAGTTCTGTAGATTCGTTAATATCGTTGATGTACAGTAGAAATAAAAGTGGGCCAAGAATGGAACCCTGTGGTACACCTGTATTTATTGGTAACGTTTCTGAAATGGTATTCAAGAATGAAACAAATTGGCTTCGTTCAGTTAAATAACTTTGAAACCACTGATGGACAATACCTCTAAAACCATAGCATCCAAGTTTCTGGAGTAGGATGGAGTGGCCATCGGTGTCGATTGCTTTGGAGAAGTCTAGGAATATAGAAAGGGTGCAATTCTTTGTTGGTCTGTCATTTTCCGTTACTACGCTATTCAGTAGGTGCGATATAGGTTGGACAGTTGAATGTCTTGTTCTGAACCCAAACTGGTACTTATATAAGATTTTATTTTTGTCTATGAAATCCACTAGCCTTTTATACATTAACTTTTCAAGTATTTTTGAGAACGTCGGGAGAATACTAATGGGGCGATAATTATTAAGCATTTGAGAGTTACCAGACTTGAAGACTGGTATGGCTTTGGCTTTTTTCATTTTGGTTGACACATGACCAGATGAAAATGAAGCGTTGATGATGTGTGTTAATGGGTTGGCTACCCTTCAAGCGACGGCTTTCAAAAGTTTTGTAAACATTTCACCTTGATCTCTTGTTGGTTTTGAAGACAATTTGGAAATACTAAAGATAACCTCCTGTGTATTCGTTGGCGTTACAAATAGTGAGTTTTCATTATTATACTTCATGTGAAAAGTGAATATTTGTGTCGGGCACTTGGTCACCTACTGGTTTCCCAATATTGGCAAAGAATGCATTGAACTTCTGAGCAGTTTGTTTGGGGTCGTTTAAAGTGATATTGTTATCGACAAAGGTATTTGGGGGCTCAGTTTTTCGATCCAATTTATTAATGGCTTTACGTAATATTTGCCATGTTTTTTGAGGTCGTGTTTATTATCTAACAAGATATTATGATAGTAGTCTGACTTGCTTGCTCGCCTGGTACGATTGAAGCTGTGACAGAACTGTTTATAGTTCGCGATATTTTGGGTTGTCGGAGATTTCAATTTTTTCCTGTACAGCTTTTGTTTGTGTAGGGAAGACTCTAATAGTCCGGCCGTCATCCAGGGCTCGCGTCTAATATATTTAGAATGTACTGATGTTACTTCTAATGGGAAAGCTTCATTAAATGCTTTGTGACATGTCTCGATGAACAAGTCGCATGCTAGGATGACATCGGATGTGTCGAAAACGACTGAAAAATCACTACCTAATAGGAGCCTCTTGAAGTGGTCAATGTTTTCTTTCTTGAAGGAGCAGTTATGACTTTGTGTTGGGTGTGCATTTTGTTTTTCCAAGTCACCAATGCAGAACGTTGCAAAGTGATCACTAATATCCGAAATGACAATCCCTGATACGTGTGTAGTGGAGTCATTACTAAAGAAATGATCAATAAGAGTTGCCGAAGTTTCGGGTACTCTCGTCGGCTTAGTGATGAGGGGCAAGAAGCCTGAGATAAATACAGAGTCGATAAAAAGTTAAGTTTTGTTGTGACTAGCGAAGTTGAGTAGGTCAATATTGAAATGGCCAATAAGGTAGGCTTTTTTATTCTCTAGGTTGATTTTATTCAATAGTTCGGACATTGTGGACAAGAAAAAGTCATGGTCAGCTTTTGGTGCGGTTTTGGATCCATAAATGATTCCAATAATGCTTTTCATTTTAGAGGTTGTTTCGATGAAAAAGATTCAAATACGTGAGGTATGAAGATTGACAAATCACTTCGTTGTTTGAAGCTAATGTTGTCATTAATAAATAATCCAAGACCCCCTCTGTCATCATCATCTGTTGGTCGTGTTTGATGAATTAAAGGGTGATAGCCTTCGAGTTCAAAACATATATCTTTTTTTACTTCAAATATTTCAGTAAGTCCCACAACATCAAATATATTTTTCCTAGGGTACATGTCACATAAAAGATTTTGAATATTCTCAAAGTTAGCATTCAAACTTCGGCAGTTCAAATTGAAAAGTGAGAATGACTTAGTTTTTTCTGGTATTTGCTTGCTAAAATTTTCTGGTATATAATACTTACAGCTTGAATTGTCAGTAGTGTATGGTGGGTCAATGTCACTACCATCTATACCCAGTGAAGTGTTGAACTTGGATATGAAGTCATAAGCGTCAGAATTCTGGATCTCATCAAATGGAATATTATTAGCCATAGTCCACGATCAATTAAAATTTACAAAAGAAGTCGAGCACTTGCGAGAAATTACTGATGCCAAAGAGGTATGTCATAGAATGACGGGAATACCCTTTAAAAGACATGGTCCAACGTATAAGACAAGTAGAGAAACCAGATGTTAAAAGACACTACACTCAAATTCCTCGGTGTAGACACGCTCACTTGCGCCCACACAAATGTGGGTAATCACACACGCACGCAAGCACACACCTACGCACGTATGTACACAAAACACACAGCCACACACACACACGCATCTGCACGCGTGGGCGAACACACTTTATATGTATATGTATTAAAATTGTTGTTTTCAGTGAACCCCTGTTGATTTATGCTTTTTCGAGGAAAAGTTATTAACCCCTTCGGAATAAGAATCATCCCAACAAAAGTGAAACGGGCCGGTTTGTCATGGTGAGACATACGTTCACGCACGGATTCAGGCGACACTCCTCGAGTTTCGGCTGAATACGCGGCGTGAATCTAGTTCTTCCAGCAGCGACAAAGCCCCGGTTTCCGACAGTCAGAAGATAAAACGTTTTATTCTCGAAGTTTATTATATCCAGTAGCCGAATAATTCGGATAGGAAAAGGTCGAGGTCAGCTTTTGGCTGCAGAACTTGGTCTATTGATGGAACCAATTATACATTTATTTCTGCCAGTGATTTCTATCAATAATGAATCAAAGACGTGAGGGGTAAAAACTGAGGATTATTGCGTATTTTAAAGGAGAGATTATCTTTTACAAATAAATCAACACCACCTCTTCCGTAATTATTATCAGGACATGTGCTGTTGATAAGAGGGAAATAGCCCCCAAGTTCGTAGCACTTGCTGTTAAATATTTCAGTCAGTCATAGTACGTCACAAACGTTTTTATGGGGCTCCAAATCTCACAGTTGATTACGGAGACTTTTCGAAATATGCATTTAGACTGCGGTAGTTAACGTTAAAGAGGGTGAACAATTTACTTTGGACCGACATATAGTCGTTCAAAATTGTTCGGATGTATAGTACTTGCAGATTCCGTTTTTTACAACAAAGGGGTGATTAATGTCCTCGCTGTCTTCGCAGAGTGCACTCTAAAATCATTTGGGTTAAAAATTAACCCAAATGAACTGGGTTGAGTGAATATGAACCCAAGTTGGTTTATATTCACTCAACCCAGTTCATTTGGGTTGATTTTTAACCCAACTGATTTTAGAGTGTACCATTTATTTAGAAATGAAATCAAAAGAGTCGTCATTCTGGGTCTCGTCAAGTGTTGGATTGTTAGCCATGTTGATTTAACAGATGATCGAAATCACGCTGATGTGGACCTTTTTATAGTTATGAACAATCATATTATGGATTAGACCATGTATGGTTATTGAGAAGAAACACTTCTTTTTTACGTGGAACATAAGTTTGATGTTAGGAACGTGAGACAGATATTATACACGTGATGAACAATTATTATACACATTCTGGTTAAACCTCCTTTCAGTGGTAGTCTGTTGGACTTCTATGCTTGAGGTCCCGAGTTCGATCCGCGTCCGGGACGACCCCGTTGTATCCTTGGGCAAGGCCCTTTATCCCGGTTGCCTACGTGGGGGTTCGATGACGCCGTGCACTAGGCGTACTGCACGCCGATGTTGCACATGTCTTCAAACGCTGTAACCTTGCTTGAGCGGAGCTTGAACAGAGTTAGAATGTTGAGGAGCTGACAGTTGCTCGTCAATGCTCGGTGATTCTCTCCGGCTTCCTCCACCCGTAAAACTGTCACGGTCACGATTAGCCATTGTGCATAAGTATGTGACCTTAAAACACCAATAAATAAATAAATAAATAAATAACCTCCTTTCTCCTTTCTTATTATTCGCAGCAATTGTCCGTTCATCCGACATTGAGGTTGGAATGTGTACAAAATGTATATATAAGTGAAAAACAGGATTTTTCGTCACACTAGCTGTGCGACAAAATATGGTTACAGAAATCCAAACATTCAGACACAAATACATAAATATCATAGATTCAGATTTGTAAAAAGGCGCGACCTATCTATACTACCACTGTGGTTATCATTATGTCAAATGCCATGGAATCTGATGATTGCTTTCCAAGTTTGTATAAAAATTATAGTGCAGCGGAATTCACGAGGGGGCATTAACCCTGTTTGAAACTGATGGTACATTTCATGGAAGTCCAGAGCCTTCAACTGGTAGAGTCTGTATTCGTTACTTGGAGGAAGACCAATTAATATTTTCAACGTGCAGCCCTAGGGGCTGCACGTTGAAAATATTGATTAGTCTACCACACAAATTCTCTGAACAGCTATCTACTTTATGAATTCAGGTCGTATCCTTCCTAGGCCGGAAAAGTGGCCCCTACAGTTCAAAGGGTTAATGTTGTTGTATACAGTTAATGTTGCGGAAAACCTCCATTACACACATTCATTGAGTAACTATCTACTTTATGAGTTCAGGTCGTATTACGATCCGGCCCCGAAAAGTAGCCTTCCGCGTACAAAGGTTAACTGCCTCAGTTTTTGACAATTCGCCGCAACTTTTAATCTTATCCAAATCAGTGTTAAGATAAATCTGCTCATCGGGTTTTATTGAAGTTTGATGTTTACGTTTCAAGTAACCGCATGAACATTTATTTAATGATTAGTGCTCAAAGTCATGTTCAGCATCTTAGCCATTTCATGACATAAAAATTTAAAATTTAAGTAAAACGGAGTGGTCAAGGTGCAATTCCCTTTGACATTTTGGAACCTGCCCAAGACATTATTAATGGGAGGCATACGAGCACAATGCACTACATACGGGTATACATTGTATATGTTATTGCACGGGAAATGGGGCTTCGCATAAGTTTATGTTTTCGGGGCAAAGAATATTTTAAAAAATCTTTTGCAAATGTTTTCTAGTCGTTTTAGGTACAGACAGTTAAAATACAAATGACTTTAAAAAAAGCAGCTTGTACACGCTTTCGACACCAGTCGTCTGGACTACCGTAACTCCCTTCGTTGTGGCTCAAAAATGCATGTGTTCAAGAGAAGAGAAGCTTCAGAACATTCAAAACTGTACTGCGCGCATTGTCACGAAATCTCTAAAGTACTGTCACATAACACCCATCCTCTTCGAACCTCACTTTATATTTCACCTCCTTGCCTTGGAAAAAAAGTATGGCAACCACTCAAAAAACATAATTATTCTTTTTATCATATGCGTTATCGATTTTAAAAAAGTGTTTACGTTTTTATTCCAAATTAATGCAAAGTATTTGAACCTTCGACGACCGAAAGTGACATTGGTGTTGAAATCCGGATTCTTTAACCGTTCGACACGCAGACTAAATTTATTGTGTCAGTTAATAGAATACACCCCCTCCCCCCTTTGTGTATCTCATTGTGGTTCTCAAGTGATGTCATATCGCTTAGAATTATGGGTATCACGTGGCTGACATGGTAATTCATGGGAGCAACCATGTTGTGACGTCACTGTCATGGTGATGGGTGATGTGAGTGCGCGTGCGCAGCTCGTGTTGTGAAGGTGACACGTGTTCCCGCCGTCCATTTTGTATGAAGAGGAGGCCGTCTTGGTTTCTATGGTGGCTTGTGGTTGGCTTCCAACAGGATGGGGTGTGTTCTGAGGGTGTGATCGATTGAATAGGGGTATGCTGAATTACCTCAAATGATCCGGCACAGATGGGCCCGACAACAACCAAACGCGACCCAAATGAATTCTGACACCCAGTATCATTGGGGACGCGTAGTCCTGTGGGGTAAAACTTCGAGAAAAGTCGTTTTATCTGGTGGGAGTTACCCGAACCGTTAATGACCACAAGTCACCCCAATGAACTTTTGTTGTTCTGGGTCAAAATCCTCGTTTCTGCCTTCTCCGACCCCATTCTGCCGCATATTCTTCCCAACTCCCAGAGTACTGTTCAGTTCTTCTGGAGTATACAATTACTATTTTTTAAAAATATTTCCGACTGTTTCACTTACAGAAGACATGAAAGTTAAGGATAATCTTTTTAGGATTTCATTTTTAGAAAATCAGAGAGTTATTGTTAAAGTGGAAACCATACTTCGCAAGTTTTCTCATAATAATAAAGATTTTGTTTCTCCTCAACGTTGTGTTGGGAGAAGATTTTGGAACCATACATTTTATTCGCTACACTGCAAAGGTTATGATATCAACTGCGTGACAACTGCTGACAAGACCGTCTTTTTGAAACTAAAATTCGATTTCCGATTCCTCAATCTTTGATGCATCTGGCATTTTTCCCGGGATCAAAATGACATCTCACGTTGACAGGTGACAGTAATGCAATATACAATTGCAAGTTTTGTTCAGTTTTCTCCGAGAACATAATTCATCGATGTCTGAAGAACGACTGAGAATCACAATATATTGGGAAATATTCGAGTGTTGTCGGAAATTTGAATATCGTTGGAAATTATCCGCAATTGCTGTTGCATTCTGCATGCGATCCGAGCCAAGGGAGCGGTGTGGCTAAGACTTGATTAAGAAATAACTCCTATGTTTTCAACATATATTGAGGAAAGAACTTAAGTGTTTGCGGACAAGCCTTTTCGTTACTCGCATAAGCGATTTACGAACAAGTTTGTCCGAAAAGATTGAAATTATTTCTCTGAACATGCTGAAAAACAAGGCAGCTATTCTGTGTAATTTAATTTACTCAGTGCAATACATAAGATTGCTTCGTATTTGATGCTATTTAAAATTAGATTGGGCAGTTAAAATATCAACCCAATCTTCGATTATCTCGTGCAGCCGACGAAACAGCACTTTGGCAAATAAAGACGTAACGATTCAATGGTTTTCTCCAATGGTTATAATGTTGACAAAACTAATGTTTGCGTCCAATTAAAACTTACTATATTTAGCTTCCACTTGCAAATTTGTCTTATATTAATAAACATTTGTCTTTTTTTTAAAGGCAGATGCAACCGCTGGATCACATTGCAAGCGAATTGAAAGCTAAAAAGCAATTGGTTACAGGCACCAATCACATCAGACATGTTGCTTGGTGCGTGTAACGACCCTATTAACCCTTTACCCAACACAAACTACATCAAAATTTATTATACCCTCGCTTCGAAGAAGTGGGGGCTATATAGGAATCGCCCTGTACGTCCGTACGTCCGTCCGTCCGTACGTACGTCTTTCCGGACATGAAATTCTTGTGTGCGCAACTCCTCCTACATTTATCAATCAATTTGGACAAAACTTTTCAGACATCATCACTACTAAGTGAACATGCGCATATTCCAAGATTTTTGATCTGCGACAATTTTAACCAGGTTATCTCCCTTTGAATTAGATTTATTGTGTCTTTCCATCCGAACAAATTCTTGTGTGCGCAACTCCTCCTACATTAATGAACCGATTTTGATGAAACCTTTCAAACATCATCTCTACTGAGTGAACATGTGCATATTCCAAACTTTTTGATCTGCGACAATTTTAACCAGGTTATCTCTCTTGAACTTTGCTTTAATATGGGTTTCTGCATGGAATTCTTGTGTGCGCAACTCCTCCTACATTTATCAATCAATTTGGACGAAACTTTACAGACATCATCACTACTAAGTGAACATGCGCATATTCCAAAATTTTGGAGCTGTGGCAATTTTAACTAGGTTATCTCCCTTTAACTTAGATATATTTTGGGTTTCTACATGAAATTCTTGTGCGTGCAACTCCTCCTACATTTATCAATCAATTTAGACAAAACTTTTCAGACATCATCACTACTAAGTGAACATGCGCATATTCCAAGATTTTTGATCTGCGACAATTTTAACCAGGTTATCTCCCTTTGACTTAGATTTATTATGTCTTTCCGTTCGAACAAATTCTTGTGTGCGCAACTCCTCCTACATTAATGAACCGATTTTGATGAAACCTTTCAAACATCATCTCTACTATGTGAACATGTGCATATTCCAAACTTTTTGATCTGCGACAATTTTAACCAGGTTATCTCTCTTGAACTTTGATTTAATATGGGTTTCTGCATGAAATGTTGTGTGTGCAACTCCTCCTACATTTATCAATCAATTTGGACGAAAGTTTACAGACATCATCACTACTAAGTGAACATGCGCATATTCCAAAATTTTTGAGCTGTGGCTATTTTAACTAGGTTATCTCCCTTTAACTTAGATTTATTATGGGTTTCTACATGAAATTCTTGTGCGTGCAACTCCTACATTTATCAATCAATTTTGACGAAACCTTTCAAACATTATCACAACTAAGTGAACATACGCATATTCCCAAATTTTTGATCTGCGACAATTTTAACCAGGTTATCTCCCTTTAACTTGGATTTATTATGGGTTTTCAAATGGGATTCTTGTGTGTGCAACTCCTCCTACATTAATGAACCGATTTTGAATACATGTTGCACATTGTAAATTTGTTTTTCCAAATGTAAACCATATATGTGTGGGCTCTTTAAGTATTCAGTGCTGTTCTGTGGAAGGCCACATGCAAATACAAATTTCAACAACAAAAAATGATCTTTATGTATACATTTCCTTATGGCCTTCGCCTACATGATCAGAAGTGCATTCCTCTAAAAACCCAAAGCGGGGGTATTAATCACCTTCAGTGATAGTTCTAGTTATTTTAAATATCATTTTTTTTAATTTTTCAAAAACTTTCAACAAAACCATATCGTCGTTGCGCTTTTGAAATGTCGTATACCGGGTTTTTCATATTTTACAGGAGAGACAAAAAACTGATTATTTCCAATATTTCATGACTAAAGCAAGACAAAATCGGTATGTCGGTATTTTTTCGCGTTATTTTCAATTGGAATAGCATTTCAAACGGATTAGAGGTCGTATGCGAGAAATTCAGATGTATACGACATTTCGAAACCAAAGTTTATACACACCGACGGTATACGACGTTTATACGACATTACAGATTGAAAAGCTTACAGTATCTGCTTTTTTACGACATTTCAAATGAGCAACATGTGCCCTAAAATTCGAAATAAATGACAATTTCCCCTTGGTTTTTGCTTTTTAGCAACTACAAACGTCACGAAAACATACCTTATGACCCCTACACTGGAACGAGCGGAGCGAGCTCGTTCCGTAAGGGGTTATAAGCTATGTTTTTGAGACAAATATTGAAAATCATAATAAAATTTTAAAGCCGATTTTGGTGAAAAGCGCTGGTCGATTTTTGGCCATTACATTGGGTAAAGGGTCAAAACAAGGTCACGCATAAACCCCCCCCCCCCCCCCCCCCAAAATACCTACAGTTTTTGTGTGCGTACAACGATCATCTCATTCGTGACTGCAGGGAAATCTAACTTTTCACTGAAGAAATTCAGCTGCTCATGAAAACTTATATTTCTTTGCAGCTACTCATGTGATAATTCTGGTACTTACACAAAAACCATAAGTATCCTCTTTATACTTCATTAAATTATGCTGAAGGACCTTGTCCATCTAGCATTATATAATGGAGTATGAAATCCCAAACGCAATAACCTATAACGCTACCTAATCTCAATGACTACTTTTCGGATTTCGTACTCCATTAGATAATACCGGAAGACTTGCCAGCATTATCTAATGGAGTATGGAACCCTACAGAGAATAACCCATGCAATCCGCTCTCAATTTTCTCGTAGTTCTTACAGACTAAGAAAACAACAAAGACGACAATATCTTTTGAGAAAAGTCTATATATATTCAAAATGATGAAATGATGCATGTATGAGGGAAACCCATCCTCAAAGTCGTCAAATTAACAATAAAAAGGAGATAAAAAATTCGTTTCTTTCAGCCACAGTCACTAAATAAACAAAATCTGGAACAGGATTGGGAAGGAGGGGGTGGGTACAGAGTACCCTCTTGTCCCAGCAAGCCACAAACTAAGAAAAACAAGCTCTACCACAAGTAACGCATGGACGTTGAATCATCGTATTAAATAAATGCTAGAAAATTTCGTTCTGGAATGGTTGGGCAACTGGAGTAAAAACATGGGTGCTAGACGTTCACGTGTGAGGCAAGCTGTCATAGAACGCATGATAATCAGTGGGTATAACTTGCTTGAGGTCCTGCAGGTCTTGATATTTAGAAAGTTTTATGGGAATGGGACCAATGTGTAGCTTCTGTACATTTAAATCTGTCGCTTCGTCTAGTAACCGCGAAGAACCCCTTGTCTTTTTTGCTGGAACATCGTTATAAGAATCGTGAAAGCTCACTTTATATTGAATTCGACCATCCGGAGAGTATTTTAAACAACGGATATCAGTAACGCACTTGTCCCCGGGCCTAATACCAGGACGAATTGAAGTGTACATTAATTTTTGCAGATCCCTATACTTGCCAAAGAAAGTATGCGATAAGTATTTGATCTTGTATGGCTGTTTCCTTCTGGCAACACGCATAAGTTCAACATAATTATGTGGGGAGTAAATGGGCCTTCCACGAATTGCGCGTTCAATAGTCGAATGCACACTGTCTACTTCCATTTGCGTATGCCCTTTCTCGAGGTACTTTTGTTCAATAACTATTCCCCTATCAATTGACAGCTTGAGAAGAGCATTAGAGAGAATTGCGTTCCGATTTTGGTTTGTGCAACCATCGCTGCAAATTGTCACATGTTTAACATTCTCTGGCAATGAAGAAACATAATCAGATAGACACGAAGCATAGGAATCAGCACTTAAATCGCCTTCACTTTCATGCCATACATAGCATGTTGCGTCTTTCGATACCAAATCAAAGACCGTGTAATTGTGGCAATTTAGTTTAGTTTTGTAGTAAATCGCACTGGCCTTCAATGACGGAGATAGGAGTACACTCTGTTTGTCTACCGCAATGACGCGAGAGGTTGTGTTGTCCACATCAGCAGCATGTTGTTTGTCGCACTCTTTCTCCTCTCTGGCCCGGGTTTTCAGAGCAATGTGGGATGCATAAACATTTTCATCCATGTTGCCCACAGTGTACGAGCAACAAATATCGCACTGATCCTTCTTTGGTCTAAAAAGAGACAAATTCATACTGTCGAAAGTGTTTGTAAACGTTTTGCGGCTACCTGCCTCGTTACCTTCCTCTTTCATCTTTTCGCAAAACACTCTATACAAATCAGACATTGACTGGAATATCGGTTCAAGATATAATTTAGACGACGATTTTCTGCAATAGTGTGACTCCATTTTCGGCAAGGTGTTAAGGAAGTTTCTAATGTTAACAGTTACAATTCTAGACCTTTCGGGTGTGACAGTCTTCTTTGCGCTTGTGGAGGACGCCGGGATTCCGTTCTCGTATTGCTCTATCCAGGTGTAGAGTGACCTCTCCCCAAGGCCGAGTGTACCGAGGAAAAACGACTTGCACACCCTCATCAGCAAAATACCTTTCTTGAAATGATATTTATATGTGTTGTTTCGTCTTCCATCTTGAGTTTGCACATTTTCTGCATCGCACTTAACAACAAGGTTTGTTACATAGATTTTTTTTTCTTCCCATGACATATTTTGCCAGAATGCTGAAAATAGACGTTTTCGATCATCCTCGCTAAATTCGTGACAATGTTTCTTAAATTTACAGAGTTTTCCGCACTTCACTTTAGACATTTTTCTTTCTTGTTTTTTTACTGTTTCATTTGTTGACCGTTTTTTTGAAACGTAAGCTTCCCCAGTCATACGTTTCCGTTTCTGCACATTTATTCTCCATTGTTTCGGGGTAGATTTTTTGTTTTTTATTTTTTTCGGAGTCAAATCACCGTTTGCTATGGGGGGTATGTCGATTGTATCATCATCACACAGAATATTCTCTGAGCCATTCGAAGAGGAGTCGGAATCGAGAATTCGTGTTTGCAGCAGGTCGGTTGTCATGGAACTGGTCTCAGGTGCTGTACTCAACCCGCTAGTTTCGACAGGAACAGAGCTCGAAATGCCCACTACTGTGTCATCCTTTCCGAAGCTAATTCGTCTTCGTTTTGGATTGAAACTCGGCGTCCACTCAGGATCAAGATCTGAATTGTAGTGAGAACTATCAGACTTTGGGCTGTCTGGAATGGTTGAATGTTTGGCGAGAGTAGACTCTTGAACAATTTCTGTTGCAAGACACGCGTGGTCAAGAGGAGCCGCATAATTGCTATCTTTGTTGCGGACAAGTTCACGGTGATTTACTATGTTTTTCTCGGGCGTGTGAGTGATGGCTTTGCCTTGAATGCGGTACGAATCATAAAAAGTTTCACTATCTGGCTGATCACAAATATCACATTCGGTGCCTACTTGGGAGGACACTGTCGCGAGTGATGATGCATTGTCTGTCACCGAGCTACCGATATCTAAACTGCATTGGTTTTCGCGTGTTTTGTTTGGCGTTTTAACAATCCGCCCGCTTTCAATCACGTAAGAAGTGCTTGAGGAACTAACTTTGTCTCCGGTCACATATTTAGTCGGTGTGTGAAGTTGATCTGTTCCACGAACGTTTTGCGTCAGCGCAATATTTGACGCTAGAGCGAGCTTGAGGAGCTGCTTTCCTCTGGAAAATTGATTAACAGCCATTACGACAGTTAGGGTGAAACTTATGTTCTACTTGGGTATATTCACCAGTTTCTGTGTCTCGCTCGATAACTATATAACGTGGTGTTGTCTCCTTAAACCAAGTGTAATACACGTGCTCTATGAATTGGAAGGGTGCCTTTTGAAAGTCACCGCGTTCTCGCTTGATCAAGGATACGGAAATTGCACTGATTGGTTTGATGTGGATGTCGTTCTTATCCCTGAGCCATTTGGAGCTCATTTTGCAGCACATCAGAAACTGCACCTGAAAGACAAAACCACGAGGGTAAGGTGCTGCCAGTGAGAGACGAAAGAAAAGACAGGTGAACGAGAGAGAGAGAGAGAGAGAGAGAGAGAGAGAGAGAGAGAGCATCTATTATTTTCTTCTGACAGTTTCATATTTTTTTCGATCAAGTTTGGGTTACCCGAAAACGTTATGAAGACTGTCCGATTTTCAATTTTCACAATGCAACTTTAGACCTTTTTATGTCTTAAAAAACCCTTAAAACGATTCATTAAAAATGGCAATTTCCTCAATTCAGTGTAAGTGTGGAGGTGTGTGTGTGGGGGGGGGGGGGGGGGGGGGTGCTGAACTTACACAAAAATATATTTGCCCCCTCTCCCCTCCCCCCAAAAATGAATGATTTCCCCCTCAATTACAATATTGGAATGTCGGCTGGCGTATGGATAGTGCTCACGCCATCACATTTTACAACATTTCTCCGAGGAAAACCCTCGTACCCCACCAGTGGAGGGAGGGGGGGCACATTTTTCCACACCCTTCTGGGGTTACAACCCCTGGTGGGTGCCCGAAAAATCATTTTTCGGGTACCCCCCCCCCCCTCCAACACACTGAAAAAATTCCCATGTGCCTATCACTGCAAACATACGCGTATGTGCGAACTTTTTTAGGAGGGGAGAGGGGGGGGGGGTGGTGGAAACTTTTGCACGAAAAGTGATTCAGTGGGCAACATCTTGGAGCATAATGTCGAGGTTGCTAAGAGTGGATAAGTCTCTCCCCACATATACCCTCAACTGGTGGGGGCCGAGGAGCCTCCCTGGAAACTTTTGTAGAACCTGATGGTCTGAGACCACACTCTAGAGCTTCAGCTGCTTTTCTGACCTTGTAATCGCGGACTTTATTGCCGACTCGTTGACGTGTACCTGGTTGAATTTGGTGTAAAACTTTCATGTGGTAATGATCTAAAGTTGCATTGTGAAAATGATTTTTTTTCGCGCAGTTTTAATAACCTAACCTTTCCCGAAAAAATATTAAATTGCCCGAAAATGCAATTTTTTCCAGACTTGGAGGGGGGGGGGGGGGGGGCTGCAGCTCCCCACCCGGCCCATATGGATGCAAACTCTACTCCCCCTTCCCACCCCCCACCCCCACCCCCGTGTTTAACCATAAATCACCCGCTCCGCGGTGCATATTGGGGTACGGACCAGATTTGACAATAAAATATAAATAAAACAGATAACAGTTTCGTTTCCCATCAACTGTGATTAAGTTTGGAAACTTATAATTTGGTGAGTGATTTCGCCCGCATTAAATGAGTGACTTCGACCATGGGGGAGGACACTTACAGAACTGCCTGGGGACGACTGCATAACCGGCGAAACTACTCGCGGGGGGGGGGGGAGGGGCTCGCTGGAAAAGGGGTGAAACCACCTATTACCTCTCTTACTCTAGTTTCGTCAAACGCCAGTTCTAGATAAGGCTTTTGTACAGGATCAGGAAGCCAAAAGTCATCTGTGCAGTTTGTCGACAGATCAACACGAGTTGATAGTGGCGACAGCATGATGGTTTAGGGGAATCCATGTGTATCTCCGAGTATCGTGGATCGCTCGATTGGAAATGTAAAGGGGCTTGAACAATTATTGTGCCATATCCACAAATCAGTTATTGGGTGTATGTATCGTTGTAATAGCTACTTACCAGTCCTAAAATTGTAGTCTTCTGAAAAAAATAGTTTCTTGAGAATTCACAACAGAGCCTGGTTGTACTTGCAGCCACAAATCACGAACAACGCTTAATAATTCGCGGTGGAAAACTTGGCATTATAGCATGACGTCAGTTACAAAATGTCGTATCACAGCATGATGTCAGTTTTGAAATGTCATACAGCAGGTATACGACAAAGTGATACAACGCAAGAACAATTTTGAAATGTCGTATAGCGTATACGACATTTCAGAAGAAAAAAAATCGCAAATGAAGAAAATTGCAAAATTAAAATAGGCCTAAAAAAACAGTTTTAATGGTGTTTTTTCTGGGCCTGTTGATTTTTTTAGACGTATTAGGACCCGTAGAATCCGAATCTGTAAAAAAGTGATTTGGCGCGAAAACGCGGTATACGACATTTCAAAAGCGCAACGACGATATCAGGTGACCCCTCGTTGGAACGAGCTCGACGATAAAGTTTTGTTGAAATTTTTGGAAAAATAATATTTTTTCAACTGCTGAATTTGCATATTACGCGGGCGGATGCAGGCGATTCGTTAGGTAAATGGTTAAAGGATATTATGACTGGTAATTACTGATGGTCGCACGATCGTCCCTGAGTTTTAAATCCACGTTCGTTGCGAATATTCAGAGGGGGAACCAGGAGTATGCGCCCGCCACCCACAAAACGTAATCCGATATAAAACAATAACAGCGACTAATAAGCAAAGAACTTGTGATAAACACATAGGTTGCAAATTTGGTAGAGTTATTTTTGGCTGTTGATATGAGGTTTAATAGTTAGAAGAGTGAAGTCGAATCTTCCCCTCCTTGATGTAATACAACAAGTGCTCTGGTACCGACAGACCATGTACTCCTGACCCGAGAGTGTCTTAAACTCTAAGCAGTTGTTTCTAGTCAAATGTCATCTGCCTAAACAGGCAGACGACACTTGACTACAAAAATCTGCTCGGTCATAAATCTTGAACAAAATTTGATGTTGAATGGATTTACTCTCTTTTCCTTGCCTGTGGGAGTTATACTTTCTGGTGACGTAATTGTTATGTATTGATCCCCTTAGTTCAATGGTCTATGGGGGTCAATCCAGAAGAGTACAACCATTAAATTATATGTTTGTCAGCCTAAAGGTACATGCCCCGTTCAGGATTTAATGGTATCTGCTGCTTATGAGTCTCTCGAACACCTCAAAAGGCACACTCTGAACACAGTTTGGTTATTTCTACGCTCAACATACGCAAAAATGTTCGCCTCCACTTTGAAAATAGATGATGTGTCTCCTGAGAGACCACATTTAGTGTCTTTCAACACCATTGCCAACGCTATCTCGTGGAACGAGAAATTTGTACCTGGATTTAATCCTTTTTAATTGACGCTTTGGGAAATGTGATCGGCAGGGAACATCAGTGTTGTTTTAATTCCACTCCCCTAGTGGGAAGGCTGGGTTAAGTTATTACTAAATCTCCCCTCAAATATTCAAATCACCACCACATCCACCGCCGTCCACCACCGTTCACAACCGTCAACCACTACCACCACCACCACCACCACCACCACCATCACCACCACCAAACTTGAGGTTGAAGCCGTTAATCATTTACCCACCAACCTGTTATATTCGACCAGATCTATTCCAAGAAAAGAAATCGTCATTAAATTTTCGTTACTGTTTCCAGTTTTTACGTCCAACTCATAGCTTATGACATTCTAATTGGAACGAGGTCGTCGAGCTCGTTCCAATGTGGAGTCATAAGATATATTCTGAGGCATAAACTAAACATTTTTAGTTATTCATGAAATTACTTTGCAAGTTTCACCCTCTAGTCTTATTAGCGAAAGAGTAAAATAAAATGCAATAATTTGTTTAATAGAGGACATGGCAATCGGTGAGTGCACAATACTAATGGGTAAGGAGGACTATAATAATCCAGTCTTAGAGACCAGTTGGGATCACATTATTCCACAAATCAAGATGAGATTCCTTGATTGACAGCGGATAGTATATTATAAGAAAGGGTAATTGGAAATAAGAGAGAATGAACCGTAAAATGTGAAATTCTCACTGAAGATATAAAATCTCATCAAAAGACAATTTTTACTAAATTATTTCGAATTAAAGTTGTAACTTTTCTTAGCTGGATCACCACAATATATTATTCATCACCGTCTTCAACATGAAAGTTACTACAGAAGACAAAACAAAACATTGTCGAAAACAATGCGAATATGACCGATTGTCCATTTGAGGAGTGGGGGTCAAGTTCCGATTGATAAATGTTCCATCTGCATCATCAAAGGCATTCTTGGATGATGCAGTTGAAATATTAGTTAGTCGGAAGTACAGTTAAAAAACTCATTATTTCTTGGGAATTAATTTATGGAAAAAGACATGTAGTAGTCGTGACGCAACTTCTAATTCAGTGAACACGCCCTGTATCACAAACTGGTAACGCTGCCACCCATTCTCCCCAACTCTCCGAATCAGCTACCACAACCACCCATTTATATGACCGACTGTGTGTGTGACGTGAGACCAGGGCCCAGAACTACAAAAAAGAAGGAAATGGTTGCCTAATGTCTTTTCTGTTTCCATCCTTTCCAGGGTTTCCAATGTTTCCACCGTTCCCAATGTTTCCATCGTTAGTGGAAAAGGATGACACTATGGGGACCTAATTTAACACTGAAATCTCCGTAGACGTTTGTTCACCAGAGAAAAATCACGATCGTGTGTATTGTGGGGACCTGATTTAACACCTAAAATTTCCATAGGGTTTTGAAAGTTATGAAAAAGTTGTGTCGTGTGCACTATGGGGACCTGATTTAACACTGAAAATTCCCATAGACATTTTTTTTCGCCAGAGTGTCATCGGCCGATGGCACCCTGACGAAAAAAATGTCTATGGGAATTTTCATTGTTAAATCAAGTTCCCATAGCACACACGATCGTGATTGTTCTCTGGCGAACAAATGTCTATGGAGATTTCAGTGTTAAATTAGGTCCCCATAGTGTTATCCCTTACAACTACCGTTTCCAATGTTTCCACCGTTTCCAGTGTTTTTAAGGTTTCCACAGTTTCCAGTGTTTCTGTTGTTTCCTGATATTATGGTACTGTTTTCAACATTTAAACAGTCCAAAACACCTAGACCACTTTGAATTCTAATTGTTCCTGCTTGATGAAATAAAAATAGCCCGTATTTCAGTGTGTCATTGTTTCCAGTGTTACCCAAAAAACAGAACGTCAGATATTTATATTTCTGCTCCCATTAATGAATTTAAAGAAAATGGAAACAAACAGAAGATACATTTTGGCATAATTTTAAGTAAATTTATTGTTTCAATTCACATTATATCACAAACAAGAGATAATTTATATTCAACATTCGTACCATTTGTAGACGAACCACTAGGAAATAACGGGAAATAACATATTAAGTTATTAGGTGCCTGTTCCTAATTGCTTACGTCCAATCAGTCCAATCAGTTTTGGAACTTCATGCAACAATTCAACACAGTGTATGCACAAGTGACGGGTAAAACATATCGTATTTTATATTTCGTCCTTGGAGTGCATCAAGACGCACTCTGCAGTGCTAAAACACTGCAGAGGGCGCCTGGATGCACTATGTTGGCGATTTATTAATAGATAGTTATTTACTGTGTACACTCTCAAATTAAAAAAAAAAGAAAAACTGAAATACGCAAAAACTGAACCTGCAATGACTTTAATTAATTTATGTTATAAAATGCAATTGTTCTCTGAAAACTGTGTTAATAGAGGGTTATTTGAATTTTTGTTACTCGCGAGACACGGAATGCTGTAATCAAGTCTTCAAACAAGTCAATTGTGCGTCACTAATACTCCGCGGCACTTCCTATCGACTACTCGTCATTTGAGCTTTTAGACGAGAGCAAAAGAATCATTCTCTCAACACGCAAGACATTCAGAATGAAATTATCTGTCGCCAATGATTTAGTTTTCAAATTATCGTTTACAAGCACACAGTTTGTTATATATTTCCACTCCAGTAACCATTTTCCAAATGATTTGAATTTCTTTTGAAGTTAATGAAAATTCGATACACTTACACGGTCGGGGGCTGTACAAGTATATTACTAATATTTCCTCAGTTGTGCATCAGTTCTGTACATCTGTATAGCAAATGCACTTAGCGTTTGGTGCAAATAAGTCTATAACTCCTTGCATGCTGCTGGCGGATATTCCTGCCCAGGACAAGGAATAGTTGCCAGCAAAATAAGTACAGTTGGGGCACTTTTATCCAAATCATCCCTTGTATATTAGATTATCTGTTTGACCAACGATTTATTGAGTTAAATTTATATCAATTTTTCATCAAATCTAGTCATGGCTGCTTCACAGCAGCCATGACTAGATGTAATGAAAAATATCTAAAAAATACTCAGCGGGTTAAGAGTTAATGTTGGTAAGACTTCTGTTTGTGTTGTTTGCATTACGTATAGGTTCCTATAGATTCTAGAATGCTTGGCCCTTTTGAGGATCAGAAACAGGTGTGTGTTAGTGCAACAGGTAAACACCCTAGTCCTCACAAAAACGCAATTTAGGAGTAGCAAATCGACGATCTTAACGGTGCTTAAAGCGTGAATGAGGAATTAGGAATTATGGTGTTGTATAACTGTTTGTCATTTCATTAGAACTCAAAGAACCAATTACTAACTATTGCGTTCTTCAGTTTGGGACCGCTTAACCGACTCCTGGGAATTCCGTTATAGTATGTAAGGAGAATCAGAATATTGGGCAGTGTCTGCTTGAAGGGAAATTTGTAACTCCAGCCAAGAGCTGTATTGGCGATAGGAATCGAAATGAGTTGTTGGGTCAAGTGGTCACAAAAGAGTCTTATTAGTCGAGATACTTCTTAATGCGTTAGAAGTTATTAGGCAGGCTTAAGTGAAGCGAACAGATGGAGAGCTTTGAGGGGCATAGATGCAGTTTGGCGAGTCCGTACAATGCAGAAGTAAAGTGAGTTGAAAGGAGCTATCGAGACCTTGTAGAATCGACTCGAGCTAGGATCTTGGAGCCGACTAAATGAAAAACAGGCAAATCTCATGCATTGACATACAATGTTTAAACGGTTGATGGGGAGTGGTTTAATCGGAACGAGGCTTTGAACTGCACACGAAGTATTTAAGCGGACGATAAAGTGTTAATATTGTTAAAACAAGCAAAACGTGTCAGAGGCGTTGATGGACAGTGATAGTCAGTAAAACTGGAGAAGAATTAACTCTAAAGGTGGAAGCTGCAACGCGCAGGACGCTTGAAAGGAGTAAATAGACAATACGATGTGTGCGATAACTGTCAGGAGCGGAGCTGCGACAGGAGACATCATCCAGAGAACGTGGTGACCTGAAGAAATTTGAACTTTCGGGGGAGGGATGTTGCAATAAATAAACAATGCTCAACAAGAAAAAAACTGTTCTCTGAGGGTTCAATTTTCAATTTTCCGACGCGCCGCAATCGCCGATCGCTTTTCAAACAACATTATAAGTTATTGTGATGAATTGACGGTAACATGGTCGAGTCTCGGTTGAACATACGCTCCGAGCCGCAAACCTCAGACCATATTACTGTCAATTCATTACAATGACGCATATGTTCCAATAGACACTACCCATAGCCCAAAACCTACATTGTGAAACACGAGAGGCTTATTTACTAAACTTGTGATCGTTAAAAGTTGCTTTGTTCAAGGCAAATTTTAATGATTACAGGTTTAGTAAATAAACCTCTCGTGTATCCACGATGGCACCTGATAAATAATCAATAAACCAGATAAACTCATTCCATCTTAGTTCAAATCGTAAATCGGTTTGAAATTTAAACAACACTTCATCCGGAACACCGTCTGCTCACGTGAAACATCCAGAAAAATGAAGCGGCTTGTTAATCACTCCGTTGATGAAGCAGTTACGAAACGGACGACGTCTTTGCAAATATTTCGCGTTGTGACGTCAGACGGTAACATTTGCCGCTTGAGCCGTAAACATAGAATATACTAAGCCAGCTCTCGTCCAATCAGAGGAGGATGATTTTAGTCTGATTGGAACATATTTTGATATTTGTGGAAAATGAATATATTGATCATGTGCACATTGTTCGCGGAAATAAACCCAAATTGAATATTTACCACATATTTGAGTTATTACTGATAAAAAAGGGACCGCGGGGGCTCAGTAACTAGATATGCAGGCAGCAAGTCGAGAGATACTCGGCTCGAATCCCACCTGCGGCACCCGCGTTCTGTCCTTGGACAAGACAACAGCCCACGTGGGGGCACGGTGGCGTTGTATACTAAGGCGTAATGCACGTCGATGGTGCAATTATCTTCAACCAATGCTAACCCTGCTTGTGTGGAGTTAGTATGTTGGGGAGTCTGACAGTTGCTCTCGTTGCTCGGCGGTTCTCCGGCTTCTTCTACCCGTAAAACTGTCCGACGCGAGGTGACCCTGGCTGTAGAAAGTGTCGCTAAACCCCAATAAATAAATAATACTGATAATAAAGAAATGCCGAGATTGTAAAGTTGATACTGTGTTACTAGTTTTCGTGCTAGGCTTTCGTTTGATGTTTGATGATGTGAAAGCTTTTACGTTATTAAACATTATCGATAGGAGTTAACTCGTTGGTAGACTTGGCACCATCTTAATGAAGTCATATTGAGTTGCGATGTTTTTCGCGGACGTTTTAGCAATTCCGCTGATCAGTGAAAGCCCGTCATTTGTTGACAATAAGAAGCGTTTACCTACCACTAGTAAAGATCCAGTTCAAAACGTTCACAAACGCATTCATGTGAATACTTTACATGTAATTTATACAACTGGTAGTTGCAAGCACTGTTGACTTTTAAAGAACAACGCTTCTTCCAGGACCATAACTAGCTTAAGATATCAGGGGTAGGGTTGGGGTGGGTGTGTGACCCATGTTTAACTACCCTTAATTCGCATATGCCCACGATTCTGATGTACTTCTCAGCGAGGTGTACTTCTATGGTGCGGACGTATTTCTATGCGTCTCGACGAGCTTTTCAGACAAGGAGTCTAGGCCGCATCCAGGTATTGGTAACCAGGTTCCGTTGCACCCACGTTCGGCACCCTTATTCATAATCGATGGGCCATCGGCAACATTTTTTTGTATCTTACGAGGCCGTTATGCCATGATGTTATACTTTATTTAAGAACTTCCCTATACCCCGAAAAGTAATCCAGGTTTGTAGTGACCACGTCAGCGGAATCTCTCACAGGGAATTCCTTTCTCTTTGCCTAAAAAATATATTTTTCGTCGTTTGAGACGGAGAGTAAAAAACACTCAAGCCCCTACTCAAATTCCATAGAAAAATCCACGTTGTTATGGCCTGGAACCAGACTAGCCCTTAACCCTTTACCCAACGCAGACGATATCAAAAATTATTATTTTAAAAATCATTTTTTTAAATTTTTCAAAAAAAACCATATCATGTGACCCCTCGTTGGAACGAGCTCGTCGAGCTCGTTCCAACGAGGGGTCACATGATATTGTTTTTTGTTGAAATTTTTTTGAAACATAATATTTTTTCAACTGCTGAATTTGCATATTACGCGGGCGGATGCGGCCGATTCGTTGGGTAAAGGGATAAATCCATTGCCTGTGTTTAGATTCGCTGTGTGGAATATTTCAGTTGTCGGAAAAGCGAACGTAAAGTTCTAATATAACTACTAACCAACTAGTATGTATTTCAGACGAATGAATCTAAAAACTGTAAGCATTGAATCCACGCAGGAAATGTTCAGTCGAGACTTAATTTGACCCAATTTGTAAGACATTACCATTAGAAATGAAGACTTCTGTAGTGGCAGTACTCACAAGAAACCAAGAAGCTTCTCCTGACCTACAACGAGGTACATTGGTTTGAAATGTTCAATTACTAAACTTCTTAAAGTGATAATACTTCTCATCATCCTCCTTGCCGGAGACATAGAACTTAACGCCGGGCCCGACTATTAACTTCAAAATGAACATAGCAATGTGCTTTCTGCCCTCCATTATAACATACGTAGCATCCGTAATAAGCTGTCGCAAATAATAGATATAGTCCTCATCTGTTTCACTGAAACCACCTCGCCAATGATTTCGATTCTGATAACATCAAAATTCAAGATTTTTCATTACCCGTTACAAACAATAGGGACCCTCACGGTGGTGGAATTGCAGACTACTTCTCTAAACATCTCCACTGGTTTGGAAATCGTAGTTAGAATTTGATGAGTCCATAATGTGGTTCAAGGTAGAATCCAAGTCTTTTAGGTACATGCTTGGGATGTCTTACATATCACAGCAGTTTTCGCACTATGACTATTGGGAATTACTAGATTGGTCTATTGACGATGCATTGGAAATCAGTCCTTCCCTGGTCCTTGTGGGAGATTTCACCTCGGGTCTTCGGAGTCCGGAAACAAAACTCCACAAAATTATCACACACTATAACATGAGTAACGTAATCACTACTCCTACCCGTATAACACCCTCAACCCAAAGTTTACTTGACCACATTTTTGTTAGTGACTTTGTCCAAACTCTGGATTTAAGTAGTATGGATCTGGGAGTATCTGATCACATGGCCGTCTATACATGTGTAATATTTGATAATGAGCACAGACAACCTTTCTTACGTAATGTGCGAAACTACAAAAGAGCAGACCTTATCCACGCGAATGGACTAAAAAGTGCGGAGGATCTAACATCTAACAATATTAACACCGTTACCGAAACATTTACAGAAATACACCTGAGTATAATGGATCAATGTATCCCAACTTACAATGTCCTGATACCGCTCTTATCCTTTACCCAACGCAGACGATATCAAAATTTATTATTTTAAATATCATTTTTTCAAATTTTTCAAAAAAAATTCAACAAAACCATATCATGTGACCCCTCATTGGCACGAGCTCGACGAGCTCGTTCCAACGAGGGGTCACATGATATGGTTGTGTTGAAATTTTTTGAAAAATAATATTTTTTCAACTGCTGAATCTGCATATTACGTGAGCGGATGCGGCCGATTCGTTAGGTAAAGGGTTAAAGACAAACTTTGGTTTACTCCCGAACTTCGTTCAGAAATTCGTCGTCGAGATTTGTTCAGGAAAACGGCTTTAAATACTGGAAAAGAAAACAACTGGAATAATTACAGACGTCCCCGAAACACTGTCAACAACATGAACAAAGATGCTAAGGCCCACTATGAACTCCATATACTGGAAAAAATAACATCCTCGACCTCACCTAAACACTTCTGGCAACTTATCTGAGATGTTATCTTTTCACCAAAAGCAACCACCATCCCACCGCTCCTCAAAATTACCAGTATGATTCCCAGACAATGTGCTTCACCAACTCTGAAAAAGTAGAATTGCTAAACGCAACATTTATAGGAAATGGTTACACGAATGCTGTTGGTCATAGTCTACCCAACTTTACTTCCAAATGCGAACACCGTCTGAGCAATATCGATTTTTGTGAACACTGGACAGGACATAATAGATGAAATTAACTCATTAAAAGTCGATAAAGCTCATGGTCACGATGGAATCAGTGTAAGGATGCTCAAGGGGACAGCACAGTCTGTAGCCCTACCTCTAAGTACACTTTTCCGAAATATTTCCAGATATATGGAAGAAAGCGGATGTTATGCCGATCTACAAACATGGTAAAGCGTGCAACCGAATGATCTATAGACCTATTTCCCTTCTCCCATGTTTAGGAAAACTCTTCGAAAAGGTGGCATTTAAAATCCTCTTTCAACACTTTCACGAAACCGAACTTCTTTACCAGCTTTAGTCTCGCTTCCTACCACTTTCCAGTTGCTCCACATCTACCGCTCCTTCTGTCTCTCTCTTGACAAGCAATTGAATACTTGTGCCATTGTTTGTGATGTATCCAAAGCTTTTGAACGAGTGTGGCATAAAGTACTCCTCTTTAAACGACAGCGATACGAAATATGTGGCGCAATCCTTGGGTGGTTATCAGATTATCTGTCCAATCGACATCAACAGGTACTTGTCAATAAAACTTTCTCTAATTATCAGAAACTAGAAGCAGGTGTTCCTCAAGGATCGGTCTCGGGTCCCTTTCTTTTCCTGATATATATAAATGACAAATTGGAGATTACTGAGGCTGTTACAAGAATGTACGCTAACGATACATGCCTTACAAAATCAGAATCCATGTTCACAGATTTTGTATCTAAACTAAATAAAGACCTTGAAAACATAAACAAATGGTCGTGTCAATGGTTAGTAACCCTTAACCTGAACAAAACTGAAGCTTTCAGATTTTCATTAAGTACCACAGATGATCACAACCCCAGCTTGCTTAGAATTCGATAACAGCCCAATTAGCGTAGTTGACACAAATAAACACCTTGGTATAGTATTACAATCGAACCTAAACTGGAACTCTCAAATTAACGAAATATGTAAGAAAGTGAACGTCCGGCTAGCACAAATGCGAAAACTTAAATTTAAACTTAACAGGAAAACCTGTGAACAGATATACCCAGCATATAATTTGACGCTCATGGTCTACGGAGATATTACTTGGGACTGTGCCCCTGCTGCCTACTCCAGGACCTTGATAATCTGCAATATGACGCAGTTCGTATTACAATTGGAATTACGCGCTCTACCTTAAATGAACTACTTCTACTAGAACTCGAGTGGGTATCGCTCTCAAAGCGGCGAGAAAAACATAGACTATGTACGCTTTTCAAAATCATCCGGAACGATGATGACACCCTCATTACTTAGCAACCTGCTTCCCACTCGCACTGCCGATGTCTCCACTTATAACCCTCGTGAGCCTTCGTACTTCACTCTCTACAAGACAAGAACTGAACGGTTTAGACGATCTGTTTTTTCCATCCACACCACTCCTGTGGAATAGTCTCCCCTCCCAGTCAATGCTCAAAGTTTCTACGAATTCAAATATAATTATTCCTTGTTAAATCCAAGCCCACGGCCTCCATCATACTATCTGCTGGGGAAAAGAACTGCTAATATTATCCATTGTAAACTCCGAAACAACTGCAGTGATTTGAACGGTGACAAATTTCGAAAACATATATCCCCATCACTTCAGTGTATTGTGGACATCCCAGTGAGGATGCACACCACATTTTCTTTGCCTGCCCCCATTATAGCGGTATGAGACTAACGTTTCTAAACAATCTGCACCCGCCGGAAATTGATCCTATAGAAGATGTCCTGTGTGGAAAACCAGAGCTCAATGAGCAACAAAACGAATTAATTTTCAAGAAAACCCAGTGATTTATTACATCCAGTGGGAGGTTTGAATAAAATCTTGACCAATGTTTGCATAATCATTCTGTACATTGTTTTTCTTTGTCGGTCTCCTTTTAGTTAGTAGCTTTGACGAAGGCAACTTCGGTAAATTTTAACCCCTGATTTTCTCGTTTCTTTCGTTCTTTGTCTCTCTTTTTTTCATATTTTGCTTTTATTTGTTTTCTTGACTTTCTTTCACTTAACTAGCTTGTTGCCAACATTGTTTCATAATTATGTTTATATTTTCAGAGAGAAGTTGTTAATAAGTTGAATAACTTACACTCCAATCCAATTCTGCTTTATATATGGAGAATAAAATATGTTTAAACTAATGGAGACTCACGACAGCCGTAGTTTTGTTCTTTGTTTCACCTATTGTGTTAATATCTTGATATTTTCGAGGCGAGTTCAATAGATATTAACGTTATTTGCGGAACTATCCGGCGTAATCATAAAACTAACTACGTCTGTGGTGCACAAAAATAGCCAATTAATTTTCATTATTTTTTTCATTTTTAGTCTCAAAAACATAGGTTATGACCCCTCTTTGGAACGAGCTCGTCGAGCTCGTTCCAAAGAGGGGTCATAACCTTTGTTTTTGAGACAAAAAACGAAACAAGTTAGTTATTCAAGAATTTTGTTTGCAAGTGTCGTCTGCTTTTCATGTTAGGTAACGGGTTAAATTGAGAGCTAGACATACGTATTCGTGATTGTTCAAAGATCTTTGGACTTTATTTATCATTGTGAAATTATGTGAATGGGAGTTCCAAATTTGATTAAATTAATCCAGTATTTTAAATCAAAACTCTCGTTTTATTTGTTTGGCAATTCTTGATCAAAAACATATTCGGAGGAAATTTCCTGTTTCCCAGTTTAAGGATGAAAACTTGTCAGGTTCCGTTTTCTCAAAGAAACCGAAAAAAACTTTACCTTACTAAAATGGGGTCGCTATGGGCTACCAAACCCCACATTGACCAAGCGCGCCTTCCGCAAAAACCCTTTCGTCATCGTTTCGTTTTCCGCTACAAATTTGATCAGCATATGACATAAGTGATTCGTCCCTTGCTGCTGTAATGCAATGTAAATGTTGATTAACATGTGACCATTCCGCACGCTGAAGCATATAGCGTTATATTTATGACGCCGCGACAAATTATTGGCTCGTCGCGTGTGTGGCCTTCCAAGCTCCACCTTCCCAAAGTGTGTATGATTTGCTATGATGTGTGTTCAAGGATGCACTGCTGTGGAAATCATTGATGTACGTAGTTTTCATCTATCTAAGTCTCATATTGTCAATTACACAAGGCAACGAAAGACCTGTTGATCGTTTCGTAAACTGTGTGCTGAAGTCTCTTTCATGAGATATATACATGTGTGATGGTACAGAACTCTTATCATAAATAATTTATAGTCACCGGGCTAAAAAGTGTATTTAGTCCCCATTGAGGGGATGGGGGACGCAGCAACAGGTGGGTCGGTGGGTGGGTCGGTGATATTTAGTATTACATACAAGACATACGATTTAATACAAATAGAATAAATTCTTCTAGGAGACACCTTGGATCGTCAGACACTAACTGTGCTGCCCTAGAAGTCCCCTTCATAGCTCTTCCCTACCAGCAATGACTGTTGTGGTCGTGCTTTAAAGTCGACGTTTGGTGAATTGATGTGAAATCTTAAACAATTTGAGATTTGGAATCATCTGCCTGGAGGCAGTGGATTTTAAAATTCAAATTATTTTACTAAATAAATTTTTTTCCCTACTGTACTGAAAAGCACCGGTAGTGAAGGAGTTAACTTTCGATTTCTTGAAGAGGACTACCATACTGGTGTTAGCACACTTATTACTCGATTGAGCTTATATATAAAACACAATGGTAAATTAAATAAACAAAAAGCGCATAGTATGGACAACGCTTTAACCCTTTACACAACGTAACGGGAAAAATCGACCAGCGCTATTCTCAAAAATCGCCAATTAATTTTCATTATTTTTTTCAATTTTGGTCTCAAAAACATAGGCTATGACCCCTCATTGGAACGAGCTCGTCGAACGCGCCCCAATGAGGGGTCATAACCTATGTTTTTGAGACAAAAATTAAAAAATTAATTATTCAAGACTTTTTTTGTAAGTGTCGTCTGCTTTTCGTGTTAGGTGAAGGGTTAAAGTCAGTTTTAATACAAATGGTTTTATCGCATATGTCCTTTAACCCTACTCTCTGTTTGGGAAGCAGGTTAAACACATTCAACTAAATGAGACCGCTGATGATCCGGGGTGTCCTAGGTCAAATGTGGATCAGTACCATAGTGTACTGATCCTTGAGTTGTGTCTATAAGCCTCTAAGCAATGTTTAATTTTATTTTCTGCATCTATGTGTTATGGAATATTTTCCAAATGTCATTTTAATGATAATCGGAAATAAACATTGAATTGAATTGAATTGCCACTTTACTGTCAATTTTTGTATTTATAATAGCATTACTTTCTGACGAAGATTTCGTATTGTACTAAATAAATACGACTATAAAAAATGCATTTTTCTTATTTTTCAAGGTCCGAGTATTATGAAGGCTGTATCAACACATTGAGGATACTTTCTCAGTATTAGTTAATTATTTATTCAGCGTACAGATCATATCAGGACGGCATTATAAACAAAAAACGCCATTAAAATGTTAAATTTTTAAAAGGTTTTGCTCCAGAAGAATAGCTTATGACCCCCTCATTGGAATGAGCTCGAGGAGGACACAAGCTATGTTTTGGAGGAAACAAATAAAACAAATTCAGTTTTTTCAAGAACTTTGTTTGCGTTGCCGCCTATTGGTTGTGTTAGATAAGTTTACTGTCGTTCGTTGAACATGACAAGTTTCATAGAGAGTAATCGCTTGACTGGATTAGTTACGTGAAATAATTCATGAGAGATGAGGCACGTTGTACAAACACGGGTGCGCGAATGCGCACGTGTGTTTTGCAATATAGTCCCTCGTCTCGAATGAGTTATTTCACGTAACCAGTCCAGTCAAGCGATTACGCTGTTTATTACTTTTCATTATTAACGATAATTATATTATTTAACCCTTTACTCAACGTAATGGCCAGCGCTATTCTCAAAAATCTCCAATTAATTTTCATTATTTATTCATTTTTTGTCTCTAAAACATAAGTTATGACCCCTCATTGGAACGAACTCGTCGAGCTCGTTCCAATGAGGGGTCATAACCTATGTTTTTGAGGCAAAACATGAAAATAATAGCAATTCAAGAATTATTTTGCAAGTGTCGTCTGCTTTTCATATTAGGTAAAGGGTTAAAAAAACAATGAAGTCCCCATTACATCCACGGCAAAGCGTCTTCGTTTGCGCGCACGGATACATGACACAATTGTGGATTGCATAATTCGCTTGTGAACTTATCGTTTCTAATCAAACCCGGAAATCCCAGTAAATCACACTTTGGAAAGTAATAAAAATAGAAAGTAAAACATATTAGGGATACAAATACACTTCACAATACGGAGACAAAAGAAGAAATTAAGACCATTGATTCCATTCTATGGTATTTTATGGGCCTATTCACTCGTGTCTTGTCTTTGTAAATATATTTTGTTGACATAACGCATAACTAAAGGGGTTATGACATAGTCAAAATTCCCGATTAATATTTCAGCTAGCTCCAATTGACTGATATGGGTTGTGCCTGGACATTCAAACAAGAAAATGAATCTCATCTTCCTTTCTGCCTCCGTTAAAAAAACGAAATCTTTGATCCGAGGGAACTGCTGGTTTTTATAACTACCAATCCCTGTGGTTAGTCAATGTGCGCCTATTCTCAGCTTGGTGAGTGACTAGCCTATAGTACTGTCCTTTTCTACCGCGCGATATTTTTCCAGGCTGAAATCTTGTTGACATTCTGTAAAATGAAAATTTTGATGAATTTGATAAATTAGTATACTACCAGTCTGATCAGTTTTCCTGTAATTTTCGTGACCGGGATAACAGTAATTTCTTTATGTAAAATGTAGATTTATATTACCACACACGTGTAAAATACAAACCATACAAAATAATTTCAATTGACTTTAACCAGGAAGATATTTCTGATAGGCGTATCCATTGTTCACCCTGTCTTGAATTTTTTTTTGTTTTTTTTTGTTTTTTTTTAAAACATTTTAGTGCCAAATTGAATCTGATTGTAAATGAGAATAAATTAACTATGTATTGTCCTTTGAATGCAACAAGGCACCATCTGCAATGCTAAAACATTGCAAGTGGCGCCTTGTTGCACTCAAAGTACCATGTTTAAATTTTTCATTATCTCTCTCTTTGAAGTATTTTAGTTGCAAAAAACACCATAAATGATGAAAAGATAGATAAAAACTAACAAATAAATAAATAAAATAAATAAAATAAATATGTTTTGTTAAGTATCATATTAAATGGATAAACTTTTAACCCTTTACCCCATGTACCGTGAAACACTATTCACAAAAATCGCCAATTAATTTTCATTATTTTTTCATTTGAGACAAAAAATGAAAAAAAAAAGTTATTCAAGAATTTTGTTTGCAAGTGTCGCATGCTTTTCATGTTAGGTAAAGGGTTAAATACGTTGACTCATAACAAAGAGCCACGATTATTTCTATTACAAAATGATTACTTGGCAAGCTTGAATTTTATCTCACCTCTATCATATCGTATGACCCTTCACTAAAACAAGATCGTCGATCTCGCTCCAATGAGGGTAACATGATATGGTTTTGTTGAATTTTTTTTAAATCTTAAAAAAACAGTAATTAAAATATTTTTTTATATATCCGTTCTGTTTGAAAAAGGGTTAAGCAACACAATTGTTATTTCTTCGTTCTAACTTTAGCACGTCGCTTGTCTGGTTCGCTCGCATGCAGTGTGCAATGGCATTTAGGGATGATTCCCAGTTATATTTCAGTTCCCAACCAAGCTCATCGTGTTTTTCTAATATATTCTGATTAACGAATGTCCTTTAGACATGAGTGAATTATGTTCCTTGAGAAAACGGAACAAACTTTAAAATTTATATATATCACTACTGTCATCTCTCACCGCGAGATGTCTTTTTCTGACGCTACTTCTAGCTTTCATTCCGGAAAAGATGCCATTTGCATCAAAGCTTGAAGAATCGGAAATCGAATTTAAGTATCAAAATACGTTCTTGTTAGCAGGAGTTACTCAATGGATCGTAATCACCCTTATAGAGTAGAAAGTAAAATGTTTGGGGTGTAAATATTTTCTTAACACAGCGCTAAAGAAAATAGAAATCGGAATGCAATGAAGGACTGCGATTCCACTACCACATAATGTGATTTTCTCATCGACATAATTTCACAAATTCACTGAAACAATACGAAAAGCACAAACACAGCAGGTTCTCTGGCACCGACGATCCACACAATAGTGAGCAGAGAGAGTTGTAAAGTATGAGTAGTTGTTTTCAGTCAAGTGTCGTCTGCCTGAACAGGCAGACGACACTTGAAAGAAACAGCTACTAAGCTATGTATGTCTTAAGCAGAATGTGGTGTCCAATCCACCCGCCCTCACTTTCAAGGTTTGTTTGAGTTGTTGGAATGTTGAATCTGTTTTTGTAAATCCCCAATTCTTACTCTGTTTCGTGCATTCAGACATAAGCTAAAAAAGGCTTAAAATACAGACAATATATTCAAGGCTTCTTTCTACGATACCTGTGGACCTTTATAAAGAGAGGGAGAGAGAGAAAAACTATCTTAAACGAATGATAACGAAAACAAGATCCGGATTGCATATATGGGAGCACGGTGGTCCTGTATGCTATGGCGCAGGACAAGATGACAGTAAGCTTGCCTCCAACCTCTGCTAGCCAGTTTTGTGCCGGTTTGGCACCCTGGGGAGTGCGACAGTTACTTTCAGTTGCTCGATGGCTCTCTATGTGTATTACGGCTTTCTCCACCCGTAAACTTGTCCGCCACGTTGCGTCCCTGGCTGTTGAGTCTGTCATTACACCCCACTAATCAAAGGAATAAAGAACAGCTTGTGAGAGTGGTGCCAAATTCTAAACTATATGCTATATGTTGTACTGTAGTTTGTTTTTCCGGCATACCATATTTGGATCCGTGACGCCACAATAGTGGTCAATATATGAGATTGCTTAAGACAAATTGTTTCCTTTCCAGTTCTGTTTTTTTAAGAATTTTGTCTTCTGTATTCAGTGAGATGTAAGTAATGATTGTAAGAAAGCATTAACAATCACGAAGGTTTGTCGCTTAATGCGTGAAAATTAGCCTGGATAACTTTTAAGTATATTTAGACCCATTATGCCTAACTGATACTTGCTTATTCCGACAGATAGATATTGATCATTGTTGGGTGTCCAAGACAATTAATTCATTCCCAAGCCGATCATCTTCGTCCGCATCCACTGTATTCGGTCGAGTTTTAAACATAAGTATCTCATGAAACTAATATGTTAATGGAACAAGTCTCATCTGACCTAATTTGTTAAATCAACAGTGTTTGCACTTTACGATCGCTGTCCCCATTTGTGACCAGGGGCCAATACTATAAAACTTTTTCCATTGTATTTAATAGAATTGTATTTTCTGCCTATTGATGTAACTGACTAAAATGAATCATTAACATTTTAAAAGATATAGCAATTTGCCAAATGGCAAATTGCCACATCTTTGAAAATGCTAATCGTTCATTTCAACCCATTTAAAGTCATAACTAGAAAATACAATTCTAGAAAATACGATTGTAAAAGTTTATAGTGGTGCCATACTGTTGACTGTAATGTGAACTACTAGGGGAATGTTTCTTTCATAATATTTCAGATGTTCTTCCCAAGCTGAGCTTGTGTTGTAAACAGCTTACAGGAACCAGTTCTAAAACAAACTTTTACAGCTGCAGATTCCAGAATTCTGTACTTTCTCTCTGTTACTGTTTGTTGTTTATTGGGGTTATAACGACAAACCAGGTGTACATCGTGTCGGGGGGTTTACCGGGTGGAGGGAGCTGGAATGCCCGAAGAGAACCACCGAGCAGCGGCCACCAACTGTCAGATTCGTCGACTTGCTAATTCTGCACAAGCGTAGTTAGTAGTGGATGGAAGCAAACGCACCATCAACATTGCAGTACACGTCAGTACACAGCGGCACCGTGCCACCCACCCACATGGGCAATCGAGATTCAGTGTCTTGCCCAACGCAGTTACCGCTGGTCAGGATCGAATCGTGGGCCTTTCGGTTTAAAGTCCAATGCTCTTACCACAGAGCCACTATGCTCCTTTTGCCTCAAATGAAACATTAGCGTTTTGAAGGACGTGACCATTTTCCCACAGAAAAATTGCTTGGTCTTTAACACTTCTATTTATTCATTTCGGTGATTCATCTTCACAGGCAAAAAACACAATTTTGGAAAATAAAATTATGAAAGGACTGACCTCAGGACAGATGCAGATGATTTTTTCAAACATGCAGATTTAATTCAGGAAAAGCCTGTTTTCGTTATCTATATGACCATGTTTCTCCGCACACTGAAGGTGTTTAACTTTCAAGGTATTTCCTCTCCCTGGAAATGGGGTTGACTGTAGTACCGCTGTGCAACACCAACAACAGATTATTTTAGAATATGTATATTAATGACTATTTTGAAGCAGGTCAGCTTAAACCAATATCAGGTGAACCCAAATGGCACGTTTATCGAAAAGGCAAGAAAGGCTATCTTTTAGTTTTCAATTTAGTTGAGATTCCCACAGTCAACATGTTTCTATGTTTGCTCACTGAGATGCAAAACACTTTAACCCTTTACCCAACGTAACGGTCAAAACCGACCAGCGCTATTCACAAAAATCGACAATTAATTTTCATTATTTTTTTCATTTTTTGTCTCAAAAACATAGGTTATGACCCCTCTTTGGAACGAGCTCATCGAGCTCGTTCCAAAGAGGGGTTATAACCTATGTTTTTGAGACAAAAAATGAAAAAAAATAGTTATTCAAGAATTTTATTTTCAAGTGACGTCTGCTTTTCATGTTAGGTAAAGGGTTAAACAATTAACGTTAAAATTACTGTATAAATACTGAAAACCAGTTGCAGTTACTTCTACCGTAAAGATTACGACAATGGCTGTTCCTACTTAAACTTTCAGCCTAGGAAAACTTATAGTGGAGTGTTCATATACAGTGGGGCAAAGTCCTTTTTCAGATCGGACAAATTCTACTCTTTAATTCCTGCTTTTGAAAAATAACATCGTCCAAGTCGGGAGTTACCTTGCTTAGGAGAAGTTGATTTTTAAGGTACATTAATTAATATCATTAACCTACAGCCACGCAGCTGCAGGTTAAAGATATTAATTCGTCTACTCTGTATGACAAATCAACAGACTTCTCGTGTTATGAGGTGACATCAAATATCAGTTCCTCGGTTTCGCTCCAAGGTCGAACAAAAAGTTGGTCGTCATTGCCAAAAGAAGTTCAGTGCGGTATTTTCATTGTTAAATTTTACCGTAAAATTACCGGCAGCTGGTTTCCAGTACATTTGCCATATTCCAATAGTAAATAAGTACACTGCAGTACATTCAATACTGAGGAAGAAAAGGCTGGCGTATTGGGTGGCCCTAAATAACTCCCAGGCTCCCCAATGTACTTCAAGACAGTACCCTGACAACTAAGCCTTTACATTTTCACCCCCAAAACACAGTTTATGACTCCTCAATGGAAGGGACTGGACTCAACGAGCTTGTTCCAGTGAGGGGGGTCAAAAGATATGTTTTTGAGTCAAAATTAAAATAAAATTTGAACATCGATTTTTTTGTGAATAGCGCTAGTCAACTGGAGTAGATGTTGAATGTTACAACACCCGTTCATCCTGGATGTCCCTAAGGTAGCAAATCTCTTAACCCTTTACCCAACGCAGACGATATCAAAATTTATTATTTTAAATATCATTTTTTAAAACTTTTCCAAAAATTTCAACAAAACTATATCATGTGACCCCTCATTGGAACGAGCTCACTGAGCTCGTTCCAATGAGGGGTCACATGATATGGCTTTGTTGAAATATTTTGAAACATTTAATTTTTTCAACTGCTCACTTTGCGTATTACGCGGGCGGGTGCGGGCGATTCGTTAGGTAAAGGGTTAAGTTACAAGTCAAACAACAAATGAAAACACCACTATTCTAAAATCTCACTTTAATCAGATTTTTTATTGTTACTGTAAATAGCAAATTTCTGTCAGACATCGAGGCACGCATATCACATTTGGTACCATTAGGATCTAAAAGGCTAAAAACGTCTCAATTTCAAACTCAAGTGAAAAACCTCGCAACGGCAAGTGAATGAATCAGAGTCGTGTCTGTTGGAGCATGATTGAGTGTTCATTTTACTTTCAGATCGCCAAAGGGAATTCTTATTTGACATTCCATGAATGTCAGTAACCTGGTCCGCTCTCTATCCAAATCACTGAGTACGACCAAAACGTATGACTTTGACTTAACTATTTGTAGGGTCTGAAAAGAGTGTATGGTAGAGATTATTTCGAGAATGTTATCACACAAGAATTGGCATTCATCAGGAAGTCAGTACGCGGATGCAGATGACTATTAAAACACTCGCAGACTGGAGTATCCACCCGTGTTTCAATAAATGCCTGCACACTGTAAAAAATTACCGTAATTCGACGGTTAACTTCTGTCAGATGACTGTCAAATACAACGGTCTCGTGGCCGTAAATTAATTTTAACGGTGTTGCCGTAGAAAAACCCGCTAATTTGATCCAATGTACGTATTTCTCCCGTCACGCTGTCCAATTACGTCGCACGGTGGTAAAAATGGTGAATTATGAGATCGGCCTTGCCATGTGCCACTCTGGAAGTCGCCATTTCCAAGAAGGACGCCCGATGCTTTTGAAGACGAACAACAACGTATTACTATCAATTTGTAAGTTTGTGGCCAAGTGGATCATGTTCATTGCAGTCTTGGACATGAAAAACAAATAACGTCAGTTTTTTATGCGTATAATATGCAGAATAGCAGACTGTTCGTACTGCGTCACCAATATTCGATAGATTTTATGGCTTATGGCCACGGATCTCCGCTAAGGCCGGCATACCCATATGCTTTTATTGGTTCAATGTAAAATGCGGTTAATGATGGCTGGAATAAAAGTTATGCCTTCCAGTTGATTAAAGGCCATATGGCTGGAACTCTGCCTCCGGCCATTTTGACCGTAATTATTTTGATGGTAATTTTTACGGAAAAATAAAGCAAACGATGGTTGATATTTTTTACGGTCATATGACCGGCAGCTAGTTTCCAGGCATATGACCGTACAGAAAACGGTAAACTGTGAAAAAGAAAAAAAATTACGGGAATATATGGCAAATGACAGTTAAAATTTTTTTTACGGTTTGCCGTAATTCTTACGGTCATATGCCTGGAAACTAGCTGCCGGTCATATGTCCCTAAAAAATTACGGTAATTTTGTACAGTGTGTGAACCCCTTTGAACAGGTACGCATAAATTATTGAGTGCTGAAAAATTAGGCAGTCGATAAGAACCAACACATTTCAAGAAAAGATCAGTTACAATTTAGTCTTACAGCTCAATTTGGCTGTAGTACTAAATTACTGATCCTCCCCACAAATGAGAGTAGATTAGTCAATTCAAGTGTAAAGAATATTTTATACCATGATTACCTATTCTACTATATATAAAAGGCCTATGACATAAATTTTAGCTTTACACTCTAAACGTGGTGAACACGCCAGCAATGGGATTTCAGTAGTTAAAATTTACACCTACAGTGGAACTACATCCAAGTTGAACTTTGGTGACCCCGCCTTGAAAGCAAACTTGTCTAAATTTATCACTCGTCGCATCGTGAAGACTGAAATGAAACCGGCAATTATTTATTACGTTTTTAAATAAGTTTGCCTCATAAGATACCAAAAATTAACAAACATACGTTGCCTCATGTTAATAAAGCATCCATAACTCGAAATAGTATGTTATTATGTTATTAAAATAAAAAAGGCCCCGTAATTTGCGCGTTTCGTTTTCTATTTCGTTTTCGGCGATAAAATTGCCAGCGAAAGTACCACTCACCGGTGCTCATGTTAACGAAAACAGATTCGCACGTGTGAATATTGATTTATTTAACATTTGAACTCTGATGAATCATGGAAAACATCAAATGTACCCAAAGCATCTTGGTATACCAAATGTTCACCTCTCGTGGTGAAATGTTCTTAACCGCCCACTAAAGGCTCTCGATTAACACCACTTTACCACTCGTGGTGAACATTTGGTACACCAAGCTAATCTGGGTATATTCTATATGTATCGAGCGAAACCACTTAAATTATTAATCATGCTCCCCAAAATAAACATAGACTCGTCAAAACAACTGTAAGCAGTATTGCATCGGGCGAAAACACTCAAGGTGTCAGGAGTGAAAAGGGTTAAACAGAGGCTCATCAAAGTCACAGAAGTGGATAATTGTTTTGATCAAAAGTGGAAACTAAGCTCTATAAGAGGTTAATCCCCTCTCTACATACTGTCGTCATACTATTACAGATTGGTTTTCTGAAAACTTGAAAAAAATAATAAACTCAATTACTCAGTGTTTATTTATTTAATATGATTTTCCTTCCCAAAATTGTCCATTATCAAACTCGGCAGATATGACGCCGCTCTCGACCGATATCACCCAAGCTTGATGCTTTACTAGGCACAACCAATTTGTTCACATCGAAAATCGTTTACAATTATTTATAAAACGCAATCATGGAGAAGTGGTTTGAAGCCGAGTTCTTGTACGATGAGGAATTAATGATGACGGGCTGGGCGGATGAAAAGAAGAAAGAGAAAGAAGAGAGTTGTCTGGAAAATTGAACTGAGCGCCCAAAGCGGAGAATCGTCGAAGTATGAGAAGAGGAAACTTTGGTCTTTATGAATAGAATGAGAAACAATGACATTGAAAGAAAACTGCGACAGATCTGAGAAGATTTTGTAATTATTTGTGTTGGCTTAACCCTTTGAACCCCAGCGGCCGCTTTTCCGGCCAGGAACATGATACGTCATAACGTCATTATATAGGATGGCTGTTCAGTAAATATTGTGGGGTAGACCAATCAGTATTTTCAACGTGCAGCCCGAGGCTGCACGTTGAAAATACTGATTGGTCTACCCCAAATAATGAATATGGACTCTTCTAATTGCTGCCATTGAACTGGCATGGAAGATACCACTGAGGTTCAACGGGTTAATAATAAATAGATTATTACCTTATCTGATTAGTTTCATATCGGCCGACATATCTCGCCCGGCATGGAACTAATCAATTAATAACCTCTAAATATTTCAGAAAAAGAGAATGCATTTTCGCCTGCTCATAAAACGAACAACATATTCGAAAATTAGTTGTCATACCAGTGTATACAACAATCCCATCGGGAGCACGGTGGATCAGTGGTTACGGTATTGAACTTCAAACCGAAAGGTCCAAAGTTCGATCCCCGACAGGGGTAACTGCGTTGCGTCGTTGGGTAATGCACTTAATCCTGATTGTCGACGTGGGAATATGGTAGCGCTGTGTACTAAGGCGTAATGTTACGTCGATGGCGCTCTTGTCTTCAATCGCTGCTAACCTTGGTTGTGTGGAGTTAGTACGTAGAGTACGTAGAGGGAGTCTGACAGTTGCTCTGCTCTTTTGTTGTCTTCGGGAATTCAGGCTTCCTCCACCCGTAAAACTGTCCGAGGTGGCCCTAGCTGTCGAAAGTGTTGTTACACCCAATAAATAAATAAATAAATAACGATCCAATCAGAGCCGCAGATTTGAAATGTCAACTTCAGTTGAACCTTATCGAAAGAGAGGCCAAGTGCTCTCAACTCTAACACACCAGTTGTTCATGCGTTAGCTGTTGTGCATCTCAGTTCAAAATACTGTGTTATTGAAGTTTGTTTTGGGGAGACCATGCAGCAAATGGTGTGCAGACAATCACTGCAAGAGTGATGGTAGCACCCGAAAACAAGGGAAGCAGTGGTATCAAAAAGGGCACTCGCATTGCAGATAGCCCTTGTTCAACCCAAGGGACGATTATATTAAGCTCTGGAACTCACATCGTCGATTGTATAGCTTACTTGTATGGTGATTACCGACTAGCCTCCGTCATAATACCTGACCTACCCCCAAATTGACCTTAATATATATACAATATGTTAGAAACTAATACTCGAGAATTTCTCAGTTACAGTTCTTGGAATGAAAAGACTTTCCACGAGTGCATTTCTGGCGAAAAAGGGCACGCGCTGCTCCTTGCCCCGTAGCCTGGGGTACGATTTGGCGAGCGATTGTTTCGTTCGCCTCAAATGTGTGATTATCGACCAGGTCTCCGTCATAATACCTGACTTCTCCCCCATTTAGTATCAGCGCACGTAAAATATGTTCGAAATGAATACTCCAGAATTTCCCTATTACAGTTCGCGGAAGGTCTTTCTCACTAGTGCACTTCAGGCAAAAAGAGGCACGAGCTGTCCCTTGCCCTAATCACAGGGCAAGGAGGCTGCTGCCCCCTGCTTCCGACGCCATTGAATCAATGTCGCCCAAACATGTCGTGAATGAATCAAGGCTTACAACATAGCGATCGCTCTAAGGGATGGTTTTTGATATTGTATTTTATAGTGTTAATCTTGTTTGCATGAAGAACAGGATGCTTCGCAGTGAGATTTATATATCATCTTATTGTCTTGTATGAAGCCATGTCTATACGTAAAATCAATACAGGAATTTTTTGTCTAAAGAAACAACTTATTGGTTTTGTAAATGTATATAATCCGGCATGGTTTCTTATTTAGGGTAGAACACCTTATTAACGCCTTATGTGGTGCTGGGGGATATTCCCGCCCAGCACAGCGTTTCTCTTGTTACTGAAATAAGTATAATTTGGTGAATTTTGGTCATAGGTAATCAAAATTTCCTCCTGAAAATTGATTAGATGTTTTTACCAATGATTGCTGGTGTTACATTTAGATTTGATTTTTCATCAAATATAATCATGGCTGCTTCACAGCAGCCATGACAAGCTTTGGTGAATAACATCCTGAAAATACTCAGAAGGTTAAAAGTTAAAGGGACCAGATCCTAATCTATGTTTTGTGGCTAAAACTGAAGTAATAATAGAATTTGAATTACGATGTTTTAAAATAGAGTTCACCGACGTCAGGTGAAGGTTTAACCCTTTCAACACTGGCTCCCTGGAAGGTATCATTTCAGTCAATACTGTCAACGGCGAAATGGGCGGAACCATCCTGGTTTGTTGGGAGGTTCAGTAATAATTTAATTCAACAGCTCTTTCGAGGTGTTTCAGGTGTTTTGCTTTTTATATCGTCTGTGCGACCACTACCAATTTTTTCTTCACGCAAAAAGTTATGCAGTTATACACCGGGTGGAATGGGTCAATGAATTCATTGGATGACAAGCTATGGAAGTTTTTGATATACCTGACGAAGGTAATTTGTATGTGTGTTTGTGGTTGGGGTAGGCAGTGACTATACAGACTATCCTTCCAACACAAATGTAGAGGTGGTGGGGTGCATAGTCATTTCATCCTGCCAGAATCTATGTCAGGCTATAGATTGCTATTAAATGAATGGGATGGCAGTTTTGAAGTATGTCTGTATACAAAAAACAAAACATGAAAATCGTCTAGGTGCGAACACTATAACATTTTTACTTTTACAATTGTATTTTCAAGAATTATATTTTAGACCTATTAATATAAATGACTAAAATGAATCCTAAGCATTTTAAAAGATATGAAAATGATAATGGTTCATTTCAACCCATTTAAAGTCATAACTAGAAAATACAGTTCTAGAAAATACAATTGTAAAAGTTTTATAGTATTGATCCCAGGTCGTCTTTAATTATTTAAATAGAAGCCGAGTGCGTCACCCGACTTACAGGAGTTGTACGTGTCTCAACCAGCCCAACTTGATTGTGTTTTCGATATTTGTGAACAATTTGCAAGTATCGCCTGCTAGCCTTGTCATGAACAGGAATGAAGGGCCTATGTCAGACACAGTGGCCTGTTTTTTGCGTATTTCTTCTTTTGAGTCTCTCCGTCCCGAATTAGTTGAAGAAAAAATGTCAGAGGCTGTTGGAACCAGGGGCGGATCCAGAAATCGTGAGTCAGAGAAGGCGCTCGAGTTCACCCAAACCAAGGAAGAGCCTGGAACCGCTAATGTCCCCAGAGGATGGTCGGGTTTGTGAACCCCTTGTAGAAAGTCGTATTGTTTACAATGATATTCTCCGAAAATACCCCGGTATACCACGGTTGTATACCAGGGTATGTGGGGACAATACTTGGTGTTCGATAGTATTATTTAATGAAGTTTTGCTGAGTTTCCTTCACCAACCGTCAAGCGAAACTAAACTAGGGGTGTGCGTGGTTTATTGTAGTTTCCCAATGCGGTTGGTTTAAACACTCTAAAATCAGTTGGGTTAAAAAGGAACCCAAATCATTTATGTTGAGTGAATATGAACCCAATTGGGTTCATATTCACTCAACTTAAATGATTTGGATTAAATTTTAACCCAACTGATTTTTGACTGAAGAAAACTATCTCACCAAGTGTTGAGGCACCTGATATGCCATTTGCAGTATCATCAGCTTCTTCTCTCGATTTCGCAGCACTTGAGAAATTTGTAAAAGATGGTTTCTAGCTGATTACCTGTGAAATGCAGTGTGGAGAATAAATTGATGCGATCTTCTGTAAATAACAGTTAATCTGACTTGCTGTATTTATCGCTGCAACACAATAATTCGTCCAGTCATCACATTTTCTGTCTTTCATAAAATAATCCTTAACATCACAAACGATAGTTGTAATAAAATTACCTGAACAATAAAACACACTCAGTTACTTAATCCTCGTCTTTGTCGGGCTACATTCGTCTAATTAAATGATGTCACTGAACTTCCTGTATTTCGTTTTATATTTTAGTTGGACCTGGATAATCAGGTATCTGACATAAATCGATGAGACAGAACTAATGCGATTCTGGTATAATAAAAGATTACTTGCACTTGTAACCTTGAAAGTTGCTTTATTTGGCTAGGTCTAAATAACGTGGACATAAAGACAGAGTGCGTCACACTTTCAAATTGCACACGTAAACCCCAGAAAAAACAAACTTTTCATTACTATTTCAAGTAAAGACATGATAACTTATGTCGGTGTGTGTGTGTTTAAGATTAAAAATTCGCACTGGCACAGACATTTCCTTCTGAAACGTTTTTTTCTTGTAATATGCCGCCGAAATATTGTTTTCATGAAAATATACTTTTACTGAACCTTGATCGGTTTCAAACGTGATACAAAATGCACCAAATTTGATTTAAACTAAGTGATGTGCTTAGGAACTGGTTAAACTGAATGGCAATAATTGATGTTATTCATTGATGGGCTCCAATTTATTCCTTCCAAGGAAGTTTCGCAAACTTTTGTTTTTCTTATAGGCGATGTCAGGTCTAGGATTCAAAGGATGATTTAATTTAGAGTTTGTTAAACTGAATTCATCTTTTAATATTTTTGCTATTTCGATATTCATTCTGTGGTATGTTAAGGTGAAAGGAATGATGGACCTCCTGTCGCATTCCCCCTATGATATGTTCGCACCAAATGACGAGAGGGTTTGAAGCGGATTGATCCAAAAAGCTTCACGTTTTTTTTTCTAAATTCATCCGTTTCTTCTAATGTGTCTTTAATTGGTGGTTGTTCAATAGGATGGATTTCGAAATTGTCCAAAGAATGGCCAAGAAGGTTAAAATGTTGTGTTACTGGGGCATCAGCATTATGTTTTATATCCTGTCTGTGTCTAGTAGAACGTTCTCGGAAAGGATTTTGACTCCGACCAACATACTGCTTCCAATAGCGGTTACAAGTGATAAGGTAAATAATGTTTGGTGAATCACAATGGAAGGGGTTACGGATCTGATAACGATTTTTCGTTTGTTCGGAGGAAAATTCCTCGTTCTGATCTGGCATAAAAGTATGCAATCTACAACGAGGCTTTTTGAAAGTAAATACCGCACCACGACCGTTCTGCCACGGTCTGTTGTGTTCGATTTTCAGTGGTTCGAAATCAGTAGTTTCTACTGGACTTTCGAGCTTTTTCTGAATTTGAGATTTCAGGCTACGCAAAAAGCGTAGTGAGTACCCCCTCGATCTGAGGGCGCCAAATAGAGTAGAATAAGCCTCATTGAAATTCACCTTATCACTTGGATTGCGGTGGAAACGAATGAGCTGTGATTTGATGATACCTTTAAATGTATGTTGAGGATGAAATGATTTTGTGTGCAACAATTAATGTGAATCAGTTGGTTTAAAATATACTTTATAATCTAAATGACAGGATACCTGAAATTGCTTGCCTTTATACACGGTCACATCAAGAAAATCAACAGAACTTGCACTGATAGTAGCTTTTAATTTAATGTTTGAATCATGATTGTTCAAAATTTCTAAAAATTAATCAAAATCTTCTTTTGAATGTTCCCAAATAAAAAAAAATGTCATCTGAATACCTGAGATATACAGGAGGATGCTTTGCACATTTGCTTAAGGCATTTTCCTCCCATTCCGTGACATAAATGCTTGCAAAAGTGGGACTGAATCTTTTGCCCATAGGACAAGCCATTATTTGTAGAAAATATTCTCCATTGAATCGAATGTCATTACCTTTTAAGCTCGGCTCTAAAAGATCCAAAATTTGTTCATCCGGGCGTTTCACATCCGGATATTTTTCAAATGCATTTTTAACCGATTTAACACCTTTATCAATATCAATGTTCGTATACATACTGTCGATATCCAAAGATGCCAGAATTGCATTGATATTTTCTATTTCGAAATTTTTGACAAGAAATCCTATGTATTTTTATAGACAACTCGGATGTTTATTTGCTACAGGTTTCAGATGATAATCAATTAGTTACGAGATCGCATAAGATTCCGAATTATAATCTGATACAATTGGCCTCCCGGGTGGCGTTACGTCATCCGTTCACGAAGAACGGTCCTTGTGGATCTTTGGAAGGATGTAAAATTGTTTTGTTTGAGCACTGAGCTTAGCTGTTAAATATTTCAATTGTTTTTTGGTTAGGTGACCTTCGTCGAGGAGAAATTTAAGATCTTATTGAATTTTTCAACATTACCAGGCCAAAATAAGTGAATCTATTTTCTTATAATGTTTAGTATTGCTGAGTTGTCTCATGGCTTCCTTTATATAATTATCCTGAGATAGAACAACTACTGATCCACCTTTGTCGGCTGGTTTAATTACTACTTTCTTATTTTTCCGAAGTTTCGTGTGGGCTCTCCGTTCACTAGCTGTTAAATTGTATTTATCGGAGAGTATGTTCTTGCTAAACACCTTTTGGAGGATTCGTTTGCTATCCTCAATAATTTCGGCATCTACTTCACTATCTGGAAGTGACCAACCAGATGATTCTGTAAAAGGAAGTTTCCGACCGCTGTAGTTTCTAAAGCGGTCTGCTTCTTTCATTTGACTAATAAAATTACAGTTATATGATGGTATATTTGTTTGATTACCAGTTTTAGGCTTAGGTGCTGGTACAAAAGTTAAACCGCGATCTAAAAGAGACTTTTCGTCGGTTGTTAGGTCATTGGTGCCAGGCAGGTTAACCACACTAGTTCCTAACCCCACATCCTTTGGGAGGTTGTTACCTTTGCCTTTACTTCACAATGGAGGGAGTTACGGATCTGATAATGATTTTTCGTTTGTTCCGAAGAGTCTAAATGACTTGGACATAAAGGCAGAGTGTGTCACTCTTTCGAATTGCACTCGTAAACCCCAGGAAACAGAAACTTTCCATCACTATTTTAAGTTAAGACTTGACAACTTATGTCGGTGTGTGTGTGTGTGTGTGTGTGTGTGTGTGTGTGTGTGTGTGTGTGTGTGTGTGTGTGTGTGTTGGTGTAACCCACTTATCGAGGTAAATTATAGAAGTACACAGTCACGTACCGAGGTACACAAAAATACCGAGGTAATTTCCCGTTACCTCGGTAAGTCAACCTCACTAAGTTACTCCACTTTCAGTGCTGGATCCTATAAATATAATTTGAGAAGTACCTCGCTTCTTCAGTACGGAATTTGTGAGAGTGCATCCGTGTGTAACACACTCCGTAAGCAGAAATCCGATAAAACTAATTTTTGCAGCTGATGCATGCGTATGCTAGTTGAATGTTAATTATCTTCAGTGAATGTCCGTACGCTTCACAAAATAAATAAAAAAGGGACACTACCTGGGAAAGACATTACCATCAAAGGAACACTACCGTGGAACGACATTACCTTATTATATACCTCGGAAAGACTCTGCCATATAAGACTGTTATTATTTATTTATTTATTGGTGGTTAAGGTCACATATTTCTGCACAATGGCTAATCATGACCACGACAGTTTTATGGGTGGAGGAAGCCGTAGTACCCGGAGAGAACCACCGAGCAACGGCGAGCAACTGTCAGCTCCCCAACATACTAACTCCACACAAGCAGGGTTAGCATTGGTTGAATACAGGTGTACCATCGACGTGCAGTACGCCTTAGTGTACAGCGTCACCGTGCCCCCACATGGGCCATGGGGTTGAAGTGTCTTGCCCAAGGACACAACGCGGTTGCCGCAGGTGGGATTCGAACCGAGGACCTCTCGGCTTGCAGCCTGCACCTCTACCTACTGAGCCACTGAGCCTCCCCCATATAAGGCTGTGCCTCGGTATGTATGTGGCATACCTAACACTTAGCCCTTCATGCTAGACAAAAACGTGGACTGTCCTTCGATAGTCCATTTTATGGCATGATAAAATACGAAATATCTCCTTTCTGGGAGCCTTAGAAAGCGATTACCTCACTCAGCTGGTATGAAACAGATACCTCACAATGTAGGGAAAACCAGTATAGGTGTTTGTGTGTGTGTGTGTGTGTGTGTGTGTGTGTGTGTGTGTGTGTGTGTGTGTGTGTGTGTGCGTTTGTCTTACCAACTTGACGAGGTAACTAGACAAAAGAGTTTGCGTGTTTCGCCTTACCGAGGTACAAAAGACAAAAGAAACCCTTTACCTGGGTTGTTTTCCCAGAACTGTACCGGCAAAACGAGGTTGAAACCGTTAGTCCACACAAAGGACAGACAATGGGGTACCTCGGTATGTAGGGAAAACAAGAATGTGTGTGTGTGTGTGTGTTTGTTTGTGTGTGTGTGTGTGTGTGTGTGTGTGTGTTTGAGGTTAAAAAATCGCACTGGCACAGACATTTCATACTGAAACGTTTTTTCTTTTAATATGCCGCCGAAAAATTGTTTTCATTTACTGAACCCTGATGGGTTTCAAACGTGACAAAAAATGACACAAAATTGACTTAAACTAAGTGATGAGCTTAGGAACTGGTTAAACTGACTGGCAAAAATTGATGTTATTCATTGATGGGCTCTAATTTAGTCCTTACAAGGATGTTACGCAAGCTTTTGTTTTTCTTATAGGCGATGACAGGTCGAAGATTCAAAGGTTCATTTAATTTAGCATTGGTAAAATTGAATTCATCTTTTAACATTTTTGCTATTTCGATATTCATTCTGTTGTACGTTAAAGTGAAAGGAATGATGGACCTCCTTTCGCATTCGCCCTCTGATATGTTCATACCAAATGGCCAGAGGGTTTGAAGCGTATTGATCCAAAAAGCTTCACGTTTTTTTCTAAATTCATCCGTTTCGTCTAATGTGCCTTTAATTGGTGGTTGTTCAATAGGATGGATTTCGAAATCGTCCAAAGAATGGCCAGGAAGGTTAAAATGTTGTGCTACTGGTGCATCAGCATTATGTTTTATATCCTGTTTGTGTCTAGTAGCACGTTCTCGGAAAGGATTTTGACTTTGACCAACATACTGTTTCCGACATCGCTTACAAGTGATAAGGTAAATAATGTTTGGTGAATCACAATGGAGGGGGTTACGGATCTGATAATGATTTTTCATTTGTTCGGAGGAAAATTCCTCTTTCTGATCAGGCATAAAAGTATGCAGTCTACAGCGAGGCTTTTTGCAATTAAATACCGCGCCACTACCATTTTGCAACGGTCTGTTGTGTTCAATCTTCAGTGGTTCGAAATCGGTAGTTTCAGCTGGACTTTCGAGCTTTTTCAGGGTTTGGGATTTCAGGCTACGCAAAAGGCGCAGCGAGTATCCTCTCGATCTGAGGGCGCCAAATAGAGTAGAACAAGCCTCATTGAAATTTACCTTATCACTTGAATTGCGGTGGAAACGAATGAGCTGTGATTTGATGATACCTTTAAATGTATGTTGAGGATGAAATGATTTTGTGTGCAACAATTAATGTGAATCAGTTGGTTTAAAATATACTTTATAATCTAAATGACCGGACGCCTGAAATTGCTTGCCTTTATACACGGTCACATCGAGAAAATCAACAGAATTTTCACTGATAGTAGCTTTCAATTTAATATTTGGATCGTGATTGTTCAAAATTTCTAAAAATTCATCAAAATCTTCTTTTGAATGTTCCCAAATAATAAAAATGTCATCTAAATACCTCAGATATACGAGTGGCTGCTTTGCACATTTGCTTAAGGCATTTTCCTCCCATTCCGCTACATAAATGCTTGCAAAATTAGGACTGAATCCTTTGCCCATAGGACAACCCATTATTTGTAGAAAATATTCTCCATTGAATTGAAAGTCATTACCTTTTAAGCTCAGATCTAAAAGATCCAAAATTTGTTCATCCTGGCGTTTCACATCCGGATATTTTTCAAATGCATTTTTAACTGATTTAACACCTTTATCAATATCAATGTTCGTATACATACTGTCGATATCCAAAGTAGCCAGAATGGCATTTTTCGATATTTTCAATTTCGAAATTTTTGACAGGAAATCCTGTGTATTTTTTAGATAGCTCGGATGTCTATTTGCTATAGGTTTCAGATGATAATTAATTAATTCCGAGATCGCATAAGATTCCGAATTACAATCTGATACAATTGGCCTCCCGGGTGGAGTTAAGTCATCCGTCCACGAAGAACGGTCCTTGTGGATCTTTGGTAGGATATAAAATTGTCTTGTTTGAGCACTGAGCTTAGCTGTTAAATATTTCTATTGTTTTTTGGTAATGTGACCTTCGTCGAGGAGAAATTTTAAGATCTTATTGAATTTTTCGATATTACTAGGCCAAATAAGTGAATCTATTTTCTTATAATGTTTAGTATTGCTGAGTTGTCTCATGGCTTCCTTTATATAATTATCCCGAGATAGAACAACTACTGATCCACCTTTGTCGGCTGGTTTAATGACTAATTTCTTATTTTTTCGAAGTTTCGTGAGGGTTCTCCGTTCACCAGCTGTTAAATTGTCTTTATCGGAGAGTATGTTCATGCTGAACACCTTTTTGATGATTCGTTTGCTAGCCTCAATAATTTCGGGATCTACTTCACTATCTGGAGGTGACCAACCAGATGATTCTGTAAAAGGAAGTTTCCGACCGCTGGACTTTCTAAAGCGGTCGGCTAATTTCATTTGCCTAAGAAAATTACAGTTGTATGATGGTAAATTTGTTTGGTTATCAGTTTTAGGCTTTGGTGTTGGTACAAAAGTTAAACCGCGATCTAAAAGAGATTTCTCTTGGGTTGTTAGGTCATTGGTGCCAGACAGGTTAACCACATTAGTTCCTAATCCCACATATGTTAGGCGGCTGTTACCTTTGCCTTTACTTAGTTTAAATTTAGGTGGTTCAACCAGTGATCGTACATAATATTGGCGGTTCTCGTGGTCCAATGGATTAAATCCTGAGCAACATCAAACTTCGCGTCATCAATTTTTGGTATCACGTTAACGTACTTCACTTTCCGAATGGTTTCGTTGATGATGCTCAGGGTTCTCCTCTCAGCCTGAGGGAGTTTTTGCGAAAAGCTGAAAGAATTGCTCAGTTTATTATAGCTTTATAAGTTATTGCCAACATTTTTTGTGTAACAACATTAGCTGTTGTAATGTTATTGGTTGTAACTAATAATGTTATAACCACAGACGATATTACACCAACCTGTTATTTTATGCCAACTGATAATGTTACAAAATGTTGCAAACTGTTAATAATGTTAAATAATAAAAATAATATAATAATAATAATAATAATATGGTTTAGAACCGCGTATCCACATAAATGCTCACAGGCTTCACACAAAACTAAAGGTGCATTTTATATAATACAAGCAGGTCAGCAATAAGCCAATTTATACAGGTGTGTTTTTAAGTGTCTCTTAAATGACTCGAGTGACTGTGGTTTTTTGATGTCGTCAGGTAATGCATTCCACAAATGTGGTGCCGTAATGCAGAAGTCCCGATCGCCAACTGTGACCAGCTTTCCTGCATTCTGTACAAGATTGCACGAAGTAGCTGATTGCAAAGGACGAGCAGGTTCATACTTCTTAACTAGATTGCAAAGATAAGGTGGTGCAAGATCGTTGACGGCTTTGTAGGTAAACAATAATACTTTGAAACTAATTCTTTCACTAATGGGTAACCAGTGCAGTTTTTGTAAGATATGGAAAGCCGAAGAGGATTTTTTACTCTCGGTCACAAGTTTAGCCGCACAATTCTGAACATTCTGTAGCTTGTTAACTAGGGACTGTTTGCAGCCACATAGGAGAGAATTACAATAATTCAATCTACTCGTTACAAATGCATAAATTAATTGCATTGCCGTTCCCTCATCTACCACACCACGCATTCTACCGATATTTCGGAGGTGATGAAAAGCTGTTCTGGAGACTTGCAACACATGCTTGAATGCAGAAAGGTTTTCATCCATGAAATAACCAAGATTACGAACCACTGCCAATGGAAAAATGGCACTGCTATCAAAATTCAAACTCATTCGAGAAATTTTCGATAGCTGATAAGGGAATCCAATATAAATGACTTCGGTTTTGTCCACATTCAACTTCAACAAGTTGTTGGTCATCCAGGATTTAATATCAGGCACACAGTTTTCCAGGCGGCATGCCACATCTCTCTGGTGTCTGGTGTTGAAAGTTGAAACTGATATATAACTGGGTGTCATCGGCATAGAGATGAAAAGAAAGCTGATGCTTTCGGATTATGTCACCAATGGGAAGGGCATATATGGCTTACAATAACGGGCCAAGGACTGAACCATGAGGCACACCATATTTCAGGGAGACTGACTTTGATACAGTGTTTTCTATCAGTATTCTCTGTGAACGATTAACAAGATACGATCTGAACCAGTCTAGCGCCACGCCACAAACGCCAACTCTTTGCCCTAGAATGGATGCCAGAACAGGGCTTCTTTCATAGAGGATGGAAATGTCCCAGTAGCCAGAGTGAGTTGACAATTTGTAAAATCCAAGGTAGCAGGGCTGGTGCACAAGCCATTAGAAGTTTTGTTGGGATAATATCTAGGGAACGCTGTTTGGATGGCGTCTTTTTAATTTAATTCACACAGCTCTTCGTTTTCAAGAAGACGGAAGTGGTCAAATCGATTCCCAACAAACAATGGAGCGTGTGGTGTTTGATCACGCACACCCTGCGGCCTTTTGATGTTATCATTAAGTATATTTGTGAAATAGTCTTTTTTAGCCTGCAGAATGAGACGATTAACTTTATTACGCTGGTTAACGTATAGCTCTCTGTGGACGGTTAACTTCGATTGCCACCATTTGAGTTCAAGGTCACGGCGGAGTCGTTTTGCGTCACGAATTTCGGCAGTATACCACGAAGACAGAGGAGGGGAGGGGGAACAGCGAAGGGAGGAATGAACGCAGGAAAAGTGTTACGAACCATAGTTGTAAAAAATTTGATAAGGGGGATAAGGAAAAGGGACCAAAAATCCACTTGAATAGGAATAGCATCCCCAGGAAAGCACAGGTACCCAAAATAGGATATACAAACATACAGGGACGAGATAATAATGGGACCAGTAGGCGGAAGCCAATGAATCTTGATACCCTGAAAGTGGATTATAGCAACATCCAGGGTCTCCATCGGAAAGTAAGTGAAATTGCTACATTGATCGAGACAGAGGAGTTTGACGTCATGGGCTTAAGCGAAACGTGGTTAAGACACAAGGAACGTGTTGACCAAGTAAGGGGGTGCGTGTTGATAGGTGTAGGACGAACGGAAGACCAGAAAAAGGGGCATGTACATTAAAGAGGGTTTAAAACCGTCGCTGATCACAGACCTGGAAGAGGTCAGCACCTCGGGTGGTGTATCGAAAGAAATTGGATGGGTAAGGATCAATCTGAGAAACAAAAGTATTGCCCTCGGGGTTGTGTACTGTGCGGTGGAGGGAAGCAAACCCGAGTGGAATGACTCGATATACTCAACACTAAGGGCCAATATCACAGAGCTACAACACAAGGGGCTCGGTGTGATTCTGATGGGCGACTTTAATGGACACATATGTGATGAGGAAGAAGGCATAGAGGGTGGGGACAAGAAAGTCAACAGGAATGGGAGGAAGCTGTTGAACTTCACAAACGAGCTCGACACAAACGCCAACTCTTTACTCTAGAATGGATGCCAAAACAGAGTGGTCGATTGTGTCGAACGCCCCGCTCAGATCGAGTAATACAAGATATAAAACTCGTTGTTGGTCCATGGCAACTAAAAGGTCATTCTGAACACCCAAAAGCGCACATCCCGTGCCACATTTTGGACGATACGCAGATTGTAACTCTTCAGAGAGTTCGAAACGTGCCAGGTTGGTTCCGAATTTGTTTGGATATTCTTCAGAATATCACTATCAAGTCCAGGTTTTTTCAGAAGAGGGACTACAAGGGCTTCTTTCATAGAGGATGGAAATGTCCCAGTAGCCAGAGATGAGTTGACAATTTGTAAAATCCAGGGAAGCAGGGCTGGTGCACAAGCCATTAGAAGTTTTGTTGGGATAATATCTAGGGAACGCTGTTTGGATGGCGTCTTTTTAATTAATTCACACAGCTCTTCGTTTTCAAGAAGACGGAAGTGGTCAAATCGATTCCCAAGAAACAATGGAGAGTGTGGTGTTTGATCACGCCCACCCTCGCTGCCATTCACAATGTCAGCTCTAATATTCTCAATTTTATCGACTAAGTGGGGTGAAATCTATTGGACAGTTCTTCCGGTGATGAATGATCAGGGAGTGATTTGCGCCCCTTTCGGTGGAATAATTTGTCCAGCACCTCTGATAGAACCTGCGGCCTTTTGATGTTATCACTAACTATATTTGTGAAATAGTCTTTTTTAGCCTGCAGAATGAGACGATTAACTTTCTTACGCTGGTTAACGTATAGCTCTCTGTGGAAGGTTAACTTCGATTGCCTCCATTTGAGTTCAAGGTCACGGCCGAGTCGTTTTGCGTCACGAATTTCGGCAGTATATCACGAAGATATTTCACGCTTGGTGGTATTTCTAGTTCGGAGTGGGGCAAATTTGTTTATAAGATCAGTTGACATCTTGATCGTCCATAGGAGTATCAGACACTGCCTCAGAAAAATCATTCGCAGCGATGTTCCGGTATTTATGATATGTGATTGTATGTCTAGACAGCGGCGGATCGATGAGCGCAATATTACTGACAAGACCGGCATCACATTCACTGGTTATTATCAATGAATTATTATGAATGGGGATGTCCCTCTCGGAAACCAACAGGGAGTATTGTCATTTCAGTTGTCAAAAGTTAGCTTAATTTTTTCTTCCAGGTGTTTGTGTTGATATATATATTGTTTTCGTGTTGTTTTAGTGTTGTATAGATGTGATTTGTAATAAAGATAGTTATATTAGTGTTTAGTTTAGTTTTTCTATCGCATATAAGTGGCGTGTTCCTTATCTTCGCGCGGGTCATTTTCGGTGTTTTGTTTTGTTTACGTTTCCGACCGCTTTTTCAAAATTTAAGTTTCCCATTTTAATTTTGGCTATGGTTGCTATGGAGGGTAAGTGTTTCTTGACGCGGGAGGTTCAGACTAGCAGTGTAGAGACGGTTAGTATAGGTCTATAGGTGGGGGCAGTGGTTGAAGCCAGCACAGGGTGGGGGGTGGGGGGGGGGGTGGTGAGTTATCAACGGACGGCCAGCGGTCGGATGTGTGTAAACACTGTGATATGGTGTATGTGGATGGGCGTGGGCTGGGGGAGTTGGGGATGTGCGCTATCTGCGTAGAGTTAATGCAGCTGTTAGAGGCCTATGTAAAGTTGGAGGAAGAGATGCAGGAGGTGAGGGGGAAACTGGGGAAAGCAGGAAAGTCTGGTGTTACCCCAGTTAGGGTGGCATTCGATGGGGGTTGGAAGGTGGTGGGTAGTAGGAAGCGGACGTTTGACGTGAATAGTGGATCTTGTGGGAATAGGAAGGTGCGTCGGGTTGGGGGTAGGGGAGAAGTAGAGGCTAGAGTGTCAAATCCCCAGGCTAGTAGTGTGTGTCGGGGGGCCAAAAGGCGTATTCGTTTAGAATCGGATAGTGAGGGAGATAGCGATGACCATGTGGTGTCTGTCAGGGCAGGAGTCTGAGGGAAGGTTAGGAAGGTGATAAACTAGGACAAGGAGGCTTGTAGTGGGAGTGGGCAAAAAGTGGAGTGCAGTGTCCAAAATAGATTTAGTGTGTTAGGTAATTTCGAGAATTCTGAGGAGCATGTGGGGTCTGAAGAGGTGGAGGTAGACTTGAAGGTTAGTGTGGCGGAGTGCAAGACTGCGGGGTTAGATAGGGTGGTGTGTAGGCCCGACAGTGTCAACAGGACCAATTTGTGCTTTCCGGGGCCAGGGTGGAGGACCTAAGGGACAGAGTGGGTGGATTAGTAAAGGGGTCAGGCCCAGACCCAGTGGTTGTTGTACACGTGGGGACCAACAACATTAGGGAGAGAAAACCAGTTCAGCTTATTTAGACTTACATGGATTTAATAACTCAACTGAATGCCAAGAATGCACAGGTAGTGGTTTCGGGGCTTCTCCCAGTACTAGGTAGTGGGGGCGAGCGTAATTCGCGGATCATTTGGGCCAATGAGGAATTGGGGGAGTATTGTAAGGAACTTGGGATACCCTTTTTAGACAATTGGGGATCATTTTGGGACAGAAAGGACCTATATGGAAGAGATGGTCTCCATCTTAGCCCAAGGGGTACAGAGGTTCTAGGAAGAAATATGTTGCAGGTGGTGGAGCCTTTTTGGTATAGGGAGGGGAGGGGGGACAGAGAAGGGAGGAATGAACGCAGGAAATGTGTTACGAACCATAGTTGTAAAAAATGGGATAAGGGGGATAAGGAAAAGGGACCAAAAATCCACTTCAATAGGAATAGCATCCCAAGGAAAGCACATGTACCCAAAATAGGATATACAAACATACAGGGACTAGATAATAATGGGACCAGTAGGCGGAAGCCAATGAATCTTGATACCCTGAAAGTGGGTTATAGCAACATCCAGGGTCTCCACCGGAAAGTAAGTGAAATTGCTACATTGATCGAGGCAGAGGAGTTTGACGTCATGGGCTTAAGCGAAACGTGGATAAGACACAAAGAACGTGTAGACCAAGTAAGGGGGTGCGTGTGGATAGGTGTAGGACGAATGGAAGGCCAGAAAAAAGGGGGAGGGGGAGGGGGAGGCATGTACATTAAAGGGGGTTTAAAACTGTCGCTGATCACAGACCTGGAAGAGGTCAGCACCTCGGCTGGTGTATCGAAAGAAATTGGATGGGTAAGGATCAATCTGAGAAACAAAAGTATTGCCCTTGGGGTTGTGTACTGTGAGGTGGAGGGAAGCAAACCCGAGTGGAATGACTCGATATACTCAACACTAAAGGCCAATATCACAGAGCTACAAAACAAGGGGCTCGGTGTGATTCTGATGGGTGACTTTAATGGCCACATAGGTGATGAGGAAGAAGGCACACAGGATGGGGACAAGAAAGTCAACAGGAATGGAAGGAAGCTGTTGAACTTCACAAACGAGCTCGGTCTGAAGATTCTGAACAGGGACGCGAGGTGTAAGGGGAAATGGACCTGGGAGAGGAACGACAGAAAATCAATAATTGGATGATGAGGGTAAAATGGAGGTGGATAGTGATCACAACTTGATTACAGTGACGATCAGGGCCACAACTCTAGTAAAAAGCAAAGGAAACTTTAAGGAGATTTGGGAACTCAAAAAGGATGCTGATTGGGCGAAGTTCAATGGAAAACTGAAACCAAAGCTTGCAACCGTACCCAAGAGGGGCAGTGTCCAGAAGATGGCCGACGCCATAGTTGCGAGCCTGGTGGAGGCAGGAAAGGAAAGTGTAGGAAAGGTCAGGGTGCCAACACGGGAACTTGGGTACAGAGTGAATGAAGAACTGAAAAGAGCCATAAAGGGAAGAAAAGCTAAATGTGCTGCATACAGGAGCAGTAGAAAACTTAAGAGGGGGGGGGGGGGGGCAATGAGGCCACAGTTGCTAAGGAAGAATACCACCAAGCACGAAATAAAGTAAATAAGATTAAAGACGATAATCGGAGAGTACGAAATAGCAGTCTTATTAGGACGATAAGAACGACAGGGGGGGGGGGGGGGGTCGAGTTCGAACGTATTTTGGAAATGGGTGAATAAACGTAACAAAGGAAGTAACCCACAGAGTATTAAAGTAGATGGCAGAGTTACAGACGAGCAAGATCAAGTCGCATCAGAACTAGTCAAGCACTGGGAAAAGGTAAACGATAAGCGATGGGGCATGGGGAGCCCACCAGAGTGTCCGAATCAGGTCGAGGAAAACCTATCGAGCTTCGTGTGCAGCGAAATTAAAACGGAGGAGGTGCGAAAGGTGATATCAAAATTAAGGGATGGAAAAGCGGGAGGAATGGATGAAATTCCTAACGAGTTTATCAAAAATGGGGGAGAGGAACTCGTGAAAAGCCTAACTGCCCTATTCAATCTAGCCATAGAAAATCAAGAGGTCCCAAAGGAGTGGAGAGAAAGTAAAGTGACATTTATTCACAAAAAGGGGGAAAAAGACGTTTTGGATAACTATCGAGGGATCTCTGTCAGTAGCAACATTGGAAAGGTTTTCTGTAAAGTCCTGTATGGAGACTAGAGGAGGTGATTGAAGAGAAGGGTTTTTTGGGAGAAATCCAGAATGGCTTCAGGAAGGGAAGGCGAGTTACTGACCATCTTTTCACGCTCTCCCAAATGATAGAATCCGCGAAAGCAAAAAAGAAAAAGCTGTTTATGGCCTTTTGGATGTCAAAAAGGCATACGATAGAGTATGGAGGGAGGGTATGTCTTAGGAGGCGAGTCTGTTGGAACTATGAAGGCATTATATAAAGACATACAGAGTGAACTTAGCCTGGGAAACATTACAACAAAACGTGTGCCCATGGAGATAGGTCTAAAACAGGGGTGTATCCTTTCGCCGATCCTGTTTGCATTGTACATCAAAGATTTAGGAGATGAACTCCTGCATAGCGAGGAAGGGATAGCATTTGGGGACTTGAAGATCCCAGGGCTATTTTTTTTGCAGACGATATAGTGCTTGTGTCGGAAAGCGAAGAGAGGCTAACGACAACGCTGGGAATTGTTAGGAAATATGGGAGCAAATGGAGACTCGAACTGAATGAAAACAAGAGCAAAGTTTTACCTGTGGGTCGCAAAGTGGACCCCACTCGAATGTGGAGAGTGGGTGAGTTCTGCATTCTGGAAGGTAGCAGCAAACTTCTCAGTGTAGGGGAGTCAGGTGATTACGAGTATTTGGTAGTAAATATAAACATTACAGGAAGAGGCATCTACCGAAACCACACAAATAAATTGATTCTGAAGGAGAAGCGAATGCTTAACCAAATGAAACTTATAGGGAGAAACAGTTTCAATAAGGTTTTCGTGGGGAAAACCATTTGGGAAATGGTGGGTCTGCCAAGTATAACATACGGTACGGAAGTGGTACCTCTAAACCAGGCGGCCGTAAAGAGCTTGGAAATCCTGCAGAAGGATGCGGGCCGATGGATTACGGGGTCGAGTAAGGCCGTATCGCTGATTTGTCGCGGTTCTCGGAAGAGAAGGCCATGGTTACCCCTGTACTCCCAACTGCCTCCCTATTCCCACGCTTCTCCTCTCCTCCCAACACTCGGAGACGAACTGCTTGATGATATCCCTTGTCCCATTCTTCCCAATCTCTCCGATTAGCATATTAACCCTCTCCTTTGAGTCTCCCCCTAACCACATGTCCTTCATTCTCCCATCCCACTTCCCCATTATACTCCCAGTGAATCTCATTCTTTTAGGCTGATACTTTGGGCATTCCAGAAGAAAGTGTTCCAGGGTCTCCACCATGTCCAAGTTACACCTCTGGCACTCCCTTTTACCGTCTTTCCCAATTTTTTCCCCTCAGCTCCAGGGATCGCGACCTCAGCTTGAACAACAGTGACCCCCCAAAGGTGCCATCAAGGTACTCTTCAAAACCTGGCTTCTCTTTATCACGCAGGCCACCCAAAGACCTCTTTGATTTGACCCCCTCTCGCTAATTACGGTTACAATCCTCCATGACCCTTTCTCTGACGACCTTTTTACCCTGGTTTGCCCCAACGTCCAGGTCCGAGATCTCCAATGAGTAGTTCTCTACTAGCTCCCTCACTTGGACCATCCACCCCGTTTTGATATTTGAGTTGAAAATTCTCAGGAACATTGCTTTACACCATCGGCTGTCGGGGAGATTTACCAAATAATTAAGATAACCGAGCTTCAACAGGTCTATCCTGTCCTTGATCCTCATCCACCCAAGCTCACCCCTGATTGCTTCTAGCGCTGCGGCATTACTCGACCCCGTTATCCATCGGCCTGCATCATTCTACCGGATTTCCAAGCTCTTTACGGCCGTCTGGTTTAGGGGTACCACTTACGTACCGTATGTTATACTTGGCAGCCCCACCATTTCCCAAATGGTTTTCTCCACGAAAACCTTATTGAAACTGTTTCTCCCTATAAGTTTCATTTGGTTAAGGATTCGCTTCCCCTTCAGAATCAATTTATTTGTGTGGTTCCGGTAGATGCCTCTTCCGGTAATGTTTATATTTACCCCCAAATACTCGTAATCACCTGTCTCTCCCACACTGAGAAGTTTGCTGCTAACTTCCGGAATGCAGAACTCACCCACTCTCCACCTTGGAGTGGGGTCCACTTTGCGGCCCACAGGTATAATTTTGCTCTTGCTTTCATTAAGTTCGAGTCTCCATTTGCTCCCATATTTCCCAACAATTCCCAGCATTTTCGTTAGCCCCTCTTCGCTTTCTGACACTAGAACCATATCTTCTGCAAAAAAATAGCCCTGGAATCTTCAAGTCCCCAACTGCTACCCCATCCTCGCTACGCAGGAGTTCATCTCCTAAACCTTTGATGTACAATGCAAACAGGATCGGCGAAAGGATACACCCCTGTTTTAGGCCTATCTCCATAGGCACACGTTTCGTTGTAATGTTTCCCAGGCTAAGTTCACTCTGTACATCTTTATATAATGCTTTCATAATTCCAACAAACTCGCCTCCTAAGCCCATAGCCTCCAGCTTGCGCCACATACCTTCCCTCCATACTCTATCGTATGCCTTTTTGATATCCAAAAAGTCCATAAACATCTTTTTCTTTTTTGCTTTCGCGGATTCTATCATTTGGGGTAGTGTGAAAAGATGGTCAGTAACTCTCCTTCCCTTCCTGAAGCCATTCTGGATTTCTCCCAAAAAACCCTTCTCCTCAAACACCTCCTCTAGTCTCCCATACAGGGCTTTACAGAAAACCTTTCCAATGTTGCTACTGACAGAGATCCCTCGATAGTTATCCAAAACGTCTTTTTCCCCCTTTTTGTGAATAAATGTCACTTTACTTTCTCTCCACTCCTTTGGGACCTATTGATTTTCTATGGCTAGATTGAATAGGGCAGTTAGGCTTTTCACGAGTTCCTCTCCCCCTTTTTTGATAAACTCGTTAGGAATTTCATCCACTCCTCCCGCTTTTCCATCCCTTAATTTTGATATCACCTTTCGCACCTCCTCCGTTTTAATTTCGCTGCACACGAAGCTCGATATGTTTTCCTCGACCTGATTCGGACACTTTGGTGGGCTCCCCATGCCCCATCGCTTATCGTTTACCTTTTCCCAGTGCTTGACTAGTTCTGATGCGACTTGATCTTGCTCGTCTGTAACTCTGCCATCTGCTTTAATACTCTGTGGGTTACTTCCTTTGTTACGTTTATTCATCCATTTCCAAAATACGTTCGAACTCGACCCCCCCCCCTCCCCCTGTCGTTCTTATCGTCCTAATAAGACTGCTATTTCGTACTCTCCGATTATCGTCTTTAATCTTATTTACTTTATTTCGTGCTTGGTGGTATTCTTCCTTAGCAACTGTGGCCTCATTGCCCCCCCCCCCCCTTAAGTTTTCTACTTCTCCTGTATGCAGCACATTTAGCTTTTCTTCCGTTTATGGCTCTTTTCAGTTCTTCGTTCACTCTGTACCCAAGTTCCCGTGTTGGCACCCTGACCTTTCCTACACTTTCCTTTCCTGCCTCCACCAGGCTCGCAACTATGACGTCGGCCATCTTCTGGACACTGCCCCCCTTGGGTACGGTTGCAAGCTTTGGTTTCAGTTTTTCATTGAATTTCGCCCAGTCAGCATCTTTTTGAGTTCCCAAATCTCCTTAGAACTTCCTTTGCTTTTTACTAGAGTTTTGGCCCTGATCGTCACTGTAATCAAGTTGTGATCACTATCCACCTCCATTTTACCCTCATCATCCACTTCTACCCCTATCATCTCCCTCCATAAATTAATATCTGTGAGGATGTAGTCGATTATTGATTTTCTGTCGTTCCTCTCCCAGGTCCATTTCCCCTTACACCTCGCGTACCTGTTCAGAATCTTCAGACCGAGCTCGTTTGTGAAGTTCAACAGCTTCCTTCCATTCCTGTTGACTTTATTGTCCCCACCCTCTATGCCTTCTTCATTATTACCTATGTGGCCATTAAAGTCACCCATCAGAATTATACCGAGCCCCTTGTTTTGTAATTCGGTGATATTGGACCTCAGTGTTGAGTATATCGAATCATTCCATTCGGGTTTGATTCCCTCCACCGCACAATACACAACCCCAAGGGCAATACTTTTGTTTTTCAGACTGATCCTTACCCATCCAATTTCTTTCGATACCTCAGCCGGGGTGCTGATGTTTTCCTGGTCTGTGATCAGCGATGGTTTTAAATCCTCTTTAATGTACACGCCTACCCCTCCCCCTTTTTTCTGGCCTTTCGTTCGCCCTACGCCTATCCATACGTACCCCCTTACTTGGTCTACCCGTTCCTCGTGTCTTACTCACGTTTCGCTTAAGCCCATGACGTCACACTCCTCTGCCTCAATCAATGTAGCAATTTCACTTACTTTCCGGCGGAGACCCTGGATGTTGCTATAACCCACTTTCAGGGTGTCAAGGTTCATTGGCTTCCGCCTACTGGTCCCTTTATTATCTAGTCCCTGTGTGTTTGTATATCCCACTTTGTGTATCTGTTCTTTCCTTGGGAAGCTATTCCTATTGATTTGGATTTTTGGTCCCTTTTCCTTATCCCCCTTGTCCCAATTTTTACACCTATGGTTCGTAACACATTTTCTGTGATTATTCCCCCCCTTCACTGACCCTCCCTCCCCTCCCTATACCAAAAAGGCTCCACCACCTGCAACATATTTCTGTGTCTACGTTTAGGTAGAATTCCCAGCTCTTTGAGACGAAAATACTCCGAGTAATCTAGAGGAAAGTTGACAGGCCGACACGTGCCCGGAACACCCTTGTTTGTCGGATAATTGAGTTCACGGAGCTGAGTTGATTTAAAGGTAAGCCGTGTCATATTATCGATCACAGGTGAGAATGCTGAGCGCTTAAACTGGTCTGGATAATTAACTTCTAGCTCAACAGTCAGAATACCTCCTCCTTCTTCTTCTTTTTGGTTCCAGCCTCCATTAACTGGTTGATGATTCTGCTGGTTTGGTTTGGGGGTGCGCACGAATTTGCTTTCGTGATGGGTTAATAAATCTTGTTTCTTAGATACTTTATGATGGCAGTCAGTAGTAAGGGTGGTTGACATTTGCTGGAGTGGTAGGGGTTTGGTAGGGTTTTGTAGTGTGATAGTAACTGTTAGATTGTTTTCATATCATTTGGCAGTTATATCCATATACTTGTAAGTTAAGTTCAGTGGGGCAGTGTGTGGAGATAATGCTCCACTGACTGCTCCGATTACAGTATTTATAAAAAAATGTTTTGCAACTATTTACAAATTCCATGTCTATATGCAAATATGTTTTGCAGATTTCACCCGGGCAATCCTCTGGCATATCACCACTAGTCTTTCCTGTTTTCATCCTTATTTGAGTTAGTTTCTAGTGCTTCTTTAAATTTATTATAGTTTTCTAAGGTGGCAATTTTTTGTGGAAGGTTGTTCCAGTCCTGTATTGAATAGTACTCACTAGTCTGTAGTGAATAGTACCACTAACACAGATGAGAATGTTAAAATCAAACGATGATGTTATATTTTTTCAATTGATATATTATCGGTCGAGATAAAAAAAAAATAAAATATAAATGCATTTAAACAGTAGGGGTGAGTGGTGGCTCAGTGGTTTCGCCATAGGACGTCAAACCGAAAAGTACCGCCAGGGGTAACTGTGTTGTCTCCTTAGGCAAAACACTTAATCCCGCTTGGCCACGTGGGTGCACGTTGGGACTGTGTATTGGGGCACATTCCTCGCCGATGGTGCACTGTCTACAAGTAATGCTAAGCCTTTCTTGTGCTACGTTAGTACGGTGGGGAATCTGACAGTTCCACGCCGTTGCTCGGTAGTTCCCCCCGGGTACTCCAGATTCCTCCACCCGTAAAACAGCCCAACAAGAGATGACCCTGTCTGTTGTAAGTGTCGTTAACCTTTTACCCAACGTAACGGCCAAAATCGGCCAGCGCTATTCTCAAAAATCGCCAGTTAATTTTCATTATTTTTTTCATTTTTTGTTCCAAAAAACATAGGTTATGACCCCTTAATTGGAACGAGCTCGTCGAGCTCGTTCCAATGTGGGGTCATAACCTATGTTTTTGAGACAAAAAATGAAAACAATTAGTTATTGAAGAATTTTTTTGGCAAGTGTCGTCTGCTTTTCATGTAAGGTAAAGGGTTAAACCAAAATAAAGAAACTTCAATAGAAAGGCTTCAAGTACTAGAAATAGATTACCCCTTACACCAGTCTTTCTCTCATCTCAAATTGATACACACCCATAAAATTATAAAATTTGAGACAAAATTCATTGTCCCGTAAGTGCAAAAAGGCGCCATCTTCAGTGCCAAAGTATTGAAAATGGCACCTTATTACACTTAATGGACGAAATAACATACACTCTGTTAAAAGTGTAGTGTGTCTCCGTAAAATTGTCTTGTGACAACAAAATCCTCTCTTCTTTCTTGCAAGAGTTTTTAAAATACTTGAACCACCAAGAACGTTAACTCAAGGAAGGAGCTTCGATAGAGAGTAAGTTATCAAATTTTATCAAAACTGAAAATATTCGAAATTTTTCACAATATCAATTTAAACACTTCACAACAGGCAATCGAAAATAGATTTTTATGTCAAATTTTCTAGGGTCAAATTCAATATTGCTTGTGGTGAAATGTTAAGATATTCAAGCTAACATTCTCTGTAATTATATCTTTGGAAATCCGCAGATAAAAGTTATACACGAACGTGGTACCTAATTTACCAAATAGCAAATTCGGAATAAAAGTCGAATATTGATGAATTGGATTCTTGATGAATTGTTCTGATATTGAAGTCTTCACACGCGATTTGCAGATGCTCTAAAAATGGAACTTGAATGAGGTAAAAAATATCTTTGAAATGTCAAAGATCACATTAATAAATATTTTCTTTTGCGTCCCGTCGTTCGAATTCTACACAAGTTATTGCTTAACCACCCCGAAACAGTAAGCATAAATATATAATTAAATAAAAATAAAAATATAGCGGTCTACGAAGACACAACAATAAATCGACAGGGGGGAGCAGTATTTTTTTTAATCCTACAGCCCTATAGGGATGTAAGATTGATTTATTTCTGAACCTCCATACAAATCTAAAATAAATTTGTCTGTTCTTGATGACGTATTTCTATTCGAGGATCTTCCGGATCATGAATTAAATATTTTCTTTTATGCCAGGTCATTTCGAAGCCAAGTCGCGCCATTGCGTAATGCCCCCAGCCCGGCATGCATAAGTAATCGAATAAATAAATTTAAAAAAAATAGACGATAAAATGTCTTCACCGGTGGGTACATTCGGAATGTTGCAGAATGAATGTACCTGATCGTCTTTAAGGTATGACTTTAATGGTCGGAAAAGGGTAAAATCGTTTGATAAACTCTTTGAAAATTGTAGTCTGTGGAAAATTGTTTTGTGACAACAAAATCCTTTCTTTTTTATTTCCTGAAAGGATTTGAAATGTTTCACAATATTAATTTAAACACGCTACAACAAGCAACCGAAACTTAATTTTCTTATCGAATTTTCCCTGGTTAAATTTAATAATGCTTGTGGTAATATGTTACGTTATTCAAGTTAACATTCACTGTCATTTTATCTCTGTAAATCCACAGCTGAGAGTAAAACGTGAGCATGATATTTAATTTACCAAATAGCACATTCGGAGTAAAAGTCGAAATACTGATGGATTAGATTCTTGATGAATTGTTATATCATTTCTTAATGCCGCTGAAGCCCTCACACGCGATTTGCTGATGTTCGATAAACGAAACCTGCACGAGGTAAAAAAAACTCCTTTCAAATGTCTAAGTTCACCGTTGAGCAACGCTATCGCAATACAGGACAATATCACATGAATTAATATTTTTTGTTTCCAGTTGTTTCGAATTCCACACATGTGATTGCTTAACACTTACGCTGCCGAAAACGACTACTATCACCTATTTTAGGACGATTATCTACACGTTCTGGGATGCGAAGATCTAACCAACCATCTGATTAATTGTTGGAAAGGGCTCAGAGAGCCCTTTCCAACAATTAATAAGATAACAGAGTTTCAAGTATGTCATATCAAACTTCCTCTCATACAGGTATACATAGAGGTCCTCCATATATGGCTAAAGTGGCCGTGGCCGTAAAAGGGTTAACCTTCTTAGTTCAGCATATTGGTTCATTTATTATTCATTTATTGGTTTTAACCACACTCTCGACGGCCAGGGCCATCCCGTGTCGTAGAGTTTTACGGGTGGAGGAAGACGGAGAACTCGGAGAGAACCACGGAGCAGCGGGGAACAACTGTCAGACACCCCAACGTACTACCTCCGAACAAGTAGGGTTAGCATTGGTGCGCTATCTACATGCAGTAAGCTTTAGTATACAGCGCCACCGTGCCCCTCGTGCTCGTGTGCAATCGGGATTAAATGCCTTGCCCAAGGATATAACGCAGTTACATTTAAATCAGTTGGGTTAAAGCTAATCCAAATCAACTGGGTTTAGTTAATATGGACCCAATAGTTGAACATTTTGTTATCTACTCGTCGACGAGCAAATTTTTCTTTATTGAATTCTGTTTTGCACACCGCGTTGAAACAATTTGGTTCGTTTGCAAGGATACTTGGAATGCATATGTTTGCAGATTTAATTTGACCAGCTTTACAAAGTCTTATTCATGATGGTCGGCCAAGTTTACAATTTTCTTGTTTGAAAGAGACGTTTTAGAATACCTCAGGTGCTAAGATCGATAAAGCTGGCTTCGAAGCTCTTGACAATCCAATCCTTTGGTGTATAATTGATGTTCATTACCGTTTATGTATGTGTGCTGACGTCTTTTTTGAGGTATGGTTGGAAGCAAGGCCCCGGGGAAAGACCGTGTTCTTTTCTTGATCGGCTAGAAACATTTATAGCAAATTTTTGTCGACGAAATATTTTATTACCTTGTCAACATAAAGTATTGACTTTGACGCCATATTTAATGATTCGATGCGTGGTCTGGTCATAGTAGCTTCCAGTCATTGTGTTTTTTCTTAGACTAATGCACAATCCAAATGATGCAGAACAACACAGAAAAACACATGAGTGTTTGTATCTTAGAACTTTCCTCGAATGTTAAGCTCGAAATCAATACTTTCTGCGTTAAAGTTTTCTATTCCAATTTTAGCGTTTCCTTCATTTTGGTTTTTGAGTAGTTTTACCCCCTTCAAAGTTTAAATTGAAGGATCAGCTCTTCTCTGACTTACCATACTCCATATGAAAGATGTAACACCTCTCAAGCCCAAACAATGTATCGTTTTGATGGAAGGGTGTGACTAAGAGAACAACAACTCGTAACTTTTGGTGATTTGTTTATCAGCTGCACATGGTCAGAGTTCGCTGCAGTAAATGAGCTCGAAGTGAAAAAGTTAATTTTGATGAGGCCTGACAAGACAAATGACCTAGACCCCATTCCTGCATCGCTGGTTAAACAGCGGTTGATTTTCTATCACATTCCATTACTAGCATTATTCAATCATCGCTCCAAGAAGGTTGGGTACCAACAGAGCTGAAAATAGCCCTGGTGTCACCATTAATCAAGAAACCGTCTCTTGATCCAGATATCCTGAAAAATGATCGTCCTGTTTCCAATCTACTCTTTATATCCACAATTTTAGAAAAGGTGGTTGCCAAACAACTTATGCAATATCTCTCAACAAATTGCCTATTGGAACCATATCAATCGGCCTATCAGGTTAATCACAGTACGGAAACAGCTCTTTTAAGGGTCTGTAACGATATAATATGTTCATTAGGTGAACGTAGATCTGTCCTTCTGGTTTTATTGGATCTTTCCGCTGCTTTCGATACCGTTGATCATTCCATTTTCTTATCCACAATGCAACAGCTTGGAACCAACGGAACAGCTCTTGCCTGGTTCTAATCTTATCTCTCGTTACGTGAACAACAAGTAACCATTTCTAAAACGACCTCTGACAGTAAAGTATTAACGTGTGGTGTTCCACAGGGCTAAGTTCTTGGGCCGATATTGTTTACACTTTACACAGCATCATTGGGAAAGTTACTGAGGCAGATCGGTGTTCCTTACCATTTGTATGCCGATGACACTCAGTTGTATTTGTCACTAGACACTTCAATTGGGTCTAACCCTATTGCTTCGGTTTCGATGATGGAAGACTGTGTACACAAGGTTAGGGACTGGATGGCCTGTCATAGACATAAAATAAATGACGATAAGACCAAGGTACTAGTCATATCGCGTTCTAAGAGTCCATCAAATTTGCAAATCAAGTCACTTGTTATCGGAAATTCTTCACAGAATGTATCAAACAGTGCTCGTAACATTGGTGTGATATTTGACTCTCATCTATCAATGGAAGAAACTGTTAATACTATTTGCAAGTGCTGTTTCATGCAAATTAGGAACCTGAGCTTTCTTCGTTGTTACTTCTCGACTAAGTCATTGGAAACTGTAGTTCATGCTTTTAGTTCATCCCACTTGGATTTTTCCAACTCACTTCTTATTGGGTTGCCACAGTCATATATTTCAAAACTACAGAATATTCCAAACACAGCTGCACGTATCATCACAGCTATAAACGCTATGATCATATAACACTACTACTAAAAAATTGCACTGGCTCCCTGTACGGCAGCGGATTATTTTCAAAATTTTGATTTTGGTATTTGAATGCATTCATGGCTCGGCATCTAAGTACTTACAAGACCTTCTGGCAATTAAAAAACCTGAAAGGAACTTGTGCCCGTCTCTTGGTCCACTTTTGTGAATAACCGAGCTTTCTCTTTCACTGGACCTGCACTTTGGAATAATTTACCAGTTCAGGTTCAAGATCTCAACCAATTCAAAAACAAATTAAAATCACTACTTTTCAGAGAGGCTTTTGACAGTATTTAACCTGCTGACCTTCACACCTTTCTCAGTCTGTATATTACCTTGGTAGTCACGAGATCACTGTGTATTTAACTGTACAGCGTTTTAGAGCACTTTGTGATCCTTATTATTAGGGGAAAACTTTGCTACAGCAGATTTCTTTATTTTGACATCTGTGTGTAGAGGGTTAATTTGTCTTTTCACCTCTAACAACCTTTATTCGCTCCTTTTGATCCACAAGTATGACACTATCGATGACGCAACAGGTTTAAAGTAAATAAGGCAGAGACGTTGGGAACATACATATTATGGTTCAAATATTTACCTAGAAAAAAAAAATCCCGGATCTGTCAGGTGGTCTTTATGCGGACACAATATAGTCCGTTTCCTGCAAAACCATTCGAAGAAATTTCTTGTGTACATCACAAATTGAAACACCTGACTTCGAGAGGGTGAACAAAAAAGAGACTCCAGTATCCCTTTAAGAAATTGCTAATACTCGTCACCGTATCAAATGCGGACCTTTTTCATAATTTTATTGATCCATATTTTTATTAAGGTAAATGTGTATGAATTCTTGTCTTATGTGAAAGATATGGACGTTCATATACCTAAATGTACCAGTAGGGGGCTTAGTAAAGGAAGTTTAGAGGTAAAGAGGTCTGGAACAAAAAGTCTCAAATATGTGCACCATGTTCCTGATACGCGCTTGCATGCATCGCAAGAAAGTGGTTTCTTACTCACAAACGTGCCGGAAGGATCCGAGGGCGGTGTGGGGGGGGGGGGGGTGGATTGTCTGGGGCTCGGATTCTTGCAGGAATAACAAAAATGGCGCTCGACTCTGGGTATGAGTTTACAACGTATCACAAATTTAAAGTGGCACTCATTAGTATTGACATTATGTATATCATCCCTTGCGTGCAACAAGGCGCAGCTGAAATGCTTTTGCATTGTTGATGGTGTCTTGTTGCGGTCTAGGGACGATATAGAACTTTGGAAATAGGGCGACATATTTTTCATTCGACTACATTTCTAATCATTGACAAATATCCTTACCGAATTGCCGTTGTATTGTGCTGCCAATAAATTTAACATTAACCCTTAACCTAACACGAAAAGCAGACGACACTTGCAAATAAAATTCTTGAAGCATTATTTTTTTGATTTTTTTGAGTCAAAAACATAGCTTATGACCCCTCATTGGAACGAGCTCGGTGAGCTCGTTCCAATGAGGGGTCATAAGCTATGTCTTTGTGACAAAAATTGACAAAGTAATAAAAATTGAATCGTGAATTTTGTGAATAGCGCTGGCCGGTTTTGGCCGTTACGTTGGGTAAAGGATTAAGGGTATGGACATTTGATATAAAAACTGAAATTTCGAAATGTTAGCGAATTTGTATCGGGGTCTTCCCGTTTCGCCGATGTGATTCTAATGGGGTAGGTGTCAGTAATCCGCAGATCAAAGAAGTGCCGCGATAATTTGTTAATTTGGATGTTGGGAGATAATTTTTATCAATTTAACCCATGTACCACAGGGAAACTCACAAGTAACGACGAATTGATTGAATGTAATGTAATTTTTTTATTGATTTATAGTATAATATAATAATATGAACATTTAAAGACATAAAGCACATTTTTTAAAAACCCGAATTTCGACTGAATGTAATGTAATTTTTTTATTGATTTATCAACGCAATAAACGAGCAAGTATAATATAATAATATGAACATTTAAAGGCATAAAGCATATTTTTTAAAAACCCGAATTTCGACTGACTCTGTCTAAAAATAACAATAAACGAGCAAGTATAATATAATAATATGAACATTTAAAGGCATAAAGCACATTTTTTAAAAACCCGAATTTCGACTGACTCTGTCTAAAAATAACAATAAACGAGCAAGTATAATATAATAATATGAACATTTAAAGGCATAAAGCACATTTTTTAAAAACCCGAATTTCGACTGACTCTGTCTAAAAATGACAGTGCGTCAATCTGACCTTCCCTAAAGAGTCTTTTCTAATAAGATAAAGCATTGTCGATGGCACGATACTTTTTTCTTCGTGGGGCCACCTTCCCACCATGTCTCAACTGCAGAATTGTTGATTTTGTGAATGCTTGTTCTTTCTTAATGAAATCAACTAAGAAGAACAAGTTAGGATGGGTTCCGGCAATTGCCTTCTTCAACTTGCTGTGCCATCCTTCTACATGATTTGTGGTGCGAGGGCCGACAGTCTCGTGATGGTTCCACACATTGAGGTTGCTACTCTCAACCCAGTTCGTCGTGACGTAGTCTGTGAACTTGGTAACTCTTGGGTCGACGTCTCTCTCCTCCAACGCTTCTTCCCATGCCTCTAATACAAGAAGCCATACGTCGCTGACCATATGTGGTGGTACAAATGGAAGGCCGATAGCACGTCGAACGACCGCATGAATGTTGTCATCTTGCTTGTAATCGTCTCTGAGGCTGCACTTTTCTGTTGCATACTTGTACACTGCTTGGGCGTAGTGGAAGTGACAGCCTTTGATGGTCGCAGAAGAGAAAACTTGTCGTAAAGCATTTTGTGCAGCAGTTTCGAAATCAGTAAAGATTGTTGTTGGTTGTAGGTGAATGTCTAAAGATGAAGCCTTCTGGCGTATGGTGCTGAAGAATTTTATATAAGTTGACTTGGTTTTATTAGGCAGCAAGCCATAGACTAATGGCAACATCTTATTGTCGACGAAAGCATGGATGGTATACAGCTGATAAAAGAGTTTCGGTGATTTCTCAAATGTCCCATCACAGAAAAACGAAGTCGCTTCGTCGAGGAGGTGTAAGTTTGACGCTGTGCTGAAAATGAGGCAGTTGACGTCGCTTGGATCTGACAGTAAAAACTGATCTCCTGCAGTTGTTTCCATGTAACTATCAGGTAAGCTGATTGCTGAGCGAGTTTTCGGAAGAGCCGGTATGGTTTTCGCACGAGACCTGTATAATGCTGATTTGATGCTATAGAATGTAGGAACTTTAGCAATGATGAGTGGGTCGGTATCCGATCTGAGAGAACCAAGCTCCTCTTGGTAAAGTGCGCTCACTGATTTGCTGTCGTGTCGAACGGTTTTCTTTAAATCTGCTAGGAAAGCATCGGCTACAATCTGCTCCATATCTGGTGGATGATTATGCTGCCCCATCGGCGAACTGATAAAATCGTTTTTCGTGTTGATAGTTGACCGACATCCTAAAGAATCTTTTTTAACGCAGTTCCAATGTATATTTGGTTGATTCTGAGACTTCACACGAAATTTATAACCACCATAAACTAAGTGTCTACCACCTCTCTTATTAGGGATGAAAGAAACATTTACTTGTTCACTTGCCATGATGAATTGAAGGAAATGTTGTTGATGTACAGCATGAAGGGTCATATTATATACTATTGAGATGTTTGAAGTTGTTTAGTTGTTTACAGTTGATCAATGTTAACTGATTGTTAATCACTTTGGGACCATGAACTCAGCCGGTGAAGAAAAGTTAATATCAATCAGTGGGATTAACAACTTGTTCACACCTCCACCGGCGATTAGTTTTGGTTTGTTTATTTAACCTCATCGGCGAAACGGGAATAAACCTTTGTATCAGCGATGTGTGCATAATTTCGCAAACTTCAGGCATTTCCCTGTAAAGTAGTACAAAAAACGGAAGCTGGCTTTTTACAATTTTTTTTTTTTTGGTGCACTCTAGTGTAATTTTGTAAGTGTTTATCTTTAACTCTATCTATTTTCTGTCTGCTTTTCTCTGTTAAAACTAAAAACGAATATTTAAGTCAATACAATTTAAGTCAATACAATTAAATTAAAATCTTTAATAACTTAAAAAATAAAATTTAGAATTTTAGAATTATTTACAAATAAAAATAATGGATAAACAAAGTCAAGCTCAGTTAAACAGTTCTGCCTTTAATTCTGGTAGTCTGAGTAACAGTGGAAATTCCACTAATACTGATATGACATCGATAATGTCGATGATGTCTGGCTTCCAGAAAGAAATAGCCAGATTAAATGACACCATAGAGGGTTTGCGGTCAGAGCTTCAAGCCCAGAAGCGACAGGCAGATAAAGAAAAGGCTGAATTGAGAAGGGAATTGGAAAAGGCAATTCTGAAAGCCAAACCAGGTAAGGAGGACCATGCTCCTCCTGTTCCCGAGTTACCATGTATTGACGCTGCTACAGAAATGAGAAGACCTGCGTCCGCCGGCTCACTGACGGGGATATCTGAAATAGATTCAGATCTAATTACCCCCAGCCAGGATAACTGGCTGCGTTCCATAGTAGAAGAAGCTACCAACACGGTCGCAGTTTCCCCGGCCGTGGCGGTTGAAATTCAATTGGATAAAAATTCAGCTAAAGTCCCCAAATCGCAGCGACAGAAAAAATCACCAAACCAAAATCGATCGAAAAGGAAACTCTCCAATGAGTTCCGTGAAAATGATGAAACCGTGGACGTCGAAGACGAAAATGGTTTCTGTATGACTATTGATCGGCATGTCAAGAAGACAAAAATCATCAAGAAAAATTCACAGAGCACCGCTACTGGAAAGGACTCGGTGGTCACACCAAGAAATGGGGACTCTGTTAACGCAACAGAGTCTACATCACCGGAAATAGTGAATGCGACAGCTAGCCCAACCGATAGAGCGACGTACGCCGATAAAGTAAAAGCCAAAACGCCCCCTAAGGTGATCAATAAAACCAACAAGAGACAGGGCCACCCGCAACCAAACCCCTGTGTCGTAATCACACGCGTCCACCCCAAAACGGAAAAAAACTCGATTGATAAAGCCCTTCCAGGATGCTCGTGGGAGAGACTAATCTCCAAAGCCACGGGTAACCATACTTGGAAAATAAAAGTAAAATGCCCTAATAGAGCAACGAAATTAAATCTGATAAGCAAAGAGGTAATTATTAATGGCAAAAAATACGAAACCGAGGAATATCGTGTTCTTCCGCAACCCGTTCAGTGTCACAAGTGTCAGAAATTTGGGCACTTGTCACACAAATGCAACGGGGAGCAACGATGTATGAAATGCGGTGACAAACACATCGCGAAGGCATGTAGTGCTAAAACTCTGAAATGCCCGAATTGCGGTGGTCAACACCCCAGCAACTACCGGGGTTGTAGCCACTTCAAAAAAGTTAAAACAAACATCCAGCTTAAAGCTCTAAATGTAAGTAATGTCGAGAACTCATCTTCCCCTTATTCCACGTGTACTCTAATGGCTGGCTCTATTTTCAGCATAATGAAGAAACACTTGGACACCAGTCTTTCGGACGTTTGCAAAGAGATTAGTAAAACAGCCTCCAAGTTATATAATACTCAAATATCTCACACGCTATTAGAAGCGGCCGTCAACAGAATATAATTATGTAACAATATTACAAATAGTAATTAAACTTAAATAAACTTAGTACAGTTATTCCTAAACCATTCATGGATACACTAAAAATAGTCCAGTGGAACGCTCGAAGCGTTAATCAGAAAAATTTGCAAATGTAACATTATTTAAAAAATACGGACGTAATTGGAATTAGCGAAACCTGGCTTAAACCAAACAAACAATTCTCGTTATGTGGTTTTGATATTATTAGAAGAGATCGCCCCGCCCAAAAAAGGCGGCGGTGTCGCTCTGTTAATAAGGCAGGAGATTAAATACAAATCAATACCATGCGACCACCTCAATGCTGAAGTGATTGCAGCTGAAATTGAACTTGACCACAAACACGTGGCCATCATATCATATTATAACAAGCCGCAAGCAACAGTAGACAGTAAAGTATTTGAATTTTTTACCAACAAGTACAAGCACTGCATATTCTTGGGTGATTTCAATTCCAAACACCAGGTATTCGGTTGTCATAAGACTGAGCCTAATGGTGACGCCCTTTTCCATATCATTGAAGAACTCGATCTATTCGTGGTAAATAACGATCAAGACGTAACATACATAAGCAACAACCCACTCCATCAATCAGATATCCTAGACTTGATTATCACCAGCAAATCACTAACCAGCCAAATGCAAGACATATTTGTAGGAGATGATGATCTAGGCAGTGATCACCTGCCGGTTCACGCCACTCTGAAATGTAATACTGGTCCCGCAAGGTATCCTCCCGTGAATAGGAGGAACCTATCAAAAATTGACTGGAACCTCTTCAGAAACATTATCGAAGTAAAAATAAAGGCAAATGACCCCTCAAATGTTCATGAACTAGAAAAAGCCTGCACCCACCTTAACGACGTTATCAACAGTACGCTAGATGAAATCTGTCCCAAGCAAACAGTAAAGACGCGGATAAACAGAATAACCCAAACAACTCTTCAAATAATCAAACAAAAAAGAAAAGCCTTCCGGGCTTACCAATCAGAGAATGATCAAATGAAAAGAGCAGAACTTAAAACCGCGTATAATCGCCTTCATGGGGAAGTAAAAAAGGCCATAGCTAACGACAATCGCGTGAGATGGGAAAAAGCAACCGAAAACCTAAATGGACTGAGAGAACCTAAGAGGTTCTGGGATACATTTAAAACTCTTACTGGCCAAAAGAGCAAAATTGCCAATAATAATGCGCTAAAGACTAGCGACGGATCTATGGCCATAGACGACAAGGCAAAGGCCAGTGCTTTTGCCGAACTTCTAAAGAAGGCACATCGTCCACAAGAAGGGAACAGATATGACAACGATTTTAAGGTACGAGTAAATAAATTTGTCCAAGATAACAACTCAATCTTCAATGAACCGAACTTCGACAAAAGGCATGAAGACGGGGACGACCATGAATTAACCGAACCAATAAGCGTAGAAGAGGTCATGGGTATAATCAGAAAATGCAGGTCATCTTCGTCCCCAGGAGAAGACGAAGTCTCTTACAAAATAATGAAACAGTGCCCCAACATCTTCTACTGCAGACTTACCAAACTCTTAAACTGCTGTCTCTCCTGTGGGTACTTCCCAAAATGCTGGAAAGTGGTCACGGGAGTCATGATACCTAAACCCGACAAAGACCTTACCAACCCTTCTAACTACCGCCCAATCAGCTTGCTTAGCTGTGTTGGGAAAATATTTGAGCGGATTCTCACTACAAGACTTCGCAGCTATCTCGAATCAATCAATTTTTTCAACAAATGGCAAAGAGCGTATAGGAGTCAGAAAGAGGGAATCGAACACGTATATAGACTGGTCGATTATATGAAAACAGCATTTAGTCAAAACGAAATCGGAACCGCGCTTTTCTTGGATGTAGAAAAAGCGTTCGACTCGGTATGGCACAATGGCGTGAGATATAAACTAGCGAAAATGGGATTACCCACTAAAATTCTAAGGATCATATCATCATTTCTAACTGACCGAAAAATCAAGGTGAGGGTTAATCGCGAGGTGTCAGAGGAAGTAATACTCGAAGCGGGAACACCACAAGGGTCGGTTCTAAGTCCGCTTCTTTTCATAATATATGTGAATGATATAGAAAAAGTAGGGAAAAACTTTGTTGAACTATCGCAGTTCTCAGATGACAAAGGCATTTGGACAGCCAGCAAGTCCAGAAACATAATTAAAAATCGTCTGCAGGATACCATTCGCGATCTTGAAAGCTGGTGTGCCCTGTGGCGCATCAAACTCAATGCCGCCAAAACTCAAAAAGTTACGTTCTTCAAAAAGCAAAGGAAAAAACCAGTCCCGAGTATCGATCTCCAGTTATACGATCACAAACTAGAAGCAAACAAAGAGGCCAAATTTTTGGGATTTATCCTAGATAGCAATCTCAGTCTAAACAGTCACGTAAACTCCATTACGGTTAGAGCTACTAAACGTATCAATTTTCTGAAGATGATCAGAGGTAGAAATTGGGGAGCAAACAAAGATGTGCTTCTCAAGCTCTACAAAACATTTATACGTCCGGTACTAGAATACGGTGCCATAATAACAAGCGACCTAAGCAAAACCAACATTCAGAAGCTACAGAGGGTTCAAAATTATGCCCTGCGAGTGGCACTATGCAAACCGAAATGGACACCGATAAAGGAACTTCACGAGCTAGCAAAAATAGAAACTATTGATACGCGATTAAAAGACCTACAAACCAAAACCCTCAACAGACTCCAAGATAATGAATTAATGGTTGAGTTGAACGAACACCGATCCCTTAACAGAAAAACAAAATAAGTTTCCAGAAAATAAAAAAAAAAAAAAAAAAAAAAAAAAAAAAAAAAAAAAAAATAATAAAATAAAATAAAATAAAAATTATACAATATAACTAAATCGCGTGGAGTCAGTGAGGATTGCCTCGCTACTCATTGGGAACTTTAGTATAGAGTCTGTGAGGACTGTCTCGCAACTCTGCTGAAGCGCGATTGAAACGCGTTTAATAAGATCTATATAACAAAACCCTCCACATACTCCAGGATAGTGAATCAATGGTGAAGCTGAACGAACACCGAACCCTAAACAGAAAAACAAAATAATCCACAGTAAATTAAAATTACTCAATAGAATTAAACTGCGTGGAGTCAGTGAGGATTGCCTCGCTACTCATTGAGGTCTTTAGGATTGAGTCTGTGAGGATTGCCTCGCAACTCTGCGTGTTGGGAGTGGACTCCGAAGAAACACACCCCTTACCCCATCCATAGCAACAATCACACAGCAGGCACAATATACAATAGCGGATACCTATCTTTCTCTCTACCTTTTACTTTTCTAACTGAACATTCTCAAATTTTCTTGCAACACTCTTATCAAGAAGACGCATGGAAATGGTAGACAAAGCGTAGGAGGAATTGGTGCAACCTACCTTTCTGCAACATATACAAGAAACCACCAAACGCTAGGCAAGGATTGAAACAAGCTTGTCTGGCTGGGAACGAGTGTACATTTGATATAAATAAACATTTGAATAAAGATTTAACAGCCCTTTTAAGGGCTTGAGGGTGTGTGTCAGTGATTTTTTTTTTTTTTTTTTTTTTTTTTTTTTTTGGGGGGGGGGGGGTGGGGGGGGGTGGAGGAGGTCATTTTGGATTCCCGAAGGATAACCAGATACCTCAAAATCACATACGGCATCCTATCTCCCAGAAGGCTTGATGGATGACTCCCGGTTTCTTAAAACTAAACTGTTGGAGCTTTCTCCACTTCTTTTTTGTAACCGCTATGGTCATATACCGGGGCCGCTACCAAACCGGCGTTGCTGTTTGGTTTTCTTTTCTCTTCTTCCCTTAAACTTGCCATCGCACAACATTACATTCTGGCTCGCCACCATGGTGGGACTCAAACCTCTACCATCGCCGAACTGGAACCGAACAGAGCTCGCTCTCTAATAGTTTTAAAGGCGTTGGGGGATTGAGTATTGACCATCTAACACTCCAGCTTAAACTGCCGGGTATTCTAACCGCGTGCATAACCCCCTCAGACTCCATTTTGGGCAATAGGAAAGCTAGGCCTGTGTGATCCAAGGAAAAAAAAAATAAGGTTAACCGGGTCGCAAGGGATTTGTAAATCCCACATCGTCCCTGCGCGCCTTCGGCGCGCTAAAACCTTTCATTCTTTCATTCTTTCTTTCCTACAATTTTTTTTTCTCAATGAGTTTGAACGTTTCACTATTATTCTCCGTTGAAAACAAATTAAAAATAAGAAAATAGCGTTTTCACCCTCTTTTAGTGTTTTGTAATGTTCTTCTGATCATTACGTTAACAGTGTGCGCATGGTGACATATAATACAGACACTGCCCTTTCCATTAATATAAAAGTCGAGGAGGCAAGATTTGCTAATTTTCTTCCTGGAAAGAATAAAAACTAGCAAACTTAAAGACACATTTGGTAAACAAAGAGCCAAAGTGGACACTTTGGAGTTGGTAGGTGTAATACTGATAGATATTCTATGCTAATTAACTTGCCATAAAAAGGCCAAGTTTCCTTATGTTACTTTTGAAAAACGAAAATAACCGACAGCTCTGAGCATTGTCTTTCGTTTTTATATATTAAATATTAAAAGTAACAAAAGGAAATTTTGACTTTATTTTTGTACTGATATCATAAGTGTTTTCTGAACAATTGCTTGCTTCTTAACCCTTTACCCAACGCAGATGATATGTAAATTTTATTATTTTAAATATCATTTTTTAAAATTTTTCAAAACATTTCAACAAAACCATATCATGTGACCTCTCATTGGAACGAGCTCGACGACCTCGTTCCAAAGAGGGGTCACATGGTATGGTTTTGTTGAAATGTTTTGAAAAATATATTTTTTTTTCAGCTGCTGAATTTGCATATTACGCGGACGGAACTGGCAGATTCGATGGAAAAAAGGGTTAATTGGATTTTCCTCGCGCGTCTAATAATATCTGGGGAGATACTTTATCAAAAGTCGATTTTCATGACGATATAAGCCAGTAATTGTCTGAAAGGGCCTCCGTTCCAACAAAGGGATCCTAAACTGTGTTTAGAAGACAAGAATTGAAAAAAATAAAAATGTCAATGCCCATTTTTGTGAATACCGCTATTCGTATTTTGCAGCTTCGTTTGGTAAAGATTAGGGAAACTAGAGCTTATATATTTATTTATTATTAGGGTTTAACGACACTTTAACAGCCAGAGTCATGCCGTGTCGGTGACAGTTTTACGGGTGGAGGAAGCCGGACTACCCGGAGAGATCCACCGAGCAACGACGAGCGGCTGCCAGCTCCCCAACATCGTAACTCCGCACTGCAGCACAAGCAGGGTTAGATTGGTTGATGACATGCACATCATCGACGTGCAGTTTGCCTTAGTACACGACGTCATCGCCCCCCCCCCCCCACCCATGTGAACAATCGGCGTGAAGTGCCTTGCCCAAGGACACAACGAGGGAGACCGAATCGATCGCTCAGGCGGTCGCCCATCCAAGGATTAACCGGGCTCGACGTTGCTTAACTTCGGTGAGCTGACGATTACCGCAACGCCACCGCGCCCCGAAAACTAGAGCTAAAAAGGCAAGAAAAAAAAAAGTTTTCCCAAGACACGGGAACAGTCGTGTGTCACAATATCCAGGTACCCCAGAAGACAGGTCCTATCATGCATCGAGGGAGAAACGACCAGTGAGAAAGAAAACATCTTTGGACTGTTATCCCAAAGTATGAGATTGGTGAACGATAGAAGGTGAATATTAAACTTGATGATCAGCCTGTACTCAAAGATTACTGACCAAATCTTCTCGCGGACACATGCTAATGATTGGGGATGGATTCATCTTCTGAAGGGATCAATGACTACATGTACAATGAAATAGACGGCTTTATCGCTGATGATAATTACGTTTGCCCCATATAATATTTACTACTCACATAGAATTTTCACGAATGTCAAAGAATTACCTAAAGTGACACTCTTTACCAACACAGAATCTGTGTTAAAGAGAAACCATTCGATAGTACGTTGTGGACGATCTCTATGTCATGAATTTATCAGCTCCGTTCAATTTGAATTCATAGTTTGAAGCATGGTGAAAATTAAGGACCGATTCGATCTTTTGTTTTAATTTTGATATATTATACCGTTGCATCATTGGGGGAACATTAGGTGAATGGTATTTTTCCTTAAGAGCTTTGATTTTACTCTACGGGCAATGGCGTCGATGTGGGGGGCGGGGGTAGGATGTGTCTCCCACTAATTATGTTTTAGCCGGGACATACACAGTGTCAAGGTGATAGCTAAAAATTGCGATTTTCTTGCGTTAAAGTGTAAATATTTTCGATAATCTTTCTGAATGGGTTAAACATAAAACGTAAAGATAGGTATATGACGGACCCTGAAAACCGATTTGTCATTTTAGCAATAATTCGAGCAGTGGAAATTAAGCATGAAATTTAATGTCTATTAGGGCGCATTTGTTGAACGCCACATGGGCTATCTGATAACTGATCAAAGAGGTATTCTTCTATTGTCATTATCTGGGTAATTATGGCCAGTTAATGGGTGGTTGTTATAGAAACCAGTGTATCACACATGTTCTGGACACACACCCATATTACGTATCTATCCCTGTCTCCGAAATGTCAAAACGTACCAAAACGTGAGTCTTTCAAAGGAACTTAAAAGCGAGTATCATTAAATTCAGATAGATCTGAGCGGCCAAGTTCAAGCGAAGCAATTAAACTGAGAATTAATGTTCTGGCTATCTGAATAAAAATCGGGGGATTTCTCGAAAAATTCATTCCAGCCAATTCCAGTCGGAAGGTGTGTAAGGCTGTGGGTCGTTGCGAGTAGATGGGGAGGTCCCATGGTATAGGTTAGAGGAGGTGCCGCATCGGTGCGAAAGTATAGGCATGTTGTGACGTAGGGGAACCACAGAGCTCATATTTAGAATAGGAGCAGTCGCGGGCCAAATCGGTGGCCATATATGAGAATAGGAATCAGAAACACGAAGTACGAGCTCAGAGAGCTATTCGCATTTAGGTAAACGGTATTACCTGTTTTAGAAGGCAAGCCTACGTAGGCAGAGTAGGCTTTGCCTGTATGAACATTGTTCTGAGACAAACGTAAAGAAGAATTTAACTCCAATGGTGGCGACTGCTTGTGTGAAAAGCGTCAAGTAAAGTGACAATAAGCTAGTGGCCGTTCGACGGCAGTGGTAGAGTGCCATCCCGTCACTTGGTGCAGGAAAGGCGTCCCGATAAATTGACAATACGTTAGTGGCCGTGCGACGGAGGTGAAAGAGTGGAGTGAAGAGGCGACCAAGGAAGCAATACCAGCGAACAAGAGGAACAACCAGCGACAACAGAGAATGCGGGCCCGCAAGGGACTCAAAACCTGTGGGTAGGGGGTGATTGACGTTTTGTTTTCTTATTCTTTTGGATTCCATGTAAGTCATCAATTATCATATTTGTTTATATATATATATATGTATTAAAATTGTTGTTTCAGTGAACCACTGTTGATTTATGCTTTTCGAGGAAAAGTTATTAACCCCTTCAGGATAAGAACCACCCCAACAAAAGTGAAACGGGCGGATTCGTCACGGTGAGACATAGGTCCATGTACAGATTCAGGCAACACTCCTTGAGTTTTGGCTGAATACGCGGCGTGAATCTATTTCCCCCATCAACGACAAAGCCCCGGTTTCCGACACACAGAACGACATGCGTGTGTGAATGGGTTAATCGATATGGCACGAGTGCCAGCATGGAAGGATAGAACGAGAGGCCGCAGGCCTCGAGCTTTATCCTTCCGCGATGGCACAAGTGCTATATTGATTAACCCATTCACACACGCGTGTCGTTCTGTGATTATTACACGCATTCGCCTCTATAAAACAATTATTAGAAGAGCACTCAGCAATTCATTTGACAACTATCAACAAAAAGAACGCAACATTTTATCGCCAACCAAATTTGCGAGGGGAACCCGTGTTACTATTTCGTCCCCTGAGTTCCAATGTGTTCTATGTGCCTACTGGCACATAGAACACCTAGGAACTCAGGGGGCGATTTTCAGCTATCGCTAGCGATTCAACTTGTAATTGCGTTGCACGATTTGTAGAACATTCCAGTGAAATTTCGCTTCTACTTAAAATAGATTTCCGTTCCGCACATATGTGCGGAAAAGATTTTCATTTTCCGCATGATTGGGTGTGTAATAAATCTTTGTCCTGAATGGAGTGTAAGATAACAATTTTCTCTTACCAGTAATCAAATACTTTTATAAAGACTAGATTTGATACTTGGACTTGTGTCACACATACAGTAGGTCATACAAATGAAGGTCTGTAGTACCGCGATCGGGCTGTTGGGGGCCCAGAATGACCAAATTGGAGTACCGGTACAGCACGTGTTATTTGAATAAGTTGCGTCAAGACTACTATATTTATTTACATCATGCTTACCTATTCTACTATATATAAAAAGCCCATGACATTCATTTTAGCTTTACACACCAACCGCGGTAAACACGTTTGTCTGTGGTGAACACGCCAGCAATAGGATTTCAGTTGTTAAAATTTACACCTACAGTGGAACTAAATCTAAGCTGCCCTTTGGTGACCTCGACCTGAATGCAAACTTGTCTACATTTATAGCTCGTCGCCTCGAGAAGAGTAAAATGAAAGCGGCAATTTGTTATTACGTTTTATAGTAAGTTTACCTCATAAGATGCCAAACATTAACAAACATGCGTTGGCTCATGTTAATAAAGCATCCATAACTCAAAATAGTATGCTATTATGTTATTAAAATGAAAAAGGCCCCGTGATATGCGCGTTTCTTTTTCCATTTCGTTTTGGCGATAAAATCGACAGCGGAAGTACCGCCCCCGGTGCTCATGCAAACAAAAACAGATTCACTCCTGTGTACTTCTGCTGCTCAGTATAATTGAGAAAAAATGATAGCGACTCTTAATAATCTGACGATCATGGTATAAATAAAATATACCCAAAGTAGCTAATATATTCTATATTTATTACACATCCATGAAACTTTAAACCCTTGTATTTAACGAACTCGCCGCTATGACATAAATGTTTCTGTATTCAGCTGGTGATGTACAAGCCGGAACGTTTTTCCCCAGCACCGTTTATACTAGTTCCTTTCCCGTAGAGTCATTAGTTACGCTTCGAAAAGTTTCCCAATTTCGTTATACAATTATCGATCGTCTGCCGCGCAGGTGAAAATGAAAACGTCCAAAGCAAAATAAAGTCGGTTCACAAAAAAATTAGTTAACCAAAAATGAGATATTATTTAAAAAACAATTATTTCCAACCACAACACTAACCCAGTCCCGACACCGTCTCGTCTGCGGATCCCGTTATATCTAAATTGGTCAACTTTATTTCGGTAAATATTCGGACATCCTGATATGCTTCGAACGTCTTGTAAAAATGTTTCTCCCACATATATTTTTCCTAAAAGTAATAGCCACCAAATGGTTAGGCGTGAATGGACACCATCCGAAGAGAAACAGCGATACGAATTTCAACAAACACGCCCAATAGAAAAGATAACGAATGTAATTTAGCCTCGTTCCCCAAAGGTTGTTTTGATTTTTTATCGAACCTTTTGATTAGTACAGCTTCAAACAAAACAAACGGACTCTTCACCTTTGGGTTTAAACATCGGAATTAAAATTTGTTTATTTTTTATTTAAATGAATTTTAATGCACGGGATGTGTAATAAACACAGAACGCGATGTGTGTTTGAATTGGTGGGTGTTTTACACAACTCGTTGGAATGGCATTGTCATATTTTGCGAGAGCCTACGGCTCTCGCAAAATATGACAATGCCATTCCAACGAGTTATGTAAAATACCTTCCGATTCAAACACAATTCGCGTTCTATATATTTATTCACCAAAACATTTATAAGAAGTCTTGAGTTTTTTTAGCTACATGTGTAATCCAGACTGATTAATATTCCAACTACATCATCAATGCATACTTTCGTGGAAGGCATGCATTGATAATGTAGTTAGAATAGTAGTGAGTCGTGATGTGAGCCATCATAGAAGACACAAATCAGGTTTACGCCCACCAACTGATCATCATCGCGACGCCCCAGTCTGCGAAGAGTTAGAAGCCATATACCCCATATACACCTTGTGACAGCAATAGGAGTTAAAATGTGGTGGAGGGAGAGTCGGAGCAACGAGAGATGAATGCCGTGTGAATCTAGATACGGTCGTGTAACTAACAACAACACTCAAGTCAATCATGTTTATTTGGGGTTATGTGTCCTTATTAGGTGGCAAAACTTTTAAAGTATTAAAAGAGGAATTTACGACCATGAATTCAAGTATAATACACATTCTTTGATATTGCCATAAGCTGAGGATTCATAGTTTCTTTGAGGCAAGTTGTCTCATCTTACCTGCTGGTTCGTGGATCTTTTTGGTTCTCATCGTACAATTGGATGTTTTGTTCTCGAGACAATTGCGTTTATGTTTCTCTCGAACAACTAAGTTTTCATACCCTCTCTGCAACACGGTCCTCGCGCTTGTGACTTTGAAGCGCGTGTCTGAAGTTAATACCATCGCCATAGTGGTTAACACACGATAAGAGTTCTGATACACTTTCACATCATGTGCCACTGAACAGATTAAACCCACCCTCACCACAAGCTGTGAATGGTTAAATATTTATACAACAGTGTCATAAATAAACCAATGTTTAGCTCTCCGGCGTCCACTAATAGTTCTCAAATTCTCATCATAGAAAAGTCTCCAGAACTTGGGGTTTCTTTGATTTGAACAACTTAAAACAAGTAGTTCGGTTAAATAGAGCTTTTTAAATTTCCCCTGATAATAATGCGCTCGCGTCTTATCTGGCCAAAATGAAATAATTTTTTCTTCCATGTGTCGTAATTAGTCGTTTTAACCCTTTACCTAACATGAAAAGCAGACGACACTTGCAAAAAAAATAAATTCTTGAATAACTAATTTTTTAAATTTTTTGTCTCAAAAACATAGGTTATGACCCCTCATTGGAACGAGCTCGACGAGCTCGTTCCAACGAGGGGTCATAACCTATGTTTTTGAGACAAAAAATGAAAAAATAATAAAACTTAATTAGCGATTTTTGAGAATCGCGTTGGCCGTTTTTTCCGTTACGTTGGGTAAAGTGTTAACTACACTTACGGCAGATAGGGTTATCTCTTGTTGGACAGTTTTACGGGAGGAGGAATCTGGAGTACCCAGGGAGAACTACCGAGCAACGGCGTGGAACTGTCTGATTCCCCATCGTACTAACGTAGGACAAGTATGACTTCTAGACAAGTGCACCATCGGCGTGGAGTAGGCCTCAATACACAGTGCCATCGTGAACTCACGTGGCCGATCGGGATTAAGTGTGTTGCCTAAGAAACAAATAATGAAATTTGGCGATTGTTGAGAATCGAGCTGGCCGGTTTTGGCCGTTACGTTGGGTAAAGGGTTAAATAAAGGGTCAACATTTTGTTTGAAAGAAGCCTATGAACACTTTTCCATACTTGTTACCAAACAGTGTCAGTTTCTTCTTTCATACCATTTATCTTACACAGTAATATGACAGAACACAACGAGAGTGGAGTTCGGGGACTTAACGACACGAGTTGGGTTTTTACTGCATTTCACGTCCGTCGAAGGTGCACGTGAAATACAGGAAAAAACTCCACCCAGGGTCGTTGATTCCTGTCCCCAGTACTCTACCAGAGTTGTGTTCTACATTTATACGACGATTCAACTGGAATTAAGTGAATGATATTTTAAAAGAAAAATATCACATTCGGCGGTCTATTTACATTATTGCTTGACACCGTTTTCCATCGAAGCATTTCATTCACGTCATAACGTCACTCAACTGCGTAATTCAGATGCGTTCTTACATGACGTTTTTACACGTAAGCCGGATTCCACGCGTGGTGGTGTACCTAGTACATTTCTCAATGCCTGTATAGTATCGGATAACTTTGAATACACACAACAATCGTGGTAAAATGATTTTTTCCTGAACAACTTGAATAGTTCATTTTCTTTCTGAACCATTACTTATGACCCTCCATTGGATTGGGCTTGACAAGCTCGTTCTGGCAGGGGATCAAGAACAATTGGGATGAGGAAAAAAAAGTTACGATACGTGAATGAAAATATTTTTGTGAATTGTGATGGGAGCAATCGACCGATATGCTTGATAATAGGGCCCGATTATCAACGCCTGGCGGTGGGGTCCTCTAAAATCGACAACATACCTTTAAAAGACTGGCATAATTTGACTTGTCTTCACATGCATCTAACCAAACTACACACAGTGAATATAAAAGCGGTTCTTTACGTGCAACCCTCTCGCACGCCGCTTTATCTTCAATTGTCTACAATGAAAATACTGAAAATTTCACTGGGAAAGTTCAATAGAGTAACCTGGTATTCTGGCCAGAGTGTTTCTTCTTTATACGTAATTTTATAAAGTTTAATTCGTTGAAATAAACAGGCTATTCGTTTAGATTCATTTTGTGAAAAATGTACGCAAACCTGAGATACAGTATCGTGTTATTGTTAGTCCCCTGAAAAAGGCGTAATCTTCGAAACGTAGTACCAAAATATCAAAATGTTATTCTCAAAACCTAGAAGATACGGTCAACACCAGTGCCGGCCGTACTGTGAAAATACCAATGACAAAGGCCGAAGGCATATTAGATCGAGTTTATTTCGGCAGAACAGGTAATGACGTTTTTAAGACTAACTCACAATGTTACAGAGAGGGGGAGTACTTTTAGGCTGATGATGAAAAGCGAAAGGGAGCAAGCGTTCGCTGAATCGTGACTGGTAGGAAGCTTCAAGGAATACACAACAGGTGCTATATTGTTTGGTAAGGCCACACAAAGTAGATCATGTTTTTCATGCCATTTTGATTGTAAAATTTCATGTGGGTGGGCGGTTTTTTTAATTTTTTTTTTTTATTTTTGTAATTATTTCTTTGCCATCAAAAGTTCATGTTCTTGGTTTGTTTTATCGTTTAGGCCTCATAATCTACAGAATAGTATGGGTGGTGGTGTATTTCGTCCATTGAGTGCAAGAAGGCTTTGCAATGCTAAAACATTGCAAAGCCTTCTTGCACTAAAAGGACAAATTTAGCAATTTTATTAACTTGGGTAAAGTATCAGACATAAACGATTTAATTTTTATTTTTTTAAAGTTTGCAACCCTGGTTTACTGTGAAATAAAGAATCAAAGAATGAAATTACAAAATAGGAAAACAAATCGAGATAACCCTAATAATGTACTTATCCCTTTACCAATCGTAAAGGCCATATCCGGATCAGGGTTGTCGCTAAGGAGGTTTGGGGGTTTTACAACCCCTCAATAATTTTTCCAGTTGGGACAGTTTCGTCAGGAATTGAAATCTTAGAAATAGATTCGTTCTTGCTTGTAATCAAGTATTTTCTAACAAGACTAGATTATAGACTTGGACTTGTCAGGCCCATCGTCGGTCATACAAATGGAAGTCAGTAGTATCTAGTTCGGGCTGTAGGGGGGCCGAGCATGACCAATTGGGAGTACCCCTACGGTACATGATAAAAACACAAGAAGCAGCGTCAGAACTACTTCACGTATATTTTATTTGATCGTAAATACATTTCCAAAAAGCCTTGAGTTTTTTAAACTATAATTCCAACAGACTAACATTAAAACTACATTATCAAGGCATGTACTGGAAATGAATACATAGAAGTTTAAAACTTTGTTACTCTCTTTAATTGCTAAATTCCAAAGTGAATATATAGCACAACCTTTCAGCTTATAGAACTCTATCATTCACTTTATGACTTTCTCGACAAAAGACTCCAAACTTTTGAGAGAGTATGGGGAGATGAAAATGGTATCTCAGGGAAAGCTCTCCAATGGATTGAAATCTACCCACAGAATCGGGAACAGCCAGTTCAAATAAATAACACATTCTCCCGTTATAAAAATATTGATTTAGACGTTCTACAAGGTTCGGTGCTTGGCCATTTTTTTATTGTTATATATCAGTGACCTCGCCAATGTTCTTGATTCACTTGCACGCATGCTGATGACACAGGTCTGACTTCGAGTAGCAACAACCTTGGAAACTTAAGCCATCACCTTGAATAATGACATGGAGAAAATTAATATTTGGGCTATCGTTGGCTTATTTCATTCAACACTACAAAGACTAGATCAATATGTTTCTTCCACACTTCGAACTCCTCTTTTCCAGACATCACCTTTGCTAACAGTACCATTTCACACAGCAGTGATCATAGGCATTTAGGTCTTTGCGTTTAGAGCAACCTTAAATGGGATGTTCAGATTTATGAGACTTGCAAGAAGGTGTCTGCCAGATTATCAAAACTTAGAAAACTCAAATTTACACTTTCTCGAAAAATGCCTATAATATTATAATTCGATATGCACCTTCAAAGCAAAAATTTTTAAATTTATGTAATGTGCTCACTGTTCGATTACTCCCGACTAGTTTCGGTATATTCAAGCAGACGTTGCATACTTTGTCGGTAGTACACTGAAAAGTTGAAAGTTATCGCAGTAACAAAACCATTTTAAAAATAGAAAAATTACTTTCCCACTCCCGTGGGATTCCATAGGTTTTCCTCTCAATTGCATAAACAGCTGCCTTGCGTATGATGAAATAAAGAAATGGTTCTTTGATGCAATATAAAAGCCAATTACCTGACGTTTCACAAATTTTAGTTTCAAAATTAAATGTGAAGGCTCTTAATGCAACCTAAAAACCCCACTGTTGCCTCACATATCTTTCAGTGATATTTGATTGATGTGTGAATATCACAATGATTTATCCGAATGATTTGTTTGCCCAGAAATAGCATGTAATAAGAACCGGATGCTATGCTTACATTTGCTTGTAATGTTAGTTAGCGTTGTGAGTCTGTTCATCGCGAGGGCAGGTAACTCTCTCGAAAGTTCTGTTGCTGGATGGAAATAGTTTGGAAAACCTTCTGAAAAGGCTTATGTAACAGTGTTGTTTTCTCTGACATACTTTCTTTTATTCTGTTATGGACCTGACCAGATGGAACTATAAAAAAGTTCCACCAGGACATGTCCATAATAGAATAAAAGATTAAGGTTAGGCCCGAGCACTGCACCTGACCAGGCAATACTTCGGGAGATTATAATATCTCACTTCTGTAAAGCCAGGTCACGCCATTTGTTAACAGAAGTATTCAATTAACAGGGATTTGATCATTTTCGTATATACAAGTGATAATATGAGATTTATTCTATTATTTCTTGTTTAACAGAGCTCATAGAGCTCTGTCAAACAAGATATATTAGAATAAATGCCTGTTGGATGCCTATTGAAAACATAGAAAATCCACTGGCTTGGCTGTCAATAACATTGGAACACTAAAAAGTGTTCTATAGCAAGATTTTTTATTCAACCAACAGCAGTTTACTCTATAACGTATATGCCAAATTTGCACTGCGAGTATGGTGAATGGTTTGATGTATGGAAATTATATTCAAATAACAGGGTTATTCATTTAAGAGATATAAAATTAAGTGGGTCCCACTCCACTGTATTATTTGCGACACCACTTTAATCATTAAAGCCCCTTTATACTTTAAGAACTTTTCTTAATAACGTAACTCAAACGAAATCGGAGAGATCTGGTCAGTAGTGTGTATAGTTTTGACTGCATATGTTTTTTTAGCCACCACTGGATACAACAACCAATATAGTCAGAATTTGTTTGGCACAGAAAAAATAATTAAAGCATTTCTGTTGATGTCCTATCCGTCAAAAGTATGAAACTTTTAACAGTTTCGCTGCTTCACGTTTACACTGAAATCACAGAAAGCCTAGTGCTATAGATTGATAGAACATCAACAGGAACCTTTTAATATTATAACCGTTTCATAGAAAGAGGTACACATGCACATAATAGATTTAGTAAATTTCAGGTTTTGTCTTCAATTAATTTTAGGAAAAAGATATTTTTCTTTAAACTCTAATAATATTGTTTTATCAAGATTTTATCCGTCTGTATAAAGGGGAATAACCTTCATTGAACCCGTTTCTGGTATAGTCGCTTGCGTAACGTTATCAAACTTGGACAATGCATATACAGAACGAAACACGTGTGCCGTTCTGTGTTTATTACACGCCTTCTTGTCTATAAAAACAATTATTAGGAGGACACTCAGCAATTCATCTGACAACTAACAACAAATTTTACCGCCAAACACATTTGCGTGGGGAACCTGTGCTACTATTTCGCCCCCTGAATTCCAATGTGTTCTATGTGCCTACTGGCACGTAGCACACATTGGACTTCGGGGTACTTTTCAGCTATTGTTAGGGATTCAAATTGTAATTGCGTTGCACGATTTGTAGAAAATTCCATGTGAAATTTTTCTTTTATTTAAAATAGTCCGTTAACGATTTCCGTTCCGCACATATTTGCGGAACAGGTTTTCATTTTCCTCATGGCTTAGTGTTGCTGTAGATGGGGATTACATAAAACAGGTGTGTAATAAAGAGCTGAGGCCGCCTTTCCGGCCCATGAATATGATACGTCATAATTCCATTAAGTGGGATGACTGCAAAGTGAATGTGTGTGATAGACCAATCAATATTTCTAACCTCAGCCCCAAGGCTGCATGTAGAAAATATAATTTTGGTGAACCCCACACGGAGAATATGAACACTTCCGACTGCTGTCATTGCACTGACATGGAAGGTATCCCCAGGGTTTGAAGGATTAATAGTCCAACGTTTGTTTGCACATGAGCTTTCTGGATGCAGCAGAAAATGGCGAATGTCCAGTGAGAAGTTAGCTGATGTCAACCTGGCGTAGCATCACCGTATGATCGTGACTCAGTAATGGTGTGGGGAGGTCTCAACTTGGATGACCACACAGACTCCTGTCCCATCCAGAATGAGAATATGATTGGCCAGTGGTACCGAAATGAGATTCTGGTACTTTTTAGGCGACCGTATGTAAAGAGAGTAAGCACCGACTCCACTCTAATGGGTGATAACGCCAGACCCCATCGAGCCAGATTGGTAACCCATTAACTGTTGAATGCCAAAGGGGGACAAACTGCATACTGAACGTTCTTTTCTTGACATAAATAAATCGTTTGGGAAAAAAAACTTTGTAATGTGGAAGTATTAAAATCCTCAAAATTGTGGTGACCCACTTTCATATTTCTTGACGTTACGGCGTATGCCTGCACACAGGTAATAACAAATAAAAGAGTTAGAGGAAAGCCTTCTGGACTATGGAGAATGATTAGAACAGCACATTCTTCTACCACTTACCTTTAATGTACATATATGTCGACGAGCAGAGGGTGATCCATAGCAAATTGTAGTATATAAGACAACATGTATGGCTAAGAGAGAGAGAGAGAGAGAGAGAGAGAGAGAGAGAGAGAGAGAGAGAGAGAGAGAGAGAGAGAGAGAGAGAGAGAGAGAAAGAGAGACAGAGACAGAGACAGAGAGACAGAGAGACAGAGAGAGAGAGAAACAGACAGAGAGAGAGAGACAGAGAGAGATAGAGAGACAGAGAGAGAGACAGGGAGACAGCGACAGGCAGGCAGAGAGAGAGAGAGAGAGAGAAGAGAGAGAGCGAGAGAGAGAGAGAGAGAGAGAGAGAGAGAGAGAGAGAGAGAGGAAGGGACAGGAGAGAGAGATATTTTATCAAGTTGACCTGTGGGTATCAGAACTAGTTAATCCTTTACCTAACGAATCACCCGCACCCGCCCGCGTAACATGCAAATTGAGCCGTTGAAAAAATTAAATTTTTCAAAATATTTCAACAGAACCATATCATGTGACCCCCCTCACTGGAACGAGCTCATTGAGCTCGTTCCAAAGAGGGGTCACAAGATACGGTTTTGTTAAAAGTTTTTGAAAAATTTAAAAAAATTATATTTAAAATTATATTTAAAATAATAAATTTTGATATCGTCTGCGTTGGGTAAAGGGTTAATTAAAAACAGCCATATTGGTATTGTAGTAGTGGTGTGGGTTTTTTTTAGTTGCAATTGTTTTTGTGAAGTTGACAAAAGACCAGTGACAGTTGTAATTTTATTGCTGTGCAAAAGCAACAGTGCTGTTCTTGAAACATTTGACTTCGATATTCATGGTGTTGGTAATCACGGTGGTGGCTGTATTGGTGATGGTTTTTTCTACTTCCCGCAGTAGTAGTAGTACTAGTTACAGAACAAGCCGCAAAATCAGCGGTAGTCACAGCAACAGAAGATGTATTATTATTATTATTATTATTATTATTATTATTATTATTATTATTATTATTATTATAGTTAGTAGTAGTAGTAGAGTAGCAGTGACTATTACAGTGAAGTTGTTTCAATTGTTTTTGTTGTCATTTGTAGTAGTTATAGCAGCAGCCGTAGTAGTTGTTTTTGTTACGGGTACTATCACAGTATCGTTGTTGCTGTTATAATGGTTATGATGACGGTGATGATTATGGAGGCGGCGGTGGTTTTAATGCTACTTGATTGTTATGTTGATTTCCTTGTAATAATTTATAGGTGATGGTGGTTGTGACAAAGGTTTTGAATGGAGTTGAGTCAAAAATAAATCTGCCTCACAAAATAATATTTCGATGACACAGTATGCATCATATGCCCGTCATTCTTTTATTTCTTTGTTTATGGATATCGTGTTGGGAATAAAAATCAATGCATTATTTTATCGTAAGCATATACAATACTACATGCTGTAATTAGCTTATTGCACCAGTTGGTGATTTGTTAAGATAAAATGTATTGAAGGAGAACGTTTCAAGAACAGACCTTACACTTCAAAGGACTGTACTGCTTGATTTCATTAAACCAATGATCCTTTCGCTCAAAATCAATAACCGTTAATGGTCGAAATGCAGTGAGAAAACACCTAAAAATTATTGATTTCTAGCAGTGTATTGTAAACACAGTAAAACTCTGATTAAACATAAAAATCCATGCGCCAATTAATTATTCTGTTTTTACGGCCCTTTCCTTGATTAGAGTAATTTTCCTAATTTATTTTTCACAAAGTGGTATTCACATGCCGTTCCGTAATAGGTGGGCGGTTGCTTGCATGCGCTTTATTCTTGTCTAAATTTATTTGGAGGAGAGTTCCCTGCTCACTCGTCTTAAAACTTCACAACATTGCAATAGAAAACATTGAATATTTAAAAATGAGAAATTCAAATTCAAAATTAAAATGAAAAAAATAAAACTTCAAAATTAAACTTAAATATTCTAAAATTAAAATGATAGGGAAATAATACTTCTTTTCCCACAACCATACAATGAAACACTGTAAACCCCAACACCCATACAACATAGCTTTGCTAACAACATCCAAAATAGCCATTCCGCATGTCTGTGACGTCATCCAAGATGGCCCTGCTAACAACATCTAACATGGCGCTGATGATTGGCACAACATCCAATACGGCTACCCACGTTGGTTACAACATCCAACCTGTCGCTGATTTTGCACAAGGCCTCCAAACCACATACTGCGCGTGCATACAACATTCAATCTTCAATTTGATCATGCGCACAACATCCAAAATATCTGTGGCACATGCATGTGACATAATAATACATGTCCACCCGTGTTGCTAACATCCAAAATGGCGACCAGAACAAACAAAGGGGCGACAAGGAATAAGATGGCGACGTCCATACATATGATGTCACGTGATCCAACATTCGCATTGAGAGCATCTGGGCGATCCAGGAAGGCAGGGCTGAGATCACAATATATAGTAACAGAAATAAAACTTGGAAAATATGGGCACGACTGATGACGGAATGCTTTTTAAATTTTTACAGCAAATGGAGTCACGATTCACGAGGAGAGACCAGCAACGCTAGATTTCTATTTTAAGAAAGTGCATCTCTTACAACATCCAAAAGTAAATTTAAAAATAGGTTCACTGATAAACATGTCAAACCCACGTGTTTGTCCTTATGACTCTTATTATTGACAAGTTCAGTCCTTAGGTTGTCATTGTTACTTCATTCCACGTAATTTTATATACCCATTTTTAAAAAAATTAATGTACTTATCACGATAACACTTTAACTTACTTTAACCTATTGAACCCAAAATGCCGTTTTTCGAGCCTAGGATCGCGATACTACCTGAATTCATAAAGTAGATAGGTGCTCAGTGAATTTGTGTGGTAGAGCAATCAATGTGTTCATCATGCAGCCCAAAGATACACGTTGACAATTTTGATTGGTCTTTCCCCAAGTAACGAATTTTGACTCTACAAGTTGATGGCTCTGAAGTGGCATGGAATATACCATTATGTCCATAGGATTTTTAAGCAATATTTTATTCGCTTGAAAAGGTTCGGTAAACAGGCTAATGTCTATATGAATACCTCACCGTTACATTCAAATGCTTATTGTGTTGTACAATTAATGATGCATGAGTATATACATTATACGAGTGGCGTCACAGTGAAATGCCTAGCGAATGTAATACAATAAAATTCAAGAATATTTACGTTCTTAATGCGTCAAGTTGTCCCACGTACAAGAGAAGTAAAGTACTTCGAAGTGTTAGAATATTACTTATCCAAAAAGTGCAATACAAATGTCCCCCAGGTAAGAAATGTGATGTTTGATCTTCATGGCGTGTAGACTGCCGATTCCAACCATAAGGCCAAAATTGGCAATATACACACCATGTGTTATGTCAAAGATATGAGAGTCTATTGGTCTACATGGTAGATGCATTCTCAAGAAAATCTACCTATTTCCTCAATAAAATGTTGAACAGCTTTAAATATCTTACAATTCTCTGTCTCAGGCATTCTGTCAGTGCCTATCAAAAGGATTTCAATATCGTTTATTATACACTCGATATTATTGAGCAGTGTATACCGCTGTGTACTGCAGATGGGACAAAATAGGATGCAGTGCTCTGAATCTTCATAGGGATGTTCGCATGAACATTTTGGATCATTCACTTAGAATCGTTTATATTTGAGACCATTCAGATCACAACATATACTTTAAGGTTACAGTGGAGTATCTGGCCCATTCTACAACCTGCCGAGTTATACTTTGGAATGACTGGATCATTTCTTTTCAATAGTCTCTTCAGAGAGTCTGTAGATCCACACGACTGTATATTCATTTCCAATTCATTCCAAAGCTTCATAGCCGAAGGCAAAAAAGATTCGGCATAGAGTTTAGTTCGGCAATGCATTTCACGAAAAATAATGGAGGAGCGTAACGGGTAAGTTGTTACTTCGGACACAAGGCGTGGAATCAAAGTCGTCAGAGAGGGTAGTGCATTTCCGGATATTATTCTGTTTTGAGTGACTAATTTGTGCCGTCTTCTACATTCTCGTAGCGTTATGAATCCCGTTTCAGCATAGATGTGATCATGACTGGTACCTCTTGGCATGCCGCCTATTGCACGAAGAGCATCCAATTGTAAGTCTTCCAGTAAATCTAGTTAAGTGTTCGCACAGTTATTCCAGATTATGTCATCATACTCAAAAAGGGGTAAAATGAAATTACTGTACAAAATGTCCAATGCTGCTCTGGACAATCTGTATTTTAGACTGAGAAGAGAGTTCACCAGTGGGCTAACTTTGTTGATAATACAATCTACATGTGTATTCCATGAACCCGGTTCTGGAAATTCAGGCCGAGGTGTTTATGAGTTTCGACTTCTTTTATGGTAATATCCTGCAGCTGAAGAGTTGGTTTATCAAATGGCTTATTTTTTCCTGAGGAACTGAGGGTTATCGTTTTTTCTGAATTAAAGTTAACCTTTCAAGTCTCGGCCCATGAATCAATATTCAAGAGATCATTATTTAGTATATGTGCGGCAATGGAGGCATCATCAACAATTAGGAAGACATAAGTATCGTCGCGTATAATCTAATATTTGACTGAATGTTGTCAGCTAGGTCATTTATGTAGATATTGAACAAAGGTGGACCCAATACAGAACCGTAGGGAACACCAGCCGTAATAGTTTTATTGTTCGACATACTACCGTTTATCACAACTCTTTGTGAAAGATCACACAAATACTTTTCAATCCATGACAATAGACCACCCCGTACCCAACTGAGTCTAAACTGTGTATTAACCCCGCATGCCAACTCTGTCAAATGCCTTACTTATATCACAGAATACAAATCGAACGTCTTTTCCTTCATTAAGTGCTTATTTTATGTAATTATCAATACAGATCAGCTGATAGACCGTACTGTCTCCTGGTCTGAAGCCTGACTATAAGAGTTTCCATAAGAAACGAGTAAATGTGATTGTAAACAATCCGTTTAAAGACTTTGCTTATAGCGCTTGTTAATGAGACTGATCGGTAATTTCTTCTGTCATTTGGAGACATTTTTTATGTATTGGTATTACATTTGCGAGTTTCCATTTATGGGGGTTAAATCCTAGACGAAAGCCATAAACTGAAAGTCTGTGAGAGCGGACTTGAAAGCTGATTTGAAAACCGTTTCAGAATTGTATTGCTTACTTAGTCGGGACCACAGACCTTCGATATATCTAGATTGGATAGCAACGTCTCGACTTCGGTGGCATCTGTTTCTACTGCACCGATGGACACATCTGCCTGTACTAAGGAGGGCAGGTCCCCTTCATCAGGTGTTGAACACAGGCTTGTAAAGTAATTGTTGAAAACGGTTGCAATAGCAACCGGGCCGCTGATACGTCATTATTTTCAAGTAGTGGAGAGAAAATTACTTGCTGTTTAGAATTTTTTTTTCAAATTCCTCCACCACTGCTTAGAAGACGGCTTATTTGTAGAAACAGATTACCCTAACTAACTACCACGCTTCCTTTTGGCTTCCCTTGCGCAAATTATGGTATAATTTCGGATCACACGAATTCATGCCAGTGTTGTGGGTTATTCGCTCGCTTCGCTTTGTTGTGAGTTCTATTTCGAATACGAATTTGTTTTCTAACAAATGTGTCCATCCACGGCTTTTCATTTGGGCGTATTAATATTGATTTTGATGGAGTAAAACGTTTAGCTGTTTCTGCAATATAAGTTATAATTGCACTCTCAGTCATTCGTATAGGTTATTTGACAACATGCACAATACTGTGAGATCTTTCGAATCGTCTAATTGTGGGGTGGGTTGTTGGTAAACAGTTAGCATTGAAATCTCTTACTATAATGCACTTCATTGACAAGTCGTTTCTAGATGTTGATATTGATTCGTCAATGAGATCCCAGTATAACCCCCTAACTGAAGGCGGCCGTCCAAAGGATTAACATAATTACAGAACCCAAACAAATTCTACAAGTATCGCCGAAACACTTTGTATGCCCCCTTTTATGGCTTCATTTTCTAAATTTTTCTCGGTAGTGAATTTTCAACTAGGGGAAAGGACCGGGCGTGGAAACCCCCTTCACGGTCCCGCCCCCTAATTACAAATTCGCTACCCTAAACCTCTAGCCACGTCCCTGTTCTTGTTGTCTATATTGTTTGTAGTTTCAATTCTATGTCATATTCTAAACCACTAGATTAATTCAGAAATTCAGTCGGCTTAATATATAATTAGAACGATTTGTATGATGTTCTGTCACTCTATAGTACCCGCATTTTTGTGATTTATGTTCGAAACCTGCAACAGCTTTGCTGCATGAAGTCTTATACATAACTCACAAAACGCAGGTACAATAGACCGATAAATCATCAAAAGAAACGATCTAATATATTAATATTAACAGCTTTACTGATGGAGTTCGGAAGCTTAGCGGTTAGAACAGTGGATTTTAAACAGAAAGTTTGACGGTTCGATGCTGACCAGCGGCCACTGCGTTGTGTCCTTACGCAAGGCACTTAATTCCGATTGCCCGTGTGAGGGCACGGTGGTGCCGTATTTTAAGGCATTCTTGGCAGAGCCACCGTGCCCCCACGCCTCGAGGACACTGCTAACTCTGCTTGTTCAGAGTTAGTCAGTTGGGAAGTCTGACAGTTGATCACCGCTGCTATGTGGTCCTCTCATGGTACTCTGACCTCCTCCACCCATAAAACCTCTTCAACACAATGTGACCCTAGATGTTGCACGTATCATTAAACCCCATAAAGAAACAAAGAAACTGGGGATTTATACCCATTTTTTGTTAACATTTTACCTAAAACGACTAGAATTTCTTGAATATCTGTTTTGCCTCAAATACGTAGCTTATAACCACCCGCTGGAACAAGCTCTACAAGCTCGTTCCAATAAGTGGTCATAACCTATGTTTTAGTGTGAAAAATTTAAAAGATAATAACAAATAGAATATAGAATGTTGTGAATAGCGCTAGCCGGCCGATGTGTCCGGCAGAAACGACCATGTCGAACCTGTGCTATTCACAAAAGGTTGGTACGTTACATTGAGTGAAAGGGTTAATAGAATGTATATTGCATTGCTCAACCAACTACAGCCTTGATAGTGCCGCCCCGTTTTCCTGACCGATATTTAAAGCGGTCTCTCTATGGTACTCACCTTTATATTTATATCCTTGGCAACGAGTCTGTTTCCTTCATTAATGATAGTTGTTCCCCTCATGGAGAAGCTGTCACTGATCAAGGACATTTACAAAAACTATCGCCCTGTCTCATTACACCTTCGACTTCAGTTTGCAATCTCGGATATGTCGTGGTTGAGAACCTCGCTGCTGATAAACACGACGTGCAGGTTTACAGTGCGGTGTTTCATCATCTGCGGAAGATTGGTAGGGTGCGCTACGCGAACGACGAGGAGGGGGGGGGGGGGGGGGCTAAACAATTCATAAATGGTTTCGTCATTAGTCGATTTAACTTTTATAATTCCCTACTTTATGGTCGCAAGAAATCATTGATTGAAAAAACTAGATAGTGTTTCAAAATATGCAGCTAGAGTTGTATGTGGGAAGTTGGGGTTCCCCATATCAATACAACTCTAGCTGAGCTTTATTGGCTCACGATTCAGCAGAGGATAATTTTCAGGATTCCTCTTCTAACCTACATGCCTCTGAATGACTTTGTGCCTACATATCTACACAGTCTAGTTTCACCCTACAACCCTGCGAAAATCATGCGGTCGCCTTCGTCCAATAATCTGATTCATATCCCTGGTGAATTTGTTACTACAGGTGATAGCGCTTTCACTGTTGCTGCTCCTGCAGCATGGAATCAGCTTCCCGGGCATCTCAAAAGACCACAGAGTCTGAATTCTTTTCAAAAGTCCTTATAAACGCATCTCTTTAAGGCTACTTTCGGCCCGGATACCGTATTTCTATTTGTAAACTGATTTATATGATAATATATACACAGAACGACAACTCGTGTGAATGGGTTAATCGATAAAGAACGTGTGCCAGCACGGAAGGATAAAACGATAACAGCGTGCCTACTCGACACAATAGCGCGGATATGATGAATATGATGGATGAAACTTCGTGGCTCCACTCTTTTCGAAAACTACGATGGGATTTTTGACCGGCAGGGAGTATGACTCTTTCCGCAGAGAACTGCCACTTTACCATCGGATAGGACGGTACCCCGCGATTTATGCTGACAGAAAGTACTTGGACACGTCGAGAACTTTCCCCGACTGAGTGTCGATCCTGGGATCTCTGGCATGAGAGACCAGCAGCACACATATACACTGGGCCACAACTGTATTTTCAGGATATAAATGCTGTTAGGGAATTTTATGGACCCGTACGAGCCATTGCTTGTCAAACCTTGTTTTTATGCTGACCTCTATATCAATTTTCAACACGATACGTCTCTAAAAATCCTGTTTGTATAAATTTGGTTGAATGAACCTCAAACACTCCAGGAAAAAGTTAACCTCGAATATTAAAAAGTTCCAGGAAAGCCGTTTCAACGAAAAATCGAGAACCAAGACTTCGGTGACTTTTCTTCCATTCAAGTTTCTTGGTAAGAATGCGTTGAAAGCGATGATTTATCCGATTTCGTCCCATTACAACTTACTCTTCACCCGATCCGTTAGATGTTTCTATGAGACAGCTCTTAACACAGTAGGTAACAACATTTGTTTCTGTTTCCAGATATAAAGCTCTTCTAAGATGAACCAGAACATTGAAATACATTCGTACCTGATGTTTACATACAGGTCTATCTTTTAACCCTTTGAACACAAGTGATATCTTCCATGTCAGCTCAATTAGAACAGCAATTAGAAGAGTCCATATTCATTATTTGAGGGGAGACCAATTAATATTTTCAACGTGCAGCCTTAGGGCTGCCCAACACATTAACCCTTTATCCAACGTAACGGTCAAAACCCGCCAACGGTATTCACAAAAACAGCCAATTAATTTTCATTATTTTTTTCATTTTTTGTCACAAAAATATAGGTTATGACCCCTCTTTGGAACGAGCTCGTCGAGCTCGTCCAAAGAGGAGGGGTCATAACCTATGTTTGTGAGACAAAAAAATGAAAAAAATTAATAATTCAAGAATTTTGTTTGTAAGAGTACTCTACGTTTCATGTTAGGTAAAGGGTTAATTTTACAGGCATCATACTCAATAAAGTTATAAAGTATCACGTTCCTGGGCCGGGAAAGAGGCCTCTGGGGTTCAAAAGGTTTACTTCATTCAGTTATCTGTGCAATATTCCAGGGTTGTTTCGTCTAGTCTGTTTACCAATTCAAACGAATTCAACCAATTCGACCAATTCAATCGAAATGTCAGTGGAACGGGTAGAAGGCAAAGGAATCTTTGGTTGTCAGAAATTGTTAAGTTATGATTACTTCCTTACAATTTGATGGAAAATGCCCACAGGCACTCCCCAATGGAGTTTAACAACACCATTCGATATTGAGCGAATATTATTTGCTTCTCGCTGAGAAAGAAACATATACCATGAACACGATAGCGTTAGCATTGCACCTTTAGTCTTGAATAATTAAAAAGCAGAAATATTGACTTATAGCACGGAAGCATTTAAACAAAACAAAGTACATAATCTGTCGTTATTTGAACATATTTGAACAATCCAAACGCTAATTGCAATACCAGCAAATTACTTTGTGGGCAGATATAAAGCCCACATAATTACAATTATAAAGGCTGATACTGAAAGCTTATTTGTAACATTTCGTCTGAATATTGAACTCGTAGGCTCAATTGTCATGTTACAACAGACCATTGGAATTGAAGAGCATTGCGCTCAGTAAAACACGCCTCCAGATTGATTTTGGCATGCGCGATTACTTCCACATGCCATAATATTTAAATATGGCACAGTTGAGCAGTACTAAAAATGATTCAAAACGCGAGAAGGAAGTAGTAAAGGTATGTTTTGTTCACGCCTAATAGAATATTATCCTAATTTGATCTTAAAAGAGGACTGTAAACTTTGACCGGATCGATATGGCGATCCGGTCGAAATTTACGGATCGCTTGCTTTACGATCACAGCACAGTAATGCGTGGATTATAAGTTACAAGGCGTTTAGTTGGCAGATACAATGTCATATACGGCGAAGAGAAAACAATATTAGGTGAGGCGAAGCCGAACGTAATATTGTTTTCTCTGAGCCTTATATGGCACTGTATCTGCCAACTAAACGCCCTGTAACGTATTTATTATGCACGGCATGATAAAATGTCATTGGGGAAGTTACCTCAACGAATAGTTAAATGATGCGCACTTCTCGAAAAATGTAAACAAAGCAGACGATGTTTACATACGCAACAAGGGGAGTAATTTTGCTTCCGCATTCTAATAAATCACTCGTGACTTGTTCTGTAACCGCCAATGTTTTGGGCTGGTTTGGCATTTTATTATACCAGTTTCATTCAATCGAATGCAATGTTTATACGACGGGGCTATTTTATATGGTGGGTCTTCTGTACGACTGCGCTGCAGCATGTACGTACGTGTAAATTAAAAGCTGAGGCGTGTCGATATAATGATAAAACAAAATGGCTGACGGGCACCTAATATTAAATTAATATTGGGCGCTTTTCAGCCATCCTGAACCTAATATTGCGGAGTCTATGTCTCTTAATAACTTCATGTGATTGGATAAACAAATTTACTAGCATAATAATACTGTTTGCATAGTACTGTGATCGCAAACGAAAGTGGTATATCAAAATCAATGTTCTCAATATTTCTTTTCCAGTGGGCGAGAGTCCATAGTGTTGGTGGGAGAAAACCGGAAATCGAATCCAAGTCGCGATCCGGTCGAAATTCTCTGTCCACTTTTTGTGATCACAGGACTGCGGAGATAAAAACGGTAAATTCGTAACTTTGATAGTATTTGGTTTTATTCAGTATTCACGCTGTTGGCTGCCAATTTCACTAAAAAGTTTGATTTGACACTAAAACATCTTCCTTCACTCAAATTTTGGCACCATAAAAGTTTATTTCACTTGTGAAGGAAAGCCAAAGCAGCAGCGAAGCGCACAATCGATGAGAATACAAACAAAACATGTTTTGATTTCTAGTACAAGGGAATCGTCAGCTGGCAATAAAGGCGGAATCAATAAACGATTTTCACGAAACACACTCAAACCCAGTGATTTTGTCAATACAATTTTAGAAATAGTGCTTGGACAAACTTTAAATGTCAAATGTCAGTGAGTGGTTGGGGGTATTGTTTTTTTCTGCAGTAAAACATTGTTGATTATCAGCTTTACAAAAAGCAGAATTTATATAGATAAATACTTCATACCGTCGCGAGTGACTCGCGGCGGTATGAAGTATTTATCTAAATAAATGCTGCCTTTAGTAAAGACTAGTGACCCGCTAAGCCATTGGATTAACTGTAATTAGTCGAGTAATCTGTTATTATCAAAGTGCAACAGCAGGTGTATGTACCGACAACATTCAGCCTGACCATTAATTGAATCAGTGGCGTAGCTATTACTTAGGTGACCGAGCACTGCGTCAGAACTTTCGAGTTCTGTGGGTTTTTTCCGTGAACGGGATCGCGATGGCTCAGTAGGTAGAGGTGCAGGCTGCAAGCAGAGAGATCCTCGGTTCGAATCCCACCTGCAGCAACCGCGTTGTGTCCTTGGGCAAGACACTTCATCTCCATTGCTCGCGTGGGGGCACGGTGGCGTTGTGTACTAAGGCGTACTGCACGTCGATGGTGCACTTGTCTTCAACCAATGCTAACCCTGCTTGTGTGGAGTTAGTTTGTTGGGGAGCTGACAGTTGCTCGCCGTTGCTCGGTGGTTCTCTCCGGGTACTCCGGCTTCCTCCACACGTAAAACTGTCACAGCCATGATTAGCCGTTGTGCATAAATATGTGACCTTAAACACCAATAAATAAATAAATAAATAAATTTTTCGTGAACAATTGTCCGTTCATTCTTGAAATAATTGCCAGTTCATATTTCATATGGGTGTGTGTGTTAGGGTGTGCAGGGGCGGGTGTGTGTATATACAAGTGTTGAAATGAATATATGAGTGTGTATTTATATGGCTGAGAGTCGGTGCGTTGTTGTTGAGAGCTGAGAAGATACCAGCAAAGCGCATAAAACCTTACGGAAATCGCAGATATTACATATTTATCAATATTAGATGTCACGTGACTTTCCCGCGTTCTGATTGGTTGAACAGAAAAACCCTATTTTCCGATAGTTCCTCAGCGAAATCGCACAGACCTAGTATCATTTTTGAAAAAAAGAATAGTGCACGGTAATAGTGCACGGTTATAAATAGTAACATTCGAATTCGCTAAGAAAATTCCATTGAAGCGTAAATACTTTACAAGACATCTCGTCCCATATACATTATTAGGCTTTTCCCTCTGGAAAAGACTATTGTTTTTCTACGGATTATTATTTTTTTTTGGGGGGGTTTTTTGGGGTTTTTTTTTTTTTTCCACACATTTTGTCCGCACGATTCCGAAGCCATTTTCGGACCGATTTTCACAAAATTTTGCACACGCATAGAGGGGCACAAAATCTAAAAATGTACCGAAGCGGAATTTTCGATTTAACCCTTATTTCGTCACAATTGGCAAAAAACTGTCAAAATTGGGGTTTATCGGCACTTTCTCGAAACACGTCTTGTAGATTTTTTTTAAACTTTCATCATTGATAGACCTGTCTGTGCTACGACCTTTGATACACATGACATATCAGGCGATGCATATGGTAACCCTCCACAGGCTGCCAAACATCGAAATTTTGATGAAATGGGCCGGTTTCAGGCCCCCAGAGCACCCAAACGATACACGAAAGATAAACATAACTTCCTTTATTTGAAGTGGAATTCACCGGAGATCATTTTTGTAAGTAATAATGGTGTTCAGAAAACCAAGCATTAACCCGTTTTGGATGGTTAAACAGCAATACCCCCAAAAAGCTCAAAAATTCAGGTTTTCCGTGGATTTCTCTAAACGAGTCTTGTAGATTTTCATGAAAAAATTGTCACTCCCAGGCCTTGATGTGACAATAGAAGTTGCATGGACAAAATACTTCGGTGAGCATTTGTTAACCCTCCACGGGCTACTAAAAGTCAAAATTGTGATAAAATGGGCTGTTTTTGGACGCCAACGGCACCCAACGGGTACGCCACAAAGAAAAGTGATTTCTTTTATCGAGCGCACAATCTATAGGGAAACATTTTTGTAAGTAGTAAGGGTATTCACAAAACGAAGTCTTAACCCATTTTGGGCAGGTTAAAGAGAGAGACCACTTAAAATCTAAAAATTCCCATTTTCTGTGGATTTCTCTAAATACATTCCATAGGTTTTCAAGAAAAATTGACTACTTGCAGGTCTTTGTGTGACATTACAAGTGGCATGGACAAAATATTCCGCTGAGCGTTTATTAACCCTCTACAGAATGCCAAGCATCATAATTTTGTTGAAATGGGCTGTTTTCGGACGCACACAGCACGCAATGTATGTCCGAGAGTTACACATAATCTCCTTTGTTGGAAGTGGAATTCACTGAGGACCATTTTTGTAAGTAATAAGGGTATTCAAAAACCCAAGCGTTAACCCCTTTTGGGGTGGTTATTAGCGATACCATCAAAAGCTAAAAAACATCATGTTTTCCGTGGATTTCGTTACAAACATCTTGTAAGTTTTCAACAGGAAATGGCCATTGATAGGTCTTGGAGTCACATTACCGGTTGCATGGATAAAATATTCCAGTAAGCACTTGTTAACCCTCCATCGGCTGCTAAATGTCAACATTTTGAAAAAATAGTCTGTTTTTGGACACCAACAACAACAAATGGGAATGCCACAGAGATACATAACTTCTTTTACCGGATGCAAAACTGACAGAGAAAAGTTTAGTAAGTAGTAAGGGTATTCAAAAAATCGAGGTCTTAACCCATTTTCGCCTGGTTAAGATGTACCCCTTAAAAGCTTAAAATTCCAGTTTTCTGTGGATTTCTCCAAAAAATCTAGTAAGTATTCAAGAAAAATTGACCATTTGCAGGTCTTGGAGTGACATTACAAGTTACATAGACAAAATATTCCAGTAAGCGTTAGTTAACTCTCCAGAGACTGCAAAGCATAGAAATTTTGAGAAAATGGACTGTCCTTGGGCACCCATTGCACGCAATGTGTACCTGTGAGATAAACATAACCTCCTTCTTTGGAAGTGGAATTCATCAGACCAAGCATTAACCCATTTTTGCTGGTCTTAACCCGTTTTGGGCTGGTTAAACAGCGGTACCCATCAAAGACTTAAAATTTCATGCTTTCCCTGGATTTCTTAAAAAACATCTTGTAGATTTCAAGAAAAAATGGCCATTCACGGGTCTTCATGTGACATTACAAGTTACATGGACAAAATATTCCGTTGATCATTCGTTAACTCTCCACGAGCTGCTAAACATCAAAATGTTGATAAAATGGATTGTTTTCAGACACCAAGAGCACCCAATGGATATGTAACAGAGAAATATAACTTCTTTTACTGCGCGTAGAATTCACAGAGGATCAGTTTTGTAAGTAGTAAGGGTATTTAAAAGAATGAAACTTAACCTATTTTAGACTGGATAAGGAGAGATACCCCTTAAAAGCTTAAAATTTACATTTTCTGTGGATTTCGCTAAATGCTTGTTGGCGATTTTCAAGAACAATTGGACATTGGCAGGTCTTACAAATTGCATAGATAGAATATTCCGCTAGTCGTTTGTTAATCCCGCTACAGGCTGCTAAACGTCAACATTTTGATAAAATCGGCTGTTTTCGGGCAGCAAATGGGTATGTAATAGGTAAACATATCCTCTTTTATCAGATTCAGAATTCATGAGGGATAATGTATGATAGTATTAAGGGTATTCAAGGGAGCGTGGTGGCTCAGTGGTAGACTGTTGTACTTCTATGCTAGAGGTCCAGAGCCCGATCCCCGTCCGGGACGACTCACGTTGTGTCCTTGGGCAAGGCACTTTAGCCCGGTTGCCGACATGGGGGCACGATGACGCCGTGTACTAAGGCATACTGCACGTCGATGGTACATATGTCTTCACCCTCTGTAACCCTGCTTGAGCGGAGCTTGAACAGAGTTAGAATGTTGAGGAGCTGACAGTTGCTCGTCGATGCTTGGTGGTTCTCTCCGTGTATTCCGGCTTCCTCCACCTATAAAACTGTCACGGCCACGATTAGCCATTGTGCATAAGTATGTGACCTTAAACACCAATAAACAAATAAATAAATAAGGGTATTCAAAAACCAAGCCTTAACCCTGTTTATAGGATTAAAGACAGACAGCCCATGCCGTGTACGCTGCCTACATTACTTGTAAAATCGACACCCCCCACTAAATCTTCTGCGAGGCGCGGTTTCGGACCCGACCACCTGACGGTTCTGACCACATCAAATAACACACCTTCGTTGTATTTAGCAGCATGGATTTCCCCAAGAAGCAAAGACAAAAATACGTCTGCGGAAAATAATGGCAAATATTTTATTTAGCCTGTATTTTATCCGTATAGAAAATTTCTCACCCATATATACCTAAAAATGATTCAATGATACAATTGGACATATTTCTCTCATAAAACGTGAAAAAACACTTGATTTATTGCATTTTAGGATTGCGCATGTATATTCTTAGAAGAATCTCTGTCTGTTATTAAACTACGGCGTGTCTTTGATCTCGTTTGGGACGATCAGTGATTAGCACCTTTTCGACAAGAGCCATCGAAATTGAAAATAAAAAAAATAATCAAATTTCACTAAAACCTTTTGCAGAATCGTGTTTTTCAGAAAACGCTTTCGCGATTGCGTGTGTCGTTTTCAAAATTCGGATCAGTAAGCACGAAATTATAAATATGTTGTTGTCAATAACAGAATTGAAAGCATGTCGGTCAAACTTGCATGACGTCAGAACTCGACTCGGGTTACATACTGCGGTGTAGTGAAAGGATGAGAGTAAGAAACGCTGATATCGCAGTAGGCTTTAAAATGTCCATGGAATGGTCCTAAAATCAAGTTTATATTTGCAGCTTTATTGCAAATAGGTTTCCCGTTGTTTCTTGTTGAAATGTTATTTCCGTCAAGGCCAAGTACCATAGAAAATTTGAATACTGGGCAGTGGGATAGGACACCTGCCCCATGAACAACTGCCTCCTATTAAAATTAATTAGCGGGGACATCCCCCCCCCCATATGCTGTTTATTTTACCTAGGACACCTGCCCCCTGCTGTTTTTTTACCTAGGACACATGCCCCCCCCCCCCTACTGTTAGATTAGATTAAACATATTTTATTTGCCATTTGATAATGCAAATCAGGATTGGAGGACAAGTGCTTACCACTTAGAAGCCCCTCCGTTCCTGTACAGTGACTAATAATTTACAATATGGCAGAACGTATTCCATAAATAACAGAATCTAGCAAAATCTAAATATTATAAACATTATAGACAAACACAAATTAAACTGAGAGAAAGAGAGAGAGAGAGAGAGAGAGAGAGAGAGAGAGATGAAAAAAATAGAATATAAAGAAAAAAAGAAAACATGAAATACAACATTAGATCCAGTGATGATGCCCACTACCCACCCATTTGCATTCTGTAGTATCTTGGCCGTAATGGGAGTCTAAATTAACATCTTGATTACAGCCACTGAGCAAAGGTTTTCACTTCTGGGGATGTTCACACAACTGTTTGTTCACCAAGTACACCTGCCCTGCCCCCGTTTGTTTGCTAACGGGCCCCTCCCCATTGACCTCTCTATTTTTAGAAGCACCCAGGCCGACGGGGAGAGGGCGTTATTGGGATCATGGCTAGATTTTGCTATAAAATGGGGTTGAAGGAAGGTACCCTCAAATCTGGGTCGAAAGTGGCGAAAATGACAAAAGGCTACGTCAACGTATGGTGACTGTATAAACTACAGGCGATCTGCGCGATGTACAGACGAAAAATAATACCTTGGAGCCGGTTAGGCAATTTGGCACAAAAAACTCCGACTTTATGCTCAATCGCTGCTCAACAGTAGTCTACAACAGTCTCCAAGTCCATTCCAAACTGATAGAGTCGGGACGAATAGTACTCTCACTTTCCACGCGATGCGTGGTGTTCTTCACGCGGCCTCGACACTCGCAACAGATGCCAAACTGTCAGCCAGGGTGCGTAGAACAAGTTATGAAAATTAGAAGTCGCTGCCTTCAGTGGTCTAGACACGGTTCACGTTTGTGAGAAGTGCAATTTTAATGTCTAATTGGCAAATTTTCAATAATCGTTTCCCGACAAAAAACCTACTCACCGCCGATTTCTTTTCACTTCAACTTCTGACGATTATCTAAGTTTTAAAGATAGTGTCAGGATACCCCTCCCCCGCCGCTCTTTTGGAGCTGGTTAGGCAATGTGGCACCGAAACCTGGGACGTTATGCTCAATCGCAGCTCTACAGTCGTCTACAACACTGCCCGTGTCCATTCTAAACTGATAGAGTCGGGACGAATAGTACTCTCACATTCCAAGCGATGCGTGGTGTTTTCCACGCGGTCCGGACACTCCAAACAAATCCCAAAATGTCGGCCAGGGTTCGTAGAACAAGTTCTGAAAATTTCAAGTCGCTGCCTCCAGCGGTCTGAACACCGTTCGTGTATGTTAGAAGTGCTATTTTAATGTCCAATATGCAAATCTTCGTCAATCTTTTCCTGCCTGCCAGAAACCCAATCACCGCCAATTTCTCTTGACTTTAAACTTCTGAGATTCTCGTAGGTTTAAAGGTTGTGTTGGGATCCCTGGTGGCTGTCTTAAAGAAGCAACTTCCATTTACAGTCAGCTCTCCACCAGTCACACACAATTGTAACATTTAAGTGGACTTAATCCAGCGAGGAGGCACTGAAGGATTCTGCGCCCATTTCCGACGTCTTTTTTCGAACTGGCTTGAAAAGGGAGGACCAAATTCAAACAATTACCTCCTGTCTCCAAAACACCATATCTCAGCCAATTCTAGGCAGATTTTCATGAAATTTTCACTCCTTGTTCGGGAATAGTTGTGGCATCACTTTCCATGAAGAGCGACATGAATTTCGCATTTCGTCACGTCGAATTGGAAAAGAGCGTATGCGCAGGGATTTCTCTGAAAACATCTTGGAAGATTTTAAAGAAAAATGGCCATTTGCAGTTCTTAGTGTGACATTACAAGTTGCATGGAAAAATATTCCTGTTAGCACTTATTAACCCTCTACAAGCTGCCAGACATCAATATTTTGGATACATTTGAGATAAAATGGACCATTTTCAAATAGACACAGCACTCAGTGGGTATGTGTGAAACAAACATAACTCCTTTTGTGGGTCATTAACTTGTCGGACGACGATATTGATATTAACCCACTCCACCGTTAATGATGGTTTTTACCTAAACAATTTTCTTATCAAACTGAGTCATTTGAGACTACGATACTCACCTTTCTCATAACATCAATGAAGGAACTTCAGTGAGACAGTTAAAAACAATTCATCAGACACTGTGGGGTCATGAAGAATCATGGAATCTCATCGGGAAAAACCATGATTCTCCAGAATCATAAAGTCTAGTTAGGCTTTTCCCTCTGGAAAAGACTATTGTTTTTCTACGGATTATTATTTTTTTTTTTTTTAGGCTTTTCCCTCTGGAAAAGACTATTGTTTTTCTACGGATTATTATTTTTTTTTTTTTTTTTTTTTGGGGGGTTTTTTAGGCTTTTCCCTCTGGAAAAGACTATTGTTTTTCTACGGATTATTATTTTTTTTTTTTTTTTTTTTTTGGGGGGTTTTTTAGGCTTTTCCCTCTGGAAAAGACTATTGTTTTTCTACGGATTATTATTTTTTTTTTTTTTTTTTTTTGGGTTTTTTTTTTTTTTTTTTTTTCCACACATTTTTGTCCGTACGATTCAGAAGCCATTTTCGAACCGATTTTCACACAATTTGGCACACGCATAGAGTGGCAAAAAATCTAAAAATGTACCGAAGCGGAATTTTCGATTTAACCCTTATTTCGCCAGAATTGGAAAAAAACTGCCAAAATTGGGGTTTATCGGCACTTTCTCGAAACACGTCTTTAGGATTTTTTTTAAACATCCATCATTACTAGACCTGCCTATGACACAACCTTTGATACACACGACATATTTGGCGATGCATATGGTAACCCTCCACAGGCTGCCAAACATCGAAATTTTGATGAAATGGGCCCTTTTCAGACCCCCACAACACCCAAACGATACCCGAGAGGTAAACATAACTTCCTTTATTGGAAGTGGAATTTACCGAAGATCATTTTTGTAAGTAATAAGGGTGTTCAGAAAACCAAGTGTTAACCCGTTTTGGGCTGGTTAAACAGCAATACCCCCAAAAAGCTCAAAACTTCATGTTTTCCGTGGATTTCTCTAAACGAGTCTTGTAGATTTTCAAGAAAAATTGGTCACTCTCAGGTCTTGGTGTGACATTACAAGTTGCATGGATAAAATATTCCGGTCAGCATTAGTTAACCCTCCCCGAGCTGCTAAACGTAAAAATTGTGATAAAATGGGATGTTTTTAGACACCAACAGCACCCAAACGATATACCACAGAGAAAGGGGCCTTCATTTATCGGACGCAAAATTGATCGGAAAATATTTTTGAAAGTGGTAAGGGTATTCAAAATTTGACGTCTTAACCCATTTTGGGATGGTTAAAGAGACATACCCATTAAAATCTTAAAATACCCGTTTTCTGTGGATTTCTCTAACAACATCTTGTAGGTTTTCAAGAAAAATCGGCTATTTGCAGGTCTTGGTGTGACATTACAAGTCGCATGAACAAAATATTCCGGTCAGCATTAGTTAACCCTCCCCGGGCTGCTGAAGGTCAAAATTGCGATAAAATGGGCTGTTTTTGCACACCAACAGCACCCAAAGGGTACACCACAAAGAAAAGTGCCTTTTTTTATCGCGCATACAATTTATATGGAAACATTTTTGTAAGTAGTAAGGGTATTCAAAAGTCGACGTCTTAACCCATTTTGGGCAGGCTAAAGAGAGATATCCCTTGAAAGCTTTAAATTCCCATTTTCTGTGAATTTCCCTAACGGTAACTTGTAGGGTTTCAAGACAAATTGACTATTCGTAGGTCTTTATGTGACATTAAAAGTTGCATGGACAAAATACTCCGGTGAGCGTTTTTTAACCATCTACAAGCTGCCAAGCATCGTAATGTTGTTAACATGGGACTGTTTTCAGACACGCACATCACCTAATGTATACACGAGAGATAAACATAATCTCCTTTGTTTGAAGTGGAATTCACAGAGGACCATTTTTGTAAGTAATAAAGGTATTCAAAAAGCCAAGCGTTAACCCCTGTTGGGGACGTTAACAGGGATACCCATCAAAAGCTTAAAAAATCGTTTTCCCTGGATTTCTTTACAAACATTTTGGGGGGTTTTCAAGAAAAAATGGCCGTTGATAGGTCTTGGTGTCATATGACCAGTTGCATGAATCAATTATTCTGGTAGGCATTTGTTAACCCTTCATGGGCTGCTAAATGTAAAAAAAATTGAGGAAACAGTCTGTTTTTGGACACCAAGAACATCAAACGGAAATGCCACAGAGAAACGTAACTTCTTTTACCGGACGCAAAACTGATAGGGAAACATTGATATTGATATTAACCCATTCTAGCATTAATGATGGGTTTTACCTAAACATTTTTTTTATCAAAACCAAACCGAATCATTTGAGACTACTTTACTCACCTTTCTCATAACATCAATGAAGGAACTTTAGTGAGACAGTTAAAAACAATTCATCAGACACTGTGGGGGTCAAGAAAAATCATGGAATCTAATTGGTGTTTAAGGTTTGTAAGTAGTAAGGGTATCTAAAAGAATGAAACTTAACCCATTTTGAACTGGATAAGGAGAGATGCCCCTTAAACGCTTAAAATTTACATTTTCCGTGGATTTCGCTAACTGCTTGTTGGGGATTTTCAAGAACAATTTGACATTGGCAGGTCTTACAAATTGCATAGATAGAATATTCCGCTAGTCGTTTGTTAATCCCTCTACAGGCTGCTAAACGTCAAAATTTTAATAAAATCGGCTGTTTTCGGGCAGCAAAATGGGTATGCAATAGATAAACATGACCTCTTTTATCAGACTTAGAATTCCTGAGGAATAATGTATGATAGTATTAAGGGTATTCAAGGGAGCGTGGTGGCTCAGTGGTAGACTGTTGTACTTCTATGCTAGAGGTCCCGAGTTCGATCCCCGTCCGGGACGACTCACGTTGTGTCCTTGGGCAAGGCACTTTGGCCCGGTTGCCGACATGGGGGCACGATGTCCCCGTGTACTAAGGCATACTGCACGTCGATGGTACACATGTCTTCAACCTCTGTAACCCTGCCTGAGCGGAGCCTGAACAGAGTGAGAATGTTGAGGAGCTGACAGTTGCTCGTCGATGCTTGGTGGTTCTCTCCGGGTACTCCGGCTTCCTCCACCTCTAAAACTGTCACGGTCACGATTAGCCATTGTGCAGAAGTACGTGACCTTAAACACCAATAAATAAATAAATAAATAAGGGTATTCAAAAAACCAAGCCTTAACCCTGTTTTGTCGGATTAAAGACAGACAGCCCATGCTGTGTACGCTGCCTACATTACTTGTAAAATCGACACCCCCCACTAAATCTTCTGCGAGGTGCGGTTTCGGACCCGACCACCTGACGGTTCTGACCACATCAAATAACACACCTTCGTTGTATTTAGCAGCAAGAAATTTCCCCAAGAAGCAAAGACAAAAATACGTCTGCGGAAAATGATGGCAAATATTTTATTTAGCCTGTATTTTGTCCGTATAGAAAATTTCTCACCCACATATACCTAAAAATGATTCAATGATACAATTGGACATATTTCTCTCATAAAACGTGAAAAAACACTTGATTTATTGCATTTTAGGATTGCGCATGTATATTCTTAGAAGATTCTCTGTCTGTTATTAAACTACGGCGTGTCTTTGATCTCGTTTGGGACGATCAGTGATTAGCACCTTTTCGACAAGAGCCATCGAAATAGAAAATAAAAAAAATAATCAAATTTCACTAAAACCTTTTACAGAATCGTGTTTTTCAGAAAACGCTTTCGCGATTGCGTGTGTCGTTTTCAAAATTCGGATCAGTAAGCACGAAATTATAAATATGTTGTTGTCAATAACAAAATTGAAAGCATGTCGGTCAAACTTGCATGACGTCAGAACTCGAGTCGGGTAAAATACTGCGGTGTAGTGAAAGTACGAGAGTAAGAAACGCTGATATCGCAGTAGGCTTTAAAATGTCCATGGAATGGTCCTAAAATCAAGTTTATATTTGCAGCTTTATTGCAAATAAGTTTCCCGTTGTTTCTTGTTGAAATGTTATTTCCATCAAGGCCAAGTACCAGTGGGATAGGACACCTGCCCCATGAACAACTGCCTGCTATTAAAATTAATTAGCGGGGACATCCCCCCCCCCCATGCTGTTTATTTTACCTAGGACACCTGCCCCCTGCTGATTGTTTACGTAGGACACATGCCCCCCCCCCCCCCCCCACACACACACACCTACTGTTAGATTAGATTAAACATATTTTATTTGCCATTTGACAATGCAAATCAGGATTGGAGGACAAGTGCTTACCACTTAGAAGCCCCTCCGTTCCTGTACGGTGACTATGACTAATAATTTACAATATGGCAGAACGTATTCCATAAATAACATAATCTAGCAAAATCTAAATATTATAAACATTATAGACAAACACAAATTAAACTGAGAGAGAGAGAGAGAGAGAGAGAGAGAGAGAGAGAGAGAGAGATCAAAAAAATAAATAGAAAATAAAGAAAACATGAAATACAACATTAGATCCAGTGATGATGCCCGCCACCCACCCATTTGCATTCTGTAGTATCTTGGCCGTAATGGGAGTCTAAATTAACATCTTGATTACAGCCACTGAGCATAGGTTTTCACTTCTGGGGATGTTCACACAACTGTTTTTTCACCAAGTACACCTGCCGTGCACCCGTTTGTTTGCTAACGGGCCCCTACTCATTGACCTTTCTATTTTTAGAAGCACCCGGGCCGACGGGGAGAGGGCGTTGTTGGGAGCATGGCTAGATTTTGCTATAAAATGGGGTTGAAGGAAGGTACTCTCAAATCTGGGGCGAAAGTGGCGAAAATGACAAAAGGCTACTTCAACGTATAGTAACGGTATAAACTACAGTCGATCTGGGCGATGTACAGACGAAAAATCATACCTTGGAGCCGGTTAGGCAATTTGGCACAAAAAACTCCGACTTCATGCTCAATCGCTGCTCTACAGTAGTTTACAACAGTCCTCAAGTCCATTCCAAACTGATAGAGTCGGGACGAATAGTACTCTCACTTTCCACGCGATGCGTGGTGTTCTTCACGTGACCTCGACACTCGCAACAGATGCCAAAATGTCGGCCAGGGTGCGTAGAACAAGTTCTGAAAATTAGATGTCGCTGCCTTCAGCGATCTAGACACGCTTCATGTTTGTGAGAAGTGCAATTTTAATGTCTAATTGGCAAATTTTCGTTAATCGTTACCCGCCAAAAAACCTACTCACCGCCGATTTCTTTTCACTTCAACTTCTGACGATTATCTAAGGTTTAAAGATAGTGTCAGGATACCCCTCCCCCGCCGCTCTTTTGGGGCTGGTTAGGCAATGTGGCACCGAAACCTGGGACGTTATGCTCAATCGCAGCTCTACAGTCGTCTACAACACTGCCGGTGTCCATTCGAAACTGATAGAGTCGGGACGAATAGTACTCTCACATTCCAAGCGATGCGTGGTGTTTTCCACGCGGTCCGGACACTCCAAACAGATCCCAAAATGTCGGCCAGGGTTCGTAGAACAAGTTCTAAAAATTTCAAGTCGCTGCCTCCAGCGGTCTGAACACCGTTCGTGTATGTCTGAAGTGCTATTTTAATGTCCAATATGCAAATCTTCGTTAATCTTTTCCTGCCTGCCAGAAACCCAATCACCACCAATTTCTCTTGACTTTAAACTTCTGAGATTCTCGTAGGTTTAAAGGTTGTGTTGGGGTCCCTGGTGGCTGTCTTAAAGAAGCAACTTCCATTTACAGTCAACTCTCCACCAGTCACACACAATTGTAACATTTAAGTGGACTTACTCCAGCGAGGAGGCACTGAAGGATTCTGCGCCCATTCCCGACGTCTTTTTTCGAATTGGCTTGAAAAGGAAGGACCAAATTCAAACAATTACCTCCTCTCTCCAAAACACCATATCTCAACCAATTTTGGGCAGATTTCCATGAAATTTTCACTCCTTGTTCATGAATAGTTGTGGCATCACTTTCCATGAAGAGCGACATGAATGTCGCATTTCGTCACGTTGAATTGGAAAAGAGCATATGCGCAGGGATTTCTCTGAAAACATCTTGGAAGATTTTAAAGAAAAAATGGCCATTTGCAGTTCTTAGTGTGACATTACAAGTTGCATGGAAAAATATTCCTGTTAGTACTTGTTAACCCTCTACAAGCTGCCAGACATCAATATTTTGGATGCATTTGAGATAAAATGGACCATTTTCAAATAGACACAGCACTCAGTGGGTATGTGTGAAACAAACATAACTCCTTTTGTGGGTCATTAACTTGTCGGACGACGATATTGATATTAGCCCACTCCACCGTTAATGATGTTTTTTACCTAAACAATTTTCTTATCAACTGAGTCATTTGAGACGAACGAAATGGTTTGACGCGCCGAAGGCGCGCAGGGACGATTTGGAGGACAAGCCCCTTTCGACCCTCGTTAGCTGTTTGTTGTTGTTGTAGGACGTCAAGGCGCGGTGGAGGAGGAAAAGGAAGGAGGGAGGTGGCTTAACCCCATCTAGGCTTCTTCCGGCTCTTTTTCTTTGGAGTTGGTTGAGATTGTGATGTGGAAGTCGACGATGTTGAGTTTAGTGTTGAGTTTGGTGAATGGATTGCGTCTAATTTCTTTTTGAGATCTGCCTTGGATTGTTCCCTGAACTCGTGGGTTTCGGAGGCGATTCGGTTTCCCATCTCATCTCCTCGCCTTCCCATCTATATTATTCTCCTTAATTCTTCGGCGGTGACTGCAGACTTAGGTGGCTGTGTTGTTGAGATTGACACACCCGGGCTGTCCGGTAGAGAAGGAAGTGAGGAGTGAGTGGTGGAAGGTGGTGAAAAGGCAACCTCCGGTTCCTCCTCAGTCTCCACCAGACGTTCCTCATCCAACAGTACCGGCTCAGGAGCTGGCAGTTGGTTGGGTGTACTAGTGGGACTAGGACGGGAACTGGCAGCTGCCTCCACGACCTCCATCCTCTCGCTCACCTCTTTCTTCCTATTCCGGAAGGCCTCCAGGCGCCTGGAATCCCGGCGCTTGGTGGACAGACTCTTCTTCTTCTTGCTCTTCTTCTTTTCAGGGCCAGGTCCACGCTTCTTCGGGTGAGGACCAGTGTGAGAGGGGTTCCTCTCACAAAAGGTGCTACCTCTCCCCGAAGAAGGTGTGGCGGTGTTGTGCTCTTCAATGACGAACTCCAAGTTCAGATGGACTCTCTTGTCTGTCTCCCGGACAGTCCAGGTGACAGGGCAAGAGATGCCCAGAGCTGTTATTGTTCTCTTCAGTCGCGCTGGTAATTCCAGTGTTTCCATAATTATGGTGTTAATTAGGATCGAGCCAAGTCATTTGAGACTACTATATTCACATTTCTCATAACATCAATGAAGGAACTTCAGTGAGACAGTTAAAAACAATTCATCAGACACTGTGGGGTCATGAAGAATCATGGAATCTCATCGGGAAAAGCCATGATTCTCCAGAATCATAAAGTCTAGTTAGGCTTTTCCCTCTGGAAAAGACTATTGTTTTTGTACGGATTATTATTTTTTTTTTTTTTTTTTTTGGGGTTTTTTTTTTTTTTTTTTTTTCCACACATTTTTGTCCGTACGATTCAGAAGCCATTTTCGAACCGATTTTCACACAATTTGGCACACGCGTAGAGGGGCAAAAAATCTAAAAATGTACCGAAGCGGAATTTTCGATTTAACCCTTATTTCGCCAGAATTGGCAAAAAACTGCCAAAATTGGGGTTTATCGGCACTTTCTCGAAACACGTCTTTAGGATTTTTTTTAAACATTCATCATTTCTAGACCTGCCCATGTCACGACCTTTGATACACACGACATATTAGGCGATGCATATGGTAACCCTCCACAGGCTGCCAAACATCGAAATTTTGATGAAATGGGCCGGTTTCAGGCCCCCAGAGCACCCAAACAATACAAGATAGATAAACATAACTTCCTTTATTTGAAGTGGAATTCACCGGAGATCATTTTTGTAAGTAATAATGGTGTTCAGAAAACCAAGCATTAACCCGTTTTGGGCTGGTTAAACAGCAATACCCCCAAAAAGCTAAAAACTTCATGTTTTCCGTGGATTTCTCTAAACGAGTCTTGTAGATTTTCAAGAAAAATTGGTCACTCTCAGGTCTTGGTGTGACATTACAAGTTGCATGGATAAAATATTCCGGTCAGCATTAGTTAACCCTCCCCGAGCTGCTAAACGTAAAAATTGTGATAAAATGGGATGTTTTTAGACACCAACGGCACCCAAACGATATACCACAGAGAAAGGGGCCTTCATTTATCGGACGCAAAATTGATCGGAAAATATTTTTGAAAGTGGTAAGGGTATTCAAAATTTGACGTCTTAACCCATTTTGGGCTGGTTAAATAGAGATACCCATTAAAATCTTAAAATACCCGTTTTCTGTGGATTTCACTATCAACATTTTGTAGGTTTTCAAGAAAAAAGCGGCTATTTGCTGGTCTTGGTGTGACATTACAAGATGCATGAACAAAATATTCCGGTCAGCATTAGTTAACCCTCCCCGGGCTGTTGAAGGTCAAAATTGTGATAAAATGGGCTGTTTTTGGACACCAACAGCACCCAAAGGGTACACCACGAAGAAAAGTGCCTCCTTTTATCGAGCGCACAATTTATATGGAAACATTTTTGTAAGCAGTAAGGGTATTCAAAAGTCGACGTCTTAACCCATTTTGGACAGGCTAAAGCGAGATATCCCTTGAAGGCTTTAAATTCCCATTTTCTGTGAATTTCCCTAACGGTAACTTGTAGGGTTTCAAGACAAATTGACTTTTCGTAGGTCTTTATTTGACATTACAAACTGCATGGACAAAATACTCCGATGAGCGTTTATTAACCATCTACAAGCTGCCAAGCAACGTAATTTTGTTAACATGGGGCTGTTTTCAGACACGCACAGCACCCAATGTATACATGAGAGATAAACATAATCTCCTTTGTTGGAAGTGGAATTCACAGAGGACCATTTTTGTAAGTAATAAGGGTATTAAAAAACCAAGCGTTAACCCCTGTTGGGGAGGTTAACACAGATACCCATCGATAGCTTAATAAATCGTTTTCCCTGGATTTCTTTACAAACATTTTGTGGGGTTTCCAAGAGAAAATGGCCGTTGATAAGTCTTGGTGTCATATGACCAGTTGCATGGATAAATTATTCTGGTAGGCATTTGTTAACCCTCCATGGGCTGCTAAATGTAAAAAAAATGAAGAAATAGTCTGTTTTTGGACACCAAGAAATGGAAATGCCACAGAGAAACGTAACTTCTTTTACCGGACGCAAATCTGATAGGGAAACATTGATCTTGATATTAACCCATTCTACCATTAATGATGGGTTTTACCTAAACATTTTTTTTTATCAAACCCAAACCGAGTCATTTGAGACTACTTTACTCACCTTTCTCATAACATCAATGAGGGAACTTAAGTGAGACAGTTAAAAACAATTCATCAGACACTGTGGGGTCATGAAAAATCATGGAATCTAATCGGGAAAAGCCATGATTCTCCAGAATCATAAAGTCTAGTTTTTTTTGTTTTTTTTTCCACACATTTTTGTCCGTACGATTCAGAAGCCATTTTCGAACCGATTTTCACACAATTTGGCACACGCATAGAGTGGCAAAAAATCTAAAAATGTACCGAAGCGGAATTTTCGATTTAACCCTTATTTCGCCAGAATTGGCAAAAAACTGCCAAAATTGGGGTTTATCGGCACTTTCTCGAAACACGTCTTTAGGATTTTTTTTAAACATTCATCATTACTAGACCTGCCTATGTCACAACCTTTGATACACGCTACATATTAGGCGATGCATATGGTAACCCTCCACAGGCTGCCAAACATCGAAATTTTGATGAAATGGGCCGGTTTCAGACCCCCACAGCAACCAAACCATACCCGAGAGGTAAACATAACTTCCTTTATTGGAAGTGAAATTCACCGAGGATCATTTTTGTAAGTAATAAGGGTGTTCAGAAAACCAAGTGTTAACCCGTTTCTGGCTGGTTAAACAGCAATACCCCAAAAAAGCTCAAAACTTCATGTTTTCCATGGATTTCTCTAAACGAGTCTTGTAGATTTTCAAGAAAAATTGGTCACTCTCAGGTCTTGGTGTGACATTACAAGTTGCATGGATGAAATATTCCGGTCAGCATTAGTTAACCCTCCCCGAGCTACTAAACGTAAAAATTGTGATAAAATGGGCCGTTTTTAGACACCAACAGCACCCAAACGATACACCACAGAGAAAGGGGCCTTCATTTATCGGACGCAAAATTGATCGGAAAATATTTTTGAAAGTGGTAAGGGTATTCAAAATTTGACGTCTTAACCCATTTTGGGCTGGTTAAAGAGAGATACCCATTAAAATCTTAAAATACCCGTTTCTGTGGATTTCTCTAACAACATCTTGTTGGTTTTCAAGAAAAATCGGCTATTTGCAGGTCTTGGTGTGACATTACAAGTCGCATGAACAAAATATTCCGGTCAGCATTAGTTAACACTCCCCGGGCTGCTGAAGGTCAAAATTGCGATAAAATGGGCTGTTTTTGCACACCAACAGCACCCAAAGGGTACACCACAAAGAAAAGTGCCTTCTTTTATCGCGGGTACAATTTATACAGAAACATTTTTGTAAGTAGTAAGGGTATTCAAAAGTCGACGTCTTAACCCATTTTGGGCAGGCTAAAGAGAGATATCCCTTGAAAGCTTTAAATTCCCATTTTCTGTGAATTTCCCTAACGGTAACTTGTAGGATTTCAAGACAAATTGACTATTCGTAGGTCTTTATGTGACATTACAAGTTGCATGGACAAAATACTCCGGTGAGCGTTTTTTAACCATCTACAAGCTGCCAAGCATCGTAATGTTGTTAACATGGGACTGTTTTTAGACACGCACAGCACCTAATGTATACATGAGAGATAAACATAATCTCCTTTGTTTGAAGTGGTATTCACAGAGGACCATTTTTGTAAGTAATAAAGGTATTCAAAAAGCCAAGCGTTAACCCCTGTTGGGGAGGTTAACAGGGATACCCATCAAAAGCTTAAAAAATCGTTTCCCCTGGATTTCTTTACAAACATTTTGTGGGGTTTTCAAGAGAAAATGGTCGTTGATAGGTCTTGGTGTCATATGACCAGTTGCATGCATCAGTTATTCTGGTAGGCATTTGTTAACCCTTCATGGGCTGCTAAATGTAAAAAAAATTGAGGAAATAGTCTGTTTTTGGACACCAACAACATCAAATGGAAGTGCCACAGAGAAACGTAACATCTTTTACGGAATGCAAAACTGATAGGGAAACATTGATATTGATATTAACCCATTCTACCATTAATGATGGGTTTTACCTAAACATTTTTTTATCAAACCCAAACCGAGTCATTTGAGACTACTATACTCACCTTTCTCATAACATCAATGAAGGAACTTTAGTGAGACAGTTAAAAACAATTCATCAGACACTGTGGGGTCAAGAAAAATCATGGAATCTAATCGGGAAAAGCCATGATTCTCCAGAATCATAAAGTCTAGTTACATTTAGTTTGGAGAAATAAAAATATGAGTATCGAAAGTGATGTTTGTAGTAGTGTTGGAGGCGGGGAGGGGGTTAATGGAATAATGGTATTGTGTTTCTTGGGGTTTTGGTTCTCTACCTCTCTATCCCAGAACTATGAGTGGCAGAATTAACTTAGTTTACCTGTTTAAACCCTGAACCATTTTCTTTTCCCTTTGGCTGTGAATAAGAATATTATCTTGCATATATGACCGATGAAGACCCCCCCCCCCCCCCCCCCACCCCCCCCACCCCACACACACACATCTAATATAATAAATATAGCATGACTTTTCGTTGACTATGCCAAAATAGTGGTCCTCGAGGAGAGAATAGTCCCTCCGCTACGCGTCGGGACTATCCTCTCCTCGAGGACCACTATTTTGGCATAGTCAACTCAAAGCCATGCTATATTTATTAATTATATTATCAAAGGACTTTCCTCTGAAGCATGACAAGATAGTCTATTGCTGATGATGTTTTGCCAAATGTAAATGTTATTAATTATTGTGTACTATCTGTATATTGTTACCCATGAAATCTGTCTCAATGCGGACGATTTATTGCTATAATGTTCTGTTCTATTACTTCTATTCTATTCTCAAACTCAATCAATTTATTTGGATCAGACAGCAAAAAGAAAATTTTCATCGCATGTGTTGGTGCCAATGGTCCATAACCCATTGCTCGAAAATCATATTTTATAGAACTCCACAATAAAATGGATTTCCTGGACGCGGAATTAATCCCCCCCCCCAAACAAACCTTAGATAAGTAATGAAGTGCAAGCGAGTCAAATCTGAAGGTCAGTTAATAGTCTGAATCCCATACGATGACAAATAGATTGATCACGTGTTAGTAAAGATCAGAATATACACGGGGAATGAACCCGATAGTCTTTGCGAAAAGTGTAATGGTGCTGGTGAGAGTAGTATAACCCCCATAACTGTCCGTTTAGAATAAGGAGAATTTCTCCCGAGATTGTTATTATTTGATGCTGAAGATTCAGACTCGGACTTGGCTTAAATATCCTTTCGCATAGATTTCACTATTCCAGGTGAAACTTATTAAATCTTCAGCCTGTACAGAGCGATCATCCCCAAACTCTATTCGAGCTACCAGGGCTCATATCACTCAACATACGTAGATTGTAATCTTTTCGTACTCAGATAATTTCTATGTCCCCCGGCGACCTGTGCCTGGTGAGACCCAGCGTCCATATTGTATCCTATACCCTATCTTCTTGGACCCCTTTCCAGATTTTCCTCTGTGGCTTTTTGGTGGGTGAGGTTTTGACTGCAGATCCGAGATTGAAATCCGAGATTTACACATTTACGTTGAATATGCAATTAACAGAAGTCATGTTCGTCTACTTTGAAACATGAGCCCTGACCCAATACAAATATGTTTTTAAAGGCTTTTTCTTTCATGGTAGTTGCTTCAGCAGAATCTCTACGTTTTGATAACGTTCTGATGTGTCCTATTTGCCTGCGATTTTTGAGTGATAAACACAATTCCTAATTCTACAAAGCATATTCTTAAGACAAATCTACTTCTTAATTTCTCTTGGGATTTCTAGTACGCATTCCAACGCGCAATATGACATTAGAAACGCGATTAGATCATTAGCTTTTAACCCTTTACCCAACGTAACGATCAAAACCGACTAGCGCTATTCTCAAAAATCGCCAATTAAGTTTCAAAATATTTTCGTTTTTTTTTTGTCTCAAAAACAAAGGTTATGCCCCCTCGTTGGAACGAGCTCGTCGAGCTCGTTCCAACGAGGGGTCATAACCCATGTTTTTGAGACAAAAAATGAAAAAAAATAGTTATTCAAGAATTTTTTGCAAGTGTCGTCTGCTTTTCATGTTAGGTAAAGGGTTAATTGGGTTTCTTCTCTTTGAACTCTAAATTACTTAGTGTGACTCCACGCGGACGCTGCACCGCTCTCAAACTATTGTCACATGTTTCCGTAACAAAGGTGAATCACTTGATGGACATCAATAATTAAGCCTCCACACCAACTACTATTTCTGAACTTCTGAATTTTGGCTACCTTTCCACTGTTATTCGCAACAAGCTTGAGAACTTATCATATAAAAAATTAGCACGAGATATTCACATCCACCGAAATCTCACCTGGAGAGGGCGCCAGTGATGTTCAAATACAGTCAGAACTTCAGGACAGTAGCAAATTATCAACTAAGGCCCTTACTCCTCTCTACACAAAGCCCAAATAGTTCTGCGGCGAAGAGCCTTGTACGAAATATAGACTACCCCAAAACAGCTGCTTCCGGCATTCATCGTGGTAAAAGGAGCATTGTACTCTTCACGTCATTGGACTGTCTCGTCAGGGGGCAATGGAGACTTTCCAAGTCTGTTGCCGTTCTGCGTCAATGAAGAACGATTTTGTAATACAGACTGTCTATAATGCCATTTTGTGAGGTTTTATTGGTGCCTCAGAATATAACCCTTATGGGCCTACTCCATCTTTTGATGACCCTTTACTGCAACTGACCAGGTTCCCCAACATCCAATCTAAAGGTAAACTCGAAGTATTATTACATTAGGCCACACAAAATAAATTGATTGATTCTCAGGCAATTTTATTTTCAAATCAGTGAGGGAGGGAGGGTTCTATTTTTAATTTTTATTTTTCTTTTGCAAAAAGTGACCAAACAGGGAAAGGATTTCGGCTGTCTTTTTAAACACAGAAATGTAGAAAGTGCATATTTATACAAATAAATTCATTTTTAGTTTGAAAAATAAAACATTCCTCTAAAAACAAACTGTAGGTACTGCAATTCAAAGGCTTCATATTCTTTTGATGCTCGTCATATTATCTTTGAAGTAAAAGTATTTAATCTATGGGATTTACCTCATTATAATTTATGGGAGAGTGCATACTCCCATAAATTGTAACAAGGCAAACATATTAAAGACGCAACTAAATAAATATGCATCAATCAAAAATGTAAAAAGTTTCGAATGTCCCTGAGTTTGTACTAATATTGGAAGATACTCAAAGGCAATAAAAATGTCCAACGAGGGGTTCAAATTCAACGAGGGATTGTCTGAGAATCACAACACTTTTTGTTTAGCCTTATAAGTACCTTAACAGTTGTTTTAGGCAGGTTTTGGATGCCTATATATGCATCCAAGACTTACCTAGAAACAACTAAAAAGGCGCGGGACGTAGACTGCCAGTGTGAATCAAACGTGTATAAAAGGTTCCATTCCTTTAAGGGTAAAATCACTTCTTATGAAATTGGACACACAAACATAAAAAACTAGTCCAACCTATCTCTTATGTACTCTAATTTGAGAACATTCGTGTAATCTGGGAACTTCGCGTATCACTGCGAGTTTGGTGGAATTGAAGCCCAGTACGCAATGAGGCCGGATTCTCGTCTTGTGCGGTGCCCTAACACGTCGAAATGCACCACACCCTAGACACCGAAGACAACAGGGAGTATATGTGGTAAACTGGGTGTGGTCGCTGCTGGGAGAAATAGACTCACGCCGCGTCTTCAACCTAGACTCAAGTAGTGTCGCCTGAATCCGTGAGCGAAAGTGTGTCTCACCGTGTCGAACCCGCACGTTTCGGTTGTGTTGGTTCTTATCCTGAATGGGTCAGTGACTATTCATCAAAAAGCACAATCAACAGGGCTTCACTGAAAACAACAATTTTAATACACATAGAAAAATATGTAAATTGTGAGTTACATGAAATCTAATGAATAAAACACAAAACGTCAATCACACGGGAAAAACTAAAACCAAATCTTGAATGTATACCTAGGGATGCAAATGTCCAGAGTATTTCAGATGGCATAGTAAATAGCCTAACAGAGGCAGGGAAGGAGTGTATAGGAAGGGTGAGGGTCCCAACGAGAGAGCTTGGATACAGGGTTAACGAGGGACTGAAAAAGGCTATAAAAGAAAGGAAGGTAAAATGCGCTGCTTACAGAAGAAGTAGGAAGCTTAAAGGGGTGGATAACAATGACACGAGACTAATGAAAGGAGAATATGAACTGGCACGGAAAAAGGTGAATGAGATAAAGGATAATAATAGGAAGGAGCGCAATTGCAGTCTTGCCAGAACAATAAAGAAAACGGGGGGTTCGAGCTCAAACGTATTTTGGAACTGGGTAAATAAACGGGGGAAAAGTAGTGTGCAGAGTATCAAAGTGGATGGGGAAAGTACAGAAGATAAAGGCCGTATCGCTTCAGAGTTAGTCAAGCACTGGGAAAAGATAAACGATAGGCGATGGGGCAGTGGGTCCCCACCAAAAAGAAATACACTGGTGGAGGAGAACCTATCCAATCGTGTATGTAGCGAAATAACGGCAGAAGAAGTGCGGAACGTGGTCTCGAAATTAAAAAATGGTAAAGCGGGAGGGACTGATGAAATTCCGAACGAATTCCTCAAAAATGGAGGGGAGGCACTTATTGAAGTCCTGACAAACCTTTTCAACCTGGCTCTGCGAAAGCAAGAGGTCCCCAGAGAGTGGAGGGAAAGTAAGGTGTCGTTCATACACAAAAAGGGGGATAAGGAAGTTCTAGATAACTATAGGGGGATATCAGTTAGTAGTAACATCGGAAAAGTATTCTGTAAGGTCATATACGGTAGACTAGAGGAAGTTATAGAAGAGAAAGGTTTTTTAGGAGAAATTCAAAATGGTTTCAGGAAAGGACGAAGAGTCACTGATCACCTATTTACACTCACCCAACTGATAGAATCAACAAAGGCTGAAAAGAAAAAGATGTTTCTGGCATTTCTAGATGTGAAAAAAGCGTACGACCGAGTGTGGAGGGAAGGTATGTGGCGGAAGCTCGAGGGCATCGGACTGGGGGGTGACTTTGTGGGAATCATGAAAGCACTGTATACAGATGTGCAAAGCCAACTCAGTCTAGGGAGTATCACTACAAAACGAGTCCCTATGGATATAGGCCTCAAGCAGGGGTGTATCTTTTCACCGATTTTGTTTGCATTGTATGTTAAAGATTTAGGGGACGAACTAATTCAGAGTGCGGAGGGGGTAAATGTTGGAGACATAAAGATACCAGGCTTATTCTTTGCGGACGACATGGTGTTAATGTCTAGAACTGAACAGGGGCTAGAGAAACTGCTGGAAATTGTTGGTAGATATGGGAACACTTGGCGGCTCGAACTAAATAAAAATACAAGCAAGGTAATACCCGTTGGACGCAAGGTAGATATGACGAAGAGATGGAGAGTGGGGGAGTTCTCAATCCCCGAAGGGGAAAGCAAACAAATCACTGTAGGAGAAACGGGAGAGTATGAGTATCTAGGGGTAAGCATAAATATAACGGGAAGAGGGGTGTACAGAAATTACTCAGCCAAACTGATTCTGAAGGGGAAAAGAATTCTGAACCAACTAAAACTTTTAGGGAAAAATAGTTTCAACAAGGTCTTTGTGGGGAAAACACTGTGGGAGAGGGTGGGTTTACCAAGTATAACGTATGGCACGGACGTGATTCCATTAAACCAAACCGTTACTAAGAAGTTGGAAAATACTCAAAATGATGCCGGCAGATGGATAACAGGGTCGAGTAATGCTGCAGCTTTGGAAGCAGTAAGGGGGGAGCTTGGGTGGATGAAAATCAAGGACAGGGTAGATTTGGGAAAACTGTGTTACTTTAACTACTTGAGAAACCTGCCTGACAACCGGTGGTGCAAATTGATGCTCGATACCATTTGGAATTCTAATATAGAAACGGGGTGGTCAAAACATGTGAGGGAACTAATGGACAATTACTCTATAGAGGTCACAAACATAGAAGTAGGAATGAAAGAAGGCAAAAGGTTTGTCAAAGAGAGAGTCATGGAAGATTGCAATCGAAACTGGCGAGCAGGGGTTAGCGTGAAAAGATCACTGCAGGGGTTACAATATAAAGAAAAGCCAGCTTTTGAGAAGTACCTAGATGGCACCTTTGGAGGGTCACTGCTGTTCAAACTGAGATCAAGATCACTGGAGCTTCGGGGAAAAATTGGGAGAGATGGGGAAAAGGGATGCCAAATGTGCCACTCTGGAGTAGTGGAGACCCTGGAACATTTTCTCTTGGAATGCCCACAGTATATACCTCATAGAATAAAATTTACTGGAAGAATAATGCGGAAGTGGGGTGAAGAAACAAAGGATAGATGGCTGAAGGGGGACACGAGGGAGAGGGTAGGAATGCTTATTGAAGAAATTGAAAAAGAGGAAGTGAGGGACACTATTAAGCAGTTTATATCTGAATGCTGGGAGGAGAGGAGGGGAAGAGGGGGTGGGGTGCAGGGGGAATGATGGCCTTCTCTTATGAGGACCGCGACAAATCAGCGGCTGGCCAAAGAGTTATTATTATTACCCCACCCACACAGTTTTTGTGTCACCTTGCGGGCCTGCGTTCTCTGTAGTCGCTGGTTGCTTCTTCCTTGTCGCTGGTTGTTTGTCCCTTGTCGCTGATATTTGATCTTCTCGGCTCAATATAGTGTCTCTGGACTCTGATCGCCTTTTCACGAACATATAACGGAATGTCACTCTATCACTGCCGTCGCACGGCCACAAACGTATTGTCACATCACTGAACGTCTTTACTTCTTACAGCCGCTACTTCGAGGGTTAACTGCTTCCCTCTAGTTACCCCAGACTAATGTTCATATAGTCAAAGCCTACTCTGTCTACATATGGTATGCCTTCGATAACATGTAATACCGTCTACCTGAATGCTAATATTCGTGGGCTCCCGGAGCTCGTACTTCCTATGCTGATCCTACACTCATATATGGCACCGAATTGGTCCGCGACTGTTCTTGCTCTAAGTATGAGTTCTGTGGCTTACCTCACATTATAACGTGCCTATACTTTCTCACCGATGCAGAACCTCGCCTAACCTATAGTATGGGGTATGCCCGACTTCTCGCCTAGTACCCGCAGTCTTCGAGAAAACATCCGACTCCTCTTCGATCGCAAGGACATTAATTCCCATTTTAATTGCTTCTCTTGAACTTTGTCTATACAGATCTGTCTTGATTTAATTTCTCTTTCATGTTCTTTTAAGGCATCGTACCATCGCTATACATTGACGCTTGTGACAATTCACTGTCAGAAAGCGACGATGTCCATACAACACAGGCACTACATGTGCTCTACTTGTGATTAGGAGATTATCGACACAAATAACTATATACTTAAATGACTGATCACCTTGGATGGCTAAACGGGTGTCTTTTGAAGTTTATCAGGCAAAATCGTTGTTTTTGTCCAGATTGGCGTTACAGGCCCCTATTGAGACTCCGCTCCATTAACGCTATAACTTCTATCGCGCCTTCATTGTTTTATTTGTAATTAAATACACAGATGGCTTACTTGTCAGATCGGTTTTTCGGGGTCCGTCACATACTTATATTTACATTTTTAGCACGATTGAGATAGATTATAATAAAATATGTACATTTCAACCCTTTACCCAAAGTAACGGCCAAAACCGGCCAGCACTATTCTCAAATATCGCCAATTCATTTTTATTATTTTTTCATTTTTTGTCTCAAAAACATAGGTTATGACCCCTCATTGGAACGAGCCCGTCGAGCGCGTTCCAATGAGGGGTCATAACCTAAGTTTTTGAGACAAAAATGAAAAAAAGAAAAAAATTAGTTACTCAAGAACTTGTTTTGCAAGTGTCGTCTGCTTATCGTGTTAGGTAAAGGGTTAAAAAACAAAATCGTAAGTTTAAGCTATCACCTTAACAGCATAACTACCTTATATGGGATTCAAGTGAGGTATATTTTAGTCAATGTCCTCATATTAAGGGTGATTTGCATGAACTTTAGCACTAATGTTTGAATTCCTCTTTTTATTTTCCTTTTTTGCTAACTGATCTTCCGCCACCCTCTGGTGTTGGGGCGGAATCGTTTCTCAAGGTGATGAACTGTTACACCGGATTTGGAAGTGTCCTTGCCTCCAAATGTCGCAGAGGAAACCCTGTCCGTCTCATGGTCTCATTAACGCTGTGTAAACTGATGTCAAATAAGGAACTTTTAACCCTTTACCTAACATGAAAAGCAGACGACACTTGCAAAAGAAATTCTTGAATAACTATTTTTTTTATTTTTTGTCTCAAAAACATAGGTTATGACCCCTCGTTGAAACGAGCTCGACGAGCTCGTTCCAACGAGGGGTCATAACCCATGTTTTTGAGATAAAAAATGAAAAATTAATGAAAATTAATTGGCGATTTCTGAGAATAGCGCTGGGCGGTTTTGGCCGTTACGTTGGGTAAAGGGTTATTAAACAACAAATCTTTCCCATAATGCAGTTATTAAGTGAACCAATTTAATCTTGATTGACAGAGCTCAGCTCTGTCAAACACGATTGCATTGTTTAAATTCTTAGTTTTTTTATTGGAATAATTTGTAACTTGAAGTACCGGTATTTCGACATCAAGGTACAGAGGGTAAAATTGACATTCATCCCGGAGTACAAAAATACATTATTGTAAGGTTAAAATCTGACAGTCTTGTCTGTTGATAAAACTGCATTATGGCACAGCGAAGTGTAATTACTGTGTAATATAAATTACTTTGGCTTTCAGAAATAAAAAGAGATTGGATGGATTAATTGTAGAAGACAGCATAGCTTGCTATTTTGGATTTTATTGCTGTATTAAAGGTTAAGTGCTTCTCCTGACAATTTTCCTATTCGATCCGACTTAAGTAAAGCCATCGACTAAAAGCTGCGCTTTTACTTAATAGGCGACGAAGTGAAAAAGTGATAATCACCGTAAAACGCTCAGTATATATAGCTTTGTACATTGAGGAAATATTAATAACTGGTTCTGAAGAAAAAATACAAAACCCATCTGTTGAAAATGAATTATAACTAAACTGAAACGGAACTAATGTGTTTAAAAATCATTTGGTCTCATGCGAACACAATTAGGGTTTCGCATTCTGACAATCGTTTCCAACCAGCTTGGCAGCCAATGGACGATGCATGTGGAAATCCATATATTGTAATTAGAAGGGTTATAGATTTCCAGCCTACATTGTCCAGTGGTCCGGGCTGATCCATATATTGTAATCAGAGGGACTATGGGTGTCCAACCGAAATCGTCGAGTGGCCAGGGACCTCTAACATTATTTGAAGATAGGGAGGGAGGGGAACTCAGATTCTCTCGTAGAAAGTAGCATGGTACATGATGTTATTGTCCCTCAATTCTGATACAGGAAAAATATTGCCTTCTTAATCACGATAAAGGTGCAGGCAACCGACTGCCAGTTCTTCTATACTATTAAAAAAGTAGGGGATATTTGATAAAAGTGAAATATATGAAGAAATATATTTATATTTTCATCAAAAAGACAGTGGGGCATTGCACTGTGACATCTGGTGAATGATTTCAGCGATAGTCGGGTGTCTGACAAGCACACATTTCACGCACTGAGCTGTAGAAGACATGGACGGCCTGTTAGAGAATTTACCACATTCAACCCAAGACCACAGTACAGTACCTTGTAAATCCTCTTCGGTTCGCGAGACAAGCGCGGATCCGACGTGGCATACTCCTCACCAAACGTCCAATATCAGCTTGACTGATGTTATTCCATTCTGCATGCAGTGCAGCTGCCAGTTCCTGAACATTGGTAGGCGGCTGTTGGAGTTGTCGCAGGCGCCTGCCAAGCATATCCCAGAAGTGCTCGAGTGATGAAAGGTCTGGACTTAGTGCAGGCCAAGGCAGTTAGTGATGTTCTGCTCCTGGGGGAACTCGACACGGGCCATGTGTGCTCTTGCATTGACAACTTGGAAAATGAATGGACGGCTGTGACGTCGCGCAAATGACACCACATGAGCTGCTAACATGTTGTCAGGGTAGTACTTCCCTGCGACACGCCCTTGGATGACATGTAATGCTGTTCTGCTTGTCATGGTTATGCCTCCCCAAACCATAACCGATCCACCACCAAAACGATCGTGCTGCCCAACGGTTACGTCATGGTGTCGTTCGTTCCGCGGCCGCCATACTTTGTTTCGCCTGTCGTGGAAGTCGAGAGTAAACCTCGATTCATCGTAAAACATGACGTTGCTCCACCGACGATTGTCCCAGCGCTGTCGTGCTCCACACCAATTACGCCTCGCTGCGATCTGACTTTCAGCCAAACGTGGAATTATTCGAGGTCGTCGAGCGTACAAATTCCAGCTGTGTAGGTGATTTCGGATAGTCTGACCACTGACTCGCAAATCTGTCGCTCGGTGCAGCTGCTGTCCAATTTCTGAGGCACGTTGATGGCGGTTATGTAATGCTGAGATTCGGATGAAACGATCCTGGTTAGCAGTTGTCGCCCTTGGACGCCCTGACAGACGTCTGTCATCAGCATTGCTTGTCTGGCGGTAGCGTGACAGCAACCTGCTAATCACGGATTGAGTAACGTTGAGAATTTGAGCCACTGCAATCTGTCTGTTGCCAGCATCCAACATGCCAACGGCACGTAAACGTTCGTCATGTTTCAGTCTTCGCATACCTCAAAGTTACCTTTCGAACAGAAACTATTGATGAACCAGCTTATACCAAGAAAAGAACGATGAGACCTCCGCAAAAGGCCCGTCCAGTACAAATTTAAATTTCAAAACGAACCCCACAGACATTAAAATACCCCTCAGACATGCACGAAGTTTTCCTGGGCCGGTGACATTCATGATCCACACTAAACTTGGTAACATATTGATGTGTCCAATCACGCGTATCCAATACCATTTTCCGAAAATATCAACATCAGTTTGGATATCCCCTACTTCTTATGAAATTTTATATGAAATATTATGGTAAAATACCGTATTAACCTACTTTGGCTGATGCCGACCTATTTGTGTTCAATCTTGAAGCAAAAACCGAGGGACTGATATTTGGTTTCATTAAACTTTTACAATTGTTTTTTCTATAACTGTATTTTCTAGTTATGATTTTAAATGGGTTAAAATGAACCATTAACTTTTTTAAAGATGTGGCAATTTGCCTCTTGGCAATGCGAATGAGTCATTTTAGTCAATTATATTAATAAGTGGAAAATACAATTCTAGAAAATACAATTATAAAGGTTTTATAGTATTGACGCCAGGTCTTCTGCACAGGACACCCAGTGATAGAAGAAGAGTTCAAGAGGAGATATATTTTTAAGGATTTTGAGAAAATCACGGTTTTGAGAATATTTCTGCCACACATTGTCAAAACAAGACCACCAAAAAGACATAAGACAGAAGGAGTATCAGAGAAAATCCGGAAAAAATAAAACCTCTCAGGAAGGAGAGTCAAAGGAAGACTTAATCCCTCATATTGGTTCAAGCTAGGGGAATTCTGTGCATCCTACAACAACTATGAGCCAATAATACAATAATTATCAATGCCCCAGCCACAAAGAGGACACACAATGCAGGAATTTCAGAATATATCGACGATTCAAAATTTACGAATCAGTGCCATTTTAATCGACTCTTATCGACAAATTAGGACTCGTTTGCTTGAGCAAGTCAATAAAAAGAGGATTATTCAAGAACGGAATCAAAGTGGTCGAACCTCCTTGCACTCTTTTTCTGTCATCGGGATTCCAAAACTGGAGGTCTGATGATAGAAAAACTGTTCAAGAGGAAACAAATTAAGTAGGATTTTGCGAACTTCTAGACGATTCGAAACGAATCGAATTGTCGGGACGATTTCGAATCCATTCGAATTTTGACGCTTCGCCCTCCTAAAAATATTGGAGAAGGTGTTCATCAGGCCTGCCCCCGCATGACTCCGCCATTCGACACCACACAATTTCAAAACAAGACCACCAAAAAAGACAGAAACAGCACAGATAAAATCCAGGATAAATAAATCTCTTAGGGCGAGTTTCAAAAGAAAGTTTAATCAATCAAATTAGTTCGCATTAGGAGACTTCTAGATGTTTTACGATAACCCTGGCCAGTAATACAATATCAATGCCATCAGCTACAAACTAGTCTTGATTTAGAAACCGGCATGTATCGCACCTCATGTTACCCCTTAAAACAACCAAGAAACAAATTATTTAAAATGTATGCTCGTCGTTCGCCTTAACCCTTCACCTAACACAGTATTTTTAAAATGAAATTGAATTTCACATTTTTCGAAAACAAATTTCACAACTTTTCAATAAAACTATACAAATATGGATATCATTAGAACCAGCTCGACGAGCTGGTTCTAATGATATCCATATTTGTATGGTTTTATTGAGAAACTACGGAGATATTTTAGGCTGTGGTAGGCTTATTCTGGTTAAATGTCAATAAAACTATACAAATATGGATATCATTAGAACCAGCTCGACGAGCTGGTTCTAATGATATCCATATTTGTATGGTTTTATTGAGAAACTACGGAGATATTTTAGGCTGTGGTAGGCTTATTCTGGTTAAATTGCTGGCCGTGTTTGGCCGCTATGTTAGGTGAAGGGTTAACGGGAAAAATCCTCGATTCATGATTCACGGTACCGTAAATCTTACTTAGATTGTTCTAGAAACTTTCGATGTACGGTTGACATTGTTATTCTAATGTCTTCTAAATGTTCAACTGAGTTCGAGGAAGTTTGATCAAATGGATGATTTGAAGAAAGTTGAGTGGGAAGGACCCTCGCGACTTTATTAAAAAATCCCAGCAGGCAACATATTTCTTGTATTGAAACACAAGTTTCAATACAAGAAATATGTGTTTATAAACACAAGATAAACACAAGTATATTCGGCATGTACTTACATTACATAGATACTATGAACTTAGTATATGATGTATACTGACATTTATCATATGACAGAAGATATCTGGTAATTTAATTGGATGAAACACTCGTTAGAAGTGTTGATATCCTCCAGTATTGCTGATCTATTCTATTTTCATCGAAATCGAATTGATATTTCACCGCTCTGTCATTGTTGTCTATAAATAGCGCAGGTAGGTTGATATAATGATTCCAAATACCTGTTTGCGATAAAAATAGAAATGGCATTTCCAACTTACTCCGTCCTTTAATTTCCCTGTTCCAATGTTTAGGAAGACAATGCACATTGGTTCTTATATATATATATATATATATATAGAGACTCTGACGCCGATGGGGATCGAACCACTGCCGTGATGAGAGTACACTTCTGCGGCACCAATCGCCTAGCGAAACTGGACCAGCGCCATAGACCACTCGACTACCGACAAGCCCCCAAAAAGGCATGCTAGCAGATCGAGCGTCCATGGAACTGGCACAGTCCACACGAAATTACTCGGTATCCCCCAGAATTAGTTTTTTACAATGAATTATACCATGTAATGCAGATGAAATCAGTGAGAATCAATCTCTTTTCCAATAAAGCAACGAATTTGCAAACGATTTTTTTTTCTGCCATAATAATAAAACAATAAAACGACTTTCAATGAGGTTGATACAAGGAATTATCAGCCCTTGAAAAGTAATATTAATAATACCTTTATCGGGTTGATAATTTCTTGTATCAACCTCAAGGAAAGTCAATAATTGTATAATATCTAACGCCTACCAACCTCGGAAAATTTCATTGGATTCAAAATGTCACGCGCAAGCTGTGCAGATGCCACATCCAGTGTTTATTACATCTATCCACGACCAACAATCAGGTTGATATACCCTTAGTTTGTCCATCTATTAAAATAATATCAAATCGTCCCATGAGTTCCAATAGGTTCTATGTGTAAGTAGGCACATAGAACACATTGGAACTCAGGGGACGAAATGCTAACCACTACCCCTCGGACAATTACGAATTCTATCATTTATTATGTATTGCAGTAAGTAATATAAAACAGTGTATTAGTCACTTAATGAAGTATATACGGAGCCATGTACATGTAACTCCATATTTCGTTTTTACCCAATATGGGATTAATTGACACCGTAGATACCACATTAGGTCACTACCAAAATATCGCGTCACCACAGAGTTTGTCTTCGAAAAAAACTACCAATTACGATAAATGAAAGTAGACACAGAAATTAAGTGTGTCCCTTCCAGTATAGGATTTGCGTGATCAGCATAAGACAAATGTCGCACGTGAACGAAGTTACGCCCACGTGGAGAAATGAATAACATGTAAAAAAAATCGTAACCAGTCATTTCAATCTGGAAATTTGAAAATTAGTAGGTAGCCACAATTTAGAAATGCAAAATTATTTTTCAAAACATTTTCCGTGGAACCCTGCGCTGGGAAGGGTTTGAAAAATATGCCCCAAAATGACATTATTGGGACACATGTTGAGGTTCGAAGGAATGTGAATTTTCCCAGTGTGATATGCCATCTGCAGTTTCATTAGTTGTTGACCCATTCAGACAGTATAATTCAGGAGTTTTAATGGGTCGGGTGGTGATTGGGGAGGCTCTCCCGCTCCCACCTGCATCACAACCTGCGAAAAGACACGGATAACGAATTCCTTTCCTTATTAACTTCCTTGATGTTTACACGTTTTTAAAACAAAATTTTAGTTTAGTGGGAGAAGAATACCACCCATTCTTCGAGTTCTGTCAAACAAAATAGAATGCTTTTATTTGAATACATTTTCATTGGGAGGTGTATCAAGGTAAACGAGTCAGTTAAGAATCATAAGTTTCATTTGGACTGACGAGTTTGTACAGAAGGTGTAGCAGATGTTCCGTGGATTTTAACTGCATGGCAAAACTACAGAAGAAACCCTGCAGTTTCTGTCCAAATTACGCTTTTAAGAAACAAAATAAATGTTAATCCTCATTAAAATATAATCTCATTTCAAACCAAATTGTTTCCGGGATAAAACACAAAGTAAAGGTTATTTGGATTATTGTTTTAAGAGCCTCACACGAATACATACACCATTATCCTATATTATTGTTATGAACGGTCTGCACAAGGTGTGAATATTTCAACAGTGTGAGTTACAACTAACATCGTACTTTTCAGCCAATCAAATGACTAGATTTCAATCTCTTTGAAAATAAATATATTATTTGTAGCACTACGCAGCTGTGTCCGACGCTTCCGCATACAATGGAAGCAGTTCTGAAAAGAGACTGATTACCCAGCCGACCACTTTCCACCAAAAATATTTCAAATGTACGAGCAGCAGTTAAGTATCGAGCGCGGAGCTCTATCGAGCGGTCTCAACACACACGTAGACATAGATATACACGTTTGGGCAAGGTGCCTGGAAAGTGGACTACGGCCTCATAAAGGAAGGTCTCTCGTCCACTAGCAACAATGTTCTGTCGTCCGCTACGGTTTGGAAATGCAGAAACATTCAACAGAGTACCCTGGAAATTTTTCGTTTGGTGGTAATTCCATGGTGGTATGAGTTTCGTATTTCTTGGCCACAAACATCACCTCGTCACATTAAGGGGGTAGTTTCAAAATCTGTTACAGTGTAGAGTTCCGAACACACTCTGGAATACACCCAAATAGCGTGATCATGGACAATGATTCTCGAGATTTTAATCTGACATGAACCCTCCCCAAACACTTCCGGAACCAAACATTCCCCATAGTGCAATGTATACCAAATATAGCTTGTTTGGCAGAGCACAAAGAACGATATCAAACGTGATAGAATTAAATTAGCGTTATCGTAAATAATTCTAATACATCTTAACAGCTACAAGAATTTGACAATTTCGTTGGTTTTAAAACAAGCTGTGAACAAACTATATACATCTGAGCAATCCGAGTGATCTCCCCTTTCTTCATTCATCGTTCAAAATGTCGAAAGACGACACGAGCTTCACGATAAACAAGAAAGAATTCTACCAGTACATCGCAATTAATTACATGTTAGGCTCCAGTTTCACTTCGCCCAATATAGCAATAACAGACATCGTACAGTGCAGACGCCACGGATCGGTCATAATCCACGCGTGGACAGTATTAAAAGTCATCATCAGCAAAATTTAAATTAATGAAGCTCCGGGTTGCACCCTGTGCTTCGTTAATTAAATTTGTGCTGATTATTCCCATACCTTGTGTTTGGAATCTAATATTATGCCGTCCGTGGAAATACTGCCCACCCGTGGAAAGTGACCTGCCCGCGGTGGCCGTACCGTATATTACACATTAGGCCAGTAACAGACTGTAAAACAAATATTATTACACCAGCCCGATAGACTAACCAATGAACGGTCATAACTAGTGGCCGCGATCAGAGGAATACACCGACAATAATGGCCAATAGTGACCCTGTATTAATTCAATATACCGACACGGGTTGTGTATTACAAACAAATCAGCGGCCGGCCAAAGTGTTATTATATTATTAATTGTCCGCCATTTTGTTTTTATCGCAAAAATCGTAGTCTGAATTCGGCTAAATGGCACTTGAGAATTCAGTTTGTTTTCTGTTCAAAGCGTCGAAAAACAGGGAGAATTGTAAATCAAGTTTCTTGGCAATCAACGAGAAGCTGGATTACTCTCCTTTAATTGCATTACTGACCGACTGCTTTTCATAACCCTTTACCCAACGCAACGGACAAAACCGGCCAGCGCTATTCTCAAAAATCGCCAATTAATTTTCAAAATATTTTCATTTTTTGTCTCAAAAACATAGGTTATGACCCCTCGTTGGAACGAGCTCGTCGAGCTCGTTCCAACGAGGGTCATAACCTATGTTTTGAGATAAAAAATGAAAAAATTTAGTTATTCATGAATTTTTTTTGCAAGTGTCGTCTGCTTTTCATGTTAGGTAAAGGGTTATCAAATGAATGCCCATAAGAAAATTTAACGGAAACATGAAACGGTTGTCAAACTCAACTGATGATAAAATTTCGGAGAAAAAAGTCTGGGATAATAAATACGTTACCGGACGTTTAGTTGGCGGGTACGGTATCACGCGAGGCTCAGCGAGAACAATAGTAGACTCGGCTAAAGCCGCGCCTAAGATTGTTCCCACTTCGTCTCATGTGACACCGTATCGGTCAGCTAAAATTCCCACAACTTAATATTACCACAGTGTTGGGGATTTATGTCTTATACCTTATATTCCTTACATTGTTAATGACAATGTGAATACAACTGCCACATGGAACTATGGTAAGTTAAGACATTAGAGGCGGCATTCTGATTTTCAGAAATCAGAAACCATTCTTCACACACACTTACATAACATATACTCCCATACCTAGAAACATGTACCCACCCACACACTTCAGCTTTCTATCGCCTCTGTGCTGAAGACATTAAAACTGGTTTACTGGTGGTGTGAAGAAACGGAAGAGACATGTGGGTGCGGAATAATTCATAGTTAGTGACTTGGTCCGGTATAATGACCCTTTCGGAAGACATCTTAAATGTAGAGACAGAATCGAATACAAAAAATCATAAACATCTGACAGCAATTTATTATGACAACCCCCTCGGGTGCTTCCCATGTACTTCACTAACGGAAGTATCTCGCAACTTCCCATTCCTTGTGCATATTAAGTGAACTCCGGATATAAAAAGGGATGTTATTTACTGTCTAGACTCCTTATCTTGGGGGGATCCATTTACTTAGGATAATGGCTTCCTAAAGCACTAATGCGAAATGTCCAATTATGAAGAACAACATAATTCAAATGAACTTCTATACCTTGTTATTAAGTGTTATTAGCATGCCAAATACAAGCCAAGTCGTAAGTTAATAACACTATTTCGACACTTAGTTCCACCTCACTCCTAGTAAATACGGAAAACTCAAATCGAGCACACCCACAAATGTGATTCTTTCAAATGTCCAAATTACATTTCGAATGGGATCCTGCACATCTCTGGGAGATAACTTCTCGAAATGCATTAAGATCTTAGAGATCGCGGTTGAGATATTATACTCACCCATGACTGTTCGAGTGGGGGGGGGGGGGGGGGGGGGTAAATCTAACCGGAAAGAGGAGCTATTTATATGAGACCCGGGACAATGGCGAGGGCCTGACTTCTATAACTGTCCCGAGATTTCCAAATACCAGCATAAACAGTCATGATTGGAAAAGTTTTCACACACTTAATCCTTCGAATGGAATGGTGTCGCTTTTGTATACGCGTACAGTGATATGGGTCAGTACAATATCAATATACAGGGAGGATAAAATAATAACTGCAGTCTGCAGCCGTGATCAATGCCCCGTGCATAGACCTCTTATAATGAGACAAAAATGGGAAGAAATTATGCCTTGACCGAAAAATCGGTCTTACGGGTTCAAAGGGTTTAATCCTATGCACACTGATGTCAAAATACCAAAATTTCAATAGCAATTTTCCGCCACAATGCACGTTGGAATTAACCAATTCGATCCTGTTTGACAGTGGTCATTGAGCTCTGCCAACAAAGATTGAATTGATTAAATTCAAAGATGCAGTATGGGAAAAGCACTTAACCCTTTACCCAACGTAACGGCCAAAACCGGCCAGCGCTATTCACGAAATCGCCAATTAATTTTCATTATATTTTCATTTTTTGTCTCAAAAACATAGGTTATGACCCCTCGTTGGAACGAGCTCGGTGAGCTCGTTCCAACGAGGGGTCATAACCTATGTTTTTGAGACAAAAAATGAAAAAAATCAGTCATTCAAGAATTCTTTTTGCAAGTGTCGTCTGCTTTTCATGTTAGGTAAAGGGTTAATAGTTTAAAAATTCAATATCAGTGTGCAGATGATCAAAGGGGAAAAAAGTCACCTCTACAACCAAAAATGTATCTTCTGAACAGTATGATTTCAGTCAAAACATATTAATTAATCGGATTCGGCAAGAAAATGTCATGTACATACCGGAAGGGTGTGTTCTCAAAACGTCGAAAAACTAAAATTCACACCTCGGTAAGTTTGTTTTGATAGTAATTATAGTTTATATCTAATTAGTGGTCACTCGTGAGATGTTTCTGCGTTCAGAGATCAATCAGAGATACAGACGGTGGGTTTTCTGTGCTCGGTGAACAGAATTTACTGAGTTGTGTAAGATATATACAGTCCGTGGAGAGTGGATTGTAACCAAATCACCCGGGGAGTAGAGTTATCACTCATATTATCCCTTTCAAATTCTGTTCACGTGGACAAAAATACAAGCAATGTTTCAGAAAAGGAACTTCGAGAATGACCTGGAGGTCCATTGGCTGGAACTTTGTTTGTGCTTGTTATGCTTTGCAACAAATTTGCAATTATTGCTTGGATGGAATCGCCACTCTGCAGGTGATTTAGTGATAATGCACTCCCCACGTACTGTATATACGTACAAGTCATTAGTATCCATATCAGTTTTCAGACGATAATAAGAGGTAAAAATTGGGGAGCAAACAATGATGTGCTTCTCAAGCTTTTCAAAAATCATTCCAATGTCAGTGAGAATTACACAACAGACACCCATGGTTATTCCCCACGGTTATAGACCCTTCCCGCAAAACACCCGATCCTAATCAGATATAGACTGCAGTCTTAAGCCTATTGTTCCCTTGTGCACACCAGTACAGATTTTCATTTTTTCGATGTTTTGAGAAACAGCCACTTTAGTGCAGATGAATAAGTTTAAAATCAAGGTGCTATCATTTAGATTCCATACACATTTCGTATACCAAGTGCCATTCGCAGCCTCATAACTGTATTCAAATATTGGGAGGGGAAGAGGCTCATGATTGTCCGACCGTGACTTGAATTTGCACAGCGGTACAGAAACACAGAAATCTTAACGTTTCGGTGAGCTGTTTACACAAAAAGTGTACAAATACCGTAATTAAATGCAGACTGCCACGGTTTTTATCGCGGCTTTGCAGATTGGCGTGACTAATTTCTATAGGTCTGGTCCAACGTAGGGTACCAGTCACCAAACAACCAACCACCCGTGACAGTTTTATGCCTATATGCAGGGGATATAAGCAAGCCAGTTATCGAACAACAGCAATATACCGAACTACTGCCTGATGTGAGTGGTGATCGAGGGGATAAGTAATGTGCGTGATAGCTGAGTAAATAAGTGCACCGGTCTCTCGTGTCAGAGGTCCCGGGATCGATTCCCAGTCGGGGAAAGTTCTCGACGAATCCTATCGTGTGGGAGTGTAAAATGGCTATCCTTTGTGCGGAAAGAGACATATTCCGTGCAGGCTAAAGACCCCTTTCATAGTACTCGAGAAGACCAAGAAGTTGCCGCTAGGAAAGTCATTCGGCGTACCTACGCCATTGGGCCAAGGAGAGGTGTTAATATAAGTTGTATAACTTGCTCACCCATCCTTGTAAAATGAATATGCTTAAAACCCTTTACCCAACGCAGACGATTTCAAAATTTATTATTTTAAATATCACTTTTTAAATTGTTCCAAAAAATTTCAACAAAACCATATCATATGATCCCTCTTTGGAACGAGCTCGACGAGCCCGTTCCAAAGAGGGGGTCACATGATATGGTTCTGTTGACATTTTTCGAAAAATAATATTTTTTCAGCTGCTGAATTTGCACATTACTCGGGCGGATGCGGGCGATTCGTTGGGTAAAGGGTTACAAATACTACTGCAAGCCTAAAACACATTTTACTGGGGTGGTTGGAGGTTGACACAATTGGCAAGGGTATCCTTTCGATGGCATCAGATGACAAAAAACAGCTGTGGCCATATGGTGGTCCATGAACGTTTCAGTTATCGGACGATAGTGCACTACTCAACTTCCACCCGACGAGACAAATGCTTTATTTGTACCCTTAGGACCAGCGTATCTTTTTGTAACCGTAATGTATTATATAATTCAATTTCGACAAACCTGCAACAGTTCTGTGAGCCGTTACTGTCACTACACGTGCATAACGGCAAGAGATCCTTTTTTGGTCACATCAAAGCAAAAATGCTCACTACCTTTCCTCTCTAAAGTACACTTCTCTTTCAGCACAGTTATAGTTTATTTTACTTTAACGGTACTTGTAATAAAAATGAGCACTCAGAAAGGCCCCGTTGTTTTAGTCTTTTTCGATAAGATGATAGTTTATGCGAGGTAAACATGCTCGGACAAAAAAAAAAATCCAAACTGAAACGAAGAATTAATATGGCGACAAACTTGTCGAACTGTTTATATGGGCTGCCGATGTAAAAAATGATGGGCCAATTAACATCTAAAGACCTGAAAACGAATCCAACTGTTCGGGATGTTACATAACAGGTGCTCTGGCACAGACGGTCCAGATGACAGTGAGCAGGGAGAGAGTCTCAAAATCTAGCCAGTTGTTTCTAGTTAAGTGTCGTTTGTCTGGACTGGCATACGACATACGATTAGAAACACCTACTAGGTCATAAGTCTCAAGCAGTATGTGATGTTCAACAGATTCACCTTTTATTTTCAAGCTTGTTCAAGTTAATATGCAAAACTTCTCGCAAGTTCTCTATTTCCATAAATGAATACATTTGGGATAGAAAATCTCACCAGATAGGAGTCTCGCGTTGGAAACGCGCATCTAGGTCCGCTGGTGGTGCGAGAAATATATAATCCACTCGTCCGTACACTACCTATAGTTACTGCAAAATTAATATCTCAAATGCCGTGAAGTGAGGTGTCAAACATTCTTCTATGGCTACTCACCAATACCGCCATAGTTTTTCCATCATTCTTAGCTCCTCGGAAAAGGAGAGTCTCAGGTTTTCCAAATTCTTACCATGCCTGTTTCAAACGAGGAGCTGGATTTCGAAGTGACAATTTTACAAACACGAAATGAAACCCGAATGGACTTGGCTCTGAACACTCTTGTCAAACACTGTTTTTTTTGTTTGAAAATGCTTTGCTCAACCAAACCCATGAAGCTAAGCTTCCAAACATCTTCGTAAAGTTCTTGAAAGCGATTCTCAGAGAAGTTGAATTTAGAGCTTTGTCATTTTAACATATCAATACGACATTTCCAATTTCCAAAAGTTATAATGGTTATATAATTTATTTTTTTTGTTTACATTTCAGAAGCACATTCATTTTTTAAATATGTATTGTTAAAACAATAATACATTGTCCTGCCGCTGATTTGTAACGGTTATAAGATGAGAAGGCCTCCATCACCCCTTTGCTCCCCTCACTCCTTCTATCCCTCTGTCTATTCTCGGCTCCCACCGGTCAGAGACGAACTATCTGAAGAAGTTCCATACTTTCATATTATCAATTTCACAAAGAAGGAAAGTAACCATTTTTTCTATAACTCACAGTACCCTAATATCTTTCATTCTCCTACCCAAATTTCTCATGATACTCCATAACTCATTATTTTCTAAAATTGTATTTTCTAGTTAATAGTTATGACTTTAAATGGGCTAAAATGAACCATTAGCATTTTCAAAGATCTGGCAATTTGCCAGTTGGCTTATTGCCATATCTTTTAAAATGTTAATGATTCATTTTAGTCAGTTATATTAATAGGTAGAAAATACAATTCTAGAAAATACAATTGTAGAAGATTTATAGTATTGCCGCCTGGTCTAGTTAACGCGACTGAATATGGCCGCCCATATCAATTGTCTGTTGTAATGGTCTGTATTTATTAGATATGAATTCCTTTCCCAGAACTGCCGTACCATATGTCACTTCCGTACCATTATTATCAAGTTTGGTAGATATCATTTCAAACTCGGTTGATATGACGCCGAGCATGAAGGTGTGGTTTGAAGCTGCATTTTAGTATGGTGAGGAATTAATGCTGGCAATAAGTAAAAATTAAGTGGATGAAGAGAAGAAATAAAAGAGTGATACAGAAAAGTCAACGCAAACGAAGATTCAGGGTCGTAAGCGGTGATTCGTCGGTGCAGGAGAAGAGATATTTCAGCTATCAGAACATCAAGGCTTTCGGAGTGGGGAAGCCGAGACGTTCGGATAGCTGAACTAGAACACTTCGGACTGTGAAACATTAACGCTGTCAGAAAACTTTATTTATTTATTTATTTATTTATTTATTTATTTATTTATTTATTTATTGGGGTTTAACGACAATTTCGACAGCCAGGGTCACCTCGTGTCGGACTGTTTTACGGGTGGAGGAAGCCGGAGTACCCGGAGAGTACCACCAAACAACAACGAGCAGCTGATGGACTCTCCAACTTACTAACTCCATACAAGCAGGGTTAGCGTTGGTTGAAGACAAGTGCACCATAGACGTGCAATATGCCTTAGTACACAGCGCCACGGTACCCCCCAAGTGGGCAATCAGGTTTAAGTGCCATGTCCATAGACACAACGTAGTTACCTCTACTCTAGCGGGGATCGAACCGTGGACTTTTCAGTTTGAAGTCAAATTCCGCAACCATTGAGACACCACGCTTCCGTCCTTCATTATACATGCCGAATGTTATGTAGATGGAATAACCGAATGATTTCTTATTCCTGAATGAAACTAAAATATAAATCACTAATAAAAGTGTGTGGCAGTTAATAACAGGAACGGCGGATAATACTGACAGGCTGAACATTTCATACTAGCGTGTAATACAGATATTAATGTATGCTTGGAATTCACCTAGCAAATATATCTGATTTCTGTGTCTCAAACACGAGGACGATTGTAAGAGGTTTACGATGACAGAAAGGTGCGTTTTTGAAATTCGGAGCTCTTTGGTGGCAATTTTTCGCCAGTACCTTGAAATTTCGGTCAAGAACCTGATAAAAGTACATTACACGGAAGGGAAGGACAGAAGGGAAACCCTTCATTCAGTCACTGACCATCTCTTAACACTATCCCATATTATAGAATCTGCGAAAGCCAAAAAGAAAAAGATGTTTATGGCCTTTCTGGATGTGAAAAAGTCATATGATAGAGTTTGGAGGGAGGGCATGTGGCGAAAGCTTGAGGCCTTGGGTCTGGGTGATGCGTTTGTTGGAATTCTGAAAGCATTATATAAAGATGTACGAAGTGATCTTAGCCTGGGTAACAAAACAACGAAACGTGTGCCGATGGAGCTATCCTTTGGCAATTATTTAACACTATACATCAAAGACTGGGGTGAGGAACGCCTGCATAGCGACGAGGGTGTAGCAATTGGAGGCCTGAAGATCCCAGGGCTATTTTTCGCAGATGATGTGGTACTAGTGTCAGAAAACGAAGGGGCGGGGGTTGGGGGAGGGGTAGAGAAAATGCTGGTAATTGTTGGGAGATATGGGGACAAATGAAGACTCGAAATATATGAAATCAAAAGCAAAGTTATACCCGCTGGCCGTAAAGTGGAACTTACTCGAAAGTGGAGAGTGGGAGAGTTCTGTATACCGGACGGTAGCAAAAAACTTCTTAGTGCAGGAGAGATATGTGACTTCGAGTATTTATGGGTAAATATAAACATTACGAGAAAAGACATCTACCGAAACCGCATGAATTAACTAACTGTGAAGGGGAGGCGAATCCTTAATCAAATGAAACTTATAGGGAGAAACAGTTTCGATAAAGTTTTCATGAGTGTACCAAGTATAACATATGGTACGGAAGTGATACCTCTAAACCAAAGATAGATAGATAGATAGATAGATAGATAGACAGATAGTTTATTGCAAAAGCACCAAAAATAAGGCAGATTGCATGTTACACAACTAATAGTACAGAACAATAATGTTAAGTCTTGAAGATACTGAATTAATAATTGGTTATTTACATGTTATGTGGCGGATTTATACAAGTTGTCATTCCATTAAGTAGCCACAGTATTTCTTCTGCTCTTAAAGAATTGAAGGATCATATTACAGATGCTATTATATAATGGTGGGATTTCATTGTTCATAAGAAAGATAAATTTCTCCGAACTGCCATGTTGACGAAATTCGGGTATTTTCTACTTATTTTGCCAAATGAATAAGTTCGGAGCCCTTCATATTCCTTACACTCCATGACAAAGTGATATCCAGTTTCAATATCGCCCACATTACATAAACGACATAGCCTTTCTTTTACAGGCAAGGGTGGCTGGCTGTGCCTCCCTTTTTTAATCATCAGATAGTGGTTGCTCATGCGCATCCGCGTGAACAAGTTCTTCGCTTCAACAGATGTTGTGTACGGCAAATAATTTTCTAAGTTGAACGTTTCTTTAAACTTTCTATAGGTCCGTAATTTGTTTTTTCCGACTTTTTTTCTCATCATTAAATATATCCGTAATGAAGGTATTAAAATGTTTACTTTTAAAGCTTCTGTGGATTTTGCCCAAATTCAAAAAAACTTTGACTTGGTACTTGTCCCCGGGGGTATAATAATAATAACACTTTGGCCAGCCGCTGATTTGTCGCAGTTCTCGGACGAGAAGGCCATGGTTACCCCTGTACTCCCAACTGCCTCCCTATTCCCACGCTTCTCCTCTCCTCCCAACACTCGGAGACGAACTGCTTGATGATATCCCTTGTCCCATTCTTCCCAATCTCTCCGATTAGCATATTAACCCTCTCCTTTGAGTCTCCCCCTAACCACATGTCCTTCATTCTCCCATCACACTTCCCCATTATACTCCCAGTGAATCTCATTCTTTTAGGCTGATACTTTGGGCATTCTAGAAGAAAGTGTTCCAGGGTCTCCACCATGTCCAAGTTACACATCTGGCACTCCCTTTCACCGTCTTTCCCAATTTTTCCCCTCAGCTCCAGGGATCGCGACCTCAGCTTGAACAACAGTGACCCCCCAAAGGTGCCATCAAGGTACTCTTCAAAACCTGGCTTCTCTTTATCACGCAGGCCACCCAAAGACCTCTTTGATTTGACCCCCTCTCGCCAATTACGGTTACAATCCTCCATGACCCTTTTTCTGACGATTTTTTTCCCCTGGTTTGCCCCAACGTCCAGGTCCGAGATCTCAAATGAGTAGTTCTCTACTAGCTCCCTCACTTGGACCATCCACCCCGTTTTGATATTTGAGTTGAAAATTCTCAGGAACATTACTTTACATCATCGGCTGTCGGGGAAATTTACCAAATAATTAAGATAACCGAGCTTCAACAGGTCTATCCTGTCCTTGATCCTCATCCACCCAAGCTCACCCCTGATTGCTTCTAGCGCTGCGGCATTACTCGACCCCGTTATCCATCGGCCTGCATCGTTCTGCAGGATTTCCAGGCTCTTTACGGCCGGCTGATTTAGGGGTACCACTTCCGTACCGTATGTTATACTTGGCAGCCCCACCATTTCCCAAATGGTTTTCCCCACGAAAACCTTATTGAAACTGTTTCTCCCTATAAGTTTCATTTGGTTAAGGATTCGCTTCCCCTTCAGAATCAATTTATTTGTGTGGTTCCGGTAGATGCCTCTTCCTGTAATGTTTATATTTACCCCCAAATACTCGTAATCACCTGTCTCTCCCACACTGAGAAGTTTGCTGCTCCCTTCCGGAATGCTGAACTCACCCACTCTCCACCTTCGAGTGGGGTCCACTTTGCGGCCCACAGGTATAATTTTGCTCTTGCTTTCATTAAGTTCGAGTCTCCATTTGCTCCCATATTTCCCAACAATTTCCAGCATTTTCGTTAGCCCCTCTTCGCTTTCTGTCACTAGAACCATATCGTCTGCAAAAAATAGCCCTGGGATCTTCAAGTCCCCAACTGCTACCCCCTCCTCGCTACGCAGGAGTTCATCTCCTAAACTTTTGATGTACAATGCAAACAGGATCGGCGAAAGGATACACCCCTGTTTTAGGCCTGTCTCCATAGGCACACGTTTTGTTGTAATGTTCCCCAGGCTAAGTTCACTCTGTACATCTTTATATAATGCTTTCATAATTCCAACAAACTCGCCTCCTAAGCCCATAGCCTCCAGCTTGCACCACATACCTTCCCTCCATACTCTATGGTATGCCTTTTTGATATCCAAAAAGGCCATAAACATCTTTTTCTTTTTTGCTTTCGCGGATTCTATCATTTGGGATAGTGTGAAAAGATGGTCAGTAACTCTCCTTCCCTTCCTGAAGCCATTCTGGATTTCTCCCAAAAAACCCTTCTCCTCAATCACCTCCTCTAGTCTCCCATACATAACTTTACAGAAAACCTTTCCAATGTTGCTATTGACAGAGATCCCTCGATAGTTATCCAAAACGTCTTTTTCCCCCTTTTTGTGAATAAATGTCACTTTACTTTCTCTCCGCTCCTTTGGGACCTCTTGATTTTCTATGGCCAGATTGAATAGGGCAGTTAGGCTTTTCACAAGTTCCTCTCCCCTGTTTTTGATAAACTCGTTAGAAATTTCATCCACTCCTCCCGCTTTTCCATCCCTTAATTTTGATATCACCTTTCGCACCTCCTCCGTTTTAATTTCGCTGCACACGAAGCTCGATAGGTTTTCCTCGACCTGATTCGGACACTCTGGTGGGCCCCCATGCCCCATCGCTTATCGTTTACCCTTTCCCAGTGCTTGACTAGTTCTGATGCGACTTGATCTTGCTCGTCTGTAACTCTGCCATCTACTTTAATACTCTGTGGGTTACTTCCTTTGTTACGTTTATTCACCCATTTCCAAAATACGTTCGAACTCGACCCCCCTGTCGTTCTTATCGTCCTAATAAGACTGCTATTTCGTACTCTCCGATTATCGTCTTTAATCTTATTTACTTCATCTCGTGCTTGGTGGTATTCTTCCTTAGCAAATGTGGCCTCATTGCTTTCCGCCCCCTTAAGTTTTCTACTTCTCCTGTATGCAGCACATTTAGCTTTTCTTCCCTTAATGGCCCTTTTCGGTTCTTCGTTCACTCTGTACCCAAGTTCCCGTGTTGGCACCCTGACCTTTCCTACACTTTCCTTTCCTGCCTCCATCAGGCTCGCAACTATGACGTCGGTCAGCTTCTGGACACTGCCCCTCTTGGGTACGGTTGCAAACTTTGGTTTCAGTTTTTCATTGAACTTCGCCCAGTCAGCATCTTTTTTGAGTTCCCAAATCTCCTTAGAGCTTCCTTTGCTTTTTACTAGAATTTTGGCCCTGATCGTCACTGTAATCAAGTTGTGATCACTATCCACCTCCATTTTACCCTCATCATCCACTTCTACCCCTATCACCTCCCTCCATAAATTAATATCTGTGAGGATGTAGTCGATTATTGATTTTCTGTCGTTCCTCTCCCAGGTCCATTTCCCCTTACACCTCGCGTCCCTGTTCAGAATCTTCAGACCGAGCTCGTTTGTGAAGTTCAACAGCTTCCTTCCATTCCTGTTGACTTTATTGTCCCCACCCTCTATGCCTTCTTCATCATTACCTATGTGGCCATTAAAGTCACCCATCAGAATTATACCGAGCCCCTTGTTTTGTAATTCGGTGATATTTGACCTCAGTGTTGAGTATATCGAATCATTCCATTCGGGTTTGCTTCCCTCCACCGCACAATTCACAACCCCAAGGGCAATACTTTTGTTTTTCAGACTGATCCTTACCCATCCAATTTCTTTCGATACCTCAGCCGGGGTGCTGATGTTTTCCAGGTCTGTGATCAGCGATGGTTTTAAATCCTCTTTAATGTACATGCCTACCCCTCCCCCTTTTTTCTGGCCTTCCGTTCGCCCTACACCTATCCATACGTACCCCCTTACTTGGTCTACCCGCTCCTCGTGTCTTACCCACGTTTCGCTTAAGCCCATGACGTCAAACTCCTCTGCCTCAATCAATGTAGCAATTTCACTTACTTTCCGGTGGAGACCCTGGATGTTGCTATAACCCACTTTCAGGGTGTCAAGGTTCATTGGCTTCCTCCTACTGGTCCCTTTATTATCTAGTCCCTGTATGTTTGTATATCCCACTTTGTGTACCTGTTCTTTCCTTGGGAAGCTATTCCTATTGATTTGGATTTTTGGTTACCTTTTCCTTATTCCTCTTTTCCCATTTTTTACACCTATGGTTCGTGACACAATTTCTGTGATTATTCCCCCCTTCACTGACCACCCTCCCCTCCCTATACCAAAAAGGCTCCACCACCTGCAACATATTTCTATATGCGTTGCAATCAACTGTAATATCACGATACTTTGCTATCATTGAATCTGGCATTGTATACTTTTCAGATTCAATACTAGATTCAGTAAGTAGTAATGAAGATGAGTCCACATATAATTTTATTATATAACGTCCAAGCTCGGCTCTGGCTGCGTGATTGGACGATTTTGTATTCACACCAAGTAGGAGTTTGCAGAATTTGAGACGTACTTGTTCGCACGGCGCCACGTCGCCTGGAATATTACTGTGTTCAGACGCCTATATCTCACTGCCATAGAGCAAAATTGGCTTCATGAGGGAATCGAGCAATTCCATGAAAATCGTTACCGGAGGGGTACACTTCCTCTTGAAAGTATTATGTAGACTGTATAGGACTTTTGCTCCTCTGGTTGTCAATACTGTTGCTCAGCATTCAGTTTCCCGTCACTTGTGAAGCACAGGCCTGGATATGTGTATTGGCAAGCGTAACTAATTTTATCTGCACCTAAATAGAGATTTGCCAGGGTTGTAAATTTGCGTGAGTAAAATATCATATCTTTTGTCTTATCAACATTGACAGCGAGTTTATTATTGGCAGAATATTCCTCCAATTTGTTTAATGCTACCTGCAGACCATGCTCATTGTCCGATACTAGTACAAAATCGTCTGCAAAATGTAAGTGGTTAAATGTAGTATTATTTAATTTGACCGAGAAACACTTCTCATTGAAAATTTGACCAATATCGTCAATGAAAATTTTAAATAAAGTCCGGCGAGATCACACAGTCCTGTCTGACGCCGATTGTTGATAACTGTGGGGTCTTATCCCGTGTTTGGTTCTTATTTGGTAATAGCTAGAGTCATATAATGAATGTAGAACTCGTAACATATTACTATGAATGCCCACTCTTAAGTTGTTTAAACAATATATTCCTATCCACTGTATCAAAGGCTTTTTAAAATCAACAAAAACGGCATATAGAGGTCTTTTTGCCTTTTTGTATTTATTTATGGCTGTTTTCAATATGTGGGCACTGTCGATCGTACTACGGCCCTGACGAAAGCCAAACTGGTTATCACTGATTATGGAATTATCCTCGAGAAAGACGTTAATTCTTTCATTTAAAATTTTATTAAATAATTTGCCTAGGGCATTGCGTACGGCTATGGCTCTATAGTTATTCGGATCATATATCTGTCTCCTTTTTTATATATGGTTGTTAATATGGAATTTATTCCAAGTATGAGGATACTGATTTGACTCAAACATGTGACTCAGAGCTTAGAAACCCTGCAGAACGATGCAGGCCGATGGATAATGGGGTCGAGTGAAGCCACAGCACTAGAGGCAATAAGGGATGAGCTTGGGTGGATGAGGATTAAGGACAGGATAAATTAAATGAGACTCTGGTATCTTAACTATTTAGTAAATCTCCCCGACAGCCGATGGTGTAAATTAATGTTCCCGAATATTTGGAATTCAAACATAAAGACAGGGTGAACAGTCCAAGTGCGAGACTTAATAGAGAACTATTCAATGGAGTACTCGGAGTTAGAAGTGTGCACAAACCCTTGCAAAAAATCGTCAGAGAAATAGTCATGGCGGATTGTAACCTGCATTGGCGAGAGGGGTCAAAACAAAGAGGTCTAAGTGATAAAGAGAAGCCATGTTTTGAAGAGTGTCTTGATGGCACCTTTGATACGTCAAAATGAGGCCGCCGTCACAGGAGCTTAGGAGGAAAACTCGGAAAGACAAAGAAAAGGAGTGTCAAATATGTAATTTAGGCGTCGTGGAGACACTAGCACACTTTCTATTAGAATGTCAAAAATACGAGTCTAAAAGAATAAAATGCACCGGGAGTATGATGGGGAAGTGGGATAGGAGAATAAAGGACACGTGGTTAGCGGGTTACACAAATGAGAGGGTTAGTATGCTTATCAGAGAGATTGGGAAAAATGGGGTTTGGGATGTCATCAAGCAGTTCGTCTCAAGGTATTGGGAGGAGAGAAGAGGTGTGGGGATAAGGAGGCATTTGAAGAACAGAGCTAATAAAGGCCTTCCCACCTGCGAACCACGACAAATCAGCAAAAAACAAACCAAACCAAAGTGTTATTATTATTATTGTCGCAGCGAGCAGATGAATTAAAAGTGTGAAAATTGTTCCGATCTGTCAAGTCACCTTTCTTTGGGTAGGTATTGTTCGACTACAGCAAAACTAGTCAGTCAGAGGTCTCCTTTTTCAGTTTGACCATGTGTGTTAAAAGACATACACGAAATGCACAAACAAGTTCAATCTGATGAGGAATCATAACATATGGTCAGGGACGTGGCGACAGGGGTGAGGGGGGGGGGGGGATTTGCTACTACAGTGTACGCAACATTGAGCTTCATAAGTATGCGTGATGTCAATCGGTATTAGATTTTTATAGTGCGTTTACTTATCATAATAAGAAAAGTCCTCGAGATACACTTCAAGAAAATCACATCATGATTGAGCTTGAGCATTTGTTCAGCACATATTCAGTTCCTAGATTAATACCAAATAATAATAACCTGATAATTCTACCATAAATGTGTTGGAATTTCAGTTACTGGAATCAATATTATGCCCCCTTTCATGACTTCATTTTCAAAAGTTTTCTCGGTAGTAAATTTCCAACTAGGGGAGGGTTCGGGAGGGAGGTTCCCCCTCCCGGTCCCTCCCTCTAGTTGGAAATTCACTACCCTACACCCCCAATCGGAAAGCTCTAGCCACGTCCCTGCCTATGGTTCGGAACATAAAATGCAATTGTGTTGTTTTTGTAAATACAAAAATCAAAATCAGTTCTATAGTTTGCAATTTTGAATCGGTAGGTGTTAACCCTTTACCCAACGTAACGGCCAAAACCGGCCAGCGCTATTCTCAAAAATCGCCAATTAATTTTCAAAATATTTTCATTTTTTGTCTCAAAAACATAGGTTATGACCCCTCGTTGGAACGAGCTCGTCGAGCTCGTTCCAACGAGGGGTCATAACCTATGTTTTTGAGACAAAAAATGAAAAAAATTAATTATTCAAGAATTTTTTTTGCAAGTGTCGTCTGCTTTTCATGTTAGGTAAAGGGTTAAAGTATTTGGAAGTTTTATTAATTATAGACAGAAATGAAGAAAAAAATCAGAAAATACTGAGAATAATGTTACATTCATTGAGACACTGTCTCAATTGTCTATTACAGAACAATACACGGGGTAATTACTGTCATTTCAGCACATTCCGGCAATGTTTTGCAAACCCACGTAAACCAATTGCCATTTTTCTCTGAATGTCAGTTTGAGATGAAGTTAATTTGGTTGTCATATCCAAAAGAAAAATCTATTATGCACCTCTCTAATAGCACTTGAGTGTTCTTCAACAATCTGCCCAGGGGGCAATAACAATGGTCTGAAAAAAATAAATTGCTTTAAAGGGAAAATTATGTCTGTGGGTAATGGAATGCTAATCGGTGACCAAAAGTGTCTTCAGGTTCATGGAGTTCTTACAAATGTTTCTGGTGTTTTGTATTTCCACGTATGTTTAACCTCCTGAACCCTGATGGTATCTCCCACGCCAGTGTCATCAGTTAGAAGAGTCTATATTCGTAACTTTGGGGAAAACCAGTTGGTTTTGGTCTTTCACACAAACTCACAGAGCAAATATATAGTTATGAATTCAGGTCGCATCTCAATTCTGTAGCGGTAAAATGGTCTTTCGGGTTCAAAAGGTTAACTCTTTACCCATCCTAACAGAAATATACTTCCAACAATATTCACAAAAAAGTGATTTCAAATTCTATTATTTTTTACATTTTTGCTTAGAAAACATAGCTTATATTACCTCGTTGAAACGAACTCATCAATGAGGGGGATAAGATGAATTTTTGAGGCGAAAAAATAAAGTTTTGTTGAAATTTGAGAAATGTTTTGCAAAATGTCATCTGCTATTCATGTGAGTTGAAGTGTTAACCCTTTACCCAACGTAACGGCCAAAACCGGCCAGCGCTATTCTCAAAAATCGCCAATAAATTTTCATTATATTTTCATTTTTGTCTCAAAAACAAAGGTTATGACCCCTCGTTGGAACGAGCTCGTCGAGCTCGTTCCAACGAGGGGTCATAACCTATGTTTATGAGACAAAAAATGAAAAAAATTAGTTATTCAAGAATTTTGTTTGCAAGTGTCGTCTGCTTTTCATGTTAGGTAAAGGGTTAACACGCGATAATACAATGACTGAAATAGAAAATAATTGCCCATTTGTCTATTCTTTATTTCCGTCACCTTTTTCTCTTTCTACACCATGTTAGCAGGAGGTATAATCCACCATGTGTTTAGTGGATGTACTTTCCTTTCACCATTTATCAAAAGACAGTCACGTACTGCAACAAACAATAAATTATCCGTGCTTTTGCTTTTTATTATACTTCCAGACAGGGGCGAAGCTAGTGGGATGCAAGGGAGGCGAACCGCCTCCTATGACAGTCTACGTTGGAAATTTTCAATGGCCGTCGGAAAAAAAATTCTGACCTACAGAGCCTAGTCGTACAGATCTCCATTTCCGATAGATTCCCCGATCGTTCGACAATATTCCGAATCTATCGGAAATGAACATCGGCACGACATTATATTCCTCTTCTGCATTACAGTCTAGCTACAAAACACCCGATTCCTCTCTCATTCTCAGAGGCACCGAAAAAACACCTCATCTTAACCATGCCTTATCGAGCTGCTAGAAAAGCCTGATATCATAAGCCAAGATACTCTTGAATCGTTATCAGAGGTTTGTCGTCTAAAAATTTTCTCGGGGAAGGTCCTCCGAACCCCCACCAATGGGAGGGGGCAACGCGCCTAGGTGGGGAAGAGTATGGGAGAGCGTCGTCACCTGAGGGGCGATCCCATTCCATACTCTCCCCCAGGCCACACCTCGATGCTACGCACCTCGGGTATGTCTCTGGCATACAGCTGCCACTTCGCCCCTCCCCCCCCCCCTATGTCGAGTGATTTTAACGCGTTCTCATGATAGTTGAAGCCAGGTATGGATCATTCTCTTCGAAACGAGATATGGATCATCTTCTCAAGGAATAAAATGAACGCCTCAAAAAATGTGACTTCAACAATGGAAAAGCGATACATTTTTCCACAAAGATTTCTTTCCGGATCGTTTTGTGGATGTTGTGCCTCTGTGAATCGATTTTTAAATTTAGCCTGATCAGTTTTATTCGGCCAGTATGAAAAGAAAACTGATATAGTAGTGTCCTAAAAATAGAAAACGTGTAGTGCCTGGGTGTAGTGCCTGGCCAGTTCTGTGGATGCAAACTACACGAAATAGGGTATCATCTTTTAGCCAATCAGAATGCAAGGAAGTCACGTGAGATATAATATATCTTGTTATTGTCTCTCTTCGCAGCGTATTCCCACATCGGCCTAACAGGCTAACGCTACCCATAAATAATGATTCAATCAATTAAATGTTCTCTCTAATGCAACAAACTTAAAATAATTACACCAAAGTGGGATCAGGGCGAATGTCGTCACCCCTTGTGAGATACGGAACCATCAGAACTATGTCTTTATAAATAAGTATAGATTAAACATATTTTTATTTGCCATTCAACAATGCAAATCAGGATTTGAGGACAAGTGCTGACCACTTAGAAAATCCTCCGCTCCTGTACAAAGACTCAAAGACTAATAGATTACAAAAGGCAGAACAAAATATAACAATATGTAAACATTATAAAAGAAGTTAACTCAAAGGAGAGAGAGAGAAATAAAGAAAGAGAGAATAAAGAGAGAGAGAGAGAGAGGAGAGAGAGAGAGAGAGAGAGAGAGAGAGAGAGAGAGAGAGAGAGAGAGACGGGTAAAAGCAGATTGAAATCAGAAATTCCAGTGATGATGACCCCCCCCACCCCATCCACAATTTATTCAATTCTAAATTTAGTTTAATGCCGCTAAGGAACGTTCACAGAACATTGTTGAGACCAGTTAATCTTTGCGTGCTCATTCCACGTCCGTACTAACCTAACATCCACCGTGTTGTCCTCACACAGATTGATTGTCAGGTCCCACTGCGAGAGATCACCCACAGTAGAAGTTAGATCACCTGTATAACCTTGGGACACTCAGATTTGCTGGGAGGCGCAGCTAATTCACCAACTGTACATCAAATTTTTGCGAGTCACGAATAAATCTTTGAACAGATAAGAAAACTAATACATTGCTGCTTTAGGGTAATGACGGGCTTCCATACAAAATTAAATCCAATGAATTCCAGTTGGGCGTAAGTTTCGACAAATCATCTATGAGGATACAGCGAATATCAGAATTTAAAGAACACACGAAGAAATAATGTTCTGCATCCTCAACGCCATCGTTACATAAGCAAAATGGAGAATTTGAAATGTAGTTGCGGAACTTGTCACCATTAAGGTCACTACATCCAGTTCGTAATTGTGAGTGAATAATATTGTATTTCCTTTTTCCGGTTGAAAAATATGTTGGAGGCTTATACAAGGGTGGTGAGATGGACTTTTTGAATTCCCCAAGTGACCGACTGTTTCGAACAACCTCCGGTAGGGTATTCCACACTTCAATACACGAAGGGAAAAATGATCGTTTGAAGAGTTCCGTTCGACAGAAATAAGGGACAAAATTAGATGCGTTTCGTAAATTGTATTGGGATATGTCGGCGACACGAGATGGTAAAAGTTCGTGGAGGAAGTTCGGAGCATTCCCAGTGAGAAATTTGTAAAAGTTACACATTTTGTGAACATAGCGCCTGTTTTCCAGACTACTCCAACCAACTTCCAACAAAAGTCGATCCCGTGGCACAGATCTTGTCAACCCGCTCACTATTCGGGCTGCCTCGTAGTGAATATCTTCAATACGATTTAATTGATACTGAGGAGCACCGCTCCACACAGAACTACCATATTCCAAAATCGGTAATATGAATGCATGGTATATTTTTTCAAGAATTTTTCTGTTAAAAGTATACTTCAGTTTTCTTAGTTGGGACAATCTCGAGCAAGTCTTTTTACAAATGTTATCAATGTGATCTGACCAAGACAGGTTTGATTCTAAGGTTAAACCCAAATGTTTGTGAGAATTTCAAAAATCAATTGTTTCGCCATTAAACAAAATATTTAATGACGAGATATTTTTCTTAAGTGTAAATAGGATTGCTTTCGTCTTTTTTGCATTAAACGAAACAAGCCATGTGTTAGCCCATTCGTTTACTTTTTTGAGTTCCTCGTTCATTTTTTGCTTCGACGTTACATGGGTCATTGGACGATTCTATCAGACGCGTGTCATCGGCAAACATGCGAGTAACCGAGTCAATTTTGTCGACGATGTCATTGATATATATAAGAAACAGGAACGGGCCTAGGACCGACCCCTGTGGAACTCCAGCATTGACTTTCCTATAGTTGGAATTGTAACCATTTATTTTTACCCTCTGTTTTCTGTCTTTTAGATTGCTGTGAAACCAGCGGAGCAAAGGACCCGAGATACCGTACTGTTTTAATTTATATATGATTCCTACGTGCCATACTCTATCAAATGCCTTTGAAATATCACAAAAGACACCACATATGTATAAGTTTTTATCCACTGCGTCACAAAGGTTATGATAGATCTCTAATAATTGGTAAACGGTGCTGTTGTTTGGAAGGAAGCCTGACTGTAATATATAAAATAGATTGATGCCTTTAAAATATTTATAGACTTCCTTAAAAACAACCCGCTCCATTATTTTATCAACACAACACAATAAAGAGATAGGTCGATAATTTTGGGGGTCTTGACGATCACTTTTTTTATAAAGAGGGATCACATCAGCACATTTCCACTCCAGAGGAAATTCCGACAACTCCAGTGATTTAGAATAAATCAGAAATAAAGGTCTGCTTACACTAAATTTAGTTTCCTTTAACATTCTATGTCCAATACCATCGTGGCCGCTGCTTTTGTTAGGTTTAAGAGAATTGATAATCTGAATAATGTCTTCCTGAGTAAAAGAAATTTTGCTAAATGATTTCGAACATTTGCGTTTGAAGGGGGGTAGTTGTTTGCTATTCGAGTTCAACATACTATTTTGAATTAATGCCTCGTTTAAAATATTAGCTTTTTCATAGTCGGTTTCAAAAAGTGTGTTACCTGAATCAGTTTTCAGCGTCGGTATTCTTGCATCGGAAGCAAAGTTGTTTTGAAACATCTTAACAATATGCCAAAATTGCCGTTTTCTGATATTGAGGTATCTATTTATTCTAAGCATTGTTTCTTTTTTTCATATTGTTAACTTTGTTTCGGGTAGTTTTATATTTCGCCCATGTGATTGGGTTATTGCCTTTCAGAGCTAATTTACGCAGTCGGTCACGAAGACGAATAGTACTTCTAATAGCGCTATCAAACCATGGCTTATCAGACTTCCTAATTATAACTTTTGTATGTGGAATACATTTTTCTGCAAGTTCCAAAAAGTAGAAACAAAGTTTGACAGAGCATCATTAATGTTCTCCTAACTGCATATTAGTTTCTCCCATTCTATCTCGTTTATAAGGTTATTCAATTTTATTAAATCACCTTTTTTGTAATTCCAGACCTCCGGGTGACAGTTGATTGAATAGGGTGTGCACAGACTACATGAGTGTATACTGCGAGATGGTCGGATAAACCTAATTCCAGCGCGCGTGCCCGAGTGAGCTATCGTAACTGTGTCACTAACAATTATAGGGTCAAGTAGGGTTCGAGATGTCTTTCCTATTCGAGTGGGCTCAGATATAACATTCTTCAAATTGAATAGTGTTATAAGAGACGGTAGCGTACTCCGTTCCACGAGTAGGTCAGAGTTTATATCACCAGTTAAAACAACTGATGGATTTATTTCCATGGCTAATTCTATTTTTTCCTACAAGTTAGTCCAGTAATTTTCACTCGATTCCCTCTCCGATCTGTATGTGACACAAAGGATGAATTTCTGTTTGTTGCCCACTTCAAACCAGAGAATATCATCATCAAACGATAGGTCTTCAATTTGTTTGAAGGTGATGTGATCCGCAAAATACACCGCAATACCCCCGCCGTACTGGTTTCTGTTATGTATAATGGGAACCAAATAGTTTGGGATCAGTATATTACCAATATTGAAGTCATTATCCAAGTGAGTTTCTGTAAAGCAAATCATGTCAAAGTCATCGATCTGATCTACTAGCAGCTTATGCAGTTTATGAGGGATGCTACGGATATTATAGTTTAGAATTGAAATTGTATTTTGATCGGTACTGACAGAACCCGTATGAGCTGGACCGTGTTTTGGATGGACATCACCACAGAGAATAACAATCAACATCATAATAACAATTATAGATGATGAGAGATGGAATATAAGTGGACGGATTTTAAGATGGAGTGTTACATAAGTTTGATGAATGTTGTTTTGTTTCACTGAATTAAGAACGTTGTAGAAAATACCCACTGACTGTCGGTACTGGGTTATGTCAATCTCCATATTTAATACTACGAGAATGTGAAAACCTAAATTCATCAGTCAGCGGGTATTCCGGAGATAGAAATCGGCGGTTTGGGTTTTAGAGCAGCCTTTTCCTTAGAGTGCACTGATGGTCATCACCACTGGAACAAAAATTAAAGAAAAAGTAAACATATGAGTAAACAAAGAAACAAAACTGAAATTTATACATGTACATTTGTGGGTTAACTGTTTGACGCTCGGGGTTTAGGTCAAGATGTGGACTAACTCTGTACAAACTAAACTCATTCCTCAATTAATCACTACCAAAATCGCGATGTGTTGGGAGCTGGTTCGACATGTCATTGTCTTTTAACTATTGAATGCTGATCGGGCTGTTTTTCCAATTGCATTGACAGGATATATTGTCCATGACTCGAAACCGGAACGAATCCGACGAGTCCTTCTCAGCTGCAACAATACAATAACGTTATAATTCCATGTAGTGTGAGGCGATGTCACTTCGACTAGTTTTGATACACAGCATTGTATGCTAATCAAAGCTAGAGAAAACAAGCTAACATTCATCAAACGCCACTGATACAGATCTGATACAAAATTTAATACAAGGGCAGAAATCCCGTTATCTTCCCAGTTGCAATGACATTCAACCTTGAAGTGTGCCGTAATGACGGGTCAGTAGTGCTGACCTAAAATAGACAATGTAACGGGTACCGATTAAACTAATATGCCGTAAAAAGGCGAGAACGGCTTTTCTCACGAAGTATTACATGTTGCGTGCCTTTAGATTTTTTCCACCTAACAGCATTATTAGACGGAAAGTCAAACAGTTGTATTGGTGATCCATGTTTCGTGATACATTTACATGTTTTGATCTGTGCAGGTTCACAAAATGGAGAGATTCACTTGACGATTTAGAAACAAAAAAAAAAACAAAAAAAAAAAAACCCCAACAACAACAGCAACAAAAAAAACAGAATGAGTTGTTACTTGATTGTCACATAGTCAAGGTATCAGTCTTGCTTCGGAGCATCAAGGGATATAATCAAGATCCACTCGAGGTACAATAGTTTACCTTATCAGCCACTAGTCTGATATTCAATTTATGGTGGGGGTGGGGGGGGGGGGGGGGTGATAATTTGTAATTTGCTAAAGCTGATTTAAATTATTTAATATATCCGCATCCCTTGCATCCCACTATTTTTTAAAGTATTCGTTAAATGTTCCATTCATTTACTTTTTCCAAGTACCAGGAGAGGTGTACATATGTTTTACTGCAGTCCGCCTTGGAGTTTTCTTCCTAAGCATGTTGCAGCCAAATCCTTATCAAAACATGCCTACTCTACATTCGTGACCATGAAAATACAATATTTCACTTTAAATTCCAATCACAATTCGGATATTTGTTTGTTTTTTTTTCTGGCGGGTGGGAATTGGCAAAGCTATGATTTAAAATATTTAGTACTTCCGCATCCCCTGCATCGTAATGATTTTCATTCATTAAGTATAACAACATAATTGCCAGTAATATAGATACGGACCCCAACCCCAACCCAATTCTTTCCATGGATGATCATTAGTGTGTCTGTTTAACCCTTTACCTAACATGAAAAGCAGACGACTCTTGCAAAAAAATTCTCTCACAAACATAGGTTATGACCCCTCATTGGAACGAGCTCGACAAGCTCGTACCAATGAGGGGTCATACCTATGTTTTTGAGACAAAAAAATGAAAATTAATTTTGCGATTTTTGGGAACAGCGCTGGCCGGTTTTGCCAGTTACGTTGGGTAAAGGCTTAACCTGAACTGTCGAAGTCTGGATGCCAAATGGGAAAATTTGAAAAACCTTCTTTATGATCTTCTACGTGAATCCAATTTCTTTGACATGATAGGATTAACAAAAATTTTCAATATTAAGGAAAATATCAATAACGAAATTGAAGGTTACCATCCTTAATTACCAGACAGCGCCCACATCCGATGACGGGAAAGGTGTGAGGATGTTTATAATTGAAGACACCCCATACAAAGTGGGCCACGGCCTAAACATATTCATTCCACATGCACTTCAGTCTCTGTTCATAGAAATAACCGCCAACGTAAAAAAACATTATTGAGATCATATACAGGCCTAATTCAGCACCAAAGCTGACGTTGACCTCTTCTTAACAGCCCTCTCTCAAATACTGGAAAAAAAATAAACAAAAGAGCTTTTCCAATGGTCGACTTCAATATTAAATTAATCAACTTAGGTAATCATCTCAAAACAAACACGTCCATAAAACTATATTCCGTTCTCGTCTGTTATCACGAAACGACCATTCTTCAACATTTATTGATCATATATTCTGCAACGACCTTAACCCTAAAATAACTGGAATCGTTGTTGCAGAAGTAAGTGACTATATTGCCACATTCGACACTGACGTGTCTATCAAAAAGTTCTGCAGACTATCAATACTCTACAAAAAAACATTTAACGCACATATCATCAATACTTTTAAAAACTTGTTGTCCGATTGTAATTTCCCAGGTGTGGTGTAATACTTTGTTAGATTGCTTCAGAAACACCTCTGACCTGACTTTCCCGCCTTGGATTACTCCAGTCCTCAGACAATTTATAAAACGTGAAATCTGGATGACGAATGGTGTGTTTGTTGCAATCGCCAATTAAGAAAACTAAATTATATGCAAATAAATTGAAATTCCCTTTTACTCAGAATACACATCGATATAAAGCCTTCTGTGCTATACTTAAGAGAGTTAAACGTGCCCACAAACAGGAAAACTACAATACAGGTCGTAATACACGCGTGGGCAGTGATGTCCACTCATGCGTTTACCGGGTATTACCACTTTATCGGGCGTTCTCTAGTACATTAACAAAGTTTAATAGGGCATTACAAGAACGTAACGCTCTACTTCAAAAAGTCACGTGACGTGTCGGGCCGTTAATGAATTAAAAGTCTCATTAACAGCCCGACACGGCACGTGACTTTTGTTCCTCACTGTCGTACACTCAGAAATAGAAACGGTTTTCGGAAATGGTTTCACCTAGTAAACAATGTGATTTTTATTTCAATTTTAACCCTTTACATAACACGAAAGGCAGACGACACTTGCAAATAACTAATTTTTTTTTCATTTTTGCGTCAAAAACATAGCTTATGACCTCTCATTGGAACGAGCTCGTTGAGCTCGTTCCAATGAGGGCTCATAAGCTATGTTTTTAGACAAAAAAGTGAAATAAATAATGAAAATTGGATGGTGATTTTTGTGAATAGCGTTGGCCGGTTTTGAAAAGGTTTTAAAGGTCATGTAGGTACAAGAGTCAAAACCTTTTCAGAATCCCAGTGGTAATAATAGTAATAACATGACTTTGTCGAGCCTTGTGGTTTATTAACGGTCCAACAGGTGTGAATAACAGCCCGACAGCTTATAAAAGGCCCGAAACTTCGTCTCGGGCCTTTTGTAAGCTATCGGGCTGTTATTCACACCTGTTGGACCGTTAATAAACCACAATGTCCTTCAAAGTCATGTTATTGTCATAATAAAAATAATCATCAGCATAGTATACCTGGTGATTCATTAATTATAATTAACACTTTTATGATTATTTCTATAATCGAATCTCATGGCTCTTGAAGTTGCAGATATTTCACCTCCTTACAATTGTACAAAGTACCAGTCTCCATTCAAGTATTCAAGTAATGTATGGAAAGGCGACTCGTCTGTTTGGGCAAATTAATCTAAAAGCACTGAATATTCCAGAACGGATTTCAAAATAGTTTCGGAAGCCGAACCTCCTTGATCTCTTCTTTTATCATCAGGTCTCCTGTACAGGAGACCTGTTGGTCAAAGTAAAGGTAAAGAGGGCACGCTTGACAGGATTTTGAAAACGATGATTCGATTATTTCCGAATCAGCCAAAATCGAATGGAAACGAATCGAATCATGGGGACGATTTGGAATCGAATCGTATTTCGAAGCCTTGCGGGGGCCCTAAAGTATTAGAGGAGGTGTTCATCAGATCCGCCGTCTGGACGCCGCCACACATAGTCGAAACAAAACCACGAAAAATACCTAAGACCTCTTGGGAATGAGAGTCAAAAGAAGACTTCATCCATCACATTAGTTTAAACAATATTTTATTTCATAACTCAGTTTCACATTATTATACAGATAAGAAATAGATTGACATTTCACATATTGGTTGTTATGATATCGGATTCAGCAGCAAGCTAGAAGCTTATGTAAGCTGTTTCCGGTTATGAATTACCCATACAATAGATATGGCTAGAAAGCTGTATGCTTCAAAATCTAATTTTAGTAGCTGAAATAAAATATTAGTGTTAAGAGAGTGAAAGATAAAGGAAAGAGGTGCAAAGGAGAAATTACAAGTAATGATATTCATACTGGAATTAAAGAAAATGGGGAAAAAAGGAATGAACTCACCCAAGGGGAAAAACAATGCTCGGCATTCTACTGACTACTGCAACACTATGGAATACCATGATATGCACATAAGGCAATCACCGAGGACAAAGTATTCATGGAAGCAAGGGGTGGGATGTATCACAGTTTAGAATATTTTTGTTGCAAGAATATATTCGTGTAATCTTTGGAAGATTTCTTTATTAATTTCGCTAGTATACGAAACACAGCCGTTTAATAGAATGTCTACATCAATGAAGTGACTCAACAATTTGATTGTGTTATTTCTTTCTGTCACATAAAAATGACAATCGAAAAGGTAATGCTCGGTTGTTTCATGGGCTCCACATCTACAAAGTGTAGATGTGGAGCCCATGAAACAACCGAGCATTACCTTTTCGATAGTACTCATAAAATTCTCCTAGCGTGAACCAATCCATCACATTGGTTCACGATAGGAGAATTTTATGAGAACTACGACAACCTGAGCAAATAATATAATAATAATCAAGGCCCCAGCCACAGAGAGGGTACACTAGGCACGAGTTCGAGTACATGTCGACGATTAGAAAATTTCTGAATCAGTGCCCCTTGAATCGAAGCATCAGGTGATTTGAATAGAATCGAATTTCGAAAGCTTTGCAGGCCCTACAACCCCGAACCCATGTATATAAAGTATAAATAAACGACTAGAATATACAAATATGGACTTTTGTGGTGGTGAATATGATGTGATATGAACCTAAAAAACTTATATTGACCGAGGCTTTATTAGATTCATATCACATCGTATTTACCACCACAAAAATCCATAACTGTTTTATTATATATACCATCCTAAAAAACCCTTTTCTTCTATTTGTCAATTAAAAGTTAAATTATATGAACCAGAAATACTTTTATGTTAAATAAAAATGTGCTCACCCGAATCATACCGAGCCCACATAGGAAATTTCAACTTATTAGTTTTTTCTAGTAACTTAAAGCATTGTCTGCCAAAAGATGGATCCATTTGTGTCTTAATCTACCTCATCATGCGTCTCGGTGGTGTTGAGCTGCTCAAAGGCTTCACTTTGATGATTTGTCAGTTTTTTATGCAATTCAGTGAGACCATTACACCCTACTCACTAAAATCCCCCCAAACACTTCAGCATTGTTACATGCCCTTCCGTGTCTCAAAGTCTACGTCTACATTCAAAGTATTGACCACACTTGTCCTATTTATTTTGTTTTCCTACCACATGGCCATAAGCTTGTAGCTATCTGGGGACATTGAAACCAACCCTGGTCCCCACTCTCAAAACTCAGTTCACAATCAGAACACTCTATCAATTGTCTACCTCAACATTCAAAGCCTCAAACCAAAACTAGATATTATTCAATGTGAATTCGCTTCTTTTGATATTGTGGCTTTGAGTGAGACCTGGCTGGATCCTAACGATTCCGCATCCGATGTCCAACTAGATGGGTTCCATGAACCATTGAGATTCGACCGCTCTTCAAGGGGAGGCGGTGTTGCCATCTACATTAAAGATGGTATATCGTTTCGACAAAGACGTGATCTCGAAACACCAAATACGGAATGCCTATGGGCTGAGATATTTAAGAAAAAGGGTAGGTCGTTAATAGTCCCCCAGATACATGGGATGCCATATCATCATCTATTGAAAAAGCTAGAGACACGTCAATTGATGACTTAATTGTAACAGGTGATTTCAATGATAACCAAATATTTTCCCCAAGAAGTAGCTTTTCTGGCATAACTAATTATTTTAACCTTAGACAGCTTGTGAGGGAACCAACTTGTTTTACTGAGACATCAGCAACATTGCTTGATCTCTTTGCTGTCAGTGACACAATACACGTGAAAGCATGCGATGTCCTTGAACCAGTTATCCCAGACATGATCCGCTATCACTGTCCAATTTCAATCGAAGTCGAATTCCCAAAACCAAACTCTCCTGCCTTCAAAAGGAGGATATGGCTTTATTCTCAGGGCAATTATGAGGCATTGAACGAGGCTTTCTCCAACACCGACTGGAATTCTGTCTTCGATACTCAATGTCTCGATACTATAGTTTCCAGTCTCACCGCCACAATACTCGATACTGCATCCACACATATACCCAACAAAATCATTACCTCGAGAATAAATCAACCAAAATGGATGCATAATGAAATAAGATTACTAATAAGACAACGTAAACGTCTGTATCGCATTGCTAAACGTACGAATTTCCCACATGCTTGGGCTAAATATAAACTTAAACGCAACGAAGGTGTTTCGGCTATTAGGAAGGCCAAATACCTGTATCTCTCAAAAGTCCAGTCCACATTGAGGAGCAATGTCACCCCAGCATCACGGTGGTGGAAGACTCTTAAAACACTACTCGGTAGCAGCCACGCGACAGGTATCCCCACCCTGGTCCACTTGAACCAAATATACTCCTCAAGTTCTGAGAAAGCTGAAGTGTTTAACGAATACTTTAGTTCTATCTCGTCAGTTGATGACTCGACTGCCTCCCTCCCGGACGCACCACCCCGTGTTTCGCATGTTATTGATAACATTATTTTACACTGCAGTGAAGTATATGCCGCAATGAAGTCGATAAAAGTGTTTAAAGCGTCTGGTCCTGATCAAATAAGCCCACGTCTCCTAAAAGAATGTAAATCCTCTCTCTGCGAACCACTCTCAATTTTATTTAATATACTACTGAATAATTCGTACTTCCCGTCACTATGGAAAAAAGCTAATGTCACCCCAATTCTAAAAAAACAGCCGTCTAACGCAGTGACCAATTATTGTCCGATATCACTTATCAGCTGTGTTGGTAAAATATTTGAAAAATGTGTATTTAAACGCTTATGGCAGTTTTTGAGCGAAAATAATGTTCTCAGCCAATTTCAATCAGGTTTTACACCAAGAGATTCAACTGTCCTCCAACTAACTGATATCTATGACGAATTCTGTCGGGCTCTTGACGAAAGTAAAGAAGTTAGGGTTGTCTTCTGTGATGTCAGTAAGGCCTTTGACAAGGTATGGCATGCGGGCCTAATCTACAAGCTGGAGAGTATTGGCGTCTCAGGGGAACTTCTGCAGTTTTTGAAATCATATCTTGCGGATAGATCGCAGCGGGTTGTGATAGCTTCGGCGGAATCTTCATGGAGGCCCATCAATGCTGGTGTTCCCCAGGGGTCAATACTTGGGCCCCTGCTGTTCCTGATATACATAAACGATATAACCAGAAATTTACTAAGTAGTATACGCCTCTTTGCTGACGATACTTCCTATATTTAATTATTGAGAACCCGGAGCAAGCCTCTATCATAATCAATCAGGATTTGACCACAATCGAGCATTGGGCCAAAACTTGGTTGGTTGAGTTCAATCCCAACAAAACAGAGAGTATGTTAATATCGCCTAAATGCAACCCCAACTCCCACCCACCCTTATATTTAGTTGACTCGGCGATTGCGGAAGTTTCCAACCATAAACACTTAGGCCTCATACTAAATAATACATGCACATGGAACGATCACATTGACCATATCTGCTCCAAAGCCTGGTCACGTATTGACCTGCTGAGGAGGCACACATTTAGTCTCGATCGCAGTGTCTTAGAAAAGATATATTTTGCCTTTATAAGGCCACTTCTTGAATATGCGGATACTGTCTGGGATAATTGTTCTGTGACTAATGTCGCTGAACTTGAAAAAATACAGATTGCAGCTGCAAGAATAATCACAGGAGCCACATCGAGTGCTAGTAAGTCTCTGCTATACACGGAAACACGTTGGAACTCACTGCAAGAAAGACGCCGCAAACATAAATTAATTCAGTATTTTAAAATGTATCATCATATGTGTCCCCCATACATCTCAAATAAAGTTCCCAGACTCGTCTCCATGACGAATTCACCACTTAGTCTCCGATCTAGCCAGAACCACCTACTTCCTTTCTGTCGAACGCAATTGTATCAGTCCTCTTCTATCCCAAGCGTCACTGACCAGTGGAATAATTTGCCCATACCTGTCCGCGAGAATTCATCGTTGACTAACTTTAAAACTTTCCTGAGTAATGGTAACCAAAGACCCCCTAGGTTTTACAACAATGCGAAATCTCGCAGGGCCCAAACATACCACTGTAGGCTGCGGTTACACTGTAGTAACCTGAACTCACACCTCTACGAAAATCACTAATACCTACCCCGTCGTGTCAGTGTGGCGAGCGTGAAACTACTGATCACTTTCTCCTTCATTGTCCACTGTTCTCGAACGCTCGTAACAACTCGATTAATTTACTCCCATTTAGAGTGGATACATCCATACTCTTGTTTGGATCCGAATTCTTAAACAGTGAGGACAACTGCCTTATTCTTGACGTAGTACATGACTTCATTTTATCCAGCAAACGATTTCAGTAAATCTTCACTCAACATTATATCTCGTTCGTGGATATCCCAGCTTTGGAGCTCTGTTTCCTCTGTATGGTATCATATCATATATATAATTAATCAAGTGACCAATGCCTCAAGGAATACACTTACCAGCCTTTCGCAGTTCAACACCACCGAAACTCCCAACTCATAACATGCCCATCTCTATAGTAATGATCTAAAAACTAAGTCTCCGCCCTTTTACTCTCTCCAGTCCATGCATTCAACCTGGCTCTTGTAATTTTTCTCCATTATTTTCTTCATTCTGCTATCAGTGTTTCGTACTTTCACAACTTTATTCAATCTTTTTTATTTCCATTTGCTATTTAAACAATCTCACATATCGTTGCCTGGTGGCCGAGGTCGCTTCACCGCCCCGTCTCTGGATGCCATTCGTCTGAGAGGGTATGTGTGCCTTATCTTTTAGGGTTAATTTAATCTACAATAGTAGCAATCTCGTCCTAATTAAAACACAACGGGGGCGAGGTGTTTTCGGCATCCATGCGACGATGTGTGAGTTCTTCGACTGATATTACACCACCTACAGGAGTATCTTTAACCTACCAGGGAGACGACTTACATAAGCTGTAAGCTTTCTGTCGGATCCCCTCTCAAACTTTAACTTGTCTGCTCGCTACTTGTATACAATAGTATTGCTTGCTGTTCACATTTTGTTTACTTCCATTAACTGTTATTGAATATTGTATACATATCAAATTATTTAATAAATATTGTTTAAACTAAAATAGTTATGATCTGGGGAATAACATAAAAATAAACAATGTTATAGAGATTAGTCAATTGAAATAGAACTAGAGAGGGGATTTCCAAAAGCTATATTTAAAAAGCTGATATTCATTGGAAAAGCGGTGTATGGATTTTTGAGTACCAGTCACGTGTATAAGATCCAGCCAATGGAAATGTGGTTATTCATAAAGTATACAATAATAGAAATTGGTGGAAGGGATTTACAGGAAAGTTAGCGTCCCTTAATTTTCTTAAGTTGTCAGTAAATTTAGCACTAAGGGTATATGAGAATTTAATATAAAAATTGAAATTTCGAAATGTTAGCGAAGTTGTATCATCGATGTGTGCATTGTTCCACAAACCTCAGGCATTTCCCCCGACGTAGTATAAGAATACAGACAGAAGCTGGTTTTGAACAATTTTCCCAATCAGTTTGAACGTTTCTCTATTATTACCACTTTAGCGCACGTTCTCTTGTACATTAACAAAGTATAATTGGGCATTACAAGAGCCCAACGCTCTGCTTCAAAAAGTCACCTGGCGTGTCAGGCCGTTAATGGATTAAACATCTCATTAACAGCCCGACACTTCACGTGACGTTTGTTCCTCGCTGTCGTACACTCGGAAATGGAAAAGTTTTCCGGAAATGGTTTCAACTAGTAAACAATGTCATCTTTTTTTAAATGTTCAGCAATGCTAGCTCATAAGAACAATCAGCTGTATATAGTAAGTAAGTCTGTATACATTTTAAGCCTTTATCTCTGACTTAAAAGCGGTAAATATTGGGTCTGTTTTTAAGTTTTTCGAACATCGTTGCAGTTGAAAGCGCGTCTGTGCTAATTACATGATAATCATGTGACATCAGTTTCTTCGACAACAGACGATACTATGATCTGTCAAAATTGAAAACGTTAAAAATGTCATGTAGGTACAGGCCCAAAACGTTTTCAGAATACCAGTGGCAATAATAGTAATAAAAATGACTTACTCGAGCCTTGTGGTTTATTAACGACCCAACAGGTGTGAATAACAGCCCTTCAGCTTATTAACGGCCCTCGACTTCGTCTCTTGCCTTTTATAAGCTGTCCGGCTGTTATTCACACCTGTTGGGCCGTTAATAAACCACAATGCCCTCCAAAGTCATGTTATTGTTATATTATACTCTGTTTAAATCCATTTAACAATAAGAAAAGGGCGCTTTGATGTTCTGCAAATTTCTTTTCTGTTCATTATATCAACAGCGTGCGCATCGTGACATATGATACAGACACTATTAGTTCCATTTATATACAAGTCTAGGAGATATAGACAGAACGCGATGTGTGTTTGAATCGGTGGGTGTTTTACAGAACGAGCTGGAATGGCGTAATCATATTTCCCTCGAGCCTACGGCTCTCGCGAAATATGACTACGCCATTCCAACTCGTTATGTAAAACACCCACCGCTTCAAGCACACATCGCGTTCTGTGTTTATTACACATCCCATGCATTAAAATTCATTTAAATAAACAAATTTTAATTCCAATGTTTAAACCCAAAGGTGAAGAGTCCGTTTGTTTTGATTGAAGCTGTACTGATCAAATGAATCGATAAAAAATCAAAACAACCTTTTCGGAACCAGTGTTTGTTGAAATTCGTATAGCTGTTTCTCTTCGGCTGGTGCCCTTTTACGTCTAACCATTTGGTGGCTATTACTGTTAGTAAAAATATAAGTACAAATATGTGCAGATTTGCAAAATAGCCGCGAGAAACGTTTTTAAAAGAAGTTCGAAGCATGTCAAGATGTATGAAATTTACCGAAATAAAGTTGACCAATTTAGATATAACGGGATCCACAAAACGAGACGGCACGGGACTGGGTTAATGTTCTGGTTGGAAATGATTGTTTTTTTTTTTTAAATATCTCATTTTTGTTTCACTAATTTTTTTGTGAAACGACTTTATTTTGCTTTGGACGTTTTCATTTTCACACTATGCGACAGACGGTCGATAATTGAATAACGAACTTTGGAAACTTTTCGAAGCGAAACTAATGACTCGATGGGAAAGGAACAAGTATGAACGGTGCTGGGAAAAAAGTGCCGGCTTGTACATCACCCGTTGAATACAGAATCATTTATTTCATAGCGGCCAGTCCGTTAAATACAAGGGTTTAAAGTTGAATGGATGTGTAATAAAAGATTTTATCCCTTAAATGTCTATTTATTCGAACAATAAAAGCCTTGGATAAATCTTTTCTTTATTCACCTAGTAGGGTGATACATTTTCTTTGTATGTTTAACACTGACAGAATTTATTCCTACAGTAGAGACGGACCTGTTGACCTCTGACCTCCTGCGCATTCGTGTAGTATAATTTAACAGTTCAAACTTTAAACCTGTTTGAAAGTATTACACAATGCCAGTAGAAAACACCACACACTGTTCATTTAATAAAGTATTTTTGCAAGTTTAGCTCAGGTTTGTAGGGGAATTATTTTTAGACAGAAATGTATCACTGCGCCTTTTTTATTTTGGGCAATTTTACTTGTCTTCGAATTGGACATATGTGCTCCTCACTTCTCAGTGTTTTGTAGCGAGTAACATCACGATTTCGCCGTGACTGCCCTGTAAAAGATTTATGGTATAAACAAAATAAACGTATAGTGTTTTCAAATAAAAATTTATTCTACTCGTAGAATTAAGAATGAAACCGACTCGCCAGAGGCTCGTCGGTTTCATTCTTAATCCTACTCGCAGAATGTTTTTTTACTTGAAAACACTATACGTTTATTCTATATTACTAATTTTATTCCTGGGAAGAATAAAAACTTGCAAGTCAGTGTAAAAACACATTCGCTAAACAAAGAGCCAAAGTCGACAGTTTCTTTGTTTCTTCTAGTTAGCTTGCCATAAAAAGCCAAGTTTCATTTGTATCTTTTAATAAACGAAAACAACAGAAAGCTCCGAGAGCTGTCTGTTGTTTTCGTTTATTAAAAGTAACAAAAGGAAACTTGGCTTTTTATGGCAAGCTAACTAGAAGAAACAAAGAAACTAAAGTGTACTGTGTGACATTCGATAAGTTATGACCGATAATATTTCAGTTTAGTATTATGAATGCAATGTTGAGTTTGACCCACTGATCTATAGAATAACGACTAATATCGCAACATCTTCTTGCAAACATGAATCTCATCAAGATAAAAATAGAAGGTAATTAGCCCAACAGATAATAGTGGCAACATGCAAAATTCGCTAGTTATGCTGCAGCATCATATTTGCCTTGAAAATGACATAAATCAAAATGGCTTACAATGTTGGTAGATTGCACAATCTATAGGCCAAATCTTGATAAATATTTGTTACGCAAATCTGGATTGACATCTTCTTTTCGACCTGCTGGTATTCTGTTCATATTCTTTTGGCCGTGTGTTTGTATCGAAAGCAGGAAGTCAATCCTAGTCGTACCTTACCACTGGTTTAACCCTTTACCCAACGCAGACGATATCAAAATTTATTATTTTAAATATCATTTTTTTAAATTTTTCAAACAATTTCAACAAAACCATATCATGTGACCGCTCGTTGGAACGAGCTCGACGAGCTCGTTCCAACGAGGAGTCACATGATATGGTTTTGTTGAATTTTTTTGAAATATAATATTTTTTCAACTGCTGAATTTGCATATTACGCGGGCGGATGCGGGCGATTCGTTAGGTAAAGGGTTAAGATAAAATACTGACGTCTTCCTTTATGGAAATAGACCACCCCGTGCTGAACTGAAATGTATTGCAAATCATTCGGGAGACGGGGGGGGGGGGGGGGGGGGGGGAGGGCTTTTCGATTCAAACAAGTGTTAGAAACCTGCTAATTAAGTGAAGTGTGTTCAGCACGCATAAAATGCTGTTGGGGTTACCTTTTTTAAATTTTGTCATTTATTTATTTATTATATTAGATGTGTGAATAAAGGTATATTCACCTGGCACTGAAAGGTCGGGGGTCTTTTCGATCAGTCGTAGTTGCCAATGGACGTCTGCATTATAAACACGGAGAAATGCATTCAGCTGGTGGATTGTCACGTCTATGACAACTGACTGAAGACAGAAAGCCGTTGTGCCGCCAACCAAGAGCGTGAAAGAGGCAAATAAGCTAAGAACAACTAAAACAAACGTATTCTTGTGCTCAAAAGGACTGTAGGATTAAATTACTTCGAATCCGTCTCATCCGATTGCTGCCACTTGTTTAACTTACTTTTTGATCACATAACTTGTTATTATGCAAAACTGTACGCCCTCTAGCTTGGAAATTTTAACAGAATACAGTTATATCAAATCGAAACTTACAGGGCTTATAAACAGGAAAAAACAATGTATCGAATTACTGAGCAAGACTATCATTTCGTTTGGATGGATTCCTGCCTTAATGGAGTGGAATATTATCCATGATATTTCCCCGACAACTTAGTCCAAATGACCATAATTATCACGAACTGGCTCCAACGGCGTTTTCTGGAAAACGGAAACCACAGGTTTACGTATCCGGATGGACAAACATTCATTTGTAAGGGATTCAGAACAGGAATTTTCGTTTCTGCAACAAAATGTGGGAGTCAGCTGGAAATGTTACTGACCTATTTCTGAGAGTGGGCGAAAAGGTGTGGTCCAAATAGTCGAGAGGTACGGGACCGCTAAAGCCCGAAAAGTCTGTAATTAATTCTCTTATACAAAAGTAACATGGACTATAATGATATTGTTCCAAAATATCTGGATACATTTGACAACATTGTCGAGAGATGAGGTTAACTTTTAGACTAAGGTATACGATCAACCTTAGGCACAGTCGGAACTCAGACTGCCTTTCAAACGTAGGGGCGATCGCATGTTTCTCAACCTTACCCCAGCCCTCCGCGTCTGACTTGAAGATTGTTCTTACTCCTTAAGAGGTACTCTGACTCGAAGCATTAAAAGATAATCGAAGATCATTTCACCAGGAATAATTTATTCTCAAAAGAATTGAAAGATTATGAATGTGTGATGGGCGTGTTAAGCTGTATGAAGTGCGTACATACAAATCATAACACGCCCACGCAACATTATTACTCTGATAAAGCGACAGGTAATTCATTTCAATTATTATAATTTACTTCAGAGGTTTTGCTTGTATTATAATGTACCCTTACGGAGCCGAAGTCTCTGCCTGATACTAACTAATGGCCCACCTACACTCTGAAATCAGTTGGGTTAAAAATCAACCCAAATCAACTGGGCTGAGAGAACATGAACCCAACTGGGTTCATATTCACTCAACCTGGTTGATTTGAGTTGATTTTAAACGCAACTGATTTCAGGGTGAACGATAATTTCAGTCTAACTGCACCGTTGGACACGCCAATAATATTTTATTTGACAAATGGGCGGGAAAAAGCAAAAACATTCATACGATTAGAAAATTATTCATCAAGTTAGGAAAAACTCACCTCGACTAATTATATGGAAGCAAACTGTATATCAGAGAAGAAAATTAAATTATATGTATATGAAGAAAAGATAGATAATTACTGTCAGTAATTCCAGAAACTACAGAAACACATTATCTTTGAAAGTCGTTAAAACAACAGTCCATAAGTGCGGAGCTTGAGTCGTCTCGTTGTTCATAAAGGTGTCTCGTTAACCGTCGCCGTGTCTTAAAATTTTATCCCTTCATAAGAAATTATCTGACCTTTCTTTGAACACGCACAGGTTTGTCGTGTTTCTGACCACTCTCGAACTGCAACAAGTCTGCCAATTATCTTCCCAATTTAATTGATGTTGTCGCAAAGGCTGAAGCATTATTAATTTGATCACAATTAAAAAAAATATCTTATATTTCCAAATATTCTTTTTCAGATATAAAAATTTACATCTAAATTCATATTTTGATATTTACATACCACGAAGACCTCTTTAAGGCACCTCTTAAATCCCCAAGCATCGATAGTTTCTTTATTTTTGCGTTGATGTTACGTCTTCAATGCTCTTGGTGTTATTCGTGCATATGTCACAGAGTATGAATTAGAAACGTGCTTTTTGACATAGGTTCAAATGTATCAAGGGACCCGGACGAACAAGTGATTTAGAAAGCGTGCATGGTCTTGAAGAATAAAACATCTCAACTATAAAATAAGAAAATGGAGGAATAACTGAACACAACACTCAACGGATCAACCCCTAAATACGTATTTCAGACATTAACAAAGTTCGAACAAGTTCCTTAACATACAATCAAACCTCCAGACTTTTAGGCAGAGGAAGCGTATCCGGAAGGGGTCACGGGGGAGGTGGGGGGGGGGGGGATAAAAACCAGAGACTGCGTAAATCTGTCAATGTAATGCACTCTTGTAAGATAGTATGTGTAAATTTAAAAAAACTTAATTGCAATCAGCCAATGAATTCCACTTTTGGGACGTTCGGTTCATTTCTCCCACTTCAAAATCCTCAACAAAAGGATTGCTTTTGGGTTGGGCGATGCTTAAAGAAGAAGAAATTGAGCTTATCATTACCAGACCTTGGCATTTACACCTAAAGAGGAAGACTTGTGGACGTTTATACATTTGCTGACACACAATTATAACATGCGGCCTGGAAGAAAAAGTCCATCTCACCTGTTCTCAAAGTATAGCTTTAAATAAATTAATGATGCCCCCTCTTCTCCATCACACACTTAACCTCCTCCACATCCTTGTTAAGGCCTGAGAATCAAGGAAATATTATTTCTGTTGATGGAGTTTTACAAATCGTGCCTTGGGTGCATCTTAGGTGCCATCTGCAGTGCTTCAGCACTGCAACTGGCGCCTTGATTCACGAAAGAGGCGAAATTTTCTCGAACCTTGGGCCGAACCCTCGTAGGTGTTAGTCGTCTAGGAAATTTGTGCTCCCTTACTTTTATTGAGCTCACGCCGTCTCTGCGTGTAAGTCAGGGTGCAGTGCAGCTGAATTCTGAAGTAATCAAATTCCTTTTAGGATCAAAATACTCCATATCGTGATAAATATATTGCTCAAAGAAGTTTTGAACCTCCCCAGTTTGCCCAACTTTTCAGAAAGTATATTTGACCAAACGTTTTATCAAATGTGAGACATGAATCACAGTAATTCACAGGAAAATGTTAATTTTGAAGTTATCTACCTACACCCTTGACCACCATAGCGAAATCATGTTTGTAACTAGGCTGGTAGTAGAGTTTATAAATTCACAAAATAATTAGCAATATGTATTGGAAGAGATCTCCTTGTATCTCATCGTTAGATCTGTTCATTATGCGATTTTTATACATTTTAAACACATCCGTATAACGCCACGGGGTAGAATATTATCTGTTCACGAGAGAAACTGGGACCTCGGGCATTATCAAACTAGGGTGCACGCTGGAATGTGCTAGAGGGGTGGCTTGAAAATGTGGTGTAACATTTTTTGCCCAGAATGGAACCAAACTGGTCAGAATCAAGTTTGTACTCCTATTCGCAATATGAGGCAGAGGCTCCTAGCGTGTTTAAAGGTCAGAGGTGAAGAAACACGATACTGACTTGTCAAAATGTATTTTTGAATTTTGACCACTTCAGCACGTGGCGGGATATTCTTCAATAAATGTGTCAGAAATGATAGTTCATTTGTCAATAAATGAATTAGTTTTCGTGTTGAGTAGTCTTTCATCGGTGTCATCCTGGTTGTCCCACTTTCTAATTTTAGGAGGTAAAGAGAGTGGGACAGACGGGATTTTGTTAATTAGTTTTCCGGTGTAACAGGAATGGAAGTCCGTAGGAAAATTAGTCCCTCTGGACTATTATTCCGCAGAATTATAGTCCTAGGTCTAACATTCCTAGGAATAGTAGTCCGCCGGACTACTATTCCTAGAAATGTTAGACCTAGAACTATAATTCCGCGGAATAATAGTCCAGAGGGACTAACGTTCCTACGGACTTCCATTCCTTTTACACCGGCGGCTGGATCAAACATTTTCTCTTATAGTTTGTTTCACGTATTTTGCTGCTTCATTGATGAAAAGAACAAGAAGTTGGTATTTGTTATACAGCATCGATAAACTATACTAGATATTTTTGTTCATCAAAACACTGATCAATTTACAAGATATTTTTGTGCATCAAAACAGTGACTTATTATTAAATTTAAATGTTGAAAGTAGACGCCTATTCTGTAATGTTGGTTTCGCCATTCAACAATCTCTCGTCCCATGAGTTCCAATGAGTTCTATGTGCCAGTAGGAACACATTGGAACTCAAGTGAAGCTCTGTTTCATGACCTACAGTCTACCATGAATGTTTCTTTATCTCCTCCTCTTTGCTGGAGGGGGTCCACCTGCTCTAAGGTACATTTGCGTGACTTCATTGTGTGCCTGGATTTCTTTGAGGTGGTCAATTAAATGGAAAATGTTTGCATGTGCGGTTCGTATTTATTTTAATTTTGTTGTGCCAGCCTTCCAGATATACTATCACAATTGCTAATCACGACAAGTAAACACTCATAAAAATACTGATAGTTGTTTTAATCAGGATCGATGAGCAGCGGTGAGTTATGTTCAAATTATGATAACGACTATAACTATTTTCAAACCCAACAGTGGTGGGAGAGTCGGGGCATCAACTAAAATTCGAAAGTGGGACAAACGGGATTAAACCCTTTCATTCTAGTTACAATTTTGGTCATTAACACAGGGAGGGAAAACAATTCACAAGACATAATGTATGGGGGAATATTACCGACGATCTGATGCCACATAAATACTTTCTTTTTTATGCACTTTTCCCTTAAGCGTTTCATGACATGATGAAAAGGGTCAATTTTATAGTTAGGAAGATCGAGAAAGCGCCGATGAGAGGAATTATGAAACACTTTCTAATTGAATGCTGGAGATTAGGAGGGAGAGTGGGGGAGAAGTAGCCCGGTGGGGGGGGGGGGGGGGGGGCTCCTCGTTAGAGGACCGCGACAAATCATCGGAAGGCCAAAGAATTATTATTTCATCTGTATTTTGAGAATATTTTTTTTAATTTCTTATTATAAGAAAGGAACCAATTCAGCTATTATCATGAAAACTGACCCCTTCGCCCAGAGGTTGAGATTTCAAGAAAAATAATCTTCAAGGGAGTCATATCACGAGGGTGGGTCCTAATAATTGAGTGGTGTTTTTTCGGTCGTTTTGTGTCCAAAAGGTCAATTGTTCAAATGAACCAAAATGACTTCAGATCATTTTGTAAAGGTGAGGTGCTGTGTGGCGGCACCAATTACAATGGCTAATCTTTGATTGCAGGAGCAAAGGGTTGTACATATATTTGTAGTTCAAGATAGTAACCACACTTTCAAATGCTGATCAGTCTGTGATCGTGCTGTGAGATCTGTTACGATCCTTATGTCAGATCGAAAAGGTTCTATCCCCAAATCCCTGTCTACCAAACAAGTGTTACATGGATAAATATCAGTTGATTCAGTTATTCATCCAATAGGGTATTGCGCATAATAATTTAGTTGATACAGTTAAAACTAGAAGTCCTGTCATGAGATGCGCACAAATAGCACGTCGATCTGCGCGTTAATCTACGAGTTATGACCATAGTAAGGCTATCAAATTATATGCATATGGCCGGTGCAAAAGCAATGTTTCAGCCAATGGACCTCCCGGTAACCCGGAGGTCCATTGGCAGAAACATTGCCTGTGTTTGCTATGAGTAACCAGGAGAACCTGCCGTGCTTTGGATGCCATTCGATATGGCAACTGGGCGCAATTAAGCCTAGATAAGCGCACAGTTCGTAACAGGACTTCTAGGTTTAACTGTTTAAGCACAAAAAATATATACTTTAATTAAAAACAAACCCTCACCCCACCCCCACACAAAAAAAAATAGTAATAAAAATAAAGATTACACACTTCTTACATTGTTTACTTTATTCTTGAGTCAGATGTATTGAACTGAACTTACCTCTTTTGTTCCACCTCACGCCGAAATCTCACGTCCTTGAACATTTCATGCCAATTACCATTTGTCCAGACCACAACATTATCCTTTCTACACTAATCAAAAAGAATACAAAGTTCTCTTGCCGGCAGTTATCTTGAATGTCGATGGCATCAGTTGATGTATCAATCGAGACTTTCATTAAATTAGAGTCTATAACCTTAATGTGTTCTGTTCGTTGTCTGACCCTACTTGATAGCACTCGCAGTTTTGCGACTGATAATGTTCTGAAATTTTCGTACACGTTTCTACGGCTATCGTTGACCTGATGCATTTGTTGCCGAAATATTCAGACTTTAAGTCAATTCTTCCATTTTTCGCTCAACTCTTGAGTCCATTTCAGCTTTTGATCTATTCGTTATACATCAACGAATTTCTCTCGTCAAACGTTTATTTCGTTCGGGTAGAAGTCATTTGTATTTCAATCTCAATCTTCACAGCTATATTCTGTCTACCATATTGCACCAAAGGTTTGTCGGTCTTAGTCCAATTTACCCCACATCCACTAAATCATACAGTTTTCGTTACGCCTCTCGTCCACTTTCCTAACCTGTTGCCTCGTCCATTCACTTTCACTTTCTGTTCGTGGACTCTCTCTCTCTCCCTCTCAAATCCAGTTAAAACCTCTCATGCCTTACAAAATTTTAGTTAGTCATCATGCCATATGGTAAAGTAGTTCAAACATTTAGCTTTTCCACGAAATTCGGTTGCCAAACCTACTTCCTACCCTGGTAGTAAATTGCAAAATATAGAGGCGCCACATGGAACTAAAACAGGATGACAAACTCGTTTACATACCAAGCAAGTTTTTTTTACAAACTTTCCATCCGTTCCTTCCTTGAGAAAGAGGAAATGTCTTCAGAAATCGGAATTTTGCTTGATAAGAACATTTTCAAATAGTTACATCATCGTATCCTTATGGGTGTTAACACTCTATACCGTGCCACCGTTTTAGTCTGACTTTTACTACACCAAGAATACTTAAGGAATAGTGCATGGCTTGGAGTTGACTACGCCCATATAGTGCCCAGTGAGGTGGTGTAGTTCCCGCCGCGAAGCGGAGGGAACTACACCACCTCACTGGGCACTATATGGGCGCAGTCAACGACAAGACATGCACTAATCCTTATATTATATCGAACACCCATCAAGAAAAACATCTGTCCGATTTGTTAATCTCCTACCAAGGTAGCAGCCCTACCAACCAGCGTTATATAGAAAAAAATACCATGTAGTTTTTAAAAAACATTTTCTTCTTCCAAAACACGGCTAACTTTGATTATTGATATGAGCAGAAGACAGATTTTGAATCGGTCGGCAAGGGTAAAGAAAACATTTCCCCAAACGGAACTGTGCATTCTAGAATCGCGCAACTCGCGAATGAAAACTAAAATTTTCGAAATTTGACAACGCAGTTTGATAATTTTCACACATTTGTCACACATGTACATTACCGAATCAGTACGGGATACAAACTCCGAAGATTCAATTGAATTCCATTATTTATTCGTTTACTGCCCAAAACATACAAATAAATAGCGAAATAAAATGAGCAGCGAAACAAACGATTTTTCATATCCGGACGCGTTCTCATGAAAGTTGTACCCAGGTATGGATCATTCTCTTCGAAACAAGATATGGATCATCTTCTCAAGGAATAAAATGAACGCCTCGAAAAATGTGACTTCAACAATGGAAAAGCGATACATTTTTCCACAATGACTTCTTTCCGGGTCGTTTTGTGGATGTTATGCCTCTGTGAATCGATTTTTAAATTTAGCCTGATCAGTTTTATTCGCCCAGTTTGAAAAGAAAACTGATATAGTAGTGTACTAAAAATAGAAAACGTGTAGTGCCTGGGTGTAGTGCCTGCTCAGTTCTGTGGATGCAAACTACACGAAATAGGGCATCATCTTTCAGCCAATCAGAATGCAAGGAAGTCACGTGAGATATAATACTCCATAATATTCTGACACCTTAATGAGGAGAAATGGATAATGTTTCTGCATATTTCATAAAAACGAAAGAAAAAAAAAGAGCCTCTCTGGCCACCGGGGATCCAGGAGTTCCTTTGGTCCATCCAGTATGAACATGGCAATGATGACAATCATTCTCGCTCATATAGGATGACGCAGAACTGTTTTGAAATATTCTCTTCTAAAATCCGTTTGGTAAAAAATCCACCCGAATCAATTGGGTTGAGCGAATATTCACTCAACACAGCTGATTTGGGTTGAGTTTTTGCCCATCTGATTTAGAGTGTGCATGTTATCTGCCTGTCACAATTGGGAATCTACAATGAAAACAATGGAACTCAACAGCACATTTGGCGTATATGCGAACAGTACATGAACAAGAAATTTGGGAGCATCCAGCTCAGGTCAATAGTCCAGAAATTAATTTTGTTTCGATTAAGTTAATAAAGTTCTCTAATTATATGAAAAAAAATGAAAACAAATTATTTGTCACACCTTAGGCAAAGGAGTAAATTTGTATCACAATGATTTTATGTAACTCCCGATATCTCCATAGTTTTAATTTTACAGGAGTTATTTCTTATAATTTAATCATCTGCGACATAGCAATGTGGTGTTATGACAGTATTTGGAATAGCAGAGTCAGCTAAAGACAGTTGGAGCAGTCTTAGTACAAGGGAAAAGAGTGGCAAAATGTATCGTTCGCTGAAGTGGACTGACATCAGTGGTTGGACTATTAACATGGGTGAATTTCATGGTATGGGGAGGGGTGAGTCTCAAAAGAGTGGGGAATGGTGTAGAGGTGTGATCATAGAAGGTAAATTACCACTGAGCTCGAGATTTTAAACTAGTTAAGAAAAGAGTGACGACAGATATCAACAACACAACATTGAAATAGCTTGTTAGAACATTTCAAAAACATTGTGCACAGGTATACTGGTATTAATTTTTTGTTATTTGTGACCATTTATTTATTTATTTATTTGGGTTTAATGACACTTTCAACAGTCACGGTCACTGCATGTCAAACAGTTTTACGAGTGGAGGAAGCCGGAGTACCCGGAGAGAACCACTGAGCAACGGCGTTTAGCTGGCAAACTCCCCGATGTACTAACTCCACACAAGCAGCGTTAGCATTGGTTGAGGATAAGTGCACCATCGACGTGCAGTGCGCCTTAGTACATAGCGCCACCGTACTCCACGTAGGCAATCGGTATTAAGTGCCTTGCCCAAGACACAATGCCATTACCCCTGGCGGGGATCGAACCATGGACCTTTCTGTTTGAAGTCCAACGCCGTAACCACTGAGCCACCGCGCTCCCGTCTTGGTTCACCATTTATAATTATACGGCATTTTAGTTGAACACAGATGGGCACTCGACCTAGCTTTCTAACCTCGAGATACGGAAATTTCAGGCATCCAGGTCCTGATCCATCTTCAATGTGGCTTACACACTGACTGGAACTATTTACACGAACCAGTGTGCATATAATATGCTCATTAAACCTTCTTATGGTTAGAACATTCCGATTTTATTGAGACATACCGGTCACATTTTTCTGATCGGGTGTTTGATGATGCAAAATCAAATCTGGTCATCCAGAGCAAGAACGATAAAAAAAACATGGTGATCGGATTCGTAGTCCGAGACAGTCCAACACAGCTGTTGTGGCCAGAGAACAACAAACTCTGGAAGTCAGATGTTTAAGGGGGTGGTGTCTGAAACTGGGTGGACAAAAATGCAAATTAGGGTGGGTGAGTACCAGAAATGGAGCTGTAAAAAAACACCCTGCGTCTTGCGAATTTGTTAAACACCGAGATATTTGGAGTGGATCAAAACGTTTTTGTGGTGTAAAAAAAGGCTACACCGGTGAATGAACGCTCCTGAGCATGGATCTCGCTCACTAAGAAAAGTAAGATTGTGAGCGTCATAATATTGAAAGTGTTCCACTGTATGTGCGTATTTGTATATATATGGATGTGGCGTATTTGAGAGATAAATCGTCAATTGAGTGCAACAATACACCATCTGCAATGCTTTTAGCATTGCAGATGCTGCATTGTTGCATTCAACTGACGAATTATCATGGTACGTGAACACCAAATCAGACGATTAGGCTCCACGGATTACGAAAATGTCATTATATAATCTGGAACAACTATTACCGATATGAGTATTGCAATATTCTATCCATATTTTTACTTCAATCATAATAACACTAAGCTGACAAAAGCAATTTGCGTGCCGCGGTCATATTTCAAACTGCGTGGTGCAGCTTGCACTGAATACCATTTATTCATTCATTACCCGATGTAATACAAAGGATTTGTTGTTATTTGGAGATTTAAATCCACTTTTAATAATTTTTACTGCTCAAAATTGTCATTTTATGTCAAAAGACTTAAATTGGGACGAGTTAATGGAACTGAAACTGATATTAGGTTTACAGATGTGACATAAATAACATTTTTGACATGCGGATTTAGTGTAAGACAAATTTATTACTCGAAAAACCTCATAAAAACGCTAAATGGATGGACGGTGATCTAAAGAATAGAATTACCCATAAATCCACACAAACTGCTATAACCGTCATTCCATTTGACATTTAAATGGCGGTTATCAACATCATCTTCTCCAGATAGTAATACATCATATTTATAACAGATCGTGGTTGTGGTTCGCCTAATACAGAGTCTTTTGTAATTTTTTCTCACGATGATATGACTGATTTCTTCCACTCAGAGTTTAATTGCAGATTACAGAGACCACTGGACGCTATGTTGAAGATAGAGAGACCGAATCTGAAGGCTGGGTTTGGGTATGCGTGAGAGTGTGTATTTGGGTGGGTGGGTGTGGATTGGGGTATCTGCACAGCTGTTTTAAACATTTCACTCATCCATCAATTCAAGTTGACGATTTCATTTAAAATTTACGACGTGTCAAAGCAAAGTGAACATCAACAGTTTATACATGTCTGGAAGTTCTAACGAAACATTTTTCGAAGGCCTTGCAAAGCTTCTAAATTGGATTAGATTGGAAATCTTCCCGATGAGTCGATTCGATTCGAATCGAGTTCCGCTGATTCTGAAATTTTATAATCTATAAGATATTTTCAAAATCCGAAATTTGTCAAGGTGATAGCTTGAATTTACGATTTTCTTGTTTAAAAATGTGTATATAATATTGATAATCTTTCTCACTCGGGCTAACTATAAAGCGTAAAGATAGGTATATGGCGGACCCCGAAAAACATATTTGTCACGTAAACAGAACAGTACAAATAATTCATAAGCTGCTAATTAAGCATGAATTTTTATGGCCATTAGTGCGCATTTACTGAACGCCGTATAAGTTGTCTGATAAAAGGTTAAAGAAAGAGAGACCAGTGATATCGAGACTCGTCGTGCAGTCATTATCTATGTAATTATGCCCAGTTAATAGGTAATTGTAAAAGAGTACATCCCACAGGTTCTGTCCACACACCCATATTACCCACCAGGCTTGTCACAAATACCAGCATATACCGAAAATACACGACTTTCAAAGAAACGTAAAAGAGAATTTTAAATTAAAATAGATCTATAGCGGCCAAGTTCAAGCAAAGCAATTAAAATGAGAATTAATGTGCTTGCGATAGAATAAGAGTTGGGGTGTGCTCGAAAAATTGCATTCCAGTATGAAGGAGTGTAAGGTTGTGGGTCGTGGGCGACTAGCTGGGGATGCCCCATGCTATAGACTAGAGGAGGTGCCGCATTGGTGCGAAAGTATAGGCACGTTGTAATGTAAGGGGAGCCACCTAGCTCATATTTAGAGCAGGAACAGTCGCGGGTCAAGTCAGTGACCAAATATGAGTGTAGGGTCAGAAGTAGGAAGTATGTTGGTATTTAGATAGATGGTATTACCTGTTGTAGAAGGCAAGCCGTAGGTAGACAGAGTTGGCTTTGCCTGTATGAACATTATTCTGATATAAATGGAGGGGAGCACTTAACCCCATAAGTGGCGACTGCTTGAGTGAAAAGCGTCCAGTCAAGTGACGATATATTAGTGGCCGTGCGACGGCAATGATAGAGTGACATTCCGTCACATGTTAGAGGAAAGGCTTCCGATTAAGTGATAATATGTTAGTATTAGTGGCCATGAAACGGCAGTGATAGATTGTAGTTCCAGTTGTTTGTTCGTGAAAAGGCGACCAGAAACCAAAGACACTACATTGAGCCGAGAGGACCAAACACCTAGACAAGAAAGAAGCTTCCAGTATCAACAGAGAACGCGGACCCGCAAGTGACTCAAAAACTGTGTGGATGGGGTGTGATTGACATTTTATGTTTTATTCAAGTATTTCATGTTAGTCATAAGTTTCTATATTTTTTTTGTATTAAAACTGTTATTTTCCGTGTACCCCTGTTGATTATGCTTTTTGATGAAAAGTCCCTGACCCCTTCAGGAAAAGACGCCCCCAACAAAAACGAAACGGACAGGTTCGATACGGTGAGACATACGTTCACGCACGGAATCAGGGGACTCTCTTGGTGTCTAGGCTGAAGACGCGGCATGAATCTATTTCTCCCATCAACGACAACGCCCGATTCCGACATAATTTCTCTGCTTGAACTCTACTTATAGCATGAGATCTCCGACATGAGACCTGATTATACAAGAAGAGTTCAAGGAGGTTCAGCTATCGAAACTACCTTGATTTCCTTTCTGGAATAATCTACTTTGTGATTGACTTGACCAAAAAGATGAGGCGCCATTGAATACATACAGATTATCATGATAATGTGCATGTCCTGTAATTTGTATTAGATTCTCGGTGGTGTCCAGAATGGGATCGCAACGAGCCGGCTTTGCCGGCGAGTTGTGATCCCATTTTTGGACACCACCGAGAATCTGATACAAATCACAGGACATGCACATTATCATGATAATTCATTTATCTAACAATTCTGTCACATAAACAGATTAAATCTTAACTCTTTACCCAACGTAACGGATAAAAACGGCCAATGCTATTCTAAAAAAAAAAATCGCCAATTAATTTTCATTATTTTTTCATTTTTTGTCTCAAAAACATAGGTTATGACCCCTCGTTGAGGTCATAGCCTATGTTTTTGAGACAAAAAATGAAAAAAATTAGTTATTCGAGAATTTGTTTTGCAAGTGTCGTCTGCTTTTCATGATAGGTAAAGGGTTAAATTATTTTCAAACATTTTGGGACATAATGTTCGGTCGGCCACTGAAACGCTCATAGAATGTATCTATGTGCCAGTTATGATAGCCCGTAGCGCTACCGGAAACGAGTCGTCTATATGATATGGAATCAGAATGAGTCGTCTATATGATACGGAATCGGAACACATTATGTGATACGTACCGTTTCTCGTGGTTTTCAGGCCAAAATCTATATGATTGTTAGATAAAATACTTGAGTGGAGCCTTGCAATATTTACTGTAGGAATTTTAGTAGCGGTGCGATTTAATTCGAGATCCGATTCGAGTCGAAATCTTCTGCCTGATCCGATACGGAATTCGAATCGACCCGATATTTGAATTTCGCGAGATCCTACATTTTGCATTGTTTTCACATGAAATTGTCAACGCACTGACTTTATTGCTATAGTTCAATATTAATGTTATTGTGTAATTCATCGAAAAAATATTGATATCTTTGAAGAAATAGCAGGGCTAAAGCCCCTCCGCACATAATCCCCATTTTTCGCGATGACCAGATTGCCTGTTAAACCCCCTCAAATCAGCATATGAAAATATTACATGAAGAAAAAAGTTGGCAATCGAAGAGCAAGCGACATAAGAAACACCCGATTAGCAAGGCGGGCAAGTAATAATTTAATCCTACTGTGCTACACTTAACCCTTTGCCTAACACGAAACGCAGACGACACTTGCAAACAAAATTTTCAAATAATTCATTTTTTTTAATTTTTTGCGTCAAAAATATAGGTTATGACCCCTCATTGGAACGAGCTCAACGTCTTTGAGACAAAAAATGAAGAAAATAATGAAAATTAAATGGTGATTTTTGTGAATAGCGCTGGCCTGTTTTGGCCGTTACGTTGGGTAAAGGGGTGAAAAATTAGCTTTAGAAATACAGTAATGGTACTACAACCAGCTGCTGGTACTTCTATCGTAAAATATTACGGTGAAAATACTAGTAGTAAACTACATTTGGCTATGCTGACCTTTATTGTTCGATCTTGAGTGAAAACAAAGAACTGATATTTGGCTGTTGATTTATCATACAGAGTAGACCAATTAATATATTTAACACGGCTGCAGGTTAACGATACTAATTATTCTAACATAAAAACATTACCACCAACAGCGAATTAGAAACCCATCACGACTCAATTGCAGTCACCTGAAACCTGTATTTATCTTTTGGGATTCATCATTACAATCTTTTTGGTAATTACCACGAAGGGTGTATTTGACTCTCTTAAGATACGTCCGAGCCTTCCCTCGTTAGATTTGTTTCTTCCGTGGCCTCTAAAGTCAACGAAATGCACATTTTGGTTCTATATTTAACAAAATACCCCACCACATAAATATGCTGAGCTAAAACTGCACAGTGTTCTCAACCGTAGAGTTGCGTAATTCCCAATGGTATTTGTGTATTGTATTCCCACGCTCACAACAAGGCACCTGGGCCACCGGTGATACATATTATTGTGCTGATGCTCTTCAAATAACTAAAGTTCCGCTCAGTTCCCAAGAAACAGGCACAAAACAGCCATCGGAAGCCCGGCACGCAGAGGTCCCCGTGGAAATCACATCACCAAGGCATTCTTTGCCCCGATAACGCGGTCTACACCGAAACTCGCGACGCACCACACCGCCAATGGGTATGCCCCCCTCGGACATTCAATCATCGCAGAACCCCCCCCCCCCCCCCCCAAAAAAAAAAAAAAAAAATGAAAAAAAAAAAATAAAAACTAAAAAATAAAAAATATATAATAAATAAATAAATAAATAAATAAATAAATAAAACCAAAGTGAGTGCCAAAATTTGGCTCAAACATACAAATGTTTATCTGATGCTGCTGAGTAACTTAATCCATAAATTTGCATAAAAAGGAACGAAAATCCATCTTCATGCAAATTGATGGAATACATATTCACCCCTTCGGCACCGAAAATGATAAGTTTTTAAACTAAAAAATCACATCCCCTGACATATATTGCAATATATTATGGATCAGTTGAAGATCAATTGTACAGACCTACGATGAGACTGCAATCAGTATCGTTAGTAGTCATGTCGATTGATGGATACTAGGATGACAGTAAGGACATTAGCGATTACACTCCTGACAATAGGGATTATCGCATTGGACTTCGGTATAATATAAAGATAGAAATTGTGATGTGAGTTTTGTCTTGAACTCTGCTCTATCTGTGATATGTCGTATATTTTGGTTAAAGTTGTTCCAAAGTCTCGGGAAGGCAAATATTGACAATCTGTCTAAAGCTTTTGTCCGAGTTCTACTGATGTGAAGCAGTTGAGATTGCCTAGTATTTAAATTTGAAGAATTGAATGTAAACTGGAGCTAATCGTTAAAGGAGTCAGGAAGATTGCCATCGTTCCAATCAAACACAAAGAAACAGGCCTGAAGTTTGAATAAGCCAGTTGTCTAAAGAATTTTATCTCTTGCAAATAATGGGTCTGTATTGGCATTATACCTTTTATTATTAATAATTCGGAGTGATCGTTTCTGCAGAGTCAAGAGCTTGCTAGCAGCTTGTGAATTTCCCCATAGCTGAATGCCATATACCAAGTGGCAATGCACAAGGGAATAGAAAAGCGTCTTCATTGTGTTGTGTGGTAATATTTTTTTCACTTTATTCAGGGCGTAATTTCCTCTTCCTATTTTAGCGCTAATCCTCGAAATGTGACTGCGATAAGTTAGATTATCGTCGAAACCAATGCCCAAAAATTGTAGGCAATTTTCACCTTCATTAGTTCCTACTCTTTCAATTTTTTCATTATTTATATAAATGTCTAAGCTTGTTTGGATTCTTGTGCGAGATGAAGAACTTAAGATCATCAATTTAGATTTTTTCGCGTTGAGGGCTAAATGGTTAGCGGAGCACCATTCAAATAATTTATCTAATTCATCGTTAAAGTAAGGTATTGACATGTTTGCCTTTGAGGCTGTTGCATATGTAGCAGTATCATCAGCAAACGACAAGACATTTAGCGACGCTGACAAAGATATATCATTTATGTACAATAGGAAGATAATTGGTCCTAATATAGAGCCTTGGGGTACACCACATGTGATATGGGCTAAGTCTAAAATTTTATCACCATATTTCACGAACTGTAACCCGTTAGTCAGGTAGCTTCTAAACCAGTTATTGCTGATGCCCCGGAATCCATATTTTTGCAATTTTGTCAGAGGAATACCGTGGTTTATGGTGTCAAATGCATTAGAGAGGTGAATAAATGTTGCAAGAGTGTCAAGGTGATAGCCAAAAGTTGCGATTTTGTTGTATAAAAGAGTAAATATTTTCGATAATATTTCTGCCTGGGTTAAATGTAAAGCATGAAGATAGGTATGTGACGGACCTTGAAAATAGATTTGTCAAACTCTGTTAATTGGGCATGAAATTTAATGTCCATTATGGCGCACGTGTTCAACGCCACGTGGGCTAAATTATAACAGATCAATAGTAAGAGAGACAATATTCTCTTCTGAATCGTTATCTGGGTAATTAAGACCAGTTACATTGTAATCGTTGGAAACCAGTGCATCACATATGTTCTGGACACACGCCCATATTACGCATCTATCCTGTCTCCGAAATGTCAAAAGATACCACAATGCGAGTCTTGCAAAGGAACTTTAAAGCGAGTGTTAAATTAAGGTAGATCTAAGCGGCCAGTTCAAGAGAAGCGATTAACTGAGAATAAATGTTCTGGCTATCTAAATAAAAATCGGGGGATTTCTCGAAAAATTCATTCCAGCCAATTCCAGTCGGAAGGTGTGTAAGGCTGTGGGTCGTTGCGAGACAGTTGGCCTGAGGGCACTCAGAGAAGGTCTGAATTTTGCCTTGACCGTCGAGGGTCATATGCACCGAGATTGAGAGTCCGCGTATTGACGTAACCCTGTGAGGGTTGTAAGGAACCGATTGTAGTTTGTTAACGGTTGCGAACCGTAGTGGCATAGTAGCCAAAGAAGTAAAAGCTGTAAAGTTGAGGTCTAGAGACCGTATTAAGAGCTTGAGTAAGCGCTTGAATAGCTCGCGAGATAAGATAGTTTTAGGCGGTGCGAGAATTGGTGATGTTGAGAACAATTTGCAGAATATTTTTATGTAAGCTTTGTTAAGTATATATCCGAAGGCGAAGAATAACTTAACTCCGTGAGAGCCAGGCAAGGCGCAAAGTGATCGTGAACTGTGGTAGACGCCGATTGAATTGTGATTGAACTGTGAGAACGCTGATAGAGTCATACAAGCAGAACATTATATGTGTTAAGCCCGACTGACGGTGAAGTTAACCCTGCGAGGAGAAAGCAACGAGAAGTGAATAGACACTTTGTATTCAACACAAACCGTGAGAAGATGAAGATGATGTGAGATCGATCCAGCGGACACAGCTAGCTGTGAGAGACGTCGAGGGCCCTAAAGAATGAACTTTTATTCGCGTAATTAGTGTATTCTTATGGATAATTTTGTGAGTAATTTGTTTCATAGTATATTTCTTCGTACATGTAAATAAATAATCTTTTCAGTGAATTATCGTTGATCACCCTTCTGGCATTGTAAGCCTCAGGCACCTTCAGGAATCCTAAGAGTCCCAAGCGGATAGGGTATTGATAAGGTGGCAAGATTTACGTTCGAACTGGGGTTCAGACGACAGTTCTTCACTTGATAAGAACATAAATTTTCCTCCATCATTCGAACACCAATTTAACCCCGAAATACTGCGACAGAGAGTAATATCTTTACTTTGTCTGTTGTGTTCTTGTCCTATACTTTTAAGTAGTTGCAAGATAGGGTGAATAGTAGAATGCTTAGCTCTAAATCCGTATTGATGTTCGTATAGGATTTCGAATGCTGTCATGTAACTGATCATTCTTTTTGCCATGAGTTTTTCTAAAATTTCGGAGAAGGTAGGCAAAATAATGATGGGTCTGTAGTTGTTCAGTTTGTGCTCATCACCGCCCTTGAAGACACGGATTACTTTCGCAAACTTCATCTTGTCAGGGACTATCCCGCTAATAAGTGAGTTATTTATTAGATGGGATAAGGGTTGGGCCAGAATTCTTATAGATTGTTTCACAATGCTCGTTGTTAGTCCATCACAATCTTCACTCTTCTTGGATTTCATGGATTTAGTCACTTCCATTACTTCGTTTGGAGATGTTGGGGTTATGAAAAAAGTTATTTGGAACATTTATATTCAGGAGTTCCGAAAGTGTTTACTAGGTTTCCTTATTTGTTCACTTGTACACTTTCCTATGTTAACAAAACAATTATTGAACTCATTTGAAATTATAATTGGATCATTTATTTCTTGATTATTGACCAGGGTGAAGAACGACGGCAAGGTGGATACCTTTTTCATCCTGTTTATTGTCTCGTTTAGGATATACCATATTTTTCGTAGATCATTTCTATTATAATATTAGAACGTTTCTTTTCATGTTCTATCGGCCGATAGTACCCGAGTTTGTGTGATTTCTGAAATAAAACCTGAAGCAGCTCGCTGCTTCAGGTTTTATTTCAGAAATCACACAAACTCAGGTACTATGGACCGATAGAACATGAAAAGAAACGTTCTAATTATTTTATTATGCCGAACAAAAGTACGTTCATTGTTATAATGTTAAGCGTTAACCGCAGCATGCCATCAGTCTTGTAACAACAATGTAGTCGAATCCAAAAACATGACGTCATTTCGAACGAATGACGTCTCTTCGAAAATGACTTGTCACAAGTGCCGTCGCTTTGGTAGTTTCTATGTCAACAAATGCCAGTGTTTACAACTGTTCATGTTATAATTCATTGTTAATGCTTGTGTGATAAGTGGTATAAATTAATGGAATATAAATTCATGTTTCTCGGACGACGGCAGTTGATAGAATTAAGCGGAGTGAAGCAATTTATTTTGAACTTGAGGCGGAGGTTCAGTGAGGATGGAGATTACTAAACTTGTGGAAATGTAATTGACTGAAGTCATAACTGAGACTCACATTCAGGATTCACTGAAGTGGTGAACAACACGTGAGTTTTTAATATTTCTGATTCTTTTGAATTCATTGTTTGCAGTTAAAATTGAAAACACACCCACTGAAGATGATATATTTGTTGGTAAGTTTGGGTCTACGGGTGACGAAAAAAGTTAAACGGACACGGAGCCAGTTTGGTGTTGAGAAATTACAATCGACGCTGATCAATGGAAGTGGAGCTTACATTTTCTACGTTCTCTTGTCTCCAGGGAAGAACGTTCCGATAGTACCCGTGTTTTGTCCCAAAACTCCAGTACTATGACTTTTAGAAGGTGTCAAATCAACCAATCACAGCTGATGTTACAAACGTGAGGCATAATAATTTAATTTAGTATCTGTTTGTAATACATAGACTTGCTTTGTTTCTTAATTTTGTTAAATATTCTACAATGTTTGTTTTTATAATTCATGGTATTTAGTTCATTGGGACATTTATGTTTTTTTGTGGTAAAACTCTGCTTTCTTTCTAGACGATGTCAATAGGCACTTTGTCATCCATGGTTGCTGCTTGATAATTTGTCCATTCAATCGGATGCATTTTGTTGGAAAAGATTGTTCATAAATTGGTGTGTAGATGTTGATAAGGTTGTCATATGCTAGGTTTGAACAATTTTCCCCCAAAACCGGGGAGAAGTCGCACTGAGCTAGACGCTGAATACAGACTTCAGTATTTTCAGTGTTTATCAAACGTTTCAAGATAGATCTTGAATTAGCACTTGTTTTATTCTCGATTATTTCAGTATAAAATATGGCAAAATGGTCAGAGACTTCCGAAATAATAATACCAGAAACGTGATTTGATATAATTTTGTTGAAGAATATCTGATCAATTACTGTCGCAGAATGATCTGTTACTCTTGTGGGTTTTGTAATATGGGGCAAAAATCCTTCAGAGATCATTTTGTCAAGGTAGTTGTTTGTTTTGGTATTAGTTCGCAACTTTAATAGATCAATATTGAAATCACCCATTAAATAACAATATTTGTTTTCTTTGTTTAATTTATCTGTAATATCACCTAATTTAGACAGAAATAGGTCAATGTCACCTTTCGGTTGGGTGTTGGGCCTATAGATTATGCCAACTAATTTAGTAGCACCCTTACTTTTGATTTCAATGAAAAGGGACTCTATGACATGCGGAATGAATACGGATAAGTCTTGACGTATTTTGAATGGTAGATCCTGTTTAATGTATACACCCACACCACCCCTACCATCGTCGTCGTCATGTCTTGATTTTTTAACAAGCGGGTGGTACCCAAATAGAGTAAAGGACAAACTTGGGGGGAATTTAAAATAAATTTTTCTGACAACCCTATAACATCAAAGGTATTCGGAGTTTCTTGGATTTCATACAGCAATTCCGTCAACGGATCCCAGCGGGCTTTAAGAGTTTGACAGTTCAAGTGGAAAATTGAAAACGTATCTTTAGTATCGTTTTCGTATTTGGGTAGGGTGGGGGGAGTTCCTTCGATAAATAATACTTACATTCCTGGTATTGGATATCTCTAAAAGGGGAGTCATCTTCAGACTGATCCTGATCAACCATATCGTTATAAATATTAAGGAAGTTATATTCATCTTTTGACTGGACCTCGTCAAGAGTAATGTTACCCACCATTCTTATTCCCGTCATAGCCGCAAAGTCCCCCAGTTGCACAATAGATCATCATGCCCAAGAAGATCTGATCAACAGGATAGGTACTGCGTTCAGTAACGAACAAGAAATCAACAAGAACAAGAAATCAATGGTCTGTAATGTAATTTGTGGCAGTCGATGTGAGGAGAGAAAGAAGAAGAGGAAAACAAACATAAACATATATACAATTTTCATGCCATAAGGAGATTTTGGCATTCTATGGAGTTGGAATGTCGGATAGACGCTCTGCCCTTTGTTCAACATTTGCCTAATCGTCCCCATATAATTAACATTTAGCATTCACGGTAGGTTGGATAAAGGGCAATCAATAATACGAGCAAACCTGGAGATCACTATACACAAGCTAATCCCCAAAACACCACACTTAAATGAACTGATGTGTAAGTAGATGAGTTAATGATCGAGCGATTGAATAAATGAGCGAATGAGTGGATAAACGATGAGAGACATTTAGACTTCAGTCGTTGATTATATTGATCAAATCGTGCCCAATCAACACCACTCCATCCCCTACCCCCACGCACATAGCGCGGAATAAGCTGGACAAGGGGCAATCGAGTATAACGGCAAAATTACGCTATATACAATCTCTTCCAGGGAGCCCTCTTTACAACCTACGCCGGAACGAGCTCCTGGACCTAGCTTCAGTGAAAGGTGTCAAGCTAGTTCTCAGATTGGATATACAGGCACACGAATGAAAGAATGAGTAAGTGGACGAGTGAAAGATGGGTGACAAATGAATGATCAAAAGAATAACTGAGCGAATGAGTGAATGGATGCCAAGTCTCTTTAAGACTTCAGTCATTGAATAAATTGACCATGTCACCCCCCACCCCACAACTCAGCGGCCAAAGTCAATCCGCGTCTTGCTTGTACCCGGGAATCAGCATTCATTTCCACCTCTTGATTCCATTCCAATGGCAATGTTTTACTTGTTAAAAAAAATTTAGCAAGTGTCGGTTTACACGAATGAATGATGAGTGACAAATGACAGAGCAAATGAATAAATGAGCGAGGCCATTAATAAGCAATGTAAGCTGGACAAGGGGTAACCAACTTAAGGGGGTTGGGCGGTGACAAAGGGTTACCTAATGTAATGATTAAGGACTGGAAAGCACTGTACATCAGAACTACCATGTCTTCTTTCCCCCAAGCAAATGAAACTCAACACCCACAGAGGAGCGAGCTCGTCGAGCTTGTCTCACAAATCTCTTTCCCCATTGAAACAAACCCATCTCTGACTTAGTGTCCTGTAAAGAGTTAACCCTTTACCCAACGCAGAAAAATATTTCAAAATATTTCAACAAAACCATATCATGTGGCCCCTCGTTGGAACGGGCTCAACGAGCTCGTTCCAACGAGGGGTCACATGATATGGTTTCGTTGAAATTTTATTAAAAATAATATTTTTTCAACTGCTGAATTTGCATATTATGCGGGCGGATGCGGGTGATTCGTTAGGTAAAGAGTTAATGCACACAATTCAAAGAATGAAGTCCATCTCGTTACAATGTGAGAGTTACAGGCTAAAATTGATACAATATTTACGTGTACAAGAAAATTTGCTAAATGCCGTCTTACACAAAAGTTGATTTGAAGGTGAAAGGTGTTAGGCTGGACAGAAAGGTTACTGTAATGTGACAAACAAAGTGGGGAGCACTATTACGAGAACGGCCATCTTTTCATTCCCTTTGACCGGAAACTCGCCTCACAACCCACCGGGGCGATCTCAAAGAGCTCGTTCCAGTGGGGGGGGGGGGGGGGGGGAGTGACAAGCTACTTCTCATGAGCAAAACGAGAACGCAACGACAGGGGCCAGTACTTAGGGGGGAAACGCCAATTGTTCTTGCCACCAGTTCAAAGGAATGAAGTCTTTTTGAAATCTTTTCTTTCCCTCTGCCAGGAGATTCGCCTCACAACCCACCGGGGCGAGCTCGTTTCAGTGGGGCGGGGGGGGGGGGGGGGTGACGAGGGATCATTTACCAACCAGCATGGTTGGTTCGGATCTCTTAATCTCATGATAAATCAGTCCCTTTGTGCGCTAGAAGTCAACGGTTCGAGCCTCGACCCTATACTCCTCTCTCAAACTCTTACATCGGCGCCGTTGACCAACCCTCAGAAGTTGGTGGCATAGTGAATTTCGTGGTCACGCACAGTGAGTGTTTCGACCGCTTTGCGGTGGAATCTATGGTGAGATTCACTGTGGGTGAATCTCAAAGAACGCTAGAGAAGGGTAACGGTCGAGGTATGTGAGCTATTTAACAACCAGTCTAGTTGGTCCGGTTCTGTAAGGCTCGTGGTAAATGGGTATCCTTCTGTGTTAGAGGTCGACGGTTCCACCCTCGCCTCCCACACTTTTCACTCGATCTGTTACATTTGTTATAGAATTTGCACGATAAGAGTACCCAAAGGTCGAGTCGCTTGTTTTTTTTCAATTTGCAGCTAGTCGCAATAACTATAATAGGTTTAAGACTTGAAGTGATGCGGGATCTTTACATATAAATACAGTACGGCCGCCGTGGACTGGTCACTTTCCACGGATGGACAGTATTTCCACGGATGCAATAATATTAGATTCCAAACACTAATTGCAGGAATAATCGTCAAAAATTTAATTAATGAAGCACCGGGTACACAATTAAAATTGTGCTGATGATAATTGTTATTACCTGGTAAAGGCATGCGTGGACATCGCTGCCCACGGGTGGATTATCACCAGTCCACGGCGACTGTACTGTATATTAGGCTGAATTTTTAAAAGATTTCACAACTGGAACGATTAGACAAAAGTAGGAATGTTAGTATTAGCAGTTAGTGTGGTGGCTTAATTACAGTTCCTTAAATTCCCAATACGCTATATAAAGTAATTTAGCGTTCTGCAGAATCACATAATCAGAAACGCATCTCATAATTCCGAAAGGTAGAAACATGACTATTATGTCGTAATAAGGGAAAATTTAGTAAGCCACAAATAACTGCACTTTTGGTGTTATCCATCCAGATCAAAGATGTTCCCAATTTTAGAGTCTTTTCTGTGCAAAGGTCCCATCAGAATGTCCAGCAGAATTGCCTTTCCGTATAGATTCATTGCGCGTTGGAAGGCATACCAGATATCCAGAAAGAAATTAAAAGTAAATATGTTTCGGAAGGATGATTGAATAAACAGAACGTTATTTAAATATCGAGATTCTGTCAAAGTAAGGTATATGAAACAAAAAAAAATCGTTATAAACTCATTTATATGGCAATGAGTGTAAAGTTTCAAAGAAAGATCGACTATTAATTTACCACCTGCAACATTTGCATTAGGTTGGAACCCCGGTTTGTAACTCGCGACTTGCCACAGTCAAGTCTAAAGAAGCTAAGGGAGGTTTCCACTGGGGTCGTATTTATCATTATTTATTAGATATGATTTTCTTTTCCAGAATTGCCCATTATCAAACTGGCTTGATGTGGCTTCAAACTCGGCCGATACGACGCCGATCTCAGGTGATGTGAACCAACTTAGAGTTCTCCCCCTTTATGCGTTACTAGGTGCAACCAATTTGTTTACATCGAGCGCAATCAGGAAAACAGGAGTTATAGGGCACGGTGGAGTGGTTTGAAGCAGAGCTTTGTATGGCGAGGATTCAACGATGGCAATAATTAATGATTAAGTGGATGAAGAGAAGAAAGAAGAGAGCTGTACAGAACATTCATCGCCAAGTAAGATTCAGAGTCGTAAGCGGAGATACGTCGAAGTGGGAGAAGAGGAAGTTTAGCGATCCGAACGTCGCGGCTTCCCCACTGGGGAAGCCGAGACGTTTGCATAGCTAAACTTAGAATAGAAGAAATGGAAACGTCGGATTTTGTGAAAAGAATGCAGAACAATAAAACTGTCGGAAATTTGTAACATATTTGAGAATTTGTAATTATTTGTTTGGGTTTAATAAATAAAGAGGTTATTATATGGTTAGTTTCATATCGGGTGAGATATCAGTCTTCGGTAACTCGGCCGATATTAAACTGACCTAGTAATAACCTCCAGTAAGAGCCGATGTTCATGAAGTATATTAGTTACCCCGTGTCTGATCACGTGGTACGGGTTTTTACCTACCCGAAGCCAGCCGTATCCCATGAGGCCGAAGGCCGAATGGGATACGGCTGGCTTCGGGTAGGTAAAAATTCGGCCGAATGGGATACGGCTGGCTTCGGGTAGGTAAAAACCCGTACCACGTGATCAGACACGGGGTAACGAATTTATCTATTGACTTTCCGTTTTAGAAGTACAATCTATTTCATGTGTGAACACACACAGCATGAGATCTTTGATCTTCCATTGTTGAGCCATACAGGTTTCTGTGGAATTTTAGTGCAAAAGAGTTTTTTGTGAAAATATGCGATATGACTAGTATAAAAAAATTATTGAATTTCTTTTTTTCTTTTTGGTCTCAAAAACATAGCTTATGAACCCCACATTGGAGGGTACTCGACAAGCTCATTTCAATAAGGGGTCATGAGCTATATTTTGGAGATAAAAAATTAAAATATAATACATGTACACTGTAAAACTGGAATGATGCGTCTTCTACGGGGTATGGACAATTTGTAGACTTCGGAACGAGGCATCCACTGGGTATGGGAAATTTGTCAGTGGCTGGGCGGACGTATCGTGGGTTTCAATGAATATGGTCTCATACCACGTATCTATCAACCAATCAAATCAAAAAATCACTTTAGTCAATAGATAATATTGGTTAACCGGTGATTTTGGAAAATCTTCAAGTTGTAGCCCAAAGGCCTTTGGGGGCCTGGAGATTAGTTCAGGTCGACTGCCACTAGGAGCTGTGAAAGCTAAGCTGAAAGCGTCAAAACATTTTAAATTACCTGTTTAGACCGGAATGGCTAAAAATTGTTGATATAAATAACATAAACACTTGAGCTTTTGTACCGTGTTACGATGGTACGGGTTACGCCACGAGTAGCACATGAAGTGAAGGTGAAGTTGAACATTTATCGTGAGACAATCAACGCCGGCGATGATATTTTCACCAGGATCGGCGCTCCACCTTCAGAAGCAAAGGAACTGTGTTGACAACCCAGTGTGAATACCTCGTGTTGTGAAAGGCAATAAACGAAAATGTTACGGGGATGAAACCCGAGTATACAGTCAAACTCAAGGAGATCCATGTACCGTAGTCCATGCGACTTTTGGATTTAGGCCAAAGAAACTATAAACTTTTAGACGGTATAAAAGAGTGCACCATGTGAAATTTTAGAAAGTAATTGTGACCAACGTTCTAATTCCCATGCATGTTCATATAAATAAAATGTTTTCGGTCAATCATCGTCGTAACTCGCCTTTTAATAAATCGAAAGTTCAATATTCGAAAACAAACGTGGGTGGCTAGGATAAGGCTGTGAGATATCCGTTCGCACCTTGGTTCGGATGACAATATATTGCTTCTTTTGGTAATATTCTTAGCCAGTCAAATGGGGTAAATGGGACTTTGTGGCTTTAGATCGTGAGGTTCGTCTGTTTGATTGTTATGAGGGTTATATCCTGCCTGGTAGTTTTACGAGTGGAGTAATCCGGAGTACGCAGAGAGAACCACAGAGCAGCGAAACGCAAATGTCAGACTCTCCAACTTAGTAGCAGAGTTTCAGTGGTTGACAGGAAGTGCACCATCGATGAGCAGTAGGCTTTAGTACACAGCACCACTGTACCATCATGTGGTCAATCGGGATGAGGTATCTTGCACGAGGACTCAGGTTGAGAGCAAAATTATTTTTAGTCGTCAAACTTTGCTCACATGTCTTCGCCTTTTTACAATTTATGGGAGAGTGCTCACAGACACTCTCCCAGAAATGGTAACAGGCCAATCCGTACAGACTAAATAATTTCACTTCAAAGATAATATGGAGCACACCCATTGAGTATGAAACCTTTAAGTCGAATTGCTTGCACCTCACAACAAAGCTTAAATATGGGCTTCCAGCACTCTAAGAGTTGATTGAAAGCAGCACTGGTGTGTGCCTTAATACGAAAGTAATTGATGTTATACCGCACTACCAATAAAACAGTGGACAGAGCATTTCGACTGGGTCGCAACTCAGTGGCGATCCAGTCGATATTTTTTGTCCGTTCTTTCATCCAGCACACCGTAGAATATCACTTGTGATACCCCTCCCTCCCATCTACATTGCTTATTAGATGCTATTTTTGTTTGTATTTTTCTGATTTATTCATAAGTTTACAAAAACGTTTTTTAAAAATAAAATCCTGATCGATCGGTGTTAATAACTTATGGTCAGATCCAAATACGTTGACGATGTATCAGGCATCGGTTATACCTGTTAGTAATTGATTGTGTTGGAAGCTGACGGCAGTACTGATATTTTAGTGATATTACAAACACTAGAAGCAACCGGATTCATTTGTGTACAAGGGCTGTGAAACCCAGAAACCTGACACCCTGTTAACCGTGTGAGGCGAGGGTTTCCAACCACGTGACCTTGTCATGTAACTTATTTAACCTTCTGCACAATGATGTCAAATTACTGAAATATTAGAAGCTGCAATTTTCCCCATAATGCAACTTGGAATTTGAACAATTCAGGTCTCGTTTGACAGACATCAGTTGGAGAGGGTTACGTAAGTTATATGCAACGGTTTTTAGTCCACAGTCGTACCGGAATTTCGACCTGCAGAATCAGCGAAGAATTGAAAATATGAGAAAAGTGACGCATGGAGTTTATGTATTTTCGGTGATAGCGGTGGATTTCGGCTGGTATTTAATACGAATTTGTATATCTCCTCTACAGGCAATTGGGATTACGGTTGGGAGGATCATTAACCCTTCGATACTTCCAAATAAATTAAACAGCGCGTTGATACTTTGTGGTCATTTGTTTTGTTATTATTTTTCGATTTTTTAAAAGTTTTAACCTCAAGTCATATTTTCTCCCAAATAGTGCTCAGTGACAACCATTGAGCCAAATGTTATCGCAGCTTAAAATACTAATATAATCCTGCTGTCAAGACTTCTTAACTGGTTGAGTGCTAGAAGTCACTATCAGGGCTTTAAAAAAGAGGATACCAGAGCGAAAACCAACACTTTCCTTGCTTAAATTTCATATTCTGTTAAACACAAATAATATTTTGTTTATATAAATTTGTTTTATTACAAGTTATTGGAGAGTTGCCCTTGGGCACCCTCCAATAATTTGTAATAAAACAAGTGTTGAATAACAAATTCAGACCACCAAAAATAATGTAGCCCTCAACCAGATAATCACTAATGTGAAAAATATCATTGTAATTTGTACTTTCCGACGCTTGACGTAGCATTTTGAAAAACGTAGAAGAAACTGAATTCCCAGTGACGTTTGAACGTCAGGATAATTAAAGTCTTAAAGGGTTAATAACTGCGTATAGAAGGAGAGGGTTGGGAGAGGGAGAGGCAGTAATGAAGTTAGCAAAGTTTACAATCAGTTAAATGAGGTGAAAGGGACACACTTTTCAAGCATGCATAAATTTAATCCCTGACTAAAATCGTCATGAAAATCGACTTTCAATAAAGTTATCTCCCTTGAAATTACTAGTCGAGCGAGGAAGGTTCAATTACGAAGAAAGTGAGAATGTACCTATGACATCTGTAGAAAGGAAGCCAAGTTTTTTTTTTGTCTCTCGGAGCTGTCTGATGTTTTCGTTTATTAAAAGTTACAAAAGGAAACTTGTTCTTTTTGTGACAAGCTTATTAAACTTCACAGATAATCCGTCATTAAGAATATCCATCAGTATCACACCTACCATCACTAAGTAAGCGCCCACTTTGGCTCTTTGTTTAGTAAATGTTTTTTACAGTAATTTTCAAGTTTTTATTTCTTCCCAGGAAAAAAAAAATTAGCAAATCTCACCTCCCAGACTTTTATAATATTAATGGAAAGCAAGTGTCTGCATTATGTCACCATGCGCATACTGTTGATATAATGAACCAAAAAAGCCACAAAACATAAGAAAATGGCGAAAGCGTGGTTTCTTATTAGCCTGTGTGAAACACAGAGACTATTTTTTTGTACAGTTTCTTTTTCTTTTTTTTCTTTTTCTTATTTTTCTTATTCGCCTGTCTTCTGTCTTCTTTGTACTTCCTTGTCCAGACGATAACCCGAAAACGAATTGACTTATCTCGCAAATAGACAGTCACAAGTACTTGGCCGCCCATGTTTTTCAGGTCGCAATAGCTTTGTTATATTTATTCACACTGGAGGGTAAACAATCAAATTACAGAAGTGGAGTTAGCTGTCAAACATTAAATGCTATCTGTTATTTTAATCAGTTGTCAGTTTCATCCTCAAACCAAGTTGAGAGAAGCCCTTTGATTTACAAGGAAATGTATAAATTATTCAGTTCAATGATTTTTACCCTCTCAAGACTTCAATGTGGGTTCCAAAGAATTTTTTTCTTGCAATGTGAGAATAATTATAACCGTACCCATACTCATATTACTGCTCTAAACATCACTCAAATAAGTGGCAGAGCCAAAAATGCCTATTTCTGATTCTTTGATCGAACCCTTTGAATGCTATGCACATATATGCTTTTTCTGGTTTATTTGAAAAAAATTATCTGATTACTGTATGAATATTTTTAAATACTGTTAACGAAAACCTATTTCTGATTTCTTTAAAAATATTTCGGCCATGATTAGCCATTGTGTATAAATATGTGACGTTCAACACCAATAAATAAATAAATAAATAAATTTACAAATATTTTATCTCTCAGAATAAGCCTCCATAATTTTCTTTCTATTTTGTTTATTTCTAATGCTTTCGCCACTTTCTCACAGACTTGAATTTACCGGATGCAGGAATTTCTGTGTCTCTAGTTTTTAAATGGATTTCTAAAGAGAATACTAGTCAAACGTTCAAACTGATTGCGGAAAATTGTAAAAGCCAGCTTTTGTATTTTATACTACTCTACAGGAAAATATCTGAAGTTTGCGAAATGATGTGCATATCGATGATACAAATTCACTAACATTTCAAATTTTCAATGTTTATATGAAAGTTCCATACCCTTTGTTTTAAATTTACTGACAGTTTTGGGAAAGTAAAGGGTTGCAAAATTTCCTGTAAATCTCTTTCAATGACGAAAATTGTAGCCGTCTTTGTTTGGTTTCGTACCCCTCATACATAGTACTGTAATCACAAGGGTACATTTTGGGTCGATCATATCATGAAAGTCCGGGATAGCGCCCAGAGAAAATTCGATCAATTTAAAATCGTCCGCAGTATCAAAAGTCCCGTGTCAATAGCTATTACAAAACACCGCGAAGTGACGAAAATAACCTTGCATGATAATCACAGGCAAGCATTCTGCTGCACGCCAGCGTGGATTCTAAGCGGAGCGCAGGTTAACACAGCCACGGAGTTGAAATTAATGAATGGGAACAAAATGTACATCCAATTCAGGGTACCAACGTCTATTCTACTAGTAGTCGCAGTAACACTACGCCTCACCTCAGGTCTACGTGTTATCGCGCTCCAAAGATATCAGAAGTTGGGGGGGGGTCCACACCGCACCTCCCTCACCTCACGCCTACCTCGGCGGAGAGCCCAAGTAGGCGTGTGGTGTGGCGTAAAAATTATTAGCTATATCCTACTGGAATTTAGGACCCCGGGGAAAAGTGTACCTCGGTTGCATTTAACGTATGTTATAGGGGCGCGAATGCGTTAGGGCACCTCAGAAATGAGGCGCTGGAAGATTGTGTTAGAACATGTGTTCGCTTAGGAATATATTCTAGAAAAATGATCCTCATGGAGTTCTTTGATAGACAAGGAACCTTTATAACATCCTACCAGAAAACGCCTGACGGGTAGACTCGCACTAAAGTCAGAGTTTGTTTCTTTATTGGGATTTAACGACGATACCTTCAACATCCAAGGTAATATTTTGTCGGACAGTTTTACGGGTGGAGGAAACCGCCGTAGCAGGAGTGAACAACCGAGCAGCAGATATGACTGTCAGACGCTCAAACTCTCTAACCCGCAAAAAAGCAGGGTGATCAGCGGTTGAAGGCAAGTGCACCATCGACGAGCGGTGCGCCATAGTACACAGCGCAACCGTGTCCCTATGTAGGCAGTCGGGACTACCTGTCTTGTCCAAGAACACATGATGGCGCCAGTCAGGCTTGAATCGTCGACTTTTCGGTTTAAGGTCCAATACCCAACAAAATAGGCCACCGCGATCTACGTAAAATTATTAGAAAGTAACATTGTCATTGGAAGCATGATTTCTGTGCTTTTCTACAAGTACTAATGTACTAGTACGGCTTGCACTTTGAATGGAACCGTGTGTTTCATTCTGGTTGTTTATATGACCGGAACACGACGTTGGGTTCATTCACGACGACTTCATTTATCAGTCATGGATACCGGTGTACTGAACTTGAAATGCACTCAATTCGAAGATAATGCTGATGGCGCGATGACAGGTTTCACGACATCCTCAGCTGCATCATGACACACTCGTATTGATAGCATCTAAAAAAGCATGATATATTGCAAAACATAACTCGTATTTGGTGATATAATCATCTGTTATACAATAAATCAAAGACTGTGACAAAAACTGATTGATTTTTGGTGTATTTTGGACATGGAATCATTACAAATCATTAAATAAGCGCCGGGGAGATATTGATTCTATTCGGGTACGTGAACCCATGCAGACATTTAAGTGTCGGTTGATAAGGTGCGTACGGTCCAGTAAGAATGCAGTACGTGCCGGATGTTTGAGGCGTTTCGAAAACAGCCGTATTCTATGTCTTTAACTCATCACCAGGAACGCAGCTAGGGGGTTTTCAATGGGATTTTCAATGCTCTAGCATTGCAGATAACGCCTTGTTCAACTCAAGGGCAAACTAGACGTAACGCGCGGTATTGCTTCATATGACACCTTTAGGATTTTTTCGACTAAATTTGTGTTATCTAATTAGAGTGGATAAGGTCAGCCTGGCTCCTCAGAAAACTACAGAACCCAAACTCTCCGAGTTTCGACTTTTTTTCATATAATCAAAACAGTTTCGTATCAATTCGAATCAGTGAACAAGTTCAAACACGAAACGTATCTCGAACGTTCCCCTATGCATGAGGCGATACCACTTAAGAGCACACAAGTTGAAAGGGTTGAACGTTTTTCAAGAAAATAGAAAGCATCAATATCTTGTAAGTCAATAAAACCTGAAAAAACTTCAAATTTGCGATGAAAGATTGGTAGCCCAGGCTCATTTACAGAAATGTAATTGATGATTCTTCAATTAAACGGGTTCGAGAAACTCGACACAATTTGAGATCACAACCTTTCTCATTTAATCAGATGTCTCGAGGCTTCAGTCTGTAACTTACACTGTTTGAAGGTGCGGGCGTCGAAGACCGATTTGGGGTTGGGGATGTAAATATAATATGCACCCACTGTCTGTTTTGGCTCAAGTCCCGACTGATAGAATATTCAGTCGACATCATCCAGCAATGCCTTCGTCGACGACATCCCTGAGTAGTTGGAATATTAGCCAGTCGAGATTATAGTTAAGAAACTCAAAACTTCTTGGAAATTTATTTGTGGAAAAATGACATACACATCTTGTAGTCGTGATTGTCGAAAGCCGGGATTTTGACGCTGCTGGGGGAAATAGATTCACGCCGCGTATTCAGCCAAAACTCACGGAGTGTTGCGTGAATCCGTGCGTGAACGTATGTCTCACCGTAACGTACCCGCCCGTTTTCGTTTTTGTTGGGGTAGTTCTTATCCTGAAGGGGTCAGTGACTTTTCGTCAAAAAACATGAATCAACAGGGGATCACCAAAAACAGCAATTTAATACAGATATATATAAAAATGAATATGGTAATTTGTGACTGACATTAAATCCAATGAATCAGAAATCAAAACGTCAGTCACCCCCTACCCACACAGTCTTTGAGTCACTTGCGGGCCCTCATTCTCTGTTGTCGTCCTTCTCGCTGGTGTTTGTTCTTTAGTCGCCTCTTCACTTCACTCTTTCACTGTCATCGCACGGCCACTAACGCATTGTCACTTCAACAGACGCCTTTACTTTAACATGTGACGGAATGTCACTGTGCCTTTGCCGTCGCACGCCACTAACGTTTTGTCACTTTACTATATAGCTTTCCATTTTTGACGGGATGTCACTCATCCACTGCCGTTGCACGGCCCCTAGCTTATTGTCACTTTACTGGACGCTTTTCACTCAAGCAGTCGCCGCCAATAGGGTTGAACGCTCCCATCCATTTATCTCAGAATAATGTTCATACAGGCAAAGCCTGTTCTGCCTACGTATGGCTTGCCTTCTACAACAGGTAATGCCGTTTACCTAAATGCACATAGCTCCCTGAGCGCGTACTTCGTGTTTCTGAACCTATTCTCATATATGGCCACCGACTTGGCCCGCGACTGCCCCTGTTCTAAATATGAGCTCTGTAGCTCCCCTACACTACAACGTACCTTTACTGTCGCACCGATGCGGCGACTCCTTTAACCTATAGCATGGGACATCCCCAGCTACTCGCCTCGACCCACAGTCTTACACGCCTTCAGACTGGGATGACTGGAATTAATTTACCGAGAAACCCCCCGAATTTTATTTCCATAGCCAGAACATCAATTCTCATTTTAATTGCTTCTCTTGAACTTGGCCGCTTTGACCTGTTTAATTTTCGTTTTAAAGTTTGTTTGAAAGACTCGCATTTCGGCATGTCCTGACATTCGGTGACAGGCTAGATGCGTCATATGGGTGTGTGTCCAGAACATGTGCGATGTACAGTTCTTACAATAATGACGTATTAACTGGCCATAATTACATAAATAACGACTTGTAGGAGAATACTGGTCTCTCTAGCTCTTTCAGTCTTTATCCTTAGCCCATGTGACGTTCGACAGATGCGCAATAATGGACATTAAACTTCATGCTTAATTTAGCAGCGCTTGAATTATTGCTGGTCTGTTCAAATGACATATCGGTTTTCAAGGTCCGTCATATACCTATCTTTACGCTCTACATTTAGCCCGAACGAGAAAATTATCAAAGATAAACAACTTTTGAACAAGAAAATCGCAACTTTTAGCTATCAGCTAAAAATTAGAAAGCGGCTTTTTCGACATCTTTTGATATCCTGTTACCCCTTTCCTGTTCATAACATCAACAGTGTGCGCATTGTGACAAATAATACAGACCTGTCCTTTTCATTAATATAAACGTGTAGGAGGTGAGATTTGATATTTTTTCCCGGGAAGAAGAAAAAATTGCAAATTACTGGAGAAACACACTCGCTAAACAAAGAATCAAACTTAATGTTGGTCGGTGTGATACTGATACTGTTCTTAATCCTTTGAACCCTAGCGGCCGCTTTTCCGGTCCAGAAGCATTATACGCCTTAATGTCGTTAAGTGGGATGGCTGCTAAGTAAATGTGTGGGGTAGAGCAATGAATATGTTCAACGTACAGCCGTGGGGCTGCACGTTGAAAATATTAATTGGTCTACCCCAGATAATGAATATGGACTCTTCCAATCGCTGTCATTGAACTGACATGAAAGATACCACCAAGGTTCAAAGGTTAATGATGCATTGTTTGTTGAACTAGTTGCCCCTAATTAGCTTACCATAAAAAAGTCAATTTTCGTTTTGTTATTTTTAATAAATAACAACAGCAGACAACACCGAGCTCTGTATGTTGTTTTCGTTTATTAAAATTAACAGAAAAAAAAAAAAAAAAAAAAAAAAGTAGACATGGCCTTCTTTTATGTTGATGTCATAATTTTTTTATCAACAATTACTAGATTCTGAAAAGGACCTTCCTCGATAATAATTTCAAGGGAGATAACTTTAGCGAAAGGCGAGTTTCATGACGATATAAGTCAGGGATGGCGACTTGCGCAACAAAATAATAAGCACTGTGAGAAATTGACTGGAAGTTCTGTTGCACGACGGAATAACATTAGTGAATTGAAGTTTCTGAAACACTTTTGATAAAACTCGAGTATGTTAACCCGTCACTTCCCAAAATAATCAGCTGTACAGTACAGTCGCCGTGGACTGGTCGTAATCCACGCGTGGGAAGTGACGCCTATGCATGCGTTTATGAGGTAATAAAAATCATCATCAGCAAAATTTTACCCGGTGCTTCATTAATTAAATTTTTGATGATTATTCCAATAATTAGTGTTTGCAATCTAATATTATTGGGGCGCGGTGGCGTTGAGGTAACCGGTTCTCGTCAGATCACTGAAGTTAAGCAACGTCCAGCCCGGTTAGTCCTTGGATGGGTGACCATCTGAGCGATCGATTCGGACTCCCGCGTTGAGTCCTTGTGCAAGGCACTTAACCCCGATTGTCCACATGGGGGCACGATGACGCCGTGTACTAAGGCGTACTGCACGTTGACGGTGCACGTGATTGTCTTCAACCAATCTAACCCTGCCTGTGTTGCAGTGCGGAGTTACTATGTTGGGGAGCTGGCAGCTGCTCGTCGTTGCTCAGTGGTTCTCTCCAGGTACTCCAGCTTCCTCCACCCGTAAAACTGCCACCGACACGATGTGACCTTGGCTGTTAAAGGGTCGTTAAACCTTAATAAATAAATAAATAAATAAATAAATCTAATATTATTGCGCCGTGGAAATACTGTCCACTGCATGGAAAGTGACCAGTCCACGGCGGCCGTACTGAATTCATAAGAATCACAATTCAAATTTTATTGCGCGTTCATGTTTTTATCTCGAAAACATAGCTTATGACCCATCATTGAAAGAAACGCGAATAGCGAGTTCCAATGTAAGTCACGAGCTATGTTTTTGAGAAATAAAGTAAAATCGGTTCTTCACACTTGAAATTAGCCCTGAAATATCATATGGCATGTATTGGAAAAGTAACGGATAGTAATGGGCAATATGATCTAGCATGAGGCAGTATGGGATTAGTATTTGGTAGGTATATGGCTTCTTGGGAAGGTATTTGTACAACTTGATAAGTATTAGGTAATATTAGGTATTATTATATGACTATCTAATTTAACCGCTAAATATCGCTACTGTTTGACAATCTTTACCTGGTGGAATCTGATTTCGTATCACTTTTGTTTGACGGACTGTTTACAGGTGCGTTCGAATTCGCATAATTAGATGTTCCGGTCGCAGAGAGTACTTTACTCCGAGCTGGAATGGGTGCACTCGAACAGCGGTCCGGTTTTTAGCTCACCGAAGGGAGCTCAACTTATCAGTTGCCGTCTTTCGTCCGTCGTCTGTCGTCGTCCGTCGTCTGTCGTCGTGAACATTTTTCAAACGACTTCTCCTCTGAAACCACTAGGTCGATTTGCTCAAAACTTGGTATGGATGTTTATTACCATATGTCAATTCAAGTTTGTTCAAATGAATTGGACATGCCCACTTGGGGCTCCATAAGGGGCATAACTCTGATAGCACCGTATGAATTATAGAAAAATTATTAAAAAATCTTCTTCTCCAGAACCAGTGGGCAGAATCTTTTGATACTTGGTATACAGCATCTTGGTATGGGTCTGATTCAAGTTTGTTCAAATCGGCCCCCTGGATTCATATTTGGGCTCACTATGGAAGCCCAAATTCGAACTTAGTGCATTTCAGGCAAATTTCTAAAAAAATCTTCTCCATATCCAGCAGGCAGAATCTTTTGATATTTGGTACGCAACAGTGTGGGGTGGATCTGATTCAAGTTTGTTCAAATCGTCCCCTGGATTCATATTTGGGCTCACTATAAAAGCTCGAATTCGAACTTAGTGCATTTCAGGCAAATTTCTTAAAAAATCTTCTTCTCCAGATCCAGCAGGCAGAAGCTTTTGATATTTGGTATGCAACATTGTGGGGTGGATCTGATTCAAGTTTGTTCAAATCGGACCCTGGGTTCATATTTGGGCTCAACATAGGAGCCCAATTTGAACTTTGTGCATTTCAGGCAAATTTCTTTAAAAATCTTCTTCTCAAGATCCAGCAGGCAGAATCTTTTGATATTGGGTATGCAGCATGCTTAGGGGGGGGGGGGGGGATTCAAGTTTGTTCAAGCCAAGTCCCTGGGTTCATATTTGGGCTCACTGTGGTAGCCCAAATTATAACTTAGTTCAAAATGAGGAATTTTTCTTTAAAAATCTTCTTCTTCAGATCCAGCAGTCGGAATGTTTTGATATTTGTTATGCAGCATCCTTAGGGGGGTGAGATTCAAGTTTGTTCAAGCCAAGTCCCTAGGTCCATATATGGGCTCACTGTGGAAGACCGAATGATAACTTAGTTCAAAATGAGGAATTTTCTTTAAAAATCTTCTTCTTCAGATCCAGCAGTCGGAATGTTTTGATATTTGGTATGCAGCATCCTTAGGGGGTGAAATTCAAGTTTGTTCAAGCCATGTCGCTAGGTTCATATTTGGGCTCACTGTGGGAGCTTGAATTGTAACTTAGTTCGAAATGAGGAATTTTCTTTAAAAATCTTCTTCTTCAGATTCAGCAGTCGGAATGTTTTGATATTTGGCATGCAGCATCCTTAGGGGGTGAGATTCAAGTTTGTTCAAGCCAATTCCCGGGGTTCATATTTCGGCTCACTGTGGGAGCCCGAATGATAACTTAGTTCAAAATGAGGAATTTTCTTTAAAAATCTTCTTCTTCAGATCCAGCAGATGAATGCTTTTGATAATTGGTATCCAACATCCTCAGGGGGAGGGGGGGGGGGGGGGTAAGATTCAAGTTTGTTCCAGCCATGGCCCTAGTTCCATAAAATTTGTCTCTCATGACTTCATTCCTTTGTTGTGTTGATGAACCATGTCTAACTAAATGTGACCCCCAAATACTTCTTTGAACCACTTTGGCCGGTGAGCGATTAAGGCTCCTTTGGGCCTCTTGTTTTTATCGTATTCATGATATTTTTAATCGTAGCCATACGCATCGGGGGATTCCCCGGAAGTGCGCACCTGTTACAAAAAAAAAGTGTAAACAAAAATAGTTCTTTTTTACTTCAATTCAATTTACCAAAAAAGGTTGGTGGAATTGTTAATGCTAGCGTTGGCATGTGATGTTGAACTATGAGTCTTATCATAAACCTTTTATCGCTACAGTGAAGTGATCTGGGTCGTCGTATCACGTCTCGTTGCGGAGGTCAGATCGCCGAATCAAACTCACTGCCTGCGGCAGCTCGTTTGATCCGGCGATCTGACCTCCTCAAGTCGACGTGATACAACGACCCAGATTACTTCACTGTAGCAATAATATGTATTTATTATATGCCTGTAATACTCACCTACAGCAACACTAAACCATGCGGAAAATAAAAATCTGTTCCGCACATTATGTACGAAACGGAAATCGTTGACGGACTATTTTTTATAAAGAAGCGAAATTTCACTGGAATTTTGTACAAATCGGGAACGGCAATTAGAATCTGAATCGCTAATGATAGCTAAAAATCGTCCCCCGAGTTCCAATATGTTCTATGTGCCATTTGGCACATAGAACTCATTAGAACTCATGGGACGAAATAGTAACACGGGTTCCCCTACCAAATTTGGTTGGCGATAAAATGTGTTCTTTTGGATGATAGTTGTCAAATTAATTGCTGAGTGTCCCTCTAATAATTGCGTTTAAAAACGTGAAGGCGTGTAATAAACACAGAACGACACGCGCATGTGAATGGGTTAATCGATATGGCACTTGTGCCATAGCGGAAGAATAAAACTCGAGGCCTGAGGCCTCTCGTTCAATTCTTCCACGCTGGCACTCGAGCCATATCGATTCACCCATTCACACGCGTGTGTCGTTCTGTGTATGTACTGGCTAGTACTGGGTAAGTATCGGGCAAATATTGGGAAGTACTGGTGACGGAGGCCTGATGTTAGAAGAAGATTTCAAGAACGTCCCGCATTCGAAACTATACTACTCAAAGTTAGCTAAGCACCAAAAATATCCCACTACCTGTTTTACGTTTTAGTTGAAATATTGTTATGAAAAGAGTTTTTTATTTTTTCATTTAATTATATCTTTAATGATTTAAGCACAGAAATTGAGATTTTGTTTGTGTTTGACATTATTTGTTAGCTTTTAAATACGATAACCATGGAAAATGGATATTATTGGTAAAATAGGACATTTTTAAAATTTGCCAAAAAGTTGACGGAGCGAACTGGTTTTGGTTCAATGTCGAGTATGAGACCCATTACTGTTAATTACAGCTTGACAACGCCTTCTCATGCTCCCAATCAGGTTCCTGATGGTCCTTTGTGTGATGTTGTTCCATTCTTGGCACAGCAGCTCCTGGACACCTCTTGGCTGGACTGGACGGGCTGAAATTGCAAGCTACAACTCATTCCAGACATGTTCGATTGGATTGAGGTCAGGGGATCTTGCTGGCCAGTCCATACCATACGCTCAATCCCGTCCCTCTGTCGGTACTCACGGACAGTATGGGCAACATGAGGACGGGCATTATCGTCCATCAGAATGAATCTATCACCCACTGCACCTGCATACAATCTGACGTGGGCATCCAGAATCTCATCAATACACCGCTGTGCAGTCAATGTATCACGGTCAAGGACACAGAGCTCAGTACGTCCATCCCAGCTGATGCCGTCCCAGACCATTATTGACCCTCCACCATAGCGGTCATGTTCAGCAATGTTGGCTGTGTGGAATCGCTCCCCTGGTCTTCTCCAGAATGCCTATCTGTGTAGTCTAGGCAGTACCTTGACTCATCTGTAAAAAGGGAAGTTCGCCAATCTTCTCTGGTCCATCCAACATGGTCCATGGCCCATTCATATCGTGCCTGGCGGTGGTTCTGGGACAGCTGAATGTGAATACAATGTCTTCTCGATCGGAGACAACTTTCATGCAACCTTGCCCAGATAGTCTGCGTCGAAACATTTACCCCGAATACATTCTGAAGGTCACTGCGAAGCTGGTTTGCTGTAGCAAAGCGATTCTTACGGGCCTGAATGATCAAAAACCAGTCTTCAGCTGCAGATGTTGCACTGTCTCTGCCACTACCGTGCAGTCTTACTGGTGTGCCGTACTGCTGAAATCTTGCCCAGGCTCTGGCGATCATCGTATGGTGCACACCAAGGGCTTCACCAACCCGACGATGGGTAGCCCCTTGTTCCACCATCCCTACAGCCCGCGACATTTCTGCTTCAGACAAATGTCTTCCTACATTTGTATTCGCCATATTCAATCATTAAATCACAAGGGATTGTTTTGAAATGAAAATTGAATATCCTACAATTGTCATGTACATGTAGACAGTATACGAAAACATCATGAGAATCAAGGGGCACATGCTTTCCATGACTGTCACGAAAAGTTTGCCTGTCAAGAGAGCTAATGTAAACGCTGGAGACCATCCCAACACATTCCTCAATCATATCCACCAAAAATATCGCAAATATGTCACAAGCAAATTTCACAATGATGTGTCAAATATTTGGTGAAAACTTTGAGTAGTATACTTCAACATTCCGCTTTGTTGATTGACTTTCCCAAACAGACGAGAGGTGTTTAATACGAGACAAAGATTAGAGACAAAAAATGAAAATTGTCGGTTATCCATTTTTTTTGCCGAATCCCGAATCGAATCTCACAGCTCTTTTAGTCGAAGATATTGTACCTTCTTACAACCGTGAACATCGCAAGTATACACTTAATAATTGTATCCAGCGGCTAGTCGTCTATTTGGGCAAATCAATCAAAAAATAAAAAAGTTCGTAATATTTCGGAACGGAATCAAAGTAGTTTCGGAAGCGGCACCTCCTTGAACTCTTCTTCTGCTATCAGGTCTCCTGAACAGGAGACTTGAAGATGGAATGTGAGTTCAATTGGAGACACTTGGTAGGATTTTGAGAACACCTTAACTATTCGATAGCGTTCGCATTGGCGCGACTCGGATCGAATCAAAGGGACAATTTCGAATCGAATCGAACTTCGAAGCTTCGTAATGATCTATTTATATGGCTTTTATCTATTTTCTTATAAATTGGATTAATATGGAAATAATTTTGTCATCTTCAGTAATTGTTGAAGATTCTGGTAACTAGATAAAGATGCTGATTTAAATATGCTAAGCGACCCTGTGACAATTTGCCATAATTTTGTTTTAGGTGAGAATACGTCATTTGGCGCCGCATACGTCAACAAGAAGAACAAAATAACCGATGATCTGGTTTGTCAGTGAAAATGTCGAAGCAACCCGCGGGGTCTCTGGGAACACCAACAGAATAAAGATAGAAATATTATGCAATGACATTTTATATGAACAGAACGACATGCATCTAAGGAAGTGTGTTGCTGTCATTATATGTTATTAGTGCCATGTTTGCAATTCGCAGTAGAAATCATTTTGGTGACTATCGACGCCTTTCATTGAAATAACAGCTGGGAGGTATATTGGCAATTCACTTCACTGTATAGAGTAGAAAATTTGAAACGTGATGGGTAATTTGATTCGAAAATCATTTTTCTGATCTAATATTTAAACCTAATTATTTCATATTGTCCCGCACAATGTTTCTTAGTGAAAAGTACAGATCTCGTCATTTGATGGAAATGGCAGGTACGACTGTTTTTGTTGAAATGGTAATGTTTTTTATCAGCGCAGTTGCGGTGGGCGAATCGGAGAACAGCGTGGTAGTATTACAAAGAATCACCGGGGCACGAAAACCTTCGTGTGTGCAAGATCCAATTGCTCAGCAGATGCCGTGTTACTCTGAACGAAGTCGACACTTCGACTTCCAATTCATTATTAACCCGTTGCCTGGCGTTGCTTCCAAATAAAAAAAAGGTCAGCGCTATTCGCAAAAGTCGCCTTTCTAGCTTCTTTTTTTCATTCTTTGTCTCAAAAACATAGCATATCACCCAATGGCTGGTACAGGATTTTGAGTATGGGGAGACACATTTCAAGGGTTCGTTATGAGCATTAGCAGGTGTACGCAGCAGCGAGTTGGTGGGCACGAGGAGGTGTGTCCCACTCACATCGACGCGATCTGGGTGCCTCCTCGGGAAAAAAAAAATTGGAAACTGGAAGATCAATATGGGACTCAGGAGGCTTCTTCGAGGGATCTATAGCTATATTCATGGGACTTGGTATTATCCGCGATAACACAAGGAAATCCACTACCCTCGGTAGTGGATTTCCTTGTGTTATCTCGGATAATACTGTGTCCAGGGTCTTCATGCTTGTGTTGGTTGCGAAATTCAGCCCACAGTGGAAACATTTATGATAGGTAAAGTGTTACCCTTTACCTAACGAATCTCCCGCATCCACCCGCGTAATATGCAAATTCAGCAGCTGAAAAAATGTTATTTTTCAAAACATTTCAATAATACCATATCATGTGACCCCTCGTGGGAACGAGCTCGTCGAGCTCGTTCCAACGAGGGGTCACATGATATGGTTTTGTTGAAATGTTTTGAAAAATTTGAATAAATGATATTTAAAATAATAAATTTTGATATCATCTGCGTTGGGTAAAGGATTAAAGGGTCATTAGAGACCGTAGTAAATTCTGATAACATCATATAAGAGTACTTGAAAGTACGCGGCAGGCAGAATATATTCGAATAGAACAGAAAAGTATTAAACTAAACTGTAGTATGAAACACAGGAATTCGGGTGAGATTGCAAGCTATGTTATTACTACCTATTAATCAAATTACCCATTGTTGTAAGCAAACACCAGATGCGCTTGAAGATGTACATTCCAATAGATGAGAATATATTTTATACTATTCAGTCAAGGTAGTAGCTACGCGTTGACGAAGGTTACTAAAGGTTTCTCTCTAACGTCACTTACCCCATTTGTTTTGGTGTTGGAACTTCATCTGTACTCTGTGAGTGACGCGATGGAATGTTCAGCTGATAGGAACTTGACAATTGGCAGACAACTAGTTCCATTGTTCTGTCAAATCATACCTGATTTACAAAACAAACTCGAACATTGACTAATGTGTCGTGTGATGTTTAGTCGGTATCAGCTGGTTCTGACTGGGCAATCACGGGGACTTCTAACAATGGACACCCTCCAAGCCGTCGTCAATTGAAGCTTGGGGACTTATGTTAGAATATTGGGACGGACTGGTGGAGGCACATCTTTGGCTATGAGTGCATCGTGTCGCCTGATCTACTAACTGAATTTCTCTGGTTCACGTGATGCTTAGCAAGCATGAATTTGCTTTTCTGCTCAAGGCCAGTCACGTACTTCTGTGTATATAACAGTCAGCGGAACGTCAGAACAGATACCACACTCACAAACGGTACGCTGTTAGCAATCCTGCACACATTAAGTGAAATATTTGGCGTGACTGTCCTAAGAAAACTACCGTCACTCCAGCATTGACGAATAGCGTGTTAGAATATGATGATGCGAGACTATTTTGATTTTTGACGTAAGAACTGAGTGGAGTTTTTAAGACTTTGTATTTAATAAAACCACTGATAATTTGAAAAGGAGCTACTTGTCCGAGTTATCTTTTCTTTTGCTACAAGAATTCACGAGACAGCACACGGGTCAGAGGGCCTGCAACTGAATAGAACCACCTCATTTCACAGACGTTTTGGTAACAACTGAAGTCCGAACTGTACTATAAAACCACTAGACGAACCTTGAGCAACGGCCATTAATGCTGACTATGCCACACTTTTAACAAAAATGAGTTTTGAAAATATCGCCCATATTATACCTCTCTGGAACGAGCCCATTTTGCACGTTCCAATTAGGAGTCCTAAGCTATGCTTGTGAGACTGAAAATGAAATTCTAGTTATTCCATGTTTTCAAAAATTATATTGGCCAGTGCTCTTCGTCTTGGGTAAAGAAGTTAAATGCTGTTTCAAGATTGGATTTCCGTCTTACAAAACAAATTGAGTGTTTCAGGATTTGCGTACAAATGATCACAGAAATGACGATTATCGAGTGGGCACGGAATTGTAAATTCGCAGTCGATTAACTAATGCACTTAGATGCTGTGGCTTTCTGAAAGTTGAAAAAATCACTCAAGCCTGCACAATGAACAATTATGTCAGAGTACTAGTTTAGAAAATCAGCCACCGAATGACTGGTCCAAGATTATGAGATGTTCTCGAGGGTGAATGGGGCGACACATTTCAAGGATTGCTTAGGAGCATTAGCAAGCGTGCGTAGCGGCGAATCGGTGAGCACAAAAAGGGGTGTCCCACTCACATCGGTGTGTGCCTCCTCGGGAAAAGAAATTGGAAATTGGAAGACCAGTGTGAAACTCCGGTAGCTTCCTCGCGGGAGCTATAGCTCGATGAGCTCGTTCCAATGAGGAATGACATGGTATGGTTTTGTTAACCCTTTACCTGACATGAAAAGCAGACGACACTTGCGATCAAAATTCTTGAATAACTAAGTTTTTTTTATTTTTTGTCTCAAAAACATAGGTTATGACCCCTCTTAGGAACGAGCTCGACGAGCTCGTTCCAAAGAGGGATCACAACCTACGTTTTTGAGACAAATTATGAAAATTAATTAGCAATTTTTGTGAATAGCGCTGGTCGGTTATGGCCGTTACGTTGGGGAAAGGGTTAATATTTTTGAAAAATAATGAATTTTCAACTACTGAATTGAATATTACGCGGGTGGGTTGTCCGATTCGTTAGGTAAGGGAATAACAGGATAGTTAAGTTGTTATAAAAAGATAGCAACATGATACCTAAGTGTTATAATAACGTAGCTAAGTTAATATAACAAGGCAGCTGAGCTAGTATAACACCATTGCAACAGGATAGCTAAACTTACTATATGTAAGCACTAGGATAGGTACCCACTGGAATAGGTAACCGATGGGACATATTAAGACTAGATGTAACCACTAAAATGGGGAACCGCTATGTGTAGCCACTATGATATGTAATTAATGGGGTAGGTAATCACTCACTGGGTTGTGTAATCATTAAGATGACATCCACAGGTGTCTGTCAACACTATATGGATCAATATTATATTTCACGTGACCTTCTAGGCTCCTGGTTGGACGAATGCTGCACCCCTATTTTGTGTAGTTTGCATCCACAGAACCGACCAGGCACTACACCCAGGCACTACACGTTTTCTATTTTTAGCACACTACTATATCAGTTTTCTTTTCATACTGGGCGAATAAAACTAATCAGGCTAAATTTAAATATCGCTTCACAGAGGCACAACATCCACAAAACGACCCGGAAAGAAATCATTGTGGAAAAATGTATCGCTTTTCCATTGTTGAAGTCACATTTTCCGAGGCGTTCATTTTATTCCTTGAGAAGATGATCCATATCTCGCTTCGAAGAGAATGATCAATACCTGGGTACAACTTTCATGAGAACACGTCCGGATATGAAAAATCGTTTGTTTCGCTGCTCATATTATTTCGCTATTTAATTGTATGTTTTGGGCAGTAAACGAATAAATAATGGAATTCATTTGAATCTTCGGAGTTTTGTATCCCGTACTGACCCATTCGGTAATGTATATGTGTGACAAATGTGTGGAAATTATCAAACTGCGTTGTCAAATTTCGAAACTTTTAGCTTTCATTCGCGAGTTGCGCGATTCTAGTATACACAGTTCCGTTTGGGGGAAATGTTTTGTTTACTCTTGCCGACCGATTCAAAATTTGTGTTCTGCTCATATCAACAATCCAAGTTAGCGTTTCGAACCGACAATGACGTTTTCAAATTGTGATTTAAACTACAATCGATTTGGCGATGATGAGCAGGAGGAGTTTATTGTTGATAGGGCTGCTACCTTGGTAATAGATTAACAAATCCGACAGATGTTTTTCTTGATGGGCGTTCGATATAATATAAGGATTAGTGCATGTCTTGTCGTTGACTACGCCCATATAGTGCCCAGTGAGGTGGTGTAGTTCCCTCCGCTTCGCGTCGGGAACTACACCACCTCACTGGGCACTATATGGACGTAGTCAACTCCAAGCCATGCACTATTCCTTAACTAGGACATGTAAACCACTTGGGTATGTACCTCTAGGGCATGTAAACACTATCTCAGGCAACCACAATGATCTGTAACAGCTAGGATATGTAACCACTGAGACAGGAAACTACTGGGCTATGTAACTATTAGGATTTGTTGCGACTGGTGTAAGCAACCAGTCCAAAATGTATCCGTTAGAGTATGTTACAACTAGGAAAGATGGTCACTAGTGTATGTGAATACTAGCTTGACATGCACACCTGAGATATCTTGTTTCTATCTTGTTATAACATCTTTGCTATCTTTGTTGTTATCCTGTTATAACAACTCGGCTATCTTGTTATAGCAATTTAGCTGTTGTATAATAACAGCTTAACTATCATGTTTGAACAGTTTTGCTATCTTATTAAAACAGCCTTGTTATAACAATTTAGCTATTTTCTATCTTGTTATTAAAAAACTAAGAATAAATTATTGTATGGCGCTAATACGTAACCGCAGCTTCGGAATCAGACTTCATTATTCAAACATTATTTTATCAACACTTTGGATGTGACCGGAATAAGATTTTGAAAGGCGTTACACTTTTTCATCGATCCGAAAAGAATGCTTTTCAGCCTGACATCATGAAGAGACCGAGAATTGGGGAGGTCGATGATGAACATGGAGGGTTGCTAATCAAGTTTGGAGGGATGACGATAAAATGAAATGTTTGTCAAATCATGCTGTTATTTTTATTATCATTGACCATATACATTGGTGGCCATCATTACAATTATGCACATTTTATGTGAGTTGAACCTGGAAGTCCGGGGAATAATCTAAGCTTTGGATGTAGAACGGTCCGCTAAACAAGCAAGGAAGTTAACAAATGAAAAAGTATTCCTTAGTTCCTGTCTGTTCTACTAATCCTGTGACGCAACTATAGTACTGTACTCTGCTTTCAAAACCGAACAGAAAATTTCAACCATATCCAATCGCGATCAAGCCGAAACTGTCTGTCCGCTACCCCCCCCCCCCCTTCCCCAACACACACACTGGGACGTCCCAGTCAGCACACGATAATACACTAGTAACGCCCTTGAACACGTCAATGGTATTCGTTAATAAAATACCTACAAAAAGTTACAAGATTTTCAACATTATGTAACAAAAAATCGCAGGCAAAATGTTACTTCTGCACAATTAGAGTGAACATAAAATTTGAGTCCTTTTTGTAACGTAATGCCGGTCCTTGAGTAGATCAAGGCGCCATCTGCAATGCTAAAGCATTACAGCTGGCACAGTGTTCCACTCAAAGGACGAATTGTTCTAAAAACCAGAACGAGATCTTTGTGTTTCTGTTTTGCTGATAAAATGCTTATATGTAAGAGTACGCCGTGCCCTTTCCAACTTTATGGAAAAAAGCATCTTATCAGCCGAGTAGGCAAAACGCAAAGAATAAACTTGGATGGACCAATCAGCTCATAACTGGTACAGAAACGATTAAATTTCGTTCACCACAGAAAATTTGGTCAATTAAGACAGGTTATAAACATATTAATCAAGTAACTGAGCTCACTTTGGGAAAACTGATTCACTCACGACTTGCAATGGAATTCACCAACTATTTTGTACATGGTCTATGAATTAATGTCTGTGATGAACCAAATTAATTGATTATTTTTTATTTAACAACAGTGGCTTATCCTCCTAACTGCACTCATTTGTTTGTGATCAATACATGGTAGGGTAAGAAAATTGTTTGCATTTCTAAGTCTGTCCAATTTCAGCTTTAATCATATCGATTTATTAACTTTCGTAAGCTCTGTACAATGTGAAGGCTAGATTATTCCAGTGCTGAAAAGTCATATGGATGGGCAGTGTAAATATATAGGAAATGATCAGATTATTTCTTATCACTTGGCGTAACAAAGGCGTAAATTCCACTCATCAGAATATCGTCAGCAATATTGTATGCCGGAAAGTCAAATGTTTTCTCCAACTGATAGCTTTTTCGAACAATGAAACATCAGTGATATCCTGGAACAATTTATCCTGTTGACCCTTTTGACACAGATATATTTCGGTACGTTATGATCGGACTCAATTGCTAAACACTAAAAATGAGGTTTGTTATTGTCGTCATCTCACTTATTTGTTCTCGCGAGACTCTCTGGGTTTGAAGAGAAGTGTCACTATTCCTGCAATTGCCACCAATAGTATGGATCCATCAAATGAGTGTCGCCTGAACTCTGATATAGTACTGTCACTGTCAACAACCCCCCTCTTTGTCTCCTTCTGCTCAGTAATTACTTTGCTCATTATAAATATGGTTTTACACATGATATCTGTCCGTATTAATATGTAGCGATTTACCTTATGTTCTCATTGAAGCGAGGTCAGATGGGGTAAACCAGACGCACTCTTTTGTAAATCTTGAACGATATACGCCTCTTGGGCGGATGCGAAGATCTCGCGACAGATCCAGATGTATAATGTTAACAAACGAATGCAGATTTTGAACTAGAGAAACAGAATTTACTGCATCCAGTAAATTTAAGTCTGTGTGAAAGGGGTTAAAACGTCAGAAAACAAAATAGAAAGAGAATTTTTGGAGGCTTAATATTGGGGGTGAAATATGTTTAAAGAAATAAGAAATAGGTTTTCGTTAATAGTATTTAAAGATGTTCATACAGGAATCAGATATTTTTTCCAAGAAACCAGAAAAAGCATATATGTGCACAGGGTTCGATCAAGGAATCAGAAATGGACAGTTTTTGCTCTGCCACTTATTTGAATGATGTTTATAGCAGTAATGTGAGTATGGAAAGGGTTAACATTATTCTCACTGAAATAAAATCTTTGGAACCCGCATTGAACTCTTCAGAGGGTTAAAAGCATTGAACTGAACAATTTGTACTTTATTTCCTTGCAAAGCAAAGGGTTTCTCTCAACTTGGTTTGAAGAACTGACATCTGATTATAATAAGATTACATTTAATGTTTGACAGCTGCCTCCACTTCTGTTTACATTTCTCCAGTGTGAGTATAACATAGTATATCTTGGGGATAATTTACGGTTACAGGAAATTAGAGGCTGTGAAAACCCTGTGCCAACTGACCCATATTGAAGGCTCTAGCGACTTCAAAAACATAGGTACCGAGAACTTGTGACTGTCTATCCGTGTGAGAAAAATCAGCGAGATAGACCAATTCTTTTTCGCGTTATCGTGCTGGCAAGGAAACGCATAGAAGACAGAAGACAGGAGAAGAATAAGAATAAAAAGAAAAAGAAAAAAAAAAGATTAGAGAAACAAAATTTACTGCAACCAGTAAATTCGAGTCTGAGAGAAAATGATGAAAGCATTGGAACTAAATTATACAGAAAAAAAACTTATGGAGACTTATTTTCAGGAGTAAAATATCTTTAAAAAATTCAGAAATTCAGCAGCATTTGAAAATTTTCATATAGGAATCAGAAACAATTTTTCAAGAAACTGGAAATAACTTCTGTGCAGAGTATTAAATGTGTTCTATAAAGGAATCAGCAAAGGACCTTTTGACGGTTTTTCGTCTAAAAATGCATGTATGAACTTCAGGAATGCATTAGCTGATTAAAAAATGTAATTTCCAGAAATTCTGAAAAATGCACTCATTGACCCCTGGGTGATCTCAGTGACCTTGACCCATATTTTGAATCTCCATTGAGTTTCGACTCATTTGGTGTTGGTCCCAGGTCCACATGTGGCACAATGCTTGAGATATGAGCAGGACCCATTTTCAAAACTTTGAGCCTCGGCCACTTCTTTTTTGAAAATAAAAATGCATGTATAAACTTTGGGAATGCATTAAGGGGTCACAAAATTTGATTTCCATCAATTCTGAAAAATGTTACTCATTTGACTCGTGGGTGACCTCAGAGCTCTTTACCCATATTTTGAACCCCCATTGAGTTTCGACTCATTTGATGTTGGTCCCAGGTCCATACGTCATACCATGCTTGAGATATGAAAGTGACCCACATTCAAAACATTTGCCTACGCCCACGTTTTCGGGTGTAAAAATACATGGATGAACTTCGGGAATGCATTACGGGGTGAAAAAATTTGATTTCCAGCAATTCTGAAAAGTACACGCAATAACCCCTGGGTGACCCCAGTGACCGTGACCCATATTGTGAACCTCTTTCGAGTGTCGAGTCATTTGATGTTGGTCCCAGGTCATAGGTCATACCACTCCTGAGATATGGGCTTGATCCACCTTCAACTCACCCCTACAGACACCCCTGCTGCCTCGGGAATCTGAAAAACATAGGTGGCCGATTACTTGTGACTGTCTATCAGTATGCCAAATATCAGCGAGATAGGACAAATCGTTTTCGAGTTATTGTGTCGACAAGGAAGTGAAGAGAAGACGGAAACCAGGAAAATAAAAAAAAAAAGAAAAAAGAAAGAAAAAAGAAAAAAAAAGAAAAAAAAAAACAGTACAAAAACAATAGTCTGTGTGTTTCACACAGTCTAATTAATCAAGTACCAATTAACTTTCCGCCGGTAGCTTTATATTGATTTGGACATCATCACCACAAATATATTACACGAATAACACATTCTATACTGCCATCAGCTGGCTTGACAACTACATTCGCCTATGCCCCAATAAGACAAAAATCCTCGCCCTCTGCTTGGACGAGAGCTTGTGAAGTTTCTTCTATGTTTACGGCTCCAGTAGCATATGTTACATTTAACATCACCACCCGAAATATTTGAAATAAGGTTGCCCATTTCGCAGCTATTTCATCAACGGAGTGACTTCCCAATCAATTCATTTTTTTTAGATTTTTTGACACGTGCAGCAGACGATGTTCTAAATGAAGGGTTGTTTAAACTACATGTCACTTTACGATTTGAAGTACGATGGAGTGACCTCGACCTTCATCTGATTGTTTGATTATTTGTCCAGTGACGTCGTGGGGAATGTGAGAGGTTTATTTATTGAACCCGTTATCGTTAACAATTGCCTTGTTCATTTCACAATTAGGTTTTGGACTATGGGTCGTGTCTTATCGAAACATATACGGTAAGTTATTGTGATAAATTGACGGTAACATGGTGAGAGGTTTGCTGCTCGGTGCTCATGTTCAACCGGGACGCGAAATTTGCGGCCGGAACGTATGTTCAACAGAGACGCTTCGCGAAACAACTTGCATAATCACTTGCAGGAAGAAGACCGTGGGTGACATAGCCGAACTTGTCTATCAGTGTTTTGGGAGAGGGAAAGCTTATCAATCATTCCAACCACAGCCCGATATAGAAATAAAAAGGTAGCGGTGTCAGTTTGAAGAGTTCTCAATAATATCTATTTTCTTACTTTGTCCTCCATTATCAGTACAGTTGTGTCAGTATAGACGCGTTTACCTTAAGGCGGAATTAAACTAAAACGAATCAACCAGCATTAAAATCAGCAAATTTCCTAATAGCAGGCTACTGTGAAAATTTTGTAAAACCAGTGAGATTACACAGTTCGATTTGATTTGTATTACTGCTTTCTGTTTCCTCGTGGGAGTTCATTCAGAAAATTACTGAATTAACAAAGTTAGACCAGAAACACTCAACATTCAAATTGTGGTTAAAATCGGACAAGGTTCACACAGAAAGCTGAGATGGAGGTGGCTGATGGTAGAAGTGCACAAGGCGTGGGAGTACAAATGCGCAAGGAGCAGTTAATCCACCTTTGTTCGGTCTGGTGAAGAAAGGTGATCCAGAAAAATTCTTAGGTTTTGGTAGGGACAATAAACGATCGGCAGTCAAACGCTTAAAGGAATCTGACGGAGCGCGGTGGCTCAGTGGTTGTGACATTGAAATTCAAACCGAACGGTCCAGGGTTCGATCTCCACCACGGGTAATGCGTTGTGGCCTTGGGCAAGACATCTAATCCCGATTGCACACGTGAGGGCATGGTGGCTCTGTGTACTAAGGCGTACTGCACGTCGATAGTGTACTTGTCTTCAACCAGTACTAACCCTGCACGTGCGGAGTTAGTATATTGGGAAGACAGACAGTTGCTCTCCGCTGCTCGGTGGTTCTCACCAGGTATTCCGGCTCCCTCCACCCTCAAAACTGTCCTACACGAGGTGATCCTGACTGTTGAAAGTGTCGTAAAACCCCAATACACAAAATAAAAAACCCGAATCTGACGCTGTTATGGCCTGGAACCAGTCTAGCTCTTCAACAGTCCATCACCCATTTTTAGATTCTTAACGGTTCGTGTTTCCAACCAACTGAAATATCACATCCACATTAAATCGAAAAATACCATAAACATTCATTTTCGTGAAGTCAGCACAGAAATATGTCTCAATCGTGCCTTGATTTGACCGAATCGCTAATGACATTACCACTACTATTAGACATGCTTATTTACTAAATACTATGAATGAAGACGCACTACAGCAGTAGTTTTATAATTAGCATAGGCGTATGGCCCCGGTGGGGGGGGGGGGGGGGGGGGTCAGGTAGGGCTACAGCTACCCCTTAAATAAATGGGAAGGATCAGATGTTTCGGGTAAACTGCCGGACAATTTCGGGCAATTTGGTTGCCAGAAATGAAGAAAAAATTCGTTTGTTGTCCAGCTTGGAAATTGTGGTACTTTAAGTACTATTAGATTATCAATAGAAGGCATGTGAAATATAGAATGAATTTAAATCTCCGTCTGTCTTCATTCTGAATAATGCTGTACTCAATCTGAAAAAGTAAAATATATCATTTCAGTGGCATGCATGCAGACGCCCCAAAGTTCCTCACAGGGCATCCAGTTTCTAACAATTTTCCCAGGGGACGCCCCGGACCCCAACGATGGGAGGGGTAACCCCCCCATACCCCCTACTTCGTCGGACCGACGGCCCTCGGGAGATGCATTCGCCATATCTTCCTGACATTCAACTTTTCGGGCAAAAAAGCGATCAGGCCCCCACCAACCACGTGAAAAATAGCCCCGTACGCCTATGATGATTAGTCAACGGAGTTCCCCTAATATCTTGGTATTTTCAAGATGAATTAAATACTTATTGATTAAAATATCTATATCTGGAGAAAAAATAATACCCTTATATGTTTATGATTAAAAGGACATCATACTTTCATCAACGGTAGGCTACACTCAAAATCCGCAAAGTAGGTAAACAAACAGCTCATAGCCGCTTCGAATTTCTTACAAATTTGACTGGTGCCCCGGTAGCTTGTTCGTGTATTTAATGTGATGCATATATACATCTGGAACTTAATTGACCACCCCTTGTTTTTTCGCAGGGTAAATAGAAACTGTCATTACTTTCAAGTATCTTTCAGATGGTCAAAAGTGATTGTTTACGGAAAGAATGGTCTATTGACAAATGAAAGATAACACAATGATGAAAATATGTAGTATTTTAATGGCGCTAATTACTATTTTCTGTCACTAATGTTTTTGATGGAAAATGTTCTCTCGACAAGTATGGTGCTGCAACGGTCCATGATGAAACAATGCCGGTAATTACTGACCAAAAATGTAACTTGAACACATTAGCAGTGTCTGAAGTCAGTAGCGAGTATATCCACCACGTGCCCGGATGATAGCCTGAACCCTCCTCCGTATGCTACCAGTGAGCTTCCTGATACGGTCCAGAGGCAACTGCTGCCACCCCTGCCAGACTCCGATCTTCCCGAGGAGAGGTCTTTTGGGGATGTCGAGGCCTTGGTCGGGCCTTAACATCCTTGGTTTTTGATGTTTTCGAACAAATCTGCTGATGACAGAATGGCTATAGCCAAGTTGCCTTCCAATAGCTTTGAATGACATGCCTGTTGCATGCATGCCAACGATTTGCCATCTTAGTGCCCCTGACAGTCTTCTCCTTGCCATGTCAACACTTATTGATAAAAGAAGTAAGAAATTGTCTTGTTTTATACCCAGATATTGCATGTGGAATGAATGAATGAATGCTTTAGTTGCAGTATAATACATGATTGCGCAACATGAAATAGTGAGGCAGTGAGCAATATACTGCAGGGTAATGGCATAGTCACGAGGCTGTCTTCCTGCCACAACCAAATGTTAGTTTGTAAACTCATTCCAGACAGTAGACTTATTCACAACTGTTTGTTTTATTACACAATCAGGTTTTTCCAGATATCGAATACATTTTCAGTATGATGGTCCATACCGCAATAAGTGATGATAATTTGCCGACTTAAGCAGTTTTATCTGATAGTCATTTACTGCCTTTTAGGACTTCAGTAACAAATGATATGGGGGGTTAATAGCGTTTTTGTGACATTCGTGGAAAGCATTCTTCACGTGGACGAGGGGATGTGTTTTTGGGGTAAGCAATCAACCAGAAACATCATATTTCATTAGATGAAATGTCCTGCAAGATATAGCAATCTTTAAAACATAATAATCAGTAACAGCAACTTTACTGTCATGAAACATTTCGGGAGGTGCTTAAGGTGTGTATTATACATTCGAAACAACCGACAGCGTCCTTCCGTGTCCAGCCCAACCTTATAATACTTTATATGTATAACACATCTGTAGTAAACTATCTTTGTTGGATGACATCTTGCACATTTAATATTAATAAATTATAAAACACATAAAATTATTCTAATATTCCTTTTTAATATGACCCTCGACTGTTATAGATAAATCCAATGATTGTCATTTGGGGACGGTAATTATCCGTGGCAACAGACTGTGAGCGTAGTATCTCGCCAGTTATCGCATTGGACCTGTGATCGAAAGGTGGTGGGTTCAGTCCTTACTCGTGCCAAATGCGTTGTGTCTTTGAACATGACACCTACCCCGCTATTGATCAAATTGGGAGCGTAATGACATTATGTACCTCCTACCAATGTGATCTGGACTCAAACAGCACATAAGCCCGGTGAGTACGTTGGTAAGTGTGAGAGTCTTGCGGTTCTTTTCGGGTACTCGGGCTCTCTGCGGCCGCTTAGTTGTCAACCCGAAACCGAAAAACAAAATTCCGCAAATGTCGTTTGTTCGTTCGTTCGTTCCAGATCTCTAAACCGGCACAAAGAGTGTCATGCATGTGTCTCGTGTGGGGGATGACATCAATACGGTTAACTGTCAATATTCTACGAAGATGAAGCGACAACACACTTGATCACTAGCTGAGAAAAATAAATTACATCTTATCTCTTAATTCATTTTCGATTGAATTGATTTGAAGTTTCGTAATACTTTTGAGAATTAATATGCTTTTGATTTGATAGCTGTAACGGCACAATATCAATAATTATGACGCGGAACAGTCCCGCTCCGCAGTAAACAAGAAATTGCATTTCCGGTTAATATTTTGATTGGATCATTACTGAGTTAATGATCCGCGAGAACGAATACTTGTTTATGTGAAATTGCACTTCAATTTTCATCTAATCACTCACTGGGCATTCAAGCGTTAAAGTGATTGCACTTGCTCTGGGCTTTTTAGATGAGGACCCAAAACACTAACGTGTAAACAGAAGCGTTAACCATTTAAACGTGTAAACCACCTTTCCAACACAGGTTCATGATGCGTGCTCAAATACTAAGCAGCCTAAGGAAAATATATTGTCTCAATAAACATTTGAAACATTCTACTGACATCTTACATTATTGTTAAATATTCAAGATAAATAAAGAGGGTGATTTGATGACTTTTTGGACTTAAAAAATACAATTGGCTATAGGTGTGTTTTTGTTGAGAATTCCCGGAAAAATGTGCGCATGTGACCGTTTACTCCGCTTTCTGTCAGATTTTCTCTCTTAATTGTTGGCTGATCTCCTGTTTTCGAGTCAGAAAAAGTTGTCTGAAGGGCTATACTTGACAAAGATATTTGCGTGCGAAAATTAAAGTGATGCGATCATATTTTTTTCGCCTGAAAGTTATAATGGTCGCCTGTGGGAAAATATTGTACTGTGATACCTATATATAGACCGCTCATTTTATTGTCCTTGTCGAGTGTTTCCGAGTAAAACTTTACAATGTGGACATTTTCTCACCGAATTACTCTACATATGCTGAGCTTTGAACTGTTTCCATCTGGCTCTGCCGCCGTTCAATAATGACCAAAAAAGTCATAAACGAACATACTCTTTTGAAAGATATTGGTGAGGCAGATGTCTGATCTACCGAACTACATCCAATACCCCAGGGCATAGGAGGCATTTCGAACTGAAGTTGGGGTGCAGAACGAACATAGAAAAACACATTCATACTAATATCAATGATGACTGCGTACTGGGGAGACATGGTAGAAGTGAAATACACAAGGTTTTGTTTGGGACTAACCCTCAACACTTACATTGAGAGAAGTGCATATTTTTGTCTCCATTTCGTCCCCTGAGTTCCAATGTGTTCTATGTGCCTACTGGCACTTAGAACACATTGGAACTCAGGGGACGATTTAACAAATTTGACCATGTTTCGGCCCGCTGAAAATGTTTAATGTTCCAATAAGAGTAAAATCCTCGTCCTCTGATTGGATCCGTAGTTTCTTCTATGTTTACGGCTCCAGAAGCAATGTTACCGTCTGACGTCAAAACGCGAAATAATTGAAATAACATCGCCCGTTTCGTAATTGCTTCGTCAACGGAGTGACAAGCAAGCTGCTTCATTTTTCTGGATTTTTCACACGTGCAGCAGACGGTGTTCCGGGTGAAGTGTTGTTTAAATTACAAACCGATTTACGAGATGGAATGAGTTTATCTGGTTTATTGATTATTTATCCAGTGGTGGGGTACACGAGAGGTTCTCAGAGCTGTCTGTTGTTTTCGTTTATTAAAAGTTACAAAAGAAATTGTTGGCAAGCTGCTTAGAAGCAACTAATTAACTATATACACTTCGGCTCTTCATTTAGAGCGAATGTATTTTTACAGTATTTTGCAAGTTTGTATTCTTGCCAGGAAAAAATAGCAAATCTATCTCATAGAATTTATTATTAAACGTCACTGGGAATTCAGTTTCTTCAACGTTTTTCAAAATGCGACGTCAAACGTCGGAAAGTACCAATAACAAGATATTTTTCACATTAGTGATTATCTGATTGAGGACTAGATTATTTTTGGTGGTCTGAATTTGATATTCAAAATTTGTATTTGACTGAAAATGAAATATAAGCAAGGAGAATGTTGGCTTTTGCTCTGGTATCCTCATTTTTTGAAATCCCTGATAGTGGCTTCTAGCACTCAACCAGTTAAGAAGTCTTGACAGCAGGATTATATTAGTATTTTAAGCTGCTATAACATTTGGCTCAAGGGTTATCACTGTGCACTATTCGGGAGAAAGTAGGAATTTGAGGTTAAAACTTTAAAAACTCGAAAAATAATAACAAAACAAATGACCACAATGTATCAACGTGCTGTTTGATTTCGTACGTAATAACACATACAAAAGTATCAAAGGGTTAACCATTTACCCAACGTAATGGCCAAAACCGGCCAGCGCTATTCTCAAAAATCGCCAATTAATTTTTAAAATATTTTCATTTTTTGTCTCAAAAACATAGGTTATGACCCCTCGTTGGAACGAGCTCGTCGAGCTCGTTCCAACGAGGGGTCATAACCTATGTTTTTGAGACAAAAAATGAAAAAAATTAGTTATTCAAGAATTTTTTTGCAAGTGTCGTCTGCTTTTCAGGTTAGGTAAAAGGTTAATGGAAAGGTTAGTGTCTGTGTTACACGTCATGACGCGCACACTGTTGATATTAAGACCGGTGTAACTTGTCGCAAAGATATTTCGTACCGGAGATATCATTTCACAAACTACTGAAACTCATTGTCTTTTCACTCTGTTACAAATGTATTAACTGTATCGTAGAATCTTCATGCAACACAAAGTGTTGATGGTAGCGGTGATCATACTCTGCAACCAACATTATTGCAACCGGTTATCCGAATCGCCATATTCACAGAAGTTAACATGCTTGTATACGTATAGTTTCCAAGTAACATTATTAAAATAAAAGAATCAACATTAGTGGCTGTGAAAATAACATGTTGTATAAAACAAGCGGACATTGGAATGGGATGTATGAGTGAAAAAAATCTTAATGTGTTAATCCATCTATTCATTGATTTATCAATCCGTTATTCTCAAAGTATCTGAATTAACTCATCGTTTTTCAATTCCAGATTTTAGCCTTGTAATAATAAATCGCTGCCTCCAAAAATATGCCTCCTGGCATTTGGGTACATCGTTTCTGAATATGTTAGTAGTCAGGAGTGGTTCTCATTTAGCACCAGAAAACGTAATATGCGAAAGAAATAAAGTGACTGCATTCTACGGTTAAAACTAGAAGTCCTGTTACGAACTGTGCGCTTATCTAGGCTTAATTGCGCGTAGGCATTGCGCGCAATTGCCATATCGAATGGCATCCAAAGCACGGCGGGTTCTCCTGGTTACTCATATCAAACACAGGCAATGTTTCTGCCAATGGACCTTCGGGTTACCCGAAGGTCCATTGGCTGAAACATTGCTTGTGCACCGGCCATATGTACAGAATTTGATAGCCTTAGTATGGTCATAACGTGTAGTTTAACGCACAAATCGACGTGCTATTTATGCGCATTTCATGACAGGACTTCTAGTTTTAACTGTATAAGTAACATAGATGAACATGTCAGTGCACATAATTGTATCCACTAAACCGAGTAGACCAGTTTGGATCTATTCGGTCTCTTATCATAACAGGTATCGATACGAAAGACACTTCTTATGTGTCGCCATTGCAATACAACACAGAATACTTTTCTGTTCATTAATTTATACAGTTTCCAAGTGGTGAAATGTGTCCACATAAAATGTCGACTATTTTATTTGGATTTCGAAACCTTTTATTCGAGTTCATGTTTCCGCGACGAGAATTGAGTTTTTGACGTTTTTGGTAATTCCATCGAATTGCCATCATCCATGTCCGCTTTATATGATGAATTTATTTTAGAGCCCCTGGATGAGACATTAAATTTCTTCCGTGTGCATCTTGCTCCAACAGTTTTGTCACCTGAGGCATACATTTTCCTAGCTTTTGGGGGACTACTACCTCTCTGGTCGTACTTCTCCGTTGACACGTTTTCTGAAGCCTTAGTGTCGAACGAGCTAGGTTAGCATGTACCCGACAAGGTGGCCCTCTGCTTGACGAACGCTTTTGCTGACGTGTCTGGTGTGGCAGACACGTTTTTGGTGGGTCTGCTAATGTCATTTGGTTGAGTGTTTTCATCCAAGTTAACAGCAGATAAAGAAAACGTTTGTTTACTCACATTAGGTTTCTTCTTAGTATTGGGAACAGAAGAACAATGATCCTTCTATTCATTAATTTATACAGTTTCCAAGTAACATTATTAAAATAAAAGAATCAACATTGGTGGCTGCGAAAATAACATGTTGTTAAAAATCAAGTGGGTATTGTAATGGGATGTATGAGTGAAAAACATCTTAATGTGTTAATCGATCTATTCATTGATTTATCAATCCGTTGTTCTCAAAGTATCTGAATTAACCCATCATTTCTAAACTCCGGATACTAGCCTGGTCATAATATAATGAACAGAATAAAGTTACAGAACATCAAAAGATGGTGTAAGCGCCGTTTTCGTATTTTCAAATGAGCTTCAACAGAGAATAATGGTGAAATGTTCAAACCGATTGGGAAAAAATCGTAAAAAGCCATTTTCTGTATTTTTATACTACTCTGCAGGAAAACGCATGAAGTTTGTGAAATGATAGGCACATCGACAATACAACGACGCTAACATCTCGAAATTTCATTTTCTATATGAAATTCACATACCCTTAGTGTTACATTTACTGACAACTTTAGAAAATTAAAGGGAGCTAACTTTGCTGTAAATCTCAGCTGTGCAGGTCAAGATCGTAAGCGCTAATTCTAACCAATGGACCACAACCCGTTGCATGATAGCAGCTTTTTGGCATTTTTTATTAACTAAACCAACGGCTGTCTACTACATATCTTCGAGTACAGTACGACCGCCGTGCACTGACGGGTGGGCAATATTTCCACGAACACAATAATATTAGATTTCAAACACTAATAATAGAAATAATCATCGAAAATTTAATTAATGAAGCACCGGGTATAATTTTACTGACGATGATTTTTATTACCCGGCAAACGCAACGCGTGGGCATCACTGCCTACGCGTGGATTACTACTGGTCGCCAGTGGCTGTGGGGGCGCGGTGGCGTTGCCATAACCGGTTCTCGTCAGATCACCGAAGTTAAGCAAAGTAGAGCCAGTTAGTTCTTGGATGGGTGACCGTCTGAGCGATCGATTCGGACTCCCGCGTTGTGTCCTTGGTCACACGGGGGCACGATGACGCCGTGTACTAAGGCGTACTGCACGTCGATGGTGCGCATGTCTTCAACCATTCTAACCCTGCTAGTGACGCAGTGCGGAGTTACGATGTTGGGGAGCTGGCAGCTGCTCGTCGTTGCTAGGTGGTTCTCTCTGTGTACTCCGGCTTCCTCCACCCGTAAAACTGTCACCGACACGGTATGACCTTGGCTGTTAATGTGTCGTTAAACCCTAATAAATAAATAAATAAATAAATAAATAAATAAATAAATAAATAAATAAATAAATAAATAAATAAACTCCAGTGGCTGTACTGTATACATTATTTGTCGTTACATAACTATTTGATTCATACAATTTTGACTTTCGTTGTTGAACGAGTTTGGGTTGAAGTTTAGAGAAAATATCCCCAAAAGACCCAAAAGCTTTTTACTGAGGGAGTCATAACTGCCATCTCCACTGTTCGGTACGCATTGAACCCATGGTATAGATTTAGTTCTTTTAACTGTGAACAATTTGGTTCGATACCTGGAAAAAAAGAGTCACGAGACAACAGGTGGCAAGACAGGGTAACGATTTAAGACCTCACATAGCATTGCACCAAACTAACCCCCGTTAGAGGTGGTTGTATATAGGATAATATTTCTATTCATAATCACATTAGTTTTATAAATATTTAAAAACGGGGCGTTTGCTTGTCAAATGCATAATTCATTCGTTGGATTTCAAAGACGCCGATTGAATTTTCGCCACAAGATATGGAGTCGCAATCACTTTCATTATCGTCTTTAGCTTTAAGGTTGCGACGAATCACACACACGGGGGCACTTGAAAGCTAAATTTAGCACACGATCAAAGGCTTAACATTCTAAATACAGTATCATTATTAATATTGTTGACTAATGCTTATTTTCAAAAGCAAGAACTTTAGCCTATCAATAATAAATCAATTGGCAACTGGGATTTTGACTTTCAATTAACCAGTGACAAGATAAATAGACTGATTAACTCGTACAAAGTCAAGTGCTATGAAATTTGAAAACATACTTACCTCTAGGCATACCCGGACAGCAACCCTGAAATACGAAGACTTAAATATGTGGGTTATACGGAACCGATTAGGTGAATCGTAGCTGGTTAGCCGAGATAGATCTCACGGCTGTTACTCCTTCTGGGAATGTAGGCATCTTTCTCTTTAAATCACGGGAAATACTGAGTTCCCGGCACTGTCACACTACTTTGCAAACATCAGAGTAGCCACAGGGGTCGACGATCGGAGGCAGTGGCGTAGATAGGGGGGGGGGGGGCGGAGGCCCCCCCCTCCAAAAGTTTTGTCGGAAATTTTTTGGGACCATTTTTAGGCGAATTTATGCCTAATAACATTAAAATGCTGGCTTTGGGGATAAGAACATGCCATTTTTGGTAAATTTTGGGTAAAAAAGACCAATTTTCAGTACATTTTCAGTTAACAACAGATTCTTTCTGTTTGTTTGGGTTTTTGTTGTTGTTACACTGTCGGAAAATTATTGGTCTGTCGGAAATTTTCGAGGAAAAGCTATCTACGCCACTGGTCGGAGGATTTGGGAGAACTCGCCCCCGCCCCCATTTAGCGGAAAATATCAACCTTATATACATACCAGGGCTTAAAATTCAAGTGAGAATCAGAATCGATTCTCGCAAATGATTCTTACTAGGAAAACGGTGATAATCAACTTTGATTCTCGGAAATGTTCAGTTGATTCTCGTCTTACATTCTAAGAGTGTTCTTAAAAATCTGGAGAACTGTACTTATTATCTCTTCGTTTGGAATAAGATAGCACTTTGATTCAGCAGTGGTATCTATTGAAGTCTTGGCTGCCTGTATACGCAGCCAAGACTTCAATAGAAAGCAATGCCGAGGTATTGTAACTTACATTAGCAAAAAGAACACCAAAAGCTTGTATGTTGAAGCATGTGTTCTATATATACTTGTAAAACAAAAAACAAAAACAAACAAAAAACAAAAACGAAAAAACCCCAAAAAAATCATAAAAATTTATTTTGATTATTGGGGTTTAACGGCACTTTTGACAGCCTGGATCACCTCGCGTCGAGCAGTCTCACGTGTGGAGGAAGCCTGAATACCCAGCGAGAAACACCGAGCAGCGAACAACTGTCCGACTCCCCAACATACTAACTCCACACAAGCAAGGTCAGCATTGGTTGAAGACAAGTGCATCATCGACGACCAGTATACTAAGGATGATAGGTATGGGTTTACATAAGCTGTGTACGTATTATAGGGTCTAGCCACAGTGACACTATTTTCTTTTCGGTTGAAGAATTTCCTTATTGAAAAGAATTGGAGACCATTAAACAGCGATAGGGACATGTAAATACATTGCAACGTAATAGCTGGACACAAGCCAGGCTTGAGTACAGACCGCCTTGATTAAAGCCAAAATGTGCTCCCACACTCAAGCTTCAACATACAAGTCCAGTTTTCGTGCCCAAGGGCATAACGTAAGTGACAGGGCTCAGCTTTCGAACACACCCCTGACGAGATAACCAAAAGAACCACTGCAATTCAATTCAATTATTTATTCACTCTGAAAAACCAATAATGGTATAAGAGGTACAGGTATTTCGACATTTTTACATAAAGGTCAGTTCGAGGAAAATCAAAGAAACAGTGAACAAACTCTAAAAGGTTCACCAATGCCCCACTCTGGGCTTTACCTGTTGGGTCTCATGAACCGCGCACATGGACTGTCGTCAACTAGCCGTGTACATAATGTAGTATGCATAATTTCCACAGCTTACGACGGTAAGTTGTGGAAATTCTTACCATTTTATTTCAAAGGTTTTATTTCATGTTATACAGATGCCAGCCGTAGTGTTAAATGACCCTCTGTTAGACCGCCTTGAGGAAAGAAAAGATGAAACTGACGAAAGTAAGGCTGATCGGAAGGTCGTAACAGTCGGTAGTCGACGACAAAACATGTACTTGTGGTTCATTGTGGGTGCGTCACACACTTGCACTCCCGCGCATATACATATATATATACACATATATATACACTTTATCAAAAATTTTATATAACTTCGTCAATTTGCCGTCATGCTCGGAAGATTACTTCCTTCTAAGCGGCTTTCATTTTTGACTAATTCTTATTCCGTTACGTTAAGTGCCGTACCAATGTGTATCGCATCATGGGAACGTAAAATTTAGCGTCACGCTTATGCTAATTGTTAAATGGGAATTACAAAATTTATCGAGATACGCGTACGTCTTACAGATCGATTTATTATTTGGCAAGTGGCCGCCCAGCTCCTAATCACGAACCCATCTATAAAATCGCCGTTTCATATCTTCCTTGGGTGGCAACAAGTGAAGATATATTCCGCGTTATTACGCGCAAAATTTGTTCTTAGCCTTAGAATTAGGAGCATTCAATCATTTATCTTAACCTAGCCCTGGTAACAGAGGCAGAAGCGAGTTCGCATACAATATTCACACATTCAACCATTCCTTGACCCGAATTGTTCAAAGGCGTTGTTCTCCATATTCAAGTGTATTGCTTGTAAAATCACCGTATCATATCTCCCTTGGGTGGTAAAGATATGTTCCCCGTTTCATGTTGTTCACTTCAAAATTGTACACGAGCAGTCTATAGGTATTATACATAGTAGATGAATTAACGTCCAACCACCACCCCTTCGGAACTGGTCTATCAGTGTTTTTCTTACTTCTGCAACTAAAAGGACTGGGTTACCACAGGTTTGGGAGTCCCAGACATAAGATAAACCGCAATGGTTCAAAATATTCCGTATATGAATGAGCCACTGATTGCAATGTTTTTTTCTGGTCATTAGTAAAAGGAGATAGTTATATAGAATAAAATTATTTTCAGTTAAGCTACCATTTGTCAGTCCGGACCAATAAGCAATCATTCGACATTTAATTTCAATTTCTATAGGTGTTGTTCCTAATTCCCCATGAACGAATGCTGATGAAGTACCTGGCTTTAATTTAAGAATGAATTTTAGGAATTTATGCTGAAATTGTTCGGTTGACTTGGTGTTTTGAAATCCCCTGGCTGTTGAAAGTGTCGTAAAACCCCAATAAATAAATAATAAATAATAGAAATTTTGCGTTTTACACAAAGACATAATTCTGTAAAGAAACCTATGACCAGGGAGGCAAGGAAAAGTGTAAAGAGTAGACAGGCCTTGGAGCCATAAAAACAGTAGAATCAACCCCAATCAACAATCAGTGAAATGTCAGGTGAGATGTATTTGAAACTGAAATAAATTAACCCCATTTGAGACCAGGGAAGAGGAATTTCAACTCAAGTGGTGACAAGAGAAGTTAGTAAGCAAGAGCGTCGGATGGGAGGTTAGCGCGACAACAACAGCAGGATACAACGAGACGCCACAAGGAGACCCGGTGTTAGAAGAAGAGAGTAAAAGGAGGATACACTTAATGGGATTTTAAGAATATCTCCGCGATTCGAGCATTTCCGAATCAGTGCGAATCGATTCAAACAGAAAAATCGGGTCAATTTGGAATAGAATCGATTTTTTAAGCTTCGCGGGGCCCTAATTTTTTTACGCAAGTTTGCGTTGCAATGGAAGGGGTTGAAGAACACCACTATACTACCATTTCAGTGGATTCGACTTCGACTATATTTCGACCACGAGTGTTTCCTTTTCGGTACTCCCGGTCATCCGATTAAGTTGCTGAGCCATTAATAATAAAAACAGGGAGGCAGACTGATCATTATACCGCATTTGTCTGGTCGTGGTTTTAGTCCGCCATCACTTTGTATATTACCTTTCAATTCATCAACATTAGGAATCCTGAGTAATTGTTTTACTTTGACGTTAAGCTCTTTGAGAAAAGAAGAAAAAACGACAAAAGCCAGAGAATGGCACAATCGCTTTAAAACACAGAAAAAATCAATGCCGACTTGTTGGTTTAACAGTCATTACACCGGCGTTCTTGCCTTTTTTATTCTTGAGTACGTTCATTAATTCTGACACTATAGACTTCGAACCGATAATATCATTGAGTGAGTTTTGTCCAAACTCACTTTGACGTAGTTCTAATTGCGTAGCCTGTCAAAAACATTCGAAATACTGAGAAGATCGAATTCGATTACGGTGGTCGATTATTTCGGAGTTACATGCCTTCAACAATGTAAATGCCCCACAGGAAATTTTCATAGCCGCTTACGGTACACACAGACAGGAAGTGTAGAAAATATGCCATCTTTACAGACGCTGCTGTCGTACAAAGATGCTAAAGGTTCTCCAGTAACTTTGTGCTTTTTTCAGTTAACCCCCCTCGCCGGCAATGCGCAGTCTGAAAACCGACTGAAATCCAAATTACAGTATATGGAGAGTGTATTATCACTAAATCACCCTCAGAGTGGATATTCCACTCGAGCAATAATTGCAAAGTTGTTGCAAAGCATAAGTACAGGCAAAGTTCCAGCCAATGGACTTCCGGGTTGTACCCGGAGGTCGATTGGCCGAAACGCTGCTTGTGTTTTTTATCCACATGTACAGAATTTGAAAATAATACTTTGGGTGATAACTCTACTCCCCGGGTGATTTTATTACAATCCACTCTCCACGTACTGTAAATCAGTTATGCGTTGCAATTTTGTTTGTAATGTCGTAATCAACGCCGCTTTTGATGAACTATTTTTGAAAATTATTGCTCATATGCCGAGATGGCGGAAGCTCCATGTAAGTGGATCAGCAACATCACAGTGGGCAGAAAAAATGACACGAGAACGTTAACGGTTTCAATGTAGTATCAACATCGACCTAAGCGGGTCAGAACACGTCCGGCCATTTTTAAAGTCTCTTTTATAGCACCACGTCATTTTCAGTGATGTAAAGATTAGAAAGGAATCAGTGCATCTACCATCATTACTATGATTACAAGAGCGGACAGTATTTCGACAAGATCGGGTTGAGATCTGGTCGGAAGTGTCAACCCACTCCCACCACAACACTGCAGAATCTCTCCTGTTCAAAAGTAAATGCCAGAAGATTGAATCCCGGACGGTATTTTTGTTTCTTTTTTCTTGATTCGGTCTAGATCTCGCAGTCTTTTATTACTGGTGTAAGTGTGTCACTACCAGATCGCGATATGATTGAGAAAGATACCTCCTTTGAAATCACAGTGCTGCAGCCAACTTTCAGCAGCACAAGCTAAAGTGCAGAAACTGTCTCTTTCCTTACCAGAATTAATTATGATAAAAACCCCAAACGAATGTCAGAAGAATGCATCAGTTAATTCTAAACACAATAATTCGCTGAAAAATCAGCGAAAACATTTATTTATTTATTTATTTATTTATTTATTTATTTATTTATTTATTTATTTATTTATTTATTTAGTACGGTTTAACGACACTTTCAATAGACATAGGCACCTCGTGTCGGAGAGTTTTACGGATAGAGGAAGCCGGAGTGGCCGAAGAGAAACACCGAACGGCGGCGAGCAACTGTCAGACTCCCCACCGTACTAACTCAGCACAAGGAGATTTAGCATTGATTGAAGGCAAATGCACAGTCGACATGCAGTACGCCTCAATACACAGCGCCACCGTGTCCCCGGGATTAAACCCTTTGAACTCTAGTGGTATCTTTCATGCCAGTCAACTAGCAGCAATTAGAAGAGTCCATATTCATTATTTGGAGTAGACCGATCAATATTTTCAACGTGCAGCCTCGGAGCTGCACCTTGAAAATATTGATTGGTCTACCCCACACATTTACTGAACAGCCATCATATTTAATGACGTTATGACGTATCATGTTCCTGGTCAGAAAAGCGGCCTCCCGAGTTCAAGGAGTTAAGCGCCTTGGGCAAGGACATAACGCAGTTACTCCTGGTCAGGATCGAGCCGTGGACCTTTCGGTTTGAAGTTCACTTCTCTAACAACTGAGGTACCGCGCTCCGAGGACTTTTCTGTTTTGAGTTCAATGCTCTTACGACTGAGACACCGCGCTCTCATTTAGTATAGTTACCGAACCTGTGGCCGAGTGGCATGCGGGGTTTAGTACAGGTTCGCCTGGCGGTTGGTGCTGAAGGAAACTCTCTCGAACAGTTAAAGGAATGGGTTATTGAATGTTTTTCGTCACACGCAATGAAGAAATGATCAGTTGTATCATGCACAATCTACTACAAACAATGTCTTTAAATGTGTGTTTAGAAAAAAATGTTATAAATCGATGAGATGGCAACCAGGCGTGACCGAACAGGTTTACGTAACGAGACAATCGGCAGTCTCCATGAAAATCTAGATTGATTGCACATAAACTCCAGACGACAATGTTACTTTAGTGATCCAGATCCTATATTAGACAAACCTTGCAAGTGTTTGATCAACAGATTCTTCACAAATAGAAAAGTGTCTCTAATCAATTAAACAAATACTGACAAGAAATTACTTTGTACAACGACATGATGTATGGTGGTAATATTAGACAGGAGCGTGATTATGTAGAGAACCAAACTAATCCACTGCTACCCCCACATAAACTGTCTTGTTTGATCATTTTATAAGATAGTTACTGATACCGGACAGTGTTAGTCACACAGTTTCTTTGTGACCTAATTTAGTATGTACGTTGTCATCTAATTCCATATTGGGCGACGAAGATAACTATATATTTATCTTAGAGACGTATTCTACTGTGCGATTAACCTATAACTGATGGCCCTTACATACTCGATGCTGCCTGTTTCATATCGTCTCTTGGGTGTAAGCGGATAGCACCTTGTTACACTCAAGAGACGAGGGACCTTTAACGGTGAGGTTCAGTTTAGGACTGCAGCACTAAACGCAGTACTAAACGCGTTAACGACATCACTTAATCGGAACAACAACAAGCGATACACCTCCAATATCGCTGGAACACTCAAATGGACTAATCCACTGCGACCCCACATAAATTTACTTGTTTGATCATGTTATCAGATAGTTAGTGATACCAGACAGTATCAGTCACACAGTTTCTTGGTGACCTAATTTAGTATATACCTTGTCAGTTAAGGTGATGGTTACATGACCAAAAATGGCTGAATCTATGATTTTTATTCATAGACGTATGGGCATTTTTTAAAGGACTAAATATATTTTAATTTCGTGTATTGAGTAGTGTAACATCAATAATTGTGAAATAATGATATTATATAAGGAATAATGATGAATTAAAAATTAAAACTCATCAAAAATTGTGTTTTTGATTTCCATCAAACTTTCCCAGCACAAGATTTAAAAGTGTCTATCGTCCCCTATCTTGGTAAAAGTGGAACAAGAAACACACTACAATAATGGAGTCACAAAAAAACTTGGAATCATTCTTCAATTCGAATGATGGAAACAAATTAGATATCTCTTTTTTACCATGTAGATGAGTAAAGTGGCGTCCATTTAAGAGTGAACTGTTTATGACAGTATGTTTCACCGGTATGAAAATGTTACAGGTTGACTGATAAAAAAACCTGTGACGAGGGTTAGACTGGTGAAGCATGCTGACAAGCAAATTTCCCGGCATTTTGGTCATGTGACCATCACCTTAATTCCGTATTAGGCAAAATTATAAATTTATCTTAGAGCCGTATTCGACTGCGGGATCAACCATTAACAAGTGGTTCTCACATACTCAATGCTGGCTGTTTCATATCGTGCTCTGGGTGCAACATGGCGCCATCTGCAATGCTTTACCATTGCAGATGGCGCCTTGGCGCACCTCTTGTGAGGATATGTGCGGGACGAGAACTTAATGTCAATCAAATTTTCAGGCATTTTGGTCATGTAACCATCACCTTAATTCCATATTAGACGAAATTATAAATTTATCTTAGAGCCGTATTTCACTGCGGGATCAACCTATAACTGGTGGTCCTTAAATACTCAAAGCTGCCTGTTTTATATCGTGCCTATGTTGCAACAAGACGTCATCTGCAGTGTTTTAGCATTGCAGATGGCGCCCTGTTGCATCTCACATGAAGATATGTGCTGGACGAGAACTTAAGTAGTTCGGTACATTTTCAGGAATGTAGTTCTAAACACGTCAACAACATCGCTTAATCGGAACAACAGCAGGCAGTACACTTCCAATATGGTCTTTAACAGTTTACGTTGAACTCGGACCGGCTGATTCTAAATCGGCGTCATTTATTTTATAAAAACCCAATGGGGAAAATCTTCATGAAGATTTAAGATAATACATTATTTCTTTACCCGCAAACATTTCGGAACAGTCGAAATGCTTAGATGTTTGCCGAATGTACGAGCTGCATATGGAATTAACTGGCACCGAATATATACTAACTTAGATCACTAACAAACTGTAACGAATATATTATCTTACCTATTACTTCCCCTCGATACTGAACTAGCAATTACAAAGAATAACAAATCGTAGAATGCTTACTTGTTTAACGAGAAGCGGGTATCGTCCGCAGTCGTTTTGATAGATGAATAAACAAAAAGGGAGACTGGGATCACGCGACGGACATTTCTAGTGTCTCACGTTCAGTACCGAAATGCGATGAGGTGGATGACGGTGATGCGGTCCCACGTAACACAAATAGAAGTGCGTAATGATCATAAAAACCCATCTGGAGAGTATGCATACTGCCAGTCCTGCACAAACGCATATAAACACACCAAAACATAACAGCTATTCAAGCGTGTGATTTTTCCTATCCTCACTGAAGTTTGATATTACCATTTTGCAAACGTTTTGCCCTCTTCGGGTGAACGGATTAACTTTTATAAATTTAAGAACTCCTGGTCTAGATAGAAAAAATCTAAAACATTGCGGCTGGCACCACTACGCCCCCAAGGGATGAGCTGTCGATAATATTTCGATATTTCTTTGGATGAAAAGGGTAGCGGAAGAGCTGATTAGGTGATAATGTTCTGGAAGCTTGAACTCTACCATTTAGGCCGACAAATAAAAAAAAATTACAATTTCCTTTGTCTCAGCGCTGAAGTGCTGACGCGACAGTCTGTCCACAACACTCACTGACCAATTTATCAAATGTGCTTCCCAATTACTTTGGAGTAATATTCTTCCTATAGAAGAATAACACGGTGTATCGACCTGGGATATTATCCCATCCACCTTAACAGAATCTGCTCGTTCGAGAGACAGAGTACAATTCTCGAAACAAATTATCGGGCCACACAGTATTGTAACCCCAAAAGTGGTATCTTTTTCGATCGAATCGTCAGAGAACTGAGCTCTGGTGGCAACACATTATCACGTGTCCACCAAGAATTAATAAATACAATGTTATAAATTCAAGATGAAAGTAAGAAACACAAACCGAAAATAGCATCATTTGAGGGGCAGCTCTGCCTTTCGTTTAACAGAGGCGAGATTGTACACTGCTGTGGATAGAAAAGCAGTCAGATAAAATTTCGATCAAATCGCGACCAGTCAAAATTCGCTGCCCGTGTTTCAAAGAGCCGTACAGTGGGAACCTGTTAATTGAATAGCCACTTTGCCCTTGGAAATATTCAATTAACAGCAGTATTCAATTAACAGAGATTGGATCATTTTCCTGTGTTCTGGTGATAAACTTAGCATTATTTCTCTTGTATCTTGTTTGACAGAGCTCACGAAGCTCTGGCAAACAAGATATAATAGATTAAATGCCTATATTGTATATATTGAGGACAAATAGGTCTATACACAATGTCAAAGTAATTCTTCGGTAGCACACATACTGTTTTGTTCAACTAGCAGGAGTTTACGCTATAATCTATAAGTAATCAAAGCAAAGAGGTCTTTGGATGGCCTACGTGATACAGAAATACTAGAGTTTGAAGAGTACATTGATGGCACCTTTCGGGTGGGAGAGGGCACTGCTATTCAAGATGAAGTCACAGTCGATATAGCGTAGGGAAAACATCAGGAAAGACGGTGAAAAGGAGTGCCAAATGTGTAATTTAGGAATAGCGGGGACCCTGAAACACTTTCTTTTAGAATTTCTAAAATACCAGTCTACTAGAATAAGAATATGATTCACTAGGACTATACTGTTCAAAAAAGTAGGGGATATCCAATATTTATTTATTTATTGGTGTTTAAGGTCACATATTTTTGCACAATGGTTAATCATGACCACAACATGAGTATCAACTCAAAACCAGGGGTGAGCGTTAATAAGCCATGTCGCCCATTTTAGAGAGGGTTTGCTCCTCCCAAGCATTGGTGACTGGGTCTTTATTTTACCAGTAAAACTGAGCCTGTTTACGACAGTGAGCAGGCACTGCTTCACTTCCCGGGGTTCCCGCGGGAGGGGGAGGGGGGTATCCAAACTGATGTTGATATTTTCAGAAAGTGGTATTGGACACGCGTGATTGGACACATCAATATGTTACCAAGTTTAGTGCGTATCATTTATGTTACCGGCCCACGAGGTCTCATCGTTCTTTTCTTGGTACAAACTCGTTCATCAATAGTTTCTGGACGAAACGTAAGTTTTGAGGTATGCGAAGACTGAGACGTGACGAACGTTTATGTACCGTTGGCATGTTGGAAGCTGACAACAGACAGACTGAAGTGGCTCCAACTCTCAACGTTACTCAATCGATGATTAGCAGGTTGTGGTCACGCTACCATCAGACAGGCAATGTTGATGACAGACGTCGGTCAGGTCGTCCAAGGGCAACAACTGCCAACCAGGATCGTTTCATCCGAATCACAGCATTACGTAACCGCCATCAAAGTTCCTCAGAAATTGGACAGCAGCTGCACCGAGCGACAGATGTGCGAGTCAGTGGTCAGACTATCCGAAATCGCTTACTCAGCTGCAATTTGTACGCTCGACGACCTCGAATAATTCCACGTTTGACTGAACGTCACATAGCAGCAAGGCGTAATTGGTGTGAAGCACGACAACGCTGGGACAATCGTCGGTGGAGCAACATCATGTTTTCCGATGAATCGAGGTTCACTCTCGACTTCCACGACAGGCGAAACAGAGTGTGGCGGCGGCGGCGGAATGAACGATACCATGGCGTAACCGTTAGGCAGCACGGTGGTGGTGGATCGGTTATGGTTTGGGGAGGCATAACCATGACAAGCAGAACAGCATTACATGTCATCTAAGGGCGTGTGACAGGGCAGTACTACCGTAACAGCATGTTAGCAGCTCATGTGATGTCATTTGCTCGACGTCACGGCCCTAGATTCATTTTCCAAGATGACAATGCAAGAGCACATAGGGCCCGTGTCACTACAGAGTTCCTACAGGAGCAGAACATTACTACACTGCCTTGGCCAGCACGAAGTCCAGACCGTTCAGCAATCGAGCACGTCTGGGATATGCTTGGCAGGCGCCTACGACAACGCCAACAGCCCCCTACCAATGTCCAAGAACTCACCGCAGCACTGCAGGAAGAATAGAATAACATCAGTCAAGCTGATATTGGACGTTTGGTGAGGAGTATGCCACGTCGGATCCGTACTTGTCTCGCGAAGCGAGGAGGAGTTTTTCAATGTATTGAGGTCTTGGACTGAATGTGGTAAATTCTCTGACTGACCGTCCATGTCTTCTACAGATCAGTGCGTGGAATGTGTGCTTGCCAGACACCCAACTATCGCTGAAATCATTCACCAGATATCACAGTGCAATGCCTCAACTGTCTTTTTGATGAAAATATAAATATATTTCTTCATATATCTCACTTTTATCAAATATCCCCTACTTGTTTTGAATAGTATATAACGGCGAAGTGGGATGGTGGGGGAACATGGACATGTGGTTATTGGTCGACACAAAGGAGATGGTTAGTATATTTATCGGAGAGAATGGGTAGAATATGGAAGAATGCGGTGAATAACGGCGAAATGATGATGAGTGGGCGCACGCGAAAACGCGTAGTCTAGAAATGAGTACATGTAACTAAGATGGCCCATCGAGACTACGTGGAAACAGTTTTCATACAAAATAGGCGCCGTAGTATAGACTATAAAGTCTGGTAGGATTGTTGTTAACCCTTTATCTAACATGAAAAGCAGACGACACTTGCAAAAGCAATTCTTGAATAACTAATGTTTTTCATTTTTTGTCTCAAAAACTTAGGTTATGACCCCTCATTGGAACGAGCTCGACGAGCACATTCCAATGAGGGGTCATAACCTATGTTTTTGAGACAAAAAATGAAAAAATAATGGAAATTAATTGGCGATGTTTGAGAATTGCTCTGGCCGGTTTTTGCCTGCCCATGATCGTGATACGACCTGAATTCATAAAGTGGATAGTAGCTCAGTGGATTTGAACAGTAGATCAATCAAGATTTTCAACGTGCAGCACGTTAAAAATATTGATTGGTCTCCCCCAAGTAACGAATATAGACTCCACCAGTTGATGGCTCTGAACTGTCATGGAATATACCATCAGGGTCCTAAGGGTCAAGTCAGTTCTTCAGTTAAGAGTGAATGTACGGAAAAAGAATAAAATAGTTCATATATAAATAGTGAGGCGACAAGAAACTGTAAAGTTAGTTTACTGAGAAGGTCTTACATCATCTCGGAGAATAATTAGCCTGGGGAGAAAGTGTAGTATTAAGCCAAATGTCAAAGAAGAGGACAGACACAGCGTCACCAGGATCGACCCGGTATTTCATCCAACCTCTACCAGTGTACTGACCATATCTCAACTGTGCATAAAGTGAAGTGGGGATATTTAGACATTCACTGTAATCATCATTATTTATATATATGTGAAGTTAAGGTCTTAAATTGTTTTTATATGACCATTCGACCTTTACACAGGTTTGCCATTATTCGGACGAAAGCCATTAAATCAAAACTGTAGACGACAGTACCTCAAGAAGACGAACCTTATAACCTTTGATCCATAAAGGCTATGATTCCCTCTCCAGCTGGGTTGATTTCTCGACGGCCAATCTTGCTACGGACAACATTCTCCCCATCCGCTTCAGGCTGTAAACTCCGGTCAATTTACATATATTAAAATAAAGCTGCCACCTAACAAAGCCTATATATTGTTTGGGTAAGGTACCAGTTAGAATATTTTCAGGCTGACCATTAGCAAAAGTCACACCTTCATGATAATACAAGCCCCACACTTTGGTTCCTGGTATGTGGTTCAATCGTAGTTCAGTGGTTGGTTTGATGACTGGAAAAGTACACAGTCAACTTTTTCTTGGAGGTTTCCTGCACTAAACTTTGTCTGGTTGTAAAACCAGAACGTATCCACACATTGTCCGTACGATGTATTTCTCCTCTTCCCTCAATACTCTTGCCAGCACAAGAAACAATAGATCATGTATTGGGTCTCAAGCAATATCGTTCTCATTTTAACATATCTTATTTGAAAACCAATATTGTTCTGACAAAATATTTTGGTGGATGAAATGTGCCCCCATACGTAGTTTACGCCGCCGCTGAAGAACTTGTATACATATATCTGACCCTTAACCCTTTGAACTCCAGAGGCCGTTTTTCCGGTCGGGTCATTAAGGGTGGGGGGGGGGGGGGGGGTGACTGCAAGGTAAATGTGTGGTGTAGACCAATCAATATTTTCAACATCCAGCCCTAAGGCTGCACGTTGAAAATATTAATTGGCCTACCCCAGATAATAAATATGGACCCTTCCTATTGCTACCATGGAACTGACATGGAAGACATCACCAGGGTTCAAAGGGTTAAAGTATGTCTCTTGAATACTTTGTTCGACATGCTATTACGAAATTCCCCCGAAAGCCTTCGGCCATTGTTTAAGTTATAATAACAAGTTAAGCGCACCTCACCGCTTCCTCTCCCCTCCATGTAATGACTGCTTACAGAATAGCACCCGAGGGCAAAATCGATAACGTCATGCTGGGTCTTTTTCAAGTGTATATGTACGTTGTGGGTGTGAAAAATTAAACATGAAAGGATCAGACAGAACCCACTCTGAATAATGGAACTGACATATTCATTCAATAAATCAAATCTCGAAAATCTTGCTTTTGTCAACAGACTTTCGCGCAATTCTCATAGCATGACATTTAATATTTGCCGGCGTATATGCTATACACTTGTACGGAATTACCGAACGTTGTTCAAACACTTGGACCTGTTTATTTATTGCCATTATCAATATTTACCACTGAAACATTCAGATGTAGGTGAGCGGGTTCGACGTTTATTTCACACTAATCAACGTCTAAATCCTATTTACTGGGCAAATAAATGAATTCATTTACCATTTAGTCACAATTGTGAGATCTGGTCTGTTTGTGACATTTTAATTAGAGATGACCATAAAATTAGACGTGTCATTTTGAAGAATATTTGCGGATAAACATTTTACGCCGTGAAGAAATGTTTTCATTACTTTTGTTATTCACGAAGCGATTTCTATTTCTGGAGTGCATATTTTAATTTGCCTTGTACATTCTATAAGTCGTTCCAATAATAAAGCTCAAGGTCAAAAGTAATTACAAGATATTGCGTACCGTGTTTGGTACGTTCAAATATTGACGTTGGCACTTGAAACCTGCAATAATGTTGTGTAGCGTACAAACGAACCTTCCAAGTTTAACATTTTCGCAGACTCTTCCTCCAATTATGTTTCTATCAGGGATGTTTAATGTGGATTAACCTTCTTCATACTGATAACAAAACCTCAACCATGAAATTTGTACTATAAGGCAACGAGAAAATTAACCAATTAAGTCTTGATTGACAGGGCTCAATGAGCTCTGTCAAACAAGATTCAATTAGTTAATGCCCTGGTTTCATCATGGGATAAAATTGCAACTTGAAAATTTGATATTTTAACACCAGTATCAAGAGCTTTAAAGAGACAATACAAGGCATGGTTAAGAAAAGAAAATTGTTTGTTGTTTGGTGAATAGAACCAATTCATTTTATATTAAAAAATAACCCCCTGTTTCTAAAAAGAAACAATCGTTTTCAAATGTTGTATGATTCCATTCGAGATGACACAAAAATAAAACTATTTTGACATCTTCATGCTGCAGTGGCCACAAATTAATAAAAGAATTCGATTCGCAAAAATTATAAAAAATTCGACTCTCTCGAATTCTGAAGGATAATACACCGCAAATGTATGGAACAAATGGTTGTTTAGTTGAGAGAACCAATAAATTTTATATGCAAAAATAATCCACTGCTCCACATGTGAATTGGCTAAAACTTCTCTTCCTAATTCAATAATGGAATTTGAAAGAACCAATATACGTGGGTTTGAATTTCTTTGGATCGTTGACGTAAAACACAAATTTAGTTATATTTTAAATTCCAAGTTCAGTTCTTTTATGAACCCTTTGCCTAACACGAACAGCTGACGAGACTTGCAAACAAATTTCTTTTATTTTTTGCTTCGACAGTGAAGCCTCTGACTCCTCCTTAGAACGTGCTCAGTCATTGATTGGTCATAAGTGTTATGAGTTTGAGGCAAAACAATTAAGAAAATATTGTAATTCATCAGTTAAATTCGACCTCGTTGTTCTTTCTGAACCCGTAATTTGATTGGCTGAGAGTCGGTCGGCTCAGTGTTCTAATCTCGGGTAAATTCACTCTCACCGTGCTCTAATTGCCGAAAGCGGATCATGTCTGTATACATGCTACGCGCGAACAATTGCGCTAAACTGCTCATACCACAGATCGAACACACTCAGGAGTTGTTTTCTATGGCAACGGTTATTAGCGTCCGTGCTTTGAAGTTCACCTTGTAAATTCGATCATGGCAAATAGACCGAGATCAAAAATGACATTTTTTGGATTATTTTTCTTCAAACAAAACGGGTTTGGAGAATGTTGTCACTTCTAACGATGCCAGGAATTACAATGGAGATGGCATCTCTTGTTTCGTTAGACATTCGGGAATTTGACTATGGAAAACCATTTGTTAACTCGCCCCTTCGGGACTCGTTAACAATTAGTTTTCCATAGTCAAATTCCCGAATGTCTAACGAAACAAGAGATGTTTATCTCCTAACTAAACCGTGAATGTATTTTGGGAAGAGCATTGGACGGTTATAGCGGTTAGGTAAGGCAAAGAGTCAACCTTTTACACAACGCAAACGATATCAAAATTTGTTATTTTAATTATTTTCTATAAACTTTTAAAAAAATATTAAAGAAATAGAAAGTAATCACTTGACTGGACTGGTTACGTGAAATAATTCATGAGAGGTGAGGGACGTTGTACAAACACGAGTGCGCGAATGCGCACGAGTGTTTTACAATATAGTCCCTTGCCTCGAATGAATTATTTCACGTAACCAGTCCAGTCAAGCTATTACTCTGTTTATTACTTTTCATTATTAACGATAATTATATTATTTAACCCTCTACCTAACGTAACGGCCAGCTCTATTATCAAAAATCGCCAACGAATATTCATTATTTTTTCATTTTTTGTCTCTAAAACATAGGTTATGACCCCTCATTGGAACGAGCTCGTTGGGCTCGTTCCAATGAGGGGTCATAACCTATGTTTTTAAGACAAAAAAGAAAATAATAGCTATTCAAGAATTTTTTTTGCAAGTGTCGTCTGCTTTTCATATTAGGTAAAGGGTTAAAAAAACAAAAAAAAAAACAAAACAATGAAGTCCCCCATTACACTCACGGCAAAGCGTCTTCGCTTGTGCGCACGGATACGTGACACAATTGTTGATTGCATAATTCACTTGTGAAGTTATCGTTTATAATCAAACCTGGAAATCCTTGTAAATCACACTTCGGAAAGTAATAAAACAATATCATGTTACCCTCTTATTGGAACGATCTCGTTGAGCTCGTTCCAAATGAGGAGTCAGCTGATATAGGTTTTGTTGAAAATGTTGAAAACGTCTGTTTTTCCTAAAACGTTCTATTTGTAAATTACGCAGGCTTGTGCAGCCGATTCGCTAGGTAAATTGGTAAATCAGATCAAACGATGTGCTTCATGATTATATGTGAAACATAGGGTTATTGTTGCTTGTATACGTCATCGGTTCTACTAACTAAAGAATATTTTATATTGAAAACCGCGACGCCTTGTCCTGAAGAAATTTGGATTGTGATTTGTTATGTGATCACTAGGGTAGGGAGTCCCCATAACGGTTGCATTTTCAGATTCTCAGAAGGCCTTGTAAAAATGGTATGGCACAACTTCTTGAAAAGATTATGGCCAACGTTCATGAACTGCTGCATAGTGCATGTCGGCATTTTCTCGTCGTTTCAATACTACCCTGCCGACATTAGGGTGTCGTTAGTTTTCTAAGTATATGCCGTTGTTATACAAAATAGAGGATTTCTAATGAGTCACATTTTCATATGAAATTTCTGCACCGGTGTAAAAGGAATGGAAGTCTTTGTAGGAACGTTAGTCCCTCTGGACTATTATTCCGCGGAATTATAGTCCTAGGTCTAACATTTCTAGGAATAGTAGTCCGGCGGACTACTATTCCTAGAAATGTTAGACCTAGGACTATAATTCCGCGGAATAATAGTCCAGAGGGACTAATTGTCCTACGGACTTCCATTCCTGTCACACCGGGTTAACGCAAATCGACATGAGCCGAGGTTTACCTAAGCTCAGATCGATTTTAGTGAAGGAGGTTCGGGAATTTATGTCAAATCGTTACGAATCTGAGATTCGTTTAATCACATAATGCGTAATGTATCATTTTACCTAACGTTTCGACTAAACTAACCAGCGCTATTCACAACAATCGATCAACAAATTTCATTATTTTTCAACTTTTGCCTTAAAAACATAGCTGATGGCTGCGCTCGTTCCAATGAGTGATCAAAAGCTATGTTTCCGAGACAAAAGCTGACATTTTTTTTATTCATTCAGAAAAAGTTTGTTTTTTTACAATTGTTGCCTGCTATTTGTACTGGGTAAACAGTTAATGAAGTATAAGAGAAGATTAATTCCACTTTACTTCCGAAAGCAACACACAACCTTACGACGTATACGTTAACTTCTGATGTCATTCTCGTATTAGACGTGTTGTGAACGATATTTTCCGTAATAAGCTATTTGATAATTTGTCTTCCAGAATATACTATAAAATAAAAGTAGGGGATATCCAAACTGATGCTAATATTTTCAGAAAATGGTATTGGATACGCGTGATTGGACACATCAATATGTTACCAAGTTTAGTGTGGATCATGAATGTCACCGGCCTACGAAAACTTCGTGCAGGTTTTTCGCACGAGCGCCGCGTTAATGTCTGTGGGGTACGTTTTGAATTTGTACTGGACGGGCTTTTTAGGAGGTCTCATCGTTCTTTTCTTGGCATAAACTAGTTCATCAATAGTTTCTGGTCGAAACGTAACTTTTGAGGTATGCGAAGACTGGCACGTGACGATCTGCTAACCAGGATCGTTTCAGCCGAACCACAGCATTACGTAACCGCCATCAAAGTGCCTCAGAAATTGGACAGCAGCTGCACCGAGCGACAGATGTGCGAGTCAGTGGTCAGACTATCCGAAATCGCCTACACAGCTGGAATCTGTAAGCTCGGCGACCTCGAATAATTCCACGTTTGACTGAACGTCACATCGCAGCAGGGCGTAATTGGTGTGGAGCACGACAGCGCTGGGGCAATCGTCAGAGGAGCAGAGGTTAACTCTCGACTTCCACGACAGGCGAAACAGAGTGTGGCGGCGGCGGCGACGGCGGAACGAACGGTACTATGACGTACCCGTTAGGCAGCACGATCGTTTTGGTGGTGGATCGGTTATGATGTGGGGATGCATAATCATGACAAGCAGAACAGCATTTCATGGTCTCCAAGGGCGTATCACAGGGCAGTACTACCGTGACAACACGTTATCAGCTCATGTGGTGCCATTTGCGCGACATCACCGCCGTCGATTCATTTTCCAAGATGACAGTACAAGAGCACACAGGGCCCGTGTCGCTACAGAGTTCCTCCAGGAGCAGAACATCACTACACTGCCTTGGCCAGCACTAAGTCTAGACCTTTCACCAATCGAGCACGACTGTGATATGCTTGGCAGGCGCCAACGGCAACGCCAACAAACCCCTACCAATGTCCAGAAACTCACCGCTGCACTGTAGGAAGAATGGAATAACATCAGTCAAGCTGATATTGGACGTTTGATGAGGAGTATTCCCTGTCGGATCCGCACTTGTCGCTCGAACCGAGGAGGATTTACAAGGTATTGAGGTCTTGGACAGAATGTGGTAAATTCTCTGACTGACCGTCTATGTCTTCTACAGCTCAGTGCGTGGAATGTATGTTTGTCAGACACCCAACTATCGTTGAAATCATTCACCAGATGTCACAGTGCAATGCCTCAACTGTCTTTTTGATGAAAATATAAATATATTTCTTCATATATCTTACTTTTATCAAATATCCTCTACTTTTTTTTAGAATATATTATATAGAGGATATCTACGCTGTTTTAGCGCAAGCGCTCGAGAAAATAAAACTTTCAGGTCCACACTCATGAGATAATTCTCTTTATTCACTAAAAAAGCGTACATTTTCTTTTTATTATATGCTACGTGACATTTTACTGCGCAATATTCAGCAGCGCAATTCGACTGCAAACAGTTTCAAGAAATAACAACGATCTGTTGATTGTTCCGTCAAGGCGACGATCAATGCGACGTCATACGTCGAAGCGTAAAGTCATTTAACAAGCTTCTGAAAAAATTCGTAGAGTGGACCTGAAAGTATTATTGTTCACTCTCGCAAGCTCTCGCGAAAAATAAAACTTTCAGGTCCACACTCATGAGATAATTCCCGATACTGACTAAAATAGAGATTTTCTTTTTTATTATGTGCTATAAGACATTTTATTGCACAATATTCAGCCCAATTCGACCCCAAATGCGTACGTTTCAGAACAATAACAAAGACCAGTTGATCATTCCTTCAAGACGAAGTGATGCGGCGCAGCGTGACGTCATTTAGGAAGTGACTGAGGGATATTCCTCGATATTCATCGAGTCGATGGATATCGAAAAGTATCTCTTAGATAATTTGTGATAATTCACAGGCTAGCATATAATAAGTACCTAGATTTTGTAAAGTCCTACCCTCCTTCAGTTAGTCCATATATCACCAGGGCTATTCACTGATGATTTTGGGGTGCCGGGTGGGTAACCTCACCATCGAACCAAATATGTTGAGCCAGAAACTCAAAACGCTTTATGTATCGCTAAATATCTTGCATCATGGATTAGAATTCACACATCCAGACCCAAACCCACATCTATGTTGAGGGTAGCCAAATTATTCAAAATTAACATTAATGCAGATGTGTTAGATTACTTCACTAGCTCGACGTTTTAATTCCTACAAGACGAAACAGAAAGAAACATAATCCTTGGGGGCACCATCTTCTTTCACTTGCAAATTCGCACTAGTGTTTACCAAACTCACGCAACGATAACTGATTAATGTTTAAATACTATCACGCCATCCGCAGAAGGTGTCGCCAATCGTGACCCGTGAAAACACGTGGTTTCCATTGCCTTTTCCCTTAGTATAACCCTTTTCCTAACATGAAAACCAGACGACACTTGCAAAATAAATTCTTGAATAAATAATTTTTTTCCTTTTTTGTCTCAAAAACATAGGTTATGGCCCCCTCATTGGAACGAGCTCGATGAGCTCGTTCCAAAGAAGGGTCATACCCTATGTTTTTGAGACAAAAAATGAAAATATAATGAAAATTAATTGGCGATTTTTGAGAAGAGCGCTGGTCGGTTTTGGTCGTTACGTTGGGTAAAGGGATAATCATGCACGATGATGCAGAGATGTGTATTCCATGTTTGCTGATAAGCTTCCTATGAGACTTCAACAATCGTTGTGTCCCATATTTCACCAAAAACAAATGTCCCCGTCCAGATATCGTTTTGCTTGTCTTCAGAAACATGGCCCAGAAAGTAGACTGGTCAAACGGATTGATGACACGCAAATACATTTATAGTTGAAAGCGGTCGGCACACGGGCTAAATATTGCTTCTGGGTGATTGTGTAGAGCTATACATGGGGAAGAAACAAACTTTTGCGTGCACACGCGGACCCACATGCAGCAATCGCGTTTGCAGAACACTTTTCTGCTTTTTGTAGTCGTTTTATGTCCAAAATCTGCTGTCACTCAAAATATTAACTTGGTATCATTAGTGACCAAAATAAAATGAGAATAATTGAATAACCTGATCTGTTTTGAAGATAATAAATAAATACATAAATAAATAAATAAATAAATAAATAAATAAATAAATAAATAAGTCGCAACAACTTTTTAGGATGATGGTGCAATTATCAAACCATGACCTCTTTGACAGTTCAGGGATGGTGGAATTATCAAACCTTGACAGTTCAGGGGGACAAACATTTACATTTATTTGGTAGCCTTTATTTTGTACACGTGTCACATACCATTTACCTGCTCAACGCATCTTTCAGTGGCTTTACAGTTGTGTGTTGATCCCCGTAGGCCTTAGGGCCTACGAGGATCAATACACAAAAGGTAAGCCACCTGAAAGCTTGAAACACATTTGAACAATCCATGATGGCTGAGGCAAGTTTTGCAATCAATATGTTTACCACCTATTCTTTGCTTTACCAGGTGCTACAGTTGTTTTGTATTAGTCTATTATTGGTGGTGTGGGGCATGTACGTAATTCTGTTCCCCTTCTGCTAGGTACGACGTTGGGGACTGCTATATGGTGAGAAATCCACAAAGCAAAAAATATCAGAATGCAACGTTATCTTATATGAAACACACTGGCCAGACATGATGATCGCATGAGCGATTTCCATTTCCTAAGGATTTGAACTTTATAATATTGATTGACTTTATAAACATTTTGTCAATTCACTTCTAGCAAAATTGGAATAAGTAAGGGATGTTTGCTCATTAATTCTGTTGATGCAAAATGTTGGAAGATAACGGCGGAAGTCTATGCATAACAAATCATCAAGTATACGTATCAAGTATTGATAGTAAATCCGCAATGCAATTAATATCGGAATATATAGCGATCTATTGATCACATTCTCTGTAAGTACATTCAGCTGCATCATCTTTCTAGTATACTTGGTTTAGATGAGTATTTGCCAGTAAAATATTCCTGTCAAAAACATATATACTATCGACATCAAACATGGACGCCAATTGCTATCATGAAATTATACATCACCAGCAGAAACACAACTAGCCTTTCCAGTGGATGGTGCAGGATTCGGGGTTTGGCGGGGCGCCATCGTCCAATCATGGAGCAAGATGCGAAGGGTGTATTCCACTCTCATCGGCGGTATTTATTATTTATTTATTGGTGTTTAAGGTCACATACTTATGCACAATGGCTAATCATGACCGTGACAGTTTTACGGGTGGAGGAAGCCGGAGTACCCGGAGAGAACCACCGAGCAACGACGAGCAGCTGTCAGCTCCCCAACATCGTAACTCCGCACTGCAGCACAGGCAGGGTTAGATTGGTTGAAGATATGCGCATCACCGACGTGCAGTACGCCTTAGTACACGGCGTCATCGTGCCCCCGTGTGGACAATCGGGGTTAAGTGCCTTGTCCAAGGACACAACGCGGGAGTCCGAATCGATCGCTCAGACGGTCACCCATCCGAGGACTAACCGGGCTCGACGTTGCTTAACTTCGGTGATCTGACGAGAACCGGTTACCGCAACGCCACCGCGTCCCCTTCTCATCGGCGGTGTTCTGGGGCCTCCTCTGAAAAAGTTTTGAAAATGGAAAAGCCAGTGTGGCCCTATTATGGCTAATTATTTGCATATGGATATGACCACAATTTTCTCCAGCCAAAGTATTCCTGCAATTTTGTATGGACTCATTTCAGATTATGAAATACGACTGGAATTGTGATAATTGAGATTATGATAATTTCCGATCCATGTATGCTATGGTTTCAATAAAAATAATTTGAGGTGTAGACTGCACTAAAGAATTGAGGGTTGGGTTAATGTGGCCCGCACAGTTAATGCATGTCAACCAAAGTTACAAGGTTACAGAAAAATTATTCCAAAACGAGTCATCCTATCAAGTTACAATGAAATCTCTTCATAAATATAACTCGTAGACTTTGCTAAAGGAAACTTGGTCACATGACGGCTCGGCAGTCACGGTTGGCCGATCCTGACCAAAACAGGACAGTCTCATCTAGATATCGTACCAAGTTATCCTATCAAGTTACAATTAAATCCCTTTATAAAAAAAGCCTGTAGACAGTACTAAATGAATCCAGGTCGCACGACCAGATGGCGGTAACGGCTGACTGACCGTAACCAAAATAGGAAAGTCTCATCTAGACATCATATCGACTTATCCTTCCAAGTTACAATGAAATCGCTTCATAAATATGAACTGTAGACTGTGCTAAACAAATCTAGGTCACAGGCATGTGCGGCCATCGCGGTTGACTGATCACGAACAAAATAGGGAGCTCTCGTCTAGACATTACAATGAGTCATCCTACTAAGTTGCAATGAAACCCCTTGATAAATGTGACCTGTACACTGTGCTAAAGATTTTCGGGCTCGGGCAGCCATCACGGTCGACCGATCGCGACCAAAAGGGGCAGTTCTCATTTAGACATTATTCCGAGTCATAGAACTAAGTTACAATGAAATCCCTTCATAAATACGGCATGGAGACTGTGCTAAAGTTTTTCGGTCTTCGGGCCTGTGTTGCCATTAACGTTGACCGATTGCAACCAAAAGGGGTTGTTCTCATCTTGACATTATACGAAGTCATCCTACCAAGTTACAATGAAATCCCTTCATAAATACGACCTGTAGACTGTGTTAAAGGTTTTCGGGTTTGAGGCTCGGGCAGCCACGGTTGACCGATCATGTCCAAAATAGGATAGTCTCATCTAGATATCATACCAAGTTATCCTATCAAGTTACAATTAAATCCCTTTATAAAAAGAACCTGTGGACAGGTCGCATGACAAAGTGGAGGTAACGGCTGACTGATCGTGACCAAAATAGGAAAGTCTCATCTAGACATCATATCGACTTATCCTTCCAAGTTACAATGAAAATCACTTCATAAATATGAACTGTAGACTGTGCTAAACAAATCTATGTCACAGGCCTGTGCGGCCATCACAGTTGACCAACCACGGCCAAAATAGGGCGTTCTCGTCTAGACATTACACTGAGTTATCCAAGTTACAATGAAATCCCTTCATAAATACGACCTGTAGTCTGTGCTAAAGGATTCCGGGTTTTGGGCTCGGGCAGCTGTCAGGGTTAAACGATCGCGACCAAAAGGGGACGTTCTCATCTAGACATTATCTGGAGTCATCCTACAAGTTACAATAAAATCTCTTCATAAATACGACCTGTAGACTGTGCTAAAGGTTTTGAGGCTTCGGGACCCGGTAGCCGTCACAGCTGACCGATCGCGACTAAAAAGGGATGTTCTCAGCTAGACATTATACGGAGTCATCCTACCAAGCTACAATGAAATCCCTTCATAAATACGACCTGTAGACTGTGTTAACGGTTTTCGGGTTTGGGGCTCGGGCACCTGACCGCGACCAGATGGGGAAGTTCTCATCCAGACATCATACTGATGAGTCATCCTACCAAGTTACAATGAAATCCCTCCGTATTAAATACGATCTGTAGACGGTGCTAAAAGTTTTCGAGTTTCAAGCATGGATAGCCGTCACGGTTGACACATCATGACAAAAAGGGTATGTTCTGATCTAGACGTTATGCAGAGTCATCCTACAAAGTTACAATGAAATCCCTTGATAAACACGATCGTAGACTGTACTAAAGGTTTTCGGGTTTAGGGCACGGGCAGCCACTGGGTTGACCGATCGCGACCAAAAGGGGACATTCTCATCTAGACATGATCTCAAACCCGCGTAAGAAATTTCGTGAAGATCGGACAAGAACTACAGGGTGCAGCCTGTGCTAAAGGAAAATGTGAATAGACTCGCAGACTTCCGCATGCAATAGTTTATCTTGACTCAGTCAAGATAAGCTAAAAATTGATGCCAATTTATAATGGTTGATAGTAGACCCGCCAGAGGATCCACAGCTGTATGCACAGGTTACGGTATTATCCGCGGTAAAACATGGGCATCCGCCAACTCTGTCCCTTAAGGGTTGTAAAAAAGAAAAGGTGAAAAAATAAGGGAGGCGGGCGCCGGGTGCGACCCCTTCTGGATCCACCACAGGCAATAAAACTGGACTTTCCTGTATCGGATCTAAATAAACGTATGTGAATCTACAGTTCCGGTAATGGATGGGTGAAATAAAAACATTCTCTCTTTTTGTTTCTCCATCGGTGATACCAACCTTTGATATTGCTTCTCGGAGAGAGCCTTGTGGGAGCTTTCCTTAACCCTTTACCTAACGTAACGGCCAAAACCGGCTATTCACAAAAATCGCCAATTAATTTTCATTATTTTTTCATTTTTTGTCTCAAAAACATAGGTTATGACCCTCTTTGTAACGAGCTCGACGAGCTCGTTCCAAAGAGGGGTCATAACCTATGTGTTTGAGACAAAAAATGAGTTATTCAAGGATTTCTTTGCAAGTGTCGTCTGCTTTTCATGTTAGGTCAAGGGTTAATTCAGTGTCCTAGGCCGAGGATGTAGATGAAGCCAACTGATGCAAGTGGATTATATCATTATGCACAATACACATCACACAGAATAGAGTCTACATATAAAATATACTGTATCTATCTCTCCAGTTCTTATATGAACTTTATTGTGCGAGGCGTCAAAAACAGTTTTTCTCTCGAGTATCATTTTGTGGCAAGTCATCAGAACCCCCCCCCCCCCCCACCCCCACCGAAGGCAATTACACAAAGAACTGAATAACGTTATAGCATAAATATAACAGAAACTCCAGACTCTATTTTGCTAAACGTACCGTTGTTATGAAAGTTAGGTTGATAATTTCTGAACAAAGAAATATATGCCGTTCATGGGATGGATCATTTGTATGATAAACACCCAAGAAGAATTATTTGCGTCTATGCACAAGGGCATAGAATGTGGATTTAGCATTTTGTGAATAGCAATACTGGCTACTTTATAGAGTCGCAGTTTAATAATATGGAATACTTTATAAGAAAGCAGAATAAAAATAACAATGGTATTACAAAAAACAAACTTTTTATGCCCTCTTACAGAGTGTCAATTGACACACTCCGATAAATTGTATCAAGCAGATTCGATTTGAATTCTAAGAACCAAAATTAATCTAACGGTCTACCTCTACCAGTTAACCCTTTACCCAACGAATCGGCCGCATCCGCCCGCGTAATATGAAAATTCAGCAGTTGAAAAAATATTATTTTCCAAAAAGTTCAACAAAACCATATCATGTGACCACTCGTCGAACGAGCTCGTCGAGCTCGTTCCAACGAGGGGTCACATGATATGGTTTTGTTGAAATTTTTTGAAAAATTTAAAAAAATGATATTTAAAATAATAAATTTTGATATCGTCTGCGTTGGGTAAAGGGTTAAATGAGAGATATGTCCACAATATTGTAAGTTATTGAGATGAATGGACGGTAACATGGTCTGAGGTTTCCGGCTCGGAGTTTATGTTCAACCTAGTCGCGAAGCGCCGAGATTGAACATAAGCTCTGAGCCGCTAACCTCAGGCCATGTTACCGCCAATTCATCACAATAACGTATATGTGCCAATAAGATCCTACCCATAGTCAAAAATCCACACTGTGAAATAAACTAGGCAACTTTTAGGCAAGTTTAGAAAATAATCCTATCGTGTACCCCACGACATCACTGGCCAAATAATTGATAAAACAGATAAAGGTTGAGGTAACTCCATCTTACTTTTAATCTAAACTGATTTGCAATTTAAACACTTCATTCGGCACATCGCCTGCAGCACGCGCGAAAAACTTGGACAAATTGCAAGTCACATCGTTGATGTAATAACTACGAAATGGACAACGCCATTTCAAATCTTTCGCGTGGTGAAGTCAGACGGTAACTTATTACATGCCCATGCAGTCTCCCTTATGCAATACGGCGTGCAATACGGCTGTGCAATACGGAATTCCGTATTGCACACCAACCTGTTCCAACCGGGACTTTTTTTATGCAATGCGACTGCATAAAGTGCATGGTGTTTACCACCGTTGATAGAAAAGAAAATTAGGTCAGTAGGTGCTTGGGTCATGTAATAAATACAAAACCACATGTATGTTTCAATGAGTCGTTTTGTATTCAATTCGTCAGATGTGCGTAGAAAGAAAACGTCTCGACCTTCGGTCTCGACGTTTTCTTCCTACGCACATCTGACTCATTGAATACAAAACGACTCACTGAAACATACATGTAGTTTTGTCTATATATTTTACACCTGAAGCCGTAAACAAAGTAGAAACTACGCGACCTCTCATCCAAACAGAGGACGAGGATTTTTGTCTTATTGAAACTCTTGTTACGCAAAACAAAATGAGCCATGTTTGTAGTTATTTTCAGGAGAATGTTACGAAAGATAAGCTAATTATTTGTAATTTATTAATAAATAGTTTCTTTTGAGCTGATGAGGAAGTGAAGGCGGTATAGATGGGTGGTCAGTGGATTTTAAGTGTTAAATAAAGGAAAGCCAATAGAAAACTGTTGCGGTCTGAAGAACATTTTGAAGAAACAATATAATTGTTAACTCCGCTTGAAATGTAGTCCCATTACTGACCAAATTTTGCTCTGAATGAAGCAAAAAATAAAGTTATTATTTCAAGTATTTCTTTAAATGAACAGCATTGTTAATTCTGTACATATAGCATTATCCTATTCATGTTTTTTGTTTAACTGGTAGAGTGCTGGAAGCCCATATTTGGGCTTTGTTCAGAAGTGCAGGTACCATGACTTAAGGCTTCATATTTTGTGGATATGTATCATATTATCTTTAAAAGTGAAATTATTTAGTCTGTAAGGCTTTGCATTGTTATAATTTAGGGGAGAGTGCCTATTGGCACTCTCCCCTAAATTATAACAAGGCAAAGACATGTGAATAAAGTTTGAGGACCAAAAATAATTTAGCACTCTACCAGTTAACATTTTAGAAACAGTGATCACATTGTCTACACATTCATGTTTTTCACCGAGCTACAACAAAGTGTAAATATTCCAAGAGTGTGAGAGCATTATTGCTTCATTCCTTTCGGCCAATCAAATCACTAGATTTCAGTCTGTCAGAAAATAAATTATTTTCAAACATCATTGTGAACTAGTTCTGTAGGTTATATTCTAGAATATACGACACGTGTAATAACGTCGCATATAATGACGTCATCTCATCCCTTGTGTGTTTCGAGATAGTTGCAAAAAAGTATCAATTCTTTTGCGGAAATCTGATCCACGTGCATTGTTCACACAAACATTTATTTAAAAAAAACAGATTTCAAATTCGTTCAAGTTTATGGGTAATTTACACACATTGTCTACTAAAATTGACTAAGGCTTCGATAAACCTCAGCACACATTGAATTTAGTGAACTCGGTTAGTAAATGGCGTATAAAATTGGAACTCATTTGAGATTGTCTGTCGTTTAACTCGCACATGATATTGCGATCTGGAGAAGCAAGAGTATCTTCCCTTTACAAAAACAGAAGAACCGATGACATATTCGGCCTACTACCCCATAAAGCAAGAAATAAAGGGTTCAATACGTAGATACCTGATAAAATTGTAAAACCCTTCTGGTCTTCACAATTAATTTCATTTTTAATAAAGTAGGATAAATATATCCTTCATTGATCTACCCTTCAGACATGTCGTTTTGTGTGTTGTGTGTCCCAGAATAACTAATGTTTAATTAGTAGAGCTCCGACGGATGCAGGTGCTTTTTGTAAATGTCCGTTTAATGCTAAGGAGTAGAGTAATAATTATTTATAGTTTCGGTAGACTGAATGGGTTTGTCGATGTATTCATGACAATGTGCACCGGTATTTTCAGTCGAAGCCCTTTCCAGACAGACCGGCTAGATTCGGCCGGTGAGACAGTTGGTCTGTTCGAAAGATGCTCCCCCGTACCCCCAACATATTTAGACACTTGGGAAATAAACATCTGTGAACATAATATCTTTCGTGGAAAGTTGACTCACACTGCGAACCCATTTATGACATTTTCCTCTCAGATTTGATTATTAGAAATTGTAACCCTTTCAACGGAGTTTCGGATTTGATCAACAGAATGTCATTTACAATAACATGACCAAATCTGTTTGCTGTGGGATTAAATTACTATTGGACCTCTTCACCTTTTTGTGTTAGTCCTGTCTTATCATTCAAGAACAAATTCCATTTTACGTAAAATTTTATGCGAGTCGCGACATAAGGATTAACCATTTACCCAACGAATCGGCCGCATCCGCCCGCGTAATATGCAAATTCAGCAGTTGAAAAAAATATTATGTTTAAAAAAATTTCCAACAAAACCATATCATGTGATCCCTCGTTGGAAGGAGCTCGTCGAGCTCGTTCCAACGAGGGGTCACATGATATGGTTTTGGTGAAATTTTTTGAAAAATTTGAAAAAATGATAGTTAAAATAATAAATTTTGATATCGTCTGCGTTGGGTAAAGGGTTAAAGGAAATTCGGTACGACTGTGATATAATAGATGTCGCCAAAATGCACACAGTTTGGAATTCACTGCAAATGGTTCTTAAAATTTAAAATATTTCTCCTCACGTAACTTTCCATTCCACTGACTGGCTAACTACTAATACTCTATTTCATGCAGTATCATTTGGGATCTCTAGCCAGGCACTATTTCCTCTGAGTGGAAAGATCACGTCACAGATTTGTCCTTGAACTGACACTTTTGCGTTTCTATTTTAGCACAAAACGCTCTGGATTTTCGGCGTCCAAGTAAACAAAAAACAAGTGATGAAGCATAAATGAGACATGCATTTAGAAACCAACATTATTTTAGTCAATCTTTCGATAAAGAGTGATTTGGTGGACACTGTCGATAGAAAAGACTTATGAAACTGTAATGAGGCTTGAGATGTTTCCTGCATATACAGGCTCCCCAGTTGATTATCTGTCAGATAGTGTCACAAAAGGGGTGACTGGGGTTCGTTGGAGATCCGGTGAAATGGAAAAAAAAAGCTGCCATGATTTATTTATAATAAATGATAATATACAAATTTGATACTGCAATGTTTGTATGGTGTATGTGTCAAATGGAGTTATGTCCACAAGCAACAGTCCAATATATACTTCACAACTAATCTTCCCAGCCAAAATTAGTAAGTTAACAATCGACCCTTCAAATCACGAAACAATAACCAGAATGCGTCTAAAGCCCAGCAACCTTTACACGAAAATCTCAGGACAAACCACACAGAAAAAATACTCTCACTCACGTAATGTGTATATTTTATCTGTTTCGCGTACTCAGCATTTTGTTTTCACAAATATAAACGTTTTCACTCTATTGCAACTCGCCTGAATGCCATAATATGAAACGACTGACCACTGCACATACAGTGAAGAACATCCACCAGTTAATTAACGAAATTCTTGTGATAAGCTGACCACACACTGGACCAAGAGAAAATCTACCAAGACCAAACGATCAAACAACATCCCAAAAAAATGGATAATCGATTGATACCAACAAAGTCACAGCGCACATTAACCCTCTTTATTACTTTCCAAAGTGTGATTTACTGGGATTACCGGGTTTGATAATAAACGATAATTTAACAAGTGAATTATGCAATCAACAATTGTGTGATGTGTCCGTGCGCGCAAACGAAGACGCTTTGCTTATTACTTTCCAAAGTGTGATTTACTGGGATTACCGGGTTTGATAATAAACGATAATTTAACAAGTGAATTATGCAATCAACAATTGTGTGATGTGTCCGTGCGCGCAAACGAAGACGCTTTGCCGTGGATGTAATGTACGGCAGCGTATTAGGGTCAGGATCTTTTCATTTAATAAACTGTTTATACAGTTTAATAAACTGTTTTTACAGATTAATAAACTGTATTTACAGTTTAGTAAACTGTATTTACAGTTTATTACGAGACTGTTTTTACAGCTTATTACGAGACTGTTTTAACAGTTTATTACGAGACTGTTTTTACAGATTAATAAACTGTATTTACAGTTTAGTAAACTGTATTTACAGTTTATTACGAGACTGTTTTTACAGATTATTACGAGACTGTTTTTACAGTTTATTACGAGACTGTTTTTACAGATTAATAAACTGTATTCACAGTTTAGTAAACTGTATTTACAGTTTATTACGAGACTGTTTTTACAGACTATTACGAGACTGTTTTTACAGTTTATTACGAGACTGTTTTACAGATTAATAAACTGTATTTACAGTTTAGTAAACTGTATTTACAGTTTATTACGAGACTGTTTTTACAGATTATTACGAGACTGTTTTTACAGATTATTACGAGACTGTTTATACAGATTAATAAACTGTTTTTACAGATTAGTAAACTGTATTTACAGATTATTAGGAGACTGTTTTTACAGTTTATTAGAAGACTGTTTTTACCAATTAATTAGCCATTCGATTATTGGTTAGTAGTATAGCATGTACCCGATCGTGCGCTATTACCCTGACTTTTGGAGAAGCTGCTATTGTTAAATTCACATAGGAACCGGACTTTTTGGGTTGCAACCTGACCAAATCCTGCACGCGATGTACGTACTGCATATATAGTATGCTATGACATGTGCAGTGATATATGTACACACAGGGCTATGGATATATAGTGTGGGGTATCATGGAAATTAATGGTGAAGGTGGGGTTTCTCGAGAAAAAAATTCCCGCGAAATGGTTGACGTTTCTATGGACGGCGTGACGCCATTATGCGCACCATGACGTCAGAAAACGTTGACCGCTGTTGTTGAACCATATACAATGTGGTATGACATCTTTCGGGTCAGGGTGTGTCGGGGTTCTCGTACTTGACTGATATCGTAGTATAGTAAGGGTGGTATATACCCCTTTAGGTATACTATTAGCCCTTGGTACAACTAATCAACCTTCATATTATCCTACAACTGGTATAGATAGCACGTAATGCTAGGTTAACCAGTATTGTCGGGTGGGGTAATGCATGGTCATCGTCTCGTGCGGTATTGCGAAATGGTCCTTGGAGATTTGGATTTGCAGTATAGTATGGGCGTAATATATCATTGTAGATCCCATCTTAATCCTTGTTGTATCAGCCTGCCGATTGCTTTGTACTATCCTATGACTGATATAGGTAGTACGTAATGCTAGGTTAACCAGTATTGTGGGTTGGGGTAATGCATGGTTGTCGTCTCGTGTGGTATTGCGAAATAGTCCTTGGTGGTTTGGATTTGTAGTATAGTATGAGCGTTATAGATTCCATCTTAATCCTTGTTGTATCAACCTGCCGATTGCTTTGTACTGTCCTATGATGATATAGGGAGTATGTAATGCTGGGCCAGGCGGTATTGTAGGGTGGGTGGTGGTAATGCATGGTCGCCTAGTATGGCAGTATGGGATGTTCGCTCCTCACCCTAGGGGTCCCATGTTAGCCCTTCGAACTATTAATCCACCTAATGCTTCAAATTATCCTCTGACTGGTATAGATAGTACGTATCGCTAGAACAACCAGTATTGTGGGTAGGGGTAAGGCCTGGTAGTTTAGAACAATAGCAGCACCATTATCTAACTAGGACGGTGTGCTGACCCACAGATGGTAAAGGTATTGCCTAATGATAGGCCAAGCAGTATTGCTGAGTAGGGGTAATCCATTGTTGTCTTTTTAGGAAGTAAAGGACGTTTTTTTATATCCCTGTTGGTTCAACTTTTCCCTTGGTACTAGTAGTCGACTTAATGCTTCATGTTATCCTATGGCTGGTATAGGTGGAACGTAATGATAGGAGAAGAGCTATTGTGGGCGGGGGTAATGTCTTCTGTAGTGCAGTAGAATAGTATGGGCGGTATATACCGACTTAGATCCCATGTTAACCATTGGAACAACAATCCACCTGGGCTGGTGTGCTATCCCATACATAGTATAGGTTGTATGAAATGTACTGCTGTGTGGTGTATGCTTGGTGTCCAGTCTCCTAGCAGGGTATGGATGGTTCTTTGACATTCTAGAACTTGACCTTGGGTAGAGGTAATATGTGGCAGTTAGCAAGCCTAGAGTAGTGCTTCAAATCAGCAGTAATGGTAGAAGGGTAGAAGAAGATTATAGGATACGGTACTACAGTACAAGCTAGTCATAGGACGGAAGGCTGAAACCGATGGTAAGACCACCTTATAGGAGCTATATAGGGCTTGGAATCTCACTTATGGAATCCCGCTTATAGAATACCTTTTATTGAATCCCTACGGAATCCCTTTTTGAAAAAGTCTAGCCTTCGGCTCCACTTGTTCCCGAGCTGAAGATAAGAGTCGAATGTGGATGCACTCGTTCGACCCATTACTCTGTGGCTTATTTGCTCGATGGGATTTCAGTCGTTCGTTCAATTGGAGATAGTAAGCAAGCCTGCAGTAGTGCTACAAGTCAAATAGTAATAGTACAAAAAAACTAATGGTACAAAGCTGCGAGGGTGGTAGAAGATTATAGTATTGGATGACTACGAACGAGGCAAGTTAAAGAACAGAAAGTTGAAGACAAGATGGAAACAGATGGCAAGGCTATCTGTTTAGGAACTGTGCTCGAGTTTGAGCGCGTAAAGGTTAAATGAGGTGATCGACTCTTCTCGGGGTGGGTCTGAGGGTCATCAAAAACTCATATTTTGGAAAGGTTTCGTGAGATACATCATTTTAAGGTCTCAATGCGTGCAGTCCGAATATTTGTTATTTGTCCCTCACCGAGAGGATGGGGCTGAGGGGCATAAAGAAATTCAGGTTTTAGAAAGGTTGACAAGCGATACATCATTTTAAAGGTCTAGACGCGTGTATATTTGGTATTTTCCCTCCCCGAGAGGGGTGGGGTGGGGAGTTTGCTGGGGGCATATACAATTCAAGTTATAGAAAGGTTGGCATGTGATACATCATTTTAAAGGTCTTGACGCATGTAGTCCGAATATTTGGTATTTGCGTCTATCCGAGGGGGCTCAGGGGTGGGGCCTCAAAACTTAAGCTTTAGAAAGGTTGTCGGGTGATTCATCATTTTAAGGTCTCGACTTGAATATTTTGAATATAAAGTATCCGACCTTCCCCGATAGGATTGGTCTGAGAGGTGGGGGCCTCAAACCCCATGTTTTAGAAAGGTAGTCATGTGATACATCATTTTAAAGTTCACGACTTGAATACTTCGCATTTGAAGTATCCGACCATCCCTGAGTGGGTGGGGGCCGAAGGTGCGGCCTCAAAACTCAAGTTTTAGGACGGTAGGCGTGTGATACATCATTTTAAAGGTCTCGACTTGAATACGTCGAATATGAAGTATCCAGCATTCCCGATGGGATGGAACAGAGGGGTGGGTTTCAAAACTTAAGGTTTAGAAAGGTAGTCGTGCAAATGCGAACGACACTCTCTTCAGCATGTGACAATGTGTGAAACCGTATACTGTTTTAGCTGTTTTTTTTAAGTGTTTCATCAAAGGATTTCATTGATTTGGAGGTGATGTCTCGTATGTGAAACAGTCCAACTTGACAGAAGATGCAAAAACATTGTCAGGACACCTGAGGCCCCGTAAGGCCAGGGCTGACGTGGGGTTATTTAGTCCCGCTGATGAAATTGCGGGAAAATTAGACCGACGTGGAGAGTCGGAATCCTAGTGCCGCGAACTCGGCGCTGGGAGCTGAGTTCGACCAGCGCTGTGATTTCGTTTCTCCTCTGCCATATCGGCCTAAGCTAGGTTCGATTTCCGTTAGCTGTGATTTCTAATCACTTCAGGCTGTGTAATGGATCACGACAGACGCAAAAACATTGTCAGGACACCTGAGGCCCCGTAAGGCCGGGGCTGACGTGGGGTTATTTAGTCCCGCTGATGAAATTGCGGGAAAATTAGACCGACGTGGAGAGTCGGAATCCTAGTGCCGCGAACTCGGCGCTGGGAGCTGAGTTCGACCAGCGCTGTGATTTCGTATCTCCTCTGCCATATTGGCCTAAGCTAGGTTCGATTTCCGTTAGCTGTGATTCCTAATTACTTCAGGCTGTGTAATGGAAAGAATGATTTAAAGTAACAACGATTCTTTTATTTATACATAAAAATAAAGCCGTTTCAATATTTCAACAATCAACAATTCGATTCTTTTCACAGAAAATGGATTGCTAGGGTTAAATAATTCTCAACAATTATATAGTCATTCTATAGCCCTGTGCTGGCACTATAGTCTACACACTGGAAATGTTACTACCGTGAGCTCGCTATAAGAGCTTCACAAATCTGAAATTATATTACGGAGAGCTCGCCATAAGAGCTTCACAAATCTGAAATGTTATTACCGTGAGCTCGCCATAAGAGCTTCACCGCTTAGGCTCAAATGTCAACGTCTGCGCGTAACTGTACCTCTGGCTGTCGGAGGGTTCCGACCAGCAATGTTTGTCATCTATAAAGCCACCTTACTTCTGATTTGGGTCAGATATTGTCTACTCATACCTCATGTGCCTTTTGAAAGTCTTCCGTGAAAGTCCTATTGAAATGTTCAATGTTCCTGGTTGAATTCACGATTCACAAATGCCCCTTTTTGTGCTAGGGCGAGATTGTCACTCACACCGATCTCCAGTCGGTATTACGATGCTTCGACAGCAAAACAAACTACTCCCAACGCAATCAGTCTGACGCTTCAAAGGGTTAATACGCACAATACAATTAACCTGCACTTCTGACTATTGCAGGCTGATACCTGCTACTCGACATTCTAAACTTTAACGTTTCACCTTGGGTTTTCCTTCTCAACGAATTTGGCACTGTAGCCGCCTATCAACCTTAAGCTAAATCAATCGTGGAATTCCATGCCTGGCGATTCCAGCCGTTTCCGGGTCCTGTGATCGAAGGTACCCCTATGCCAGGAAACAGAGTCCGCCTGCCCTGGACTTCACCAACGTGTGTGTGACCCCAAGTGTGTGTCTAATGCTCTGCTCTTCAAGGTATATATATAATTTTAACCCTAAACTGTCAGGTGGACAGACGCTCATCTGTCCATCTGCCAAAACGGTGGGAGATGACGTATATCGAGGCAGAATCAATGCAAGTCATCTCACGCGTGACTTGACGGTGATTCCACTTGTCGAGAGAACCGATTCGTTTCTGCCACTCATTGCTATACTAATGATCAGGTGACGACACGACCGACATTTCTATCTTTTAGAATCTCGTTTCTCAATTGGCCGTGACGATGACATGCCACCAACCGATTACGTCTCGTAAGACTCGCGACTACTGTATAACTTAAATGAGATTAGACCTTATCTAACATACCGTTTCTCCCCTGGGTCCCTGCCCTGAAGCTGGATATACACCACGTGTGTTTTTCCATGCCCAGCTTTACAGAGAAATGAAATTCACGTAGGTTTTTCGCCTTGAAGCGGAATATCTTTTGAACTTACAATATCTTTATATATGAGGCCCCTTGCCCCTATATTTAGGCTGGCTTTGCTCTGACAAACATGTATTTTCCCCTCTGTGTTTTCCGGTGTCTCTTCGTCGGATGCGATTGGTTTCGTAGAGAATCTCTCAGACGAGACACATTTTCAACTGCATAATATCTTGGTTTATTCCAATCAGTATGTGGCAGACGAATACAGCTTTATGTGGTGTGCTTGTTCGACGGGTGTGGGTCATTCGACAGATTCGAAGGAGATCTATCAAATGAGAGAGAGAGAGAGGAGATTTTCAACTGCGTGGCATGCTGAAGTGTAGCTTGATATCACGCTAAACGAGAGAGAGTCCAAATGAAATGAGTGAAAGTATTATGATACATTGAAGTGTCTGATGAAACCTCTCCAGAAGGAAACCCAAAACACCAACACGACGTCTTCACGAATACATTTTGAGGAAGCTGCACGTACCGTCTAAAAACAATAGCACACAACTAATTTACTCGTTGATCAGAAGCTCGACACTACTCGAAGAACTCATCAACGTTTTTGAATGTAATATTAAGTTTACGAGTCGATTGAAGAGGAATAATTTTTGACGAGAGAGATTCGTGAAGGTATTGTGACACAATACAGATCTGACAACTTCCACATTTCAATGGAGTGGAATAAGACAAACATTCAGCAAGTGAATGTACTGCGATAGAGAGATCCTACTGTTATCGCCTCGACATTACGGAAGAATGAAATGTGGAAATCCTTTTGCAGAGGTGATTCATAAACACACCGTGATAGAGAGATCCAAGTGCTATCACCTCAACATGTCAAGGAATATGACAAAACTTTCGAACAAGTAATTCGTGAACATACTGGGATACAGATATTACTGCTATCACCTCGACATTACGGAAGAATGAAATATGACAGTACTTTCCATCAAGTGATTCGTGAACATACTGTGATAGAGTGATCCAATTGCTATCACCTCGATATTGCAGGGGAGTGGGATATGACAAAACTTTCGAGCAAGTGATTCGTGAACGTACTGAGATAGAGAGAGAGATTTTGCTGCTATTACTACAATATTTAGAGAGAGTGAAACATGTCAAACGTTTGAGCAAGTCATTCGTAAACATTTTATGATAGAGACATCTCGCCGCTATCGCCTCGACATTGCAAGGGAGTGGAATATGAAACAAGGAATGTTGCCTGAATCCGTGCGTGAACGTATGTCTCACCGTGAGGAACCCGACCGTTTCACTTTTGATGGGGCGATCCTTATCCCGAAAGGGTATGTGACTTTTCGTCAAAAAGCATGAATCAGTTGTGGTTCACTGGAAACAAAAATTTTAATCCATATACATATAAATAAATGTGGTAATTTGTGACTTACATGAAATCAAATGAATAAACGTTAATCACCCCTACCCACACAGTTTTTGAGTCACTTGCGGGCCCGCATTCTCTGTTCTTGCTGGTTTTCCTTCCTTCTCGTTGGCGCTTGTTCTTTGGTCGCCTCTTTACTTCACTCTTTCACAGCCGTCGCACTGCCACTAACGTATTGTCACTTTAACGGACGTTCTTACTCAACATGTGACAGAATATCACTCTACAACTGCACTCGCACGGCCGCTAACGTATTGTCACTTTAGTATGTCGCCTTCCCTCTAACAAGGCGAAATGTCACTCTTACACTGTCGTCGCACGGCCAGTAGCGTTTTGTCACTTGACTGGACGCTTTTTACTCAAGCAGTCGCCAACAGTGGGGCTAAACTCTCCGTCGCGGCCAAGTCGGTGGCCATTTCTGAATGTAGGATCAGAAATAGGAAGTACGGAGCACAGGGAACTATTAGTATTTAGGAAGACGACATATCTGTTGCAGAAGGCAAGACGTACGTATGCAGAGTAGGCTTGCCTGTACGAACATTATTCTGAGATAAACATAGGTGCTCCTATTCTAAATATGAGCTCTGTGACTCGCCTACATCACAACGTGTCTATACTTTCGCCCCGATGCGGCACCTCCTCTAAGCATGGGACATCCCCATCTACTCTCAGCGACCCACAGCCTTACACACCTTCAGAGTGGAATGAATTTCCCCGATCGATTTTTATTTCGATAGCCAGAACATTAATTCTCATTTTAGTTGCTTCTCTTGAACTTGGCCGCATAGATCTATCTTAATTTAGTATTCGCTTTCAAGTTCCTTTAAGTCTTGCATTTCGGTATATCCTGACATTCGTGACAGACCAGATGCATAATATGGGTGTGTGTCTAGAACATGTGCGATGTACTGTATTTACAATAATTACCTATTAACTGGTCATAATTACACAGATAACGACTGCAGGATGACACTGGATTTACTACCTTTAATGTTTTATCCAGACCGCCCATGTAGCGTTCAATAAATGCGTCATAATGGACATTAAATTGCATGCCTTATTACCAGCGCTTGAATTACTGCAGGTCTGTTTAAGTGACAAATCGGTTTTCCGGGTCCGCCATGTCCTTATCCTTATGCTTTATATTTAGCCCAGTGAGAATGATTATCGAAAATATGTACACTTTTAAACAACAAAATCGAAAATTCAAGCTATCACCTTGACATATATACCCCTGTAGGCCCCCTTGTTAGCGCTTGGTACTATTAACCAACCGATTGGTTTGTTTTATTATATGGCTCATTTGCTCGATGGGATTTGAGTCGTCCGAGCAGTATGTGAGAGTCACTCGGTTGATAGCTTATTTGCTTTGGAAATGATATATGCTTTTGTTATGCACAAGGGAGACCACTTTGTATGAATAAGTATAAATTACGGAAAATGAAGCAATATGATTGGTTAATCAGCTTCCATAATTGGAAGAGGGTAGGAAGAATTAGGATTACGTACCACCTCACCAGTGATAGGATGACACCAAATATTCGGTAGGTTAATTCTATCAACGGTTAAGATGGGCCTACAGGGCATATACCAACCATACTCTGCTGCCCTCCTGTAGTACCAGGCATTAACCCCATCCCACAATACCGCTCGATAATATGAAACATCTGACGAATTAGTAGTACCAAGGACTAACAAGAGACCTACAGGGGTATATACAGCCTATGCTATACTACCGTTCTAAGCTACCAAGCATTACCCCAACCCCATAATACCACTTGACCTACTATAAAGTACTACCTATACCAGCCATATAATAAAATAAACCAGTCGGTTGATTAATAGTACCAAGCACTAACAGGGAGCCCACAGGGTTATATACCACCCATGTTATACTACCGTTCTAAACTGCCAGGCATTGCCTGTACCATCAATACCGCTTGGCCTAGAATTACATAATACCTATACCAGTCATAGGATAACACCAGGTGGATAATAGTACTAAGAGCTAACATTGGCCCTGTAGTGGTACAACGCGTACATCCTATAGGATAACACACTCGGCGACCATGCATTACACCCACCCACCCCAAAATAACGCCTGCCACCGCATTACATACTAGCTAACCCAGTCATGGGATGACACAAAGCATTAAGTCGATTTGTAGTACCAATGGCTTTCGCGGAGGGGCGGAGGCCACAGAGGTATATATCGCCCATACTGTACTTCCGTTCTATAATACTACTACTACTACTACTAATAATAATAATAATAATAATAATAATAATAATAATAATAATAATAATAATAATGATATGAAGGCCCAATGGGGTAATAGTATACCAACATTGATATATACCGCCATTACCATATCACACACCCCGCCCCATACGAGAAACCCGACACCCCCTGACCCGAATAACATTATGTCAGATTGTATAGTAGACAACAACAGAGGTCAACATCTCTGTGACGTCGCGTGCGCATCAGGACGTCACGACGTCAATAGCAACGTCAACCATTTCGCGAAAAAGAACTTTCAAGAAAACCCAACTTTCCCATCATCTTCCCACCACTTACCCATAATATATACCCAAAGCCCAATGTGTACGTATATCACTATACACACCACAGCATACTACATATGTTGTAAGTACACCATTTGCCGGATCTAGCTGGAGGGAACAAACGTTTTCCTCAGGAAAAAATGCTCGGCAAAAGTCCGGTTCCTATGGGAATTTAACACGAGCTGCTCCGGCAAAAGTTCGAGTTATCAGGGTCGATCGGGTACACGATATACTACTCACTTGCACACCAAATATGACACCATTTCGCCTAATTGTACCAACACATTTGCGAAAAATATCAACTCTATAATAGGACATAACTCTGATAAGACTATGGCAAATAACACCGTCGAGCCGAGGCAGGTTAACGGTAAGATACACTTGCATACTAAATGCCACGCAGCATGCCACGCAGTTGGAAATCTCCTCTTTCTCATTTGATAGATCTCGTCGAATCTGTCGAATCAATCAGATCCGCTGAAAAGCGCACTACCTTAAGCTGTTTTCGTCTGTGACAGACTGATTGGAATAAACCAAGATATCGTGCGGTTGAAAATGTTTCTCATCTGAGAGATCTTCACCAAACCAATCGCATCCGACGAAGAGATACTGGAAAACACCGACGGAAAAATATATGTTTTTTGCAACTTGGACTATTTCACATACGAGACATCACCGCCAATTCATTGAAATCCTTTGATAAAACACTAAAAAGTACACGTTTTCACACATTGTCACATGTTGGAGAGTGTGTCTTTCGCATCGCCTAAGGTTTTACGACCTTGCCCAACCACACCCACTCGAGGAGGGTCGGATACTTCATATTCGAAATATTCGACCCAAGACCTTTAAAATGAATTGTGACATGACTACCTTTCTAAAACGTATTTTTTAATTTCCCTCAGCCCCCACCCCTCGGGAAGGGTCGGATACTTCATATTCGATATATTTAAGTCAAGACCTTTAAAATGATATATGACACGAATACCTTTCTAAAACTTTAATTTGTTTTGCCCCTCAGCCCCACCTCCTCAGAGAGGGTTGGACACTTCATATTCGGAATATTCAAATCGAGACCTTTAAAATGATGTATCACCCGACATCCTTTCTAAAATTTGGGGTTTGAGGTCCCAACCCTCAGTCCCACCCCCTTGAGGAGACACAAAAACCAAATATTCGGGCTAAAATGATGTATCACATGACAACAAACCTTTTTAAAACTTGAATTTTTTTATGCACCTAAGTTTCAGTCCCCAGGGACCTGGCAAATACCAAATAATCGGATTGCACGCGTCGATACCTTTAAAATGATGTATCACACGACAACCTTTCTAAAACATGAGTTTTTGGTGCTCATCAGATCCACTCCCCCCCCCCCCCTCCCCCCGCGACGAGTCGATCATCTCACAGTTCCTACACAGATAGCCTTGCCATCTGTTCACATATTGTCTTCCACTTCCTATCCTATAACCTCGTTCGTAGTCGACCAATACTAAAATTTCTACCACCCTCGAAGCTTTGTACCATTAGTTCCTTGTACTATTACTATTTGACTTGTAGCACTACTGCAGGCTTGCTAACTATCTCCGATTGATCAAACGACTAGAATCCCATCGAACAAATAAGCCATAGAGTAATTGGTCGAACGAGTGGCTCCACATTCGTCTCTAATCCTCATCTTGCAAAAAGTGGAGCTGAAGGCCAGACGTTTTCAAAAGGGGATTCCATAATGATTCTATAAAAGGTATTCTATAAGTAGGATTCCATAAGTGAGATTCCAAGGCCCCATATAGCTCCTATACAGGTGATCTTAACATCGGTTTCAGCTTTCTGTGCTATGACTAGCTTCTTCTGTAGTCCTCTGTACTATAATCTTCTTCTATCGTTGTGCCATTACTACCGACTTGAAGCACTATTGTAGGCGATATATGCAGTTCGTATACCACTTGCCGGATCTATCCAGATGGCACCGAAGTTTCGCACAGAAAAATTGCTACAAAGTCCGGTTCCTATGTGAATTTAACACTAGCAGCTTCCCCAAAAGTCCGGGTAATATCGCACGATCGGGTATATGCTATACTACTAACCAATAGTCGAATGGCTAATTAATTTGTAAAAACAGTCTTCTAATAAACTGTAAAAACAGTCTTCTAATAAACTGTAAAAACAGTCTCGTAATAAACTGTAAATACAGTTTATTAATCTGTAAAAACAGTCTCGTAATAAACTGTAAAAACAGTCTCGTAATATTCTGTAAAAACAGTCTCGTAATAAACTGTAAATACAGTTTACTAAACTGTAAATACAGTTTATTAATCTGTAAAAACAGTCTCTTAATAAACTGTAAAAACAGTCTCGTAATAATCTGTAAAAACAGTCTCGTAATAAACTGTAAATACAGTTTACTAAACTGTAAATACAGTTTATTAATCTGTAAAAACAGTCTCGTAATAAACTGTAAAAAAGTCTCGTAATAATCTGTAAAAACAGTCTCGTAATAAACTGTAAATACAGTTTACTAAACTGTAAATACAGTTTATTAATCTGTAAAAACAGTCTCCTAATAAACTGTTAAAACAGTCTCGTAATAAACTGTAAAAACAGTCTCGTAATAAACTGTAAATACAGTTTACTAAACTGTAAATACAGTTTATTAATCTGTAAAAACAGTTTATTAAACTGTATAAACAGTTTATTAAATGAAAAGATCCTGACCCTAATACGCTGCCGTAGTAATGGGACTTCATTGTTTTTTTGTTTTTTAACCCTTTACCTAATATGAAAAGCAGATGACACTTGCAAAAAAAAATCTTGAATAGCTATTATTTTCATTTTTTGTCTCTAAAACATAGGTTATGACCCCTCATTAATGACAATTAATTGGCGAGTTTTGAGAATAGCGCTGGCCGTTTTTGCCGTTACGTAAAGTAAAGGGTTAAATAATATAATTATCGTTAGTAATGAAAAGTAATAAACAGAGTAATCGCTTGACTGGACTGGTTACGTGAAATAATTCATTCGAGGCGAGGGACTATATTGTAAAACACTCGTGCGCATTCGCGCACTCGTGTTTGTACAACGTCCCTCACCTCTCTTGAATTATTTCACGTAACCAGTCCAGTCAAGCGATTACTCTCTATTTATAGCACACCATACACTTTCACACTAATATATACATTTATTTTGTGACAGATAGATTTGTTTTTTAATTGTTTGATATACTAAACAAATCGGTCAGAATTTTAGTTAAAAGCTGTTCGAAATAATATAAAGATTAGTGCATGTCTTGATGACTACGCCCATATAGTGCCCAGTGAGGTAGTATAGTTCCCTCCGCTTCGCATCGGGAACTACTCCACTTCACTAGGCACTATATCGGCACAGTCAACTCCAAATCATGCACTACTCATTAAATAGCATAATATTTTATTACTAATTTCGCTGTTCCCTCTTAAGGCCAAATTCCCTGGGAACTAAATTTGAAACATACCCTAAAATTTTGAGTACAAATGCGTACAAAGTTTTTTATCGGAATGTGACCCAGTCGCGATCCGATAGAAATTCTCTGTCCGGTTTCTGTTGCGCAGAAAAAGGTAGACTCAACAATCAGAAAAAAAACGCAGAAACATTGTATCGTTATTTTAAACGAGATCTCGATCCACTGGTGTAAATATATCGGGAACAGATAGCAAGCCTGACGCGATCCGATCGAGAAAGGCATTTGTAATCATAGTATCATAATCCTTCTAGAAAAAATGGTAATATGCAGAAAAGAAACTTGACAATAACTCAAACCTAATGAAAGAAACGTGAAAACCCCAAAAGAGAGAATCGACTTTTACTCGTAACTGACTATGCAAAACAAGTGTCCACAAAGGAAGCAAAAAGCAAAGGTTTTGATAGATCCACAATCTGATCATTACATTACATTGAGAATAAGACAATTGACAAGTTTTAACAAAATGACATCGCCGATGAAATTAAGTGCTGAGATCTTATTACACGCGGTTGACGCCGTTTCCATTTTGGAATTACAGCGTTTGGTGTATCGATCTGGTTTGTACAAATCGATGAATATTTGCCAGATTAATTTTTTCTTGTACGTATAAACGTATTGCAAATGTATTTCTTATTGTATATGACGATTCTTCATAACCCTTACGAAATTAATTTTTGAAATTTCATTATCTATAAAAGAGGCTATATCTGTAGTAATACCTCTCTTTCTGGTTTATGACCTTTGTTGGCACCAATAAACACATTTATATTCTGGTAGAACAATTTAACAAAGAATCTCCTCTGATTGTACAGGCACCGGTTCTCCATCTGCCATAGTGGCAATAATGACAACAATTTAATGACATCGTTCACAAAATACATAATATTTCATTTCACAAATGGTATTGAAGGATTTAATACACAAACTCCTGGGAGATGGCATGGCCATATTATCTTCCTGACAGGTGAGTGGAGAACAGGAAAAATTCTATATCAACCCTTTACCCAACGTAACGATCAAAACCGGCCAGCGCTATTCTCAAAAATCGCAATTAATTTTCATTATTTTTTCATTTTTTGTCTCAAAAACATAGGTTATGATCCCTCGTTGGAGAGGGGTCATAACCTATGTTTTTGGGACAAAAAATGAAGAAAATTAGTAATTCAAGAATCTTTTTTGCAAGTGTCGTCTGCTTTTCACGTTAGGTAAAGGGTTAAAGAAGGTAGAAGTGCGGGCTGCAAGCCGAGATGTCCTCGGTTCGAATCCCATCTGCGGCAACCGCGTTGTGCCCTTGCGCAAGACACTTCACCTCCATTGCCCACGTGGAGGCACGGTGACGTTGTGTACTAAGGCGGACTGCACGTCGGTGGTGCACTTGTCTTCAACCAATGCTAACAATGCTTGTGTGGAGTTAGTATGTTGGGGAGCTGACAGTTGCTCGCCGATGATCGGTGGTTCTCTCCGGGTACTCCAGCTTCCCCCACCCGTAAAACTGTCGAGGTCATGATTAGCCATTGTGCAGAAATATGTGACCTTAAACACCAATAAATAAAATAAGGTCATTGTATACAGTGGGGAATCTCTGCCAAAATTCTGAACACATACTCAAGTTTATAAATACGATCGGAAGGTCGGACGGACGGACGGACGGACGGACGGACGGACGGCGAGACCATTCACATAATACGTCCCGTTTTTTGAAATGGGTGTTCAAAAAATGAAGATGATTAGTTATTCAGGAAAATTGGGGGGGGGGGGGGCGCAATTGTCGTCTTATATATGTATTTTGTAAACAGTTTATGAAAAATAAGAGAAGATTAATTCAACAGAGAAGATCAGCATTACCCATGATGGATGGGGATCACACAACACCTTTGTTTCCAAAACTACTGACACGTGGATTAATTAACAGTCACAACCCTGGGCTGAAAATGCCGTACCTGAATCGGCTGAGCCGTCAAATAAATAGATACTGTGTATTAAGTGCTTGATCATTTGTGTTCAAATTATCCATAAAAGTAAGTATCAACTGTAATATTATTAATAATATGGTAAATCCGTGTTGAAAACAAAACGTTAGGTTAAGAACACATTGAAATGTGACTGCGAACAGTCTGAATCGAGTTGCGTATCTTCGTTGCTTTGCAAAGCGAAACTGAGCTACCATTTCGTAAGTTCAACATTTCGTAAGTTTGCTAAAGTATCATTGCCCGTGCCATAGGTGTTTGTTCATTTGAGTTGTACAAAAGCAAGTGAGTGGCATGTGAAACGATTGGCGGTAACCACCATCGCCTCTTCCCGATTTCACTCAACGCGAGTTTATTGTTTTGAAAACAAATGTGACGTGTGCCCACATCCACGTGACCAAACATGAGGAATGCTGATAAAGTCTATTTTACTCCAAAAACCAACTCACTAACAACATAACCACGTCGATGCAGGCTTCTGAGGGTATTCCCATGTAAGACGTGTTGAGAACGATATTGTCCGTCATGAATAATTTGATGGAGGTTATGATTCAGATTCCAAAACTACTGTACGCACCCTCATTCGATGATATACATGGCAATATACATGACTTCAAATTGTTCAGAAGGCTTAACTTTTAACCCGCTGAGGATTTCCAAGATATTTTTCATAGAATGTAGTCATGGCTGCTGTGAAGCAGCCATGACTAGATTAGATGAAAAATTCATCTAAACTTAACTCTAAAATTCAATTGTGAATAAGTACATTCAATTTACGTGGGGAAAATTTGATTATATATGACCAAATTATACTTATTTTATTGGCAAGGGAAATTCTGAGGTGGGCAGGAATATCCGCCAGCACCATGCAAGGAGTTAATGATCACCTGACTAGTATCTAATTTTATTATATGCTAGTCTGTGAATTATCGCAAATTATCTAAAAGATATATCTCGATATCCACAGACTAAATGACGGCACGCTCCGCCGCATCACGTCGCCTTGAAAGAACGATCAGCTGATCTTTGTTATTGTTTTGAAACGTATGCATTTGGGGTCGAATTGGGCTAAATATCATGCAGTAAAATGTCTCGTAGCATATAATACAAAGAAAATCTACTCTATTTCAATCAGTATTTGGAATTATCTCATGAGTGTGGACTTGAAAGTTTTATTTTTCACCAGCATTTGGTCCACATGATGAATGTTTTCAGTAGCTTCCTAAATGACGTTACGCTTCGCCGCATGATGTCGCCTTGAACGTCAACTTGAAGGAACGGTCAGCAGCCTTTTTGTTATTGTCTTGAAACTGTTTGCAGTCGACTTTGGTTGAATATTGCGCAGTAAAATGTCACATAGCATATAATAAAAAGAAAATATACGCTGTTTTAGTGAATATCGGGAATTATCTCATGAATGTGGACCTGAAAGTTCTATTTTTCGCGAGCGCTTGCGCGAGTGAAAAATAATACTTTCAGGTCCACGCGATGAATTTTTTCAGTAGCTTCCGAAATGATGTTACGCATCGGTGCATGACGTCGCCTTGAACGTCGCCTTGGCTGAACGATCAGCAGATCTTTGTTATTATCCTGAAACTGTTTGCAGTCAAACTTGGCTGCTGAATATTACACAGTAAAATCGCCCCCTGAGTTCCAATGTGCTCCATGTGCCTGCTGCACATGGAGCACATTGGAACTCAGGAGACGAAATGTCACGTAGCATATAATAAAAAGAAAATCTGCGCTATTGTAGTGAACATATTCGTGTGGATCTGAAAGTATTATTTTTACTCGCGCAAGCGCTCGCGACAAATAAAACTTTCAGGTCCACACTCATGATATAATTCCAGATCTTCACTAAAACAGTGTAGATATCCTCTATATATTTCGGGTAACAAGGATGGCTTATCATTTTAATTTGGGTAAAAATATGTGGGACTATTCCAGTGTTCGGTCTGTGGAAAATATTTATCTACATGAACTGCTTGACTTCTCTAATATTTTGGGTATAAATTGTGCATTGTGTCATGGATAATGTATTTTGGCTGAGAGAGAATTCAAGGAGAAGCAGAATGCCTCAACTATTACAGTCCACTTTTGTCTGTCCTGTCATTAAAAATTTCGGTTGGAGTCTCTCACAATGATGTGATTCTGAGATAATCACCACGCAATTCAACATACTTGCATTAAGGTTCAATAGGAAATATGAATTTTCCCAGGCTGAGACAACCATGTAACCAAACCAGGAAAATTTCAAGATTTTTCGAGGATGCCAGCACATTTCACTAATTCCGTGTCATGGTTGGACAAATTCCCACTTGATTGAATTGAATGGCAGGGTGATTTGTTCTGCAAGCATCAGTCTAGATATAAAGATAGCGAAAAATAAGACATGCAGATAAAAAAAAATGTGCGATAGCATGAGGAACACTCAGAACGAGTCTACAAGTCTTGGTATTGATTCGGTGGGAACTATGAAAGATGTTTAAGATGACATTTTAGTTTTTCCTGTTCTATCCTGTACCCTTGAGTGAAATAACTGCACAAAATGCACTCTCAATTGAATATTATTTTTGAATTTTTTTTATTATCCAAATATACCTTTTTTTAAAAAAAGTCCATGTTCGCTAAAAAGCTTATCGTGAGCCTCAAAATGTAGGTTGGAAAGGAACCAACTGATCACCGAGAATGGACACTTACTTTGAACTTGGAGTGCGAATTGAATTACTAAGTTCAAGGAGTGTCGGCTGAATCCGTGTGTGAACGTATGTCTCACCGTGTCGAACCGTCCCGTTTCGTCTTTGTTGAGGTGTTTCTTATCCTGAAGGGATCAGTGACTTTTCAGCATAATCAATAGGGCTTCACTTAAAATAACAATCAATTTTAATACATATAGAAAAATATAGTAACTCGTAAGTTACGTGATATCCAGTGAATAAAATACAAACGCCAAGCACACCTCACCCACACAGGTTTTGATTCACCTTGCGGGTCCGCGTTGTCTGTTGTCGCGGGTTGTTTCTTCTTTGTAGGTGGTGTTTGACCTTCTCAGCTCAATGTAGTGTCTCTGGACTCTAGTCGCCTTTTTACGAACATATAACGGAATGTCAGTCTATAACTGCAATCGCACGGTCACTAACGTATTGTCATTTACTGGACGCCTTTACTCTAACAGCCGCTACTTCGAAGGTTCACAGCTTCATTCCAGTTACCCCTAACTAATGTTCATACAGACAAAGTCTACTCTGTCTATGTATCTCTTGCTTTCTTAACAAGTAAAAGCGTCTACCTGAATGCCAACATTCGTGAGCTCGTACTTTCTTTTCTGGTCCTACACTCATATATGGCCACTGATTTGGCTCGCAACTGTTCCTACTCAACACATGAGCTCTGTGGCTCCTCTTACATTACAACGTGCCTATTCTTTCGCACCGATGTGGCACCTCCTCAAACCTGTAGCATGAGGTATCCCCAGCCTCCCGCCTACGACCCACAGTCTTACGAGGCTTGAGATTGAAATGCAATTTTCAAGAAAATCCACGACTCTTATTCGATCGCGATGTCATTAATTCCCATTTTAATTGCTTCTCTTGAAATTGGCAGCTACAGATCTGTCTTAATTTAATATTTTCTTTCAAGTTCTTTTAAGGTATCCTACCTTCGCTATGCATTGACACTTGTGACAGTACACTGTCAGAAAGAGAGGATATACATACAACACAGGCCCTACGTGTGGGCTACCTATAATTAAGAGATTATTGACACTAATTACCATACAATTAGATGACTGATCACCTTGGGTTGGTAAACGAGTGCCTTTTGTGTTTGAAGCTTATCAGGCAAGATCGTTGTCTCAGACTAGATAAGCGCCAATTGGCGTTACAGGATCCTGTTGAGATTCATTGCGACTTCGCTGATTTATTTCCAATTGTATACACAGATGGCTTACTTGAAAAATCTGTTTTTCGGGGTCCGTCACATATCTATTCTTGGTTTTGAGCTCGAATGAGAAAGGTTACAAAATATATATACAATTTTGAACAACAAAATCGTAAATTTAAGCTATCACCTTGACAGATGTGGCAGATTCAAATGGTTTACGCGGAAAAAATACAAAATAATTCGACAAAACTCAAATTAAGTAATGAAAAACCAAACTAATTCTGAAAGTAGCATGCATCGTAACAAAGATAACTCTTTATAGCTCTTAATAGTGAAGAAGCGACTTTTCTCACACATTTTACCTAATATGATGGTACTTTATGCAAAAGCTTATAACATATGAACACAAAAAAGGACATTGCTCAGAGGTACAAAATCAAGTTTTGTACTATAACCTCTCCAACCACAACTTTGGAATAAAACTTTAATTTCTATAAGTCACTCCCAACCACAACCAAATTATACGAGAAAGCATCAAAGCTGTTTTCCTTTAGTTTCATTTCGGGTTTTGAAAGCCCATTTGCAGTACAGTTATGGCCTTTGGTTATGAAAACATAGCCCAATTTCTTTACTGCGGCCAAATATGTTTTTAAACATACGGAATTTGGTGATTATCACCGATTATCAAGGAAGTGTTTCGACATATTACAATGTTTTTTATTCAATTAACAAGAGTCTACTCTATAACCTATATGCAATTAACAGGTCAAATTTGTACTGAAGGTATGGTAAATGGCTCTGTGTTTGAAAATTATATTCGGTTAACAGGGATATCCAATTAAAAGATATCCAATTAAGTGAGCTCTACTGTACAGACAACAAGAAAAATTTTGCCACGCCTCAGCGGTGCTCTTGTTTTGCCTTGAAAACATAGTTTATGACAGACGTTCCAATGAGAAGCCTCAAGCTATGTATTCAAGGCAAAAGGTGAAAAAATAAAATTTGTTTGTCGATTTTTGTGAATAGGGCCGACCAGTTTAGTTGTTACATTAGATAAAAAGATTAAATTACACATTGTGTGATAAAAATTAAATTTCTGAACCTCGTTTCTTTAAATCGATCTGAGCTGCAGGTCTCCAGTTTTATCCTTCCGCGATGGCACAAGTGCCATATCGATTAACCCACTCACACGCGTGTGTCGTTCTGTGTTTATTACACGCCTACACGTCTATAAAACAATTATTAGAAGGACACTCGATAATTCATTTGACAACTATTAATACAGACAACACATTTTATCTCCAACCAAATTTGCGAGGGGAACCCCTGTTACTATCTCGTCCCCTGAGTTCCAATGTGTTCTATGTGCCTATTGGCACATAGAACACATAGGAACTCAGGGGACGATTTTCAGCTATCGCTAGCGATTCAAACTGAAATTGCGTTGCACGATTTGTAGAAAATTCCTGTGAAATTTCGTTTCTATTTAAAAATGGTCCGTCAACGATTTCCGTTCCGCACATATGTGCGGAACAAATTTTTATTTTCCGCACGGCTTAGTGTTGCTGTAGATTGAGATTTCATAGAACAGGCGTGTAATAAAAAAAATGTCTGAACCTCGGCTCAGATCGATTTTAGTGATCTCGGTACAAAAAGTCTATATGAAAGAAATCGCGACTCATTAAAGATCCTTTATATATCAGCAGAATAAGGGTTTGTCCATCTGTCGTAAATTATCACTGATGTTACGGAATTGTTCCACATGTTACCTTTTTTCTCCACACATGATTAAGAGAAATAGTCCAGAAGCTGTTTGATTAACAAGCAACTACAGTATGTCGCCGTTGACTGTTCGTAATCCACCAAAACAAATAATGATGTCCACGCATGCGTTTACCATGTAATACAAATCATCAACAGCAAAAAATTTAATTTATTTCTAAAATTAGTGTTTGGAATTTAATATTATTGAGTCCGTGGAAATATTGCCCACCCGTGAAAAGTGACCAGTCCACGGCGGCCGTACTGTAATTTGATGAAAATGGCATTAGAACAGTGATAACACCGATATTGATAATGATTCCTGGTGTTTCTCCGTGTTTTTCGTCCTCCTTTTATCAAATAGTTCGCTACCGTTATTATTTGCAAAGTAACATTAGGGAAATTTCAATGGTTGTTATAATGTTTCCCTTAACCCTTTACCTAACGTAACGACCAAAACCGGCCAGCGCTATTTTCAAAAATCACCAATTAATTTTCATTATTTTTTTCATTTTTTGTCTCAAAAACATAGGTTATAACCCCTCGTTGGAACGAGCTCGTCGAGCTCGTTCCAACGAGGGGTCATAACCTATGTTTTTGAGACGAAAATGAAAAAAATTAGTTATTCAAGAATTATTCTTGCAAGTGTCGTCTGCTTTTCAGGTTAGGTAAAGGGTTAAACTTTCAGATGAATCAAAACCCATAGATCACCTTGAACAGAATTTAGAAGGGGAGCATGTGCCTAAACAATAGCCCCCCCCCCCCCCCCCCCACCAAACCTGCAGCCATAGTAACAGTTGGGATAAGCTAGAAAAATACTCGAGTACCTAGCAGGTAATGTTGTGAACTAATGAAAAATCAACTTCTTATCTGAGCAGACGCTATGTTTTCTATTTTTTACTGAGTTCAATCGGCTAGTATTTCCACCTGCTCATTCGTTCAACAGAAACCTAGTGTGGTAATTATTTCAGTAACAGAAGGGGCACTACCTTGTAGGACAATAGTTTTGAGCCCACCATAGCCACGAGAATTGTGAATTTTACGAGGATTCCGCGCTTACTTCTGAAAGACACCACGCTTAATAGTAAAGAGTCGAAAACATTCGAAACTTTCTGAAATATGTGACAATGGGAAGATTTTTCTTATGAAAGTCGGAATTATGATAGGAACTTTTTGCCAATTTTCATCTCAAAACGAAACGGTAAGCTACCGGAATAGCCTGAAGGCGTACACCAGCGACCTGTACCGCGTAACCCTCATCCTGATGTATGGTTAAAACCTTATAAATTTCGTCGTTTGGAGCTTTTTTTCTTGACAAGCGATGGACAATAAATGTTCATTTTTTTTAAAGAAAAGACCATACCCATGGAAAAAGGAAATCTCAACGAATAAGAAAAAACGAAAAGAAAAGAACTGAATAAAAAAACGTTTGTTTTTCCCCATAAGGACAGAACGTGTTATTCTCACTTTTTACTCACCAAATATTTTCATATCCGCTCGAAGTACATATCATTTCGATATTTGGTTCCAAGTTCATCCAAAACCCACCGAATAACCAAAACAAATAAGGTCTTCATCTGAGGTAATTTCATATAGAGTTGTGTGTCTTGTTTATATGAAAAAATTCCGTTGTCGCACAATTTAACCTTTATTAACGCATCCGACGGCGTAATTTACAAATCAAGGAGTTGAAAAAAATATAGTCTTGGAAACCAAATCAACAAAACCATATCATGTGACTCCCTCGCCCTCGTTCCAGTGAGTGGTCACGTGATATGGTTTTGTTGAAATATTTTGAACATCTTTAAAAAACAGTGTGCCATAGATAAATGGTTAACGCATGTGTGATAGAACAATTGAAAATTTGTTTCTGACGTTGTTTCGTCGCCATTTTAAAACTTCAACTTGGCGCGGCTTTATATTTCTCAATTAATACAATGTCCAGAGGCCTTGACAGAGTAGCTGACGTAACAGATTGAAGAATCTATACATCTGTATGTTTGTTCCGCGTAACCAAATATGGTTCCCCAATCAGGACAAACTGAAGAACCAGTTTTTGTTCCTGGAGGAACAAACATTTCTCTGTGTGTTCTAAATACTCCATACTTTCAAATGTCCGTCAAATGTGGTACGAACTGGAATGATAGGAGTGAATTCTAGGATACACATTTTTGAACAGGGCCTACGTAGAAACCAAAAACAACCCCATTCCCCCACACAAACCCAAAGTGAATATGTTAAAGGTGCTGCAGTATTCACAACGATCTGTCATGGCTATGAATTTTCATTGTAGAATTATTGACGCAAACGTGTGTCACATTATGGATGCAAGTGTATCCAAAATATATCGCTGCGAAATTGTAAGTGCATGTATAATTAATGAGAACAAGTGTTAAATTATACAGGAGAGGTCATCTCGGCGGCAGTCTGTAACTACATTATCCAGAAGTAAGCAACCGAATATATAAACAGATTGATGTTACTGTGTAAACTTGAACCAAACAACTACACACTGATTCGGTGCAGACCCAGCCTTCCTCTAAATACAAGAGTGGCAAGCGTATCATAGTTCCAAAATTATATTATGTATGTTGTCCAATTAAAAAAAAAATATGTTTGCAGAACTCGGGGATGGATAATAGTCCAGAACCACATTGTACAGTACAGCTGCCGTCGACTGTTCACTTTCCATGGGTAGGCAATATTTCCTCGGACATAATCATATTAGATTCCAAACACTAATTAAAGGAATAATCACAAAAAGAATTAATTAATGAAGCATCGGGTACAACCATTCGGAGCTATTTTTCAGGCTCTTTCTGGTTCTGTCTGTTCTCTGTGTCCAATTCGTCTACGTTTATTTATTTTCGGAAATCCGAAAAACACTCTATTCTTCTTTCTATCTGCCTTCTACTGGACAGTGAAAGTATCAAATAAGGTTCATTCAGCCAATCGCAATCTTTCCTTGTAGAGTTCTCTTTGGGAGCTGCAAAGCTTGGAAAGGCGATTGTTGTTCGGAGTGTTCAATTTGATTCGAGTGTAAATGTCTCTTATTGAACTCTTCTGTTAATAGGTCTCGAGAACAGGAGATCTGATAAAAGAGAAATAGTTCAAGGAGGTTTCGCTTTCGAAAGTACCTTGATTCCGTTCTGGAATATTTCGCGTGTTTGATTGATTGGCAAAAACAGACGAGTCTTCGTTGGATTGAAAACTTGAGTGGCGACTGATCGTATTTAACCTTTGAACACTGGCTGCCGTTTCTTCCGGTCAGGCACATGACACGTCATAATTTCATTAAATAGGATGGATGCTAAGGGCATGTGTGTGGTAGACCAATAAATATTTTCAACGTGCAGCCCCTAGGCTGCACGTTGAAAGTATTAATTGGTCTACCTCTAAATAATGAACATGGACTCTTCTAGTTGCTGTCATTGAACTAATATGGAAGATACCACCAGGGTTCAAAGGGTTAAGTTTCATAGGAAGGTGCAATATCTACAACATGAAGACCTTTGAGATTAAATTCGAGATTGAATTCGATTTGAAATCCCCTGTCTGATTCGAGATTCGATTCTAACCAAACTTTCAAATTCGCAAGGCCCTAAGTTCTCCCAGGTTGCAAAATCGAAGACGTAATTAACTCTTAACCCGCTGAGTATTTTCTAGATATTTTTCATCAAATCTAGTCATGGCTGTTCTAAAGCAGCCATGACTAGATTTCATGAAAAATTAATCTAAATGTAACACCAGGAATCATTTGTGAAAAATCCATTCCATTTACAGGGAGCCAATATGATTGAATATGTAGAACTTAAACTTTTTTCAGAGACAAGAGAAACCTTGTGCTGGGCAGGAATGTCCGCCATCAGCTTGCAAAAAGTTAATAATCTTCTTATCGAGTCCGTGACCTCAGTCACCAAGGGGTGTAATTACTGTTGTCTTTGAAAACTGTTACCACTTCTAATGTTCGTCTCCAGTCACCGGCTATGTTACAACCATTCTTACCGCCTTCTGTCATTGTCACTCACTACTACTGGCTTCTACACTGTAAAACTTACCTTTAAAAATACGGTAAATATACTGAAAACCACATGACGTTACTTCTACTGTAAATATTACGATAACATATCCTATTAAATTTTATTTTTTACAATTCAGACCTATTTTTGTTTGATCTTGGCGGAGAATCGATGCACTGATATTTGTTTTCTCTTCATTACAAGAAAAGGCTGTTGATTCGTCAAAAACAGTTAATATTTTTAAACTGAAGCCGAATGGCTGCAGGTTGAAGATATTAATTAGCCTATCTTAAAATTGACTCTTCTGAAACAGTGTAGCTTGCGACAAGGATGATTCATTTAAAAAAAAATGCTTCACTGTCAGTGTTCACGTTGGCTTGAAACGTTTTGGTACAAGAGGAATTTTTGCTGGGTGCCAAATGAAATTTTTGGTGTCAAATGAGAAATGCTGTCCCAAATGGAATCTAATTGTGGATGAGAACAAATTAACCATGTGTCATCCTTTGAGTATAACAAGGCGCCATCTGCAATGCTAAAGCATTATAGATAGCCCTGATTCTACTCGAAGTGCGATATTTTAATTTAGTATTACCTGGGTCTTTTAGAATATTAGTGGGCAAAAAACTCCAATGATAAAAATATGGATAATAAAAAAGCAAACGGCTGTTTTTAACGTTTACAAAATAATTTCATGATTTTTATTTACCCACTGTTTATTCACTTAAAAAAGCAAATAATTTATTATCTTTCTGAAGGATTATAAAAAAGATTAAGCCTGATGAAAACGATTAAGTAACAAGAAATGTTTTGATAAGAATCAGATTAACCCTTCACCCAACGTAACGGTCAAAACCGGCCAGCGCTATTCTCAAAAATCGCAAATTAATTTTAAATATTTTTTTCATTTTTTGTCTCAAAAACATAGGTTATGACGCCTCATTGGAACGAGCTCGTCGAGCTCGTTCCAATGATGCGTCATAACCTATGTTTTTGAGACAAAAAATGAAAAAAATTAGTTATTCAAGAATTCTTTTTGCAAGAGTCGTCTGCTTTTCATGTTAGGTTAAATGGATAAACTATTAATTCAATTCACCAATAACTAAGATTATACCTGTTGCATATACATTATTTAACAGGCGTGAACTCTGTCTCGACTGTGTCGTCAGACAGCGATTTTTTTCGAAAACCACGCACCAAAATAATATACTACAAAACCATTGATACCTACCGAAAGTATATTTTTGGTGCCACATTTTGGTGCCAAATGTTGTATGTTTGGCGCCAAATGAATTTCTTTAGTGCAACTGGAACCATTGGGACCCGACATCTTGAACCATTGTACATGAACACTCCTCTATAAGCTTTCATATGATACAATTTAATAGTAACAGTCATTACCATAAAATTTACGACAGAAGAAATGACAACTGTTTGCCAGTGCAAAACCACTATTGACTGACTTCCAGCGTTGTTGTGAATGATATACTACCCGTTGGTACCAATCTCACGTTCCCTGCTTCGACCACTAGCGTTTCTTACCTGTAATACTATTCCTAGCTATTGTCTCTAGCTCTCCTTCTATCAGTCCCGCTATCTACGCTTCTACTACCTTAGGTTATGTGGATGACACGACTGGAATCCTGTGATCTGTTTTCTCTTTACCAAACTTAAAGGTACAATTCGGCCAGTACTCTTGAAAAATCCAATTAAAAATTTATCAGTATTTGCCTCAAGAACATTGCTTATGAGCTCGTTCGAACGCGAGATCATAAGCTATAATTTTTAGGCACAAAAAACAATGTTCAACTATTCATTAACTATTTTAGCATTTGTCGTATTCTCTTTGGGTTAGGTAAAGTGTTATAGATTTGATCTCACTGATTGTGTATTTTGTGTCATAAGGTATGTTTCTGAGGCAAAAATTAAAAAAAAAATGGCTGGAGAGTTTTGTGAACAGCGCTTGAAAGCTTTAGTCATTGCGTTAGCTAAAAGGTTAAGCTACACATTATGTGCTAAAAGGGAATCTCAATTTCATTGCGATTTGATATGAAATTTCTGAACCTGGGTGAACCTTGGCTCAGATGGATTTTTAGTAAACTTGGTATAGAAATTTCATATGAAATCCGCGACTCATTAACCCTTTGAACAACCGCGGCCGCTTTTTCCGGCCAGGAACATGATACGTCATAACGCCATTAAAAGGATGGCTGTTCAGTAAATGTGTGGGGTAGACCAGCCAATATTTTTAACGTGCAGCCCAAAGGCTGCACGTTAAAAATATTGATTGGTCTACCCCAACTAATGAATATGGACTCTTCTAACTGCTGTCATTGAACTGGCATGGAAGATACCACTAGAGTTAAAAGGGTTAAAGGTTCTCTATTTCTCACTGGAGCACATTCTCATCAATATCATAGCCTCATACGTTAAAAGACGGTTACCAAAGCTATTTTGTTTCTATGGTGGAGGCTATAATATGATATTCTCCGTGTCTTCATGGGATAAAACAATAGGTACTATATTGTGGTTACGTTAGTAGGTTTTAGGACACCCCCTGGATAATTGCGTGGCATCGCCGGCAACCTGTTCTAGTCACCTCATTGTAGTGTGAAGACAATACTTAAATGTCATACTTTTGCTAGAAATCACAGTGGTCTTTAAAATGGTAATACCACTCTGTTGAATATCACCAAGAACTGTACACAAAAATGGCGATCAAATTCTGTTATTATTTGTTCCAGTGCGGATTTATAATATGTTTATTTGTTATTTCAATTCTGGCTTCTTAAAATTAGCTCGTAACTTCTCCCTGTAACGAGGTCGTCGAGCTCGTTGCGGTGAGTGGTCATAAGCTATGTTTTGGATGAAAAAAAGAAAAACTGTAAGAACCCATGCGAACTATCGTTAAGCATCAGTGGGAAATCCCGTTCATAACGCAATGAAATGCTATTTTAGGCCAATGAACTTATTCGATACAAAACAACAGTGTCACGTAAGAAAATAAACAAACCGCCCATAGTGATATTTCTCTTTTTTCGCTTAATTCAAATTTAATCGAGGTATAAATACACAATACAACTCAGGTAGAGTACTGAGGGTAGGAATCAAATGGGGATCTGCGAATCACACATTTTTTTCGAATCGAATCGTGTCTCTGATATCGATATCGAATCGAAACCAACCTCGAATTGAATCTTAATAGACAAGTTATTTCATATTGCACCAAACGGAAGTTACGGTACATTGTAATGACCCTTACAAGTCTGACTGACACCATAAACACCAATAAATAAATATTCTCTGTGGCACCGTCGCTGAAACAGCTGGGCCCATTATCCATAGTTTTAGTTTTTGAAGGCTAAACTTGTTACTATTCACGTTCTTAAGAACGTGAATAGTAACAAGTTAAGACTTCAAAAACTAAAACTATGGAAAATGTTCCGACAAAATTCACTATCCAATCGAATCTCGAATATTCGCAGTACCCCAGAATCAACGAGCCTTGTTGACGTTTTTCCTATATTTCACCTGAAAAAATCCAAATCGTGTCGATGATTCCTGCCCCCATACTCCACCTTCATTGTGTTCTGTCTTATTATCTCTCTTTTTCAAGATGTGTAAGTTTCTTACATCGGTGAGCTGTTTCGAATATGGCACAGAGCAAAGGAGTGTGCAATATATACATGTTCTCGCTAGAGTACAGTGATCCGGGTCGTTGTATCACGTCGAGGTGAGGAGGTCATATTGCCGGATCAAATGTTTTTCCGGCGATCTGACATTCTCAAAGAGATCCGATGGGATGACCCAGATCACTCCACTGTAGCGATAAAAGGTTTATTATATGACTTATAGTTCAACATCGCATGTCGACGCTAGCATTAACAATTCCCCCAACCTTTTTTTGGTAAATTGGACTGAAGTAGAAAATAACTATTTTTGTTTACACTTATTTTGTAACAGGTGCACACTTCCGGGGAATCCCCCGAAGCGCATGAATACGATAAAAATATCACGAATATGATAAAAAAAAACCCGGACCGCCGTTCGAGCGCACCCATTCCAATATTCCAGTGACAAATATATTCTCATGAAACAATAATGCTTATTATTACTGACAAAAAAAGCTTGAGACGATGAGTGAAAGGGAATTCAGCGAAATGTACCACAGAATGTCTGTGCACCCCTTTCAGCTGTCACGTGATGCTCCCATACAGCCCGTTGAACTTCGTACACCCCGTTGGAGTTAAATGTACCGTACTGGATGCATTGGTTACTGACCAATCAGGAAGTTTGTATAGGTTTGAAAGGGTAATAAAAGCAATCTGGATTATGTAAGTGGTTAATAAAGAAGGACCACGACGAGACATGGAAATGGTATTCAGCCAGATCAGACATTGCGAAGCGCCATCTTATTAATAAGATCAATATTTTACGATCTGTGGAATCAGTAATGTTACGGTTATTACAGTAGTTTTATGATGATAAGGGCGCCCGTGACATAAAATGTGCGTAACTTATGTGTTTGAATGTAATGAGATTTATCAGGATCACTTTTATCTCTTATTCTATGTGATATTTCGATGATCATTTATTAGCTTGCCTGTCATACATTCAGAGTAATACTGACATTCAAATTTCTAAAGATAACGCTACACTGTTTTACAAGGATATTTTGTGAAATGAAAAACTTAACTGCCATCTTAATGCGTCTCGGTTATGTTTAAATATTATGTTAGGGAAAAGGGACAGTGTTTTAAGAAACAATTTATTTAATAAAAAAAAAAAACGTGGGAAGACAACTAAAGTAGCGTATCGCCCTTTGAGTGCGACAGGTGCCATCTGCAATACGTCAGCATTACAAATTGCTGCACTTGAGGTTCGATATTAAAGACCAAGCTACTCCAACTTAGGACTAAGATTGAACAACGTGTGTTTTTCAACCATTTACCTAACATGAGAAGCAGACGACACTTGTAAAAAATTTATTGAATAACTAATTTTTTTTTCATTTTTTGTCTCAAAAACATAGATTATGGTCCCTCATTGGAACGAGCTCGTTCCAATGAGGTGTCATAAGCTATGTTTTTGAGACAAAAAATGAAAAAAATAATGAAAATTAATTGGCGAGTTTTTAGAATAGCGCTGGCCGGTTTTGGCCGATACACTGGGTAAAGTGTTAAACTTATTTTCTTACTGGGGTGATTTGAAGTCGAAGATCTTACACCAAAATGTTGTTTGCCACTCAAAGCAGTTTAGCCTCTGAAGAGAAAAAGTGTAGAGTATCGTATCAACCAAAGGCGGATCCGGGGATGATGCACGATTTTTTTACTCAACTGGTATTCGCTCGCAACAGACAGTGCTCTACCCTGGACCTCCCGGTGCCATACCCTAAAGGAATGTCGGAGGGCGATAAATATTGAAAGACCCTCGTATTTTTAAATGCTTTTTGCCTTCTGCATGAAATGTGGTTTTAAAATATAACAGTGCCGTAATATGCTGATGAATGCGGTATTAAGTGTCCTTCCAAATTATAAATACAGTACAGACGCAGTGGACTGGTCATAATCCACGCGTGGGCAGTGATGTTCACGCATCCGTTTACCAGGTAATAAACATCATCATCAGCAAAATTGTTATTAATGAATCGCCGGGTTACACCCGGTGCTTCATTAATTAAATTTTTGATGGTTATTCCAATAATTTGTGTTTGGAATAAAATATTATTGCGCGTGTTAAAATATTGCCCACCAGTGGAAAGTGACCAGTCCACAGCTGCCGTTCTGTAGATGATCTCAAATAAGTTACGGTTTGAAATGACATTTCTGAACAGAGTTCACTTAAAAGGACTTGGTGATGATTTCGCATTTTGTCTGAGGCATTTGGCTTCCCATTCCTGGAGTTTCCCCGGGTCCTCTTGTAGTGCAGTCCAGACTTGAGCGGATCTGCCTTTTCTGTATAAGAGGCAGTCATCCACAAACAAGCGAGTAGGGGACTAGACACATGCAGGCATGTCGTTGATTTACAAGAGGAATAGTATAGGCGCTAAGTCCGTTTCTTGGAGCACTCCTGACATCACGCTGCAACTGTCGAGACTTTCAACTGATCTGGAATTTTCCCCTGCTTAACAGAGACATGAAATATAAGGTAAGAACTGTAGCAGCCTGATGTAGTAGTCTATCGGGGATGTTATCTGAAACCGTGGCTTTGTCGTGGTTAATGGTTTTCAGCAATTTGATGACGATTCAACTCAGAAACGACGATAGTGGAAGCATCTAGTGTGGTACTGGGACCAAGATCCGTAAGGTCACCTGGGAGCTCCTTTGAAACTTATGCAAACTATTTGTTGAGCATATCTGCTTTATTGGCACAGTCGCCGACGGTGATGCAATCTCTTTTTCTTGCTGATGGTATCCTCAGAGAGCATATCTTGAACATGAATATTGTCTTCAAGTCTGTAAGTATACACCATCTGGTGTTTGAGGTCTGTGTGTTTCTTCCACCCCGAGCATGACTTATTCTTCCGTGCTATAGCGAGCCATTTTCGCTTTGCTCTGGAGATTCCCAATTTGGATGGGTGATGCGTCTGTGTCACTCACACGATTGTTTGCTGATGACACCTGCTTCAGCAACATCATTCCAACACAACAGACATATAAAGGGGGGGGGGGGGGGAAATAAACGTTTATTCATTTATTTATTTATTTGTTGGAGCTTAACGACACGTTCGACAATTTTATGGGTGGAGGTAGCCGGAGTACCCAGAGAGAACCACCGAACAGCGGCGAGCAACTGTCAGAGTCCCCAACGTACTAACACCGCACAAGCGGGGTCAGCTTTGGTTGAAGGCAAGTGCACCATCGACTTGCAGTGTACCACCTTAATACACAGCGTCATTGTTCCACAGGGTAGTCAATCGGGAAGAAGTGCCTTCCCCGTCAAAGGACACATATAGAATAAGTAGGTACTCGGGCCGATAATCGGATTTAAAATACGAGTAGGATAATGATTTTAACTACTCGGCTTGCCGAGTGATTAAAACCCCTATTCTGCGAGTGGTTTAAATCTGATTACCGGCCCTAGTACCTGTTTGTTTTATTTATACCATGCTCTTAATAAATAATCGACTTTGTCACTTAAAATGGATAAAAATCGACACTTTTTGTCGTAAACACACGGGTTTGTTTTGTATACATCTGCGCCGGCGGGCAATACTACCGGCTTACGTGAATGCTTGATTGACAGCTAGACGCATCGTAAAAGTGATTGAATTTATCTTGCTTTTTTAGTCAAATTATTATTAACAATTCTTAAATTTTATTTTTAAATATTTAATTGTAGGTATTTAAAACTTTATAAGTCATTTACACGTAGTAGATAGTACCGCAAAATGTCGCATGTTTGAATGAAACATCGCGAAGTGTGCATGTATCGAAGAGGGCAAATTTCACCATGCCAAAGGTCAAGTTGGAAGAACTTCCGTCTGTAGGTGCCATTTTTTTTTAACCGCAGTTGAAGCTTCACATCTGTAGTGAGGTTAAAAGCTAAAATTTAACATACAGGCTTTTCACAGGTACAATAGAATCCTCTTAATTGAATATCCATTTGCCAGTGAAAATTATTCAATTAACAGGAGTATACAATTAACAGGGATATGGTCATTTTCCTGTGTTCTGGCGGTAAACTGAGCATTTATTCTATTATATCTTGTTTGACAGAGCTCATAGAGCTCTGTCAAACAAGATATAATAGAATAAATGCCTGTATTGGATGTAGTGAGGCCAAAAAGGTTGATAAATAAGGGGAATTTGCCGTGTGTCACGGTAATTTTTTCGATATATTACAAAAAATTATATACAATTAACAGGAGTTTACTCTACAACCCATATGCAATTAACATATCAAATTTGTACTGAAGGTATGGTAAATGGTTTTGTGTTTGAAAATGATATTCAGTTACCGCTGGTCAGAATCGAACCATGGACCTTTCGGCTTGAAGACGAATAGTCTCAACTTTTACACCCCCCCCCCCCCAACCCCACACTTCGTGAGCAACAGCGCCCAGCGCGGTTAATAACGACATTCGTACAAAAACGATTGGAAACTGAAATGGCTCATTAAATTTAACGCTTAGAAAACGAAATCTGTATTACGTACTTTAGCTAGAGATTACATATATCCTAATATTGTTATAACATTTAGCTTTTTTTGGTAAATTGTTATAACAATTTAACATAAAATAGATCGACGGTGCTAAATTGTTATAACAATTTAACATAAAATACATGGTGCAGGCTAATACGCTGCCGCACGCATGATATATTTCGGGTACTTGTACAAGAACAGTAGGTATACCCTATATCTTCTACACAACAGACATTTCACACGCAGAATTTCATTCTGCATTGCCGCCCTCCAACCTTTCTGTCCGAAGTGTTAACAACAAAGAATCAGTACGAAACATGTCTTCCAGAAGTGGGTATTGGCGAGGAGAGAACAAGGTGGCTCAGTGGTAGACTGTTGGACTTCAATGCTAGAGGTGCCGAGTTCGATCCCCGTCCGGGACGACCCGCGTTGTATCCTTGGGCAAGGAACTATATACCGATTGCCTACACAGGGACACGATGACGTCGTGTACTAAGGCGTACCGCACGACGATGGTGCACATGTCTTCAACCGCTGTAACCCTGCTTGAGCGGAGGTTGAACAGGGTTAAAATGTTGAGGAGTTGACAGTTGCTCGTCGATGTTCGGAGTTCTCTCCGGGTACTCCGGCTTCCTCCACCCGTAAAACTGTCACGGTCACGATTAGCCATTGTGCATAAGTATGTGACCATAAACACAAATAAATAAATATAAATATTGGCTAGGAAATTGTTCAATAAAACACTGGCTGTCCACGTACATGTCTTAGTATAGAGATGTTACATTTGTATTGTTTGGCAGTTTGTTGAGAATTTCAGGGTTGGTAATGATTACGATCTCATCAGTACTCGACCAAATAATAAAAATATGCGACACGATATGATTTCAGCTGCTGAAAGTGTCGTTAAACCCCAAATAAACAAACAATAAATAATCGAGTAAGGTGACCAAACTGGCCTTCATTGTTACAGCTTGCTCTGATCTGCTCAGCGGTACCATTAATAATCGTCTGCGACAAAACTCATTAGTCCGGCATGTGCTCTGCCGTTAGTATTCCTTGGCCGCAGCGAATTAACCTTAATAAGCGGTAATATTCGTTCAATACCCCGCTATGAATACAACTATTTAACCGTGAGATTGTTTGAATCAAGCATAAATATCTCGATATTAATATCGGCAAACGTGATTATGTACTTATATTGATCGACGTGAACGAAATAATTCTCTTTAATAAGCATTCCGTCCTCTTCAATTACCTTTGTTTGTGCAGTGACTGGAAGAGTCCATCAATAAGAGAATTACTCTATAACCATTCGAGTGCACCCTTTCATTGTGACTTGGAAATTCAAGCCGAAATTAGTTCACGGTGTCAAGTCTGCAGAATTGATGAGAAATGGGTGATCTTCTCTGCAAATGTTATCCCCAACGTAGACTCAAAATTAATTTTCATTCTTGCGTAACACTTGAGTGCCAGCAGCGTCATTCCAGAACCCTTTGAATACTGGTGATAGCTTCCATGTAAGTTCAATAGCATCGATTAGAAGAGCCTATTACTCATTATTGTGATTAAGCCAATTAAATGTCTTGTAATACTGCACGTTAAAAATATTGATTTGTCTACCCACAAATTCAGCCATTTACTTAATGAAATTAGGACGTGTCATTATCCTGTCTCTGGTGGGCTTCAGAGTTCACATAATTAATTAGAAAGTATTTCAATACCTTAGTTGCACAGTTTGATCAATTCACTCTTTATTTACAACTGTACAAACATTTACTGAAAGGGGGGGGGGGGGGGGGTTGTCCCTCCCCCGCACCCAACACACAAAGTCACCTTTGGAGGCAATACTGTTGGTTCCCAGTTAAACGTTTCGAAGTACTAAACAGTGTTTAGAGAATGTCTACACAATTCAGATTACTGCCTTTAACCCTTTACCTAACGTGAAAAGCAGACGGCACTTGCAAAAAAATTCTTGCATAACTATTTTTTTGTCATTTTGTGTCTCAAAAACATAGGTTATGACCCCTCGTTGGAACGAGCTCCATGAGCTCGTTCCAACGAGTGGTCATAACCTATGTTTCTGAGGCAAAAAATGAAAAAAATAATGAAAATTAATTGGCGATTTTTAAGAATAAAGCTGGCCTGTTTTGGCCGTTACACTGGGTAAAGGGTTAAGAGGAAATGATTGTGGGTATCTGTCGGAAACCGGGCTTTGTCGCTGCTGGAAGAAATAGATTCACGCCGCGCATTCAGCCAAAACTCAAGGAGTGTCGCCTGAATCCGTGTGTGAATGTATGTCTCACCGTGATGAACCCGCCCGTTTCACTTTTGATGGGGTGGTTCTTATCCTGAAGGGGTCTGTGACTTTTCGTCAAAAAGCATTAATCAACAGCGGTTCACTGAAAACAACAATTTTAATACATGTACATATAAATAAATATGGTAATTTGTGACTTACATAGAATCCAGTGAATATGAAAAACAAAACGTCAATCACTCCCTACCCACAAAGTTTTTGAGTCACTTGCGGGCCCGCATTCTCTGTTGTCGCTGGTTTTCCTCCTTCTCGCTGTTTTTTGTTCTTTGGTCGCCTCTTCACTACACCCTTTCACGGCCGTCGCACGGCCGTTAACGTATTGTTACTTTATCCGGACACCCTTTCTCTAACAAGTGACGGACTGTCACTCTACCACTGCCGTCGCACGGCCACTAGCTTATTTTCACTTTACTTGACACTTTTCACTCAAGCAGTCGCCACCAATGGGGTTAAACGCTCCCCTACGTTTATCGCAGAAGAATGTTCATACAGGAAAAGCCTACTCTGCCTACGTATGGCTTGCCTTCTAAAACAGGTAATGCCGTTTACCTAAATGCAAATAGCTCCCTGAGCTCGTACTTCGTGTTTCTGATCCTATTCTCATATATGGCCACCGACTTGGCCTGCGACTGTTCCCATTCTAAATATGAGGTGTGTGGCATCCCTACATCACAACGTGCCTATACTTTCGCACTGATGCGGCACCTCCTCTAACCTAAAGCATGGGACATCTCCATCCCCATCTACTCGCCTCGACCCACAGTCTTACACGGCTTCAGACTGGAATGAATTTTTCGAGAAATCTCCCGATTTTTATTTCGATATCCAAAACATCAATTCTCAGTTTGATCGCTTCTCTTGAACTTGGCCGCTTAGATCTATCTTAATTTAATATTCACTTTCAAGTTCCTTTAAAAGTCTCGCATTTCAGCATATTCTGACATTTCGGTGACATGCTGGATGCGTAATATGGATGTGTGTCCAGAACACGTTTAATGTACTTTTCACCACAAATACCTATTAACTGGCCATAATTACACAGATAATGACTTGCGGGAGAATACCGTCTCTCTTACCCCTTTTATCAGTTATCAGATAGCCCACGTGGCGTTCAACAAGTGCGCCAAAATGGACATTAAATTTCATGCTTAATTAGCGGCGCTTGAATTATTGCTGATCGGTTTAAATGAAAAATTGGTTTTCGCGGTCCGTTATATACCTATCTTTACGTTTTATGTTTAACTCAGTCAGAAAGATTATCGAAAATATTTATACTTTTAAACAAGAAAATCGCAACTTTTAGCTATCACCTTGGCAGTATCGAGAATGAAAAAGTCGTTTATTGCGACTGCACCCGTGAATATTATTATACTGTTACCAGCGTGATTTGGCGAATAAAGGGCATAATTATCCCCATGAGTGCTAAACTTGGTACCTTCCATGTCAGTTCAGTGACATCAATTTGAAGAGTCCATAGTCTTTATTCAGGGTAGACCAATTAAAATATTTTCATCTTGCAGCCTAATGCCTGCACGATGAAAATGTTCATTGGCCTGCCATATACATTTACCAAGCACTTCATAACTACATATAACAATCCTGGTGCGGAAAAGCGGCCTTTCGAGTTCAATGTGCTAATGTGCATATAAAATATGATTTGAACCCAGACTGGATGACTCCATAGTTAAATATTGAGATATATGGGGAACTCTCGTGAAAACGCATGTTAAAGAGCTACTTCATGTTACTCATAAGTTGTTGTATTGGGCCCAACAAAAATAATACATATTATTCGATGGCTGAAGTAGACCAATGTACGGTCTAATGTGGCAAATTACTGCCAGTTATAAATCGTAGACCCGAAGCGAAGAAAATATGAACTGTTTCGACGATAACTGGAACTGCGCGACAAAGTATGTGTGTGTGTGTGTGTTTGTGTGTGTGTGTGTGTGTGTGTGTGTGTGTGTGTGTGTGTGTGTGTGTTATATCTACGACATTCCTAACGACTCACTTTAATGACACTATATTATATGCAAATAAGTTATGTTTTGTACACGCCGTCGATCACCTTTTATCACATGATTACTGCCAAGAACGTCTGTTGTATTTTTATATAAACAACAGAACACGTGTTATACGTCACACACAATGGCGTACTTACAACATATAAACAGTCTCTTCTCTTCCAAAACGGCCCGATCGAAATTGCGATATCTTGTCATCAGAGCATTTATGCAATAAACGGAATCTCATATTCCATTCAATTTATGAAACTCGTTCGGGAGATTCGATTCGAGCAGAGTTCATCCTCGGATCGAATCGAACTTTACGAACTCGGTTCAAAAATTTCGTTTAAAACCTCGACCTATTAATCCTTTGAACCCGAGAGGCCGCTTTTCCGGCCCAGGAACATGATAAGTCATAATCTCGTTAAGTAGGATGGATGCTAAGTGAATGTGTGAAGGAGACTAATTAATATTTTCAACATGCAGCCCAAAGGCTAAACGTTGAAAATATTAAATGGTCTACCCGCAAATAATTAATATGGACTTTTTCAATGGTTACTATTGATAAGTCATGGAAGGTACCACGAGGTTTCAAAGCGTTAAAGATGATCTGTCCAATACTTAACGTCAATGACACCTTCAAGATACAAACTTCCACCAAACCGCACGAGGTGGTGAGACATACCCTTGCGTTAGATTAATACGATAATGTCTGGATACAATCTGAGCACACTCCAGGTCTCAACCGACACCATACCCCCAAACACTAGCTACCACAAAGCCGTATGAGGTGATGTGACATGCGCTCGTGGTATGGTACAGACTATATTCTCAGAGTGCCTATCAGGAATTACGTTTCCATGAATTCTGTTTTCTTTTTATTCTTCTAGACTTTTTTTTCTTCATTTTATGTATTATAACTAGTTAGTTCTTACTATTTTTCATTTCTTGTTGGCATGGCAGGAAGACAGCCAATATGGCTACACCTTCGCCCAGCAGTGTATCAGTGATCCATATCATAATTTGTCAAGTCCAATCTTGTATTTTATCTACCAATCAACTTAATTTGCATCCCTATACTCAGAAAATACGTTTATATCCACCCCCACTCGTTCCGAGTCCGTATCAGACAGATTAAATTTCCGGTAAACATCCACATATATGTATTGTTATCACGCATCAAAATATAGTTCCTGAAATTCAAAATTTTGACCAGTGTCAACCCAATTTGAACTGAAAAATGGATGAAACGGGCTTTATGTAATGGGATTGTTAGATAAATGCATTATCATGACCATGTGCATGCCCTTTAATTTGTATCAGATTCTCGGTCGTGGTTACAATCGGATCGCAACTCGCCCTGACGAGCTCGATACGATCCGATTACAAACACGACCTCGAATCTGATAAAAATTACAGGACACGTACATGGTAATGATAATGTATATTTATGGCCGCTGCAAAATACATTATCTATCCCTCTATGTGTATCACTCCCCATTTACGACTACTGAAGAACACACGGATGCGACGCTTTAGCACTCTCAATGACTCTCTCTCATTTGGGCTTGGCAATTTTCATACATAGCGCGGCTGGCAACCGTTTAGAAGGGGATATCGAGTTTACTACTCGAGTGAACACGAAAACTGACTTATTTTCACAAATAGCGAAGTCACGCGTCATATTTGCAAAAAATAAAGGGAAAAAGTTGCCAATATTGTGAAGTTTATAAACAGTATATCAATTTCAAAAAGAGCACTTATTGTTAAAATTTATAGCTTTCAAATTATATATTCGTTCCATTAGAATAATAAGGAATACGCAACATAACTCCCATACAGATCCTTTGTTTTTGAAAGAGAAAATTCGAAAAATCGGTGACCTTTTTAAGCTTCATGCATCTCTTTTTTATTTGATTGGAAAAGGACAATCTTCCCTAATCTTTTAATGGTTTTTTCAGTCATAATATAATTGGACGATCTACCAGATAAACCGGTACGCTGCAAGAAATAAGTTCACGAACAAAATCTCTAGATGCATTACCAATCCACGCTTATCCAAAAATATGGAATAACTAAGATGAAACTCTGCGCAACATTATACGGCTGGGCGGACATTTAAGAAGAGTCTAATTGAAAAAAATATTTACGACGTATGCCGATAATATAAACTGCAATAATCCTTTCTGTCCTGATTGTTTTATTTAAGGCTCACATGCCCGCATTACTATATTAGAGTATATTATATTAAATTATATTAAATTGTATTATATAAATACAACACTCCAGTTTATACAATTTCAAACTACATCTGCATGCCCTAATTCCTTCAGTTCCGTATCTCGTCTTAAGACAAGTTCCCGAGGTGGGTCAATATTATTGACCCTCACGGGAAACTCTATTGGATAGTCGACAAATCCTGTACATGTCTCATCTATGTGCATGCGTATGTATGTGTGTATATGCAAGTGTACAGGTGTGTGTGTATATACATATATATATGCGTGCATCCCGACGAACCCTCCTGAATGTGTTTTCTTATAGATTGATGGTCTGACACAGAACAGTGCTTGATAGTCCTTGGGGGATGTCAGGTAGACAGCCAGGCTGGCTATGTCATCTCCCACGGTATACATACTTATTTAGGTATTGTTTTATTTCTATGATAAATTTGTATTTGTCTTTTATCCTGAAAAGATGCCTTTATTATATCTTGATGTGCAATTTATTATGTGTGTATACCGTAAATAAACCATTCATTCATTCATTCATTCATTCATTCATTCATTCATTCATTCATTCATTCATTCATTCATTCATTCATTCAAGGGATGAAACTGAGATAGGTAGACAGTTTCTCATACCCTAAGGAGCCCGTAGGCCGTGTCGATCTTTACCTGGAAATAACCATAAAGACGTGTGAGTGAACAGTCATGAACCGCGGAGGATTCATGAGCGCTAGCTATAACTTGTCAGCAGCTAAGAACTGTGAAGAGGTGGCTTAGCCTGTTATACAGAGAAATTGGTGTTCGAACTGTTTGCTGCGAGAGAGCTGTTGATAATATTAGATTGTGAGAACATTTAAGTATTTGCTTAGTACGGGGATGCCATACTAACCCAAATTTAATTAATCAGTGGGTGTGCAACTGAACGTCGTTAGACGCAACTGAGGTGACGGTGGCTGTGAAACAAGCATGTGTAAACGCCGACGAAGCTTGCGGTGGCAGAATGTTAATAAAAAGAAGTCCAGGCGACGGTTGTTTTAACCATATGAGATAAATGTCGGTGAAAACAGTTCTTAAACTCTAAAGTAGATACTGTATATAAAATCGCGTAGAGAGGCCAATGACGGACACCCAAGCCAGAGATGTCTGCATGACCAAGAGGGCGCAGCTAGCTGTAATAGATGACATGGGCCCAATTGCGTGTTATGTATAAATTCTGGGGCTGCTTATAAATTTGTAAAGTAAATTGTACCATATATTCCTTTAGGCTTGTAAATAAATTATCTTTTCTGTGACTTATCGTCTATTACCTTTAGGTTCTTAACCATTGGCCGTTTCAGGAGTATTAATCCTTTGAATCCTAGAGGCTACTTTCTCGACCTAGGGACATGATTTCATTACGTAGGATTGCTGCCAAGTGAATGTGTGGGGTAAATCAATCAATATTTTCAACGTGCAGCCTCAAGGGTACACGTTGAAAAGGTACCATCCCATAAGTTACACATGCCGCTAGTCACACAGTCTAAATCATAATAAAAAACACTATCCTTGCACACCTATTAATGGTGTTATTGGTATGTTCTGAATTAATTTTCATTCAGTCACCAGTTTTCATTTTTCATCAGTGTATATGGTTGTCAGAGAAAGTATTCAAGGAAAGGTATTTAAGAAAAGAAAAACAACAAATGAAATAAGTTTTGATGTTTATTGCTAAATAACAAAATATACTGATGTATAAATATGAAACCTGGCAGATAAATAAATAAAGACAATATAACAAATAAAAACAGATAAATAAATATTGAAATTATATAACAGACATACAAATAATGGAAATGGAATATTTTGAATAAACAAGATAATAATACATAATAATACACATAAAACATAGATGTAAAAAACAGATAAATAAATAGAGAAAATATATAACAAATTAATCTGATAAGATAAATAAATGGTGAAAATATATAGCAAACATACAAATAATGCCAGAAAGAGTAGATATACATAAATGCACAATTTTTACTTCACATTTTAACCAAGCTTCAACAGATGACCAACACAATCAAGAAAGTCCATATCACTTTTTTCATTCCTCAACAACTGTTCTTTTAGCCTCACTAATCTGTTTTCAGTCTCTTTATACACTTGCACCCATTTGCGACTGCAGAATTTTGGCCCTTTCAGCTACTTCTATTTTCTTTATTGTCTCAATAAATCTACAAATATTAGGATGGTGGTGTGGTATTGATCTGTATTCTATGAAGGAAGCCTTCTAAATTATTATTTGTCCGTGGCCCAGTTGTTGTGAAATGATTCCACATTGGAATGGGAAATCTAGCATCTTCATCTACCCACGTTGTTACCATGTAATCGTTAACTTCTGTTGTGTTATGACCATCAGGTTCCAATTGCATGACTTCCAACCATGCATCCTGTATTTTGTCAGTGGGTAACAGGGGAAGGGCAGCTACTCGCCTCACCCAATCTTGTGTTTCCTGATCTTCTCTACAGGCCGTGGCCAGACCCAAACACTGAACGTTTCTCCAAATAGCTTGGGTGAAATTAAAGAATCACCCCTTCTCTTCAGCGTGTGGAAACTCTCTCCCTGTTGCACGTATTGCGACCATCTCAAAGTCAGTCTGCACAGTTGAAGGTTGAAGTTGACAATTTAGTTTTTCATCAATAGCAGCCTTTGAAGATGTAAATAGTCTACTGTATGTGTTGGCTTGTCGATCTGGAAGTAGTGCATATACCAAAGGAAATGTTGTAGATCCTTTTCTGACATGTAATATATACAGCTGGTTCCAACGAGATGAGCATGATGAAAAGGTGCCATCCATATAAATGGTTTCTGCAGCCTGTTGGGCACGAAGCTGTTCTTCTGTTGAAAATGCTAAAATTGTATCTGCGTCTCCATTATTAACAAGAGGAAATGGGCGACCGTCAATTGTGTTGATCCAAGGTTCTTCCAAGTTCACCTCTGAAAGACTTGATAGTAGATTTGGAATTGTTGTTCTTCTGTGGCGATAAAGTGCACTTCTCATACATGGGCAGCTTGGTATCATGCCTTCCTGTTGGCCTGTCTGGCCAGGCTGTCCAATTTCATCATTGTATATCATTGACAGAGGAGCTATTTCTTCTCTTGCTCGTTTTCTCATGTTGCTAACAAATTTAGCAATGATTGTATTTTCTGGCGAGTTCTGTAGTGTTCCTAAGGAAGTCATCAACCGTTGTACAGCGACCGTTGCATGATTTTACAGCACATGTCCAGTGTTGACATAACTTCCTGGTGACATGCTTGTTGTAGACGTAACCTTCAAATAGAACTTGTTGTGTGCCTCGACGGGATACAATGTATTCTACTCTCCGAATAGTTGCCATATCAACTGGTGGAATGAATGAATGAAAGGTTTTAGCGCGCCGAATTCGCGCAGGGACGATGTGGGATTTACAAATCCCTTGCGGCCCGGTTAACCTTATTTTATTTCACTTGGATCACACGGGCCCAGCTTTCCTATTGCCTCAAATGGGGTCTGCGAGGGTATGCACGCGGTTAGAATTCCCGGCTGTTTACGTTGGCGTGATAGATTGTCAATAATCAATCCCTCAACGCCATTAAGACTGTTAGAGAGTGGGCTCTATCCGGTACTAGCTTGGCGATGGTAGAGGTTTGAGCCCCACCATGGTGGCGAGCCAGAATATAATGTTGTGCGATGGCAAATTTAAGGGAAGAAGAGAAAAGAAAACCAAACAGCAACGCCGGTTTGGTAGCGGCCCCGGTATATGACCATAGTGGTTAAAAAAAGGAATGGAGAAAGCTCCAACAGTTTAGTTTGAAAAACCGTGAGTCATCCATCAAGCCTTCTGGGAGATAGGATGCCGTATGTGATTATGAGGTATCTGGTTATCCTTCGGGAATTCCAAATGATCCCCCCCCCCCCCCAAAAAAAAAACCCTCTCACAGACACATACCCTCAAGCCCTTAAAAGGGCTGTTAAAACTTTATTCAAATGCTTATTTATATAAAATTTACACTCGTCCCCAGCCAGACAAGCTTGTTTCAATCCTTGCCTGGTGTTTGGTGGTTTCTTGTGTATGTTTACCAGAAAGGTAGGTTGCACCAATTCCTCCTACGCTTTGTCTACCATTTCCATGCGTCTTCTTGATAAGAGTGTTGCAAGAAAATTTGAGAATGTTATTAGAAAAAGTTATAGGTAGAGAGAAAGATAGGTATCCGCTATTGTGTATTGTGACTATTGTGTGATTGTTGCTATGAATGGGGTAAGGGGTGTGTTTCTTCGGAGCCCACTCCCCACACGCAGAGTTGCGAGGCAATCCTCACAGACTCAATCCTAAAGATCTCAATGAGTAGCGAGGCAATCCTCACTGACTCCACGCAGTTTAATTCTACTGAGTAATTTTAATTTTCAGTGGCTTATCTTGTTTTTCTGTTAAGGGTTCGGTGTTCGTTCAGCTTCACCATTGATTCACTATCATGTAGTATGTAGAGGGTTTTGTTATATAGGTCTTATTAAACGCATTTCAGTCGCGCTTCAGCAGAGTTGCGAGGCAGTCCTCACAGACTCTATTCTAAAGTTCTCAATGAGTAGCGAGGCAATCCTTACTGACTCCACGCAATTTAGTTATATTGTATTATTTTATTTTATTTTATTTTTTATTTTCTGGAAACTTATTTTGTTTTTCTGTTAAGGGATCGGTGTTCGTTCAGCTCAACCATTTCAGTCGCGCTTCAGCAGAGTTGCGAGGCAGTCCTCACAGACTCTATCCTAAAGTTCTCAATGAGTAGCGAGGCAATCCTTACTGACTCCACGCAATTTAGTTATATTGTATAATTTTATTTTATTTTTTATTTTCTGGAAACTTATTTTGTTTTTCTGTTAAGGGATCGGTGTTCGTTCAGCTCAACCATTAATTCACTATCTTGGAGTCTGTTGAGGGTTTTGATTTGTAGGTCTTTTAATCGCGTATAAATAGTTTCTATTTTTGCTAGCTCGTGAAGTTCCTTTATCGGTGTCCATTTGGGTTTGCATAGTGCCACACGCAGGGCATAATTTTGAACCCGTTGTAGTTTTTCAATGTTGGTTTTATTCAGGTCACTCGTTATTATGGCCCCATACTCTAGTACTGGGCGTATATATGATTTGTAAAGCTTGATGAGAACTTCTTTATTGGCTCCCCAATTTTTACCCCAATTGTTACCTCTAATCATTTTCAGGAAATTGATGCGTTTAGTGGCTTTGACAGTGACCGAGGTTACGTGATTGTTTAGATTGAGACTGCTATCCAGGGTGAATCCCAGAAACTTTGCCTCATTACTAGCTTCAAGTTTGTGGTCGTAAAGCTTAAGCTCAATATTAGGGACAGCTTTTTTCCTTTGCTTTTTATAGAATGTGATTCTTTGTGTTTTCGTGGCATTTAGCTTGCAGGTCACGGATGGTATCCTGCAGGCGGTTTTGTATTATGTTTCGAGACTTACTGGCCGTCCACATTCCTTTGTCGTCTGAGAATTGAGATAGTTCAACATGGTTCTTCCCTACTTCGTCAATGTCATTCACATATATTATAAATAGAAGCGGGCTGAGGACCGAACCCTGTGGAGTGCCCGCTTCGAGTTTTACCTCGTCTGACACTTCTCGGTTGACCCTCACTTTGATTTTTCGATCAGATAAAAATGATGATATGATCCTTAGAATTTTGGTAGGTAGCCCCATTTTAGCTAGTTTGTGTCTCATGCCATTGTGCCAGACAGAGTCGAACGGTTTTTCTACGTCGAGTAATAGCGCGGTTCCTATTTCATTTTGACTGAACGCCGTTTTCATATAATCTACCAGTCTATAAACATGCTCGATTCCCTCTCTTTGGCTTCTGTATGCCCTTTGCCACTTAATGAAAAAGCTGATTGATTCGAGATGGCTGCGGAGTCTAGTCGTGAAAATCCGTTCGAAAATTTTTCCAATACAGCTGAGTAGGCTGATTGGGCGGTAATTAGCTCGGTTGCTCAAGTTCTTGTCGGGTTTGGGTATCATGACTCCTGTAGCTACTTTCCAACATTTTGGGAAGTATCCACTAGAGAGACAGCAGTTTAGGAGGTTAGTGAGTCTACCGAAAAAAGTATTGGGATATTGTTTCTGGATTTTGTATGAGACCTCGTCCCCTCCTGGAGAAGAAGAAGACTTACATTTGTTAATTGTGTTAGCCACTTCTTCTTGACTTATCGGTTCCGTGAGTTCATGGCCATCTCCGTCCTCGGGCGTTTGGCTGAAGTTGGCATCGTTAAACGTTGTCTTGTCTTGAACAAATTTGTTTACTTTTGCTTTGAACTCGTCATCAAACCTATCGCCCTCATGTGGACGATGATATTTCTTAAGGAGCTCATCCAGGGCCATAGTTCCATCGCTGATCTTAAGAACCTTACTGTTGGCGTCTTTATGTTTTTGTCCAGTAAGGGTTTTAAAAGTATCCCAAAACTTTTTAGTCTCCCTGAGTCCATTTAGATTTTCCGTTGCCTTTTCCCATCTCACGCGATTGTCGATTGCTATTGCTTTTTTAACTTCGCCGTGGAGGCGATTATACACGGCTTTAAGTTCGACCTTTTTAGTTGGAACTTTTTCTGATTTGTATGCACGGAAGGCCTTTCTTTTTTGTTTTATTATTTGGAGTCTGGTTTCAGTTATTCTGTTGGCCCGCGGTTTAACCATCTGTTTGGGACAAATCTCATCAAGAGTGTTGTTAATGACTTCACTGAGATTGGTACATGCTTGCTCGAGCTCGCAGGTATTCATTGGGTCATTTTTGTTTATTTTAACCTGAATTATTTTTCTGAAGAGGTCCCAGTCAATTTTGGATAGATTCCTCCTCCTCATTGTGGGGTATCTTGTGGGTCCGCTGCAACCGTGTAATGTAGCATGAACAGGCAGGTGGTTTTCTGAAGAGGTCCCAGTCAAGTTTGGATAGATTCCTCCTCCTCATTGTGGGGTATCTTGTGGGTCCGCTGCAACCGTGTAATGTAGCATGAACAGGCAGGCGGTCGCTACCCAAATCATCGTCCCCCACAAATATGTCTTGCATTTGATTAGTTAGTGATTTACTGGTTATAATTAGGTCAAGGATGTCGGATTGGTGGAGTGTGTTGTTACTGACGTGGGTAATGTCGTGATCGTTATTTAATACAAAAAGATCAAATTTTCCATGATATTGAAGAGGGCGTCGCCATTGGGCTCCGTTTTATTGCATCCGAAAACCTGATGTTTGGCATTGAAATCACCTAAGAAAATACAATGTTTGTGATTTTTCACAAAGAATTCAAAGACTTTGCTGTCAACTGTTTTTTTCGGTTCATTATAATATAAGATTACGGCAACTTTTTTATGATCAAGTTCAATATCAGCGGCAATCACCTCTGCGTTGAGGTGATCGCTTGATATCGTTTTATATTTCAAGTCCTGCCTTATAAGGAGAGCCACTCCGCCTCCACGTTGTGTGGGACGGCCTCGTCTAATGATGTTGAATCCACTTAGCAAAAATGTCTTACTTGGCTTTAACCATGTTTCGCTGATACCAATTACATCTAAATTTGTGTAGTAACCGGACATCTGTGGGCTTTTGCAGTTAACGCTTCGAGCGTTCCACTGAATTATTTTCAACTTATCCATAATTGTTCAGTACCTGACGTAATTGTACTAGTTAACGTGTTATGGGTGTGATTTATATTCATGGCGGCTTCTATTAGCAAGGAAGAGATCTGAGTGCGATATAGCTTGGATGCCGTTTTCCCAACTTCTTTACATATGTCGGAAAGACTGACGTCGAAGTGTTTGTTCATTATATTAAAAATTGAACCAGCCATTAGGCTGCAAATCAAATGTTGAGAGGTTGAGTTTTCTACGCTGTTGACATTAATAGCTTTGAGTGCTATGTCGGTTTTAACTTTTTTTGTAGTGGGGACACCCCCGATAATTGCTTGGGTGTTGCCCGTTACAATTTGGGCATTTCAGTGTTGAAACCTTGCATGAATTTGTTATATGTTTTTCGCCGCATTTCATGCAACGCAACTCTCCTTTGCATCTGTTCGACATATGGCCAAATTTCTGGCATTTATGACACTGTGTGGGCTGAGGCAAAACACGATACTCCTCAGTCTCATATTTTTGTCCGTTTATACAAACACCTTTGTTAATGAAGTTAAGTTTTGTGGTCCTATTGGGGCATTTTAATTTAATTTTCCACGTGGGGTTGCCTGTAGTCTTAGATATTAGTCTGCCCCACGAGTATCCCGACAGGGCTTCATCAATATCCCCATCATTGATCTTTGTGGGAACCCTTGTGACGACTACGCAAGGGTTTTGCAGCGGTTGATGCTGTTGTTTATTCATCTGGTGTTTGGCCGTGTTATCCTTTTGAGGTTGTTTAGAAAGGGCTCTTACCTTGTCGGCGAACGATACACCACTGTCAGTGGTGAATGTTGGCGTCAGCGGTATCGGTTCCGTTGCGTTAGTCTCTGCCGATTTCCCATCATTATGGATCTCCGCACTGGTTGTTACTACTGCAACATCCATGGTGTCCGAGGTCTCAACGACAACAACACCCTAGTTATCGGTGTGCGTCGACGATTTCCGGGTTTTCTTAGCCACCGTTGAAAGTGGAAAGCTAAAATTAAGTCCTTAAATAGTGAATATACATTATGTTTATTCAACACAGAAGCCACTTCAAAGAAAAAGTGTTTAAGCTAAAAACAACAAATCAAATAAAACTTTCAATGTTTATTGATGATTAACAAAGCATACATTCTTTTCATGTAATCAAATCAAAAAGCCACTCAGGTGGTAATGTTTATACAGAGTAAACATGTTATTAGTTAAGTATAAACTGAAAAATCAGTTTGGATTTTAATCTGAATAAAATAAAAATTATTAATGAATATAGTAAAGCAAACTTAAATGGATTACTTCTCAAGTGATAACCACATCATAATCTGTTGAGGGGACACAGGTTGTTAACACTGTTTTATTAACTTCAAAACTGTGTGACTAGTGGTACATTTGGACTGTGTGACTAATGGCATGCGTAACTTATGGACCCAAACCGTTGAAAATGTTAATTGCTCTACCCTAAATAATGAATGCGTCCTCTTCCAATTGCTGTCATTGAACTGACACGGAAGATACCACCGGAGTTTAAAGGGTTAACAGTCCCAAACAGATAGGGTGTTGATTAGGTGACGGATTACTTTGGAACCAGGGTCCAGACGACAGCCTCTGGATGTCGAGTGCGTCACTATCGAGAACGTAGAGCCCCCATCTCTCGAAAATTTTAACCCCTTATTCCGCGACAGTTGGCTATTGGACTAATCACTGTACCGAACAAGGAAAAAAAAAGTTAGTCAAAATGACTAAAGCCAATACCCGAAAAACAAGCCACTTAGAAGTTTGGGTCCTTATCAAGTGTCTTTCAATGTAAGACATCTGCACTGAGTGGAGCAGTAAATTACGAGAAAGAAAACTCGAACACCAAATAAATGTTAATCTCATCACATTATCGAAAAATGCCAAGCTTAGAATTACTCAAGAAACGCGCATTTCGAGATTATCGTTCCTGCAAATGATAAAGATTTTTGGGTTCCGATTCCGCCATGTTCAAATTTTTGACTGCTTTTAGAATTTTTAGTGCGCAAACAAATTCACATCTATTGCCTGGTAACTTATGTTTACTGAATAAAAAATAAAATAATATGTCGAGAAATGTCATTGACAACAACCAAATTCCCCTTGTTCATTGATCTATTGGCCTTAGGTCACTCAGTAAAGATATTTAATATTATATATCCCATTTGACAGATCACCATGATGTCTGCCAAACAAAATATAATAGAAAAATGCTCAATTTATCTCTATAATACAGAGAGGTACCCCCACCCCCAACTAACTGAATACTACTGCCAGCTGAATAATATTCACTGGCGAAGTGACTAGTCAGTTAACCCTTTACCCAACGAATCGGCCGCATTCGCCCGCGTAATATGCAAATTCAGCAGTTGAACAAATATTATTTTTCAAAAAATGTCAACAAAACCATATCACGTGAACCCTCGTTGGAACGAGCTCATCGAGCTCGTTCCAACGAGGGGTCACATGGTATGGTTTTGTTGAAATGTTTTGAAAAATTTGAAAAAATGATATTTAAAATAATAAATTTTGATATCGTCTACGTTGGGTAAAGGGTTAACAAGTTTCCACTGTATAGGAAGTCTATTAATAAGCTATGACAAGTTAAGAACATGAAAGTTTTTCTACAGCATCCCGATATGAATCTCCACTGGATATCATGAAACAATGCAAAATTGATGTTAAAAACACAATTGATAAATGCGTTTTTGCGGGGACATTCAAGACAGGACATGACGACTGTGGATACCCGCTGCACAATTTCTTTCCTGCACTCAATTTTTTCTGGAAGCATATTGGAGTTGATTTTAACGACAGTGACGCCCAAGTAAAACACCATCAGACAGGAAGTAATTCCATATCCATCAACGTCCGAAGAACATCCTGTACTCCGAATATGGTATTTTCCATTAGCGCATAATATGATTAATGGAATGCTTCGACAAACTGTACCAAGAAATTTGCAGATTTAAATTAAGAATAACGGCTCTTTTTCAGAGGATAATGGAAACAAAAGGCGGGGAGCAATCATTCTTCTGGTCATTCCGGTTGTGTTTACACGAAGTAAGCCCAAAGCCTGATTATTCAATTCCTGGCAATAGAAAGGCATAGAATTAACCCTTTGAACCTGAAAGGTCGCTTAACCCTTTGAACTCTGGTGGTATCTACAATGTCAGTTCAATGGCAACAATTAGAAGAGTCCATATTCGTTATTCGGGATAGACCAATCAATATTTTCAACGTGCAGCCTCTGGGCTGCACGTTGAAAATATTGATTGGTCTACCTCACATGCTTACTGAACAGCCATCCTATTTAATAACGTTATGGCGTATCATGTTCCGGGCCGGAAAAGCGGCCGCTAGGGTTTGAAGATTTAACGGCGGGAATTCATAAAGCAGATTGCTGCTCAATGAATTTGTGTGGTGGTGCCCCAAGGCTGCACGTTGAAAACATTGATTGAACACCCAACCTCTTCCAAGTAACGAATACAAAAGTCATGTGATGAAAACTGGCCAAGCTTACATGTTTTATATAAATATGCTGCAGGTGTGGGGAGAAGCTGTACACAGAGTGACTGCGCCACGACTAACCCTGCAATGAGTGCGGCTTGATCGAAACGGGATGCACCTGGCGCTGTGTTCCATAAACTCACAGAAACACAGTTTCTCCCAATTACAGTCAGCGGAAAAATATGAAGTTAGAGACATAAATCTGCTGTTGCCTTAGTGTGGGTAAAAGATGAAGATTTGTTTGCGCTCGAGGCATGTCATGCCAATCCTCGAGGAACATGACATATCGAAAGCATACAACGGAGCTCGAAGTCTCACCAATGACGGACAACAACTGTTTGTTATACTCGACAAACAACAATGTTGTATGTGGCATACGGGAATCATTAGGAATTCGCATACAGTATATTGTTAATAAATTTAAAAATCCAGTGACTCTTATCATGTAATTGACAAAGTTTCGAAATACCACTGTAACAAAGTTCTTATGACGACAGAGGAGAAAACTGATATTTGATGAGAGGTGGTTATTGTTTTGTGATCGCTGTAGGGAGGAACTTATGAAGCATCATTATTATATGCTAGCCTGTGAATTATCGCAAATTATCTAAAAGATGTTTCTTGATATATTCATCAGTAGCTTCCTTTGGTGCATGACGTCGCCTTGAACGTCACATCGAAGGAACGTTCAGCAGATCTTTGTTATTGTCCTGAAACTGTTTGCAGTCGACTTGGGCTGAACAGTGCGCAGTAAACTGTCACGTAGCATATAATGAAAAGAAAATCTACGCTATGTTAGTGAATATCTGGAATTATCTCATGAGTGTGGACCTGAAAGTTTTATTTTTCACTCGCGCAAACGCTCGTAAAAAATAAAACTTTCAGGTCCACACTCATGAGATAATTCCCGATATTCTCTGAAATAGCGTAGATATCCTCTATTTATCACTTCAACCTATGTGAAGAGTGCTTCATCAGTCAATGGCCAATATTCACTCCGATTTATGTTGGTTGTATGATAATCCTTAATGCCGAATCTTACCCCTTTACCAAACCTAACGGTGATATCAATTATATTCTCCTTTCAAACATTGCCATTTAATGTTTATTATTCTTTTCAATTTGTTCTCTAAAAGATAATTTATTACCCTAGATGAAACGGGTTCGTTGAGAGCGTTCCAATGAGGGGCCATGAGCTATGTTTTTGAAGTAAAAAACAAACATAGTTAAGAAATGATTTTGAATGTGTCGTCCGCTTGTACGGCACGTTGAATGTAAATATTACGGTGAAAATACCACATTAACCCATTGCCACGCCCACTTTAGCCATACATGGAGGATCTCTATGTACGCATGTATGCATTGAAGTTTAATAACATTTATGACATACTTGAAACTTTAACATCTGATTAAGTGTTGGAAAGGACTCTCTGAGCCATTTTCAACAATTAATCGGATGGTAGGTTTGATCTGCGCATACCAGACACGTACAGATAATCATCATAAAATAGATGACAATAATCGCTTTCGTTAGCGTAAGTATTAAACTAGTTTTGATCATGCCGCCCTTTTTTGTTCGATCTTAAAAACGAGGAATTGATATTTAGTTTCTCTTCATTACACGAGAATGCAGCTGATTTGTCTCAGCGTAGTGCGACTCCATTGTAAGGGTGTAAGGGTATTTTAAAGGACTAGAAAAAAATTGAGATATTCTTGGTATATAAGAATGAATGAATGTTGAAACTAAATAAATTGTTCAATGGGAAATTGTACGGCCATAATTCAGAGGCGAAAGCTCCATTGTTTCTGCCACCAGTTAAAGTTATTTGTTATGCCGGAGTGTGGGATTCACTGAAAACATTAGTTTTAATGAATACAAATGGCTAATCCCTAGATGTGTCCATATCCAAACCAACAGGGAGTATTTCAATTCAGTTGTCAAAAGTTAGCTCAAGTATCTATATTTTTCTTCCAGGTGTTCTGTATATATATATATATTGTTTTAGGGCTGTATAGATGTGATTTTTAATAAAAGATAGTTATATTAGTGTTTTGTTTAGTTTCTTTATCGGATATCAGTGGCGTGTTCCCTATCTTCGCGCGGGTCATTTTCGGTGTTTTGTTTGTTTTGTTTACGAGTTCGACCGCTTTTTAACATTCAAGCTTCTCATTCTAAGTTTGGCTATGGATGGTAAGTGTTTCGTGACGCGAGAAGCTCAGACCAGCAGGGCAGAGACTGTTAGTACAGGTGTCCAGGTGGGGGAGTGGTTGAGGCCAGCACAGGGGGTGCTACTGCTAGTGAGTTACCAACGGACGGCCAGCGGTCGGATGTGTGTAGGCACTGCCATATGGTGTATGTGGATGGGTGTGAGCTGGGGGAGTTGGGGCTGTGTGTCATCTGCGTAGAGCTAATGCAGCTGTTAGAGGCATATGTAAAGTTGGAGGAAGAGGTGCAGGTGGTGAGGGGGGAACTGGGGAGGGCAGGAAAGTCTGGTGTTACCCCAGTTAGGGTGGCATTCGATGGGGGATGGAAGGTGGTGGGTAGTAGGAAACGGACTTTTGACGTGGATAGTGGGTCGTTTGGGAATAGGAAGGTGCGTCGGGTTGAGGGTAGAGGAGAAGTAGGGGCTAGAGTGTCAAATTCCCAGGCTAGTAGTGTGAGTCGGGGGGCGAAAATGCGTATTCTTATAGAATCGGATAGTGAGGGAGATAGCGATGAACATGTGGAGTCTGTCAGGGCAGGAGTCAGAGGGAAGGCTAGGAAGGTGGTAAACGAGGACAAGGTGGCTTGTAGTGGGAGTGGGCAGAAGGTGGGGTGCAGTGTCCAAAATAGATTCAGTGTGTTAGGTAATTTCGAGAATTCTGAGGAGCAGGTTGGGTCCGAAGAGGTGGAGGTGGCGGTAGGCATGGGGGTTAGTGTGGCGAAGTGCAAGATTGCGAGCCGGCCCAGTGGGGACAGAGGTGGTAACAGGGGTGACAGGGGCAGTAGGGGTAGTAGGGCGGGAAAGAGGACAGGAAAGGACAGGAAGAGGCAGTTGGTGGTTGCAGGAAGTAGTATAGTGCGGGGGTTGGATAGGGTGGTGTGTGGGCCCGACAGTGTCAACAGGACCAATTTGTGCTTTCCGGGGGCTAGGGTGGAGGACCTAAGGGACAGAGTGGATGGATTAGTAAAGGGGTCAGGCCCAGACCCAGTGGTTGTTGTACACGTGGGGACCAACAACATCAGGGAGAGAAAATCAGTTCAGCTTATTGAGACTTACAAGGACTTAATAACTCAACTGAATGCCAAGAATGCACAGGTAGTGGTTTCGGGGCTTCTCCCAGTACTAGGTGGTGGGGGCGAGCGTAATTCGCGGATCATTGGGACCAACGAGGAACTGGGGGAGTATTGTAAGGAACTTGGGATACCCTTTGTAGACAATTGGGGATCGTTTTGGGGCAGAAATGACCTATATGGAAGGGATGGTCTCCATCTTAGCCCAAGGGGTACAGAGGTTTTAGGAAGAAATATGTTGCAGGTGGTGGAGCCTTTTTTGGTATAGGGAGGGGAGGGAGGGGGGCAGTGAAGGGGGGAATAATCACAGAAATTGTGTCACGAACCATAGGTGTAAAAATGGGACAAGGGGGATAAGGAAAAGGGACCAAAAATCCAAATCAATAGGAATAGCTTCCCAATGAAAGAACAGGTACACAAAGTGGGATATACAAACATACAGGGACTAGATAATAAAGGGACAAGTAGGCGGAAGCCAATCAACCTTGACACCCTGAAAGTGGGTTATAGCAACATCCAGGGTCTCCACCGGAAAGTAAGTGAAATTGCTACATTGATTGAGGCAGAGGAGTGTGACGTCATGGGCTTAAGCGAAACGTGGGTAAGACACGAGGATCGGGTAGACCAAGTAAGGGGGTACGTATGGATAGGTGTAGGGCGAACGGAAGGCCAGAAAAAAGGGGGAGGGGTAGGCATGTACATTAAAGAGGATTTAAAACCATCGCTGATCACAGACCTGGAAAACATCAGCACCCCGGCTGAGGTATCGAAAGAAATTGGATGGGTAAGGATCAGTCTGAAAAACAAAAGTATTGCCCTTGGGGTTGAGTATTGTGCGGTGGAGGGAAGCAAACCCGAATGGAATGATTCGATATACTCAACACTGAGGTCCAATATCACCGAATTACAAAACAAGGGGCTCGGTATAATTCTGATGGGTGACTTTAATGGTCACATAGGTAATGATGAAGAAGGCATAGAGGGTGGGGACAATAAAGTCAACAGGAATGGAAGGAAGCTATTGAACTTCACAAACGAGCTCGGTCTGAAGATTCTGAACAGGGACGCGAGGTGTAAGGGGAAATGGACCTGGGAGAGGAACGACAGAAAATCAATAATCGACTACATCCTCACAGATATTAATTTATGGAGGGAGGTGATAGGGGTAGAAGTGGATGATGAGGGTAAATTGGAGGTGGATAGTGATCACAACTTGATTACAGTGACGATCAGGGCCAAAACTCTAGTAAAAAGCAAAGGAAGCTCTAAGGAGATTTGGGAACTCAAAAAAGATGCTGACTGGGCGAAGTTCAATGAAAAACTGAAACCAAAGCTTGCAACCGTACCCAAGAGGGGCAGTGTCCAGAAGATGGCCGACGTCATAGTTGCGAGCCTGGTGGAGGCAGGAAAGGGAAGTGTAGGAAAGGTCAGGGTGCCAACACGGGAACTTGGGTACAGAGTGAACGAAAAACTGAAAAGGGCCATAAAGGGAAGAAAAGCTAAATGTGCTGCATACAGGAGAAGTAGAAAACTTAAGGGGGCGGAAAGCAATGAGGCCACAGTTGCTAAGGAAGAATACCACCAAGCACGAAATAAAGTAAATAAGATTAAAGACGATAATCGGAGAGTACGAAATAGCAGTTTTATTAGGACGATAAGAACGACAGGGGGGTCGAGTTCGAACGTATTTTGGAGATGGGTGAATAAACGTAGCAAAGGAAGTAACCCACAGAGTATTAAAGTAGATGGCAGAGTTACAGACGAGCAAGATCAAGTCGCATCAGAACTAGTCAAGCACTGGGAAAGGGTAAACGATAAGCGATGGGGCATGGGGAACCCACCAGAGTGTCCGAATCAGGTCGAGGAAAACCTATCGAGCTTCGTGTGCAGCGAAATAAAAACGGAGGAGGTGCGAAAGGTGATATCAAAATTAAGGGATGGAAAAGCGGGAGGAGTGGATGAAATTCCTAACGAGTTTATCAAAAAAGGGGGAGAGGAACTCGTGAAAAGCCTAACTGCCCTATTCAATCTAGCCATAAAAAATCAAGAGGTCCCAAAGGAGTGGAGAGAAAGTAAAGTGACATTTATTCACAAAAAGGGGGAAAAAGACGTTTTGGATAACTATCGAGGGATCTCTGTCAGTAGCAACATTGGAAAGGTTTTCTGTAAAGTCCTGTATGGGAGACTAGAGGAGGTGATTGAGGAGAAGGGTTTTTTGGGAGAAATCCAGAATGGCTTCAGGAAGGGAAGGAGAGTTACTGACCATCTTTTCACACTATCCCAAATGAAAGAATCCGCGAAAGCAAAAAAGAAAAAGATGTTTATGGCCTTTTTGGATATCAAAAAGGCATACGATAGAGTATGGAGGGAAGGTATGTGGCGCAAGCTGGAGGCTATGGGCTTAGGAGGCGAGTTTGTTGGAATTCTGAAAGCATTATATAAAGATGTACAGAGTGAACTTAGCCTGGGGAACATTACAACAAAACGTGTGCCTATGGAGACAGGCCTAAAACAGGGGTGTATCCTTTCGCCGATCCTGTTTGCATTGTACATCAAAAGTTTAGGAGATGAACTCCTGCGTAGCGAGGAGGGGGTAGCAGTTGGGGACTTGAAGATCCCAGGGCTATTTTTTGCAGACGATATGGTTCTAGTGTCAGAAAGCGAAGAGTGTCTAACGAAAATGCTGGAAATTGTTGGGAAATATGGGAGCAAATGGAGACTCGAACTTAATGAAAGCAAGAGCAAAATTATACCTGTGGGCCGCAAAGTAGACCCCACTCGAAGGTGGAGAGTGGGTGAGTTCAGCATTCGGAAGGGAGCAGCAAACTTCTGAGTGTGGGAGAGACAGGTGATTACGAGTATTTGGGGGTAAATATAAACATTACAGGAAGAGGCATCTACCGGAACCACACAAATAAATTGATTCTGAAGGGGAAGCGAATCCTTAACCAAATGAAACTTATAGGGAGAAACAGTTTCAATAAGGTTTTCGTGGGGAAAACCATTTGGGAAATGGTGGGGCTGCCAAGTATAACATACGGAACGGAAATGGTACCCCTAAACCAGACGGCCGTAAAGAGCTTGGAAATCCTGCAGAACGATGCAGGCCGATGGATAACGGGGTCGAGTAATGCCGCAGCGCTAGAAGCAATCAGGGGTGAGCTTGGGTGGATGAGGATCAAGGACAGGATAGACCTGTTGAAGCTCGGTTATCTTAATTATTTGGTAAATCTCCCCAACAGCCGATGGTGTAAAGCAATGTTCCTGAGAATTTTCAACTCAAATATCAAAACGGGGTGGATGGTCCAAGTGAGGGAGCTAGTAGAGAACCACTCATCGGGGATCTCGGACCTGGACGTTGGGGCAAACCAGGTTATAAAAATCGTCAGATAAAGGGTCATGGAGGATTGTAACCGTAATTGGCGAGAGGGGGTCAAATCAAAGAGGTCTTTGGGTGGCCTGCGTGATAAAGAGAAGCCAGGTTTTGAAGAGTACCTTGATGGCACCTTTGGGGGGTCACTGTTGTTCAACCTGAGGTCGCGATCCCTGGAGCTGAGGGGAAAAATTGGGAAAGACGGTGAAAGGGAGTGCCAGATGTGTAACTTGGACATGGTGGAGACCCTGGAACACTTTCTTCTAGAATGCCCAAAGTATCAGCCTAAAAGAATGAGATTCACTGGGAGTATAATGGGGAAGTGGGATGGGAGAATGAAGGACATGTGGTTAGGGGGATACTCAAAGGAGAGGGTTAATATGCTAATCGGAGAGATTGGGAAGAATGGGACAAGGGGTATTATCAAGCAGTTCGTCTCCGAGTCATGTCAAACTGCAAAGTTTCCTTGTCTCACAGCTTACTGTACTCCTTTAAAAAAAAAAAAATAATCAGTTAAAGTCCTGGTTGCCTTATGGGGAAATCTGCGACTTGAAATTGTGGTATTTTGACATCAGTGTGCAGAGGGTTAACCCTTTACCTAACTTGAAAAGCAGACGATACTTGCAAAAAAATTCTTGAATAACTAATTTTTTTCATTTGTTGTCTCAAAAACATAGGTTATGACCCCCTGTTAGAACGAGCTCAACGAGCTCGTTCCAACTGGGGGTCATAACCTATGTTTTTGAGGCAAACAATGAAAAAATAATGAAAATTAATGGGCGATGTTTGAGAATAGCGCTGGCCGGTTTTGGCCGTTACGTTGGGTAAAAGGTTAATTCTGATGACGCTATGGTCCTGGAGGTTTGGATTTACCTTCCTTACCACCCCGAGGGGGCATTCAGTTTTATCTATCTGCATTACGTATAGCTTAACCTTTAGAACCCTCCTTCTATCTTTTAAGTGGGTTTAATGACAATAATTGAAAGAGTCCCTATTCATTATTTAGGGTAGACAAATTAATATTATCAACGTGTAGCCTTGGGGCTCCACGTTGGACATATGTATTCGTCCATCCCCACACATTCACTTAGTAGCCATCTTACTTAATGAAATTAAGTATCATCAAGTGCCTTGCCCAAGGACACAGCGCAGTTACCCCAGGTGGTGATCGAACCGCGGACCTTTCGGTTTGAAGTACAATGCCGTTACCACCGAGCCAACGCGCCCCCTTTCAAAGAGGTAACTGACGCCTTCTTGTAATATACAACTTATCATCAGTCGCCACTTATGCCTTTGATCTGTTTACATCATTAATCACCACGTCATTGAAGATTCTAAATAGGGACGCTAGATGTAAGGGGAAATGGACCTGGGAGAGAAACGACCGAAAATCAATAATTGACTACATTCTCACAGATATGAATTTATGGAGGGAGGTGATAGGGGAAGAAGTGGACGATGAGGGAAAATGGAGTTGGATGGTGATCACAACTTGATTACAGTGACGATGAGGGCCAAAGACCTAGAGAAAAGCAAAGGAAGCTTCAAGGAGGTTTGGGAACTCAAAAAGGATGCCGACTGGGAGAAGTTCGAAGAAAAACTGAAACCAAAGCTTGCAGCCGTACACAAGGGGGGCAGTGTCCAGAAGATGGCCGACGCCATAGTTGCGAGCCTAGTGGAGGCAGGGAAGGAAAGTGTAGGAAAGATTAGGGTGCCAACACGGGAACATGGGTACAGAGTGAACGGAGAACTGAAAAGGGCCATAAAGGTTAGAAAATCTAAATGTGCTGCATACAGGAGAAGTAGAAAACTTAAGGGGGTGGAAAGCAATGCGGACATGGTAGCAAAGGAAGAATACCAACAAGCACGAAATAAAGTAAACAAGATTAAAGTTAAAGACGACAACCGGAGAGTGCGAAATAGCAGTCTTATTAGGACGATAAGAACGACAGGTGGGTCGAGTTCGAGCGTATTTTGCAAATGGGTGAACAAACTTAACAAAGGGAATAACCCACAGAGCATTAAAGTAGATGGCAGAGTTACAGAAGAGCGAGATCAAATCGCATCAGAACTAGTCAAGCACTGGAAAAGGTAAACGATAAGCGATGGGGCATAGGGAACCCGCCAGAGTGTCCGAACCAGGTCGAGGAAAATCTATCGAACTTCGTGTGCAGCGAAATCAAAACTGAGGAGGTGCGAAAGGTGATATCAAAATTAAGGAATGGAAAAGCGGGAGGGGTGGAGGAACTCTTGGAAGGCCTAACTGCCCTTTTCAAGTTAGCCATAGAAAAACAAGAGGTCCCAAAGGATTGGAGGGAAAGTAAAGTGACATTTATTCACAAAAAGGGTGAAAAAGACGTCTTGGATAACTATCGAGGGATCTCTGTCAGCAGCAACATTGGAAAAGTCTTTTGTAAAGTCCTGTATGGGAAATTAGAGGAGATGATCGAAGAGAAGGGTTTTTTTGGGAGAAATCCAGAATGGCTTCAGGAAGGGAAGGAGAGTGACTGACCATCTTTTCACGCTATCCCAAATGATAGAATCCGCGAAAGCAAAAAAGAAAAAGATGTTCATGGCCTTTTTGGATGTTAAAAAGGCATATGATAGAGTATGGAGGGAGGGTATGTGGTCCAAGCTGAAGGCTCTGGGCTTGGGTGCGAGTTTGTTGGGATTATGAAAGCGTTATATTAAGATGTCCAGAGTGAACTTAGCCTGGGAAACATTACAACAAAACGTGTGCCTATGGAGATAGGCCTAAAACAGGGGTGTATCCTTTCGCCAATTCTTTTTGCATTCTACATCAAAGGTTTAGGAGATGTAGTATAACATACGGTACGGAAGTTGCACCCCTAAACCACACAGTTGTTAAGAGCTTGGAAATCCTGCAGAACGATGCAGGCCGATGGATAACAGGCTCGAGTAATGCCGCAGCGCTAGAAGCGTTCAGGGGTGAGCTTGGGTGGATGAGGATCAAGGACAGGATAGACCTATTGAAACTCGGTTATCTTAATTATTTGATAAATCTCCCCGATAGCCGATGGTGTAAAGTAATGTTCCTGAGAACTTTCAACTCAAATATCAAGACGGGGTGGATGGTCCAAGTGAGGGAGCTAGTAGAAAACTACTCATTGGAGATTTCGGACCTTGACGTTGGGGCAAACCAGGGCAAAAAGATCGTCAGAGAAAGGGTTATGGAGGATGGATTGTAACCGTAATTGTCGAGAGGGGGTCAAATCAAAGAGATCTTTGGATGGCCTGCGTGACAAAGAGAAGCCTGGTTTTGAAGAGTACCTTGATGGCACCGTTGGGGGGTCACTGTTGTTCAAGCTGAGGTCGCGGTCCCTGGAGCTGAGGGGAAAAATTGGGAAAAACAATGAAAAGGAGTGCCAGATGTGTAACTTGGGCGTGGTGGAGACCCTGGAACACTTTCTAATAGAATGCCCAAAATACCAGTCTAAAAGAACAAGATTCACTGGGAGTATAATGTGGAAGTGGGATGGTAGAATGAAGGACAAGTGGTTAGGGGGCGACTCAAGGGAGAGGGTTAATATACTAATCGAAGTGATTGGGAAGAATTAGGCAAGGGATGTCGTCAAGCAGTTCGTCTCCGAGTGTTGGGAGGAGAGCAGAAGCGCAGAAATAGGGAGGCAGTTGGTAGAACATGGGTAACCAAGGCCTTCTCATACGAGAACCGCGACAAATCAGCGGCCGGCCGAAGTGTTATTATTATTATTATGTCATAAAATTACGTGCAATTAGGCAATGTTTCGCTCCATTCTTACAACATTTCAGACTTTAGTGATTTTTGCAGCTCTTATTGAAGCCAAATTCAATAACAGACTTGATAACGTTTGCCTTGGTGTTGTTGTTTGATTAACACATCGAACTCATGGTCATAGTAAGATCGTGGCAAATGTTTAAAATTTAAAACATTGTGTTGAATTCCATTTTTTTTTCGACCCTTGTCCTCTTTACTAATTCAGAGCAAGTTCAAACTAACTTGGGAGGATAATGGCTTCTGCTATCATAACAAGTATAACTATTAACCTTTTGAATCCGAGAAGCCGTACATACTATGTCATAATTTCGTTAAGTAGGATGGCTGCTAAGTGAATATGTGAAGTAGACCAATAAATCTTTTACTGTGCAGCCCGTGGCTGCAGGTTAAAAATATTAACAGGTCTATCCACAAATAATGAATATGGACGGCTGCCTTCGAAATGACATGAAAGATACCACCAAGATTCAAAGGGTTACATAGACATGGTACACTCCCCGTGAGCTCCGAAGGAAGTGTTTCCTGCGTGTTTAGAATTAACAGGTGCCAAACACAGAATTTCATGAGAATGCTCGGTCTGTTTTCGTTGAAGGTTACATGCAACTAAATTTAAATGAACTGCCGCACTATTAAAGGAAATTCTCCGACACTTGAATTTTCTAATACCAAATCGGCCGAAGTGTATTTGTGCCAAACAACCCCAGACAACACCTCTTCCATATGAAGGGATTCTGAGAAAGGTTAATCCAGTACAACCTAGGTTATATCTGAACTTTCTGACATTAAACCAATGAAATGTTATTATGGGACACACTGTTGGAAAAGGCTCCCAGATCCCCTTTAAACAGGATGTACATAATAGCATTTACCAAACACTAGTAAGGCACACAACAACGTTGGTCACGTCACTGAAGCATTATAGCCAGTGTTAATTATGTTTGTTCCAATAAGACTAAAATCCTCTCCCTCTGATTGGACGAGAGCTCGCCTGTTTTTTTTCTATGTTTACGGCTCCAGTAGCATATTGTCACGTCACCATGCGAAATATTTGAAATGAGGTTGCTCGTTTCGCAATTTTTTCATCAACGGCAAGACTTGCAAACGGCTTCATTTTTCTAGATTTTTTACATGCGCCGCAGACGATGTTCTAAATGAAGTGTTGTTTAACCTTTTTACTACCACGCCCACTTTAGCCATATATGGAGGACCTCTATGTATGCCTGACATACTTGGAACTCTATCATCTGGTTAATTGCTGGAAAGGGCTCTGTGAGCCCTTTCCAACAAGTCATAATATGGTAGGTTTGATCTAAGCAGTCCAGAACGTACATATAATCATCATAACATATGTGACAATAGTCGATTTCGGCAGCGTAAGTGTTAAATTCCATATCAATTTAAGATTTGACCTTAGGTAGAGTGAATTCGGCCTTCATCTGATTTATTGACAGTTTGTCCTGTAGGGTCTTAGGGTTCACGAGAGGTTTATTTACTAAACTTGTTATCGTTAAAAGTTGCCCTGTTCTTTTCACGCTGTGCGTTTTGGCCTTTGGTGTGGTCTTATTTGGAACATATACGTTATTGTGAAGAATTATTGGTAACATGCTCGGAGGTTTACGGCACAAAGCGTGTCGTCAATCGGGCGTGGGCGTTGCTGAGAGAAATAGATTCACGCCGCGTTTTCAGCCTAGACTCAAGTAGTGACGCCTGAATTCGAGCGTGGATGTATGTCGTTTTTGTTTGGGCGGCTTTTATCATGAAGGGGTCAGTGACTTTTCATCAAAAAGCATCATCCACAGGGCTTCACTGAAAATTTTAATACATATAGAACAATGTAGTAACTTGTGACTTACATGAAATCCAATGAATGAAACACAAAACATCAATCACACCCCACCCACACAGTTTTAAGTCATCTTGTGGAACCCCATTCTCTGTTGTCACTGGCTGCTTCTTCCTTGTCGCTGGCGTTTGATCTTCTTGGCTCTATGTAGTGTCTCTGGACTCGGGTCGCCTTTCATGAACATACAACGGAATGTCACTTTGTTATCGTCGTCGCTCGGCCACTAACGTGTTATCACTTTACTGGATGCCTTTACTTTAATAGCCGCTACACCGAGGGTTAACTGTCCCCCTCTAGTTACATCAGACTAATGTTCATACAGGCAAAGCTTACTCTGTATGTGTATGGCTCTCCTTCTACAAAAGGCAATACCCTCTATTTGAATGCCAATATTCATGAGCTCCCGGAGCTTGTACTCTCAATTCTGATCCAATACTCATATATGGCCTTCGACTTGGCCCGCGATTATTTCTACTCTAAATATGATGTCTATAGCCCTCCTTACATTACAATGTTCCTATCCTTTCGCATCGATGCGTCATCTCCTCTAATCTACAGCATGGTGACTACCCAGCTTCTCGCCTACGACCCACAGTCTTACACGCCTTGAGACTGGAATGAAATTTTCCAAAAAAGACTCTTATTCGATCACAAGGACATTAGTTCCCATTTTAATTGCTCCTCTTGAATTTGGCCGCTATAGATCTGTCTGAACGTAAAATACCTTTGCTATACATTGACACTTGTGACAGAAAGTGATGATATGCTTGCAACACAGGTCCTACATGTGCGCTATTTGTGATTAGGAGATTATCGACAGTAATAACCACTTAATTAGATGACTGATCACCTTGGATGGATAAAACGAGTTTCGTTTGTTTGAAGCTTATCAGGCAAGATCGTTGTTTTAGACCAGATAAGCGCTAATTGGCGCTACAGGCTCCTTTTGAGATTCCTCTCCATTAAAGTTATCACTTTTATTGCGCATTCACTGGTTTATTTCTAATTACATACAGAGATGGCTCTCTTAACAAATCGTTTTTTCGGTGTCCGTCACATACCTATATTTACGCTTTATATTTAGCCTGAGTGAATTCTTGACTAAACAGCATTTTAATTCTCACTTAAATCCTGCGGTATTGTTACGTATACAGAGGGAATTACGCCAGCTCAACAAAGGCAGCACAACACCACCTGGACTTATTCACCAGCTCCTTCTGGCCTCATGGTCCGTACTGATCAGTTAGGGCGCTGGAGAAAAAGTTCAGACAGTGTCGCACCTTCTCCAAACCAACCTTCCTACCACCATATATACCAGCATACCAGCATACACCAGCATTAATATTTCTCTGCAACGTCAAAGCTTCTGCTCTCTCGATGTAAGCGCGTCGACAACGAACGTGAGGGTTAAAGGTGTAAATTCTGAGTCAAAAGACTCTACTAGGTAGAATAGTGACTCGTCGGTACTTTGCGTGATGTAGTCGATTCCTGTGGTGTTATTTTTTTCACAAAATAGGCGGTCTCGTAGCGTAGTCTAGAGCTGGCAGGCATACAGAAATGTGTTTCGTCTTCCAGTGTCTCTGGACAGAAAGGGAAAAAACAGCAGCTCAGGTGGGATTTTCTTCGGCTTTCTGTATCTCCCGGCTTCAATAGACAAGGATGTGCACTTATTCTGAGCTGGTTAAATTTTTGAATGTTACATTTATGCGTTTGGGTAAAGAGATACTTTTCTAAACTAAATTCCCTTTTCACTTTCCTGAGGAACGCAAGTTTGGTGCTCTCCTACACTTTAGTCTCCCACCATTGTCTATACTGACTTTCTAATACACCTTTCACTGTTTTTGTCAGTGTATCCACATTTAACATTGACTGGTTTTCCCATATATGGTGAAAACTAAGATACTCCAATATGTTCGTCAGCGCACATAGCCACTGGAGGTGGTCACTGTGCGTAGATTCCCCCAGGCACTTATTTGCGACGGTTTTCACATCTGAATTCAGCAGATGTAGCCAAAACTTGATCGAGTGCAGGATTATATAAATACCCAGCGGCTATTCACCCAATTCTCCTCTCGACGCCAGAGTTGAGCTAAACTTATTTACGCCAAGCTGTTGTTTGTAAAACCTAACAGAAAGCTTGCCGTAGGCATGTTTGTCGTACTTATCCTCCAGACTGGATCCGGTGGGAAATTTCTCCAGATTCATAGCCGGGAGCCCCCATACTTTACACGTGTAGGTAACAATAGGCGTAATGAGTGAAGGAAATAGTTTCAGGCCGAGTAGTGCGTTTATTTCGCGGATGGGTAACTTTATTTCAGGCGCTACAGTGCCTTCAGTCCTTTTTGCGTAAGTGCCTCATAGTCTATCTTCCCCGATGTTTTCATGTTCACACCCAGGTATCGATGTTCTTTTACTTGCTCAAGTGGACTTCAACTGAATGTAAATGGGGGTCGGTGAATTTTTCTACCCGGCTTATTAAATATCATAATTTTAGTATTATTTTCATTAATTTGAAGAGACCAGCGACTCAAATAAGGGGTGAGTTTGCCGAGTGTGTTTTATTTATTTAATCTTATTCATTTTACAAGGATTGGAGAACAAGTTATTCAACTTATATTAACGCCTCTCCTTGGCCCAATGGCGTAGGTGTGTGGGATGACCTCCATAGCGGCATCTTCGTGGCCTAGCTCTTCTCGAATACTACGAAGGGATCTTTAGCCTGCACGGGGTGTGTCTCTCTCCGCACAGAGGACAGCCATTTTACGTCCCCACCCGATAGTAAGGTACGCTGTGACAGCATCAACCCCACAATTGATGCTAACAGAGTGTTTACAGACACCTCGAGAACTTTCCCCGACCGGGGATCGATCCCGGGACCTCTGGCATGAGAGACCAGCGCACTTATCCACTCGGCCACCACTCTCTCGTGCGTTTTAAAGTACACGTTCACTAGTTGAGAAGAGCACAATATCATCAACGTACATGAGACAGTTTAATTTGAGGTTGTCAAATGGAACAGGATCGCAGGTCCTGTCACATATGTTCGGAAGATCAGATGTAAAGGTTAAATAATTTTGGGCTTAAAACACGGCCCTACTTAACCCCTTTGGTGGTCTTCATCTTTTCAGTTACCCATCTTTCAACTTCATCGAAAAATTCACTTCTAGATACATGTCAGTTAGGACGTCCTATATCGTATTTCCGTATCTTAGAAAAAATATCCTCTCTCCAAACAGTGTCGAAAGCCTTGCGTAGGCCTATAAAGCAGGCATATAAATATTTCCCCATTGAGGTATTTGTATTAATTATGCTTTGGAGCGAAAAAATATGGTCCGCTGTGCGGCATTTTTTCTTGAAGCCAGTTTGGGATGGATTCATAATGTTCGACCTCGGTTGAACATAAACTCAGAGCCACAAACCTCAGACCATGTTAACGTCAATTCATCACAATAACTTATAACGTTATTGGCTTTGTTTTAGAATACACACATTATGCTGTGTCTTTTAATTTACACGGAGACTTTCGTTGTGAAATCATGCATTGCTGCTAGACAACAATTAGATGTCCCTGTTCAAAAAATCAGGAACGTGAATGGCCAGAAGGCCGACTGAACGAACTATCAACCATATCGAATTCAAGTAACCTACTCAAAGATATATTATTATGCCTCACGTTTGTAACATCAGCCGTCATTGGTTAATTTGACACCTTCTAAAAGTCATAGTACTGGAGTTTTGGGGCAAAACATGGGTACTATCGGAACGTTTTTCCCTGGAGACAAGAGAACGAAGAAAATGTAAGCGCCACTTCCATTGATCAGCGTCGATTGGAATTTCTCAACACTAAACGCTGGCTCCGTGTCCGCTTAACTTTTTTCGTCACCGGTAGACACAAACTTACCAACAAATATATCATATTCAGTGTGTGTGTTTTCAATTTTAATTGCAAACAATGAATTCAAAAGAATCAGAAATATTAAAAAACTCACTCACGTGTTGTTCACCACTTCTGTGAATCCTGAATATGAGTCTCAGTTATGATTTCAATATTTCCACAACACAAGTTTAGTACTCCTCGACCTTACTGAGCTTTCGCGTCAAGTTCAAAATAAATTGTTTCACTCCGCTTAATTCTATCAACTTTTGTCGTCCGAGAAACATGAATTTATATTCCATTAATTTAAATCACTTTTCACACAAGCATTAACAATGAATTATAACATGAACAGCATGATGCAGTTGTAAACATTGGCATTTGTTGATATAGAAACTCCCAAAGCGACGGCACTTGTGACAAGTCATTTTCGAAGAGACGTCATTCGTTCGAAATGACGTCATGTTTTGGGATTCGACTACATTGTTATTACAACATTGATGGCGTGTTGCAGTTAACGCTTAACAATGAAAGTCATTTTTTGTTCGGCATAATAAAATAATTAGACCGTTCCTTTTCATGTTCTATCGGTCGATAGTACCTGAGTTTGTGTGATTTCTGAAATAAACCTTCAGCAGCTTCGCTTCGCTGCTTCAGGTTTTATTTCAGAAATCACACAAACTCAGGTACTATCGACCGATAGAACATGAAAAGGAACGTTCTAATATTATAATATAATACCCAAAGAGAAATTATGTTTCAAAGTATAGGTTGCACCATTGAAGAAATTAACATTATCTTATCCGGAAATGAAACGAAAACAGATTCAGAAAATATTCGCATATTTGGAGCCGTGCATAACTATATCGAACAAACGATGAGATTCCAATGATTACCCGAGAAGTAGAATAACTTACCTCAATCAGTCATTACATCCCATTATAAGATTGAAGAGTCCTACCAACACTTATGCCACAAGTTAGTTTGACAGAAACTATGATTGATGGTGGACTGTATCCAGAACAAACTTCACAACTCTGCACTTGTTTACGCACCATTGTTGTTAAAATAAAAATGTATATTTTATGTATCGGTGAGCTATATACATAGGCATCTGCCTGTTTACCAAAGCATTTCATGATGAATAAAATATTGTTTATAAAAAAGTAACCTACCTGTAGTTTAACGTCAGTTACATAATTTTGTGTCCAGCAGGCCTTAGGACACTACTACATTGCATTATTGGCACCATGTTTCAAGTGAAAACGGATCTACCGTTATTTTATTTGGGACTTCTAGGGGAAATAAACTCTGTGGTGAAACAACAGCAATAGTGAGCATACGAAATGTACTAAATGACACCGGTGCAGATGAAAAAGACAGAAGGAGATTAAATGGATACGTACTTGTCACGGCTTTGAAATTCGGTAGCTGCAAGTTAAACTCTCGAGCCGCTAATGTGGATAGAAAGATGCAAATTCCGAATGACAACTGTGCTGCCTGTTTATGAGTTGACAACACAATTAGAAAAAATGGAAACACTCTATTTAATAATTGAAATGTAATTATAGAATTGTCAATTTAAATATTCCTTATTAAATTTAAAAAAAACTGCTGAGTCGTTGCGGAAGACCAGTCAGGTTTGCATATCTCCAAACTTCTGCAATATCGAACATTGTAGAAATATGACGAAAAAGGGAAATTGCATGTCTGCTGTAATTGGAATTCTTCGTGTGGGACCAAGGCATATTACAGTCTGTTTGACATGTTTACAGATGTTCCAATCTCATTAGACGTAATTCGAACCCCATAGCTACAAATTTGTTGCAATTATTTGTGATTATAGTCGAACGACACTGTCATTTATGGAGAAAACTAGACACCGAAATTGGTACATAGACGCTGCCTCAGATAGGTATTGCACGAAGCGTTGATGTCTCGATTAACTGTCGCAGAAGCAAACTAACGGAGAGATAATTTCTTTTCGCACTGATAGTGACGTTACAGTACGGTCGCCGTGGACTGGTCACTTTCCATGCATTGCTGCTAGGCAACAATTTGATGTCCCTGTTAAAAAAAGTCAAGAACATGAATGGCCAGAAGGCCGACTGAACGAACTATCAACCATATCGAATTCAAGTAACCTACCTGTAGTGTAATGTCAGTTACATAATTTTGTGTCCAGCAGGCCTTAGCACACTACTACATTGCATTATTCAAGCGAAAACGGACGTGGGCAGTATTTTTACGGACGTAATAATATAATATTAGATTCCAAACACTGATTATAGGAATAATCATCAAAAATTGAATTAATGAAGCAGCGGGTGCAACCCAGTGTTTCATTATTTAAAATTTTGTTAATGATGATTTTTATTACCTGATGAACGCTTGCGTGGAAATCACTGCCCACACGTGGATTACGACCAGCCCACGGCAACTGCGCTGTGCATACAGATTATTACAACTACCAGTTGATCATTTTTTTCGTATAACTTTGGGTTGACGAGACCTGATCAGCCAGCTCAAACAAGATACCAACGATGTCAAAATTAATCTGGCTAATCTTGTGTAGTGAAGAAATTTGGTAACACAGAGTGATTGACTGTTGTAATAATTTGCTCATAGTATGATCGTGGTCATTAAAAAATTGAAGACTCTGCACATGAAAATTAAACTATTATATTAACCAGGTATTACGTCAAAACCACAGAAATTGGAAATATTCAACTTATGGTTAGAGCTCTGCGAATTTGAAATATTGAATCAAATCGAATCTTGAAACAAATCTCACCGCTTTTCTAGTTGAATGTATTACATCTTATTACAAATGCGGAATTTAGCAAATTTTGTCAGTCTCTACTTGAGCATTGTATTATCACATTACTGAAATCGAGTATTGTCACCTTTAATACGATGATTATCTGTACGTTCTGATATGAGCAGATCAAACCTACCATCCGATTAATTGTTGGAAAGGGCTCAGAGAAACCTTTCCAACAATTAATCAGATGATAGAGTTTCAAGTTTGTCATCAATCTTATTAAACTTCCTCACATACAGGCGTACATGGAGGTGCTCCATTTCTGACTAAAGTTGGCGTGGCAGTGAAGGGTTAAACGACGACACGTCAGTTAAGTAAATTAAAAAGTGTTATATTCCAGAAACGAAGTCTAAGTTGCTTGGGAAGCTGAGCTTCCTTAAACCCGTCTTCAATCATCAGGTCTCCGCGGGGATACACTTGGGGGATTTTGGGAACATTCCGACCATCACAATTCAAAATGTCCCGAATCGAGTCGTCGGGACGATTTCGAATCGAATCGAAGCGTCGGATGGCCTTATTCCTAGTGACATCCTACAATGCCATAAGGGAGCGCGATGACTCAGTGGTTAGATCATGGAACTTCGACCGAAAGGGCTAGAGTTCGATCCTGGCCAGCGGTAACTGCGTTGTGTTTTGGGGCAAGGCACTTAATCCCGATCAATTGTTCATGTGGGGTGGGGGGGGGGGGGGGACACGATGGCGCTGTGTACTAAGTAGAACTGCACCTCGATCGTTCACTTGTCTACGATCAATGCTAACCACGGTTGTACGGAGTTGATACGTTGGGGGAGTCTGACCTCGACACTGCTCTGTGATTCTCTCTGGGTAGTCCACACAGTGACCTCGAATGTCGAAAGTGTCAATAAATAAATAAATAAATAAATAAATAAATAAATAAATAAATAAATAAATAAATAAATAATGCCAGGACGTCTAAAATCTAATTTATTGCCAGTCGCTTTAACCCTTTACCTACCCTGAAAAGCAGACGACACTTGCAAACATAATTCTTGAATAACTAATTTTTTTCATTTTTTGTCTCAAAAACATAGGTTATGACCCCTCGTTGGAACGAGCTCGTTCCAACGAGGGGTCATAACCTATGTTTTTGAGACAAAAAATGAAAAAAATAATGAAAATTAATTGGCGATTTTTGAGAATAGCGCTGGCCGGTTTTGGCCGATACGTTGGGTAAAGGGCTAAAAAAAAACATCTTTGCTATTCGTAATAATGTGATAAACACTGCAAGTTGACAGTGTATGCTTTATTGGTTACTTGCCAAATTTTAGGTTTAGGGGAGAATAAGGTATGTGTCTGTGATTACTCGTCCTTCCCGGAAAGCCTGAAAACAAAGATAAGGTACCAACTGTTAATTACAAATGAGTAGAAGTGCATCAGTAAGTAACAAGACATCAAATGTTTTGACAGTATTTATTTTTTGAACTTTTGTTAGATCATATTGACGTGGCTTTAGTTCGGTTCTTTGTAAGACATTGTGGTCCTCAAACTTCAGTGAAAGCTCACCATGCGTTATGAACTACTATAATTGCAAGATTGCACGAAACTACTCAGTGTACGGCAGTTCTGAATGGTTTAGAATGGAGAGCACCAAGCAGATGAAAAGTAGAAAAATAATTTGTCACAGAGATCGACACCAGTCAATCATGCCTCGATTCTGGTGTTGTCGCCAACTAGTAATTTTGACCAAAAGTTTGTAATCATTTCTTCCGACTGTGTGTAAGAAGAAATAGAAACATGTCATTTTCTAGGAGTTTGATTGCACTCATCTTTTTTTTCACAAATATGAGATTTTGCATTCGAGCAGTATTGCGTTTTCTGATTTGTAGAATAGTCTAGACGCCCTACCCTTTTGCCTGGGGGGGGGGGGGGGGGGGGTTCTGATAAAGAGATGCTGCATGAGTATGGATAAGCAAAATGATTAAACTTGATTATGTAACACGAATAGTAGACATCACTTGACACTATTTTTTGCTTCAACTGAGAATTTTAATTTTTTATCTAAACATATAGCTTATGGTCCTTCTTTGGAACGAGCTCGTTCCAATGAAGTGTAATAAGCTATATTGTTTAGGCATAAAACATGCAAAAGTAATGAAATTTGAAAGCGACGTTTCTGAATAACACTGGCGGGTTTTTACCATTGCGTTAGCTTAAGGGTTAGCAACCACTCAAAGGCGTGACGTAACATCATGACTCGGAAAAAGTAATTCCCATGAGTAATATGTTGTACCCTACACACGACGGGCTGAATAATAGAATCACATTTTTAACAATCCAACCTCACCTCATTTCGTGGAAACTCTGAGGTCGTTTCATTGTTGTCAATAGTCTGGAGTAATACCTCCAGTAATACGGTTGCCAGTCAGTGATTACCTTTGGACTCGACCTTCCAGAGTCAATCCATGTATCGAAAAAGTAAAGAAAGTTCAGTAAGCAATTGTCCGCCCAAACAATTATTCCAAGGCACTCATCATTTCATTACCATTGTGATAAAAATAAATGGCTTATATTTGGTAAATGTTTAAAATCGTTTTGTTTGCTCGAGAATTTCATATTTAACACAGTTTTCCAGTGAAAAGATGATATATTGTCACTTGAGTGCATAAAGGTGCCACCTGCAATCCTTGTGCATTGTCGATGGCACATTGTTGCACGAAATAAACGCTATACCGGAATCATTGTTTGCATTACCCATTGCTATCTACATTGGAATTATTGAATATTTACTCTAAACCCATTATTAACAATAAACCCAGAGTATATATCCCATATATATGTGTGTATGTATGTAAATGTATGTATGTATATGTATATGAATGTACAGATATGGGTTGTTACTTTTTTTCACCGTTTAAAGAGTGCATCAGTATACATAAATATATATGAAAGATACTTATATGTCTTTGCTTGATACTCCTGACGTCTCATCCCAAATTATTGGCCTTGGAAAAAGTTTTTAGTCACGCTTTTTCTTAAGACCGAAAATAATATAAAACTTACTTCAAGGCCAATTTTCTAAACATCTCAAGTTGATTCTACCCGACGATATGACTAAAATACACGTCGGCCTACGTCTACCTGTTTAACCCTTCTCAAAATATTTTTTGATATCCCGGGCGATGGCACGAAGACAGCCATACCGGCTATGCCATTGCCTAACAATGCACTTAATATATTTGTATCATGTAAAAAAAAATCACTTTTGTATTAGTGTTTAACTTTGTGTATTGTTAAATAAATTTATCTATCTATCTATCTATCTACATGTCTATCTGTCTGTCTGTCTGTCTGTCTGTCTGTCTGTCTGTCTGTCTGTCTGTCTGTCTGTCCGTCCGTCCGTCCGTCCGTCCGTCTGTCTGTCCGTCCGTCCGTCCGTCCGTCCGTCCGTCCGTCCGTCCGTCCGTCCGTCCGTCCGTCCGTCCGTCCGTCTGTCCCTCCCTCCCTCCCTCCCTCCCTCCCTCCCTCCCTCCCTCCCTCCCTCCATCCATCCATCCATCCATCCATCCATCCATCCATCCATCTTCAGCGTGACTCAAGATAGTATTAGTTATACTTGTGTTTTCCAGGGTGTATGGGAGTTTACACCGGTTTGGGAACTCATACGGATTTATTTCCAAGAATTTTGGTGTACTTAACTGGTACACTCCATCCATCCGTCCGTCCGTCCGTCCGTCCGTCCGTCCGTCCGTCCGTCCGTCCGTCCGTCCGTCCACCCCTCCCTCCCTCCCTCCCTCCCTCCATTCATCCATCCATCCATCCATCCATCCATCCATCCATCCATCCATCCATCCATCCATCCATCTATCCATCATCTTCAGCGTGACTCAAGATAGTATTAGTTATCCTTGTGTTTTCCAGGGTGTATGGGAGTTTACACCGGTTTGGGAACTCATACGGATTTATTTCCAAGAATTTTGGTGTACTTAACTGGTAGAGTGCAAAATTATTTTTGTTCATCCAAAACTGTTCACATGTTGTTGCCTTATTACAATTGGTGGGAGAGTGCCTATAGGCACTCTCCCATCAATTGTAAGAAGGCCAAACCATACAGACTACATGATTTCATTTTAAAGATAATATGAAGCAATTCCTCAAAATATGAAGCCTTCAAGTTCCAGTACCTTTACTTCAGGACAAAGCCCAAATGTGGGCTTCCAGCACTCTACCAGTTAATACTTTAACCTGCATTGTGGGCAAAAACGGACAGAAAATTTGTACTTTGCAAGTTTCTTAAATAAAACCAGACAAATATGGATGTCATTGGAACTGGATCATTGAGCCAGTTCCAATGACATCCATATCTGTAATATTTTATTGCGCATAAATTTGAAATTTCCTGTATTTTTATTTTTGTTCTAACATAACCGAGCAAAAGGTATGAATTAATAATTAAAAATGGGTACTTTTTAAGCCATATAGCTTGCTCTTGTATATTCTTGTTTTTACACCGTGGTTAAACACGGTGTAAAAAAGCCACTGTGGATTGCAAGTTACACCGTGACTCTCAGCCAATCAAACTGCAATATTTTGTTTCATTTGGAAATAATAAGGCTTTCCACTCCTTTGGACACCTGAATTTACCATAGAAGTAAATTACCCAGGTGGTAACCTTTGTTGTTGCGTGTTTGTCTATAAAGATTGTACATTCATTATTAAAATTGACAAGTGTTCTGTCGCGTATCCAGATACATTATTGGGACTGTTTAGAACGTTACTGCCACAGGGACGAGTATCTCCATTCGATTTACAGAGGTGTCTCTATCAAACTGGAAAAAATAAAGCAGACTGCAATCGATGATTAATGAATGGCTACTTTCCACCTATATTATGAACATTTCGTACAGGACCCTATGAATTTCAAATTTCGAGTGACTCGAATCCCGAATCGAATTGGGCAGACAATTTCAAATCGAATCGAATCTCAACGCTCTTCGAGTTGTAGATATTGCACCTTCTTACAACCGTAAATATTGTCAGTCTCCATTCAAGTATTGTATGCAACGTTTCTCGTCTGTGTTGGAAAATCAATCAAATAATGGAATATTCTAGTTTCGGAAGAGAAACTTCCTCGAACTTTTCTTCCATCATCTGGTCTCCTGTTAAGGAGGCCGGAAGATAGAAGAAAAATTCAAGGGCAGACACATAGTAAGATTTTGTGACAATCTCAATGATTCGAGAATTTCCGAATCGACGCGACGCGACTTGAAATGAATCGAATTAATCGGACAATTTCGAATCGAAACGAATTTCGAATCTTCACTGAGCCCTACTTTGTGTCTTGTAGTTGAACACATTTTCGGTACATAAGTCAAAACAATTTTATCATTTGCTAGTTTGTGCTGAAATATGTCTCCAAACTATCCATAACTGGATGCATTTGACACCGGACAATGGTTTTTATTGTAGTTTCAACGCATTATTGTGCATTACCAGCTGCTTTCGAGGAGGTGTGAAAGGTGATCTCGAGGAGGCGCGAAAGGTGATCTCAAAATTAAGGAATGGAAAAGCGGGAGGGGTAGACGAAATTCCTAACGAGTTTCCCAAGAAAGGGGGTGGGGGAGAGGAACTCTGTGAAAGCCTAACTGCCCTATTCAATTTAGCCATAGAAAAACAAGAGGTCCCACAAAAAGGGGGAAAAAGACGTTTTGGACAATTATCGAGGGATCTCTGTCAGTAGCAGCATTGGAAAAGTTTTCTGTAAAGCCCTGTACGGAAGATTAGAGGAGGTGATTGAGGAGAAGGTTTTTTTTCGGGACGGATTCAGAATGGCTCCAGGAAGGGAAGGAGAGTCACTGACCATCTTTTCACGCTATCCCAAATGATAGAATCCGTGAAAGCAAAAAAGAAAAAGATATTTATGGCCTTTTTGGATGTTAAATGGACATACGATAGAGTATGTAGGGAGGGGATGTGGCGAAAACTTGAGGCTCTGGACTTGGGGGCGAGTTTGTTGGAATTTTGAAAGCATTATATAAAGATATACAAAGTGAGCTTAGCCTGGGTAAAATAACAACAAAACGTGTGCCTATGGATATAGGCCTAAAACAGGGGTGTATCCTTTCGCCAATTCTTTTTGCATTGTACATCAAAGGTTTGGATGAACTCCTGCGTAGCGACGAAGGGATAGCAGTTGGGGACTTGAAGATCCCAGGGCTATTTTTTGCAGACGATATGGTGCTAGTGTCAGAAAGCGAAGAGGCTCTAGCGGAAATGCTGGGAATTGTTGGGAAATATGGGAACAAATGGAGACTCGCACTAAATGAAAGCAAGAGCAAAGTTATACCTTGGGCCGTAAAGTGGACTCCACTCGAAGATGGAGAGTGGGGGAGATAGGTATACCGGAAAGTAGCAGCAAACTCCTTAGCGAAGGAGAGACAGGGGACTACGATTACCTGGGGTAAATATATTAAACATCACAGGAAGAGGCGTCTACCGAAAGCACACAAATAAACTGATTCTGAAGGGGAGGCGAATCCTTAACCAAATGAAACTTATAGGGAGAAAGAGTGTCAATAAGATTTTCGTGGGGAAAACCATTCGTGAAATGTTGGTCTGCCAAGTATAACATATGGTACGGATGTGGTACCCCTAAACAAAACGGCTGTAAAGAGCTTGGAAATCCTGCAGAACGATGCAGGCCGATGGATAACGGGGTCAAGTAATGCCGCAGCACCAGAAGCAATCAGGGGCGAGCTTGGGTGGATGAGGATCAAGGACAGGATAGACTTATTGAAACTCGGTTATCTTAATTATTTGGTAAATCTCCCCGACAGCCGATGGTGTAAAGTAACGTTCCAGAGTATTTTGGAGGCGATACAGTCATTTACATTAAAAGTGATATAATCTTTCAAACCAGTAGCGATCTACTTGTACCGGGGTTAGAGGCTATATGGACTGAGATACGTAGTACTAATCAGAAATACCTGCTGGGAGTTTTCTATCGACCTCCGTCAACAAATACTCTTGATGGCAATTGATTAATGACTCTATAAGAGCAGCAAGGAGTGAGCAGTCCCTTAAGTGTATAATTTTGGGGGACTTCAACAATAATTGTTTTCCTGTAATTGACCCGAACCTAAGAGGCATGGAAAATGTTCATGGTCTGCTTCAAATGGTAAACTCCCCAACCCGAATCACCGAGCATCATAGTAGCTTGATTGACCTTGTTTTAACATCATGTCCAAATTTGATTTCAAAATGTGAAAATATTCCTCCATTTTTTAGTGATCATCACGGTGTGATGGTCCAACTTCGTACGAACCAACCGTCTTTCAAAAACTATATACGATTGATTTGGAATTATGACAATATGGATGTTGATGGAATGAGCTGGTCTCTGACATCAGATTGGGATTCCCTGTTTACATGTGAGAATGTTGATATTATTGCCGAATGCATCACTGACCACATAACGTATGTAGCCCAACGGTTTATTCCACACAAACATATACAAGTCAGGATACGGGACAAACCATGGATGGCCACTGCTATTAGGAGGCAAATGTAAGTTCGCGACAAATCTCATAAGAAGGCCAAACTAACAAATAGTCCAGACGGCTGGACAGTTTTTAGACAGACTCGAAATGAAACAACTGCCCGTGTTCGTGCGGCCAAAAAGGATTATGATGAGAGAATAGATGCATCAGTCAGTATGTCCAAATTTTCTTCGAAGAACTGGTGGAAAGCATTGCAAAGTTTCTCGAAACAACAGTGCACAGCCAGTCAAATATTTCCACCACCCCTCGAAGGAAATGAAGTCATAAGTGATCCCCTAAAATTGCAAACACTTTAAATACATATTTTATTAACCAAAGTAGTACTCTTATAGATAAGGAATTGCCCGGTATCCCCTTTACTGAGAATCAATTAAATATGGTTGATGTTAATCCATCTGAGGTAGAAACTCTAGTTTCTAATCTCGATGCAAAGAAGGCAATCGGTCCAGATGGAATCAGTAATGTAATCTTGAAAAAATTCTCAGTGCAATTAGCTGCACCCTTCATGGACTATTCGGCTTCTAATTGACTCAAGGTAAATTTCCCTCTATTTGGAAGCATGCCAATGTGATTCTAATTCATAAAAAGTCCTCTGTCAATTTAAAGGAAGGAAAATTATCGACCTGTGCCATTGACGAGTAGTGTAAGCGAAGTATTTGAAATAATAATATTTAAACGTGTCTTTCAATTCCTCATGGATAATAATAGCCTTCTAACGGATTTGCAGTCTGGCCTGGTGATAACACTTTCTGCCAATTAATTGACCTATATCATAATATAAGAGTTGCATTAGATGACTGTAATTAAGTCCGTTTTGTGATATAAGTAAGGCTTTTGACAGAGTGTGGCATGCCTGCCTTATTTATAAACTTAATGCAATTGGAATAAGGGGTCGTTTACTATCTTCATTTCAGGACTACCTAAAAGGTTGAAGCCAGATAGTTGTAGTTAATGGCCAAAATTCATCTAATGAAGTTATCTCATCAGGGGTACCACAACGGTCGGTCCTTGGACCCTTGCTGTTTAATATATTCATAAACGATATCATTGACAACATCAAGTCGAATATCAGGCTATACGCCGATGACACTTCATTGTCTTTGACAGTGGAAAATCCGTATTTGGAAAGTGAAATTATGAACGCAGATCTTGACGAAATCGGGAACTGGTCCAAAAATGGCAGGTAAATTCCAGTCCTGAAAAAAAAGTTGCCCTAAGCATTTCACGTAAAACTGCCCCCATTCCAAAACCACAATTATTCTTACTGGATAAAGCTGTCGAAGAAGTCACCTATCATAAACATCTAGGACTTATTTTTCAAAGCTCGGGTTCTTGGGACATGCAAGTCAACAGTATAGTCAACAAAGTAAGTTCGATGATTAATTGTTTTCGGATCTTAAAATACAGATTATCGCGCTCAGCCCTAACCACCCTGTACACCAATTTCATACTCCCTTTATTCGATTATGCCGATGTGATATGGGATAACTGCACACAGGAGAAGTCATACGCTTTAGAGAATTTCCAACTAGACGCACTTCGTACAATTTGCGGCGCTACCGGCGGTACCAGTTATCAATTACTTTATAGAGAAACCGGTTTCGTCCCTCTGAAAACACGACGAACCCGACACAAGTTAATGTTTTGCTACAAAATGAAACATGAACTTCAACGGGTTATTTGTTGCGACTTTTACCTCATACTGTATCAGAGAGGTCCGCATATTCCCTTAGAAATGACGCACAATTTTGTAATGTATTTTGTCGAATAAAATATTTTACATTTTCATTTCTGCCATCGGTAATTCGGCTGCGGAACGAATTGGACTCTGAATCGCGCAGTTGTGATACACCACAAGCTTTTAAGCGTATATTAAAACGTGATGACGGGACTGTCCCACGGTACTACCAATCGGACTCAAGAGTAGGTCAGATACTTCACGCGAAATTACATTTGTGCTGTAGCAATCTAAATGCTCACAAATTTGATAGATTTCTTATCGATGACCGGAAATCCGGTTTTGAATATGAAAGCACGGAACATTTCGTTTTCAATTGCCAACTTTACATAACCCAACGAAATACTCTTGTGATCAGTTTGAATAATTGTGGTGTATCTTTAAATCCCCCTTTACTCGGTGACACAGTGGCATCGGATGGGGCTAACAATGATATGTTTCTGGCCTTCCAGCAATATATAATCGACACCGAAATATTCAGTAACCGGTGGTGATGCACGGGAGAGGTTGAAGATAATAAATCACAAGCATCACCAGCAGATGCTGAAGCTCTCGGTGGCATCTCTGTCTCGGTGTCTGCTAAATCCCCTTCCATAAAACGAGTAGCCCTAAACAGTGTTACTTTCTACATGTTGGAAGATCTTGCCTAATAAAATAATACAGTGTTAATTTGAAATATCATGAAATATGTTCAGCACATATCCACCAAGACGTACAACTTTACCAAGGAGTTAAGTTTAACGTATTTAGTATAGAACAATTTGGAGTAAAGCTCTTTACTATACCTTAACTTTACTCCTTATAGCACTTGCACTCGTTTCATTGTTTCTATATTGTGTATTAGAATTGATTGTCTTTGTAGGGGGAGGCGTTTATATAGGCTCAGCCTGTTCGCCAAACCCAATTTCTACTTTGAAGGAAATAAAATTACTGTTTAGAAAAAAGAAGGGTATTTTCAACTCTAATACCAAGACAGGGTGGATGGTCCAAGTGAGGGAGCTAATAGAGAACTACTCATTGGAGATCTCGGACCTAGACGTAGGGGCAACCTAGGATAAAAACATCGTTAGAGAAAGAGTCATGGAGGATGGTAACCTTAATTGGCGAGAGGGGGTCAAATCTAAGAGGTCTTTGGGTGGCCTGCCCTATAAAGAGAAACCTCGTTTTGAGGAGTACCTTGAAGGCACCTTGTTCACTGTTGTTCAAGCTGAGCTCGCGGGCCAAAGAGCTGAGGGGGAAAATTGGTAAAAACAGTGAAAAGGAGTGCCAAATGTGTAATTTAGGCGTGGTGGAGACCCTGGAACACTTTCTTCTAGAATGCCCAAAATACCAGTGTAAAAGAATAAAATTCATTGGGAGTATAATGGAGAAGTGGGATGGGGGAATGATGGACACGGGGGTAGGGAATGACTCTAAGGGGAGGTTTAATATGCTAATCGGAGAGATTGGGGAAAAAGGGGTAAAGGAAGTCATCAAGCAGTTCGTCTCCGAGGGGGGGGGGGGGGCGGGGGAGAAGAAGCATGGTAATAGGGAGCAGTTGGGAACACAGGGGTAACCAAGGCATTCTCACCCGAGAACCGCGACAAATCAGCGGCCGGCCAAAGTGTTATTATATTATTACTGTAACTGTATTCTCGGTAAAGGACTAGATCCTAAACACTTCACTGCAATTCCGAAGATATTTTAACAGAACACTGTATCAAAGCTATAATTTGAGGTATAATTATGAACAACGAGTTCTCTACATTTGTTGAACTTTCGAAAGCCTGTCTGACAAAGAACTAATCACATTGGAGTCACATTTCAGAGATCTATACTAGCCATATCAGCAAGATTTTCGAACGTTTGCAAAGTATTGTTGAAAAATCTGGAAAACTTTGGTGGCATTTACCAGCAACTGTGGTGACTTTCGATGTTCTTTAGTTAACAGTTGATGACCTTTTTCGAAAAAAACGTTGAAAACAATGAATTCTAAGGGAAAGAATTAATTTTTTCCTGAAATTGAAAATGACAAATTTTAAATATCATTCAATCCATGATATTGTCAAGAATTGATTGTTAATTTGTTAAATATATTAGTTTGTAGGACGTTATTGTGAGAAAGGGTTAGTCAGTCTGTTAGTGAGAACATGCATTTAGTTTGGTATGCCGAGTTTTCTGTAGCATGTTCGTAGAATTTATAATTCTGTGTAATGTAATCTGAAACGCATGTTTTATTTTCTGTCCTTTAATGTGAGCGATTAGTGGGTGAATGTGTCGGGTCTTCGCAGTATACCAAGATAACACAAAAAAATAAATGATCTCGAGCGTGGGAATGGAATGAAAAAATGTAACAGTAACATGTAAGCTGGGGCAGTCGAAAAGTAGTTTTGCGGTGGGCAGACTGAATAATAGGATAGCATAAGACGTTTGGGGAATGGCTCCACGTCGGAATTATTAAGTGGGCAGTGGACCCACCGTTGGTGCCAGTGGACGCACCCATTCAAGTGCTGGTTGGCAACGGCCACCGAGAGACTCTAAAAGTTATCTCAACGTGATGTTGTTGTTGTAGATTGAAGTATTTCGGCTAAATCTGAACGAATCTGAAATATATACACTGGAATGAGCCAGACGATTAACATTACCGTTACGCCTAAAGTTTGGAACCACGAGCTATCATTGTATTAATGGTATACTGAAGTGTTGGTAGTGTCTGCAGTACTGAATGAATCAGAGCGAATGTGAGCTATACGTAGCAACTTTAGATATATGTATAATTCCGAGGAGAATTCGTCAGGGACGTCAAAATCTTGTCGGAACGTTCCTGCGAGAACTATATATTGAGTTTAACTATTCGGTGGAGATTAACAGACGGTCGCCAGAGCGAAATGACGTCGAGTGTTAATAAGCTACGACATCGGGAGTGAACGTATTAATAAACTACGACATCGGAAGTGAACAGTTGGAGCAGTAACACAGAGGCGCCTCTGGAAGAACATTCTTTTTTTCAAGGACTGGTAATATAATTGTAAATGAGTGGAAGTGTGTGGATGTGCGTGGAAGTATGTGAGTAAGTGATGACGCAATCTAGTGATGTAGAAGTAGAGCAATAATTAAAAATTATACATTATAGTAAATCGTATTTTTAACCGTATATTCGCTCCTCCAATTCATAGAAACCTAGAGGCTAAGATTCCCAACCCTTTTCGCTCGTCAGAGTATGTTCACTGAGTCGACCATGTCGGCAAGGTGCGCACACTCAGTCTAACGGAAAGGTAAATTACCACATCGCCCACCGGGGTGCTGTGACAACTGGGAGCTCGTCCGGGATCGCTTCGAGGTAACGAGCACATATGCGGTTATTCTAATAAATGTGTAAAAGTGGTACTCCGTGAAAACAAATTTCACAAAGAGAAATTGGCGTCATTGAGCCCAAATATCTGAGTTGTCTCTCGCTGTTCGTGTCGACGCTGCTAATATTCAATTAAAACTTAACTAAAGGCTAATGCCGAGAGATATAAATTATTGGTAAGTTACTTTAAGCCTCAGGGTTAGAGGTTTACTTCGTTTCCTTCTCACACTCGAGTTTATGTAGTTTTCACAAATATTGCGAGCGTATAATCCTCACATTAGAGATAATAAAGTGTCATATTGTTCTATTCCAAATGAAATAAATACTGAAGGAAAGAATTATGGACTTAGATAGAGTGATAGCTTGCGGTAAGGAGATGGGGTTGAGTGGGGCAGAGTTAAGAGCGTTTGTTGATGATGAGAAGAAAGAGTTTAAGGAGCGCGAAGAGCGCGAGTTGAAGCGTCAGACAGAACTTAGAAGAGAGGAGGCTGCATTGAGGAGAGAAGAGAGAAAGCAGGAAGCTGAAATTAAGAAAGAGGCGGATGAGCGAGAAATTGAGTTGTTGAGGTTGAGAAGGGAGGTGGCGAGTAGCGAAAATGTGAGCGGTAGCGAGACAGCCACACATGTTAAGAGTTTGAGGCCAAAATTGCCCAAATTTGATGAACAGAAGGATGATATGGATCAATATCTGCAGCGTTTTGAAATGTTTGCAGAGAGTGCAGGTTGGCCGAGGTACACATGGGCAGTGAATTTAAGCCCTCTATCAACTGGGATGGGCCTATCAGTCTATACTAGTCTGCCACCCTCCGAAATGAAAAATTACGCAGCATTGAAGAGAGAGTTACTCCACAGATATGAACTGACGGAAGATGGGTTTATAAAGAAATTTAGAGAGTCGAAGGCCGACAAAGGCGAAACAGTTTATCAGTTCGTAGCCAGGTTGGCACGCTATTTGCACAGATGGCAAGAGCTTGCAGAAACAGAGAAAACATTTGAAGCATTGAATGATTTATTAGTAAGGGAGCAATTCGTCGCTACCTGCAGTACGGAAATGGCCTTGTTCCTTAGAGAAAGGAAACCAAAAAATGTAAAAGAATTAACCACGCTTGCGCAGCAGTATATGGAGGCTCACGCGAGTGGTATCAACGCACAGATGAAATTAGGTAATGGGCCTACCCTCCACGCGGGTAAGGGCGGCAATAGACAAAACCCTGTTGGCAAGGTCAGGCCTGCAAGTGGGAGAGAGTGCTTCCGGTGCGGGAAATTGGGGCACGTAGCCAAAGAATGTAGGACGAGGGCCGCTGCCTGTTTCACAGATAGAAACACAGAGTCGTTTCCACGTAGACCCATCCGAGGTCGATCCCCCAAGAACTGGAGGCATGGAAATCACAACGAGCGTACGTGGAGACCACAGGGTCAGCAGACGCATCCACGGAGAACGCCCGGTAGGGGCGGGAATAACAAAGCAGCCGCACTCTGCACAGGAGCCAGAATAGAGTCAAACCCACTGGAAGATTTCATTAGACAAGGCGAAATTAAATTAGCCGATGGGAAGGCCATACCAATTATTAGTGGTGGTGTGTATACAGGACCCGACAGAGACAGGGACTATGGAGATTGCGTGGGCCGCGGTTATGTTGGCGAAAGAGAGATACAGGATGTAGAACCGCGGCCATAAAACGTGACCTGGTATCAACAGAGCAACTCACAGGAGAGTGGTATTCCTGTATACTTATTGATGGGACGATAAGGAGGTTCCCATTAGCGGAGGTAGAGGTCGACACGCCCTATTATAGAGGCACATTAGTGGCAATGTGCATGAAGGAACCCATTTTTGAATTAGTGATTGGTAATATACCTGGTGCAAAGATGCACCCTGACACGTCATGGTCACATGACACGCACAACTCTGCAGCATCTGTCATGACTAGGGCACAAACGAAACGAGCGGAACGCCCAATTAGACCCCTGAAGGTTCCAGTGAAAGAAATTGGAGATGTCGACGTTGAGCAGCTGAAAAGTGAACAGCGTGGTGATGAAACGTTACGTCGATACTGGGAAATTGAAAAGGAAGGACAGGAAATGACGACCAAGGGCAAAGGAGTATACCGGATGGAAAGTAAAAATGGTGTGCTATACCGCATCTTCAAACCATCCAGAGGTGACCAAGCCGAAGAAGTAGAGCAAATTATAGTCCCTTTAATAAAACCAGATCATGGAGTTAGCACATGAATCATTAGTAGGTGGTCACCTGGGGCTAAGAAGACCATTGATCGAATCGCCAGTAGGTTTCACTGGCCTGGCATCACAGGCGATATCACCAGATTATGTCGCCCATGCGACATATGTCAGAAAACCATTCCAAAAGGTAAAGTACCGAAGACACCACTGGGAGAAATGCCTTTAATGGACGAACCATTTCATTGGGTTGCTGTGGATTTAATTGGGCCTATCAGCCCAGTGTCTGGTTCGAGGAACCGATACATACTCACCGTGGTGGATTATGCGACTAGGTATCCGGAGGCAGTTGCTTTACCTACCATCGAGACAGAAAGAGTTGCAGAGGCCTTACTTGAAGTGTTTTGTCGTCTAGGGTTCCCAAAGGAAATACTGAGTGATCAAGGGGCGCAGTTCACTTCCGGATTCATGAAAGAGATATGTCGGCTTGTGTCGGTCAAGCAGATATTTACCACCCCATACAATCCCAAATGCAATGTATTGTGTGAGCGTATGAACGGCGTATTAAAAAGCATGATCAAGAAGATGTGTCAGGAGAGGCCCACGGACTGGGATAGATATTTACCAGCCGTGCTATTCGCCTATAGAGAAGTCCCACAGGCGAGTACGGGATTTTCACCCCTTGAATTGTTGTATGGACGTACAATTAGGGGGCCAATGGAAGTATTAAAGGAGCTGTGGACCGAAAATGAAACACCGAAAATACGAAATACGTACCAATACGTACTGGATCTAAGGAGCAAGTTGGAGGAGACGTGCAAAATCGCCAGAGAAAGCTTGAGGAAAGCACAGCGAACATACAAACATCATTATGATAAGAAGACCAAGGTGCGTACATTCATGACTGGACAGAAAGTTACAGTGCTCCTACCAACGGATCACAACAAACTTCTACTGCAATGGAAGGGTCCTTTCGAAATACACGAGGTGCTGAACAAACATGATTACCGTGTGAAGGTCGGAAATAAGATGAAGACTTATCATGCAAATCTACTGAAAACATACGAAGAGAGGGCATCAGGACCGATAAATACGTCAGCGGGTATGGCCATTATTGAACCCGAGGATGACGATGAACAGGGTGTTGTAGATAATGAAGATTTGCTACACCTCGGTGCTTTGGAATCAACAGAGACTTACAGGGATGTGAATATCAATGATAAGCTTACAGTACAGCAAAAAGTGCAGATTAAAAGACTGTTGCAACAGTATGAGGACATATTTACTGATAAGCCAGGTACCACCCATCTCGTTGAACACAAAATAGAATTACAGACGACCTAACCTATGAGGGTTAAGCAATACAGCTTGCCCTATGCTAAGAGACAGGAGGTGGAGAAAGAGGTGCAAGACATGCTACAAATGGACATAATAGAGAGGGCTAACTCATCATATAACTCCCCAGTGGTCCTTGTGAAGAAACGCGATACGTCAACACGATTCTGCATTGATTTCCGAAGGTTAAATCCTGTCACCAAGTTCGACACCGAGCCCATGGGAAACACTGATGACATTATGATGAAGCTGCAGCAGTCGAAGTATTTCACCAAACTCGACCTGAGTAAGGGCTATTGGCAGATACCCATCAGAAGTGAGGATCGCCATTTAACTGCATTCACGACGCCGAGCGCCAGCTTCCAATTTTTACAGATGCCTTTCTGAATGATCAACTCGGGCGCAACGTTCAACCGCATGATGCGAATCTTACTCAACGGCGCGGAACATGTAGAACATTATGTGGATGATATGCTGCAACACACCAAGAGCTGGGAGGAGCACGTACACGCATTGGAGAATCTTATGTCACATTTTCGTGAGGCTGGATTAACAGTCAAACCGTCAAAATGCTTTATCGGATATGGAGAAATGGAATTTTTGGGTCGCGTGGTTGGAAGAGGCACTGTCGGTTTAGAGCCACCCAAAGTGTTGAAGATACAACAGGCCGATCGCCCTAAGACCAAGAAACAGGTAAGGTCTTTCTTAGGGCTGGCAGGTTATTATAGAAACCATATCCCCAACTTTGGAGAAATAGCAAGCCCATTGACGGACCTGGCGAAAAAGGGAGAACCCAATACTGTTAAATGGGGTGCAAGTCAGGAAGTATCATTGAAAACAATAAAAGATATATTAAACAGGAAGCCCATTCTTCGGTTACCCGACCTCTCCCTCCCTTTCATTGTACAGACGGACGCATCAGACGTGGGCGTTGGGGACGCCCTCTTACAGGAATTTAGCGATGGCAGATTCCCTGTTGCTTATGTAAGTAAAAAATTACTCCCTCGGGAACGAAATTACTCTGTCATCGAAAGGGAATGTTTGGCCATAGTGTTTGCAATAACCAAATTTCAGAAATATCTTTATGGCAGGGAATTCCTTTTAAACACTGACCATCGTCCCTTGGCTTACCTACATAAGGGTAAAACAGAGAGCGGCAGATTAATGAGATGGGAGTTGTTCCTACAGACTTACCGATTCCGGATTGTGGCAATCAAAGGTACAGAAAACAAAATTGTAGATTACCTTAGTCGTCAGTAGTGAGGAGAATTAGTAAACGTGGGTTGTATGTATATACAAGGGGAAATAAAAATCAACTCATGTTGAGTAAAAATAGCCGGGTATTTTCTTAAGTAGGGGGCTGTCAAGAGTTGATTGTTAATTTGTTAAATATATTAGTTTGTAGGACGTTATTGTGAGAAAGGGTTAGTCAGTCTATTAGTGAGAACATACATTTAGTTTGGTATGCCGAGTTCCCTGTAGCATGTTCGTAGAATTTATAATTCTGTGTAATGTAATCTGAAACGCATGTTTTATTTTCTGTCCTTTAATGTGAGCGATTAGTGGGTGAATGTGTCGAGTCTTCGCAGTATGCCAAGATAACACAAAGAAATAAATGATCTCGAGCGTGGGAATGAAATGAAAAAATGTAACAGTAACATGTAAGCTGGGGCAGTCGAAAAGTAGTTTTGCGGTGGGCAGACTGAATAATAGGATAGCATAAGACGTTTGGGGAATGGCTCCACGTCGGAATTATTAAGTGGGCAGTGGACCCACCGTTGGTGCCAGTGGACGCACCCATTCAAGTGCTGGTTGGCAACGGCCACCGAGAGACTCTAAAAGTTATCGCAACGTGATGTTGTTGTTGTAGATTGAAGTATTTCGGCTAAATCTGAACGAACCTGAAATATATACACTGGAATGAGCCAGACGATTAACATTACCGTTACGCCTAAAGTTTGGAACCACGAGCTATCATTGTATTAATGGTATACTGAAGTGTTGGTAGTGTCTGCAGTACTGAATGAATCAGAGCGAATGTGAGCTATACGTAGCAACTTTAGATATATGTATAATTCCGAGGAGAATTCGTCAGGGACGTCAAAATCTTGTCGGAACGTCCCTGCGAGAACTATATATTGAGTTTAACTATTCCGTGGAGATTAACAGACGGTCGCCAGAGCGAAATGACGCCGAGTGTTAATAAGCTACGACATCGGGAGTGAACGTGTTAATAAACTACGACATCGGAAGTGAACAGTTGGAGCAGTAACACAGAGGCGCCTCTGGAAGAACATTCTTTTTTTCAAGGACTGGTAATATAATTGTAAATGAGTGGAAGTGTGTGGATGTGCGTGGAAGTATGTGAGTAAGCGATGACGCAATCTAGTGATGTAGAAGTAGAGCAATAATTAAAAATTATACATTATAGTAAATCGTATTTTTAACCGTATATTCGCTCCTCCAATTCATAGAAACCTAGAGGCTAAGATTCCCAACCCTTTTCGCTCGTCAGAGTATGTTCACTGAGTCGACCATGTCGGCAAGGTGCGCACACTCAGTCTAACGGAAAGGTAAATTACCACATCGCCCACCGGGGTGCTGTGACAGATATCTCCTATATTTTTGAAGCATATATCAAGACCCTGCCTTAGAATGTAGTGAGGTCATGCCGACTTATTATCCGAAAAAGATTATTGAAGAAAAACCTTACTCAGATCTACAAGATTCATGTATAAGACATGCATGTGGGATTTTTAGACACAATTGTTTCACTGGTTATAACACTATAAAGTAGTGGGTGGTATATCCAGAACGGCTACCTGCATATCAATCCAAATCTCTTTACAGAAAATGGGGAATCGCATGCAGATAGTATGAATACAGTTCAGCCATCGTAGACTAGTCACTTTCCACGGGTGGGCATTATTTCCACGGACACAATAATATTTTTAGATTTTAGGAATAATCATAAAAAAATTAATTACTGAAGCACCGGGTACAATTCGGTGCTTCCCTAATTAAAATTTTGTTGATGATTTTTATTACCTAGTAAACGCATGCGAGGACATCACTGCCCACGCGTGGATTCCAATCAGTCCACGGCGACTGTACTGTATAATTTGATCATGAGTTAAAGTTTCCTCACATGTGGAATAGTGTAAAAAGGATAGTTATTTATTAATACTACGCATTGAGAGTTTTATTCAGAAAAATCACCATTCAAATTTTATTATTGTTTCACTTTTGTGCTACATCTCATAGCCCATGTTTGGAGTCAAACCGTGAAAATATTTATTTATTCAAGAATTTCCTTACTCAGTTCAATACTCCCTGCTGGTCATATTAGGTGAAGAATTAAAATTGGAACTTGCTTGTTGCTGCCACTGCAGTTGCTTCGGAAATGGTATATATTTTGAGATAAAAATAGTTGCCGGATGCCAAACACTACAAACTGTTTGAAGAAATGTTGGAAATGGATGCCACAATGACAGCAAATATGTCACAACAGAACTTGCCTGCTGATGTCACTGTAGTTATTTCGGTGTTGGTGTAGATTTTGAAAGAAAAATAAATGCCGTGTGACAACATGTACCACTACAAACTGTTTCAAAGAAATGTTGGAAAATGCATGCCACAATGACAGCAAATATGTCACAACGGATCTTGCCTGCTGATGTCACTGTAGTTATTTCGGTAATGGGATAGATTTTGAGAGAAAAATATATGCCAGGTGCCAACAAGAAACATTACAAACTGTTTCAAAACAATGTTGGAAAATGAGTGCCACAATAACAACAAATATGTCAACAATGCCCGCGTATACAACTAGAGGTCAATAGGGCACACTCACCAGAGCACCGCACTTTCTTCCCCCACTTCCAATGCAAGGTATGCCTGTCTCATGTGAGAAGGCCATGTGAGATAGATATCTTGCTCCCACCATTAAGGTACTGAGACATATATAAAGCTGGGAGAGATATGCCTGTCTCACCCCACCTGCGTGACAGCTATATCACCCCACCCACATGACCAACCTATTTGCATATTTAATTAGCGTCGGAACTATTTAATCATCGCAAATCACGACTGCACGCGTATAAACAAACAAAATGGAAGGCCGTTTTGCTTCCGTAAATACGACTGACTTTATATAAGAGAATCGAAACCAGAACACTCTTAAGAAAAACTTCAGCACACCTCAAATTGCTCATCATATCATTACGCCCTGTCAAACTGAAGTACATGTCTGGAAATGACGTGTGCAGACATGTCGATTTTATTTGAGGTCGCTTCAGTGCATTAACCCTCAACCTTCGGTGCTAGTCTGCGTGGTTTGAAGTATATACCTTCGCTGTCTACCATACTTTTCGACAATCTTTCCGAATATCTTATTGGTTTTCTCCCAGAACGAACGCACAAAGAATTATTGTTTTCCTGGAAAATATGGTATTTTCTTATTATGACGTCGCGTCCCTAAAATGGTGGGAGAAAAATCATCCTCGATGGGTATCTGGGTGGGACGGGGAAATCTCACCCTCGGGGCAAGATATTTGAGCCAGACACTCGGCAAGCCTCGTGTCTGGCTCAGATATCTTGCCCCTCGGGTGAGATTTCCCCATCTCACCCAGATACCCATCGAGGATAATAATAATCTTACGTGACGGGCTATTAGCATATTTAATGAATGAAGGACTATTCCATCATCGCACGTTCTTCTGTAAACAAACAACATGGTGTCACGTTTCGGAAATGTTAGCAGACGAACGTTTGTGGAAAAAAAAGAAATAAAAGCACAGACCGCAAAACCAAAGGACACGTGACTCTTTATATGAATTTTTGGGTGAACGTCATTATGAGTGGAGAGAGTTGCACGAAATTCCCGTCAAAAAGTTATGCGAATACATTGCAGAATTCATAATATGACGTCATCGGAATGTGTCAGTGTTCATTACGCTACAAATATTTAAACCCTGACTTGCCGGCGTTGGGATTTAATTTCTATGGTATACACAGAACTTTTGTGCGCCCTTTCCGATAAGCAAATCAATTCTTTTCAGAAATGGACAACAAATCTGTTTGAAATAGATGCACGTGCCCTTGGATTACTTTTGATGACATCAGAGTGTTTTGGTGGATGGAGAAGAATTATCCCTGATGGAGATGGGTGTGAGATGGGGAAATCTCACCCTTGGGACAAGATATTTGGCCCAGACACTCAGCAAGCCTCGTGTCTGGCCCAAATATCTTGCCCTCGTGTGAGATTTCCCCATCTCACGCCCTCACACATCAGGGGTAATAATAGTCTCAAAGGCTATAGCTGGTCACTAATCACTTGCAGAATCACCATTACTTGATTAAGGATTTTTCCCACTAGGATGCATCTATCAAAGTGTTATTAACCATTTTTATTTCTTTTATTTTTCATTTCTTCGCACCAACAATCCAGTATTGCGTAATTTTACTTCAGTAGCTAGAGATTCAACAGACAGCGCGTTGGGAGTAGACTAAAGGAATCACACTAACTTGAACGCCATTTTAGTGAGAATATTATGGTTGGTTTGTATCCTCGTGAGAGTCTTTCCGGATCAGATAATGATTGATTTTTTTTTTTCACGGAGATTGTACCGGGTTTGAATTTCTACCCTGTGGGATTTTGTCTGTTCCTAGATGTTGCCCGAATGTATGACGCCACTGCCTGTTTAGAGGAAATCATCTTTATTATTTTTTTCACTAGAGATTGCATTCATATCTTTACATTCTGTGGTATTTGATTAATTATTCCACGTACTTAAAAATCAATCTTTACGACGCCTTTCCCACGTAAAAAAGTCAATTTAGGTTTTATTAAAATATACTTTGCGGAATCTTGTTTATTCGCAGTGGAATTTCTTAACTTCTAATCAGATTAGAAAAAAGATACATCCCTCAAGAAAATAGATGGGCTTTCTCTTTAATTATCACACACAATATTCTACTCCTTTTTAATCAGGCAGCTACCCAGTAAAAATGTGCCTCCAGTGTCATGTGTCTGTATAATCAATTCTCCACACGATGTCTTTCCACAATTATTGCAGATAATTTTTGCAGTAAGGTGTATCAGGCTACTCAAGTACCAGCTACATTTTAAATTATATTCAGCAATACATTTAACCCTTCTTGTGCTGAGATTCCGATCGTTATCGCCCAAAAATACATAAATTACAACAAGATAGGCGAGTCTATTTTGTTTTATAGGGAGCTTGAGTAGTAATTTAATCCAACAACCCTTTACCGAGTTGTTGTGTATATTGCCATCTTGTTAACGCATGCTTTTATTTTCGTTACGGAACACAATTATGCATAACAGTTAAGCGGTAAACAGCTAAAAGCCCATATTTGAGCTTCATTCTGAAGTGAGGGTGCTGAAATTTGAAGGCTTCACATTCTGTGGATGTTCTTAGAATTACCTTTGAGTTGAAATTATTTAGTCTGTATGGAGTTGCCTTGTTATAATTTATGGGAGAGTGAGTATTCACACTCTCCTATGAACTGTAAAAGGGCAAAGACATGTTAGCAAATTTTTGACGGAAAAACTAATTCAGCACACTCCCAGTTAAAAGGGTTAAAATTAAAACAACCTCCTCATCTATGAAGACAGAGCTAGTATTGCTTAATATTACGTTTATTTATGGGGAGAATATCACTTGCCATCCTACTTCACTTCAGGGTTGGTAAGGTCTTTGTCGGGCTTAGGTATCATTAGTCGAAAACTTGACCATCAAGTGCCCCAATATATATCCCCTTCCTGAGGCACGTAGTGCTATAGTACCATAGGGCAAAGAGGGGTGTGTTCGATTGAATAGGAGCATTTTTCTGGCTTACAATTCTCCCAGAATCCTCGTTTAATTACCCAAATAAACCCGACAAGTTTTAATATTTCGAATTCTTTCAGAATTCTCTGCTTCTATCTCTATATACAATAGTTTTCGTCTATCTGGTCATGTTTCTTTGTTATAGAGTATACCCCAGTAGCGTAGAAGAGCCTATTAGTTGGAACAGCTTTGCTTATTATTACTATATTTAGCTATTCTGGTCTACATGTATTCTTGTTAGTTCTGACCCTATTCCAAGTACTCTTGTTGTTTCATTTATCTAGATTATTTATATAAATTATAACTAACCAATCAGATTGCTTGATTTCCCATAACCTGTACTTAATCGTACGGAGTTATCTCCCCTTATTACAACGAAGTTGTATCCGATTCTCATCACCTCTGTATCCAATGGCAATATCCCCGGGCACCCCAATTTCGGCACCCTTTTTTGGAAAAACATATGACCTTCGGAGCCCTTTTTTGTCATATGTGCTCATGTGAAAAGGCACAATGTGCACAATGTGCCCTAGCACATAGGCACATGATCTATGTGCCGATATGTGCTTATGTGAAAAGGGACAATTTGACACAATGTGCCCTAGCACATAGGCACATACGGGTATTTGAGGATACCTATGGCCTGGTATTGTATTATTTGAGGACACCTATCTAGGATACCTTCTGGAAAATCCCTTTTTGTCATATGCGCTTATGTGAAAAGGCACAATGTGACACAATGCCGATATGGGCTTATAATAATAATAATAATAATAATAATAATAATAATAATAATAATAATAATAATAATAATAATAGTCCCCCGGTTTTAAATACACGGTTAAGGTTAGGGCTTCAAAAGAGAAGATCGGCAACACCTCTGTCATTAATTCAGTCTGCTTCTGACAAGCGCAAAAAAGGACCAATAATTTCTTTTTTGCTAACAATAACCTCCCGTCCTTTGTACTCAGACATTGTGATCTGATATACTGTTCGACACATAAGTAGAGTGACCAGATCCATGATAAATCTTTGACAATACGGACGAACAGTATGGTGGCAGTGGCTATGAAAAAACAAAATGAAAACTGTTTTGCTTTTGGACCTCTCCAGCTTATGGGTTGCTAATTTGCTTATGTATAAAGGTGTGGAATCATTTTCAGCATCCCTGGCTATACCACCACTGCAATACATGTGTAAAAAGTCCAAAATAGTCAATCGTTTACAATTCTGTTGTCCATTTTAGTGGCTGTTGGCTACCGGAACCCTTTATCCAATGCCCAGGATATCAAAATTTATTATTTTAATTATTGTTTTTCAATGTTTTCAAAAATTCCACAAAATTATATTATGTGACCTCTCATTGGAACGAGCTCCAAAGAGGGTTAACATGATGTGCTTTGGTGAAATTTTGTGAAAAATATAATTTTATCAACTACTCAATTTGTAAATGACACAGCCGATTCTTTAGGTAAAGGATTAAACCCACTCTGAATTATGAATATCCACATTTTTATGATTTATTTTGGAGTAAACTCCTCTGAAATACCAATAGGGATTAAAAACCCTCCTTTTTGAAATTTGAAATGGGAGTAGGAAGATATTGACAGAACGCGATGTGTGTTTTAATCGGTGGGTGTTTTACACAACGACTTGGAATGGCGTAGTCATATTTCGCTCGAGTCTACGGCTCTCACAAAATATGACTACGCATTCCAACTCGTTATGTAAAACACCCTCCAATTCAAACACACATCGCGTTCTGTGTTTAATACACATTCCATGCATTAAAATTCATTTAAATAAACAAATTTTAATTCCGATGTTTAAAGGTGAAGACTCCGTTTGTATTGTTTGAAGCTGTATTGATCAAATGGACCGATAACAAATCAAAACAACCTTTTGGGAACCAGTCTAAATTACATTAGTTGTCTTTTCTATTGGGCATGTTGTTGAAATTCGTATCGCTGTTTCTCTTCGGCTGGTGTCCATTCACGTCTAACCATTTGGTGGCTATTACTGTTGGTAATAACATAACTACAAATTTGGGCAAATTTGAAAACAGCTAGAAGAAACCTTTTTAAAAGAGGTCCGAAGCATGTCAGGATGTCCGAAGATTTACCGCAATAAAGTTGACCAGTTTAGATATATGGGGATCCGCAGACGAGACGGCACAAGGACTGGGTTTATTTGGTGGTTGGAAATGATTGCTTTCTAATATTATCTCATTTTTGGTTAACTAAATGCTTCTGTGAGCCAACTTTATTTTGCTTTGGTCGTTTTCATTTTCACACTACGCGACAGACGATCGATAATTGTATAACGAAATTTGAAAACTTTCTGAAGCGTAACTAATGACTCTGTTATACGGTGTATTTTATGGAAAAACATATCAAAAATATTTATGTACGGAGGAAGTCAGGATTAACAAACTTTTTGGTTGGTTAGGTTATACAGGGGGGACAATGAATGAAAAGTTTCAGCGTGCTGAAGGCGCACAGGGACGATATGGGATTTAAATCCCTTGCGACCCGAATAACTTTATTTGCTTTATAACTTTATTTCCTTACGGATCCACGAGAGTCGGAAGCGAAAACCAATAATCGTATTTGGTTTGCATGTGCGCACTGGCAGTTGGGCACTGGGAGCAGATCTCCGAGAACCGAGAACTCGAAGATGACTAGGAATTGTGCATAACTACAAGAATTTGCTCTGTGTTTTCTTACAGACGTGGGCTTATTTAAGGTAATACTGCAACCGCGGTTTGTTGGTTGTTTTAGAAAGAAAAAGGAGCAGCCCCAGCATGAGGGGAGGAGGGGGGTGGGGGCGAAGCTGATAATGTTAAATGCCATACTGGTTTCTGCCTGTTCAACAGGTAGTACACAGTAGGGTATTTAGCAGCTTGGCCCTTGTTTATAAGTGTCATAAGTAGAGTAGAAATGTATGAGACAGCTAATTGTTCTAACTCTATTCAATTAATCTTAATCAGAACAATGGACGCCATTGCCCTGACTGGTGTTACTGGCTATGAACTGTGAAACACTACGATCTCCCCTAGCAGTGACATGTTTACTTAACAACGCATACTTGCCTCAGGAAAGGGATATATATTGGGGCACTTGATGGTCAAGTTTTCGAGTAATGATACCTAAGCCCGACAAAGACCTTACCAACCCTTCTAACTACCGCCCAATCAGCTTGCTTAGCTGTGTTGGAAAAATATTTGAGCGGATTCTCACTACGAGACTTCGCAGCTATCTCAAGTCAATCAACTTTTTCAACAAATGGCAAAGAGCGTATAGGAGTCAGAAAGAGGGAATCGAACACGTTTTTAGACTGGTCGATTATATGAAAATAACATTTAGTCAAAACGAAATCGGAACAGCGCTTTTCTTGGATGTAGAAAAAGCGTTCGACTCGGTATGGCACAATGGCGTGAGATATAAACTAGCTAAAATGGGATTACCCACTAAAATTCTGAGGATCATATCATCATTTCTAACTGACCGAAAAATCAAGGTGAGGGTTAATCGCGAGGTGTCAGAGGAAGTAATACTCGAAGCGGGAACACCACAAGGGTCGATTCTAAGCCCGCTTCTTTTCATAATATATGTGAATGACAAAGAAAAAGTAGGGAAAAACTGTGTTAAACTACCGCAGTTCTCAGACGACAAAGGCATTTGGACGGCCAGCAGGTCCCGAAACATAATTAAAAATCGTCTATAGGATACCATTTGCGATCTTGAGAGCTGGTGCGCCCTGTGGCGCATCAAACTCAATGCCGCCAAAACTCAAAAGTTACGTTCTTCAAGAAGCAAAGGAAAAAAAAAACAGTCCTCAGCATCGACCTCCAGTTATACGATCACAAATTAGAAGAAAGCAAAGAGGCCAAATTTTTGGGATTTATCCTTGCTAGCAATCTCAGTCTAAACAGTCACGTAAACTCCATTACGGTTAGAGTTACTAAACGTATCAATTTTCTGAAGATGATCAGAGGTAGAAATTGGGGAGCAAACAAAGATGTGCTTCTCAAGTTCTACAAAACATTTATACGTCCGGTACTAGAATACGGTGTCATAATAACAAGTGACCTGGGCAAAACCAACATTCAGAAGCTACAGAGGGTTCAGAATTATGCCCTGCGTGTGGCACTATGCAAACCCAAATGGTCATCGATAAAGGAACTTCACGAGCTAGCAAAATAGAAACTATTGATACGCGATTAAAAGACCTACAAAACAAAACCCTCAACAGACTGCAAGATAGTGAATTAATGGTTGAGCTGAACGAACACCGATCAATTAACAGAAAAACAAAATAAGTTTCCAGAAAAAAAAAATATACAATATAATTAAATTGCGTGGAGTCAGTGAGGATTGCCTCGCTACTCATTGAAACCTTTAGGATAGAGTATGTGAAGACTGGCTCGCGCGATTGAAATGTGTTCAATACGACCTATATAACAAAACCTTCCACATACTCCAGGATAGTGAATCAATGGTGAAGCTGAAAGAACACCGAACCCTTAACAGAAAAACAAAATAAGCCACAGTAAATTAAAATTACTCAATAGAATTAAACTGCGTGGAGTCAGTGAGGATTGCCTCGCTACTCATTGAGATCTTTAGGATTGAGTCTGTGAGGATTGCCTAGCAACTCTGCGTGTGGGGAGTGGGCTCCGAAGAAACCCACCCATCACCCCAACCATAGCAACAATCACACAACAGTCACAATATACAATATCGGATACCTATCTTTCTCTCTACTTATAACTTTTCTAATTGAACATTCTCAAATTTTCTTGCGACTCTCTTATCAAGAAGACGCATGAAAATGGTAGACAAAGCGTAGGAGGAATTGGTGCAGCCTAACTTTCTGTTAACATACACAGGAAACCACCAAATATCAGGCAAGGGTTGAAACAAGCTTGTCTGGCTGGGGACGAGTGTACATTTTATATAAATAAACATTTGAATACAGATTTAACAGCCCTTTTAAGGGCTTTCGGGTGTGTGTCTGTGAGAGGGTGTGTGTGTGGTTTTTTCTTTCTTTTTTTTTCTTTTTGTGTTTTTGTTTTTTCTTTTTGTTTTTTTTCCCTCCAATCACCCCGTCATCTGTTCCCCCAAAGGTAGACCAGATGGCTAATACCCAGCATCCACTCTCCCTTATAGGCTGATGGATGACTCCCAGCTTTCAGAAACACATATTGGTGGATTTTTTCCTTTTTGTAACCGTTAAGGATAATATGCTGGGGCTGCTCCCCAACCAGTGACTGTTTGGGTTTCTTTTTCCTTTTTCTAAAATAACCACCAAACTGCGGTCTCAGTATTACCATAAATTTGCCCACTTCTCTTAGCAAACACGGAGCAGAACTCTTGTAATTATGCAAATTCCTAGCCATTGTCCAGCTCGAGGTTCTCGGGAACTCAACCCACTATCCTACTGCCAGTCGCATACTCAAACTTAATACGATTATTGGCTCTCGCTCCCGACTCTCGTGGATTTATCAGCAAATAAAGCTATAAAGCAAATACAGTTATTAGGGTCGCAAGGAATTTCAATCCCACATCGTCCCTGTGCGCCTTCCACGCAGAAACTTTTCATTCATTCAAGTCTTTGTAACCATTAAGGATAATATGCTGGGGCTGCTCCCAAACCAGCGACTGCTTGGGTTTCTTTTCTTTTTCTTTTTTTCTAAAATAACCATCAAACTGTGGTTTCAGTATTGCCATAAATATGCCCACTTCTCTGAGCAAACACGGAGCAGTATTCTTGTAGTTATGCAAAATTCCTAGTCATCTTCCAGTTCCGGGTTCTCAGGGCTCTCAACCCACTACCAGTGCCAGTACACATATTCAAACTAAATAAGATTATTGGCTCTCGCTCCCGACTCTCGTGGATCCATAAGCAAATAAAGCTATAAAGCAAATAAAGTTATTCGGGTCACAAGGGATTTCAATCCCACATCGTCCCTTTGCGCCTTCGGCATGCTGAAACTCTTCATTCATCATCAAGCCTGTATACCATCCGTCTGTCCATTAAGTGTGGAAATAAATATTTTATAGTATATATTCCTTTCTTTGAAGGTGAGTCTAGTTTATTTTTCAGTTACCCGAATTAGGTTATAGAACTTGGTTTAAAATAATATTTTGTGGTCTCACTGTTTACTTGTTCAACCTATCCAAACATTTATATTTTATAAATGTTGGGCTGGGTTTAGCAGGTAAACACTAGGCAAAATTAAAAGCAGTTCGCAGCATGTATTCAAGGATTTTTTTTTATAAGAGCTTAAAATAAAAAGATATTGAATTATTTTATTATTCATAATAAAGGAATGGTATAAAACCATTTTAGACAGTAAACATTTTCTGCATATTTTGATGGAGTGCAATAAAATATTGGACACGTTGAATTATTGCCACTTACATTTTATATGCACTAAATAGCTATTAAATAATATATGATGAGTTATTTTGTGAAATGAGTATTGCTTATTTGGTGAAAAATTATTGTGCAGGTAAGTTCAGTGAGAAAAGATCTGGGAGCTTTATTATAATGTTTTAGTATGGGATAAATATAATATATAAGTGAGTATCCTGACACGCAGTGCGTGTAGGGTCCTTTTATTACCAAAGGTGTTATATGCATAAAATATGATTATAATAAGTATTCAAGAGCTCAAAGAGCTTGTAAGAGTAGATAAGTGTATTTTGGTTTTGCTTCACAACCAAATGAAGTGAAAGGAGCCTGAAGCTCTTTTTCCTTCACTTTCTTGGAAGTAAACTAGAGCGTAAAGCAAGTAGGTGATATGGTTATCCGCGTAACTTAGGGGACTGGCTTCACAAGGAGATAAAGTGAAATGAGCCTTGGGCTGCCAGGTAAGGTATGCACGTGTTTATGGTTATTTTTGTAAATTATGAAATTAGATTGTGCATGCTTCACAAGGAAATGATGTGAGAGGAGCCTGGAGTTCTATTTCCTTCATTTATTTGGAAGCAAACAAAAACAAAGTTTTAGTTTGTAATTGTGGTCATTTTAGAACAAAAAAACCTAGGTTTAGGTTGCTTTACATCCAAATGAAGTGAGTGAAAAGAGTCTGTGACTCTAATTCCTTCATCTGCTTAATAGCAAGCTATGACAAAAAGATATGTAGGTAGCTGCAATTATTTTACATTTTATTGGACTAGTCCATTCTTGCTTTGAAGGCAAATCTGGAGAAGAGCATCTGTTGATCTTCTGGCAGATTTGCCTTGGAAGTATCATGTGTTGTGTGTTTGTGATAAGTAGAAATCTTTATTTTTGCATGTGGGATGGAACATAGAGATTGTTTGGTCTAATGAGGAATGTGCACTTGCTGGTGTTAAAAAAATAATCTTCACAATTGTCCATGTGACCATAATCAGTTGGGTGGGTAATTGCCTGGGTTTCTTCCAGTGATGACTGAAAGAAACTGGGGGCACTTTTAACGTTTGAAGTGAGGAAACAATAACGAGGGAAGAAAGTGATATTTTATATTTGAAACTTAATTTAAATTTACGTAGATTGTAACTGTTATATACAAGTAACTGAGGGTACAAGACACATATCTCTCAGTGGAAGGGTGTCAGGTTTCAGTGTTTATATATAGAATATACCCATAGTAGCTTGTTGTACCAAATGTTCACCACGAGTGGCGAAGTGGTGTTAACTGCGAGCCTTTGGCGTGCAGTTAACACTACTTCACCATGAATGGTGAACAGTTGGTACACCAAGCTACTTTGGGTATATTTTATTTATACCATGATCGTCGGATTATTAGGAGTTGCTATTATTTTTTCTCGATATTACTGAGCAGGAGCCGTACATACGTGCGAATTTGCTTTTGTTTACACGAGGATCAGTGGGTGGTACTTCCACTGTCAATTTTATCACCGAAACGAGATAGAAAAAGAAGCAAGGCCTTTTTCATTTTAGTAACATAATAACATACTGCTTTGAGTTATGGATGCTTTATTAACACAAGACAATGCAGGTTTGTTAAGTTTTGGCGTTTTATGGGGTAAACACATTTAAAAACGTATTAAATAATTGCCACTTTCATTTCACTCTTTGCGAGGCGACGTGCGATAAATTTAGTTTAGTTCGCATTCAGGTTGACATCACTAAAGGTCAACTTGGATGTAGTTCCACAGTAGGTGTAAATTTTAACTATTGAAATGCCATTGCTGGCGTGTTCACCACTGTTGGTGTATAAAGCAAATAATTATGTCATTGGCTTTTCATATATAGTAAAATAGGTAATGATGGTATAAAATATTTGTCTGTATACCATCCATCTGACTATGAAGTGTAGAAATCAATATTTTACAGTATAGGTTCTTTTCATTGAAGGATCCCCAGAAGTAAAAAAAAACAATGATAGTTGGTGGAAATCCAAAAGATTCCTTGTCAAGACCCATAAATTATAATTTACGGGACAGCAAAACAGACACAAAAGAAACTCATCTTCTAAAACCACTTTCAAATTATCAGGAAACAACAACAATTAGTATGGCTGGAAACATAAAGTCCCCTAAATTTGGAGGAGATGGTACACAAAATGTGGAGCATTGGATAGAGTTGTTCCAGAACTTGGTAAAGTTCAATAATATTAGTGATGAACAGGCTACAAATGTTATTATGTTTCACTTAACAAATACTGTTTCAATATGGTATCAAGGGTTGCTTGCATCAACTAAAGGTAACTCAGAAGAAGTACTGCACTGAAGAACTATTTCAGACAACATGATTATGCCATGGATTTTAAAATATGTGACATAAATCAGTACCCAGGTGAAATGTGTGCAAGCTATATCACAAGGGTAGAACAATTGGGATTCAATAGGAATGTTTCTGAGCAGATGCTTGTGATTTGGACTGTGAAAGGACTTTGTCCAGAGGTAAAAAAAAATGTGATCCCAACGGCTCCTTGCACATTCCAAGGAACTTCGAAATGCCACAACACTTTCTGAACAGACTATTGACAGCTGTGTCCAGGAAACCCAACTGGAGGTTCTCTCAAACTATGGCAAGACATAAAAGAAATTAAGGAAGCTGTCACAGTCAGCTACTCGTCCACTGATGAAACACCTAATCAACAAAGACTTTGTTTGCTTTAGAGAAAGATCACCAGCTCCCCTCCAGCACCGAGATTATCAATAGCGAAATACTTCCAACAACTCCAGAGGCAGAGGAGGTAGGTATCAGCAACAATTGGCTCATAATTTCGACAACAGGTGCTGGCTGTGGAGGAAATTGTTCCTCAAAAGACACTTGTCCAGCCAAAATATTATCTGCTACAAATGTAACAATTATGGGCATATAAAATATATGTGTCGTATGGATTATTCAAATAATAGGTACTAGGATTCAGCACCTATCCAGAAGCACAAGCTTACAGGTAGGCATAGCAGTAATGTTAAAAATGATAAGTTATTTATTTTATCTTTACCATTAAAAATGAACTCAGTGCAAATATATATTAAAGGTGCCAAAACAAGTGCTCTGATAGACACCGGAGCAACCATCAGTTGTATAGCTTATTCCTTCTTACAGAAAACAGGCCATGGTAGAGTTACTTTACAAAAATCTCATATCACCAAAGTTGTTAGGGTTGGTGGGGAGACTCATGAAGTTATAGGTTCAATAGAACTCCAACTTGGTTTCATTGGTGCTAAAACTTATCTTAAATTTCATGTTTTTAACCACCTTCACCATCCACTCATTATTGGTATGGACTTTATGGATAAACATAATGCAGTCATCAACTTGTAGAATAAAATATTCCAGATTGACGATGGCATCTCTGTCTACCTTGTCGAAACAAATGTATGTTTAGCTAGAGCTACGGCAAAAACCATTCTTCCACCTGTTTCTCACACTAATATTCAAGTTAAAATGTAAAAAACAGCAAATAAGAACATTGGGATCTTGGAACCTGTACACAGTTTATTGGCATTAAATGTAGGTGGAAGAGAAAGAAAAAGTTTTGTTGAACCAGAGCATGGTAAAGCTTTCATATCTTTTATTAACCCCACCAATTCAGAAATAAAAATTCCCAAAGGAAAGGTGATAGGTATTTTTTCTGCAGTAGATAATGATGAAGTGCTTACTTTTAATGATTCAAATGAAAACCATACAAGTCCCAACAAAGAAACAAAATTACAGTTTAACATAGAGAATTATGATCTGGATAACCAACAAAAAAGATTTACATTTGGCATTCTTAAATAAAAATTCTGATATCTTTGCTCCTGACCTCAAAGAACTTGGGGAAACAAATTTGTCTCATCATTTATTGATACTCGTGAAGTGCCTCCAGTATGTCAGTGCTTCTTTTGGCAGTCTCAGGAAATCAAAAAAGAAATTGAGAAACAGGTTGATGAAATGTTGGAGGCTGGAATTATTGAGCCTAGTTCTTCTGACTGGCAAAGTCCTGTAGTCATAGTCCACAAAAAGACTGGTGAATATAGGTTTGTGGTTGACTACAGAAAGTTGAGTAGTGTTACAAACCCCTTATCTTTCTCTCTGCCCAGATTGGAATGTGTTTTTGATGCCCTGGGGGAAAGTCATGCCAGCATATTTTCCGTTCTCGACATGGCTAATGGGTTTTGGCAAATTCTAAAGGATGAGAGTACTGTCCATAAATCCTCTTTTGTGACCCATAATGGTGTCTATCAACGAAAAGGGTCCCATTTGGATTAATGAATACGCCAAGTAGTTTTCAGAGGTTGATGTCACAAGTTTTGAGGGGTATGAACTATAAATATGCAATGGGTCTATGTCTACGATATTCTGGTTTTTAGTAAAAATTTACAGGAGCACATCAAACATTTAATATCCATCTTCACGCAATTATGAGAAGCTAATTTAACTTTGAAACCAACAAAAGGCACATTTGCAGCTACGGAGGTTGCTTATTTTGGTCATGCGTTGAATGAAAAGGGTGTTAAAGCAGAAGATTAAAAAAGTCATAGCATAAAAACATATCCATTTACCCAGAATCAAAAGCATGTCTGCAGCTTTTTGGGATTATGTAATTACTACCATGGATTTGTTAAAAGGTTCTTCAAAATAGCAGGTCCTTTTACAAACCAACTCCAAAGAAGATGCTGAATTTGGTTGGAACCAAAAATGTCAGGAAGCATTTGAAGAACTACAAGAAAGACTAACATCCGCACCTATTCTTGCATATACTGATATGGAAAAACAGATTATTCTTACAACAGATGCATCTAAAGATGCAATATGGTATATATTAGTGTCATTAGATGATAGTAGCAAAGAAAGAGTAATTATTACATATGGTGGAAGAGCACTTAAACCACACGAAAAACGATGGTTAATAGCTGAATTGGAATGCCTCGCCATTCTAGAAGGAATAAAATCTCATCATGTTTATTTGACCAACAATAAATTTCAAATTTATACTGATAACAAAGCTATTTCATTTTTGAAAAATATAAAACATTCAGCTGGTAAATTAGCTAAATGGTCAATTCTATTGCAGGGCTACCAATATGATATCACTCATCAGAGTGTCTCAAAAAATACAAATACAGATGCATTATCACATAGGGAATATTCTAATGAACAAGACACTGGTGACAAAGAATCACCTATATTTAATGACATTCCACACATCTCAGTCTGTTAGGACTCACGTGATTTGACAAATGAGATATCAAGTGAAACCACCCAGGTAACATTTTTATACAACAATGAACCAAATTTGGCTCAAGTTTCAGTATTGGAGAATAAGAACTCAAGTCACCAAGACAACTGCATGCTTGATGAAAGAAGTTATCATTTGTCTGATCATGAAAAACTACAAAAAAGTGCAGTGATTTTGCCACAATTCTCAAATATTTAACTGAGAAAGAATTACCTGAAAATGACAAAGAGGCATTTAGAATTATAAAAGAATCGATCGGACCATTTATTGATACTAGACAATATTTTGTACTGTCTTTATCAGCAAAGGCTTCAATACCTTCCTAAAGAAATGAGTATTATTCACCAACTTGCCCTGCCCACACCCTTGAGAATTTATGTAATGAAATCCTATCATGACAGTAAAGCTGGTGGAAGTCATCTTGGACTTGAATGGACCCATCATGTATTAAAACTGAAGAGCTTTTGGCCCAACATGTATCAAAATACAGCAGATTATATAAGGGCTTGTGATTCTTGTCAAAGAGGTAAAAGAGATCATCGTGGAAAAAGTGCTCCTCTCACTTCATTACCAATTGCAGATGTTTTTAACAGGTGGCATGTAGATATTCCGGGTCCATTAACAACAACAGATTCTGGTCATACATATATCTTGTTGGTGGTAGAAAGTGTTCCAAAATTATGTGCGGCATTTCTGTTGAAAACTCGAGAGGCTTCAGAAATTGCTCAAATTTTGTATTCTGAAATTTTCAGTAGATTTGGAACCCTCACACATTAATTTCGGACAGAGGTAAAAATTTCATGAGTAAGATAGTCACTGCTATTTGTCAAAACTTTCAAGTCACTCGGCACCATACAAGTGCCTATCACCCACAGACAAATTCAGCATGCGAAAGTTGGAATACTGTTAGTGCTCGGTCCTTAAGGATGTATGTTAATAAATAGCGAAGAAACTAATGTGTTGCCTGGTATTATGATGTGTTTTAGGATGAGCCCTTCCACTCAAATCAGTGGTTTTTCACCTTTTCAGCTGTTATTTGGCAAAGATATGAATCTTCCCTTTGACACGGCAGTAATACCCAAAGAAACATTGCCTAAGGATGTGCAGAAATTTATAGAAACTATTTTCAGTAGGCTACGGGTGGTGAGGGAATTTTCCAAAAACAACTTTAAAGAAGTCCGGGAAAAAAGTAAAAATCATCATTATAAAAATTCACAAGAACGCCAGTATTCTGTTGGTGATTTGGTTTTGTTACACAAACCTAATACGTCAAAAGGGCTTTCACACAAGCTTTGTAACAAATGGCACAACCCTTATTATATTGCAGACAAAGGTCAAAATTTTACATTCATTTTGAGAAATGCTGAAAACAATCAACTGGTGAATGGACCATGTTCGGCTGATAGGTTAAAGAAATATCACAACCCAGAAAATTGTCCCATTACAATCAAGATTTTGCTGACTTACAAAATAAAGATTTAGGGCCATGTGGGAATAATAAGGTTTCAAATTCTGAAAACGAATGTTCAAAAGATTCACCTGAAACTGAAAAGAGTAAGATAATGAATGTACTGGGAAAGAAAAGAGAAAGGTGTATTATGTAGAAAAACTATTAAAAGCTAAGTATAGAAATAAAAGTAAACATAATGTAGTAAAATGGAGAGAGTATAATAAAAAAAACCTTGGGAACCAGAAAAGAACCTTCCCCAATTTCTTGTTAAGGAATTTTTAATCCACAAAACACAAAGTGGGAGAAGAAAGAAATACCCTTATTCTGTATTCAAATAACTTGAATTCTTTTCTCCCTATCTCTTAGATATTTGGAAAAAGTTGGTCCTTGCTGTTATTTTGGCTACCCTTATCAATATTACAGTTACAGAAGAAACTGTCATTTGAGCAAATTATGGCATAGCATTCCATCAAAAAGGTACTGTACAATTTAGTGTGGATTATTGGCTGCATACAGTCCACATCATGTTTCCACAACTGGAAAGAAAAACTCGGGCTGCTCACTGTGTCTTTGATCAAAAGCTTTGTCGCTTAATTACCTCTGCTGTAACACATGTCAACTCTTTATGGTTAACCTCAATCAGCAGGCTTAAAAAACGGAAAGGTACATCAAATCCATATTGCCAGAAAAACACCATATGGCTTTCACTGAACATAAGAGCAAAAGATCCACTTTTGGTATTTTTGGGGAAGTATCATGATCATTGTTTGGCACTGCAACAGTTGATGTTGTTAATGCCTTGTCAACACACATTTATGCAGTAAGTAAGCAGAATGAGAAAATTGCCTGAACTCAAGCAAAACATGCAAATAGACTTTCATCATTTGTATCAACAGTTGATGAAAATGCAGTGAAGGCAATCAAAGATAATTTTGATGCAACGGATGGAATGTCCAAAATAGTTCCAACAGAAATTGACCACATTAAATATTTAACCCAGTTGACCACAGATATCTTAGTGAAGCAAATAAACCCAACAACGACTTTCAATTTGGTACTTTATGAATTAAAATCTGGAGCATTTGACTTATTAAAAGGAAAAATACCCCCTTATTTGGTTCCACCCGAAAGTGTTAGAAAATCTTAACGGACATTCAAAATTCAGTACAACAAAAGTATCATTCCTTTCATATAATCCATAAAAAAACACTATATTATTATAAACATGCAAAGTTCTCCTTTAACCGGGATGGAAATGATATTTTTATAATTGTAAAATTCTCACTGTCAACATTTAATAAGCCTCGCCCATTATTTAAAATTATAACTTTTCCAGTTACTGTTAATGTTACCTCAAATCATGCCACACAGTTACTAAATGTTCCTGATCACTTTGCTTTACTTTTAATATGGACTATTATACAACTGTAAATTCGAAAGAATTGTCATATAGAATATACCCATAGTAGCTTGGTGTACCAAATGTTCACCACAAATGGTGAAGTGGTGCTAACCCCGAGTCTTCGGCACATGGTTAACACCACTTTACCCTGAGTGGTGAACATTTGGTATATAAAGCTACTTTGGGTATATTTTATTTATACCATGATCGTCAGATTATTTAGAGTCGCTATTATTTTTTCTCGATTTTACTGAGCAGGAGCCGTAAATACATGCGAATTTGTTTTTGTTTACATGAAGATCAGTGGGCAGTACTTCCGCTGTCAGTTTTATCACCAAAACGAAATTGAAAAAGAAAGAGGACCTTTTTCATTTTAACAACATAATAACATACTATTCCGAGTTATGGATGTTTTATTAACATGAGACAATGCATATTTGTTAATTGTTGGTGTTTTATAGGGTAAACTCATTTAAAAACGTAATAAATAATTGCCACTTTCATTTCACTCTTTGTGAGGTGGCGTGCGATAAATTCAGACAAGTTCGCATTCAGGTCGTCATCACCAAAGGTCAACTTGGATGCAGTTCCACTGTAGGTGTAAATTTTAACTACTGAAATCCCATTGCTGACGTGTTCACCACGGTTGGGGTGTAAAGCTAAAATTTATGTCATAGGCTTTTCATATATAGTAGAATAGGTAACCATGGTATAAAAGGTGTTCCCACGGTACTCCAACTCAGTGTTCATTTATGCCAACATTCCGTCCCCTAGATTATATGTTTTGTGTAAGTGCAGTATACTTTGATTCTAAACAAGATATTATTAGTCTGTGTAACATTCGTTTTGTTATGGACACCTTAAGACCATCCTTATTAGAGCTTTCCCCAAATTCAGTTTAATATACAATAGATCACTTTTGGCTGTTGACTGCCCAGGCCAGCAGAAAACGGTTAACGGCTGTGACTTTTGTGTATTAAATGTCCCATGCCTATGTTCTTTATCAACTCAACATTTATATTTGCCTCCTGGACATAGTTGATGTAATAATGTAACCTCTCAGTATCTTACCCCATGGATTTGGCAATGATACAAACCTTCTTTGATGAAGATGTATATGACCAATATCGAGGAGATCAATTATTTCCAGAACCAGTTCCAGTGACAATTCCTCCTTTTAGAATATTTAACCATTCAGCAGCTGACCAAAAAGCCCACCTTAGTCTAAAGAAGGTGGCTAATGCGGCAGAGAAAGATGCCACTATTTTCAGTACTCTTTCTGAGCCCCTCTCAGAAGGACAAGTCCCTATAAGTCATCATTTTTCGCAAGTAATGATAGCATCTTAGCTGTGGCATCCACCATCACTGCATGTTTGGCAATATTAGGATTTGTGTATCTGTATTATAAATTCAAAACATTAGTTTCAACGTTGGCACTTCTACAAACTGTTCAAACAAGTCAGGCTAAAGAAAGTATTCCCACCTTTGTGAATAATAAGATAAAGACCCCACCATTCGAAAATGGGACTCCTAGTGTCAATTCTTTTGAATCAGAAATACTCTTCCCGATTGTATCATTTATTACTGGTTTATATGTGAGTATGATTTTGCACAAGTTTATTCAATTTTATAAAGAAAGAAAACATGTAACAAATATCTGGCTAGAATTAACTAATGGTCATAGCTGTGTAAAAATAGAATTGTTATGTTTGTCATTTTGTCCGGCATATTGGCAAATCAAAATCCCTACTTAAATTGATAGTTTGTCTGTTGAAGGTCAAGTGATGCCCCAACTTCACATTAACTTGTTTGATATGAAGTTGACGCATACCTTGAATGGTCAGCAACTTGATATTAGAACAAAATATCGCCTCAGTTGGCACGAAGCTTATAAAATTAAGCACATTATTAAGTCATCATAGTAAGCATTTCTACTACAATCACACATTGGCTTTTCGTGGGTGTTAAATTCAGAATATCCAAAGATGGCAAACCCCGTGGCTACTTCCTGCCCACAATTTGCCAAAATGTTGGACTAATTGGTTCATGTTGTTAAATATGTATATATCTTTGGGGACCAGAGATGTGGTGGCCAGAGGAGAGTGTTATATGGTGTATTTTATAGAAAAACAGAATAAAAATATTTATGTAGGGAGGAAGTCAGGGTTAACAAATATTTATGTTAGTTAGGTTCTACAGGGGAGACAAGCTGATAATGTTAAATACCATATTGTTTTCTGCCTGTTCAACAGATAGTACACAGTAGGGTATTTAGCAGCTTGGCCCTTGTTTATAAGTGTCATAAGTAGAGTAGAAATGTATGAGACAGCTAATTGTTCTAACTCTATTCAGTTAATCTTAATCAGAACAATTGACGTCATTGCCCTGACTGGTGTTACTGGCTGTGAACTGCGAAACACTTTGATCTCCCCTAGCAGTGAATTGTTTACTTAACCGCGCATACTTGCCTCAGGAAAAGGATATATACTGGAAGCACTTGATGGTCAAGTCTGTATACCATCCGTCTGACCATCAAGTGTGGAAATAAGTATTTTGCAGTATATGTTCTTTTCTTAGAAGGTGGGTCTAGTTTAGTTTTCAGTTACCCGAATTAGCTTATAGACCTTGGTTTAAAAATAATGTTTTGTGGTCTCACTATTTACGTGTTCAACCTATCCAGACGTTTGTATTTTATAAATGTTGGGCTGGGTTTAGCAGTTAAACACTAGGGCATATTCATGCTTAAAACCCACGTGTAGGGTAGCATAGACGCGTGAGATGTGCGAACTTTATGTATTATTATCCACTCCATCAGGTTATTCCTCGACCTTTATCCCTTGGTTCAGTATGCCGCTTAACACGGCAGTTCCCATTCAATTCTTCAATGTGTATATGTTTGTGCATCCCACATGGGCACGCGTGATTGTTTTGTAGTGTTGCGTGTGTGTGTGAGTGTCTGTGTGGGTTTGTCTTACCAACTTGACGAGGTAACTAGACAAAAGAGTTTGCGTGTTTCGCCTTACCGAGGTACAAAAGACAAAAGAAACCCTTTACCTCGGTTGTTTTCCCAGAACTGTACCGGCAAAACGAGGTTGAAACCGTTAGTCCACACAAAGGACAGACAATGGGGTACCTCGGTATGTAGGGAAAACAAGACTGTGTGTGCGTGTGGTGTGTATGAGGGTGTGTGCGTGTACGTGTGTGTGTATGTGTGCATTTGTGTGCATTTGTGTGTGTGGATGCAAATATTATAATAACACCTCGGTCGGCCGCCGATTTGTTGCTGTTCTCGGGTGAGAAAACCTTGGTTACCCTTAGTTATAAATATTCTTTTGTTCCTCCAAGTACACGTGCGTTCACCTGTTATGTGACAATATACTTACAAACTTCTGCCATAATGCCTTCTTGCATGGAATTCATAATTAGTTAACAACTGTGACACCCTTAATTTCTGTCCTTGCAGATCCCAGGATGCTTGATTAGAGTTATTTTTTGTTTGCAAGGTATGATATACTAGGGGTGAATCACACTTGTGTTGTTTCAATGCCAGAAACAACAAACAAATGTATAGTTATTTCTCGGCGATGCCCTTTGCCACGCACAGGGCAGTCAAGCAGCCGTTAGTCATGTGTTAATGACAGGTGTCCAACAACTAATTGGCTGTTCACGTTCATAAAATTATTTGTGATGATCATTGAGCTGTGGATAGGATTGCTTACCTAATGGACTGTCTATTAATGTAAAACTCACACTGAGTTCACAATCGTTAACTGGTTGGCTAACAAATTACTCCAAATTCCACCAATTGCTATCCGAGTGCAAATTCACCAAAATAACCATTTACCTTCTAGAACATACATTTGATTAAAGTCGTTTTGTCATATCGACCCTTGGGTGCAACAGGACATCATTTCCTTTGTTTCTAAAACTGTCATTTGGTGCCTTAGTTTCCTGAAGAGACGATATATAGTTAAACATCATCCTTAACACTCAAGCTGTAAATCCATGTTTTCTGCTGTAATTTCATTTTTTTTCCTTTGAACCGCAATGCCCTGATTGTTAAGCTGACACGTGTTGGAGTTTGCGGCATAATTAGTAGTTAAGGTGGGGCGTCCTGTGAATATTTTGATTTGACGACATCGACCTAAAATTATTGGTGTATAATAGGTGTCCATACACTCTCTCTCGGGATCAACTGTTGAGGCAGCACATGACGGGCTGGTGCGTGGCCGATGGGCTACCAAAAGCTCTTCCTGTCAATCTTTCGTACAAATATTCTTTCGCGACAGGAAGAGCTTACCTTTTGTCCTTTTCATTCGTATATGACAAGGTTACTACACAACCGATGAATCCCGTGCAAGCGTAAGATGACTATTTAACTTCGAAAGTTGCCAAACAATCATCATAACCTATGCTCTCATTTATTGTTCCCAATAATCTTGCCATTGTCACATTGTCATTTAATTGTATTTGTGTGTACATTTCCTTCCTAAATCTACAAACGACATCTGTTTATCCACCAAAAGCTAATCAGTCAGTTCACATGTCTAATGGAGATAATGACTTTGCAGCCTCTGTAGATAGCAATATTTTATATTTTCTCATTTTCCTTTTTTCGACACTCCCATATATTAATTCCATACTTGTATATAAACTCTCCCATACTTGTACATATCTTAATTTTTGCCAGATATCACAATGTTTACTGCAAAATATCTTTTTCAAGTTATAGCCCTACTTCCTAGGCCAACTTGAATCGATACATAGCCAATTCATATTACAATTCTCTGAATATGTAGTATTGAATTGTATCGTGCCCGGATTGGCACATTGAATGCCGCGGTGTTTATTCACAGCTTAAAATGCAGACTACCTAAGAAGTCATCAGTTTGTGTTTTAATTTTCTTGCACTTGAGACTGAGAGGTGTCGACCTACGTACCAGCCTCACTGCTGTGGTCGCCCTGTATATTGTCCCATCAGACGAGTATGTTTCTGAGGACCCCGAAAGTCCAACTACCTTTGCAAACACTAGATTCTATTGCAAGCCATGTGGTCAGCTGGATCAGTTGAGGAGTGCTAATTTAATAGATAAAATATCTGCACCCCTTACTGTTTGCTTGCTCCTACTTATTTTCGTTACCCTCTTGTTATTGTCGGGGGATATTGAAACAAACCCCGGGCCCGGTTCTTTGAGCCCTGAAAGCAGCCAAAACAGTTAAAAAAAATTACCATATTAATATACAGAGTCAAAAACCTAAGCTTGATATTATCCAACGTGAATCGATGCACCATGATATCCTGACATTTACAGAGACCTGGCTACAATCCGCAGACAAAACATCAGATATTCTTACAAATGGCTCCCAGGAACCTCTGCGTTGCGACCGATCCACAAGAGGAGGTGAAGTGGCCATTTATATCAAGGACGGTACATGTATCTATTTCCGTTACAGACCCGATCTTGATGTCCCTGGTATTGAATGCCTATGGACAGAGGTATTCACAAAATGTCGTAGATCCCTACTATTAGGGGTCTTTTACCGCCGACCTAACAGTGCCTTGGAAACATCGGATTTAATTGCAGCATCCATTGATAAGGCGAAAGGCGCACCATTTGATGATCTAATTATCACTGGTGATTTTAATGATAACCTGATAGTTTCTCCAAACGGTCACTTTCTCAATATGACGAAGTATTTTAACCTGAGACAGCATGTGAGTGACCCCACATGCTTTACCGAATCGTCTGCTTCACTGATTGATTTATTTGCTGTGAGTAATACAGTCAACGTATCAAGGTGTGAGGTGTTAAAGCCGATAGTACCAGAGATGATCGGCTACCACTGTCCCATTTCCATAGAGGTTGAATTCATAAAGCCAAAGGTACCAGTTTTTAAACGGCGTGTATGGTTGTATTCATAGGTAAATCATGAAGCCCTAAATGCCACCTTCAACAGAGAGCAATGGGATGCACTTTTTAATGATTCATGTCTTGATACTATAGTGTCAAACTATACCAGTACAGTTCTTGGTATTGCATCCCTCTATATTCCTACCAAGCTTATCAACGCACGTACAAACCAACCTGGATGGATGTATAACGAAATACGCCTTTTAATAAGACAGAGAAAAAAGTGATATCGCATGGCCAAGCGTAATGGTCTTCCTCACGTATGGATAAAATATAAACACAAACGAAATGAAGTTGTAGCGGATATTAGGAAAGCTAAAGCTTCATACTCATCTAAAGTCCAATCCACACTGAGCAGCCATGACACATCGCCACCACAGTGGTGGAAAACTCTGAAATCATTCATAGGCAAGACAGTGTCACCAATTCCCCCAAATAAACCACTCAAACAATATCTAGACATCCAATGCGGAAAAAGCCGATTTGTTCAATGAATATTTCTGTTCAATATCAACAGTTGATGATTCTAACCCATCCATCCCAGTGCCTCCACCAACCGCCCAACATAATCTTGACAGTATTACTCTTCAATATAGTGAAGTATTTGAAGCGATGAAATCCATTAATGCTTCTAAAGCACGCGGCCCTGACCTCGTAAGCCCCAGGGTTTTAAAAGAATGCAAATCGTCTCTTTGTGAGCTACTCTTGATTTTGTTCAATATCTTACTGAATAATTCCTATTTCCCAGGGCCCTGGAAAAAGGCGAAAGTCACCCCCGTTCTGAAAAAGAACCCATCGAACTTAGTTACTAATTACAGACCAATATCGCTGATCAGCTGTATTGGAAAGTTATTTGAGAAATGCATCTTTAGACGTCTATAGAAATTTCTAAATGACAACAATGTTCTAAGTCAGTTTCAGTCGAGTTTCACTCATGGTGACTCGACAGTTCTCCAGCTGACAGATCTATATGATGAATTCAGTCGCGCATTGGACGAAGGCAAAGAAGTAAGAGTGGTCTTTTGCGATGTCAGTAAAGCTTTTGACAAAGTATGGCATGCTGGTCTTATTCACAAGCTAAAGCGAATCGGAGTCTCTGGCGACTTCCTTTTATTCTTGAAATCCTATCTCTCGGACAGATCCCAACGAGTGTAGTCATAGCATTTGAAGCTTCCCCTTGGAGGCCTATAAAATCGGAAGTTCCTCCTGGTTCTATACTTGGACCTCTTTTGTTTCTCATATATATTAACGATATAACAGATAATCTACTTAGTTCTATACACCCTTTTGCTGATGACACCCATCTGTACATTATAGTGGAAAATCCAAATCAAGCTACGATCTTAATGAACCATGATTTAGCCACAATCGAACATTGGGCTAAAACATGATTGGCTGAGTTCAATCTCCACAAAACGGAGAGTATGCTGATAACAAACAAATGTAATCCGCCTGCACATCCACCATTATTCTTTGGTGGCACTGAGATTTCTGAAGTAAAACATCACAAGCATCTGGGTGTAATATTGAATAGCAAATGCACATGGAATGACCACATTGATCATAACTGTTCTAAGGCCTGGTCGCGTTTAGACTTGTTAAGAAAACACAAATTTACACTTGGCCGCAAGGTCTTGGAAAATATTTATTTTGCATTTATTAGGTCTCTACTTGAGTATGCCGATACAGTGTGGGACAACTGCTCAGTAACTAGGGTTGCAGATCTTGAGAAAATACAGATAGCCGCAGCAAGGATCATAACTGGTGCAACTATCAGTGCGAGTAAGTGTCTCCTCTACACTGAGACCCGTTGGATCCGCTCCAAGAAAGACGTCGAAAACACAAATTAATACAATTCTTCAAAATGTATCACCACACTACTCCCCCATACATTGCTAATAAAGTACGCCACCTGTTTCGACGACCAACCAAAGATTTAATCTCCGATCTAATCACAATCATCGAGTTCCATTATGTCGCACGAACTTGTACCAGGTTTCATTTATCCCCAACGTTACCAACCAATGGAATGCCCTACCTCTGTCTGTCCGAGAGTATTCATCTATTAATAATTTTAAAAATTTCCTAAACAACGGGAATGAATGACCGCCGTTCTTCGATAATGGTAACAAATCACGTGCAGCCCAAATATATCATTGTAGATTACGTTTGCGTTGCAGTAAGCTTGGCGTCCATTAAAATGATAACCATTTATCACTTTCTCCTAACGGCCAGTGTGGAGAACTTGAAACAACTGAGCATTTTCTTCCATATTGCTCCCTCTATTCTAACTTTCGAAATCATACAGCCATGTCTCTACATTTTACTGTCGCTCTCTCTACGTTATTGTATGGTTTGAATTCTTGAATAATGTCGAGAATTTGAGGTTGTTCAAAAGTTCATCATGTTGAGTGGGCGCCTCGGCTGCTGAGGGCCCTCGGGGCCAACTCTGATTGCTGGGCATTTTGTGAAGTCCCAACTATATTCCTATATCTCACTTAGGTTTTAAACAACACATCTGCTATTTGTAAATGCGGCTATGTGTTGACTACAGTGCATGGTGATTGTATTATCGCTGACTTGCCCGTGGGTGCGGATTTCAACCATGCAATACTTGCAAATTCGTTGCAAACCGTATCGTGCGCTGGTAGGGTTCCGGCCTGTGGCTCTCAGGGTTAAACCCGGAGGTCCATTGACTGGGGCATTGCTTGTGTTCCGTGTGAACTGATTTCGAAAAAGTTATTCTTTAAGATATGTCTCCGCTCCGCGGGTGGTTTTGTTGCAGTCCACTCTCCACATATTGTACTTTGTTCGAAATGACATGCTATATCTGTGTAATATTCTTCCATCCCCCATCCATTTCCTGCCTTACTGTTTAACTTTTCATCTCTCAATCACTTTTTCTCTGGGACGTAGGACCCTCCTGCCACAAGCACTCATTTGCATACTTTCACCTAGACTAAGTGTTACGTATACCATTGTGCCAGGCTGTATGAAACCGTTATTTTCATTAAGCCCCCCCCCCCCCCCCCCCCCCATCTCACGCCAAGCGTCCTTCGTCCCGACTGCCTATCTAGATTATATAATTAATATTATATATATATATACCATGTCTATAATTTAGTTTCAATACTCTATTACAATGCTCAAAATTGAGCCTAGCCTCCAATTAGTGTAATCTCATCATATATAAGGGACACGACAATCAAAAGCTCCTGGCTTACTGTCGAATCCCTTCCTACAATCTGTGTCTACGCCTGTTGTGTTTTGTTACATTGTACACAATTAATTCAAACCATTCTCACTTTCTCCTGTGTTTGTTCCATACGATGTAACCATGTAACATATTCGTTTAAATAAATATTGTTTAAACTAAACGCTAGGCAAAATTAGAAGCAGTTCACAGCGTGTATTCAAGGATTTTTTATAAGAGCTTAAAATAAAAAGATATTGAATTATTTTATATTCATAATAAATGAATAGTATAAAACCATTCTTGGCAGTAAACGTTTTCAACATATTTTGGTGGAGTTCATTAACATATTGGACAGGTTGAATTATTCCCAGTTACAATTTATGTGCACTAAATAGCTATTATATAATGTGTGATAAGTTATTTTGTGCAATGAGTATTGCCTATTTGGTGAAAAAATATTGTGCAGAAAAATTCAATGAGAAAAGCTCTGGGAGCTTTATTATAATATTTTAGTATGGGAGAAATATAATATATAAGTGAGTATACTGACACGCAGTGCGTGTAGGATCCTTTTATTACCAAAGGTGTAATATGTGTAAAATATGATTATAATAAATAATCTAGAGCTCAAAGAGCTTGCAAGAGTAGTAGTAGGGGTGCCAGACCTCAGAAATATGCATAAAACAGGAGCAACTGGGTCACATCATGACATACTTTTCTTTTTAGCCTTTTTAGGTAGGGTGGGCCATCCTGCATTGGATTCCAGAGGCCTGCTCGGGCAACTCCCCCGCTAAAGTTGTTTTTGAGCCCACTTCTGTACTTTCAGAGTAGATTAAAATCGACCCCAAATTTAGGGGTAGGGGAAATGTTTCAAAGGGTTCCTCTTTAGTTTTTTCTATCATATTTGGTATCTGTTGAAAGCTTATAAGTTGTGCTACATTTCCACATCATTTGTTTTGTAATTGGGTCATCTAGAGGTCAACAGGTCAAGGACGGAAGGGGTAAGTCAAAATCCAGGGCTCTCAAAACTCTATACTTTACTGTGGCTGAATGAATTAGCCAATTTTAAGGCGACTAATGTAGAATTTTAGAGAACTACATTGGGGAGTTTTTTAATACCTAACTAAGACACAGGGGTAAAGGACTTTGGCATTAACCCCTTTCATCGCGGGACCAAATATTGAAAATTGCTGAAAAATGGAGCAATCTTCAATATTTAAGCATAGTATCAATTTATTGTTCTCATTCATTTTTTCCTTCATAATATTTTAGACTGGCAACTTTATTTCCATCATTCTTAGCTTTATTAATAATTCTAGTCACATTACTTGCATGTTTAACCCCTTACACCCAATATAAGTTGAGCATTAGAGACTTGTGTTGAAGTAACCTTCCGGGGTACCATACATAAAAACAAAGAACCCTTCTTCAAGTGGAGGGTAATTAACTTTCAACCTCAAATTCTATTTGCTGTATCTGCAATCAGTCAATGATTTATGACATGAACATGCTCTAAAGTCTAATAGTCCTAGGGCCTAATAGCCAAGGCCTAGATGACATTATCACTGAATACCCAGATTACAGGTGAGAATGCTGCTACTTGTAAACAATGTGACTGCTAGATACCCCATGCATCTACATGTATAGCCTCAGGTCTACATGGCTCTATTACAGGTCAACACCTAGCTACATAGGCATGTATAGGATGTGACTCTTTGTGAGGCATCAGTATTACTGTCGGCTTGTTAGATAAAATAATCTCATAGTGATATATACACATTTCTGAGGTCTGGCACCCCTACTACATGATGCCACAGCCCCAACATGTGCATGTAGAATTCAAAGTACGGAAGCCCGGAAGACCGTTGAAAGATTTTACACATTGGTAGGCCTACACAGATTCAGGGCCTTCGAAAAATTTCGGAGTCCTGACGTTGTCGCAAAACAGTGCATTTTGCATCTTGTGTCTAGCGAAACTTTGCTTTTGAAAAATAGAAATTGGACAGCCTGAAACAATTTTAGGAGGGGTCATATCCCCCTTAAAGATTGCCAATTACCCTTCTTGCTCAATTTGCTCTCCCTTTTTTCAGGTGAAAGAAAGCAGGCCAAATGTCTGAGCTGACTAAACTACCTGTTGGGAAGAAGAGAAAGGCGACCTCTTCAGCTCCATCAACAGACTATTCGAAATGCATAATATGTCAGAAGAAGGGAAAATCCGAGTCCCTGCAACGTGCCACAAAGAAAGGTTATACTGCCTTGTCTTACGCAGTGAACAATCGCAATGACAACATCGCTAGTCGTTTGATTTCTGATGTCAACTGTAAGGAGGAGTTCCCCGGATAGTCACCAAAATGCCACAGTAGCTGTCGGAATCAATATAGAAATAAAACGACTGTTGAACAAAAGATGCGTGCCAAAGATATTGACCAACAACAAGAATCAACGTCGTCAAGGGTGTTAGCTACAAAATCTTCTTCCCGTAGTTTTGACTTCAAAAAGGTGTGTTTCGTGTGTGAAAAGGTCAGGGGGAAAAAGGATGATCGAACACTGCTGCTCATTGCTACGAAAAACAGACAGAGAAAGATTTACTGCAAAACAAAAGAACCTAATGACGAACAAATGCTGGACAAGATCCAGGGTCATGGAGACGACTGTGGTGATTTGATTGCTGACAACATTTACTTTCGTTACCATAAAGGTTGTCTGAGTTCCTACATGCTGAAACGTAGACCATTCTCCCCACAGACAACCGGTTAAAGTTTGGAATCAACAAATGAAGAAACTAGTGCTTTTGAAGTGCTTTTGACTGATATTGAACCAAAGCTTCTTAGTGATAGTAGGCCTAGTGTTTTCTTTTTCGTCAGTTGAGTGATAACGTCAGGAACATTCTGGCAGGAAAAAATGTTGCTGATCCTTATCTGTACAACTCGCGGAAATTAACCAGGCAGTTACGAAACCACTTTGGTGAGAAAGTTGTAATTATTCCACAGCAGGGTACTACAAGTCTGGTGTGCTCTTCTGCAATAAGTATGTCAACAGTCTTGTATGAGGTGAAACAGCTGAGGGATCAGTTGGAAGAATGGGAGTATTTAGATGATGATGATGATGAAACTGGTGTCGATGATCATGAGGCTTGCTCTGAAAATGAAAAACCGGACATTCAACGCGAATCATTCCATGTAGCTAAAACCATTCGCACTGTGGTGAAAGATATTGAGAGACAAATCCGAAATGATGCCACAAATAGTGTGTTGGGAAAGCCTGATATCGATGTCACATAAGAAGAGGCTTCGAAACTTGTTCCTGTAGATTTGTACAATCATGTGACTTGGATGATACATGGTGTGGTAAATGACACTGGACCTGGTGGCCGTGTAGCTTTGTCCCCGCGACAGCACGAGCAGGTACTGAACTTATGTCAGGATATAATTTCAGCAATGTCCTCTATACCCACCCGAAAGCAGGTTGGCATGGCCCTTTAAATCATTAAGCAGACAAGAAGCAAACATACCGTTACTCTACTAAACCGTTTTGGGAATAGTATCAGTTATTATGATGCCCAAAGGTACATCACATCTATGGCACAGAGAGCAGATGACCAACTGTCAGAGAACGGTTTCTTCATTCCCGAAAATGTTCAGCAAGGATTATTTACCCACTTCGCATTTGATAACCTGGACTTCCATGAAAAGACACAGGACGGAAAAACCACCCATGGGACCACTCAGATAATCTACCAATATGCAGAAAACGAGGCGGCTGCAAGTTCTAACACATGCAACATTCCGCTAAAGAAGCCAAGAAAGTTGTCTCTTCCCACTACAGACTCATTTCAAACCAAACCAAGCATGTTAACGTTGAAGGATCGTCAGAAAAGTCGGTCACTAGCTGGAATGAAGCTCATTCCAGATGCCAAAGCAGATGACAGTGAAGTAGCCAGACGTAACTTCATATTCAACCTGTGTCAAATAGGTTCCACTGATCTTTTGGATGTAGAAGACTCAAAGCCTACCACTTAGAGGCGGTTCCATGAATCAGTGGTATTGGACAATGAAGAGAAAACCATTATTGGTTATGGTCCTTTCTTTCCCGAGTCACCCACTAATCCTGATGTCATTGTTGAATCTGTAAACTACTGGTCAGCAGTTGCAAAACAGCTTGGACAAGACCATTGTATCATTACCTGTGATGAAGCTATCTACGAAATTGTCTTGGCGCTTCAAAAAAGCACCCTGATAAATACGGACATATTCTCCTGCGCATGGGTGGTTTTCACATTGCTATGAATTTCCTTGGCGCTGTTGGTCATATGATGAAAGGGTCAGGCATAGAAGATATCATGGTTGAGGCCGGTATTTGCAAGACGGGTACAGCAAACAAGTTACTTGATGGGAAAGATTACTACTCTATAATACATGCGCATGCTGTGATTGAGAAAACAGTTTTCAGACTCCTTTGGGAGTCATTCGAAACATGGGTTAGAGAGCAGGACCAGGAAATGGAGGACTTTTCTTTACTGTCTACCCACTTGGATGAAGTGAACAGAGCTGCAGCCGAGGGTGAGCATGTAGCTGTTTCGGAAAGCTTCACTGAAGTGTTGGAGAGAATGAGGAACAGATTGGATGCCTTCAGCAAAGAAATCGATTCACCAACTGCTAAACTGTGGCTGATGTACTTGGACATAATGCAAATCCTGAATAAATTTATAGCAGCTGAAAGGGCGGGAATTTGGGACCTGCACATCCAAGCAACTGAAGAAATGTTGCCATATATTGTGGCTGCTGGACATAATAAATACACAGCTTGTCTTCCTCACTACCTTGAATCCATGAGGAACCTTCCAACTGCAGTGCAATTAGAGTTCCAGAAGGGCAACATCACTATCCGGCGGCAGCAGGGAAAATTCAATGGTGTGTGGTCCGACATGGCCCTAGAGCAAACTTACAACAAGGATGCCAAAACTAAATTGCTGCAGGGAATTTCCCAGAGGAAAGACACCATTGCAAGGTATTTGCGAGCGTTACCCTCACTGACTGCAGTCTCACAAAAGACACTCCATATGGCGCACATGGGAGGCGAACAAATGCGCTCAGACTCCAGTGAATCAGAAAAGGAGAAAAAATTGATGCAAATCTCAAAGTCTGTAATTGAAGAAGCAATGATGGACCCCTTTTCACCAGCTTGTGATGATCTTGTTAACATCTCATCCGGACAGGCCACATAATCCAAGGAACTCGTAGAAGCAAGGCAGAGAGGCTTGGATGTATTGGACAAAGCTCAAGAAGCAACGTGGAGAAAGTAGCGCCTGTTCAGTTGAAAACCTTTGTTGAAAAAAAGACCAACAAGCCAAAGCAAGCCCAAGTCAAGGAGTTCTATACCGAGGAGAGACAGCTAGTCCGTAATCTCTGCTTTGCCGAGAATTTGGACCACAGTGAGAAAATTGACCAATTTTCGCATGAATGGACGAAGTACCAAAGCTCCCTCTTTGTACCTGACACAGAGCATCCACCGGTTTCGCCATGAGAAAGGGCAACAAGTCCGACTATTCCACGATGCTTAAGACCACAATGGCCGAGGAATGGAAAGAACAAAGTGAAGCAGAGCCGGATGCCTCAACGAAGACAGCTTTCTTCATTGATCTTATGGCATTCATTCAAAGGTACCAGGACTGTGGCAGCACAACCTCTTTCTCGAGTTATCAACCAAGTATCTTCATAAAATTATGACAATCAAGCCAAAGGACTGTGATGTAGTGCAAGGTTCCAGAAAAAACATTCCGCATGATAATCTCAAGCTTCCAAGTTGGAAAAATGTCTTGTCAAACCAGCAGAACAAACACAATCTTGAAGAATAACTCTGCAAGTCATGGTCGCACAACTGGCAGCAAATTCCCAGTGGCTGTACTCTTTTCCTTGGAGGTCTGTCTCGGGGAGAAGCTACGAAAGTGTCCGATGCAGGTGCCACAGAAATGGAGGGCTTGAGATGTGATGAACATGAGGAGGCAAACACAAGGTCATTTGCACATATTGCCTACTCAGCTCAGAATGAAGGGTGCAAGGGAGCAATTATCTCAGCAACTGACACCGATGTGTTCTTATTAGCGATTTACCACGTCTCCAGAATCGATGGTCTCTGTGAACTCTGGCTGAGAAAGCAAGATGGTACTTTCATACCATGTCACTTGATATCGGTGTTCCTTGCAACTAACTACACGGATCTCACTATGCTCAACACTTACGCTGTGACTGGTTGTGACAGTGCAGGCTACATCTTTGGATGTGGAAAGAAACGCGCCTTGAAAGTTACTCTTGAATGCGATGAGAGTTTGAAACCACTTGCTGCGTTTGGGATGCCTGGCTCAGGGATTGAAATTTCTGATGATGTTAAAGGGGCCTCTCGGAAGTTTATGTGCACTCTGTATGGAAAGAGGAACTTTTCTGGATCAATCGACGAACTCCGCTGCCATCTCTTTCAAACAAAAATGTGGGACATAAGGTCATTGCCACCAACAAGTGATGCATTTCACTTACATCTGAGGAGGGATCTATACCAGGCTTTGGTTTGGAAGAGGGCTTTATCTGAATCCCCTATGCTTCCCACTGCAACTGATTTGGGGAGAACAGTTCAAGGTGGCGCTATCATGGCCTGCTTGATGACAAAAGATCCCAAACCCTCTGTACAGAGCACTAAATGTAACTGTCAGAAGAGAAGATGCAGGTCTAACTGTCCTTGTAGAAAAACATAACCAAGAGTTCCTTGCACTCTTGCATGCAGGTGCTGTGGAGACCCCCGCAACTGTGACAACACCAGAGACATTGACCATGAGTATCTTGACTCCTAGAATACATACTTTGATGGCGAACAAGTTAACAATGCCAGTCATATGTAAAACCAATTTGAGTCATGCACTGGCAAGTTTTTATCCTCATGAGATGTTCTTCCTGTCGTAAATTTACACTTAGGAAAGCATTTGAATTACCCGAACTGTAGAGGGCATAAGGGGTTAAACTTGCAAGTAATATGACTAGAATTATTAATAAAGCTAAGAATGATGGAAATAAAGTTGCCAGTCTTCAATATTATGAATTGAAAAATGAATGAGAACAATAAATGGATACTATGCTTAAATATTGAAAATTGCTCCATTTTTCACCAATTTTCAATATTTGATCCCGCGATGTAAGGGGTTAATGCCAAAGTCCTTTATCCCTGTGGCTTAGTTATGTATTAAAAAAACTCTCCAATGTAGTTCTCTAAAATTCTACATTAGTTGCCTTAAAATTGGCTAATTCACTCAGCCACGGCAAGGTATAGAGTTTTGAGAGCCCTGGATTTTGACTTACCCCTTCCGTCCTTGACCTTTTAACCTCTAGCTGACCCCTAATAGACCCAATTAAAAAACAAATGACATGGAAATGTAGCACACCTTATAAGCGTTCCACAGATACCAAATATGATAGAAAAACTAAAGAGTAACCTTTTGAAACATGCAGTTACATTTCCCCTACCCCTAAATTTGGAGTCGATTTTCCTCTACTCTGAAAGAACAAAAGTTGGCTCAAAACAATTTTCGCGGGGGAGTTGCCCGAGTAGGCTTCTGGAATCCAATGCAGGATGGCCCACCCTACCTAAAAAGGCTAAAAGGAAAAGTATGTCACGATGTGACCCACTTTCTGCCATACTGGGGGCCCTGGCACCCCTACTATAGATAAGTGTATATTGGTTTTGCTTCACAAGCAAATGCAGTGAAAGGAGCCTGTAGTTCTATTTCCTTCACTTGCTTGGAAGTAAACTAGAGCGTAAAGCAAGATGATGCTTGTGGTGAATCGTATAACTTTGGAAATCCAGTTGAGTCTTGCTTCACAAGGAGATGGAATGAAATGAGCCTTGAGCTCTATTTCCTTGATTTCCTTGGAAGCAAACTGCAACGTAAGACATGCACGTGTTTATGGTTATTTTTGTAAATTATGAAATTAGATTCTCATTGCTTCACAATGAAATCCAGCGAGAGGAGCCTGGAGCACTATTTGCTTCACTTGCTTGGAAGTAAACTAGAACATAAAGCAAATAGGTGCTTATGGTTATTCGCATAACTCAGGGAATCCAATTCAGTCTTGCGTCACAAGGAAATGAAGTGATATGAGCCTTGGGCTCTATTCCTTCATTTCCTTGGAAGCAAACCGCAACGTAAGGCATGCACGTGTTTATGATTATTTTTGTAAATTGTGAAATTAGATTCTGATTGCTTCACAAGGAAATGAAGTGAGAGGAGCCTGGAGTTCTATTTCCTTCATTTACTTGGAAGCAAACAAAAAAAAAAGTTTTAGTTTGTGATTGTGGTCATTTTATAACAAAGAAAAGCTAGTTTTAGTTTGCTTTACATGCTGATGAAGTGAGTGAAAAGAGTCTGTGACTCTACTTCCTTCGTCTGCTTGATAGCAAGCTATGACAACAAGATATGTAAGAAGCTGCGATTATTTTACATTTTATTGGACCTGTCCATTCTTGCTTTGAGGGCAAATCTGGTGCTCTTTAACGTTTGAAGTGAGGAAACAATAACAAGGGAAGAAAGTAATATTTTATATTTAAAACTTAATTCAAATTTATGTAGATTGTAACTGTTATATACACGTAAGGTATATGGACCAACATTTCACTGAGAGATCTGTGTCTTGTACCTAACAAGGTACAAGACACAGATCTCTCAGCGAAATGTTGTCAAGTTTCAGTGTTTATAATAATTGTCTGTATACCATCCGTCTGACCATTAAGTGTTGAAATAAATATTTTACAGTATATGTTTTTTTCTTTGAAGGATTCCCCAGAAGTAAAAAAAGGCACCCTATGATAACTCGACGGAAAAATAACTAGTGTAAACGGTGCTGGGAAAAAAGTTCCGGCTTGTACATCACCAGTTGAATCCAGAAACATTTTTGTCATAGCGGCGATTGCGTTAAATACAAGGGTTTAAAGTTTAATGGATGTGTAAGAAAAACACTTTTTTTGTATTTTCGTTTTGATTTACAAAATACAATCTCTATCTCTGCTTGTTCTGAAATGATACCAGGCTATAACTTTACACTGATGGCAGTTACAATAATTGCTCTTTGAAGAAGCCATAGTAAGCTGTTTTTCAACGTTTTACATTGAGAAAAGCGCCAAACTTCAAATCAAAATGGAAGTTCCAAAACATCACGCTACCCATTTAAATCATACAACATTGAAAATCATTTGTCATGGATTCATATGAATTGATGTCAGACTATTCCAAAAATGATCATTCATTTTTAAAATCTCAATTTTAATTATTTTCTCCACAACGAATATGAGAACATGTCAACGATTCGAAAATATTCGAATCGGCGCGATTGAAATCGAATCGAATGGAACCATGGGGACTATTTCGAATAGAATCGGATTTCGAAGCTTTGCAATGCCCTAAGATTTATGCATGTTAGTCCGAACGGGTTGATAAACATGACAGAAATATGTCTTTGAAATAAACGTATGAATATTAGGATGGTCCAAAGATATGAACATGTTCAAGCGGACTTCAACGTGTGTTTTCGTAACCTTCATAAATGCACATTCCAAAGCGTAACTCGAAACAAATCTCCAAATTTATGAGGCGATTAAATTAAATGTCATTCCAGAAATTTTCGATGAAAAGCTTGAATTCATTCGTCCAACAGCCCGCGGCAATCTACTCTATGATAGTCCAGTCGCTGAGGTGCAAATGTGAGTTTCGGAGTATAAAGTTTTTTCTCTCATTGGTTTGTGATGGACCAGGACATACTTTTAGAGAATTCACCGGCTGCCGCGCCGGCAACCTTGATAAAATTGAGGTATCGGCTTAAATCAAAGATGGCAGTCAAATGGCCGCCTTATAACGGTGACGGGAGAGTTCACCTCCTTTTAGAAGCACTGAGGTCGCAGATAGGTGCGATGTGGTTATAACTTTGACCCCTGGAACATCATACCATACTATCGGAATATTTTCCAATATTTCTTTGTATAAAGATGGCGGCCAAGATGGCAACTTCGACAAGGAAACATTATGAGTTTCAATGAAGATAGAGAAGAGACAGAGCTTGATTCTCCATTGGTGTCGGAAATCAGTTCCAGTGATGTTAATCAATTCTGTCATAAAAGGATGTTTGTTACCATAGGACAGAGAGCCGATTCATGGCACAAAAATAAGCGAACAGCGCCGAAAAATAAGGATGTACACAAAATGGTTGGAATGTCACGTCAATGAAAATCTAATGAAACCTGACACTTTCCACCAGCCAAAAAGTGGGTTCGCGGGTTAGGACTCAACACAAACTGAGCTCTGTACTACTTATAACTGAATGGGATCCAGAGTTTCAATCAACACTGTTGGATGGTGTGGTGGACTAGCTGAGGTAAAGTGCTTTTCTTCTTTAGAACATTCTATTGTGCCTTGACAAGAACAAAACACCGTACTGTACAAGCTAGGCGAACGGCTCTGCAGCTGCATCAGTAAGTTTTACACGGTGAACTCGAACACCCACACTTGATCATGCGAAGTACCTCTTTCGGAAAAGTGACGGCTTGGAGTTTTTTTAGAGTTTTCGTCTCTGATAAAACCAAATGCAGATGGATCAATTTCAGGTGGATGCAACTCTTAGGTATTCTTCCAAATGCATGCCTGCAAATGTGCCCTCTTAAGAGGATGCTCTCAATAAAAGACTCCGTTCGCTGGGGGTAAATTACAGAGATTTAGCTGATTGTTCCAACACATCGCTCAAGGCAATTCGATATCACCAATTCAGTAAGGGATTCTAAAATATTTCAACAAGCACACCTTTTCCAATCCCGAAACCCCAGCGACTCCGTCACAGTCTGAGATAGCATGAGCGGCTAGAAGGTCTGGGATGATATCCCATGTTTGTCAACAGTCGTGCGGATATCAATCACAGACCTGTCTTTTATTGGGGATTCCATAGTAATAAGAACTGTTTCAAATAATGGTACAGGAAAAGTGTATACACATGAATCATTAGCTAGGCCAACGGCGGGGTCAATCCTTTGTTACTCCACGTGTATTGTTTGTTGGACAATTATACTGTGAGCGTCTCCATGTAGTTGCCATGGCGTGTCTGTCGATAACAACACCGTTACTGATCTCAAAGGGAACCACAGCCTGACCAGTAGTGAATGGAGTATGTTTGGTTGTGTTCTCGACAGCAAATGTTTCATCGGTTCTTAAATGTTATGCAATGATATCTATGAGTTGCTTCTTGTTCTTCGTAACAGTAAGCATGAGCTGTTGGCTCAGAAGTGGTGACGTAATGATCAGTTTAAATTTTTGACAACAGTTTTGGGCAGCCCTATTTGCCCTTGTGCAGCACTTAGTGCTATAATTTTTGTACCAATCGAAAACAAGGTTAGTGTCGCCGGGCTCAAGTCCCTGTTTTACCTGATTCTGAAATCTTTTCACGAAGTCATAAACAGTTGGAGGAGATAATTTATCGGATAAATAAATAGATGAATAATTTCTAATCAGTATACAGTACCTTTGATCACAACAGTGGGATACTTCTCTATAGGATCGCGATAGGATTGCTATCTGATCCCGACAGATTTATACCGGGGGAGGCGGGGATCGAGATTTCATAAATAAAAAAAAAAAAAAAAAAAAAAAATCAAAATTGAAACAAGAATAACAAACGAAATAAGTATCCAGTGACCAGTATGGGAGATGAAATGTTTTCGCGATTCTCTTTCGATAGGTTAGATTCTACGGTATCACTATCAGGTCAAATCTCTCTTTCTCTGCCCGCCTTTCTAATGACGTAATATTGACGCCTTCGATGTTACTTTTGGGAAGTATTTAAATCATCCAACGAAGCTGAAATAGAGATCATCAGCGCTTTTTTTTCTTTTTTCCATAATTTAGGGCACTTCCGCTTCTCCAATTCTGGAGACATTTAGCACAATTAAAGACCTCCAGTGTTAGTTCTCATGGCTGCTTTGCGTTATTGACTGTATGCCTTTATCCAAAACAGCGCATCATTTAGACGTTTTTTCTTGATCGTTTAATATCAACTCCCAGGGACACCGGAAGCATGGGAGCTTGTGCGGCAGCTGCCCTTCCTGCCTTCGGACAACGGGGTGAGAGGGGATAGGCATTGCCCTTCCCAGGTTCGTCACTCATTTTTTTCAGTGATTTATTCTCGAAGTAAAGCTAGAATACACCCCAAATCCGTTCTGGGAGCTTTCAAAATTCAATAGGGATGCTTCGGCACGTCATGTCGGTGCTGCTAGTGCGAATAAATGCCTTTTTCCCGGGATCTGACCCCCCCCCCCCCCCGCCCTGAAGTGTTTCCAGTGCCCCTGTCAACTCCTGTATCCAGCTTGGAAATATATTTGCCAACAAAAGCCTTATCTGAAAATGTGATACCGACATGGGGGAAATCTCATTTAGTTTTCAAAGTCATAACAAATTTCGGAGTCATTACGGACATTTTTAATTAAAAACGCTGATTTTCTAACACGCACAGCTGTGTATTAACAATCCGCACAGCTATGAAGTTTCACACACTGTCACTTTGATGATTTCTCTATCACATGCATTTGTTAGAATTTCAAATTTAAACTTTTACCCCAAATGACGTCAGGTCTATGTCTTTTTCATGAACTTTTAATATCGAACACCTTATTGAACTCTCCTTCTAAAAAACTCGGAAATACAGTCTCCAATAAAACTATGTCTAAAGTGCAAGCACTTTTCAGGTGACGAAAAATTCAACTGGGCTGCCGTTGCTGTGACGGTAGGGCGTGAACGTCACACAAATTAAAGTCCGTCTGATTTCTCTGAAATGTTAGTATGTTGTAGAGCTCGAAAAATAAAAGACACATGGTCCGGGAGTTAATGTCATTTAACCCCCTGCACACTGATGTCAAAATATCTAAATTTCAGGCCGAAAAAATTTCCCATAATGCAACTAGAAATTTAACCAATTCAATCTCGTTGACAGAGCTCATTGAGCTCTGTCAAACGAGATTGAATTGGTTAAATTTCTAGTTGCATTATGGGAAAAAACAGCTTCCTGAAATTTTGGTATTTTGACATCAGAGTGAAGAGGGTTAAGATGTTTTAATGTCAATTAGCCCCTTTGGCGCCTCAAAACCCGCGCGGCACGCCCACAATTATAACCACAGCACACGCAGAGTCCAAACTTTGCATGTCAGCGCGGCAGCGACATTCCACGTGTTTGGCGAAGTCAGGAACGTGGCGACAGGGGGTGAGGGTGGGGTGTCCCCCCCCCCCAATCCTGGCCAAAATTCCCTATAGTTGGAAATTCGGAGGGCAAGTCATGAGTAGTCGGAAATTCCATCTATCTTGATTTTAGAGCTTCTTTGGTGATGCTGATGCCTCTTTTACTTCTCAAAATTCCCACTCGGTTTCAAATCGGCAAAAATTCCAACTGTTACTATTTCCAACTACAGTGTACGCAATATCGAGCTTCATAAGTATGCATGATGTCAGTCTTACGAGATTTCTATAGTACGTTTACTTATTGAAACAAAAAATCCTCGAAATGCACTTCAAGAAAATCGCATCATGTGAAATCGTTATCCTGAGTTAATTCTATCATTCACCGTTACAAAATGATGGAACATCGAAAATTGTTCATTCCTGCATAAGATCTGATTTAATGTTAGGAGTGTGAATTGCTCAAAGTCCTCAGCTTGACTATTTGTTTAGCACATATTCAATTCTCAGAATAATACCAAATAATAATAACAACCTGATAAGTCTATCATAAATGTGTTGGCTTTTCAGTTACTAGAATCAATTTTATGCCCCCTTTCATGGTTTCATTTTCAAATTTTTTCTCGGAAGTGAATTTCCAACTGCGGGGAGGGACCGAGTTTTCCCCCTCCCGGTCCCTCCCCCTAGTTAGAAATTCACTACCCTCAACCCCCCCCCCCCCCATCTGAAACCTGTAGCCACGTTCCTGGGCGAAGTTTCTGTGCGATGTTTGTGTTACAGAGACCATGGGGGCCCGGCTGTTAACCTTGTTGCGCATTGCCAAGTTCCGTTTTAATTGACTCAATACTTTTGGGGTTACAAAGCAAATGACGTTAAAAACTTGAGTTTATGCCCCGTACAGACAAGCAAATTTAATTTGTCAAAGAAAATGTGGCAAATAAAATTTGTCACATTTTTTGCTTCTCGTGTGTATGCAACGGCACATTTTATTTGCTGACGGTGCTGCTTTGTACATAAGGTGACGATAGAAATTATTACTCAAATACCAGCTGTCGTGGAAAATATAGGGGTGGGGGGGGGGGGGGGGGGGGGCATAACACGTGATGTCCCCAACGGCCCTGCGCGTTCTTGGACCAAGGAATCCCGTGGGTCAAGGGATCCTTAATATGTTGGGTGGGGGGGGGGGGAGATGGGGGCTAATGGGTCACTGGTTATGTCACGTGACGTCCATAGCAAGTAAAGCATACCCCTAGCAACGGGCAAACTAGTGGTCCGATTTTGACCAAATTCGGTATACGGACCCAACATGCATTGCAAATAAAAACAGACATATCAATGTTGACGTCTCGTGACTTCCTTAGCAACAAGAGCGCGCCCTTAGCAACGGTCTAACTACTGGGCCGATTTGGACCAAATTCGGTATACGGACCCAGAATGCATTGCAAATGAAAACAGACAGATCAATGATGATGTCACGTGACTTCCCTAGCAACCAGAGCGCCTCTTAGTTAGCAACGGGCTAACTACTGGGCCGATTTTGACCAAATTCGGTATACGGACCCAAAATGCATTGCAAATGAAAACAGACAGGACAATGTTGATGTCACGTGACTTCCCTAGCAACTAGAGTGCCCCTTAGCAACGGAATAACTACTGGGCCGATTTTGACCAAATTCGGTATACGGACCCAAAATGCATTGCAAATAAAAACAGGCAGGTCAGTGATGATGTCACGTCTTTTTTTCCTTTTCCCTGACATGACTCTCAGAATTATGTGTTGTGATAACTACAAACAATACCGGTACGTCGGTATATTTTTCAGTGAAATTAATGAAAATGGCTTATTGAAATTGGCACATAAAGCTCTAGGCCTATTTAATTCAAACGACAAGTCTGTGCTGTCTTGTGAAGTGTGTATGTCTGTGCTGGCTCGTGTAGTTTGTGTGTCTGTTGGGCAAATCGCCCAGAAAACTGGCCCAAATCGTCCACAAACATGGTCCGAATCGTCCAATAGTCTGGTCGGAATCGGCCAGAAATATGGTCAGAATCGTCCATAGATCTGTTGCCGAAACGTCCTATATAAAAATCTGGTCCGAATCATGAAACTCAGTCTTATTATTTTAAATATGGTCTTTTCAATAAAACAGCATTGGCATATTATCATCATCCTTTTTTGGACAACACTGCTGTATGTTATTGTTGTAGCTCCTTACAGTTGGTAATAGTAACAATAAATGCTTGACGCTATTTGTGAAAAAATAAAAATGAACGCAGCAATTTCCGTAACTCCTCGGATAAATTCCGGAAAACAACGACGCCATAAATATATCTTCCAATCAAAGCAATGATAAAATTATCTTTCAATCAGAGCACTGGAAAATAATATCTTCCAATCAACACGCAGATAAAAGTAGTTATCTCGAAATTTGGTTAGTCCCCTATTCTTTACCAATAAATGTAGGCCTACAGCACTTTAGGCCTAATGCATCACTTTCGCTCGCTTTTAGGTTTGCCTAAATTTCATATTATTCCATAGACTCTCCTTACTTTGCAATTCTTCCAAAAGTAAATATACAGCATTGTCAGACCACCACATTTTTTGAAAATCGCGATACTATTCACTTAAGTCTTCTCTAACTTCGAATTATTACAGCGTGGTGGATGATGCAATACTTGTTTACGTATATCTATGCATGCGCAGTTTCTCCGTGCGCAGAAATATGGCACATTTCTTTGTTCAATATCTGGGACGTCCGGATATTGAACAGAGAAATATGTTCAAAGAAAATGTGACAAATTTTCTCGTACACAAGATCAATTTTTTTTTGCCACATTTTCTTTGACAAATTAAATTTGCTCGTTTGTACGGGGCTTAAACGGGAATAACGCAAAAAATGGAAAAATACATCTTTCAGGTGTGTCAAGCCATAACCACAGTACTTACAGACACTAAAGTTCGCATGTCTGCATGGATGGATTATTTGTCGTGCATTGTGAAGTTTCGTTGCAAATGATTCTACACTTTTTGAGTTACAATGCAAAGAACGTTAAAAAGGAAAAAAATACGACGTAAAGCTAGTGACACGCCTACAGCCATAATCATAGCATTTACATACACCACCGGGAGCCAATACTATAAAACTTGTACTATTGTGTTTTCTAGAATTGTATTTTCTACCGATGAGTATAACTGATTAAAATGAATCATTAGCATTTTAAAAGATATGGCAATTTGCCATATGGCAAATTGCCAGATCTTTGAAAGTGATAATGGTTCATTTTAACTCCTTTAAAGTCATAACTAGAAAATACAATTCTAGAAATTACAATTGTAAAAGTTTTATAGTACTGGCTGAAATCCTTGCTGTGCATTGACAAGTTTAGTTGCAACTGACTCAGATCTTTTAGAGTTACAAATACGGTCAAAAAGTTCGACAGCGTGTTAGGATCGGACCTTTTCATTTAATATATAGACAATAAACATATAGTGTGTTTTTATATCTGTGTTATACAACGAGTTGAAATTTCAACGAGTTGTATAACACAGATATAAAACACACTATATGTTTATTGTTTTTATCTGATAACAAACAGACACCCGTCTCGTGCGTCTACCCGACTTATATATGCTTCCCACGGGCCTCCAAAGAAAACCAGTCTACGAGACAAAAGAAATAGGACAAGACGCATAGAGTTGTGTCCCTTACATTACAAAATCGATGACGGCGATTGTAAAGTGCGATTGCACTTCTTGCATCATGTAACTGCGCTTTAACAAAATAAATTTCAACTATTTTATTAACAGTAACAAAACGGTGTTTCAGTAGAGTTATTCTTTTTTTGACATAGTTCCAGTTTTCTTCCGTGTTTTATGCTGTAGTCCCAATATAACAAATAATTTTGCGTTTGTTTCCAATTTTTACGAAGTGTTTTTTTTTTCAGGTAGAGCAGACGAACTTTTAATTAGCGCAGTTCCGCGAGTACATTTGATCGAGGCCGTCATACTAATTACTATTAACATTCAAGTAATTTCTACAATGTTTTGAAGCAAAATTTTAGGTTGCCTTTATTGAAGCAAAATAAATAAGAAATGACACCATCAGAGGATTTTGACAAAGTGCAATAAGCGTACAATTAAAACCTGCCCTGTGATATAACGATTTTTCGTGAATGAATGAATGAAAATGGAATTGAAAGAGGTCAGAGGTCGTTCGCATAAATTATAATTATATACAACACCCGTTGTATATACTTCAAGTATATACAACGGTTGTTATACTCTATGGTTATCAGATAAAATCTGTTTTATAGATTAATAATCTGCTTTTACAAATTTGTAGTTTGTTTTTACAGATTAAGATTATAAGACTGTTTTTACCGATTAATAATCTGCTTTTACAAATTAGTAATATGCTTTTAAAGATTATTAGGAGATTGTTTTGCAGTTTATTAGATGACGGTTTTTACAAATTATTATAAGACTGTTTTTACAGATTAGTAACTTGTATTTACAGATTATTTGGAGACAGTTTTTACAATGTATCAGATGACTGTTTTTACCGATTATTGCAAGATTGTTTTTACAGATTAATAATCGGTGTTTACAAATTAGTTATCTGTATTTACAGATTATTTGGAGACTGTTTGTCATGAAACTGAAGCTAAAGAATAGCATGTGCCAGGTCCGAAGCTAGATCGATGGCCGGCTGAGGGGACGCTCTCTGTCGGAAATAGTATGTAAACGTATATAATTACATTGTTAATGTAGTTATACGTTTTGGGTCCAAATACTCAATTCCCATTGGTCAGCTGGATGAAAACGTCATGACCAAATGTAATTCATTTTCCAATGAATACATCTGGTCGAACTTGGACCCGCATTTACAGTAGAGCGCAGTTGACAGAATGTAAGTCGGACGGTGTTTGGGCGGGTTTTAAACTTTTAGCGCCTCTCGCAGTGATCAACTCCGCTGCTGTTTCTTTGGTGACATTTCCCAACTGTGGCAAAAGCCCGTTACTAAAATACTCGTTTCCATTTCTAAAATTGTGAGAATTAAAAATCAGAGTTGCGCGCTTTGTCTTTTGTGTGAGGGTGGTTTTTCGTCTCGTTCGTTCGTACATGTTTTATTTCGTCTTTCTGCTTTATTGTTTGGTAAAAAGTAGTTTAAACAGTTACGGAATATAATTATAAGAATTGAATGCATTTTTTATAATCTTTATTGGAGTATGAACGTGTGGGAATGGGTACAAATTGTATGAATCCCTTCGGGATTCATACATAATTTGTACCCATTCCCACATGTTCATGCTCCAATAAAGATTATAAAAATTGCATTCACTTCTTAAGTAAACGGGACCTTTTCGTTTGTTATTGTTTCAAAGAAGTATATTGAGTTAGGATTCAAGTTCATTACCAATGGTCATCGATTCGGGAACACTGTCGGAATATTTAACTTTCGACCCACCATGTCGGATAATGTTGAGATCCTACGTCCGTGCCTGGTTTTGGCGCGGCAACAACTGCAAGCTTAATTATTTTTATTGAGGTTTAACTACATTTTCGGTCAGCCAGGATCACCTCGTGTCGGACTGTTTTACGGGTGGTGGAATCCGGAGTACCACCGTGCAGCAGCGAGCAACTGTTAGACTCCTCAGCTCTGGATAAGTGCGGTTAGCATTGGTTGAAGGCCTGTGCTCCATCGACGTACAGTACGCCTTATTATACAGCACCACCGTGCAAACCACGTGGGTAATCGGGATTAAGTGCCGTAGCCAAGGACAGAACGCAGTTACCGCTTAGAGCTAGTAAGTTGGAGAGACTGGCAGTTGATCGTTGCTGCTTGATTGCTACCTCTGGGTACTCTGGCTTCCTTCACCCGTTAAACTGCCCGACACAATGTGATCCTGGCTGTTGAAAGTGTTGTTAAACCCCAATAACAAACAATCAAACAAACTGCTCCTCCCGAAAAGCAGCATCGATATCCAACCGGATAAGCCGGCACCCATTGGGATAACTGTGACCTCCTTACCAATATCCAAAATAAGTAACCCCTTCCAAGAATGTAAATGTTTGGTTATATACGGTACCTTCCCAATACCTGTCTTATCCAGAAATGAATACATGTGCCCCACCCCACCCCACAATCATCACCACGATGTGTTGTTAACTTGTTATCGATAAGACGAGTAGAATAATCCCACATGAATTAGAATGTAGACAACGATACACCGATCTCTGATTTCTAACAATTTCTCACCCTTCCGACACGACGCGAATGCCACTCCCCCAACCGATGTGCCAACCTGGATATTAATTTGTAAAAACAGTCTTCTAATAATCTGTAAAAATAGTCTCCTAATAATCTGTAAACACAGATTATTAATCTGTAAAAACAGATTATTAATCTGTAAAAAGTGTTGTAATAATCTGTAAAAACAGTCATCTAATAAATTATAAAAAACAGTCTCCTTATAATCTGTAAATACAGATTGCTGATCTGTAGAAACAGATTATTAATATGTAAAACAGTATTGTAATAAGCTGTAAAAGCAGTCATCTAATAAATTATAAAACAAATCTCCTAATAATCTGTAAATACAGATTTTTAATCTGTAAAAACAGATTATTAATCTGTAAAAACAGATTACTAACCTGTAAAACAGATCACAAATCTGTAAAAACAGATTATTAAATTAAAGGTCCTGACCCTAATACGGTGCCGTAAGAAGTGACGAAAATACCCCTTTCTTCTGTTAACAGCCTTATAAACCAAACTACAGGAAATAGTGTTACAAAATCATCCACACAATTTGACTACTGACCGGACTCGTGCACGGCCATCGTTACACCTTCATATCCCAAACACCCTACATACCATGGTGTTTAGTATGGCAGGCAATCGGAAAACGTCAAAATTACATTTTACCAGTGGCGGCGCCAGAAATTTTTTTTGTGGGGGGGGGGGGGGCAACTAGAGGGGGGAGGGGGCAGACTCCCATGAAGGGGGGCAAATACGTAAAGGATCATATCATTACTTTGTTATGAGGTAGTCCAAACTTGGACCCAATGTCCGTAATATACTTTTTTGGTTTGGTACGTCCTGTGGACGTACCAAACCAAAAAATTATATTACGGACTTTGGGTCCAAGTTTCGACTAAATGTAATGGTAATTAGCGGTCCTCCTTTCAAAAAATCCTGGATCCGCGTCTGGTGGGTCTGTGCGTGAGAGAGAGAGAGAGAGAGAGAGAGAGAGAGAGAGAGAGAGAGAGAGAGAGAGAGAGAGAGAGAGAGAGAGAGAGAGAGAGAGAAAGAGAGAGAGAGAGAGAGAGAGAGAGAGAGAGAGAGAGAGACTCATAATGCCCGTCTGTCATAATGCGAAATCCATGAATTTTTTTAGACAAGGGATATGGATAGACATGCCTTTGTTGGCTCATAACTTAATTATAACTTATAAGTATCTGCATCCGAGTCTTTAAATCTCTACTGCCTGGATGTGTTCATCAGCTAGCCTGAGGCTTTGGGCTAAGTGTGTATGGGAAATTATTGGGAATAAAAAAGAGAGGGGTGTGTGTGTGAGAGAGAGAGAGTGACTGAATGTGTTTGTGTGTGAGGGTGGATGGAAATGCATACGAGATGGTTGGGGGGCAGCTGGGGTGGGGCAAAGCCTTCGTTTGGGGGGGGGTGAAAATGCCCCCCCCCCCCTCCCAATGCTCCTCATGCCCCCCCATAGCGCCGCCACTGCATTTTACTCTGTATAGTTGGAATTAAGAAAACATTTCAGTACTCAATATCTACGCACCTTTACCCTGTTGTTTGGCGATTCGGCGTGACAGTGCCTCGTATGACTTCTGAAATTTCTCTTTGCGATTTCGAAACAATGTTTTATGACCGTATTCAAGATTTACACACATTTTCACGACGATGTTTGTGTTGAGGGTGTCGCTAAAGATAATAATGGTTGAAGAGACAATTTGTTTGATTTGATTTAGAGTACTCTAGTTTAACCCTTTACCAAACATGAAAAGCAGACGAGACTTGCAAACAAAATTCTTGAATAACTAATTTTTTTAATTTTTTGTCTCAAAACCATAGGTTATGACCCCTCATTGCAACGAGCGCGACGTGCCCGTTCCAAAGAGGGGTTATAACCTATGTTTTTGAGACAAAAATGAAAAAAATAATGAAAATTAATTGGCAATTTTTGTGAATAGTGCTAACCGGTTTTGGCCGTTACGTTGGGTAAAGGGTTAAAGGAAGCAAAGATAAAGACCGGTTCTCCTTCAACGGAAATATGTTTTTTTGGGTGTATTTTTAAATACTGAAACTCTCATCTTGAGTGTATCTATGGAAAGATTAAATAAAATTCTGAACCGGATTTAGAATTGCTAAATTTCGTTGTCACTTCCAACGAGAGAGGGTGTGAATACGTTGAAAAACACGTCCTTCAATCCCTTTCGGATGTAATGTTTGGCAAATAAACTCTGTTTGAAACAAGGAATTAGAATTTCCTACGATTGTCTAAATTTGGGTCCCTCGAATAACAAATAAATTGGGTATAAAAGGAACATGCTATTATTGTTAGTATTCCATTCATAAAATAACAAGCATATCTGTGGTAGTCCTGCTTACAGGTGGATACAATACGGTATCTTGTATAGTGTCCTCTCTCTAAAGTGTGGGGATTTTACCAGGATGGAACCCTAAAATGTGTCTGGTGTTTTATATCCACCAGTCTGGTACCATGTGATGTGCAGTGCCACAGTACTGATGGTAGCTTAATTTTAATATTTGCAGAAATCGGAGACACACAAAGTAAACCCTCCAAATAAAAGTAATTTTAAAGGGGTTCTTTTATTTAAAATGCCGATTACAGTGTGTGTTCCTTACTGACAATCAAATATAGTATCCACTCGAGTGATTTTGCCTCTACGTCAAAGTGAACACTAGCGAAAATTGATGTAGGCCCCAAGTCCAACAGCTAAAAGCTCAAAGTGTATTTCCTTCCTTTCGTGACACAGCTATTTTGTCGTTAGGGCTCTCATTTGAACGACGATGTGCCGAAAGGTTTAACCCTTTACCTAACATGAAAAGCAGACGACACTTGCAAACAAAATTATTGAATAACTATTTTTTTTTAAATTTTCTGTGTCAAAAACATCGCTTATGACCCCTCATTGGAACGAGCCCAAAGAGCTCGTTCCAATGATGGGTCATAAGCTATGTTTTTGAGACAAAAAATAAAAAAAATAATGAAAATTGAATGGCAATTTTTGTGAATAGCACTGGGCGGTTTGGACCGTTACGTTGGGTAAAGTGTTAAAACAACTTATCTCTTTACCATAGGATTGCTGCAATATCCACTGGTCATAAATAGATAAATGCCTCAGTTTCCGCCGTCTCGAGGGGAGCAGATGAACCTATAAATAGACAATTCACAACAGAAAACATATTCTGGATAGTTTTCATTGTTCCGTCGCCACGCAGTCGCCGATTGTTCTTTAAATATATTTTGATGTCAGCGAAAAACGAATATATTGACGAAGTGCACTTTTTCACCACAATGCAAATTTAATATTTACAACAGATTTTTAGTTATTATGGATATAAAAAAACAAGTGATGATTTTGGAAAATTGATACCGTTTTACTAAGCTCCCGTGTGATGACATGGACCCTTTTGTGCTGTGGTAACAATTACAGCGAAACAGCATTCACATCATCAAACGTCATAGATGGGAGAAATTACTGTATTGATGGACCCGACGCTATCGTCGGTGGTAGAGGGGGGGGGGGGGAGGGGGGTTGGGGGGGGGGGGGGCAGATTGACTTGCGATGTTTTCTCGCTCACGTTTCAGTAACCCACACTGCAAAAAAATAAAGGTTCTTTTTAAAACCAAAACTGGTTCTATCTTGTCCCCGAGATGGAATCAGTTTAGTTTAAACAGTATTTATTTCAAATCAAATAAATTTACCAAGATTAGCATTCAATTTTAACAGAATAATACATGAAGTGAAGTAGATTCAGCAGCAAACTTGGAGCTTATTCAACGCAGTCGCTAAACATCCATATACTGGACAATTGAATAAAAGTATAGTCATCGTTTCAGCAAATGGACTTCCTGGTTAAACAGATTGGTCCTTCGGCTGAGTACTGTTTTTGTTTCTAAAGGTTCTCTTTGGGTTGATTTTTAACCCAACTCATTTTAGAGTGCATGAACTTCCGTAAGTATTTGTATTGTGGAACAGACTGCGTCCCTTGTTTCCCACAACTATGGCTCTGAAAACTAAAATCAGTCTGTATTGAAATTGTTAAACTAAATACAAGCCTGTCTTTTTTTTAAATAACCAGTGCTTCGGAAAAAAAGCCAGCTCAGAGGAAGTACATTTTAACAGAGCTGTTATATTTATATTTCACGACACATCGTTGAAAAGATAATTTTTTAAATGACCCAACAATAGGCGCTATATCTGCAGTACATCTATCACAACAGCGAATGGAAATTTGTTTTTGCACGCGATTTGTTCGCGATCCAGTAGAAATTGTCTGACCGAATCTCAAATGTTACTAGTCCGTGTGAAACAAACATACTGTTGTTTTTGTATGGTTTCTTCTTCTTCTTTTTTTCTTCTTCTTTTTTCTTTCTTGTCCGCTCGATAACTCGAAAACGAATCTTCCTACAGAACGTGGAGAGTGGATTGTAACTAAATCACTCGGGGAGTTGAGTTAGCATCCAAAGTAGCACTCTCAAATTCTGGACATGAACAAAAACACAAGCAATGTTTCAGCCAATGGACCTCCGGGTATAACCCGGAGGTCCATTGGCTGGAACTTTGCTTGTGCTTGTTATGCTTTGCAACTAATTTTCAATTATTGCTCGGGTGGAATCTACACTCTGTGGGTGATTTAGTGACAATACACTCTCCACGTACTGTATCTCTCGATCAGAGGTCATTGAGAACATTTTTCAGAAATGCTGGAAGTCACATTTTATGCTCCGCTAATGCATTCTGAAAGTTCATAATGTATTTTTACTCTCAAAAAGTGGGTAGAGCCAAAATGTTGAAAGTATGCCACGCTCCTATCTGAAGCATGGTATCACCTATGGATCTGGGACCAACAAGTGATTCGAAACTCAATGGAAGTTCAATACACGGATCAAGGTCACTGAGGTCACTCAGGGGCATTGAATGCATTTTTCATAATTGCTGAAAATAGCATTTTTGTTTACATGTACTTTTTTATACTCAAAAAAAGTGAATTACTTGGGCCAGAAATTATGAAAGTTGGTAACACTTATTTCTCTAGCATGGTATGACTTATGGGCCTAGGACCAACTCGAAATAGTTGAAAGTCAATGTAGATCCAAAATCTGGGTCAAGTCACTGAGATCTCCAGGAAACAGTTTTCTTTTCTTTTCAGAGTTGCTGGAAATCAATTTATGACATCCTAATGTAATACCGAAGTTTATACAGATATTTTTATACCCAAAACGGTGGGTGGGGCCAACAATTTGGAAAGTGGATCTCAAGCATCGAGTGACATATGGAACTGGGACAAACACAAAATGAGTCGAAACACCGTAGAAGTTAATAATTTTAATACAATTTACTAGGGTCACCCCGGTCTCATTGAGTGAAGATTTCAGAATTGCTTGTAATTGCATTTTATAACCCCAATTCATTTTTAAAATTCATTTTTGAAGTTCATCGGAATCACAATTGTCTAAATGAATTGGTAAATTTCGCTAGAGAAGCAATCTTCATATACATATAGGTAAAACAAAAAAAAACCACGGTATTCAGAGCTCGCAAATCACCTGTCTCCCTTAATTTTTACCTAGACTCGCAAAAGCTCGAGCACACAGGTAATTTCAACTACTTAGGATTAACAATCTCACAAAATGGTAAATTGCATAACGACCCAAAAGGCTTGAGGGCATTATACTCACTAAATAATTATTTTAATCAGGAATATCGCCCGACAGTACAAGTATATTCAAGTCTTTTCGATAAGTTGATCAAACCCACCTTACTCTTGAAATATGGTCGTTGGAACTTAATAACAAAAATGTAAGTCGCTCAGAGTGCGAAAATGTGCATATGAAATTTTACAGACTTTTTCTATTTATTTATTTATCTATCGGTGTTTAAGGACACATATTTCTGCACAACGGCTAATCATGACCACGATAGTTTGCGGGAGGAGGAAGCCGGAGTACCCGGTGAGAACCACCGAGCAACGGCGAGCAACTGTCAGCTCCCCAACATACCAACTCCACACAAGCAGGGTTAGCATTGGTTGAAGACAAGTGTACCATCGACGCGCAGTACGCCTTAGAACACAACGCCACCGTGCCCCCACGTGGGCAATAGACAGACGGTTACTCGGGGTAAATAAGAATGCGTCAAATAATGCAGTACGAGCTGTATTAGGACGATATCCCTTATTTATCGAGGCAATATTACAACAAATCAAATATTACTGCAGATTAACCTCACGGGATTCTACCACATTGCTCGGTGATGCATGTTGTGAAACAAAGAAACATGACCTCGAAAATTTAAAGAAATTCTGCGTGAATACTTTGGTATATCAGACATCGAACAACTGTGCCGCGAAAGAGGTATTAAAATGATTTCAACAGGGAAAGGTAAATCACGACACGAAGAAGAATTTTATAATGCCACCCATGACGACAATAAAAACAGGGTAAAAATAAATTAAGAACGTATCTCAAGTTCAAGAGTGAATATGTTTTAGAACCGTATTTAGTGTACACTACATCTTGGGAAGCTAGGAAACTCTTCACTCGTTTTCGAATCAGCAACCGCAGCCTGCTGTTCTGGCCAATGAACGAATATGTAAGAGGTGCGATTCGGGAACGGTTGAGGACGAATTCCATTTTATAATAGAGTGTCCATTACAGCTGCGTGATGAACTGTTCAAAATGTTCACCAACCATACACCAAACATAAAGGTGGATAATATTATACTCTTCTAACACATTATGAGAAACAACGTCCCAGAACTGTGCAATCCCATCTGTAACATAATCCGACGCTTCTTCTTATTACGGGAATCTGAAGTCCCGAAGTGATTTATGATTTATGGAAATCATTGCGATGCCCTCTTAATATCTGACTGTATGATACCTTACCATTGGTGTATCTGTCGTTTCTTCATTGTCCAAGTTATTTTTTCATTCATTTCATTTTATATTGTTTCATTATATTACCAAATATAATGTTGTTTTAAAATTGGCAATCTGCCTCAAGGAGGTGTTTATTGCTTCAATAAATTCTGTTCTATTCTAAATGTATTTCTTCATTTCAAAGAGTGGGCATAGTCAAAAATATCCTTTTCTGATTCCTCTATAGAGCACGTGAATGATGTGCACAGAAATTATTTCCGGATTCTTGAAAAATATTATCTGAATCCTGCATAAGAATCTTATTTCATTCCCGAAAATAAGTTTACATAAATGCTCCTTCTATATAGTTTAATTCTGATGCTTTTACCATTTGCACACAGACTCGAATTTACTGATCGCAGTAAATTATGTTTCTCTTGTTTTCGTTTGCATGAGGTAATTGTCCTCTAAAAAAGGGCAACATGGATATAAATGATTGGCTAAACGTAATTTTATATCTGTGTTCTTCGGTCATGATTAGCCTTTGTTGTGAAGAAATATATGACCTAAACCCTTTAGTCAACAAAACGGCAAAAAATGCCCAGAAAATTAACTTGCACAGGCTGTCCATCGGCTAAAATATCTTGGTGGTTTACCAGAGAAACCATGCAGATATGGATATCATTGGAACCGGCTTCCCTAGCCGGTTCCAATGATACCCATATATGCATGGTTGTATTAAGATTTACGCATCAAAATTCTCCTAAAATATGAGATTTTGTTATATTTTTTAAAAGAACTGTGTTAGGTAAAGGGTTAAACACAAATAAATAAATAAATAAATAAATAGCCCTACTGATCCTCAATAGACAGTGCTAAATAGGGGATAACTATCGTCTTCAATGGGAATTGGGTAAACTGCAGTTTCCTTTTTTCTTCTCCCAGTGAGTGAGTGAGTGAGTGAGTGAGTGAGTGGGTGGGTGGGTGGGTGGGTGGGTGGGTGGGTGGGTGAGTGAGTGAGTGAGTGAGTGAGTGAGTGAGTGAGTGAGTGAGTGAGTGAGTGAGTGAGTGAGTGAGTGAGTGAGTGAGTGAGTGAGTGAGTGAGTGCGAGCGAGCGAGCGAGCGAGCGAGCGAGCGAGTGAGTGAGATATACTACGACTACTACTACATTTGCTTTTCTTGATTAAATCTTGATTTCACGATATATTTTTTATAAAATCTCCACCCACTGGTGTGTGCGTCTGGCTACCCGATCGCGATCAGATTAAGAAAGAGTCTACTTTGGAGACTGCAGGACTGGGTTTGGCAATTGTGAAGTTTGTAATGGAAAAAATACATTTTAACCCGTTAGCAAACACAAAAGGCAGACAATACTTTCAAACAAAATTCTTGAATAACTATTATATATAACAATTTGTTTTCAGTTTTTTTTGCATTAAAAATATAGCTTATGACCCTCCATTGGAACGAGCTTGATGAGCTCGTTCCCATGAGGGTCATAAGCTGTGTTTTTGAGACAAAAAAATGAAAAAATAATAAAAATTGAATGGTGATTTTTGTGAATAGCCCTGGCCAGTTTGGGCCGTTACGTTGGGTAAAAAGGTTAAGACATTCTCAAAACAAACTGTCGACCACCGTTTCTTAAATTTATCACATAAAGCCATAACTACATTATAGTAACCTTGTGTGCCTTACAACTTTCGAAAATGTCTTCAACATAAGTTTTACTGTTTGCATTAAAATGACTAGAAGCATTACCATTATTAACTTTTTGCAATCCAAAGGCCTGGCCTTGTTAAAATGCCCTATGGTATGGGTCGGACGAAAATTAAAAACATATTTGTCAATCAGTCATCTTCCGGTGACTAGATACTGAGTGTAACCATCACAACAGTGTGTCGTGATGAAAATTCAGACAAACCCAAATGCCACACCAGCAAATGGTAAAGGGGATTTGCAGGAATCGTTAGATCCAGGAAATCATCTTTATGGGTGATAAAGTCTCAAATCAGACATCGTGGCTAATGATGTGGTCAATGACACTACTTGTCCCGTAAACAGAAAGAGAGGGTACGAAAGTGAACAACAATGATTCTTGACCCAGTGAATCTGAAAAAAAGTTGGGAAGTTTTTTAGATGCGATTCCTTTTCATGGTAAGTGGCTCATCTATTTGTATGACCATGACAAGCTAATATCAGACTGAAATACTTCAGATACAAGTCTGTTCCGAATATTCAAGCAACAGACTCACGCTTCGCGTTTCTCGCGTTTGAGAGAGTGGGACCAACTAGGGCTCAAAATATCTTTTTTTTCTATGCGTAGCAAAATGCTACACATTTCCGAAAAATGAATAGCATTTTGTTAAAATTGCAGAGCAGTTCTTGTATACCAGAGTTATGCCATACTGTTTTGTATTGAACTCTTCTGAGCAGATAGAATAATGCCCATCCATTTCTGTGCTTTTTCAAATGAGCTTCAACACATGAAGCACTTGCTATGATTTTCAACTGAACTGCCTTTAACAACTGCATGGACTTATATATTAACAAATACGTAACATCTCTTAATTTGATGGGCTTCAAGTTATTTTGACTGGGTATTTTATGCAAAATGAAGAAACAATGCAGGATGAATTTAAACCAATAAAATTCACGTTACATATGAAGTTGCTGATGCGAGACGGGGAGTTAATCTTATATCAGGAGTAAAGCATCAGTGAACTAGCTTGCAAAGTTTGTTGCAAATTTTCATTTTCACATTTTGCAATACAAGATATTCAACTGCAGCCTATTAGGCTGCAGTTGAATATATGCTAAACATAATTGAACATTGTGTAGTTTTTAGCATGTTTTGCATAGCAAATAGCGATGCAAAACCACTTATTTTGAGCCCTGGGACCAACGCAAGAATGATGATTATTACAACACCGATCGATTTTGACAACAAATCTTAATTCCATCGTTTGTTAACAGAATATATGAGAGACTAAGTTCTTGTATCAACCACAATTCAAACTCCGAAGTTTTTCATTACTTTTAAGACATTCTATACTTCCTGGCCAATGACAAAATTAAAGGTATGCCTACTCAAATACGAGCGACTACGCTTTGCTTTAATTAAAAGAAGAATTACTTTTCTTACCCTTTACCCAAAGTAACGGCCCAAACCGGCCAGTGCTATTCACAAAATAACCATTCAATTTTCATTATTTTAAAATTATTTCCGGTATTCAAAAATAGCTGATGGTACCTCATTGGAACGAGCTCGTTGAGCTCGTTCCAATGAGGGGGGGGGGGGAGGGGGCATAAGCTATGTTTTTGACGCAAAAAATGCAAAAAATAAATAGTTGTTAAAGAACTTTGGTTGGAAGTGTCGTCTTCCTTTCGTGTTATGTAAAGGGTCAATTGACATTGGTCAGTGTAATTGTGCATTACAAATGGCTGCAGAAAGAGAAGGAACATGGCCAACTCATATACTGCTTCGCTAGTCACGTCGACACTCCTACTTACAATGTGTGGGATTATAACACGGCGTTTCCAGGATTGGAGAAACTGAAGCGACATTATCTTTGACTGTTGAACGTGTCCAGCTATTCAATAACCAAAACATTCAAACAGTATGTGTCTCACTTGCCATCGCTGCTTTTATATATAACATATTGGTTACAAAACTACCACCTACACCGTCTGCTCCATGTGACCCTTCACAATGGGTTCCATGCCTTTTGCATGTGAATAAACGCCAATCTTTGATCTAGCTTAATTCCCACGTCATATCATGGAAGATGACCGTATTTCATTTCCACTTTTCAACACTAATGGCTTACGAATAAATGAAAACTTAGTTCACGGTACACGTTTAGTATGACGCAATTGACGCTAATCTGAGCGATTGCATAAGAGAGAACATATTAATATATTGAACCCTGCTGGTATCTTCCATATCAGTTCGACGAGTCCATATTGATTATTTTGGGACAGACTGTCACCAAGGCTGCACGCTGGAAATATTAATCGGTCTACCCAATAAATTCACGGGGTAATTTACATTACGAATTAAGATAATCGTGAACCTTTCTCAGAAAACGGTGTTTCAGATTTAACCCTTTCACCCCGAGCGGCCGCTTTTCCAGCCCAGAACATGACACGCCACAATTTCATTAAGGAGGTTGACTGTTAAGTGAATGTGTGGTGTAGACCAACCAATATTTTCAACGTGCAGTTCCAGCGCTGCGCTTTGAAAATATTAATTGGTCTTTCCCCAAATAATGAACATGGACTCTTCCATTTGCTGCTATTGAACTGATATGGAAGGTACCCCCAGTGTTTAAAGGGTTACAGGGCCAAATGGAAACATTCATTCATGATTTTTCTCCATGCGATTTGACCAACGGATTGCCTAGAGTGTGTAAAAATATTTTACCTGTGTCACATGTATGGGAAAGAATTTAACCTGTCAAACACACAAAAGTGTTTGACATGAAAAAGTTCAGAGGTACTTCAGGATTAGGTAGGGGAACTTAATTGAACTCGACGCAGAACATTTATGTTGAAAATCGAGTGCACTCGTTTGTTTTTATTTTCATTGGCCAACGTTTCGTTTTGGTTTACACAAGTTGTGGATAACGGTGTTAGTGTACAACGCATCTTATTTATTCATATTTCGTATTTACAAAGCGTGATGGAGTCATTCCATTCCTGTTCAATGGCATCAATTGCAAGAGCCCGTAGTCATCATTTGGGGTAGCAACTAATATTTTCAACCTGCAGCCCTTAGACTCCACGTTAGAATATTAATTTATATACACCACAAGTTCATTTAGAAGGCATTTACTTCGTGAAATTGGGACACATCATGACAGTCGAATGATGAAGCGGGCGTTCTTGGTCAAAACGTTAGAACAGTATTTCTTGTGGAAAAGCCAGCTTAAGTGGCGCATAATGTTAAACTTTATTATTGACTCTTGTTTCAGGTCGCTCGTGGTCAATGAAGGAGATTGTATTTTTCTCTGGTCGAGATGGAACAAAATTGTTATTATGGAGTCGACTACCTTGATCAGTTCCATCTATATCTGCACTTGGGCATATCGTCCCCTGAGTTCCAATGTGTTCTATGTGCCAGTAGGCACATAGAACACATTGGAACTCAGGGGACGATATGGTAATATTATATTTGGTGCGCTTTGTGTGTTTCTATGTACTGATGGTAAACGGTTTGAATATGATCGGAAACCCCTCGGTGACGACTTATGTTTGGATGGTTTTCATTGTCTTTTCGTGGATACCCACGATTATCTCATTAGTGGACACGAGAAGTTGTATATTTCCTACACAAATCAGCTGATCGCTGTTGAACCTTGTCTTCATTGGATTTATTGAAGAACCCCGGGAGAATATAGACCTTCCCTTCCACCATTATTAATTTTGTTTTTAAGAATGTTCACAAATGGGTCTAAATTGTTTTGAAATGAGAATTCTAATGAGAGGAACAACCTCTAGTACTCTGCCAAACACGACTGTATTGGCCAATAACACTTTAACCGGCCACTGATGTGTCGCTGTTAAATAACTAGTGGCACTATTGGAAAAACTGAAGCTCGAAATTTTGATATTCAGACATCATTGTGAAGTGTTAAGTTTCAAGATATTTTTTTTCTTCTAATTATCATATGCGATTGTCTGAATAACTGCATCGCTTTTCTGGATGGTGGACTTCTATAATTGTGAAACTGACTTTTTATCCCCTCCCCTCTGCCGGGGAGGGATATCGAAGTCTATGATCTTCTCTATACTACGTAGCTAAGCATACAGTACTGTGATCACAAAAGTGGCGTCTTTCTCCATCAGATCTCAATCAGGAGCCAATACTATCACACTTTCACAATTGTATTTTCAAGAATTGTATTTGGTACGATCATATCGTGTCGGTGACAGTTTTACGGGTGGAGGAAGTCGGGGTACCCAGAGAGAAACTACCGAGCAACGACGAGCAGCTGCCAGCTCTCCAAAATCGTAACTCCGCACTGCAGAACAGGCAGGGTTAGATTGGTTGAAGACATGCGCACCATCGACGTGCAGTGCGCCTTAGTACAAGGCGTCATCGTGCCCCCGTGTCGGGGTTAAGTGCCTTGCCCAAGGACACAACGCGGGAGTCCGAATCGATCGCTCAGACGGTCAACCATCCAAGGACTATCCGGGATCGACGTTGCTTAACTTCGGTGATCTGAATAGAACCGTATTTGCCACCTATTAATATAACTGACTAAAATAAATCATTAGCATTTCAAAAAAATTAGGCAATTTGCCAACTGGAAAATTGCCCTATCTTTGAAAATGCTCATGGCTCATTTCAACCCATTTTAAGTCACAACTAGAAAATACATAACAATTGTAGAAAATACAATTGTAAAATGTTCTATGGTATTGTCCCCCAGTATCGTTTCTGACTTACACCTATGGGTGGGGATTTCGTGAATAAAATACGGCAAAATTAAGACCGAAGCAACGAAAATAAAATAAGCAATTCAATGTTTACACATTTCTTTTGAGATAGGTGAGGTTTTACAGCGAAAGGAGAAAAGCGGAAAAAGAATTTCTACCAAATACCGAATCATCCTCTTTCCACTTTTGCGATCATATTAGTGTATAATAGCACAAAATATCATTTGTGACGACAAGGACTGATTAAACGTCTGCCTTCAATTCATTTGTGGGAACATATTAATGGCTGGACATCCGTCTAAGAGTTACAAATATTTGTCAATGATTTAGACCAAGTTGAGGGCGCGGGGAAACAAATTAAAATATTGTTGCTCGAGATTGATGCTTGCTGTAATTTATTCCAGTGTCCCTAACTAAAGATATTAATGGAGCTGCTTAACGGTTTGGATATAATCCCTCTTTGAACTGACACCACAGCGGCACACAACTGGTATGAGGCCCTTTTGGTGCTGATTTCGCCGCAAACTAAGCATTACTTTTCAAAAGCTTGTTACGTCAAGTGGTATAGTTATTGAACCTTCCATGCTCATTTGCCAGCATTTGGTGTGAGTAGTGTCTCGCACGTTTGGGGCCATATTTGGATGATCTCATTTGGATGATCTCATGTGACGTCATATCACGTGTCCCAGTGCCGCCATGTTGTGTTGTCATGGTAACCCGCGTGAGCGGCCATGTTGTTACGTCATCTCCATAGTGATACGTGGTGTGAGTGCGCATGCGGAGCGCGTGTTGTTAGGGTGATACGTGTTTCCGTCGTCCATTTGGTATACTGGAGGCCGCCATCTTGGTTTCTATGGTAGCACGTGATTACCATGTTACCTAAAACCTTCTTACAGGACAGGGGGTATGTTCGGAGGGTATGTTCGATAGGTATCCTCAAATAATACAATACCAGGCCAAAGGTATCCTCAAATACCCGTATGTGCCTATGTGCTAGGGCACATTGTGTCACATTGTGCCTTTTCACATAAGCACATATCGGCACATAAGCATGTGCCTTTGTGCTAGGGCACATTGTGTCACATTGTGCTTTTTCACATAAGCACATATGACAAAAAAGGGGTGCCGAAGGCCATATGTTTTTTAAAAACTGGGTGCCGAAATTGGGGTGCCCAGGGATATTGCCATTGGATATAGGGTTTTACTATACAGAAGGGAGATAACTCTATACGATTAAGTACAGGTTATGGGAAATCAAGCAATCTGATTGGTTATAAATGATCTAGATAAATGAAACAACAAGAGTACTTAGAATAGGGTCAGAATTAACAAGAATAGACCAGAAATAGCTAAATATAGTAATAATAAGTAAAACTGTTCCAACTGATAGGGTCTTCTACGCTACTGGAGTATACTCTTGAATAAAGGAACATGGCCAGATAAACGATAACTATTGAATATATAGATAGAAGCAGAGAATTCTGGAAGAATTCGAAATAATAAAACTTGTCGGGTTGTTTGTGGAAATTATCCAGGGAAGTCGTTCCAGAAAATACTCCGATTCAATCGAACATACCCTCCGAACATACTCCTGTCCTGTAAGAAGGTTTTAGGTAACATAGCAATGTCGTGCTACCATAGGACCCAAGATGGCGGCCTCCAGTATACAAAATGGACGACGGAAACACGTATCACCCTAACAACACGCGCTGCGCATGCGCACTCACACCACGTATCACTATGGAGATGACGTCACAACATGGCCGCTTACGCGGGTTACCATGACAACACAACATGGCGGCACTGGGTCACGTGCCATGACGTCCATGAGATCGTCCAAATGAGATCATCCAAATATGACCCCAAACGTGCGAGACATACTACTGGTATGGTCTAAACGGTAAAATAATGTATTTAGTAGAACAGCTGGTAGACTTGATATACAGTACGTGGAGAGTGTGTTGTAACTAAACCCCCCACGGAGTGGAGTTATCACCCAAACTATAACTTTTAAATTTTGTACATATCGACAAAAACACAAGCAATGTTTCAGCCAATTGACCTCCGGGTTTAACCCGGAGGTCCATTGGTTGAACTTTTCCTCTGCTTGTTATACTTTGCAACAAATTTGCAATTATTGCTAGGGTGGAATCTCCACTCTGTTGGTGATTTAGTGATAATACACTCTCCACGTACTGGAATTGTGGACAATAGTGCGGTTATTTCCACAGCCCCAATGACAATTAACAACGACAGTAGCTATTTAATTATTGGGGTTTAACATCACTTTCGACATCCAGGGTCACCTCGTGTAGGAGCGGCAGTAGCGAAAGAAAAATAAGAAAACTGAAAAATACGCATTTTGCCAACAGAAACGTGACGACAATTATTTAGAAAACGTGTCACTAACAGTACGCGGAGAGTGTATTATCACTAAATCACCCGCAGAGTGGAGATTCCACCCTAGCAATAACTGCAAATTTGTTGCAAAGCATAACAAGCACAGGCAATGTTTCAACCAATGGACCTCCGGGTTAGACCCGGAGGTCCATTGGCTGAAACATTGCTTGTGTTTTTGTCCATGTCCAGAATTTGAGAGTGCTACATTGGATGCTAACTCAACTCCCCGAGTGATTTAGTTACAATACAATACATTGGCTGAAACATTGCTTGTGTTTTTTGTCCATATGTACACAATTTGAAAGTTATAGTTTGGGTGATAACTCCACTCCGCGGGTGATTTAGTTATAATCCACTCTTCACGTACTGTATATATGAAAAATATACACTACAGTAATTATAAAGGCGGCAGAAAATTTGGACCAGATCGCAACAGTGTCGCGATCTACTCGAAATTGTCTGTTTTCCGAGGCACTACAATGAAGAATCTTATCTATTGAGAAAGAAGTATTTCAACTTTGAAGCTTAAATGCTATTTTCGTGTATTTTTCTTCGGACTTGATTTTCAAATATAATACCTAAAATCTCGACCGACTGATTTCGATCTTACAGAGAAAGCGATCAATTATGTGATGAGAGTTCTGTGCGATAGAGATCAATTTTAAAATGACAGATCTGTGCGATATCTTGTCTAGTTTTTGACTGACAATATAAGAAGACAAGACTTGATTGAAAACCCCTGCAAGGTCGTCATATATATGTTTCGTATATATTGTTAGTCGCATTTGGCATTTAGTTAAACGTTTAGACAGTATTTTTTACAATTTAGTTACGTCACACTGCATGGGCAATGTAGTGTCTGTAGACTAGATCCCTGCGAAGTTTCGAAATTCGATATCGCCCCGATGATTCGATTCGATTAGGAAATTTTCGAATCGTCGAGATCCAGCCAAGTGTACTACTGTACTACGTACTCTTATTCTATCATCGGGTCACCTGAACAAGAAAATCGATGACAAAAAAAGTTATTTCCAAATGAAACAAAATACTGCATTTTGATTGGCTGATTCCATGGTCTAATGAATTACTCCCATTCGGATGACGTCCCTTTGTATTTGTGAACTGAAGTCGAACGCACGATCGAAACAAATCTTGTTATTGAGTACATGTATCTTCACTTGTCCACTTCAAGTTACATAACATACTAAATTTCTTCTGTGTTTTAATGTCCAAATCCGAAAGACTTCCAGCAATTCCCTCGTGCGGTTAGATGTAACAGGGAGTGGTAATAATAGTAATAACATGATTGTTGTCAGGCATCATGCTTCATTAGCGGCCCTGCAGCAATGATGAACAGCCCTTGGGCTTATTAACGGCCCTTGAATTCGTCTAGGGCCTTTAATAATCCCTCGGGCTGTTCATCATTGCTGCAGAGCCGCCAATGAACCATAATGCCCTCCAAAATCATGTTATTGTTATATTCATACGGTGACGTTCTGTTCGGTTACGTTAGAATAAAAATACAGGAAATTTAATGTTCATGTGCAATAAAATATTACAGATATGTATGTCACTGGAACTGCCTTTTTGAGCCAGTTCCAATGACATCAATATTTGTCTGGTTTTATTTATTAAGAAACATACAAAGTACAAATTTTCTGTCATTTTTTTTCTTTTCCCACAATGTAGGTTAAAATATTAAGTACACCAAAATTCTTAATTGGAAATAAATCCGTTATCCTTGTGTTTTCCAGGGTATGGGAGTTTACGTCGTTTGGGAACTCATACACCCTTCGGCTTCGCCTCAGGATGTATGAGTTCCCAAATCGGTGTAAATTCCCATACACCTTGGAAAACACAAGAATAACTAATAATGTCAAGGAGGTTACGCTTCCGAGAATTCTTTGATTCCATTTCTGGAATGTTCTGCTTGTATTATTGACGTGCCCAAACAGACAAGGCAACGTTGAATACCGTCCTTGTGTGTAGACTGACAGTATTTGCTGCATTCCACGGCTGTAAGAAGATGCAATGCAGTACTTAAAACTTAAAAGCGATGACATTCGATAAGAGACTTAATTCGATTCAAAATCACCAGCCAACTTCGATTCGAGTTTCGACTTGGACATCTGTGATTCCCAGAGCCCTGCAATTAACCCTTTACCTAACCTGAAAAGCAGACGACACTTGCAAAAATAATTCTTGAATAACTAATTATTTTCATTTTTTTGTCGCAAAAACATAGGTTACGACCCCTCGTTGGAACGAGCTCGACGAGCTCGTTCCAACGAAGGGTCATAACCTATGTTTTTGAGACAAAAAATGAAAAAAATAATGAAAATTAATTGCCGATTTTTGAGAATAGCGCTGGCCGGTTTTGACCGTTACGTTAGGTAAAGGGTTAAGGAATGATCGTTTCTTTTTGTCTATTTCTTGAGTTATGAACCCCAAAAAACAAAGTCCAAACTGTGTAAATGGGCGTACGCGATGCTTGGACTTTGTTTTTTGGGGTTCATAACTCAAGAAATGGACAAAAAGAAACGATCATTCCTTATAATTAAATGTTCGCGACCCAAATAAATAAATAGTGCTAGTTGTCCTCTACATCAGCGAACAAAGACTTAAAAACTAAAACTGGTAGACATATTATTTTTCTGGCATAAAAGAGGGCGCATATTATTGAAATGCAGGTAGCAATTGACACACTTTCCAAGTCAAATGCACTTATGTCATTAAATCTTTTATTGACCAATGAATTACGTAATGCAACGAAAACGTCATAAGCCACGCCTCCCTCAAATTTCATTCAACTGTTCACCGTGGTAGGTGGAAGTAGGCCATCAGTATTACATTGTATTTTGGTTTTGACCGTTTCCCGAGAACTGGAAAACACAGTTTGCAAAAGTGGAGTTAGATATAAAATCATTTTGATTTCCAAAAATTTCATTCAAATTAGCCATGTCAAAATTGCCGTATTCGTCGTAACCAGCCATTGTTTACAATCGATTTGGGTAAAACGATGAACGCAGACGATCACCCAGTGTGAGTAAAACTTGAAATGTCAAATAAATACAGTTGTGGAGAAAAAGAAAAATTGACCCACCACGGTCATTTAAATATTTTATAAATATTTTCATGGTGATAAATTAGTAATATAAATTTATTTTTCTTTTTCAGATTTAGAACGTGCCAGTGTTCTAACTTCTATTGATTTGACACCATGTTGCAACTCCGAAGATTGGTATTTTAGGGGCGTGGCTGGGGGCGGACCTAATTGTGGTTTTTTCGGTTCATTGAGTTATGAAAAGAAAAAACAGAATCGTGTGAGCCAATCGTTATCTGAAAACGCATGAACCGAAAAAAAGTTTAATTATTAAACAATAAACCATGTTGAATTGTCTGTTTCAATTGTGTGGCATGTGGTTGGAATTCCCCCAACTCCCATTCCCAGCATGATCCCTCGAATCGGTTTTAAAAAAAGAAACGCTTCAACAAAATGGCGATGGTCTGCTTTAAGCGGACGACGTTTCTGTTTCGGGATTGGGATGGAACACACTTATAAAAATGGAGTTATGTTGCCCAACATTTGTGACAGGGCGCCATTTGTTATTTAGGGTAAAGGGTTAAACAGTTGCAGACTGACAATTAACCGGGCAATTTATAAAAAGCTTCAAGTTAGCAGACTCAGCTAAAAGCGTCGCCAACAGTCTGGGAATAATTAATGCAATAATAAAAAGGCAATTAATAAATTACTAACGGCAACTGAAATATGATTGATAATAATACTTTCATTACTTCGACAAAAAACTCGCAAGATTATTCGATTACTTGCATTCAATGGAATTTCTATTTCTACGAATTTGCACATCTCAGTATTAATTATACAAGGATATAAACTCACAACACACTATCATGGTGAGAAACTGAATTAACGGTCTTTCTTATGTTAAAGTGGTTTTAGATTTATAATGTTTGTAGTTATGTGAAGTGGAAACACTTTGGATTTATACAATGGACTGATAACATGTATTGAAAAATTGTCAATTGGATTTATAAAGACGAAAAGAGTTGAATGGAGAAATCTATATTGCTTGTAACTCTGACAATGACATCGTTTAATAAGAATTCCGATTTTTAACTGGTTGGGGGCTAGATTATTTTTGGTTTGGTGGTCTAAATTTGTTATTGAAAATTTGTTGTATTACAAATTATTAGAGAGTGCCTGTGGGCACTCTCCAATAATTTGTAATAAATCAAATGTATATAAACAAAATATTATTTGTGTTTAACTGAATATGAAACATGAGCAAGGAAAACATTGGCTTTTACTCTGGTACCCTCATTTTTTTGAAAGCCCTGATAGTGGCTTCCATCACTCAACAAGTTAATAAATGAATGTGAATAATGTGTATACGGAGAAATCACTTTATTATCGACAGTAATCAATATAATCCCAAACACTTAACTCTCCGATCGCGTTATCATTCTGCAGGACACACTAGACGATGTGGCAATCGACAATTTCCCGGGATGGCGTTTGCCCATGTTCATGTTTGCTTTGCCGGAAAAATCGCGAGGACCAAAGAAGCAAATTTCCGTGCAAAAAAAAAAAAAAAAAAAAAAATGCAAAAGGGATTTTCAGTTCAACGACAACCTTGATTGGATCGAGGTCCTGCTCGCCCAGAAACACAGCTGTGATGTCCACGCATGAGTTGACCAGGTATAATCATCAGCAGCAAATTTTTTATTTATGAAGCATCGGGTTGTACATTGGTATTGGTATTGCAATCCAATAATATTACGTCCATGGAAATACGGCCCACCCCGTGAAAGTGACCCGTCCACGGCGGTCATACTGTATCCACCCACCGGATGCATGCCAATTTTCGTCATTGGATTTCATACTTGGCGTACGGGAATGTCATATGAAGATTGAAATTTCGAAATGTTAGCAAATTTATATCATTGATAAGCTCATTAATTCACAATCCAGGCATACTTTTGGCTTAATCGCTTAATCGGCACATACTGGGGTGCAGGGGGTTTATGAAAAACGAACACAGTTTATTGGCATTGGTTGGCTTGAATGAATGCATTCTATGGAGAACACACACGATTTTCTAGGCATCTAAGCAAAACAGTGAAAACTATTTCTGGAGAGCAATTTGTTCGCCAAATAGATCCCGGGAGACCAATTTTTTGCCACCCTGACTTTAAAAAAAAAACAAGTCTGGATTTTCAGAAGCTATGGAAATCCTTACGTGTTATGAAACTGGAAAGATGGGAGGGCAAACTGTCTGTACATGAATGTCGCAAATGTCAGCTATAGTGTTATGGTCGCTCAACTTGAAGAAAACAATGATAAAGAAATCATTTGTGCATTTTCACTCTGTGTTCTTATCAGGTGGATAAGAGTACAGAGGAGCTGTGACCAAATGGAGGTGCCTGAATCGACCTTCGTTTGGAAATGTTCTTGAAGTACAAAAATCCTCTGGCAGCATCAACTAATAAGTCAGTTTTTGAGGCGTTTGTTCGAATCGAAAGTGGACAAGAATAACTGGAAATCTCACCAATGTTACTGAATAATTGAAGAATAATAAACAACTTATCGCCCAATGCTCTGTCAAACAAGAATGAATGGACTACCATACAGTCGCCGTGAACTGGTCGTAATCCACAAATTGGGCAGTGATGTCCACGCATGCGTTTGCCAGGTAATAAAAACCATCATCAGCAAAATCTTAACTAATGAAGCACCGGGTTTTACCCGGTGCTTCATTAATTAAATTTGTGATGTTTATTCCTATAATTAGTGTTTGGAATCTAATATTATTGCGTCCGTGGAAATATTGCCCATCCGTGGAAAGTGACCAGTCCATGGCGACTGTACTGTATATTTGCAGTTGCATTAAAGGCATTTTCAACATCCGTGTGCAAAGGGTTAACCTCAGTGAGTCATACTGGCCTTCGGTTTGGAGAAACATTTATCCTGAAAGAGATTTGCGCCGGTTTCTCGGCAAGCGTCGCGTGTTTGGGTCAGATATAGTTCTTCTCGGAAGAGATTTCCACATCTCACATCCACACCGATGGAGGATAATAATTGTTGGTGAATGGATGGAATGTTATTTTGTTGTATTCGTTTTCATTGTATATGGTGAACATTTATACCAATGTATAGAAGTGAAGGTACACTGCAGTAGGTACTTCGTCCGTCTATTTGCCGTTCGTGATCAAATTTACATTCGTGATCAAACGTTAACGGCTGCTGCTGCTGCACGCGCTATCACATTTGCATTTGTTATTAAAATATAAAGAAAGAGATAAATGGAAAAATATATCTTTATAAAAATCACACGAGGACCTTTTCTTAAAGCTCGAGTAACAATGGCTTGGACAACTGATTGGTTTGCCGCCCTTTGTGATAAATATGTTGTTCACCTTACAAACCGACCAGAGGCAGTTCGAGAGAAACAGAGGCATAGCAATAAAACAAATTATTTTTTCCGCCTAAACAATGGCTTATTGTTCCTCTTTGGGACAAGCTCATCGAATAGTAACAATGATATGATCAGATATTGTTTGATGTTGTACAGCAAATCTAAAGATATCAATCAACGAAGCACAGGCAACGCCGACTCACCAACCACGCCAAAGGTGTATTCTGATTTTTCGGCGATTCCAGACCTCTGTTTTTTCAATACACGGGAAGGGGAAGGCACTGATGGTAATAACATCATAATATATCTCTGGTCTTTGGAGCCGAAGTTTCGAACCTTTCCGACACCTTTCTGGGACCTCAAAGGCTATGAGACGGCATAATTTCAGCACCACTCAATAAACTTTTCAGTTTGACGTTTTCTCGTGTTTGTCAGCACCCTGTCTGTTCATGATGTCATATCATAAACAGCTTGTCGCGTTTTCCAATCAAAGAGTGTCCGCATCCAATCTGACTTTGCCGAAACTCCTTACCAAAGTTTGGTTCAGGATCCTTTAGAGTTTTTATCACAAAAAGTGGGATATCTCCTTGAAGACAATGACATAATGTCTCAGAAAGTGCTAGGCCGATATATACAAGCTGTTTTAACTCCTTGTTTTGGACCCGAAATGCTATTAAATAGTCAGTTTTCAGCTTCCTGGAATTAAAATAAGTTTGAACGTTTTCTGCACCTTGTCTGGTATGACGTCATAGCGTAAATGTTCTGCTGTTTAACTCAAAAGAGTTTCTCACACCCCTTCGAACATTGCAGAAGCTCCATGCAAACGTTTCGCTCAGGATCATTCACAGTGTTTGAGGAACCCCTGTCATAAAGAGGTGGGGTAGTTCCTTAACGGCAATGGCGTCGTATCTCTGGAAGTTGTGTTCATATTTTTAAAATGTTAGTTAATTCATTGTTATTAAACTTGTTTGGAACTTCACATGCTATTAGATACACACTTTCAGCCTCCTGCGATTGATTTTTGACGTTTTCCTGCAATTAAAATAAATGTTGACGTTTTCTGCACATTGTCTATTTATGACGTGATTGAGTGAACACTTTGCATCGTTTTGAAATCAAAAGAGTGTCTTGCACCCATTCTAACACTGCAGGAACTGCACACAAAAGTTTGGTCAGGATCATTCCAAGTTTTATCGGAACCCCTATAACAAAGAGGTACAGGGAGGTCCTTGATAGTGATGACGTCATATATCCGGCGGTTGAAGTCCGAAGCGGTTGTGGTCTGAAACTTTGTTCAGGTTATAATTTGGGATCTCACATGCTATTAGATATCCAATTTTTAGCTTCCTATGATTAAATTTGTTTTAACTTGTTCTGAACCTTGTCTGTTTATGACATCATACCATAAATGTTTTGCTGCACCTGAAATCAAAAGAGCGTCTTGAACCCCTTCTAATATTGCAGAAATTCCATACAAAAATTTCTTTCACGAGCAGTCTTTTTCTGAACGCGTATCACAAAGATGTGAGGTAGGTGCACGAAGGCAATGACATCATATCGCCAGACGTTTTGTCGGATTTTGAAAATTTTTCCGACTCCTTGTTTGAAACTCTACATGATATTCTACACCAAGTTTTCAGATTCCTGCGATTGAATTTAATTTTAATGGTTTAAACACCATATCGATTTATGAAGTCATGGCGCAAATGTGTTTCTATCTTTTTCAATGGGAGCACGGTGGCTCAGTGGTAGACTGTTGGACTTCTATGCTAGAGGTCCCGAGTTCGATCCCTGTCCGGGTCGACCCGCGTTGTGTGCTTGGGCAATTGGGCAAGTCACTTTATCCCGGTTGCCTACATGTGGACACGATGGCACCGTATACTAAGGCGTACTTCACGTCGATGGGGCACATATCTTCAGCCGCTATAACCCTGCTTGAGCGGAGCTTGAACAGAGTTAGAATGTTGAGGAGCTGAAAGTTGCTCGTCGATGCTCGGGGATTTTCTCCGGGTACTCCGGCTTCCTCTACCCGTAAAACTGTCACGGTCACGATTAGCCATTGTGCATAAGTATTGTGACCTTCAACACCAATAAATAAATAAATAATTTTTTTCAATAAAAAATGTCTTGCATTCCCGTCAGATATTGCACAAACTCCATGATACATTTTGATCCTGAATCATTTTTGTTTCGCCGGATTGCGAATCACAAGACATTCAACCTTAAACATTTGGCGAGAGTTTCGACTATTTGACGTCCGTAACGTTCGTGGAATACACAGATGATCACGAGGTGTCATTCTACACTACATACTCCTGCAGTACAAGTCAAAATAAGTTGTAGGATAACCACTATAAATTATGTATCTTTCTCTTCCTACACTAATAAGACCTGAAGCGGACATCATTTTCTGGAAAGCTCTCACTGAGAGCTTTCCAGAAAATGATGTCAGATTCTGATCTTATCACTGCTGGAGCAACAGTATACTTAGTTTATTGAGGTGATGCTACAACGTATTTTGACTTGTACTGCATAGGAGAGGCATCACAATGAGCAATTTCCATGTGCCTAGGGGTAAATTTATGTTTTTTTTCTGATTCCTTAGTTCGAAAAAAGTCGAAGTTCTAGGGAATGTAGAGCCCACAATATGGTGTTTGTGAACAAGCTTTAAGTATCATTTTAGAGCATAATACATTATTTAACAGTTTAGTAAACCCCGATTCAGTAATGCCAACACACAGAAACAGGGAAGAGTTTGAAAAAGACCAATAATTTGGGATATTTTCGTTTTGATGTTTATAACGTTGGAATTAGACGTCAGATTAAAAAAAAAATCGATGCTCTCTCACATACTGAAATTTTTAATAAAATCGATCGTACGTGATTTTCCGGTCGTAACGCCAATAATGTTACCGTTTTTTTGTAGACGAAACTGTTGAAAATATTGATTTGTCTACCCTGCACTTTAACTCAGCAGACATCCTTCTAAATGAAAGTATGACATATCTAGTTTCTCTACCGGAAAAGCGGCCTCTCGTGTTCAAAGGGTTAAAAAGCGTACTCTTTAACCCTTTAACCAACGCAGACGATATCAAAATTTATTATTTTAAATATCATTTTTTAATTGTTTTAAAAAAAAATTAACAAAACCATACCATGTGACCCTTCGTTGGAACGAGCTCGACGAGCTCGTTCCAACGAGGGGTCATATGATATGGTTTTGTTGAAATGTTTTGAAAAAATAATATTTTTCAATTGCTGACTTTGCATGTAACGCGGGAGGATGTAGGCGATTCGTTATATAAAGGGTTAAATAACGGACATATGGGAGTTTTAAAAAAATACGCATTTCTGCCTCGTTTTGACGTTGGTAGCCGTTTTCGATAAAATGAATATGGTACAAGCGAGAAAAATGCAGAGGTAAACAGCATGTCAAATGGCATGATCCAGAATTGAGTATAAGTGGATGAAAATCGAGTGGAGAAGAAAGAAAAAAAATGTAAACTAGAATAACGCCACAGATGGCTATGTCTCCGCACCCCATAGTCAAAAATGCCCACGCCCCAATTCATCCACCACTCAATCTCACAATAGAACAGACCACAATTTGTGTCCTTATGCTACGAATGGTCCCGCTTTATTATACACCTTTATGAAGGCAGCCTAAAGTAAAAGCATTCCCCCAATGGACATCCAAACCAAACCGATGTCAACTGAATGAAAATGTTATCTGTGCATATAATCACTCAAAATACTTGAAAACTCCTTTTAAAGCCCCAAAATAATCACCCAATGGATATCCACCAGAACCCACCCCACCCCTGTCCCCGAATCAAAGAAAACAGTCTTCCAAAACACCTACACCCCATCCAGTGTTAACTGGTAGATTTTTTTTTTCATAAAAACATTTCAACATTTTGAAGTCAAAGTTTCTTTGGTAAAGCTGAAGAATAGGGGACTTTTCCTTTTATGTAAAAACAACGCATTTTCTCGCATTTTTTCTACATTTTCCTGTTACTAGTCATGTTTTCGATAAAGTGACTGAAAGATATTCATTTTTTACTAAGATTAGAGATAATTTAAACCCTTTTAATGTTAGGGTGCCAGAGATTCTTCTGCATTCTCGCCATTTTGAAGTGCGCGTTTACATAACTTTCATTTTCTCTTTGGCTGGCGATTGTAGGTCTGGGGTCAGTGTAGTGAGGGTTAGGGTTAGCTTACCGGTAAGCTAACACTAGCCCTCACTACACTGACCCTAGATCATGTCGGGAACAGAACAAACAAGCGTACCAAAAAACAACCAATACACAGAGCAGACGCCGAAAAACATAAAAAAAACATGGAGGAAAGATGAATGCGAATGTCACAAATAGCACAGGTTAAAAACGTTTGTTGGGTGGTTATAATTGCCAGTAAAATTGAATAACTTTCAGTCATTTTATCGCAAACATGACTAGTAATAGGAAAATGTAGTAAAAAGGTGAGAAAAAAGCGTAGTTTTTACGTAAATGGAAAAGTCCCCTATTCTTCAGCTTTACCCTTTTCTTTTAACCCTTTACCTAACATTAAAAGCAGACGACACTTGCAAAAAAAATTCTTGAATAACTAATTTTTTTCATTTTTTGTCTCAAAAACATAGGTTATGACCCCTCGTTGGAACGAGCTCGACGAGCTCGTTCCAACGAGGGGTCATAACCTATGTTTTTGAGACACAAAGTGAAAATATTTTGAAAATTAATTGGCGATTTTTGAGAATAGCGATGGCCGGTATTGGCCGTTACGTTGGGTAAAGGGTTAAAAAATGTCTTGATGCACAATCAAGTTATCATCCATAAACTATAAAATGTGTTATTTTTCATCAAGTGAAGGGGAAAAACACGAGTGAAAATAAAGTGAATATGACCAAATGACAACCTGACCTGTATTTGTCATTCTAGACGATAATTGAAAGTTTCCAAATTTCTTTTTAGATGCATCCTCAAGAGAAAAAAAGTCAAGCTGAGCTATTTCCTCACTAATAGTCCGTCAGCGTACGTACATACGTACGACCACAATTTCCACAGGTCGCGTTTATGATCGGGTCCCTTTGGGACTTGGCATGCTTGTTTGGGGTGACCCCCAGATGGGAGCTGTCGGTTTTCTTCCATTTTCGTTAAAAACGTTGCCGTTGGCAACGACCTTTGAGCTTAGTGCAGTTATGCATCAATATTTCTGTTTGGCACACCCCACAGGGCGCATTTATGACAGGATTGCTTTGAAACTGTGTATGCCTGTTTGGGATGATCTCCAGAAGGGAGCTATTGATTTTATTCCATTTTCGTCAAAACACGTTGTCGTTGGCAACGACCTGTTTCAACTTAGTTTAGTTATGCATCAATATATTCCTTTGGCATGCCCTACAGGACACACTTATGATCGAATCGCTCTGGAACTTAGTATGCTTGTTTGGGATCACCTCGAGATGGGGGTTATCAATATTTTTGTCTATTTCCATCAAAAAATGTTGCCATTAGCAACTGCCTTTGCATTTAGTGCATTTGTGCATCAATATATTCTTTTGGCACGCCCTACATGGCACATTTATGAATGGATTGCTTTGAAACCAGATATCGATTTTATTCCATTTTCGTCGAGAAACTTTGACGTTAGCAACGATATTCAACGCATCTGTTTGGACGTCGGAAATTTCCTTTGACACTCTGCACAGGCCACCTGTTTCATCGAATCGCTTTGAAACTTGGTATGCTTATTCGGGGTGACCTCTAGATGGGAGCTATCTATTTTCTTCCATTTTCGTCAAAAAGTTGCCGCTAGACACGACTTTCAAACTTAGTGCATTTGTGCATCAGCATTTCCCTTTGGCATGCCCTACAAGGCACATTCATGAATGGATCACTTTGAAACTTGGGAGCTTCTTTTATTCCCGTCAAAAAAATTTCCGTTCGCAACGACCTTCAACTCTGTCAACTTTTGTGCGTCAACAATTTCCTTTGTCATACTACAAAGGTCACATGACACGATTGCTTTGACACGTGGTGTGCTGGTTTGGAGCAACCTTTACGTGCGAGCTGTTGATCTTCTGTCATTTCCGTCGAGAAACGTTGCTGTTAGCAATGATCTTTGAACTTTTCCGTTTTTGCATCAACACTGACACACTCTGGAGGGTGCATTTATGAATGAATTGGTTTGAAAATTGGTATGCTTGTTTTGAGTGACTTCTGGACGAGAGCTATAGATTTTCCACCTTTTCCGTCTAAAAATGTTGCCGTTTGTAACGACCTTTAACTTTGCCGTTTTGTCTGTCGACAATTTCCTTTGGAACACCGTACAGTTCACGTTCACGATTGGATCGCTTTGAAACATGGTGTGCGTGTTCGGAGCGACCTCTAGATGGGGGCTCTTGATTGTTTTCATTTCTCTCGAAAAACGTGGCCGAATGTTGACGTTAGCAATGACCTCTGAACTCATTGCATTTGTGCATCAACATTTTCATTTGGCAAGCCCTGCAGGTGAATTTATGAAAGGGTCAGTTTGGAACTTAGTAAGCATGTTTGGGTTAACCTCTAGATGTGAGGTATCGATTTTCTTCCATTTTGTTAAAAAACTTTGCCGTCAGCAATGGCCTTTAAAATTAGTGCATTTGTGCATCAACATATTTCTTTACTATGCCCTGCAGGGCACATTTATGAATGGATTGCTTTGAAACTTGGTTCAAGTTCGTCAAAACAATTGCCTTAGCAACGGCCTTTGACGTTGGAACATTTGTGCATCAACATATTCATTTGGCACGCTCTATAGGGCACATTTATGAGTAGATTACTTTGAACTTGGCATGCGTGTTCGGGGTGACCTCCAGATGAGAGCTATTAATTTTCTTTCATTTTCACCACAAAACGTTGTCATTAGCACCAACCTTTGAACTTAGTGAATTTGTGAAAAAACTTTTCCCTTTTGCACTACCTACAGGGCATATATATGAATTGCCATAAAAAAATAATTGCCACTAGTAATGACCTTCAAACATAGTGCATTTGTGCATTAACATTTTCGTTTGGCAGGCATCAGACGGGGTATTCATTATCGGGTTATTTTGAAACTTGGTATGCTTATTCTGTGTGACCTAGATAGGAGCTATCGATTTTCTTTCCATTTACGTCAAACACTGTTGGCGCATTTATCATAGGATTATTTTAGAACTTGGTGTGCTTATTAGGCGAGATCTCCAGATAAGAGTTATAGAGTAGCGTTCATTTCTGTGAAAAAAGTTGCCGTTTACAATGACCTTTAAACTTACTGCATTTGTGTATCAACATTCTACCTTTAGCCAGCCCTACAGTTTACATTTAAAATGCATGGATTGCTCTGACGTTATGCACACACAATGCTGTTATGCTCCAGTTTCACTAATTAACATTGGAACTAATGATCTTCAACTTTGCCATTTCAGTTATAACTTACCAGGTTCAAGTTTGTCAAGTTGAGCTACAGTGTCACTGACACCTTCATTCACTAAGTCAAGAGAAATAACTCTAGAACAAAGGAGCCGAATTTGGCCAAATATAAAACTGACCTGCATTTTGTCATGCTAGACAATACGTGAAAGTTAAAAACAAAATATCCGAATGTATGATCAAGTTATCATCCAAAAGCCATAAGTGTGTTATTTTTCATCTAGCCAAGAGGAATAACTCTAAAATAAAGAATGTAAGTATGGTCAAAATGCGAACTTAACCTGTATTTTGTCATTCTGGACAATATGTGAAAATACAAAAACAATAATATATCCCAAAGCATACTCAAGTTATCAGCCGCAGACCAAAAACTCCGACAGTAAGGATGTTTGGCCCGACGTACGGACGGACAACACTAACCCTTAATACCATTTGCATTTCCTGCCGGGAGGGGTATATATGAAAGGAGTACAATTCAAACATGTCATTTCAGCTTCGTTGAATAACATAATAACAAACAACTGACAATCAAATATACAACACAGCCGCCGTGGACTGGTCACATTTTTCACGGGTGGGTAATATTTCCACGGACGCAATAATATTAGATTCCAAACAATATTTATAGGAATAATCATCAAAAATTTAATTAATGAAGCACCGGGTCCAATCCGGTTCTTCATTAATTGAAATTGTGCTGATTATGATTTTTATTACCTGGTAAACGCATGCGTGGACATCACTGCCCAACCGTGGATTACGACCAATCCACGGCGAATGTACTGTACAATACTGTGATCTATCTCGATAAGATCTCGAGCGCATTGCGACACACTTACAGTACGTGGAGAGTAGATTGTAAAATAAATCACCCGCAGAGTGGAGTTATCACCCAAACTATAACTTTCATATTTTGTATTTATCGACTAAAACACAAGCAATGTTTCAGCTAATGGACCTCCGGGTTAACCCGGAGGTCCATTGGCTGAAACTTTGCTTGTGCTTGTTATGCGTTGCAACAAATTTGCAATTATTGCTTGGGTGGAATCTCCACTCTGCAGGTGATTTGGTGATAATACACTCTCCACGTACTGTATACGCCAGTAAAGATTTTATGGTGTTGTACGGATAAAAGCGATAAGATAATGTCGACCGGCTCGCGCCGCAGTCCCCCAAACAATATCTAGAAAAACTAATGAAACGCATGCAGATTTTTTTGATTTAATCTAGTTATGCGTCTGGGGCACAGATGAACCCAGAACGATAGTGGACAGTCTTGTTTTATGTGTTCCTAACCATAACAATGTTTATTGACACAGCGTAGAAATTGCTTGTAGGTTAATTTGCTCAACAAACACTTGGGTGTTAAATCGAAGCCTTTATTCTTTTGTTACCTTATTACCAACGGTTCCAAGTGAATATTATCGCACTGAACAGCGCATAAATTCAATTTATGGTACTTGTGTTCTGGCAGCAAGAATGATGAGCAAAGCAATAAACTAACGTACAAGAAATAGCCCAAAGCTTAATAGAATCGATTGGATAGCCTTTAATTTCTCTAAACCTTTAAGCAGCACCCTTCTTCTCTTGTGGATTGGAGAGGGATAGAGAACATTTGATCTGACAGATACGCGGAGGATATTTATTTTTGAAGTCAATGAGGACATTTTTCACATAGAATGAGACGAATAAAATTTAGATTGACAGGTGTATGACAAGATTTGTACGACAGGAGTCGCATAACAGCTTTAACCCTTTACCCAACGTAACAGCCAAAACCGGCCAGCGCTATTCGCAAAAATCGCCAATTAATTTTCATTATTATTTCATTTTTTTGTCTCAAAAACATAGGTTAAAACCATTCGTTGGAATGAGCTCGTCGCGCTCGCTCCAATGAGAGGTCATAACCTATGTTTTTGAGACGAAAAATGAAAAACAATATTTATTGAAGAATTTTGTTTGCAAGTGTCGGCCGCTTTTCATGTTAGGTAAAGGGTTAAATGAAGAAGACGGGGATGCATGACTACTACCTAGAGCGTTTTATGGTCGGAACTAGCAGGGACATAAACTCGGATGGAAGGGGATGTTGTGGCCCCCCCTCACCCTTGCCCCACAAAAAAAAAAGAATTCGTGAATTGTCCGATACTACTCAGCCCAAAAGACCACTTATCTTAATTAGACTAGTTTGAGGCAGACTCGAAATTAAAGTAATGCTTCTAGTTACCTACGTGGAAAGCTGGAACGGACCAACCCAAGAGATTAACCAAGACAATAGCACGACATTACAGATTGTTTGGCTAACTTTGATGATCGCAAACGCCTTGCCGGAATAGCGCGCCAAACAGCATAGCTATACGCACATCAGAACAGTCGGGTAACTTCATATTATGGGTGGGAAAACATGAGCAATGCTATAGTTACGGGCCTCTACACACGGCCATTCGTCAATGTCAAAGAAGCGTGTGCAGCATTCCGTTCCATTGTAAACCGTGCTTAAAACACCTCAATAACGTACATAGTCTTTCAAGATTCACACAATGACGGAGAATGTAAACAGAGACTATGCTTAATGATTCCGACAAATATCGGTTCTAAATTCATCGAAAACTGTAGCCACGTGACTTCCTATTGGCACATTACTTGGCTCGACACAAAAATACACTGAGTAGGAAAAAGTAAGAAAATGTCTTCTGTCTTCATCGAATATGCCTCTATACCATTAACTTGTCTGCGAGTAGCCATCGCACATTGGATCGCTCTTTAAAAGAACTATCACCACAAACGCCCACAGGGAATTTCTACAGGATCGCTACCCGGCCACGATCAAGTCGAAATTCCCTGTGAACTTTTCAGCTAACAACACTATTAGTTACACATTTTGTTGGTGACCTAATATGGTATATATGGTGTCAGTTAATTCCATATTTGACTCGAGCGAATATATACCATATTAGGCCACCAACAAACTGTGTAACGAATATATCTTACCGACTGCTGCATCGATGCACAGAACTAATAACAACAGCGATCAAAATTAAATGAGAGAGTTCTCACAATGTTTTCACGTGTCTTTGCCTTGTTACAATTTATGGGAGTACATGCACTCTCCCATAAATTGTAACAAGGCAAATTCATATATACAGTTTCATTTCGAAGGTAACATGACACACATCCACAGAATATGAAGCCTTTTAAGTTGCCTAACCTACACTTCAGACCAAATATGGGCTTTCAACACTCAATATTTCTACCTGAAGCGTTTATCGGCTGCCGCCATTTTGAATAATCAATGAACAAAGGGGAGATTACCCATAGCTGTCAGCGTATATTGATGTTGACAGGCAGTATATGGTTTTATATGCAGTCTGCATGTGACGTCTTTGAACCAATGAAATTCCCAGATACTTGTAGGAGGTAAGATATTGCAAAATATTACGCGTCAAAAAAGAAACTCGACAACATTTCCTCTGGAGTTTCTCTTGATTATCTCGATTCGGTTTCATTTTATTCATAAAATGACCATGCACCGGTGTCGCGATCAGATCACAATACTGTCTGTCAGTTCGAGTGACGATACTGTAACAAATGCCACTTTTAAAAGATCCATACCTTAAATACACCCTTTTTTAAATTGTATTCACGCCCCCCAGATTTTTTTAAATTGTTTACAACGTCGTATAAAAACATTTCAGTGGATTCCAGTGTTTAGGGATATCGGTATATTCTTTAACCTGGTGTAAGTTGGGAAACGTCGTTGTGGTAATCAATGCATACCGTAGGTTATAAATTGTTATCTGTTGGATGTTAAGCAGTATAAATGCTTTGTCACAACTCCTTCTGCCAGTAAAATCATCCAGGACATAAAATAATGTTGGTTTCGTAGCTTTATTGGTTCAAACTCAGTCATCTTTATTTTAACATGTGAGCGTAAATTTTGTACTACAAGAAGTCAAGGACGTCACTGTCGAAATGCCTACTGGGATATCTTGACCTATAAAAGCTGACTTGGAATTTCCGAGTCCACCTGAGTATTCTGTGATGTAATTTTCTCATTTATGGGTTAATTAAAGTTTTAATTATGGGTAATATGTTTGATTGGGGGAAAATACGGCTTCTGGATTATGCCAGCAGCTGTGTTTGCCTCATCCAAGCATAGTTTTTGTGTTAACATTCTGGCAGGCGTTTGGCTTTCGGCAGAATTCTGCAGGGTTCAAAGTATCACCTTTGCGGAATTCTGGCAGAAGTCATGTGACTTGGCAGAAGTTTAACACTATAAAAGCAGCCGACTCCCGTGGCCCGTTGGCTGAAATCCGAAGGGAAACAAGCCGTGCCTTAAGAGGAGTAGAAAATTCATTTTTTCGTAAGTCTTAGCCCATTTATTTTGTGTATTTTTCTTTTGTTTCTGTATTATGAAGCCTGAAGTGGCAGAAATAATAACACTTTATTTTTATTTGACCCAGTTAGGATAGGATTTAGAGTCAGTGCCTGAAAGGGCAAAAGGCTCAAAAGTTTTATTTTAGTTGAAACTTTGGCAGAATATTCTTTAGTTTAGGCCTGAAAGGGCCACCGATTATATTTATTTTTCTAAAATGTTTTCACTGTTGTTTCACACAGAAGGCTTGAAAGAGCCAGCGTGAAATTTTAAAAGGCACTACCCCTATATAGAATAATTTACACTATTCACCCCCCCCCCCCCCCAGGTCTTTCCATTTTATTATTTATTTAATCTCTCAGTATCACACAGAAGGCTTGAAAGAGCCGGTGTGAATTTGTAATAGACCCTATCCCAGTTAAGGCTATATACATTATTTTTTTTTTTATAATATTGTATACACTAAACACTAAAGCTTAAAATAGCTGTGTTTTGCAGAATCTACAACACCCCACCCAAATGTCAGTTTATTGAGCAAAGGATTGTTTAGGTCATTTGGATTATGATCCATCTTCATGATAAGACTATAGAGCCTGAAGTGGACAGAGTTTTATTTAGTGAGATGGTGCTGTACTCCATCTACAGGAAAGTAAATTATGTCAATCTCCACTTCTCATGACCCTACCACCCACCACCCTCTCTTTTATTTCAGACGTAAATCTTAAAGTTTACATACGTTACCCTAAAAGTGTACTGCTGTTAAACCTACAAAAACTTATACCTTCATCAGATCATGATTTGCCACACAGGTTTTTTTTGGAATGATTCTAACATGGCTCATTTCAGAGAATTACAGTGTTGCAGATTTTGAATGGTTGAGCATTCACAAATGTCTTTGTAAATAATGTAAATAAATCTGTCATAAAGAGATAGCAACCTATAACCAGTTATGACCCTGGCCCAAAAAATTATTGTACCGTTTCCTTTCTGGTATTAGTAAAGAATAATACCTTCAAGTATTATTCATGGTGAGGGCGGTGGGAAAGAGCTCGCATATCTAACTCTTTCCAACTGGCTCCACCATGAATAACCAATGGGGTAATATTCCAAATTGTGTTTTTGCAATATAAGTTATCCTGTAAAATAATATGGAATCACCCTCACAAGTTAAATGTTAAATTTCCCCGTAGACCCTTCTAGCCTAAAGCCCATCTCTGTTAAATAACACAGTTGCTCAATACGCTGTCATAACCCCATCCCTAGACACTACTAAATAAGCACCCCTGCGCCCCTTTCTTTATTCCAAAGGTTTAATGACATGTCTGAGTAACATCAAAGCCTGAAAGGGCTAGAATGTGTCAGATACTCTTTGAACATCAGAGCCTGAAAGGGCTAGAATGTTATTGTGACATCAAGGCCTGAAGGGGCCAGAATGTCTTTTTGTGTTAAAACACAAAGGGTTCTTATACTTGTGTGATTAAAAGTATCGGTATAATATGTGTGTAATTGCCTTTTGAGCCAAGGTGGCTTGAAATTCAATATTCCCCATGTGTGAGTGTGTATGGATTGCCCCAGTATATAAAGCGACTGTCAATTAGTAAGTGCTTGGGAAAAGTAGTCAGCGGTGTTTTTTTTGTATTGCGTGCCGTTCCTGAGTACCGTGCTTTGTCCCTCATGAAAGTGAACCTGGGATCATTGTTCATATTTAGAAATCTCCCTGACCACCTAAACGCTATTAAATAATAAGTTTTAGTATTTATCCTAGTTTGATGTGTTGGATGTTGTTGAAGGGATCTCATGCTATGTCTCCTTTCACCTGCATACAACAACTCAAACTCCACTTCACCCGTATGTTTGTAAAGCATGCACCTGTAAATTGTATATGCCCTGGTTTGATGTGCTGGGTGTTGTTGGAGAGATTTTATGCTATGGCTCTTTCCAGCTGCATAGAGCACCTCAAGCGACCTTTAGCCCATGTGTTTGTAAAACACATACCTATAATTAAACCGTGTTTTACTATATGTGAAAATCACATATTTCCTGTTGCGTAACTCCAAACTCCACACATTCTTTCCATCCATAGTCCAGCAGTCTAATCATACTTAATTAAATTAACTGTAAATGGTAGAGTAAGTATTTTATCTGGTGTCCTTTTGTACACCTCCTTTTGTCGTCCTGTGCAGTTGTGGTGAGAGTATGAAAAGGGCTCTTCCCAGCACTGTACAGGGTGATGGTAAAGTGGTATGGTTGTTGGAACCTGTTGTCCAACTAGTTAGTATGTTGTATACTCAAAAGGGAATATAGTGTGGAGATAAACTGTAGTGTTTTGCTCAGTTGTATCTTGTTTTAACAAATTTATAATCATTTTAAGCACATCTGGCATAGTTATGAATATGTACGCTATGTGTAGATGATGCATCAGCCAACTTTAGGCAAAGTATCTGGTGTAATCCAAGATTACACAAGATGTGCAGTTGGACTGCACGTAGTCTGGGACTACAGGGATTGGTAGAGATTATCCTGATGATGAGACCTCTCTAATTGGCTCATCCTTGGGTTAATAACTACTAATCATCATCAATCAAACTCCATCCTTTGTGCAATATTCACTTGCACTTCATCAGAATGTTCACTTTCATGTTGTCATTGTGTGTTGATGTTATGTGATGTCTGTATTTGCCCTGTGGTGTTTTGTCTCGTATGAATGAGTGAGTGGGATCCCTAAATTGTATATAATGTAAATAAATAATATTCTTAGTTCTAAAAATAATAAATTATAAGTTTGACGTACTCTTTTATCAATTAATTTAACTGTAGACCTAGTCTACTGGTGTCGGAATCCTGACAGGAGTTATTATCGATGTATTTGGACATTCGGCATGTGGGATAATTTTCCCTCCTTTAGCTTGGCCGTCACTCTTGGAGTGTGGGGTACAAGGCGCCTGTGTCCAATTGTTCAAGAGTGAATGCTAACCTAAACTCAAGTATCAAAACATTAATACAATCTTTCTAGTAGTCATAGATAAAAGGGGTGGCTTGTCCCAAAGCTACTTCTTTTCTTCCCAATATTTCCACTCCCAAATCAAATCCATTCCCAGCCCTAGTTATCTCCCTTAATATCCTTGCACATGCAATCTTGCCACTGCCATTGTTCTAATCCCTGCCCCTACCAGTGTAACCGTTTCGCAGATTTAACTTGGCCTTATTCAAGTAGGTGGTTGGTAACTAGTGTATCGGTGGAACCATCACTGAGGATGATGACATGGGTTAGCTGTTATCATTCTCTGGGTCTGAACCATGGGTATACTGTTGCACTTGGTCTGTAATGGCTCCTAAAATTGGTCTATATGTGGGCTGGTGACTGAGGAGGCATGGCAGGGGTCAGCTGTCATGATCCTCTGGGTCTGGACTACAGCTTTACCGTTACAATACCATTGTTGGAATCAGAATACCGTATATGAAATGTGCAAACCGTGTAAGCTTCGAAGCTTCGTGCCAGTGTTTACTGCGGGTAGGGGAGGTTAGAGTCGCGACGAATTTGTTATCACTTTGACGACATAAACACGCAGATGATTTCCGTCCAGTATCCGCCACTAGGAGGGAGATGAGAGGAGTTTCTTCTCATTCTGTGTCAACTACAGTATACACAAGACCTGAAACCAATGGATTCCAGAAGTTTCATTTACCAGTCCCATTATCTTAATCTGAACAACTGTTAGATCGAAAAGTTCCATCCTTTAATCCTTGTCTACCAAAGAAGAGTTACATGGATAAATCGATTAAGTTTTAAGATATTCTTCCAGTAGGTTATACACGCAGAGTAATTTGGTTGATAGATTATGCTAGACTGTTTAAACAAAAAGGAGAAATATTTTAATTAAAACAGAAAAAAAAAACAAAAATAAGGTTACAGTGTCATGGTGATAGCTTAAATTTACGATTTTGTTGTTTAAAAGAAGTCTATAACCTTAATGTGTTCTGCTCGTTGTCCTCCTAGACAGCTCGCGCTGTTTTACGACTGAAAGCGTCCTGAAATTCTTCTACACGTTTCTGCGGCTATCGTTGACTTGAGGCATTTGTTGCAAAAATATCCAGACTTGAAGTCAATTCTTCCATTCTCCGCTTAACATTTCTGAGAGTCGATTTCAGCCTTTGGCCTGTTCGTTACACATCAGCGAATTTCTCTCGTGAAACGTTTTTTTATTCAGGTAGAAGCCAAGCCAGAAAATAAGCAGACTGTCATCTGCAAAATGAGGTCCCCAGAGGGTGAATTTAGTGATGCTACCCTGCACAGCAGGGTAGCATCACTAAATTTACCCCCAATGAACCTCATTCTGAATCAGGGTCCCAAAACTAAAAAAAAGAGGTACCCAGAGGATAAATTGTCCCACTGTATGGGATAGCATCATCAAATTCACCCTCTTGGGACCCCATTCTGCAATTGTCAGACTGCTTATTAGCATCACTAAATTTACCCCCAATGAACCTCATTCTGAATCAGGGTCCCAAAACTAAAAAAAAGAGGTACCCAGAGGATAAATTGTCCCACTGTATGGGATAGCATCATCAAATTCACCCTCTTGGGACCCCATTCTGCAATTGTCAGACTGCTTATTTTCAGGCCTGGTAGAAGCCCTTGATCCCTATAATCATTTGTATTTCAATCTCAATCTTCGCAACTATATTCTGTCTTGTATATTGCACCAAAGTTTTGTCGGACCGAGTCCAATTTACTCCACATCCACTAAGTTATACATGTCTTCGTTCTACCTCTCGTCCACTTACCTAACCTGTTGTCACGTCCATTCACGTTCAAGTTCGTTTCTTGGACTACCTCTCGCCCACTCAAATCAAGTTAAAACCTCTCATGTCTTATCAAATTTTAGTTAGTCATCATGCCGTACATGATAAAATATTTAAAACATTTAGCTTTTCCATGAAATCCGGTTGCCAAACCTTCATCCTACCCTATCAAATGTAGAAAATTGCCAACTATAGAGGCGTGATGTGAAACTAAGACAAGATGACAAACCTCGTTTACATACCAAGCACGTTTTTCACAGAATTCACATCCGTAAGAAATAAGAAATGTCTTTAGAGATCGGAATTTTTGCTTGATAAGCACATTTTCAAATAATTACACCATCGTATGCTTCTCTATACTTTGCCACCTTTTAGACCAGAATTCTTAATAATATTCTGACAACAACGTTACACAAATGTGTTAAACAACGGATAATTTATTTATTTATTTATTGGTGTTTAAGGTCACATACTTATGCACAATGGCTAATCGTGACCGTGACAGTTTTACGGGTGGAGGTTGCCGGATTACCCGGAGAGAACCACCATCGACGAGCAACTGTCAGCTCCTCAACATTCTAACTCTGTTCATGCTCCGTTCAAGCAGGGTTACAGAGGTTAAAGACATGTGCACCATCGACGTACAGTACGCCTTAGTACACGGCGTCTTCGTGTCCCCATGTAGGCAACCGGGATAACGCGCCTTGCACAAGGACGCAACGTGGGTCGTCCCTGACGTGGATCGACCTCGGAACATCTAGCATAGACGTCAAACAGGATACCATTGAACCACCGCGCTCCCAGACAAACCATAGTCTCTCGTTTAGATGAGCATGCCACAGTGTGGCCACTGCCCTTTCTATTTCTCCTACTTCAGTCATCTTCCAACCCGAAGGCTAGCCTTCGGGTTGGAAGATGGCTGAAGTGGAAGAAACGAACCAAAGCGATCGAAGGTGGGAGTCTTTGGCCAGATGTTGTTTGGATTTGCAAATAATAGATTATTGCCTTCATATTGACACCTTTGAATGCGCCCATTTTAACTCATTGTGTAACCTCGCAACATGCCTGTGAAAAAAGTGGAGAGGCACGTGTCCCCTATGCTCCGTGGTTTCGCCGCCTCTGCATTTCCACGAAGTGTATCTTTATCCTTATATACTGTAAAACATCTATACTCCATGAATAGTATACTGCAAATAAAATTTCATTTCCTTTCATTTTTGCGCTCCACGCGTTCCTTTGGACTCAACAAATAAATGTGCAGGTCATGGATTTCCGGTTAGTCTACCCAGTGATCGATAACCTTCAACTCTTCTTGCTGTTTCCACTGGAATTACATTTCCGGAAAAATAGGTTACTAGACTCAGGGATGGGAGTCTGTACTCAATGTTTTGTGCTCATTATCACTGTTAATCATATGGAAAGGAGTCTGAATTCAAGCTATTGTTAATCCTGTGGAAACTGGTTTTTGGCACTCTGGGTATAAGACAATCTGTTCTGAAGCCTACGTTAATCCTCTGGGAATTTCTATTTTAGGAATCGTCATAGGATTAACAGAGGTTTGAGTCAACATCGCCATACTTTAGTCCAGATTACCTTGTGCTCCGATAAAAAGGGTGTCCAAGAGAACCTGAGGTCAAGTCGATAAACCAATGACATTTGCTACAGGAACCTTTCCATTCCACAGCAAAATTTACTATAGAAATTGCAAAAGGATGAACATAGGTTTGAGTCCAGATCGTCACATTTAAGTTCAGACCGCCAGGAACCCAGACAAAAACTCCAAGGCAATCTGGGCTCAGGTCTAATCCTATAGGAATTTCTACAATAAATTTTGCAGTCGGCTGCAAACTTTACTATAGAAATTGTCAAAGGATTTACATAAGGCTGAGTCCAGATCGCCATACTTGAATCCAGACTCCCTATCCTGAGTCCAGATTTCCATCCCTCACTACTATTGATGTCCACCCGTTAGCTGGCCGACTACCCAGTTACGATGTGTGTATCCTGGTCTTACTACGGAACGATTGGACGCTCAAGGATACTCAATCTTCTGGCTAGTAATATCAAATCAATAGGTGATCATTTTTGTAGAGCCGCGAAGAACTATGAAATTCAGGGACGACGGAAAGAGTAAAGCATACCCAGCAGTTGCCGTTCTTGAAATGTGTATTTTGTAGTTGACTTATACTCGTCATTCCAGGTTTATTTCTGGGCGGCTGCACTGCCAAATGGGATAAGCGTGCCATAAAAGTACTGGCAGAGTAATAAAAAGACCTGTGAATCTCAAATTTCGGGTCGAATCAAATCCCGAATAGAACCAGACAGAAGATTTCTAATCACGAATGGAATCGCACAACTCTTTAACCCTTTACCTGACGTAATTTCAAAACCGGCCAGCGCTATTCACAAAAATCGCCAGTTAATTTTCATTATTTTTTTATATTTTGTCTCAAAAACATAGGTTATGACCGCTCTTTGGAACGAGCTCGATCAATAGTTATTCAAAAATTTTGTTTGCAAGTGTCGTCTGCTTTTCATGATAGGTAAAGGGTTAAATTGTAAATGTAATATAGCAACTTCTTATCTTATCGCCAGTATCCACTCAACTATTGTATCCGACGACAGCCAGTCTGTTTAGGCAAGTCAATTAAAAATTAGAGAATAACAGCGCTATTTTGTGAATATCGAGAATTTCATGAGTGTGGACTTGAAAGTTTTATTTTTCACGAGCCTTTGTGCGAGTGCAAAATAATAGTTTCAGGCCCACACGAATGAGATAATTCCCGATATTCACTAAAATAGCGTAGAATGTCTTTTTATTATATGCTACGTGACATTCTATTGCACAATATTCAGCACAATTCGACTGCAAACACGTACGTTTTAAAACAATAACAAAGATCAACTGATCGTTCCTTCAAAGGGGAGCGCGGTGGTTCAGTAGGTAGAGGTGCAGGCTGCAAGCCGAGAGGTCCTCGGTTCGAATCCCACCTGCGGCAACCGCATTGTGTCCTTGGGCAAGACACTTCATCTCCGTTGCCCGCGTGGGGGCACGGTGGCGTACTGCACGTCGATGGTGCACTTGTCTTCAACCAATGCTAACCCTGCTTGTGTGAGTTAGTATGTTGGGGAGCTGACGTTGCCGTTGCTCGGTGGTTCTCACCGGGTACTCCGGCTTCCTCTACCCGTAAAGCTGTCACGGTCATGATTAGCCATTGTGCATAACTATGTGACCTTAAACACCAATAAATAATAATAATAATTCTTTCAAAGCGACGTCCTAGTGATGCACCGACGCGTGACGTTATTTAGGAAGCTACTGAGGGATATTCCTCGTTATCCATCAACTCGATTCATATCGAGAAATATGTTTTAGATAATGTGCTATAGTTAAAGCGAATTATTCCATATATTAAAGCGAATTATTCCAGAATGCAATCAAAGTAGTTTCGGAAGCGGAACCTCCTTGTACTCTTCTTCAATCCTCAGGTCACCTGCACCGGAGACCTGATTAAAGAAGAAGTGTTCAAGAAGAGACACTTGGTAGGGTTTTCAGAACATTTCGATATTTTGAACATGAGTTCGACTCAAATCGAATCAGATCGAATCGTATGGAAGATTTCGGCTCAATCTCATTTAGAAGATTCGCAGCGCCCTAAGAAATAATTGACGAAGAAAGCGTCCACGTTGAGGAATTTTACTCACCATCTTGAATTATAACAAAAAAGTATAAACTCCTTTAAGACTGAGTTTGGGAGTCCATACAATACAGGTTATATCGACCAGACGTGTCCATTTTGTATTTGAGGGAAGTTCAGTAATAATTTAATCCAAATCCATATGAGACTGTTGAATTAAATAAGTACAAACTCTCCATGAGTATTGGTTGTCTCTAATATTGTTTTCTAATCGACCACCTGAATTTCCTTTTTTCGCAAAATTTATGCGTACTGATTGAAAGTTGAAGAAACAAAGGAAAAACTTCAGTTAATGGACCACAGGGTTAAGCTCAGAAGTCCATCATCAGGTATATTACTTGTGGTTTTTAAAATGATACAGTTATTATTTCGGAGGTGGCACTGAATTAACAACTGTTTTCGTTTTGGAAGGAGAGATTTTAATAGCACCCAGTGTAACTCAGGGTCGTAGTCAAACTATATGACGACAAAAGCTATCTTGTCCCCACTTCATTTCACTTTCAGCTGGGTTAAGATTGTGTATTTCCCGCGGTTAAAGATCCAGGACCTTAAATTGAAGCATCCTGAGTACTTTTGGAAGGCTTAAATACTCAGAAGGTGAAGGATTAACTAAAGCAAAACGACCTAAGAATTATCAGGGTGTAAGTAAATGATTCAGTTTTAGGGATTTCGGGCAATAATGTATATATGGTTGGTATTTTTCAGGAAAGGCTGGTAGGATGATGAGGAGGGGGAGGGGCCCGGCTTCGGTTCCGGTGTCACTGGAGGGAACACTCGTGATTTAATTCTGAGGCAAGTATAAAATCATTCGTAACAACAGAGCTTAGTATTCTGAACACGCGCCACTTGCAGAAAATATTATCAGAGTTAGTCGAACTCGGTTATCAAATCTTCTGTGACAATGTTGCATTCTCTGCAGAGTGTTAGCCAAATTAAACTTCATCGCCCACACACTCCGTAGTTCAAAGAATATATTCAAAGAAGATTGTTGAAAGCGACGATTGCGCAGACTGTTCAAAGGATGAGCTAATTTACCATTTAAAAAATATTGACTTTTCGAGTATGCATATATGAGTTTGCAATGAAGAGGGCAATCCCATACCAGCGCAAGGCGCAGAACGATTATACACTTAGTCCCTTGAGTTCCAATGTGTTCTATGTGCCTACTGGCACATAGAACACATTGGAACTCAAGGGACGACTTGATAGCATAAAGTAAGTAGACCTATACCACATATCCACACATATACAGGGATGCGGTGGCGTTGCGATAACCGGTTCTCGTCAGATCACCGATGTTATGCAACGTCGAGCCCGGTTAGTCCTTGGATGGGTGATCGTCTGAGCGATCGATTAGGACTCCCGCGTTGTGTCCTTGGGCAAGGCACTTAACCCACATGGGACACGACGACGCTGTGCACTGAGGCGTATACTGCACGTCGATGGTGCGCGTGTCTTCAACCAATCTGACCCTGCTTGTGCTGCAGTGCGGTGTTACGATGTTGGAGAGCTGGCAGCTGCTCGTCATTACTCGGTGATTCTTACCGGGTACTCCGGCTTCCTCCGCCCGTAAAACTGTCAGCGACACGATACGACCTGGGCTGTTAAAGTGTTGTTAAACCTTAATAAATAATAAATAAATAATCCACACATATACTTATTGCATTAGTAAAACGTCATTTCGAAAGGCACCTAACCCCGATTGAACACATGGGGGCATGATGACGCGGTTCACTGAGGTGTATACTGCACGTGGATGGTGCGCATGTCTTCAACCAATCTAACCCTGCCTGTGCTGCAGTGCAGAGTAGCGATGTCGGGGAGCTGGCAGATGTTCGTCAATGCTCGATGGTTCTCTCCGGGTACTCCGGCTCCCTCCATCCGTAAAACTGCCACCGACACGATGTGACCTTGGTTGTTAAAGTGTCGTTAAACCTTAATAAATAATAAATACATAATCCACACATATACTTATTGTATTAGCACATATACTTATTGTATTAGTAAAACGTCATTTGGAAATTAAAAAAAATAACTGTATTAGGAAACGGGTGGGGAGGGGGGGGGGGGGAGTGGTGGGAATTTCAACGATCTAGCATATTTTGGCGCCAAATTTGGAGTTCTGGCCTAAAAGTCCTTGTCTGTCATGAGTGAGTGTCAATGTAGTTTAATTAAAGTTTACCACGATAAAAACGTGTTGATCCCGACAGACCGTTGGAGTTCTACCACTGACATTTTCTCTCTGCCATTTTGTTTCTTCAAAAAGCAAGATTGAGGATGTCCGATCCAGGCTGGAAAACCCCTCATCGAGTTCATCAACCTCGTATTAAGTTGGCCACCTGCAGTTATCTGAAACTGCCTTTATTTTCTTTCAATCGCTGCATTTTATGGGAAAGTCGTCTCGACCAAAACATTACTTTAAAGAGTATTGGGCGGTGTGGTAATGCATTGGACTTCGGACCGAAAGGTCGTAGGTTCGCCTCTGACCGCCTCATCTGCGTTGTGTCCTTGGGAAATACTCTTAGTCCAATTTGCTCAAGTGGGAAAAAGGTGGCGCATTGTGCCAAGGCTCACTGCATGACGATGGTACACACGCATTCAGCCAAATCTACTTGTCTGGGTTTTGTATGATGGAAAGTCCAAAAGTTTCTCCCCGCTGCTCTGTAGTTCTCTCAAGGGACTCTGCATTCCTCAATCCGTAAAAGCTGTCCGTGACGATATAACCCGTGGCTGTTGAAAAGTACTACTTGCATGCTACTGGAGGATATTCACGCGAAGGACATTATTTCTCTTGTCACTGGAATAAGTATAATTTGAGAACATTTAATCAAATTTTACGAATGAAAAGTAAATGGATTTCTTCAACAATGATTCCTTGGATTAAAACAAGATTATTTTTTCATCTAATCTAGCCATGGCTGCTGTGAAGCAGCCATGGCTAGATTTGATGAAAAATATCTTTAAAATACTCAGCAGATTAAGAGTTAAACATAAGTCTTTAGATTGATTTAGTTTGGGAACGACGGAAACTTGTCAAATCATTTGCTATTCAACCCAAGGCCAGACAATTGTTTATAATACTTGCTGTCGGAAATGCCATTTTTTACTTTTCATGGCTTTATTGCCGCCTCAGGATATCTGTTAACCTTTAGAAGGGCTTACTTCCAATTTCGCTCACTTTTCACTACAAGAGAACAGGCGTCCCATTGTGCAGCCTCTGTGTAAACGCGATGGTACATTGCAAGTACACTGCAGTTTTTGTCTGTGCATGTCCTGGTCGCCTATGTAGGCAGGCAAAACTTTCCAGGAAACAAATTCAAATCCACGATGTATCAATGCCGCGGGACTTCAATGTGTAACAAAAATGTATACCCTCGGGCCTTTTAAGAGTTAACCCACTTTTGGACAAAAACATAAAGAACAACCAAACAATCTATTATATTTTTCTGTGGTAGCCATTTCAGTACTAGAGAAAATCATCTGACATGGACAACAGAGTTATAAATAATTACATGACTTCATTCCTCTCTTCTGTTAATTAGCCAAATATGCTAATTAAATCCTTCTTTAAACAAATTTGTCGAGTGAGCGCATCTGCCCCCTCCCCCCTCGGGCCTTTTATTTCTTATGAATCCTGCTTTCGCCTTCTATGAAACTTTTGAAACATCATATATTCCAGATAAACTAATGAGTAATTTGTTTGAAACTTCAGGAAGTTTTCAGGGAAAGATAGGGGCCGAATATAGGTCTCACTCCGAATAAGATATGGGTATGACTCCTCCCAATTCCCAACCTTGAAATTCCCAGTTCATCCAACTGGCCAAACTTACAAAGATACGAACACAATTTGCAGATATATATTTAGACATGGGAGTCCTCAGACAACAAAAAGTGGGGCGCTTGCTACTCTTTCGATGTCGCGCATCTCACTTTGGTAGTTATTTTGAGTCAAGTCTTGGCTGCCCATGCAGGGTAGCCAAGGCATGTCTAGAAACAACTACAAAGCCACAGAATGTGGACCGTTAATGTGGAAGACAATGTTAAAAATATCTTTGCCTTTAACAAATTATTAAATACGGAAGAGTATTGCGTGCGTGCGTGCAGAAAAGGTTAAACTACTGTTCTCTCAATGCCAGTCATTTTAATTCCACGCCAAAAAGACTCCTCATGAAACTAGACCAATATATCACCAGACTCTTACATAACTTTTCAATTAGAACGTCTCCTTGAAAAATGGATTGGAATATTTATAAGCGGATTCCCTTTGTCCAAACACAATGATGTGCTCTGCTATAAATATCGTTCTTTAGTGTTATCAATATACGCGACTGAAATACCCTTTCAAACCGAACAGCTCAGCACAGTGTAATAAATTAGGAACCTTCATTTGCATAAGAATATTTTGCTGTTGCGTCAATACATTCTATAGAATGATAATAAAATTTTAACCTTTTACACAACGTAACTCGACAGGGGCGGAGGAAGCTCGATAAAAGCGGAGAGGCACAAATTCACAATGCTACCATGGTTCGACCTAGTGTGAAAAGGGTTTCAGTCGTATATCAGCAAATGTATCATGACTCGCCACATTCTCTCGTTTAGATGAATATGCCGCTGTGTGGTCACTACCCTCTCCGTTTCTTCCACTTCAACCATCTTCCAACCCGAAGGCCAGCCTTCCGGTTGGAATATAGTTGAAGTTGAAGAAACGGACTGGAGCGACCGAAAGTGGAATTCTTTAACTAAATATTGCTTGGATTTGCAAATAATGTTATAGGAATGCCTATATATTGACACGTTTGCTTGCGCCCATGTTAACCCCTCTTGTAACTGCAAAACATATTTCTGGAAAAAGTGGAGGGTCACGTGCCCTCTGAGCCCCCTGGCTCCGCCGCTTCTGTAACTAGACGACGAGACTTGTATTTTTTTTATTCTTAAATATCTAAAAGGTGTTATTTTTGGTTTCAAGAACACAGCTTATGGCCCAAGGGTCCGACAATCTCAAATTGCGACTCTGATCGAAACTAGACGAGTCGACCTACATAAGCATCAAGCTTTCTGTCGAATCCCTTCATTTGTCTAGTATTGTTTCTGTATGCTGCATTCACTGCTTCATAATTATATTTGTTTCTTTCCTTTATTGTAAATCATATTGTTTGCAACTACAGTGTTTTCATTGATAAAATATTGTTTAAACTAATCGAAACCAGAATCGAACTTGGCAGAGGATTCCGAATCGAGTCTTATCTCGATTTTAATCGTGCGGCTCTTCAAGCTGTAAATATATTACACCTTCTTTCAATCGCATGTCAATGTAGATTTGGGATTAATGTGTAGATATGTAAATAAATGTCTATTTTTGGTCTGTTGATGCCCTCGTCAAGAATGGTCTATGAAAATATGTACAATTGTGAGCAATTGTCAAACTGTCCAACTTATGTCGTAGAGCCCCGCGAATAGCACATTTTAGATAAGAATCGAATCTCGAATCGAATCACTTTTATAATTTGAAATTGAATCGAACCTCCAATCGAATCAGTGGCGTCTTGAAGATGACCGATGGAGGTTGGGGTGCTTTCAACCTGATTTGTCCCGACTGTGATGGCTCAAGCCCCAACTGATAAAATAATCCAATTACATTATCAAGGCATACCTTCGTAGAAGACATGCCTTGGTGAGGTAGTTGGAATATTATCATGTAAGCATTATAGTTCATCATCAACATTGCTTGGAAACTTTAACCCTTTGAACCCTGGTGGTATCTTCCATGTCAGTTCATATGCAGCAATTAGAAGAGTCCATAATCATTATTTGGAGGTTGACCAATCAATATTTTCAACGTGCAGCCTTAGGGCTGCACGTTGAAAATATTGATTGGTCAACCCCACCCTTAACTTAGCAGGCATCCTACTTAATGAAAGTATGACGTACCATGTCCCTGGGCCGGTAAAGCGGCCTCTGGTGCTCAAAGGGTTAAACTTTCATTTAACACTGGTAGGTACTAAGGATATTGAAATTAGCATGACTTGTGGCGCGAGTGTTGATGTCATTAATGTTAATGTAGTTGAAGTTACACTTATTTTAACATTATTTATGCACGATTTCCATCCGAACAATACGTTTTATGGGACGCCAGTGCGTAGCTAAGGGGAGGGGAGCCATGGCCCCCTAAAATCTACAGCGGCCTTCCCCTCAAAATGGGAAAATTAAAGCACCATAGGGTGCCAGATTCACTGTTAGGGTATTGAATTTTCAACATTTTCTCGGAGAAGCCCACCCAATGAAACCCCACCAATGGAAGGGGGGTACTGTAGGCCTGAGGTGTTGGTTGGTATGGCTCTCCTATTGGTGTGGGTTCGGTGAACCCCCTCTGAATCCCCACCAATGGGAGGGCCGTACCTACCCCACCTCAGGCCTACGGCCTTCGGATACGCCTGTAACACATATCGACCTGGCACCCCTAAAAATATTATGCCCCCCCCCCTCAATATGAAATCCTAGCTACACCCCTGGATGAAGCTGACTGATACTGAGCTATATTCCTATGACAAAGATTCGAGAGGAAACGAATCGAATCGGGCAGCCGATTTCGAATCTAACCGAATATCAACTTAAGATTCGAAATCGAATCGAATCGATTCTCGAAGCTTCGAAGGGCCCCATTATTACGCCAGCATAAGCACTTGCCTGCAACAGTTGGCAGCTGTTGCAGGCAAGTGCACCATTGGCGTGCATTACGCCTCAGTACACAGATCCATTGCCCCCACAACGTGGGCAATCAGCCGTAAATGTCTTCCCGAAGGACACAGATGACGAATGTCCGGATAAAACAGACGATCTTTCGGTTTAAAGTCTATTGCTGTAACCAGTTAACTACTGTGCTCCCTACAAAACATATATCACATACAAATTCTATTTGCTACAACTCCTTCACATGGACTACTTCTTCCGATTATAGCAACATATTTAAAAAAAATATTTTCTATTACTGACATTTTATGCGGTGAGGTAGAGTGGGCATATAACGAGAAGCTGTTCCTAGTCAAGTGATGACACCTTACAAAGGGTTCCAACACCGGAATAACAACTATTATTTCCAAATGAAACAAAACACTGCATTTTGATTGGCTGAGAGGTACGGTGTAACTTGCAATCCACAGTGGCTTTTTTTACACCGTGTTTAACCACGGTGTAAAAACAAGAATATACAAGAACAAGCTATATGGCTAAAAAAGTACCCATTTTTAATTATTAATTCATACCTTCTGCTCGGTTATGTTAGAACAAAAATAAAAATACAGGAAATTTAATATCTATGTGCAATAAAATATTACATATATGGATGTCATTGGAACTGGCTCATTGAGCCAGTTCCAATGACATCCATATTGTCTGGTTTTGTTAAGAAACTTACAAAGTACAATTGTTCTGTCAGTTTTTGCCCACAATGTAGGTTAAAGTATTAAGTACACCAAAATTCTTGGAAATAAATCCGTTATCTTCGTGTTTCCCAGGGTGTATGGGAATTTACACCGGTTTGGGAACTCATACACCCTTCGACTTCGCCTCAAGGTGTATGAGTTCCCAGACCGATGTAAATTCCCATACACCCTGGAAAACACAAAGTTAACTAATATTGCACAGACTTTCGAAAAGCGGAAAGGAAGACAAAACAAACAAAACATGAAACTAAAATACAACTGACATTGAGAGTGTTTCTCAAGTAAATTGTTCCTAGAGCAGAAAACCATCTGTACTCAGAGACTACCTTCAAGGCGTAGATTGTGTGATGCTTAATCCGGGCTTAGTTGTATCTATTCCAGCGGAAGAATGTTCGCACATGTATGTAAACTAATAACTGTGCATACTGATGAGATTTAACCCCTCAACAACGATTCGGTGATTGGTTCAACTTTATATAATTAAACCTTTTTCCTATTCATGCATTTTCAGGCAAAATAATCGGCTAAAGTATTTCGTTTTTTTTTCTTTTCATAACACAATGAATCGAAAAAACGCATGTAGGCCCGCCTCCAGTATCCGTTTTGAAAATTACGTTGCAGAGTGTGAATGGAGAAGAACCATTGGACACTCACACTGTTTCAACACGAAAAGTAATTAAAGACATCGTATTAAAGAGACTTTCAAAATAAAACTTAATAAACAATGAAATCCTTATCATGCTTTTTATTCCATGTTCAATTTGTTTATACGCAATAGGTGATCGTCTGCGTTCATCGTTTTACCCAAATCAAACGTAAACAATGGCCGGTCATAATAATCAAAATAAAAAAGAAAAAGAAACTCGCGAGCAAAACTTTCCATTTTCCAAATCGTCTGAATGAAAGCTTTCTGAGACAAAGTTCAACCAACTTCATGTCATCTGGGTTTATATCGAACTCCACATTTACAAACCATGTTTTCAGTTTCTCGGGAAATGGTCAAAATCAGAATTAAATTTAACTCAGTGTTGCTTTGAATGACAGCATCCTGCCGTCAAGTGGAAAAGGAGATTAAAGTTTTATGTAGCGCGTGGCATATGACGTTCCTTTTAACTTATGCAATTCATTGGACAATAAAATTTTTAATGACACAAGAACATGTTTCAGTGAAATGTAACGTTATTTCAAACATAATTTTAGAAAAGTATTCCTTTTTTATTCAATTATCACTAGGAAGCATGATGCAACCTGGTTTTTACTTTAACTCCTCAAAGTAGAGAGTATTTTAATTTATTGCCACTCAAATTTATTTATAAGGAATGATCGTTTGTTTCTATCTATTTCTTGAGTAATGAACCCCAAAAACAAAGGCCTTTGTTTTTGGGGGTTCATAACTCAAGAAATAGACAGAAACAAACGATCATTCCTTATTTGAACATTTTAACATCAGATTTATTTGAGAAAAAATATTTTTTTTATGTACTTTATAACTGATTCACCTTCTATTATTGTTGGATATTGTGTTATAAGCTCCACAAAATTTACAATTCGTGCACACAACAAATGCTCTGATTTCCTCTCCACGGATGTACGTAGGGGTGGGGGTCCTGGAGTATTAAAGACGCCTCCCTTCACCAGGTGTAAACAATAGAAATCAATAATTGTGCCTTGTGAAACAAACAATTGATAAAAACAAGGTCGCGAACTCGATTGAGACGTTCCTTGGTTGTTCAGATTTATTTTAAACTTTCGGGTGACTTTACTGTGGTTAAAAAGTCAAAATTGAACCAGGGCGGCATGGGCAAGATTGTCCGCCTTCCGAAATGAAAATATTCTCAGAATTAAAGCTGAAAGGCTGAAAGGCGAGATGATATGGCTTCACATGTGTTGTTTGATTGTCACATGAAAGCATGGTGTAGCAAAATCTACGTGAATTGTAAGTAAATAAGTAAACTTCCACATGTATAAGAATCAGTTATTTCAGTGGTTGCGACTACTGGTAGAAAAGTACTGCTACAGTTAGTTCTGACTGGGATATGTTATCTGGTTATCAACTATGAAAGTGGAGACTACAGCTCAATCTGTGATGCAGTGTGGTTGGTTTGCTTCATTTCGTATTTCCCATTGGTGAGCTACAAGACTTTTATTCTCATATATAGTATAATATAATTAGGGGATGCTGGTTGTATTATTAACCATTTACCTAACATGAAAAGCAGACGACACTTGCAAACAAAATTGTTGAATAACTAATCTTGTTTCATTTTTGTCTCAAAAACATAGGTTATGACCCCTCATTGGAACGAGCTCGATGAGCTCGTTCCAAAGAGGGGTCATAACCTATGTTTCTGAGACAAAAAATGAAAATATAATGAAAATTAATTGGCGATTTTTGAGAATAGCGCTGGCCGGTTTTGGCCGTTACGTTGGGTAAAGGGTTAAACCATCTACTTAGGAGGAGGTAGTCGGAATAAATCTAGACCCTAATAGGGAAGATGAAGACTCATTCCAAAAAGGTTCACCACGAAGAGCAGGCGAGGAGCAAATATCACCGAAGTTAATGGTAAAACGTAGGACACAAAATGACGTGAGGGGCTCTCATATTTTACAGGATTTTTCAACTGGTCGACTGTCTGGACAGAACTGTTTTTTACATTTTGCGTCATTCGAATATTTTTATAAGTAACTTTTGATTAATTCGTTTTTAAAGCAGTTTTTAAATTTGAGATTTTTGATTGTTTGATCTAACGAATTCCAGATGGTTGCGAAAGAGAGTTTTGGAAGGACAGAGGAAAACTCTGTTCTTGGTGTAGATATGTTTAGGTTTCAAACCTGTCGGGTATTCCTTGAAGCTGTGTCGTCAAAGATTGTATTAAATTACTCGCTCAGGTTTCTGCTCTTCCAGTCAATGATGAATGATGCCGCTTGTTGTCGACATTTGTCCTGAAATTTCAGTATCTTTTCATTTTGGAAAATGGGCTCCGTGTGACTCCTGTAGCTTTTGTTTGATATAATTCTTATGACCTGTTTCTGTTTTTTGAAAACCATAGCATAGAAACTAGCAGCCATAGGATATGTGACTATGAGAAAGAGAGAAATATAGCGTTCTTAGACAATTTTTGGTAGTATTTTTTTCACCTTGTTAATCATATGTTTGGAATTTTCAACATATCATTGATGTGTGATATTTGAATGTGAGATCTTCACCAAAAACAGTACCTAGAAACTTTAGGGATTTTCCTGACATACCGTTGCCTATGCACGCTGGGAGTTTGTCATCAGATAATACTTATTCCATTTGAGGTCATTGTTTTTTTGGATGAAATAACATGTATTTACTTTTTGTTATATTTATTTACAGTTCGTTGCTAAAACGCCAGTGACAATTTTTTTGTCAGCTCAGAATTCACCCTTTCCTCAACTTCCTTCATCTTATGATCGGATGTATGAAGGGTTGTATAATCTGCAAATGAAAGCAAGTAGGCCCTCGAGATAAATGTAAATAACGTAGAAGGGAGCTCAGCGTGGTTACGGCACTGGACTACAAACCGAATGGTCCACACTTCAATCCCTACCAGGGGTAACTACGTTGGTTCCTTGGGCAAGGCACTTAATCCCGATTGCCTACGCGGAAGCAAGGTGGCGCTGTGTACAAAGGCGTACTGCAGGCCGATGACGCACTTGTCTTCAACGAACGCTAACCCTTCTAGTACGGAAGTAGTACGTTGGAGAATCTGACAGTTGCTTGCCGCTGCTTGATTGTTCTTTCCGGATACTGCGGTTTCCCCATCTGTAAAACTGTCCGACACGTGATGACCCTGACTGTCGAAAGTGTCGTTAAAGCCCAAATAAAAATAAAGTGGGAAACTGGTGGAGCTACTATTGACTTAACAGCGCCTCAGTATTGCCATAATGTTGCCACAATGTGGATATATTAAGGAATTAAAGTTTAGCAAAATACTTGCACACGGAAGTAAAGGAGTTTTAATCAAGCTTTAAATCATGCAGAAACTTTCTCATCTTTCGACTTGGACGATGCCATTTTGTAAAAATCGGAAATGAAAAATTTAAATTAGTTAAATGAACGTCATTCTGAAAAAAGAGTTTGTTCCACTGAACAAAAATACATCTATTACAATTTCTCATCATTGCACATCAAGCTGTGCAAATTGTTATTGTAAAAGTCACGGTAAAGGTACAAGCAGTTGGATACAAGTGTATTTACCGTATTGACGGTTGTTAGTATAGAGAGTGGGGCAACCTCTAAGGCTACCAGTCTACCCTTTAAAAGGTCGACCGCCAATGTTTAGAATTCCTCATCTTGAATACTCAAGTTGGAAGGTTCGCTTTTCCGAACAACTGATATATTCCAGACGATTTAAACTAAAATATATTATAAACTTTCCTTTTATTTGAATTCAGACAAGAAATGTCACTCAATGAAGATTTTATTTGATCGAATTTTTGATGACATTACCTATAGGAATAAAGACTCACCTCAGCCATAATTTGTGCGTTAAATCTTTATGGGTTTAGGCGAATTAAATACTGATTGACTGGAATATCCATGACTGGAATACGAAAGAATATCTGTATATCTCTGATAGGGAAGGAACATCAACTTACTTCAACGATAATCTGCGCTCAGACTCCACGAAATGTGGGTAAACAAACAGTCTTTTAACAGCATCAAATAATACCTTACAGGAATAGACTGATCGACTGAAAGCTTGGCCGTGTAGTTGAAAGAGCTCTTTCCACTGTTGCATGTGTGTTTTACGATACCGACATAGCTGTAGAACAGAAGGAACTGGTATGAGCAAATTGGAGTTCTGTGATTACAAAGGCCGTCTCTTTCGCGATCAGAATGCGACTTGGTTGCAACACATTTCCACCAATTGATCGCGATTTCAAAAATAAAACAATGCAAAATTACCGTACGGCCGCGTGGACTGGTCACTTTCCACGAAGTGGGCAGTATTTCCACGGACGTAATAATATTGGATTGCAACACTAATTACAGGAATAATCATCAAAAATTTAATTAATGAAGCACCGGGTACAACCCGGTATTTCATTAATTAAAATTTTGCTGATGATGATTTTTATTACCTGGTAAACGCATGCACGGACAACACTGCCCATGCGTGGATTATGACCAGTCCACGGCGATTGTACTGTAAGACCGAATAAAGAAACACTAACAAAAAGTCTTCATTTCGACAGTTGAAACTCTTTTATGTTGCGAGGAGGAAGGACAGTGTATTACGACCAGATTGCGATCCTTTCGAAATTCGAATATTCAGACGGACACAGTTATATGGTGTAATGTGTTTCTAAAACTGTCAAAACAACAACAAATTGCACAGAGGAATACCCCCACCCCCCAGGTACCAAGTCGAGGATGGGGTTGTGTCTGGACAGACAATATTACTGAATGGGACAAAGAAGAAAACTTACAAGCGGAGCGTACGGACAGCACGACTTGATATCTGTCTGAACGGGAATGCCCTGTTGCGCATCCAAGTAAGATTTCATTAAGACCACTTTGAGCTGAGTCAAGCCCCGGAGGACAACATGACTATCCCTCAGGGCGAAAAAAGGGGCAAAACTCACGAGTGAAATGTGCGACAAGAATAACTTAATATGAGTCGACATGTCATGCTGACATTTAGGTATGATTTCATTAAGATCTGAGTTCTCTGAGTCACGCTCGGGAGGGATAAAAAATGTCTATCTCTCAAGGGAACGGGGACACAACTCACGAATGGAATATGCGGACAGCATCATTTGATATATGGCGGGAAGGGCATCTTATTCTGGGCATCATTGTAAGATTTCATTAAGATATAACTACTATGAGATGAGTCACGATCCGGACGGACAGAACTTGTCTATTTCTTAATTGTAAAAAGGGGCATAATTCATTGTGTGGCATGTACGGACAGCATAACTTGATATGTGTCTGTCATACTGAATATCCCTGTAAGATTTTATTAACTGGTAGAGTGCTGGAAGCCCATATTTGGGCTTTATTCTAAAATGTCGGTACCACAACTTAAAGGCTCCATGTTCAGTGGATGTTCTACGTATCACCTTTGAAGTGGAATTATTTAGTCTGTTAGGATTTGCCTTGTTACAATTTATGGGAGAGTGCCTATTGGCACTCTCCCATAGATTGTAACAAGGCAAAGATACGTGAACAAATTCTGATGACCAAACGTAATTCAGCACTCTACCAATTAAGAACTGAGTTATCCTTGGGTCAGACTCATACGGACGGTCGTACGTACGGGCAGACATATGGGGGTTTAGATGGCTGTTTGTTGGTAGAAATGGGGGTTAGGTGACTACCGCAATTTATGTGACTAGTCACATAGTTAAATGTCGTTATTCTAGGGTGGGGTTTAGAGTTGGAGTGGGGTGGGGTTAGGGTCAGTAAAGGGTAGGGTTAGGGTTTGCTACCACCCAAAAAATTGTTCATCCAAAAAGTTGTTTTAATACAATGGACATGCATTTTAGTTAAAATAGACTAGGAATACATTGAATTTTCATTTGTCTAGGGTGGGGTTTAGAATTGGGGGTGGGGGAGTAGGGTTAGGGTCAGTAAAGGGTAGGGTCAGGGTTTGCTACCACCCAAAAATATTCCCCCAAATCACTTGTTTTAATATAATGGACATGCATTTTATTGTAGTCCCATAAAAGTCCCATAAAAATAGCCACATAACTACCAATTTGTTAGGATGTCCGGCACTCCATGCAGATGCAATCCAGTACATCCTATTTTTGAAAATAGTGGGCGTATAAAAACACATTCTTCCTCATCAACACTTGAGTTGAGAAATTTGTAAACGGTCGCCGTGATTTAAAAGATAGGGAGGTGATATTATTTATTAGATTCTCTCTTCCAGGCCACTGAATATGAAAGAAATTGGGTTGAACCAAAAGAAATCACATGTGGTGTCGAAAAGATACTTGACACATATTTTTTCTTCACCTTTGATGAATTACTTTAAATATAATTATGTTGTTATGGATTCCTTTTAGCGGGTGCGGGGAGGGCATGTAGTCATTTAACCACGTAAAGTCAAGTTTCATGTAATTTTTCTCGAATGTAAAGCTTAAGATCAAATTTGTACATATACTTACTTGAGTGGGGTGGGAGGGGGTGGGGTCTTTGTTGTTCAAAGTGATGTCAAAGTCTCTCGAGTTGAGGGCGAAATTGGGAGCGCGGTGACTCAGTGGTAGACTGTTGGACTTCTATGCTAGGGGTTCCGAGTTCGATGCCCGTCCGGGACGACCCGCGTTGTGTCCATGGGCAAGGCACTTTATCCCGGTTGCCTACATGGGGGCACGATGACGCCGTGTACTAAGGCGTAACGCACGTCGATCGTGTATATGTCTTCAATCGCTGTAACCCTGCTTGAGCGGAGCTTAAACAGAGTTAGAATGTTGAGGAGCTGACAGTTGCTCGTCGATGCTCGGTGGTTCTCTCCGGGTACTCTTGCTCCCTCCACCCGTAAAACTGTCAGGGTCTCGATTAGCCATTGTGCATAAGTATGTGACCTTAAACGCCAGTAAATAAACAAATACAATGAGGGTGAAACTCGCGAAAGGCGAGGAAAGAGTGTGCCAAATGTGAAGCTTAGGGAAAACGGGGACTCCGGAACATCTCACTTTAGAATGCCCTGGATATTGCCAAGAAGAATAAGATTCTTCGAAAAACTAATGGAAGAATGAGACGAAAGCAAGATAAATGAGGGATGATATGAGGGAAAGAGTCAATATCATAGTTGAGGAAATTGAGAAAGAGCCGGGAGGGGGATAATAAAACAATTTGTGTCAGAATGCTGGAAGACTGGGAGGGGCAGTGGGGAATGGGTGCCTAGGCGAGCGACGGAATTGATGTAGAAGGTTTCCTCGTTAGAGTACTGCAGCAAATCAGCGGGAAGCCAAATAATTATTATTACTACTTAATACAGTACGTGGAGAGTGGACTGCAACTAAATCACCCGCGGAGCGGAGTCATCACCCAAGCTATAACTTTCAAATTTTGTACTTATCGACAAACAACACAAGCAATATTTAAGCCAATGAACCTCCGGGTTTAACCCGGAGGTCCATTGGCTGAAACCTTGCTGGTGCTGGTTATGCTTTGCAACAAATTTGCAATTACATCTCGGGTGGAATCTCCACTCCGCGGGCGACTCAGTGACAATACTTTAAGGTCCGGCAATGAAACTTTGCTCTCACAGCCATGGGCAAGACTGAAGACCGCAGGTGACAGAGCATTCTCTGTGGCTGCCCCCACTGTGTGGAACTCACTCCCAAAACATATAAAAAACTATCAGCACCTTAAATTCATTCAAGAAAAGCATGAAAACATATTTCTTCCAACAGGCATTCCATTAGTTTTTGTAAAGCCAAAGAGCACTTTTGTGGATTTTAGGCTTATAAATTATTTATTATTAATACACTCTCCACGTACTGTGGCCGTCGCTAAAAGGGTTTTAGGAGGTGGTGTGATAACCCAATAATTATTCTAGTAGGTGTATATTCATCTGGATTGGAGTCTTAGATAACAATCTTATCGTGCCAGTAATCATGTACTTTATTACACGCCTGTCCTTTGAAATCCCCATCTATAGCAACACCAAACCATGCGGAAAATGAAAATCCCTTCCACACAAATGTAAGAAAAAGAAATCGTTGACGGACTATTTTTAAATTGAATCGGAATTTCACTGGAATTTTCTACAAATCGTACACCGGAATTACAATTTGAATCGCTAGCGGCAGCTAAAAATCGTCCCCTGAGTTCCAATGCGTTCTCTGTGCCAGTAGGCACATATAACACAGTTGGACTCAGAGGACGAAATAGTGACACGGATTCCCCTCGCAAATTTGATTGGCGATAAAATGTGTTCTTTTTGTTGACAGTTCGTCCCCTGAGTTCCAGTGTGTTCTATGTGCCTACTGGCACATAGAACACATTGAAACTCAGGGGACGAGTTGTCATATGAATTGCCGAGTGCCCTTCTAATAATTGCTTTTTTAGACGTGAAGACGCGTAATAGACATAGAACGACATACGCGTGTGAATGGGTTAATCGACATGGCACTCGTGCCAATGCGGGAGGATAAAACATCGAGGCCATACGGACTCTCATTTTATCCTTTCGCGCTGGCACTCGTGCCATATCGATTAACCCATTCATATGCGTGTGTCGTTCTGTATATTTCCTACAAAACTAGATTTGATACTTGGACTTGTGTCACACATACTATCGGTTATACAAATGGTGGTCAGTGGTACCTAATTGGGGATGCTGGAGGTGGAGAGTGGGGGGGGGGGGGGGGGCAAGTATGACCACTTCGGAAAACCGATACGGAATGTGTTAATTAAATAAAAAGTTGCGTTACGAATACTACATGTATATTTTATTTATTATACGCAAAACTATAGATTACCGAAAAAATTGCGGAAAGATAGAAGTCGTTTCCCCACTGTGAAGAGAAATAATTTTTTACTCTCACGGTATCAGTCAAAACGGCGGCTTTCAAAGCATCGTTTCAAATTGAATACGAGTCAAATTATCACTAGAAATGATCAATTTGTTCTAAAAACGTATAATGAAAAGAAAATCAAGTGTTTTTGAGTAGATACCAATCATTCTAGCAATAATTTAACACGTACTCACCTTGAATTGATGCATGAAAACCGCCAGCTGAATCCTAACGCCAGACGCTACCTTTTCCGAGTATCGATCAAATCACTTCCGCGCGTCAATGCGCATCAGCTATTTACTTTCATGCATCAATTCAAGGTTGAAACAAGAGGAATTATCGATAGGAATGATCAGATTCTTATAAAAAGCGTAAAATAAAAAGAAAAGAAAATCTAGTGTTTTTGAGTGGATAGTAGACAAATGGTTATTTGACCGAGACAAATGGTTATTTTTGCTCGAACAAGCGCTTGCGAAAAATAAACATTTGTCTCGGTCACGCATCAGATAATTTTCAGTATCCACTCAAAAACACTAGATATCCTCTATTTATCCACTAATAACGTCCTTAACGCTTATAATTAACTACTCATTACCCAAAGATTGTCCCTGATAGAATGAAGATGGCTAAAATTGAACTCATATTCGAAACTGGAGATATACAAAGTTTCATCAATTGCAGACCAATTAGCATATTGCAAGGGGGCGCGGTGGCATTGCGGTAACCAGTTCTCATTAGATCACCGAAGTTAAGCAACGTCGAACCCGGTTAGTCCTTGGACGGGTGACCGTTTGAGCGATCGATTCGGACTCCTGCGTTGTGTCCTTGGGCAAGGCACATAACCCCGATTGTCCACATGGGGGCACGATGACGTCGTGTACTAAGGCGTACTGCACGTCGATGGTACGCATGTCTTCAACCAATCTAACCCTGCCTGTGTTGCAGTGCGGAGTTACGATGTTGGGGAGCTGGCAGCTGCTCGTCGTTGCTCGATGGTTCTCTCCGGGTACTCCGGCTTCCTCCACCCGTAAAACTGTCACGGTCATGATTAGCCATTGTGCTTAAGTATATGACCATAAACACCAATAAATAAATAATATATTGCAAATATTCTCGAAAGTCCTAGAAAAACCGATGACAAGTGCACATACAAGTTTCGTCAATAATTTAGATATATTGCACAGTCATCAATACGAGTTTCGTAAAAATCATAGAATTATAATTCCATAATGCGACTTTAAATAATCTAGCTGGGAATAATAATAAAAAGAGTAAACGTGATACAATGGCATTATTTTGGATTTGTCAAAGACATTTGACACGATAAACCATAAAATTCAATTAAAAAAATGAATATTATGGCAAAAGAGGACTATTTAACGATTGGTGCAAAAGCTACCTAACAGATAGGGCTCAATACGACGTGTATGTTGACCACAACTCCCCCATTAATTGACCTCATTTGCGTGGTTCCCAAGGGTCAGTCCTTGGTCCTGTTTTATTTCCAATACACATCTTTGATATAGAATATTCAACCTCACAAAGTCTTTATCGTTTGAGGATGGCACTATTGTTAAGCAATAGGCAGGTTGCACATCACCAATACAAAAAATACTGGCTTGGTGCTGTGCAATCTGCCCATTGCTGAACGCGAAAAAGGTCCTAACCAAAAAAAAGGCCCCCACACAAAAACAAATCAGTAGAAACCACCAATTAATTTGGAATTCGCAGTATTTTCTTAAGGAGATCACAACCAACAAGTTTTAGAGTGTCGCGATCGGATCGCATTCTGATCCGACTGAGAAAAAAACATCGTTTTGTATGATCACAGTACTACACATGTAGTATGCACACCACGTGCACACCGGGCATGACGAAAAAGAACAATCCCTAAAAGTTTTAGGAGTTTTTGTTGATGACAAATTAACCCACAAGAATCATGTATCACAAATATACCGTAAAATTGCATTCATTAGTTTAATTCTCAGCAGGGTGAAAAGAATGTTACTCCATTTTCTTATTAAAGATACTCTACTTACATTCAAATTCAAAGTCACCTAGTATACAGAATTCATTACTGAGATAACTGAAGATACAGAAACAGTCCCTGAGAATACACAGAGAGTAATCGCTTGACTGGACAGGTTACGTGAAATAATTCATGAGAGGTGAGGGACGTTGTATAAACACGAGTGCGCGAATGCGCACGAGTGTTTTACAATATAGTCCCTCGCCTCGAATGAATTATTCCATGTAACCAGTCCAGTCAAGCGATTACTCTGTTTATTACTTTTCATTATTAATGATAATTATATTATTTAACCTTTTACATAACGTAACGGCCAAAATGGCCAACGCTATTCTCTAAACTCGCCAATAAATTTTCATTATTTTTTCATTTTTTGTCTCTAAAACATAGGTTATGACCCCTCATCGTCGAGCTCGTTCCAATGAGGGGTCATAACCTATGTGTTGAGACAAAAAATGAAAATAATAGTTATTCAAGAATTCTTTTTGCAAGTGTCGTCTGCTTTTCATGTTAGGTAAAGGGTTAAAAAAACCAAAAAACAATGAAGTCCCCACTGCACCCACGGCAAAGCGTCTTCGTTTGCGCACACGGATACATGACCCAGTTGTTGATTGCATAATTCACTTGTGAAGTTACCGTTTATAATCAAACCGGGAAATCCCAGCAAATCACACTTTGGAAAGCAATAATAAAAAATCATTGCTCATACTGATTCCCTATTTAGATCAGACAGAATACTAAAGGCGAAGAACGACTTATTTAAATTACATTTCTCATTACGTATGTTTGGTTGAAAGAATAACCGATTACCATCATCATTCAGAAGTATGCTTTCGAGAATAATACACAAATCGACGTGAGCGGAAAGCAGTCTGAGCGACAGTATGCACCAAGGACACGGAATAAGGCACGGTGTGGCCTCTCTATATATTCGTTCCCCAAAATCTGGAAAGGACTGAATCGAGAAATTCTGAATATATATAGGCAACAGAAACGTCTTTACCTACCAGATTAATCTCTTGTAACCACACTGTGGCACCTCATCGTAACATCATATCATAGCATCATCATCCAGCCCGAACGGACACCGGGTTCCTGGCATGGAGTACATTTAAGTTTTGTAGCTGACACCCTGACACGGGACAGACGGTCTCGGGATCCGTAGCTTGTAGATGACTTGAGGCGGCGTAATACACGGAACTGTAATTACAATACCGGACAGAGAATTTCTCTCTCAGCTGTAATAATAACACTTTGGCCGGCCGCTGATTTGTCGCGGTTCTCGGACGAGAAGGCCATGGTGACCCCTGAACTCCCAACTGCCTCCCTATTCCCACGCTTCTCCTCTCCTCCCAACACTCGGAGACGAACTGCTTGATGACATCCCTTGCCCCATTCTTCCCAATCTCTCCGATTAGCAGATTAACCCTCTCCTTTGAGTCTCCCCCTAACCACATGTCCTTCATTCTCCCATCCCACTTCCCCATTATACTCCCAGTGAATCTCATTCTTTTAGACTGATACTTTGGGCATTCTAGAAGAAAGTGTTCCAGGGTCTCCACCATGCCCAAGTTACACATCTGGCACTCCCTTTCACCGTCTTTCCCAATTTTTCCCCTCCGCTCCAGGGATCGCGACCTCAGCTTGAACAACAGTGACCCCCCAAAGGTTCCATCAAGGTACTCTTCAAAACCTGGCCTCTCTTTATCACGCAGGCCACCCAAAGACCTCTTTGATTTGACCCCCTCTCGCCATTTACGGTTACAATCCTCCATGACCCTTTCTCTAACGATTCTTTTACCCTGGTTTGCCCCAACGTCCAGGTCCGAGATCTCCAATGAGTAGTTCTCCACTAGCTCCCTCACTTAGACCATCCACCCCGTTTTGATATTTGAGATAAAAATTCGCAGGAACATTACTTTACACCATCGGCTGTCGGGGAGATTTACCAAATAATTAAGATAACCGAGTTTCAACAGGTCTATCCTGTCCTTGATCCTCTTCCACCCAAGCTCACCCCTGATTGCTTCTAGCGCTGCGGCATTACTCGACCCCGTTATCCATCGGCCTGCATCGTTCTGCAAGATGTCCAAGCTCTTTACGGCCGTCTGGTTTAGGGGTACCACTTCCGTACCGTATGTTATACTTGGCAGCCCCGCCATTTCCCAAATGGTTTTCCCCACGAACTTATTGAAACCGTTTCTCCCTATAAGTTTCATTTGGTTAACTGGTAGAGTGCTGGAAGCCCATATTTGGGCTTTACTCTGAGGTGAAGGTACTGCAACTTGAAGGCTTCATACTCAGTGGATGTGCTTCGTATTATCTTTAAAGTGATATTATTTAGTCTGTAAGGACTTGTCTTGTTACAATTTATGAGAGAGTGCCTACAGGCACTCTCCCATAAATTGTAACAAGGCAAAGATAAGTGAACAAATTTTGATGACCAAAAATAATTTAGCACTCTACCAGTTAAGGATTCGCTTCCTCTTCAGAATCAATTTATTTGTGTGGTTTCGGTAGATGCCTCTTCCTGTAATGTTTATATTTACCCCCAAATACTCGTAATCATCTGTCTCTCCTACACTGAGAAGTTTGCTGCGCCCTTCCGGAATGCAGAACTAACCCACTCTCCACCTTCGAGTGGGGTCCACTTTGCGGCCCACAGGTATAACTTTGCTCTTGCTTTCATTAAGTTCGAGTCTCCATTTGCTCCCATATTTCCCAACAATTCCCAGCATTTTCGTTAGCCCCTCTTCGCTTTCTGACACTAGAACCATATCGTCTGCAAAAATAGCCCTGGGATCTTCAAGTCTCCAACTGCTACCCCCTCGTCGCTACGCAGGAGTTCATCTCCTAAACCTTTGATGAACAATGCAAACAGGATTGGCGAACGGATACACCCCCGTTTTTAGGCCTATCTCCATAGGCACACGTTTTGTTGTAATGTTTCCCAGGCTAAGTTCACTCTGTACATCTTTATATAATGCTTTCATAATTCCAACAAACTCGCCTCCTAAGCCCAGAGCCTCCAGCTTGCGCCACATACCCTCCCTCCATACTCTATCGTATGCCTTTTTGACATCCAAAAAGGCCATAAACATCTTTTTCTTTTTTGCTTTCGCGGATTCTATCATTTGGGATAGCGTGAAAAGATGGTCAGTTACTCTCCTTCCCTTCCTGAAGACATTCTGGATTTCTCCCAAACAACCCTTCTCTTCAATCACCTCCTCTACTCTCCTATAAAGGACTTTACAGAAAACCTTTCCAATGTTGCTACTGACAGAGATCCCTCGATAGTTATCCAAAACGTCTTTTTCCCCCTTTTTGTGAATAAATGTCACTTTGCTTTCTCTCCACTCCTTTGGGACTTCCTGATTTTCTATGGCTAGATTGAATAGGGCAGTTAGGCTTTCCACGAGTTCCTTTCCACCTTTTTTGATAAACTCGTTAGGAATTTCATCCACTCCTCCCGCTTTTCCATCCCTTAATTTTAATATCACCTTTCGCACCTCCTCCGTTTTAATTTCGCTGCACACGAAGTTCGATAGGTTTTCCTCGACCTGATTCGGACACTCAGGTGGGCTCCCCTTGCCCCATCGCTTATCGTTTACCTTTTCCGAGTGCTTGACTAGTTCTGATGCGACTTGATCTTGCTCGCCTGTAACTCTGCCATCTACTTTAATACTCTGAGGGTTACTTCCTTTGTTACGTTTATTCACCCATTTCCAAAATACGTTCGAACTTGACCCCCTTGTCGTTCTTATCGTCCTAATAAGACTGCCATTTCGTACTCTCCGATTATCGTCTTAATCTTATTTACATTATTTCGTGCTTGGTGGTATTCTTCGTTTGCTACTGTGGCCTCGTTGCTTTCCGCCCCCTTAAGTTTTCTACTTCTCCTGTATGCAGCACATTTAGCTTTTCTTCCCTTCATGGCCCTTTTCAGTTCTTCATTCACTCTGTACCCATGTCCCCGTGTTGGCACCCTGACCTTTCCTACACTTTCCTTTCCTGCCTCCACCAGGCTCGCAACTATGGCGTCGGCCATCTTCTGGACACTGCCCCTCTTGGGTACGGTTGCAAGCTTTGGTTTCAGTTTTTCATTGAACTTCGCCCAATCAGCATCTTTATTGAGTTCCCAAATCTCCTGAGAGCTTCCTTTGCTTTTTACTAGAGTTTTGGCCCTGATCGTCACTGTAATCAAGTTGTGATCACTATCCACCTCCATTTTACCCTCATCATCCACTTCTACCCCTATCACCTCCCTCCATAAATTAATATCTGTGAGGATGTAGTCGATTATTGATATTCTATCGTTCCTCTCCCAGGTTAATTTCCCCTTACACCTCGCGTCCCTGTTCGGAATCTTCAGACCGAGCTCGTTTGTGAAGTTCAGCAGCTTTCTTCCATTCCTGTTGACTTTATTGTCCCCACCCTCTATGCCTTCTTCATCATTACCTATGTGGCCATTAAAGTCACCCATCAGAATTATACCGAGCTCCTTGTTTTGTAATTCGGTGATATTGGACCTTAGTGTTGAGTATATCGAATCATTCCACTAGGGTTTGTTTCCCTCCACCGCACAATACACAACCACAAGGGCAATACTTTTGTTTTTCAGACTGATCCTTACCCATCCAATTTCTTTCGATACCTCAGCCGGGGTGCAGATGTTTTCCAGGTCTGTGATCAGTGACGGTTTTAAATCCTCTTTAATGTACATGCCTACCCTCCCCCTTTTTTCTGCCCTTCCGTTCGCCCTACACCTATCCGTACGTACCCCCTTACTTGGTCTACCCGTTCCTCGTGTCTTACCCACGTTTCGCTTAACCCCATGACGTCAAACTCCTCTACCTCGATCAATGTAGCAATTTCACTTACTTTCCGGTGGAGACCCTGGATGTTGCTATAACCCACTTTCAGGGTATCAAGGTTCATTGGCTTCCGCCTACTGGTCCCATTATTATCTATTCCCTGTATGTTTGTATATCCTACTTTGTGTACCTGTGCTTTCCTTGGGAAGCTATTCCTATTGATTTGGAGTTTTGGTCCCTTTTCCTTATCCCCCTTGTCCCATTTTTTACACCTATGGTTCGTGACACATTTTCTGTGTTCATTTTCCCCTTCACTGATTCCCCTCCCCTCCCTATACCAAAAAAGGCTCCACCACCTGCAACATATTTCTACCTAAAACCTCTGTACCCCTTGGGCTAAGATGGAGACCATCCATTCCATATAGGTCCTTTCTGCCCTAAAACGATCCCCAATTGTCTACAAAGGGTATCTCAAGTTCCTTACAATACTCCCCCAATTCCTCGTTGGTCCCAATGATCCGCGAATTACGCTCGCCCCCACCACCTAGTACTGGGAGAAGCCCTGAAACCACTACCTGTGCATTCTTGGTATTCAGTTGAGTTATTAAGTCCTTGTAAGTCTCAACAAGCTGAACTGACTGTAACCACAACACTTAAGAAATATACCTCTCGACAAAGTCGTACGAACACGTTGAGTCTTTGCTGTTATTTTCGTTCGTCTTTCTTGATTAGTTTGGAATTTGCAGTATTTTCTTAAGGGAATCTCTACCAACTGATTTTAGCGTGTCACGATCGGATCGCATTCTGATTCGACTGAGAAAAACATCGTTTTGTGTGATCATAGTACTACACATATCGTGTACACACCACACAATATTCGAATTCAGCTGAGTAGAGAAAAAAAGCCGCACACACGCACGCACACACGCACGCACGCCGACTCAATACATCAGCAGAATTCGACATCCACACAGAGAGACAAAGAGTAACAAAAATATATTTTTTTGGGCCAAGACCTTTTGAAAGCACCAGATGGTCGGGCACCTCTACCTAGCTGGTGTGTAAATTGACAGCACTGTCATAAAATTCTAATAAATTCCCTGCCATCATATTTTATCAATGGAAAGTATGTTTGTGGCGCATAAGTCTTTGATAAAGGCAGTTAGGTATGTTCCAAATAGTTGGGCGATATGACCGAGCCGTCGGGCACCGACACCCTACACCACCAAACATTTTTGTTAGTTGCGAACCTGTACCTACACTGCTCTGAATCACTGCGTTTCATTTCAACACGAAGTCGACTCGAAAAGTTTTGACGAATTGACATTGTCGAAAAAAACCCCCGCAAAACCCATATTGTGAGCATGTAATCGCTAATGAGTATCTGTTGAAGTTACACGCTAAAAATTAAAGTGTTAAAAACTACACTTGAAGTGCTGTATTTAACACTTACTAAGTGCTGAACTAGCACTATGTTCAAGAGTAGATATCCCAGAACTTGACAGGTGTTACAATAATACCACTTGACAAGTGTAATGTCGCGACACTTAAAAGGAAACAACGCAGATGACGCGGATCAGGCTCGAACTCTCGAGCCTGATCCGCGTCATCTGCGTTGTGTCCTTTTAATTATGTACCCACCAAGCGCAAATCAAATTATGGACGATTCTGGAAGAACCACCAATGCTTGTCACATGGGAAGTGCCATCTATTCAAGTTTCAGATGTCTGACGATTGTAATGTCTAAGTGCTTAAAGCATTGCACTTTGAGTGTTAAAATCAAACTCTAAGAGTTAGAATGGGTTTAACACCTTGAAAGTGTCCGCTTTAACACTTTAGTTTTTAGTGTGTATGTACGGAACGAACATAAAATGCAAAATATCTAAATATTAGAGGCTAAAGGTGACCAAGTATTAAGATCAATTGATTATTTTTGATTGCTGATAATATCAGAAATTTCACAGAAAGGGCAATATAAGACAAACTATTCGCGGGAGAATCGTTTTGTGATGTTTTCTGAGCGGTATGAAAAGTAAAAATCAAACAATTCCTCTTATTTGTCTAATTTGTAAAACAACACTTTTGTGGAAAATGAGACTGCCATGCTGGTTTATTTTAATTACTGCGAGTGTTTGCAGTGTATTGATACATCAGATGAAATACAATATGAATACATCTTTGCCTGGAATGCAACCCAATAGACACATTGACTCGTGAATTGGAAATCAGCGAACCAGAATGGCGCAATTGAACACAGAAACCACAGACCTTTTATCAATTACGCCTCCGCGAACTGATAAAATTAGAAAGTCTATCAGTTTGGGAAATGTTTGTATTTGGACATAATCTCTAAAAGAAGTAAATCTGCTGTATTGGTATTTAGTAAAACCAGGTCATTTCATCAGAGAACTATCTGCACTAGACAAGAACTACACTTGACGAGAACAAAGAGGCCGGGTTCGAGATAATAACAAGTTGACTTCCGAATGGACTAAATGATGCAATGAAAAATAGTGGCAACGGAAGCTCACAGGGGTTGCTTTTGTGAATTGCATGCGCGGTCATCTTCCACATGTGAAAAAAATGTATTTTCTCAAAATAGAAAAAAGTTAAAAACTTGAAAAATTTAACAAAAACGAAGGAAAGTTAGGGTGTATGCTTGCCAGATGCTTTTAAGAATAATTGTTCCGTCGGCAGAATAACTGTACAGTACGTAAACGTTTATAGACCCCAGATATTATTACCGGTACTGAGAGACACATTTATTCTGACACACGATAAGTGGTAACCAGAGGTTTGTCGCTGTATGCTAGAAATTCCAACACACGGCGGCAGCTGCTGGTTTCCACTTCTCGTGTGTCAGAATTTCTCTAGCTAATCGGCATTTACTTGTCCGCGTGTCCACATGAATTACACCCCTAAATCGCGCCGGCAATGTCAAACAATATTTATAGTTATGTGACTTTAACCCTTTACCCAACGAATCGCCCGCATCCGCCCGCGTAATATGCAAATTCAGCAGTTGAAAAAATAATTCTTTTCAAAAAATTTCAACAAAACCATATCATGTGACCCCTCGTTGGAACGAGCTCGTCGAGCTCGTTCCAACGAGGGGTCACTTGATATGGTTTTGTTGAAATTTTTGGAAACACTTGAAAAAATGACATTTAAAATAATAAATTTTGATATCGTCTGCGTTGGGTAAAGGGTTAACCCTTTGAACCCTGGTGGTATCTTCCATGTCAGTTCAAAATAAACTGATACTGAATGAGAGGAAAACGAACTACATGTTACTTCACACAAATAGCGATTCATATCGACAAACCGATTATTAACTCTAAATGAAATTGACATTGCACCGATTGGGAATGGCCAAGATAAGACAAGTGTTAAATTCCTTGGCATTCATCTTGACGACAATTTGAAATTCAAGAGTCAGATTTCGGCGGTATGCTCAAAGATGGCTTCTGCCATCTATGCAATAAATAGGGCAAAAAAAATTCTTCCAATAAATGCCCTCAAAACCCTGTACTTTTCTCTTGTTCACACCCATTTGTTATATGGCATCCATGTCTGGGGACACGCCCCCCAAACAAATAGAGTTTTTAAGTTGCAGAAAGGGCTATTCGTATTATCAGTAATACAAAACATACCTCCCATACTGACCCATTGTTCAAGTACCACCGAATTCTCAAATTTAATGATGTTTACACTCTCTCTATCCTTCTATTTATGCGTGACTGGGCCAATAATCAACTACCGGAAGGTTTTAATAAATCCTTCGGGCATGGTAACCAGGCAATGTGGCAAGGTATATATAGAAAAACCAAGAACAACATTCTCAGCTGACCTTCTTATCCACACTTTCCCAAGAGCATGGAATGAAATTGACCCATCCATGCAAACTCGCCAAAAATTAAAAAAAAACTCACAACAGACAACTTCCTTGACCAGTATTGCGATACAGTAAACTGTGATTATCCTGAATGCCCAGACTGTGCTGACTACGCCTGATTATTTTAATCCTACACCGGGTGAATGTAATAAAACAGTTGCTGCCCTCTCCGCTGGATCGGTGTGGGGATCCATGCAGTACGGGGAAAATGTCGGTCTCGGCCTTCGGTCGCGGTCGATATGTTTCCTGCGCTCCATGGATCCTCGTATCGATCCGGCGAAGGGGCAGCAGTTGTACAATATGTACAATTCTCAAATTGCTAAACAACAGAATTAGCACAATATTGGCAAGAGACACAAGATATAAGAAATAGCATTCTCATCTCATCATTAAATAAAATAAAGGAAAGTTCTTCGCCAAATAGGAATCGAATGGTTAGTCAACGCCTTTGGACTGGCTGGGCGCACAAATGAACGTGCGTTTCGCCCTTTGAAAGACTTTAATATAAAAAATAAAAGACACTTGGAACTTTCCAAATTTCTGAATTATCAACGTTACCCTTATATACTTCCAACCCGATTTTCCCCAGTTCCTGGGTTCTTATCGTATACTTGTGATTAAGATTTTGCATAATGAAGTGTGCTTGCTGCCAGGTATGAAGTTTATGGTTTCTCAGGGAATACCGGGAAGACAGCCAGATAGGCAATGGTATTCCTTAACATTGTACACCTCTAAAATCTAAAATATGTTATTTGAATTTATTATTGTGTGTAGTGTTGAATAAATTGAATTCAATTGAATTGAATTGGCAGCAGTTGGAAGAGCCCATATTTATTATTTGGGGTTAGACCAATTAATATTTTCAACGTGCAGCCGTAGGGCTGCACGTTGAAAATATTGATTGGTCTACACCACGCATTTACCTTGTAGCCACCCCCCCTTAATGACATTTTGATGTAGCTTATGACCCGGCAGGAAAAATGGCCTCTGGTGTTCAAAGGGTTAAAGGCGGCCTCCTTCTCGATCCGGTCGCGATAGAGGTGCTAAGTTGTAACGCCCGTGAACTGAGATATACTATTAAAAAATTAAGACGGAAACAAGAGAGTCAAACCAAAGTAGCATCTGACATGCAATATATTCGCGGTTCGTTTTCGACAGGTGATAGTTTGAATCATTGTGGGGCGAAAAAGGGGCAGGGAATATGAACTAGATCGCGACTCGATCCGATGCGGTCGAAATTCTCTTTCTGTTTTTGCGACGACGTTTCTGCATCTTTTACTTTTATTTGTTGGCGTAATAAATTCTAAGCTTAACCTGTAGAGCTTGTTCCAATGTTAGGTGTGGTTTTGAAACAAAGAACGATTTCTGAAGTTTTTAAAAGAAAGAATGCAAGTTCCGTCCATTATTTGCGCTGATGAAGGGTTGAAATAAATTATAAACCTGTCCCGATGGAGAACCTGTCTCCCTCGCCCTCACCCCACTTTCTAAAAATCTGACGCCGCTACTGGAGACCAATTGCCTAACAATAGATGCAGTTATTTTCTTGATGGGCTCAATGTGATGGGGTGGGTCGATCAACACCCTTCCCTGGACTCGTCATTGAGATAATCTAAAAAATAAAAAATGAGAGTCCAAATGACGAAAAAAACCGTATTTTCTTTTCTACGCGCCAGCCAGAAACAATTGTCATCGACGATAAAATGCTTCTAAAATGTCTATTTCCAGTGCCACTCTATTTAACCCAGATGGCTATTTACAGCACCATGCATAGTGTGGCAACCTGACGTATCAACCCAATTAACAAAAATATCGTAGTATTTTTGTGATCGACTGTATACAACAACATTAACTGTATACAACAACATTAACCCTGCGAACCCTCGAGGTCACTTTTCCGGCCCAGGACCCTGATACGATCTGAATTCATAAAAGAGACAGTTGTTCGGTGAATTTGTGTGGTAGACTAATCAATATTTTCAACGTGCAGCCCTAAGGCTGCACGTTGAAAATATTGATTGGTCTTCCCTCAAGTAACGAATATGGACTCTACCAGTTGATGACACTGAACTGACGTTTAATATAGCATCAGAGTTCAAAGGGTTAATTACAAAAACAACATCGGCCAAACACTCCTAAATGCACTCGACAAATATGTTATAAAACTATGATTAACATCAAATAACATACTGTATGTGCTGCAGGGAATGGTACAGATAACGCGACTGTCAACGATGCTAACGATAATATTTTTGCCCTCGTCAAAAGTTCCCTGGGAACTTTCAACTCTGCCAACACGACTTTCCATCGACACCCGCAAATTATTTTCTCACTACACAAAATTAACCACGTCAACGCGACACGCATACTTTTTGCATAAAATTGTTCTTGAATATGATAAAGCGAAAAGCCAATAGGGCTGTAGGATCAAATTATTACTGAAATTTCCACAGAGTACAACACAAATATTCGCTCAAATGTTAATCGTTCATTGCGTTAATGTTCTGTTGAACAACTCCGGAACGCAGATGAAAGGGTTTCAATCTTTATGAATTAATAACTAAATCTGTGAATGGAATGTCTTACATGGGTTGGAAATCCGACCAAATTCACCGATATATTATGCTGAAAAATGTTTATTTCCCTGTTTTTTAAATATGTTGGGGTAATGGGGGCAGCATCCCTCGAAGAGACCACGTGTCTCGCTGGCCAACTCTGGCTGGTCCGTCTGGAAAGGGTTATTACATAGTAATTGTTGCTTGCAAAAATATAGCTCTATGATCCTGTTTAACAACGAAATGTAAGCTATGTTCTGGAAGCAAAACCCGAAACAAATCATAAGGTAGTTTGGCTTTGCGGAGCTGATAAAACTGTAAAACACGGGATCAAATTTTTTCTCTGTCTTAATAGCAGTCGACGATTGTAAAACTAAAGCTGGTAATTTAAAGTTAATGTCACTGCAACCTTGACCTAGGGCTGCACGATATTCAAAACTGAATACCGGTATCGGTATTCAAAAAAATACCGCGGTATACCGGTATATCGAAAACTGTTCAGATATATGAACACAAATACAACAATCGAGACTCGAGGCATAACAGTCGGAACGAATTAGCATGCCTTGATGATGCGGTTCGAAAAACCTTTACCCAAAGCAGACGATATCAAAATTTATTATTTTCAAAATTAGTTTATCGGATTTTCCCCCAAAGATTTCCACAAAACTATATCATGTGACCCTCTCATTGGAACGAGCTCGTTGAGCTCGTTCCAATGAGAGGGTCACATAATATAGTTTTGTTGAAATTTTTGAAAATTATTTTTTCAGCTGCTGAATTTGTTTATTACGAGAGCACAAGCAGACGATTCCTTGGATAAAGGGATAATATTATTCATTCAGGGCAACAGTTAAAAAACTGAAGACATCTTGAAAATTAAATTATGGGTAAATAAATAATGACGATAAACCGATATTTTTGTAATTACACCGGTATTCAAGCGATATTGGTTTGAATACCGGTATATATCGGTTTATCGATATACCGTGCAGCCCTACCTTGACCTTTGACACAATGACTCAAATTAAACTGGACTTTTCCTCTCAGTAACCTACGTGTCAAGTTTGATTTTGATTGGCATGAGGAACTTTAATTAGAGAGCGGAAACCTGGAAAACGTTCAGATTAAAGCTCACTAGAGCCTTGACATTTGGGGGTACACTAACCCAAGAATTAAAATGTTTCTTCCTCACATCATACCCAACGCACATTTCAGTTTTTGTGTCGATCAACCGAACTGAATGTTAATTAGAGAGAGGAAAGAGGAAAATTGTTAACTTATAGGCCACTATGTCTTTGACCTTTGGCACAATGACCCCAAAATAAACAGGATTCTCTCTATCATAATACCCAATCCACATGTCAAATTTGATGTCGATGAGCCCAGCGAAACGTTAATAAGAGAGCGGAAATCAGGACAAGTTTAACCGTTTAAACCCGAGAGACCGCTTTCCCGTCCCAGGAACACGATAATTTTATTAAATAGGAGGGCTGCGAAGTGAATGTTTGGGATAGACAATCAATATTTCAACGTGCAACTCGAAGGCTGCACGTTGAAAATATTAATTAGTCTACCCCGAAATAATGAATATGGTCTCTTCCGATTGCTGGGATTGACCTGACGTGAAATATACCACCAGAGTCCAAATGGTTAAAAAAGAGATCACTGTGATCTTGTCCTTCCACACAATGACCCCAAAATAAATAAGGTTCTTCCCCTCATCACGCCAAACCCACATGTAAAGTTGGGTTTCGATCAACCTGACAGAACTTCTATTACGGTGCGGAAACCATCACCGTCTAGACAGACGGACAGATAACCATGGCTATATACCCGGGAAAGACTTTAAAGCCTTTACCTAACACGAAAGGCAGGCTATACTTGCAAACAAAATTCTTGAATAACCAATTTTCTTCATTTTTGCGTCAAAACATAGCTCAACGAGCTCGTTCCAATGAGGAGCCATAAGCTATGTTTTTGAGACAAAAAATAAAAAATACTGAAAATTGAATGGCGATGTTTGTGAATAGCGCTGGTCGGGTTTGGCCGTTACGTTGGGTAAAGGGTTAACGCGGATAAAAAATATTGAGTAACTGAAATTTTTCGAGTTTTGCCTCACAAAAGTAGCTTTTGATCTCTCATTGTAAAGTGCGAAACGAGCTCGGTTGCGCTGTGTACTAAGGCGTAATGCACGTCGATGATGCACCTGTCTTCAACCAATGCTGACCCTGCTTGTGTGCAGTTAGTACGTTGGAGAGTCTGACAGCTGTTCGCCATTGGTCAGTGGTTGTCTCCGGGTATTTCGGCTTCCTTCACCGGTAAAACTGCCCACCAAGATGTGATCAAGGCTGTTGAAATTGTCGTTAAACTTCAATAAATAAATAAATAAATAAATAAATAAATAAATAAATAAATAAATAAATAAATAAATAAATAACCTTCGGTGGTCTGTTTACATTTTTGCTTGACACTGTTTTGTGTCATTCACGCCATAACGTCACTCATCAGATACGTTTTTACATAACCTCCTAAAAGGTAGGCCGTCTTCCACGCGTGGTGAATGTAGCACATTTCTCACTGGCCGTTTTGTATCGGATAACGTAGTATACACACATCAGTCGTGGTGTAAAATCCCCCGGGCAAGATAGGTTAACTGGAAGAGTGCTAGAAGCCCATATTTGAGCTTTACACTGGAAGGCAGGTACCACAGATTGAAAGCTACATATCCTGTGGATGTGCTTCATATCATTATTAAAATGGAATTATTTAGTCTATATTTTGCATTGTTACAATTTATGGCACTCTCCCATATATTGTAACAAGGCAAACACATGTGAACAAATTTTGAGGATTAAAAATAATTTAGCACTCTACCAGTTAACTAACAAACGAATGTATTAATAATGGACTCCATGACAGTTGAGAGACACACTGCATCGCTTTTGAACAAAAGCCCCTTGAAACATGAACACATTTATCGGGATGGGCACGTTGTCATTTGGTTTTGCACGAATGACACCCATTTAGAAACCTACCTCCGCACTGCTAATAAAAGACTGCAATGAATAAAAATATATATGTTGGGACACGTTTTGTTTACGATCATTTTAACCACGCATGACCATTTATTCTATTGCGAGTCGGAGATCATCTCATTTCCGCTGCATAATTAAATTGGTTGTTGCTGGTGTAAACAGAGGAAACAATCTTGCTGTTTAATTCCTCAATGAAGCCGAGTAATCGCTGAAAAAAATCACATCAAATTTGTAAGTTAGACAACATTTTCCTACACAGATTAAGAGCGTTTTAACAACAAAAAAAACCTTATTACCAAACAAAACATTCAGACACGTATTCCCAAGAGATTCTTCTTTCTTAGAAACGTTATATCTTGTGTTCACATCAGCAATCGAAATAACAGTACCAGGGCCACAGATAAGAGGATCTGATATATGGGCGTGTATTTATTCTATCACTCATACACAAACTATTCTCAACATTTTCTTTTCTTCATTTTAACCTTTCCAGATTTGCGTCCTGAAAGGTAAGGATGGCATTATGCAGTACTCTCTATTGTGAATGAAACCCTGAGATCGTCTTCGTCCAATAATCTGCATCATATCCCTGGTGACCTAGTTACTGCAGGTGATGGAGCTTTCGTTGTTGCTACCCCTTACCTATGACATCAGCCGAGAGAGCATCTCAAAAGACCAGAGAGTCTGAATTCTTTAACCCTTTACCTAACCTGACACTTGCAAAAATAATTCTTGAATAACTAATTTTTTTTCATTTTTTGTCTCAAAAACATAGGTTATGATCCCTCGTTGGAACGAGCTCGACGAGCTCGTTCCAACGAGGGGTCATAACCTATGTTTTTGAGAAAAAAAATGAAAAAATAATGAAAATTAATTGGCGAGTTTCGAGAATAGCGCTGGCCGTTTTTTGCCGCTACGTTAGGTAACGGATTAAAAAGGTCATTAAAATGTATCTTTTCAGGGCTGCTGCCATCGGACCGGCTACCGATGTATAACATTGAAAATACTGTATTTTTACTTGTAACGCATTTTATATGGCAATATCACGTTTTTTTCTTATACTTCTTTATAAAGCCCTTGAACACCTCGGTTATCATTATCTACGGGGCAAGTGATTGATGTTTCGCGTCATGCCCTTCTTCGTGAGACCAAATAACGACGGTATTGTGGTCACTTTCATATGCCACATTCTGCCGATCTTCGTTTCACTATCTTTATATTTTAAGAGCTTTTCAGTTTCTTACAGAGCAACGTACCCATTTGCATGGGGGTTTAGTAATAGTTTAATCCTAAAACCCCACTGGGCTATATGATTAACTTATTACTTTCCATGTCCACGTCTATCCTGTTCTTTCCGCTATATGAAGTGTTAGCAGGTTTGGTCAGGAGAGTACAAATAAATTACAATACAAACAGGTGTTTACACTTTTTGAGTTTTTACCAAAATTATTGCTCAAGTAAGGTCGAAAATAACATATCTTCGCGTGTGGCTTCAAGTGGATTGAACTGAGTTTCGAATAAAAAAATGTTCATTAGATATTGCATATTCCAAAAGCACTTATAAAAATGAAAGTAAGCTTATTTTTTTTTAGATTAACAACACGCCCTAAAAAGTGGCGCGTGATCTTAATGGATAAGTGGACAAATCGACTTTCCGGAAGTTGACGATCACTAGGCTAGGGAGTTCTGTTTTTATTGCGAAGTCAGTGTGAACGTGAAATTTCAGATCATGTTTTACCAACTTGAGTAATATGAAATATACAACGACATACATTTTGCACAAGTTGGTGTTGTATTTATTATTATTATGTATTTAGTATTTCTTTATTGGTGTTTAAGGTCACATATTTCTACACATTAGCTAATCAAGACCGCAACATGGATATAAAATCAAGTCCAGCCAATCGTTTAAATACCCGCGTCTCCAATCGCTCTATTTGTCTCTTGCTTAAGTGGGAAATTAACCAATTATACCTTGTTTGACAGAGCTCAACGAGCTCTGTCAAACAAGGGTACAGTTGGTTAAATATCAAACAGCATTATGGGAAATATCTACTGCTGATAACTTTCCCATTTTGACACCAGGGTTTAGAGGGTTAATTCGTTTGGACTGAAACAATACAGGCTTTTATGAAAGTAATATTTGATCTCTCACTGCCCGGTCAGTTGTGGCCGCTCATAAGCTTCTTTTCAAAAAACGCTGATACATATTGTTCGTGCCTTAATTACTCGAAGGTAGACACTCTATACGGTTGGTGTTGTAGTGGTAAACCCCCACCCGCACGTTTTGTATACGAGCATGGCCAGTTCTGTTTTGGGGTATACAAAATACAACAACCTTACCTCTGAAGTTTCCATGGAAAACCGATCATTGGACTTCGGTTATGGGGGAAAGAGTAAAGATAAAATTTAATTTAAATGGGGCATTGGCTTGCTTTTAAAATGGATGACGCATATTTGCAATACATTTTCTGTGTCACTGTTCTCGAAAATAAAGAATAAGGAATAAAGCAAACTATAGTTGAAAATATTTCATTTCAAATATGCCCTCTCAACCGCGATTCGACAATAATATAAAACCTACAGAATAAATACGCTCGCGGTTCAAACAAAACTCAGGTGACCAAATATCCAGAGGTGAATATTCTCAGTTCCACATTAAGAATAGCAACGCAAGAAAATCAAACTGAATATATTTACCAAGAAAATACAGAGTCAATTAATTAAAGTCGGGAAGAGAAAAAAGAACAAAATATTAGGCCACGGTCCAGGGCCATCCCCGGGTGTGTTGGTGGGTGGGGGTGGGGATAGAGGGAGTGTAGTATCCCCTTCCTTCTCAGAAGCGCGGTGGCTCAGGGTTGCGGTATTGAACTTCAAACCGAGAGATCCATGGTTCGATCCCCGCCAAGAGTAACTGCGTTGTGTCATTGGGCAAGGCACTTATTCCCGATTGTCCACGTGGGGGCACGGTGGCACTGTGCACTGAGCCGTACTGCACTTCGGTGTTGCACCTGTCTTCAACCAATGCTAACCCTGCTTGTGTGGAGGTCTTATTCCCCGAACGTCGAAAACTAATTTGAAAGGCCTGGTTTGTTTATACAAGATAACAATAGGGAGTTTGGTATAGTCTGTTTTGACTTTGTAATTAGTTTTTGACGTTTGGGTCAGAAATTGGTTGATTTGAATAAGGAAAAGAGAAATTAAATTCAATATTTTTATTCGATCAGATGGAATATTAACATACAATACATACAAATACATATTCAGAACAATAGCATATTCCTTTTATTTAGGATTTTTATCATAAACAGCAAAGAACTTATAATGTTATAAAATTTTCTATTATTTAAATTATATATTAACAAAGATGTAAAAGATCAGATACAGAATCTGTGTAAGTCATGGCATTGATGATTTCATCCATATACCGTAGTTTCAGGGTTGATATTCTTCTGTCTATATTCATATATTTCTTTGACCTGCCTCTGAATTTCTGCCCTGCTTCTTTCTGTATTCGCACCAGCTCGTTCTCGTTCTGAACATCTTTAAGTGTTTGAATAAGAGTAAAGATGTTTGGATGAGAATGTTGTATCTTTTTCTTTAGTTTAAGATGCCATGCTTCCAAGTGGTTGGTGGTTCGTGGGCCATCGTTGTCAAAATGATTCCAAATTTCATTATCTCCCTCTATCCAATGAGTCTGCACATACTCAACGAATGTAGATGTGGTCGATGGATCGGCGGGTATGTAGTTCAGTTCGTTGAAAATCTCGAACCATACATCTTCGACAAGATTGATCGGAAGCAGAGGTAGAGGTGCAGCCCGTCTAACAATTCCACCCCACTCTCTCCCTCTATCTCTCTCTCTCTCTCTCTCTCTCTCTCTCTCTCTAAGTAAATAGGTATATATATAAAACGGGGGCACTTGGTTAGTAAGTTGGAGAGCTAGGCAGATGCTCACTAGGGCTGTCACGATTTTTCATTTTAGGAATCGATTAATCGTCGCAAATAATCGATTAATCGTACCTAGATGACCCCCACCCCCTCTCCCTCTCTTTGAAGTCGATAAAAATGAAGTTCAAGTCAAATGACCTACCTCAAGTAAACAACGAAGACGATCAACTTTTAGGGACATTCAAAGCTTTGATGTTCTGAACTTTTGAACCGTCAGTGTAATAATCAAGACCGGTCGGCAGTTGCGAACTGCCGACCGGTCTTGATTATTACACTGACGGTTCAAAAATTCAGAACATCAAAGCTTTGATGAATGTACATGGAAGACAAATGCTTCCAACGGCTTCTTGGGGTTTAACATCGATGTTCTTAACTCTTTACCTTTAGAAACAAAAGTTTTTTCATCAAATTTTCTTTTAATTATTAAACATCTAAAACGGGATACAATTTACCGATTATTCGACAACGAAAAATACTAATCGATTTCGCTGTGACCGATCAACAATCGATTAATCGATTAATCGTGACAGCCCTAATGCTCACTGCTGCTCGGTGGCTCTCTCCGGGTACTCCGGTTTCCTCCACCAGTAAATCTGTCCATGAGATTGCCCTGGTTGCAGAAAGTGTCGTAAAAAACCCCAATAAACCAATAAACAATATATATAAAACTCACATTTATTTGTAGTTTCTGTTGAATCTATATATAAATCCTTCATAAGCCAAGTTCTCTCCGCCAACTCTATTTGGTAAAAACTTAACACTGATCTGAGCATCTGCCATTACTGTTAAATTTCATTAAATGATAATTCGTACCTTCATTTGTCGGGTATATATACGTATTCAATTACTTAACGCAACTTACTATTTTTCACGAGTTCTGAGAAGAATAAAAAGATTGCGAAAAACAGCAGCCAAAATCAGACAGAGCCGAACATGCTCACCAGTGACAACAAATAAGGTGGTTATTTAGATATGAACTATAATCACTGTGAAAACACACTTGACGAGGTGTGAAAATTAGATTTTCGACGTTCCGGGAACACACCGTGTGGAGTTCGTACGTTGGAGAGTCTGACAGTTGCTCGCCTTTGTTCGGTGGTTCTCTCCGGGTACACCGGCTTCCTCGTAAAACTGTCCGACAGGAGGTGACCCTGACTGTCGAAAGTGTCGTTAAATTCCAATAAATAAATAAATAAATAAATAAATAAATAAATAAATAAATAAATAAACCAACCTTCCCAATAATTTCTAAAGTCGAAACATGTTCTTCCGGCTTTGAGTATTTGATATCGATTGGCCCTGGTTTGTAATCATGCACTTTCTTGTAATACTAGTAATAATAATAACTCTTTGGAGGTTACACCATAGATAATAACTCTTTGGCCAGCCGCTGATTTGTCGCGGTCCTCATAAGAGAAGGCCATCATTCCCCCTGCACCCCACCCCCTCTTCCCCTCCTCTCCTCCCAGCATTCAGATATAAACTGCTTAATAGTATCCCTCACTTCCTCTTTTTCAATTTCTTCAATAAGCATTCCTACCCTCTCCCTCGTGTCCCCCTTCAGCCATCTATCCTTTGTTTCTTCACCCCACTTCTGCATTATTCTTCCAGTAAATTTTATTCTATGAGGTATATACTGTGGGCATTCCAAGAGAAAATGTTCCAGGGTCTCCACTACTCCAGAGTGGCACATTTGGCATCCCTTTTCTTCATCTCTCCCAATTTTTCCCCGAAGCTCCAGTGATCTTGATCTCAGTTTGAACAGCAGTGACCCTCCAAAGGTGCCATCTAGGTACTTCTCAAAAGCTGGCTTTTCTTTATATTGTAACCCCTGCAGTGATCTTTTCACGCTAACCCCTGCTCGCCAGTTTCGATTGCAATCTTCCATGACTCTCTCTTTGACAAACCTTTTGCCTTCTTTCATTCCTACTTCTATGTTTGTGACCTCTATAGAGTAATTGTCCATTAGTTCCCTCACATGTTTTGACCACCCCGTATCTATATTAGAATTCCAAATGGTATCGAGCATCAATTTGCACCACCGGTTGTCAGGCAGGTTTCTCAAGTAGTTAAAGTAACACAGTTTTCCCAAATCTACCCTGTCCTTGATTTTCATCCACCCAAGCTCCCTCCTTACTGCTTCCAAAGCTGCAGCATTACTCGACCCTGTTATCCATCTGCCGGCATCATTCTGAGTACTTTCCAACTTCTTAATAACGGTTTGGTTTAATGGAATCACGTCCGTGCCATACGTTATACTTGGTAAACCCACCCTCTCCCACAGTGTTTTCCCCACAAAGACCTTGTTGAAACTATTTTTCCCTAAAAGTTTTAGTTGGTTCAGAATTCTTTTCCCCTTCAGAATCAGTTTGGCTGAGTAATTTCTGTACACCCCTCTTCCCGTTATATTTATGCTTACCCCTAGATACTCATACTCTCCCGTTTCTCCTACCGTGATTTGTTTGCTTTCCCCTTCGGGGATTGAGAACTCCCCCACTCTCCATCTCTTCGTCATATCTACCTTGCGTCCAACGGGTATTACCTTGCTTTTATTTTCATTTAGTTCGAGCCGCCAAGTGTTCCCATATCTACCAACAATTTCCAGCAGTTTCTCTAGCCCCTGTTCAGTTCTAGACATTAACACCATGTCGTCCGCAAAGAATAAGCCTGGTATCTTTATGTCTCCAACATTTACCCCCTCCGCACTCTGAATTAGTTCGTCCCCTAAATCTTTAACATACAATGCAAACAAAATCGGTGAAAAGATACACCCCTGCTTGAGGCCTATATCCATAGGGACTCGTTTTGTAGTGATACTCCCTAGACTGAGTTGGCTTTGCACATCTGTATACAGTGCTTTCATGATTCCCACAAAGTCACCCCCCAGTCCGATGCCCTCGAGCTTTCGCCACATACCTTCCCTCCACACTCGGTCGTACGCTTTTTTCACATCTAGAAATGCCAGAAACATCTTTTTCTTTTCAGACTTTGTTGATTCTATCAGTTGGGTGAGTGTAAATAGGTGATCAGTGACTCTTCGACCTTTCCTGAAACCATTTTGAATTTCTCCTAAAAAACCTTTCTCTTCAATAACTTCCTCAAGTCTACCGTATATGACCTTACAGAATACTTTTCCGATGTTACTACTAACTGATATCCCCCTATAGTTATCTAGAACTTCCTTATCCCCCTTTTTGTGTATGAACGACACCTTACTTTCCCTCCACTCTCTGGGGACCTTTTGCTTTCGCAGAGCCAGGTTGAAAAGGTTTGTCAGGACTTCAATAAGTGCCTCCCCTCCATTTTTGAGGAATTCGTTCGGAATTTCATCAGTCCCTCCCGCTTTACCATTTTTTAATTTCGAGACCACGTTCCGCACTTCTTCTGCCGTTATTTCGCTACATACACGATTGGATAGGTTCTCCTCCACCAGTGTATTTCTTTTTGGTGGGGACCCACTGCCCCATCGCCTATCGTTTATCTTTTCCCAGTGCTTGACTAACTCTGAAGCTATACGGCCTTTATCTTCTGTACTTTCCCCATCCACTTTGATACTCTGCACACTACTTTTCCCCCGTTTATTTACCCAGTTCCAAAATACGTTTGAACTCGAACCCCCCGTTTTCTTTATTGTTCTGGCAAGACTGCAATTGCGTTCCTTCCTATTATTATTCTTTATCTCATTCACCTTTTTCCGTGCCAGTTCATATTCTCCTTTCATTAGTCTCGTGTCATTGTTATCCACCCCTTTAAGCTTCCTACTTCTTCTGTAAGCAGCGCATTTTACCTTCCTTTCTTTTATGGCCTTTTTCAGTCCCTCGTTAACCCTGTATCCGAGCTCTCTCGTTGGGACCCTCACCCTTCCTATACAATCCTTCCCTGCCTCTGTTAGGCTATTTACTATGCCATCTGAAATACTCTGGACATTTGCATCCCTAGGTATACATTCAAGACTTGGTTTCAGTTTTTCCCGAAACTGCTTCCAGTCGGCTCCTTGTTTTAGTCCCCAAACTTCCTTGAAGGTATTTCTGTCTCTATTCGTCTTTTTGCCCATAATCTTAACTGTTATCAGGTTGTGATCACTACCCAAGTCATTTTTTCCCTCGTCATCTATTTCTACATCTATAACCTCCCTCCATACGCTAACGTCAGTGAGTATATAATCAATTATTGTTTTCTTATCGTTCCTCTCCCAGGTCCATTTACCCTTACATTTCGCATCCCTGTTCAGGATCTTTAAACCAAGCTCTTTTGATAGGTCCAACATCTTCCTCCCATTCGTGTTAATTTTCCTATCACCTCCCTGTACGCCCTCCTCCTTATCCCCGATGTGCCCATTGAAGTCCCCCATTAGGACAATACTGAACCCTCTGCTTTCAAGCTCTGTGATATTCGATCTAAGAGTTGTATATATTGAATCATTCCACTCGGGCTTACTTCCCTCCACTGCTAAGTATACAACACCAACGGCAACACTCCTGCTTCCTAACTTGATTTTTGCCCAGACTATTTCGTTGGATACTGGAATCTGAGTCCTTGCTTCTGTGAGATCTGTAATCAATGAGGGCTGTAATTCCTCTTTAGCGTAGATGCCAACACCCCCACACCGTTTCTGACCCTCAGTTCGCCCAGCTCCTATCCATACGCAACCCTTCATCTGATCAACCCGCTCATCCCGTCGTATCCACGTCTCACTTAGACCCATTATATCGAAGTCTCCTTCGTCCATCATTGTTGATATTTCGCTTACTTTCTTGTGCAGACCCTGGATGTTGCAGTATCCAAACTTAATGAATCTTTGTTTTTTTGTCATCACTGGCACATTATTATACCCCTGGTATGTCCCTGTGTTGTGCATGTTTGTTGTTCTTCCTATGTTCCCAGCATTTGTGCCCCTCTGGGTTATCGGCTGTGGTCCCCTACCCCCCTTTTCTCCAAAAAAGGCCCAGCCACCTGTAAAATTTTTTGGCCCAACAGGTCTGTACCCATCCTACTTAAATGCAATCCGTCTCGCCCATACAACTCTCCTTGTCCCCAGAATGAATCCCAGTGGTCAATGAAATGTATTCCCAAGTCTTTGCAGTGCTCTTCCAGTTCCTCGTTTAGTGCCATAATCCGCGAGTTCCTCTCATTCCCACCACCCATAACAGGGAGCACCCCTGAAACGATGATCCGAGCATTCCTGGTAAGTAGCTTACTAATTAGGTCCTTGTATGTGTCCACCAAACGAACTGATTTCCTCTCCCTGATGTTATTGGACCCCACATGTAATACCACTACCGGATCAGGCCCCGACCCAGCTACAATACCGTCCACTCTATCCCTCAGGTCCTCCACTTTAGCCCCCGGAAAGCACAGAACTGTTCTATTTTTACTGTCCGGACCACAGACAACCTTGTCGATCCCCCGAACTATGCTACTTCCCGCAACCACCAACTTACTTTTGGCCCTCGCCCTATTTATCTCCTCTAGTCTCCTATTGTTTACAGCGTCCTCTTCCTCTCCAACAGCCCCACTCGGAATTAATATCGGTATCGGTATCTTTGACCTAGGATTACTCCTATCCTTGTCCCTCCGTCTCTTTCCAGGCCCTGAACTACCTGGACTACTCCCCTGGTCTTCTCCCGGATCCCTCCTCCTTTTTCCTGGCCTAGACCCCAAGCTACTATCTGTTGCAACTACCTCCATCTCCTCCTCTGTCTCTTCCGAATCGAGCACATCAAATCTGTTTCTGGTGCTGCACTCACCACTGCCTTTGGACTTTACACCCCTATCTACCTGCTTCTCTGGCCCCCCTTTCCTACCACTTTTGATAGTCCACGCCAAACGCTTTACAGCATTGCTCCGGCCTGGGCCTGGGCCCCCCTCATCTGTCCTACGTACTTTTCTAGCAGCCCCCACCTCATCACCTACCTCATTCACATCAAAAGTTCTACCCCCATGTTCCCTCTTGGAACCACCGACAACCACCCATCCTTCTCGGAAAGCTACTTTCACAGGCGTAACACCAGACAGCCCCGCCCTACCAAGTTTTCCCTTCAGCTCAGCAATCTCCCCCTCAAACTTAACAATTGTCTCAAGTAGGCGGAGGATTTCCTGACAGTTTGCACATACCTCTCCATATCCCATCGAACGACAGTCCCCATACATCATAGAACACTGTTTACAAACTTCAAGCCCAATATCGCCATCGGTGGCCCCACCAACCCGGCTCTGACCGACACCCCCAGTGACCTCTGTCTGCACACCAATACTTACCCCGTTGGCACCGTTGACCTGGACCGCGATATTACACGTATTTACCTCCATACTTACCTCCGTCTGAACAGACTTGCTCGCCATCATCAAGACAAAATTACGCGATCGTACAGGGAAAACTGTAAACACGCGACAACAGGCAACACGACGAACCGTTCAACAACTTAGCGCTCACAGTTTTATTTAAGACCTCCTAACTTTGTCCCAGTTACTATACTAAACTAACTCCCCACAAAGTTGAATAAAATAACCTGAAAATGAAATATATATGATTAGTAAACAATAAAAATACTTAATTTCGATTCGTAACCAAGGAGACTTCTTCTGTATACTTGCGGATAGAAAGCAAGTGATATTGAATGTACGAGGGTGTTCACGAGGGCTTTGCCCGAGTGAACATGACCGAGCGATTGTATGTTCAATATCACGAGCTGATATGGTGTAAACGTTGTTTTCTTAGACAAACAAAAGACGCACAATCAGCGAAAAGACTCAATTCAATATCAAGTCTCTGATAGAGATCAGGGGGGCTCTGATACAGATCAGGTGGGCTCTGTGTGGCCGCCAGGACTATCGCGACAACCTGGTTCTCTTGAATGATGCAAATGAAAATATATCTTGGGTCAAATTTGTTTACGCAAGTAATACCTGTCTGTTTATATCCCAGACTAAAGTTAAAAATGAACGATGAAAATGTCTTTGAGGAATTAGCATTGTCGATCATGAGTAAACGTAGTATAACTTGTAATTTTGGGATCGTAAGCGATTTTAATGTTCGCACGGGAAATACACAGAACGACACACGCGTGCGTATGGGTTAATCGATATGGCACGAGTGCCACCGCGGAAGGATAAAACGATTGGCCGCAGGCCTCTCGTTTTATCCTTCCGCGATGGCACAAGTGCCATATCGATTAACCCATTCACACGCGCGTGTGGTTCTATATTTATTACACGCCTTCCCGCTTATGAAACAATTATTAGTATGACACTCAGCAATTCCTTTGACGACTGTCAACAAAAAGAACACATCTTATCGCCAACCAAATTTGTGAGGGGAACCCGTGCTACTATTTCGTCCCCTGAGTTTCAACGTGTTCTATGTGCCTACTGGCACATAGAAATAGAACACATTGGAACTCAGGGGACGATTTTCAGCTATCGCTAGCGATTCAAATTGTAATTGCGGTGCACGATTTGTAGAAAATTCCAGTGAAAAGTCGTTTCTATTTAAAATATGTGCGGAACGGATTTTCATTTTCCGCATGGTTTACTGTTGCTGTAGATGTGGATTTCATAGAACAGGGGTGCAATAAATGTTAGGGACTATGATCGTGTGGCCTGGTGGAAACTGTAACTGCTCATCAGGTGATCTATGTTTTGATTTGGAAGGGACATCAGAAGATATAGTAGAAAATAATCCTGGTCATAAATTACTAAACTTGTGTAAATGTCTGGGAATTGTCATATGTAATGGTAGAGTGGGCAAAGATAGATATATAGGAAGAATAACATGTCTTGGGGATTGGGACGCTTCAAGAAAGCACAACTTTGTTGAAGCGCTTGACGAATATCAAATTATATGATCAGCTCCTGGAATTTGAGATCTACAATATTAATACTAATGTTTGCTGTGCAGAAATTGAAACGGTAGCAGAAGGCTTAAAAATACTCTGTGCGATGTAGCAATAAGTGCATTCGGGGTTAAAATAACTCCTAAATTAAGCAAAATGAAAAAGGGTAATAAACCCGCGTGGTTCACGGGACATGGATAGGCGCGAGAACCGAATGTAGGAAAGCTCGTAAACTAGCTTTTCGTTACTCCACAAAACATAATCTAAGTAATGTAGTAATAGCCAGGCGCAATTATAAAAATCTCGTTTGTAAAAGTAAAGCAAAATTTAAGATAGGAATTAAAAACAAAATTAGTAAGTTAAGAACCAATAGTACAAAAGAGTTTTGGAAAACAATTAATATGCTGGATGGAGCAAAGACCTACCATAAATCACCGACATGTGACGAGTTTTATAACTACTTTAAAAGTATGGAGGACGGGTTGACACAAAACGCAGAGAGTATTTCATACGAAAACCCGGCAGGTATGTCAGCGGATAACAGTGGTTTAAATAATACTTCACTCAATATGGACATATCAATGCTAGAATTGGAAAAATCGGTACAAAGTATTCAGTTGGATAAAGCCTCTGGATTCGATGGAATTTCGATTGAATACATAAAAGCAGCTTTTCCAAAAATCAAATGGGTCTTACAAAAACTATCTAAAATTATTTTAAGTACAGGATATTTGCCCCATTATTGGAGAGTAGGGGTCATAAAACCAATCTTTAAGAACAAGGGTGATTGTATGAACCCAGATAATTACAAAAAAGTAACACTAGTTAGTTGTTTGTCAGAATTGTTTACAAGTATTATTAGCAACAGAATAACATCCTTTATGAGTATTAATTACCTCCTTTCCGAAACACAAGCGGGCTTCCGCAGAAATTATTCAACCCTGGATCACATTTTTAGTGTGTACTGCGCATCTGTAGACCTTTCAAAGGCTTTTGATACAGTCTGGAGAGAGGGTTTGTGAATGAAATTACTGTCATGTAATATCGATGGTAAAATTCTGAATGTTATAAAAACATGTATAATGAAATTAAATCTTGTGTAAAAGTTGATCAAAATCAGTCAAACATATTTAACAGTAATATAGGAATTAGACAAGGTGAACATTTGTTGCCTATCCCCTTGGCATTATATATGAACGGCCTAGAACATTTTCGCATGCACAAAAATGTAAATGGTGTGACCATTACCGCCAAAGATGACGATATTCATATATATATTAAACATTTTTTCTGCTTTATGCAGATGACACAGTGTTATTAGCCGAAAGTATACATGATTTACAAAATCTATTAAATAATTTCAAAAAGTACTGTGATACCTAGAAATTAAAGATAAATTTTTCAAAAAACTAAATTTATGAAATCTGGAAATAAACAAAAAAAGGCTCCCCCAGTTTATATAAGAACAGATCTGATAGAGTATTTTAATCACTATAAAACAGTAGTAGGCGAGGGGGTTTTCGTCCCTTTTTTGGGGGACCTAGGCTGGGGGACCTAGGAAGTGACGTCATACCGCAATGTATTATGGGTATCACGTGGTTGTCATGCTAACCCGTGTGAGCGGAAATGTTGTGACGTCATTGTCATGGTGATGGGTGATGTGAGTGCGCATGCGCAGCTCGTGTTGTTAGGGTGATATGTGTTTCCGTCGTCCATCTTGTATGAATGGGGCCGCCATCTTTGTTTCTATGGTGGCACGTGGTTGCTATGTGACCCAAAGGCTTCTTATAGGGCTAAGAGGTCAGTAACAGGTATGTTCGATTGACTGAAAGTATATTTTGGAAGAACAAAATATCTTACATTTTCTAAGTTACCTTACGATTGATCAAAATTGTGATAATGTGACGAATAACTGTGTCATCAAAGATAGAGATTTATTAAATGCCTTAGGCTTTTCGGACGCACGGTTGTTTCAGAGTATGAAACAAGTGTGTAAAAGATTGGATTTTAGAAGAAAATCACACTTAAATTAGAGGATATATATTTGCAACAGTGGTTTGGTATTAGGAATACTTCCCATAAGTACGATTTATATCGCAATATTAAAACATGTTTCGAAAGGGGGTATTATGGGCGGTAATGCGTAAACTTGACAAATGTGTTTGTGTTTGTAAAATATTTTAAATGTGAAAGGAAACTGGAATGCTTGGTATCGGGACACAAGCTTACACTATCTTACCTCGGCCTATATAACTTAAATGAGTTATTATATCACTGTATTAACTCTTAGCAGAGGAAAGAGGTGGTAGTTGGAAGTTTGGACTCTGCTGCCCGAAAACAGCGGTGTTCAAGTTTTGCGGCTGCTCATCACTATATATTTGTTCACCACTTTATATCTGCCCATCATTTTATATCAGTGAATTCTGTATACTGATTTGTTAGACGGTTGGTAGGTGTTGGGTGCTGATTGTTTATGAGTATTGTTTTGTTTCCGTTCACCGGAGAAGGCCTATAGGCCTTCTCCGGTGGACTGAAACAATCTAATATTTATAGGCAATGAGGCCTGCAAATTCCAGAGTTATTGCATAGGCAACACGGAAGTAAAGATATATTAGCACTGTACCATTTAAATATTTAGGAATATTTAATGGTTTTCGCAGGTCTACCACCTCACTTGCTCTCTGATAGACCACTACTCATGGCTACCTGCCACCCCACAAAATGATAACCGAATAGCAAACCTAGTGATATACATATATATTTAGAGACCGTCATTAGGGCTTTCTAGGACATGAGGGTACTGGAGTAAAAACCAACACTTTCCTAAGTAATATTTTGCTTACGTAGATCTGTCTTCTTGTAAATTGTTGTAGAGTGCCTGTGGGCACTTTTCAATAGTTTGTATAATAGGGTAGGTTTATTTACAAATATATACATAATGACCATATTCATTGAGCTGTGTTAGGGATATTTATCAATCATCTTCCGGATGAATATGTACGTGTAAATTATGTATGTACAATATGTTGTTTTTCTCTGAACCCGCAAATGTCGGGGTATGGGAATAAAGAATAAAGCCCAAAAAAGTCTAAAGATTAAATTAACTTAATTAGACATTTTTCTCTCATTCTTTTCGCCACTTTCTTTTTTGAGTCAGCAAAATCTTACTATCGCTATACGAAAAAACGTCATTTTTATCGTACTTTTTGGTTTTATTTTATTTGTGAAACGTTGTATAATATCACCATGCGAGGAAGTTCAGAACAGTGCGTGAATGGGTCCAGGTACTTTAATACAGATCACTGAAAAGTTTTCACGCGTTTTTGTTTATGTCAGAGCTGACACTGTCCCAATTCATTGCCTTTGTTCTCAAATGATATCCTTCATCGCCCAGGTGTTGCAGAGCTTTGAATGATATTTGTTGAATGCAGAATATGCTCTTATCAACTCTTCGAAATATATCACTTCTTTTAAACAAAGGAGTGACTTCATAACTATTTGACAAGATTTCATGCTTGGACTAACGTCAATCACATTCGCTAATACAAATGGGGCTTTATAGTACCCGTTCCGGTCTGTCGCTGTTCAGCATGACTGATTTGGAGTACACGGCACGTGTTAATTATTTATTATTATTTATTTATTGGTGTTTAAAGTCACATACTTATGCACAATGACTAATCATGACCGTGACAGTTTTACGGGTGGAGGAAGCCGGAGTACCGGGAGAAAACCACCGAGCATCGACGAGCAACTGTCAGCTCCTCACCATTCTAACCCTGTTCAGGCTCCGCTCAAGCAGGGTTACAGCGGTTGAAGACATGTGCACCATCGACGTGCAGTACGCCTTAGTACAAGGCAACCGGGTAAAGTGCCTTCCCCAAGCACACAACGCGGGTCATCCCAGACGGGGATCGAACTCGGGACCTGTACCATAGGAGTCCAACAGTCTACCACTGAGTCACAGCGATCCTCATGTCTTAATTAAATAAGGAGTTACATTACGACTCCTACATGTATATTTCCAAGAAGTCTTGAGTGTTTGAAGCATAATCCTTACTGACAAATATTCAAACTGCAACATCAAGGCATGCCTTCGACGAAGGCATGCCTTGATGATGTTGTTGGAATATTGTCAAGTCGGGACTTGAGCCATCACAGTAGGGACGAATTTGTTCTACACCTCACACCCATGATTGGTAGTAATTATAAATTTGAAAATGCGTGGAAATGGTGATGAATGACAACTCCCACTTCATGAGTTTGAAACAAAGCGTGGATGAAAAGGGCGATCTTTATGTTCTTTGAACCTCCTGTCACATCCTGAGCGAAATCTACCACGACTCTCCACTGATAATGCTCTCACCGCACGTGGCAATCAGTTGGATGACAAATCGAGTTCGTCCGCCATCAATGAGAGACATAAACAGAGAATATGGCACTCATTGACTTTACCAGTTGTGTAAGTGATGTATACGCGTATGATGAGAATGGGGTGGGGAGGGATTGACCAGTATACCGAACACCCCCAGTTCTGTTACGATATGTACACAACAGGCATCCTTGTATTAATGAACATACACATATTATTGAGGGTAGTTAAATTTGTTTTCTGTCCAAGCTTTTGTTAAAAGAATTGAAATAACCATCTTTCGAAATGGTGGATCTTCTTCTGTCATCATGATTTCATGTATGGGTATCCAAGAATCAGTTATTTTGTGTATAACAAATATTTGTCCACCACAATCAACTTTGATTTAACTTGCTGATGTTGTTGGAATATTTTATGAGTCGAGACTTGAGCAAGCGCAGCCGGGTTCACATCCCCAAGCGGTCATCTTCGCGCCGCCACTAACAGGGTCCAGTTGCATGCTCGTTACTTTGTAAACTTCAATCCCACATTGCCTTTTTGAAGCATTTTATGTTTCAACAAGCAACATGTCATTGAACTAAAAAACGCTATTGCATTTAACAAGTATTAAAGGCCGAGATTGCTGGAGCGTGAGTTAAAAAAAATATGATATGACATTAACCCTTCACCCAACGCAGACGATATCAAAATTTATTATTTTAAATATCATTTTTTTAAATTTTTCAACAAATTTCAACAAAACCATATCATGTGACCCCCTCATTGGAACGAGCTCAATGACCTCGTTCCAATGAGGGGTCACATGATATGGTTTTGTTGAAATATTTTGAAAAAATTATTTTTTTCAACTGCTCAATTTGCATATTACGCGGGCGGATGCGGGCGATTCGTTAGGTAAAGAAAGGGTTAACAGACCATTTCCTCTTCCATAACATTTTACGCAAATAGAATGTTTTGAAAAAAAAGCCGACTGCCCCGCCAAGTGTTAAAACACCACACAAAAGGGATAATTAATATTTGTGTAATCAACAGCGATTTGAAAACTGTGGGATGTGTCATTGTAATGCAAGATGGAATAATTGAATGGAGAAATGCCACTGCGATTGACTAAATTCTTGCATTGCAGTATTTTGCGCAGTAACATGATCAGCCCAGCAGCCCATCTGGAATCCGATGTTTATTGAAAACGTGTAACCATTGAATATTGGAATTCGTCGTTTGAGTGAAACAAGGCAGCATCTGCGATGCTTTTAACATTGCAAATGGCGCCTTTTTGTACTCAAGGGCCAGAATGATATGAAGGACCGAAAATAATCTTCAAAGCAAACAAATGTTCTTTAATCGAAAGAATACAACTGCACAGGAAAGAAACAGATAATGAATCATATACATTCTGCTTTAAAAACCAGTAACATAAGTATATTAATCTCCTGTTAGCTTCTTTGAAGTTAAAATCTCTCATCACCTATAAATTCGTAAGTAGCCAAAAATACATCCCGTCTTAATTATTGTATCGACATAATTTGGCGCAATAGAAAGCATATTGTTTAAACCTTTACCCATAGGAGACGATATCAAAATGTATTATTTTAAATATCATTTCTTAAAAAAATTCTTAAAAATTTCAACCAAACCATATCATGTGACCCCTCATTGGAACGAGCTCTACGAGCTCGTTCCAAAGAGGGGTAACATGATATGGTTTGGTTGAAATTTTTTTAAAAATAGTTTTTCAGCTGCTGAATTTGGATATTACGCGGACGGATGTGACCGATTCGTTGGATAAAGGGTTAAAGCAACAACCGACAAACCTTATGGATGATCGATATAGGGCTGTAGGATTTTTTAATTATTACTGGACTTCACACACAGATAAAATTGATTCGGCCAAATTAACCCAATTTAATAATCTAAAGGGTAATGCCATTCAGGAAGTCATCAGTATTCGTAGGGTTAGCATTCGAATTACACCTCCTAATACGTTATCTCATCGACAGCAACTCCTTCTTGTAAAGGCCCCGGAAGTAGAGAGGTTCGAAAACATATTGGTAGAGAGAGCCACTCTTCATTATCTATTGTACGATTTATTGGTCATTACCACCCTGGGCGTTCCGCGACGGTGTATCAAGGTCTCAAGACAATGAGACAGCCTCTCGCCTACAAAAAGGCATCTTACCCCCCCCCCCCCCCTTCCCCCGTTGGCAATAACATTCATGTGTATGTTGTTACTGCCATTTGCTCGTTAAGTATCCACATATGAGTCATTATCAATTTTGACCCATATTTCTGTCCTTTAACGTTAGCGTCTTCCGGACAGTAAATAGGAACGGAAATTATGATTTAATATGTTGCGAGCAACGTGTTCTATAAATTACAGACAATACACACGTCTTGTAGTGGTGTATTCGCTCACTTACCATCGCCTACATAGCTAAATTTGTACTAAAACTCGTGTCCCTATTTCGAAATTTCAAGTTTATTCATCGTCCAAGACATTATTTTCACTAAAAGTATGAGTACATGTGTACATAATCAACTATCGGTCAGTTCTCTGAACGATAGTTAGTCACAAGTCTCCAAAATACGAGATTTCAAAATAATTTTTTTTCGTTACATCTTGTACCTTAAGTTGATATATTTCCTGTAACAAAGAAGTATTAAAGAAAAAAACTCGACCATCCCTGTCAGTCTCAGTGACGTCATTCCGCTTGGAGAAGACCAAACACGTGACAGATTCAAAAGTTGTTGAAGATTTTGAAAATATCGTCACAGTGACGAAATCTATTCATATCAGATATTTTTCATAAACGTCTCAAATATAACGCAAATTTAATCGGCATCGCTTGGGACCTTAGTTCCATTAATTTATTTTTGTAGGGATGTTTGTGAATAATTTCAATTGCCGGAGCATCTCCGCGCTGAAGGGAGAAATCATTGACATATTATTGTTTTGATAGAAAATACCTCTCTCCCGTAACGGTCTCCTCCTGTAACAGAGAAATCGTTACACGATCGACCGGTTTTGTTACTGGAAATAGAAAAATCTCATTGGGGTCGGCCTTTTTAGAATAAGCATCAAAAGAGTACGTAAAATTGCATGTAAACTATTGAATGGCTCATTATTTCTGATTTTAACTAAAACATTCTGTGTTTATGAAGTACCATTCTTCCGGACCTTGTTTCGTTCGCAAACTTGTTACAGGAGAGACGACTATTGTTACAGGAGATAACTGTTTTGATAGCCAACTAAGAAAATGATGAATAAAGTCGACATTTGTGCCCATGGTCGCCCTCGAGATGTCTCTGTAATGCCAATGCTAAAAACGATGCTTCTTCTATATTTGAGACGCTTCAAATTATGTTTTCGTTACACGATATACTCCAAGTGTTACGCGATATACAATAATATGTTACATGACAGATACTATCGTAATGAGAGACTGAAATCATCTGTTATTTTATTCGACATTCTTTAATATCTCTCAGTATGTAATATATGTAGAAATCGCGGTACTATTTGACGTATTATTGAAGATACCCTTTGTGCGCTATTGAACAATTAAACGTTACTGGAAGGAGTATAATCAGTTTCCGTTATCTTAGTTTAGTTGGGTGGGTGGGGGGGGGGGGGGGGGTCAGAATGGTCAAATGTCAAGTCTCATGTTAACTCACTGTCAAATATATGTGTATGAGTTATGACCAGCGAGCACGAGTGGGTTCACTATTTGCCCCACTTCTAAAATAATGATCAGATCGCGTGTTCATTACATAAAATACACAACATTGCTATACGAGTAATCAGGGTGTGGCAGATGGTTATTTAATTGTCTAGGCGTGGTAGGACAGGATGTCGTGCAGTGCGATCCAACAGAGACAGCAGTAATGTGTTAGTTGAGAGTGGAGGGGATCCCGGAGTGTGTGTGGATGCTGACACAAACTTTGGGCCGGTCGAAAAAGTTTGTGACATTGAAGATGAGGAATATGGAATGCAAGTACCGATTGAGTGCGACGATGTGTGTCGGGATGGGGAGAAGGTAATGGAGGGGGAAGGGACAGGTCATGAAGTTGCAAAGGAATGTGATATGCAGGTGGCGATTGAGGGTGAAGAGGATCAGTGTCAGGATAAGAATGTTGTTGAAATGGAATGGGCAGATGATAAAGTAGTTGGAGAATGTGGTATGCAGGTAGAACTTGTGTGCGAGGAGGAAATGTGTAAGAATAAGAATGTAGTAGAAAAGGAGCAGGTAGGTGACGGTAGTACTTGCGGGCGAGGAGGATATGTGTAGGGATACGAAAGTCGTTGATATGGAATGGTCCAGTGATGCAATTGAAGAATAATGTGGTATGCAGGTAACACTAGAGAACAATGAGGATATGTGTCGGAATGAAAGTTTCATAGAAATGGAACAGGTGGGTGATAATGTTGTCGAAGATTGTGGCGTGCAGACAGCGATTGGGGGAAAGGAAAATAATAAGTGCCAGAATGAGAATGTGGTAGAGAGGGAACAGGTGTGTGACAAAGTTGTTACAGAATGCGGCATGCAGATAGTGACTATGAGTGAGGAAAATGTAAGTCAGGATGAGAAACTAGTGGGGACGGAAGAAGCAGGTAATACAGTTCTTGAAGAATGCGGCGTGCAGATAGCAGTTGAGGGTGAGGAAAATAAGTGTCGGAATGAGAATGTAGTAGCGAGAGTCGGAGAACAGGCAGGTGATGAAGTTGTAAAGGAATGTGGCGTGCAGAGAGTGATTGAGAGTGAGCAAGACAAATGTCAGGATACGAATGTAGCAGAGGGGAGACAGGCAGTTGATGTAGTTGAAGAATGTGGTATGCAGATAGCATCTGAGGTTGAAAACAACAAATGTCAGGATAAGAATCAGGTTGAGATGGAACAAGCGGGTAGAGTAGTTGTTGAAAAATGTGGAATACAGAGAGTGAGTGAGGGTGAGGAGTGTCAGAAGAAATCAGTAAAGAGGGAAAAACAAGGGGGTGAGAGCGAAAGTGAGGATCATTTTATGGTTGTTTCTGAGAATGATTTCGAGTCAAATGTGCCAGGTCCAATTTAATGCCTTGATAAATATGTTATTATGGAATACCAACAGAATCTTTATCACGGCTATGTCGAGAATGTTGCTGGCGATGAGGTGCTCATAAAATGTATGAAATATGCAGGTTTTTAGAAAGTAAATTGCTTCACCTGGCGAAAACGATGCACAGATATTTCGTGGTATAGTCATGACGACACTTGGCAGCTATCTCTGAGCCCACGGCAGTCAGTGGGGCAGTCTCACACTTTGAAGTACGTATGCCAATATGGAATAAATTACTTTGTGAAATTGGGAATAATTAGGAATTACGAGTTGACTTATGTCATTGACTTCATCATTTTGGTCTTCGTTTTCATTTCTCGGGGCTGAAGAATCCCCCCACCCCCAAACTCATTTTAACCCTAAAGGCCTCAAATAAATTTACAACCTTATATGACCATACAGTTGTTGATTAATTGGCAATGGTTGTACATCATTGTTGGCTGCCTGTACAGGCAGCAAACAGTGATGTAGAACCACTGCCAGGGCAAATTCAACCAATGCATGAAGTTATGAAGAACGATTGCACTTGGGTGCTCCCGCATCAAAGCAATATAAAAGTGGTGGTTCTTGGGCTATGTGGGGGCTTAAATGACAAACACAGTTTTTAATCCTCTGGCGGCAATGGCGCCATTCATTTTTCATCATTTTCACTTCGAAAAACGAAAGTTGAGTACCCTACTATCACTCGATTGATGGTTAATAAAACAATACTGAAAATGTGTGTTTTCTGTAACTTTGAGAGCCCATGGGCACGTGATGTGTCTATAGAAGGGATATGTGTCAAAATCAAGAGTCATAATGTTAGTGCTTGGACGTATTAAACTCCTCTCCCTACAACATGGAGCTGGAAATGCCCATATGTACAAGTTATGTCTGTCGCGTAACACATATGTCTTTACCGTAACATATGACATTTGTAATCCAAATGTAATTTGCGAAATAACCTAATACCCGTCACATTTTGTAGGCCACACTGCAACATTTTCATTTTGGATACATTTTCCTCGAAATGTAACATATTAATCACTGTTTGTTACTTCAGTCTCCTTGTTATGCTTAAAATGACAATCATGTAATGATTCCCGTCTTTACTGTAACACAGATGTCTTCCTTGTAACACGGGACACATTGAAATTTAAAAATGCCAAGTCACACGTTTCGCAGAAAGTTATTGTAAATGCTTAGTGGTTGGGGTCCATGGGATTCACTGCAGTAAGCCACCCCCAATAGGACACAAATATTCTCTAGTGTTGTAATCGTATGGATTAGCAAAATTTTTTTTTTTTTGGGGGGGGGGGGGGGACTGTTGATTTTGCTTATGGAAAGAGCAAATTTTAACACCATAATAAGAAAAACGCTATTTATTAGCTATATGATAACTTATTTCGACATTGTAGTGCTAAAAATGAAGTCATTCTGTTATTTTGTGATAAGAACCAAAATCAGGAGTGTTCGTTACAGTATGGACATTATACATCTATAGCCAACATTCACAACCTCACCAAAATACAAACTATAGGTGATCTGATCAAGCTTGCCTTTTGACATTTTAATGACTCTTGAGGCCCACTGGTTGAAAAAAATAATCAATTAACGTATTCTGCTAACTTAATTTTTTCACTTATTACAACAGTGAAATTCACGTCAAATTTGATAATGACTCATATATAATACGGGGGTTTTACTAATTCATAGCCCGAGACTGTAGTCCAAACTTTTAAGGCCTATTTTTGAATTTGGAACCGGTGTAAAAGGAATGGAAGTCCGTAGGAGCGTTAGTCCCTCTGGGCTATTATTCCGCGGAATTATAGTCCTAGGTCTAACATTTCTAGGAATAGTAGTCCGCCGGACTACTATTCCTAGAAATGTTAGACCTAGGACTATAATTCCGCGGAATAATAGTCCAGAGGGACTATTTTTCCTACGGACTTCCATTCCTGTCACACCGGTTTGTCGGAAAAGATAATTTAGATAATTACTGTTAACAGTTTGTGATGGAGAAGTGTGTTTCTGGCAAATCTGGGAATATTTCAACCTATTCGCGCGTTTGGATCCGGAGATATTTGTCAACACACACATTCGGCTGTCTTTTTATTTTTTCGATCCATTAATCAGAATCATTTGACAGTTGGTATACGGTATCATTCCGAGGATCAGATTTGAAGTTTGTTCAAATCAAGTCCCTGAGTTCATATTTGAGCTCCATATATGAGCAATAGGAGAAAAATTCTTTAAAAATATTCTTCTTCAGATTCACCAGTTAAAAGCAGCTGATATAAATGTTACACAACATCCTTCAGGGGTCAGATTCCATTATTCAAATCAAGTCTCTTGCTTCATATTTGGGCTTCCAATGGGAGCCCGAATTTTAACCTAAAGTAATTCGAAGAATGTTCTTTAAAAATCGCCACCTTTAGATGCATTATACATGTGGTATACAAAATCCCTATGGATGTCAGATTCAAGTTTGTTTAAATCAAGGCTCTCACTTCGTATTTGGGCTCCCTAAGGGAAACCAAATTTTAACTTGATACAATACGAGGAGAAATTCTTTAAAACTCTTCTTTCGATCCGCCAGTCTTTTTTTCTGGTCTACACTTCAAATCTTTTGATATATGGAACACAGCATCCTTGTGCGTGTCAAGTTTGTGTTTGTTCAAATCAATACCCATAATTAATACTTGGGCTCCCTATGGAAGACCACACTTTATCTTGGTGCAATATATGGAATAGTCTTTAAAAATCTTCTTTTTCAGACCCACCAGTCAGAATATAACATTTCGACAGCTGGTATACGTGTGCGGCATCCTTATAGGGTCAGATTTAAATTTGTTTAAATCAAATCCCTGAGTTCATATCTGTCCTCCCTGTGGGAACCTGAATTTTAACAGGGCAATGTGAAGACATTTTTACAGATTTTTTTCTTTAGATCCACAACGAGGTCGGATTCCAGGCTATTTAAATCAAAACAATGGATTTATATTTTGTCCCTGTACTCAAATGTTAGCTTGGTGAATATTCTAGCTGGATGAATATTATATATGGGATTAGATTCAGGTTTTTTCAAATCAAGTCCCCGGGTTCTTACTTGGGTTCTACACAGGAGTATGGAATTCACTAGTGCATCATTAGAAGGTTCAGATTCAAGGCTGTTAAAGTCAAACGAGTGGGTTTATAATTTGCTCTAAGTGTTGGACCAAATATTAGCTTGGTGCATATTCTATAGAAAACCTCTCCTTTAAATCGACCAAGCATAATCTTTTGATATTTGCTATACAGCATCTATATGGGGACAACTTCTAGTTTGTTTAAATAAAGTCCACGAAATATGAGGAAAATACTTTAAAAATCTTCTTATTTAGATCCATCAGTCAGAACCTTTTATATTTGGTATATAGCAACCTTAGTGGGATCAGATTACCGTTTGTTCCTACCAATCATGTATTCAGTTATTTCAACCCTTCTATCTTCATTACTCTGTATTCTGTGGAAACTTTGCTGTTTCCTTGTAGGTACTCTTGTGATGTTTGGTAATGTCTGTTCTCTCAAATCTAAAAAAAGTAAATAATAAGTGACTAATTATTTTTAAGAAATCCTTAAATCTCTTTGTGAAGAATCAATGGTCTTTTGTCAGGCTAGTTATTCGTGCCACTTGGGGCCTTTTGTTATATTAGCAGTGAAAATTGTAAATAATCGAGTCGGAACGACAAAACCTTTTAGCGACTACTCGATCACCCAGTGTCCATTCACCTCTCTGCACAGAACGTCGACAGCCAAGAGCATCGGAAGCACCCGGGGCAAGAGCGGCAGGGGTATCAAAAAGGGCACTCGACTCAGAATATAAAATAAGACCGGGAGTTTACAGCGTATCATATATATAAATATATATACAATCTATATAACTGTAAACATTCTTTGTTTGGTGACTATCGACCATACTTGGTCATTATACCTAATATATACCCACGCCATTAGAATTGGCACACGTAAAATACAATATGGACGTAAACTCGAGAGTTTCTCGGTTACAGTTCTCGGAAAATAAAGTATTTTCCACCTGCGCACTTGAGGCGCTGTCCTCTTTCCCCTCTAGTCCCAATGTGCTCTTGTCGGCAGCGACTGAGACTATTCTCCTAAGATACGCAGAATGGTCCTAAAGCGGCGAACATGGCTCTTGTATAAACGTCGACTTCAACAAATTCAACAAGTGTTTAATGTAAATAAACTGGATTATTTATTTATTGGGGTTTAACGACACTTTCGACAGCCTGGGTCACCTCGTGTCGGACAGTTTTACGGGTGGAGGAAGCTGGAGTACCTTGAGAGAACCACTGAGAAATGGCGAGCAACTGTTAGACTCCCCGACGTACAACTCCACACAAGCAGAGTTAGCATTGGTTGGTGACATGTGCGGTGTGCAGTACGCCTTAGTTCACGGCACCACCGTGCCCCCACGTGGGCAGTCGGGACATTTTGGTTTGATGTCTAGTGCCGTAACCACTGAGCCACGCGCCCCTAAATAAGGTGGATACTCTTTTATTGTCTCTTTCGTCAGTTGACATAGTGAACATATCAGTAAATACACAGGAAAATGTGTCCTTAAAATTTATTCCAATAAAATTATTTCAACAAGGCCAGATGAGCCCCTCTGCATGCACAACTGAATAAAACGGCGTAACTCTTAGAAGCCGGTAGCCGAGTTTTCTTGCTTGTGGTGTAATACAACAGGTAATCTGGTAGTGACGGTTCGGCTATCTTTAGGTTGGGGAGAAGTAAACACCGAGCAGGTGCTTCTAGTCAAGTGTCGTCTGCCTGAATAGGCAGACGACACTTGACTAGAAGCACCTGCTTTACTGTAAGTTTTTCGCGGTATGTCATGTTCAATAAATTCATTCTGATTCCCATGCTTCTAAGAGTTAATGGTCTGCAAAAGCATGCTTGGGGGCGCGGTGGCTCAGTTGGTAGAGGTGCAGGCTGCAAGCCGAGAGGTCCTCGGTTCGAATCCCACCTGCGGCAACCACGTTGTGTCATTGGACAAGACACTTCACCCCCATTGTCCACGTGGGGGCACGGTGACGTTGTGTACTAAGGTGTATTGCACTCGATGGTGCACCTGTCTTCAACCAATGCTAACACAGCTTGTGTGGAGTTAGTATGCTGGGGAGCTGACAGTTCATCGTCGTTGCTCGGTTGTTCTCTTCTGGTACTCCGGCTTCCTCCACTCGAAAAGTGGCGTGGTCATGATTAGCCATTGTGCAAAAATATGTGACCTTAAACATAAATAAATAAATAAATAAATAAATAAATAAATAAAATTATGTTTAAGACAGAAATAATGTTATGCTCTTAAACATCATGGGTTTAATCGATCACAAACAACACAGCATTGGTGCTATGTGTTTCACCAGTGATATAGTCACTGGGATGGGGAAGACAAGATGTGGGCGGGGGAACTTGTCTCCGCACTTTTCCTGAAAAATGTGAAACATATGTACATTTATGTCTGACAGCCTTAAAACTGTAAATGTTCTCTCACTCTGATATTTCAGGGTTATTTTTCTATGGTTATTCCTATACTTCCTGGGTTCATAAACTTTCATAATGCATCCAAAGTTCTCCAATTGGCATGAGAAGTTCATATTTTACACGGAAAAGACTCTGGACCATCACCTATGGGGAATATTCAAACTAAAACTAGCACGAGGTAAAACGCCATTGGCAGCAGAAAAATATTTTTCCCCACTTCCTTTGGCTTGGTCATGGGAGTGTATTTAAGGGAAATCGGTTCCACCGGTCCTCTTTGAAATGCGGTCAAGCCTTGACCTATTCTCAAATGGAGATCAGAGCTATCTGGTTCGTTATGATTTGGCAAGGTTGGTTTTGAGGTATTTAACGGAAGTTTTTTGATTTAGAGGTAAAAGAACCGTTGACCAGAAGTTATGTTGGTTTTACATAGCATCTCGGTGTTTTGGTGCATATAGCTGCCTAATATGGTTTTTCGAAGTCATGAGGGACAGACTGCACCCCAACTTAATATGCATGCGGAATACTGAAAGATGAATGACAAACATTAGCGACGCTGAATACTGTATCGCGCCAAAGGCACGACTCGATATTTTTGTGTCGCTAATTTCTCTCAGATATCATATATTGCCTTGTTTGTTTGTTTATTAGTGTTTAACGATACTTTAAACAACCACTGTTATATCGTGTAACAGTGTTACTGGCGGATAAATCGAACCATCAAGCATCGGCAAGCAACTTTCAGCCTCTTCTACTAACTAACATGGCACAATCAGAGTTACCAGCGATTGAAGTCAAGTTCATCAGCGTCGTACAATGCGCCTGACTACACAGCGCCACCGCGCCCTCACGTGGGAAAACAAGATTAAGTGTATTGCCCAAGGATATAGCTCAGTTAGCGCGGGGCAGGATCCAACCGTTGACCTTTCGTTTTAAACGCAAGTGCTCTAACGAATGGGCCAATGTGCTCCTCATATGTTATTTTGCCACACCAAAGTAATCAATGTAGGCTACTGGATATGTCGGTGAAAACGTCAACATTAACTTTGAAAAACGTTTCGGCTGAAGGAGACATCAGTCTATAGTTTGAAAAGATGGCCCTATCTAATTGCAGCTCCACTGGCCTATTCTTTCACTTTTTTGATTAATGTAAAGAGTTGTTAGTTTAAATTACAAAACAGACTGAAACGATATAGCATTAGGTTACGGGGTTTCAACTGAGTATAAATTTATGGCTGACTTCTTTGAATGACCTTTATTGGGGAATAAATTATTGTCAAATGTTTAGATGTTTTTCCCCGATTATGATATTTGGGGTGATAACTCGAACACGATGGTGACAAAGGAATGTTTATTACGATATAAGTCTAGAACAACGGAAAGATGATATTAAAACATATAGTTTCACACAGTAATTTCCGGAAATTTATTCAGTATTTATTCCTATTTTCTTTGAATCGCAAAGTGTGGTCTTCTAGTACTATAAAATACCATAAACTAGGAGAATCAGTCGTCAGCTTGTTGAAAAAATCAATTAACTGTCACGGTCCAAAAGAATTTAGCGAAAGGGTAGGTATCCCGGTTAACCCTTTCAACACGTTATACAAAATTATTTTTTTGCGAAGAACAGTTGTATTCGATGACAAGATGACGTCATTTATTTATTTATTAATTTAGTTATTTATAATTTATTTATTTTTGTTTATTTATTTTTGTTTATTTGTTTAACATATTCTACACAATGGCTATTCGTGACCGCAGGTGACGCCGTACATAACAAATCGAGTGCGGTCAAAAATGACAGTTCGAACGCATATGCTATTCTGTATTTTTTGCACGCCTACAGTTTACTAAAAAAATTTTAATCGATTTTGGCGAAGGGATAATATTGAACTCGAAGCCTTCGGCTTCTTGTTCAATATTATCCCGCCGCCGAAATCGATCGAGTGCGGTAAAAAATGTCAGTTCGAACGCGTATGCTGTTCGTATTTATTGCACGCCAACACACTGCAAAAAATATAGGTTCTCTTTAGAACCAAATCTGGTTCTAAACTTGTCCCTGAGATGGAACCAGCTCTGTTTAAACAGTATTTATTTCAAATCAAATAAATTTACCAAGATTAGCATTCAATTTTAACAGAATATTGCATGAACTGAAGTAGATTCAGTAGTAAACTTGGAGCTCATTCAACGCAGTCGCCAAACATTTTGAAACAAAGGAGATATGAACAGTTGGCATATCGAACCAGTTTTGGTTCTGAATAGAACCAAAACTGGTTCGATATGCCAACTGTTCATATCTCCTTTGCTTAATAATGATTTAAGACAACCTCGTATAAACTCTAAACTTACGGCTGAAACCCCTTCAATATATGTTTAATTCGGTTAATATTTAATGTTAATCTTTATAAATGTATTATAACCAGTTTTGGTTCTAAAGAGAACCTATATTTTTTGCAGTGCAGTTTACTAAAAAATATTAAAAACACAAATTATCGCCAAAAATAATCCAAACGTAAAAAACGAAATTGTTAAATAGTCCGCACACGTGATCCGTATTGTTCAAGGACAGTACAAAAAATTTATTGTTTGCTTCAGTTTTGCAGAAAAATCGTGTATTTTATGAAAATAAAAGCATAGACGTGCAATAAAACACGGATTAGCCCAGTTTGCTGTAAATTATTTTCTTTAGGACGACACGATTTGGGATCTCATTTTCGAAACGGTTAACCTCATTTGGACACCCCCTTACTTTGGAACAGTAACGTTTTGTACTCATACCTCATTTCCCTGTTTTGTTGCGGCTATTAATAATTATATGCGTTGACATTCGCACGGAAAGTGATGAACTAGCGATGCATTACAGAAACCTTCACTGAAATATCGAAACTAACACGTTCACCCAAAACTATCAGATGAATGATATTTTATTACGGTATTCAGACAAAGAGGCTTATTGTACGTTCTTTAGACCAAATCGTCTTAAAAAATAATCCCATTGGTAACAAAAGACCGCTGGTCAAATACCCCTGCTAAGTCTTCGAATCTGAACAAAATCTCTCCAACCCGTTTGAAGATGATATATTATAGTTCGTACTGTTCTAAAAAGTTGTAAACTTGTTACATATATAAATATGAAAACCATTGATCAATCACTATCTGAAAGCACGGAACCAAAACAGTTCTGGCATATTGTCAAAAAGTTTCTAAATAACTTCAGAAGCGGTTCTAGCACCCCCCCCCCCCCTCCACTATACATCATCCACAGGCACTGTAATTGTAGATCATAACAGTGGAAAGGCTACACTGCTAGACTACATCTTTGTTCAAAATAGTGAACTAAATACACAATACCACACCCTTCCACCATTTCATCGCAAATGTCACCAAACTCTAACTGAAGTGGACATCGCTAAAAATCTGAAATCTTTACCTGTTAAAAAGGCGAGTGGTTGTGACGAGAATGGGCATACAATTTTGAAAGAGACAATACCTACGGTGTGCGAGCCCTTATAGTGACTATACAGAAAATCACTAGACGAAATTACTTTTTCAGATGAATGGAAATTAGCCAATGTTAGTCCTCTTTTTAAAAAGGGCGACAACTTGGATGCAAAATAATTACAGACCCGTATCTTTGCTGTGTTGTTTTGGAAAAGTTATGGAGAGAGTGGTATTCAATGCGATACACAACTATTCTCAATGGAGTAATCTCTTCTGCAAATTTCAGACTGGATACTTGAGCCCCAATTAGTACAGTTTTTCCACTGATTGAGATTTACAGTTACTTATGTCAAGCTATTGATAGTAACATGCAAACCTTAGGAAATATCTGTGATATTTTAAAGGTTTTTGACAAAGTATGGCGCGACGGACTAATTTTTAAATTAAGGCAATATGGTGTTTCAGGGTCGCTTCGCGGGTGGATCAAAAGCTATCTTTCAAACAGCAAACAGCGGGTTAAAATAAACGGTTCTAGCTCTGAGTACGGGAGCGCGGTGGCTCAGTGGTAGACTGTTGGACTTCTATGCTAGAGGTCCCGAGTTCGATCCCTGTCCGGGACAAAGCACTTTATCCCTGTCGCCTGCATGGGGGCACGATGGTGCACATGTATTCAACCGATGTAACCCTGCTTGAGCGGAGCTTGAATGGAGTTAGAATGTTGAGGAGTTGACAGATGTTCATCGATGCTCGATGGTTCTCTCCGGGTACACTGGCTTCCTCCACCCGTAAAACTGTCACGGTTACGATTAGCCATTGTGCATAAGTATGTGACCTTAAACATAAATAAATAAATAAATAAGCTCAAGATTCCGCTCTTGGTCCCCTATTATTCTTAATATACATTAATGGCAAAACCGAAAACATTGAATCCCTTATTCGCCTAGTTGCACATCATACTTGCCTTGCGGAGAGGTCTAGTAATCCACCGAAGTAAATAACGACCTCAGGAAAATTGACGAGTGGGCTAAAATATGGCTGGTAACTTTCAATGCCCAAAAAACGAACGCAATATTCTTCACATCGAGCAACAACATTATTTATCCAATCATTACTTTTGACAATGAATAGTTCGAGTTCACAAATACTCACAAACAGTTGGGCTTGGTAGTTCAGTCGAACCTCTCCTGGGAGGCTCACATTGATCACATTTGTAAAAAACATGTTCTAGACTTTCACAGCTAAGGAAATTTAAGGTAACGTTAAACAGAAACATATATGTCAAGATTGGAATTTCACCGAGGATCAGAGGGCGTTTTCTGCCACTTCATCACAAATACTGGCCACTTCTGGCCTGGTACGATCAACAATCATGTCTAGCATTACATACTTAAATGTGAAGAAGATAACCCGTTCCGTCTATCGGTGATTTCTATCAAAACATGGGATTTAAAAACTGCGCTCAGCCAACCTTGTGTGTTAAAATAAAATTTCACTGTCTCGCGTTCCGAAACTTCCGGTTTATCGAAGCGTCCGCTTATCCACTGTGATTTTGTAAACAAAGATGACGTCCCGCTTCGTTTTCATCAATACAGACACCTGTCTTTCCCAGACACCACCCAAATGTGATTTTTATCCAACCCCAAGTCACATGACGTCATCGAAACCCATAATTTCAAATGTGACGTCACCGCAATGCCAGCTGTTTGAATTCGCTAGAATATGTTAATCCATCGCTGACGTAAGCTAACTCTCGTTTCCTTAGAATCTATAGGGAACTTTTGGACGAGTTTTCGGAATGTGCAATTCATTTTTCTCTACAACCAGTCGGTAAAGTTTCATTGCACGAGCTGTAGTTCGATTGCGAAGACGTCAGAAAAGTAGTTCTCAAGTAATGTGTAAATCGCACCATCGGCAAGCCTCGTGTCTGGGTGAAATATCTCCTTCTTTAGGTGAGATTTCTCCACCCAACACAACTGAAGCATAATTATCTCATAATGTCTGAAAGTGTCCCATAATCATGAAATTGAAGCGTTAACCACTGTCTACGTATTTCTGTGTTTGTGCAACATGCGTGGTCTCGATATCAACATAATCCGCTTAACAACAGCTTTGCTGCTGTTGGAAAGCTTTCATTCTTCCCACGGATTCACGTACACGGTAGTTGGTATTCATTTCACGACGATTGAGCCGCACATCTTCTAATAAACATTTAAATACCTGTTTACCTGCATTAAATCAAATTAAAACACAATACCACTCCTGAAATAACGCATCACTGGGGGGTATGTTTATCCCTAAAATAACGATAAAGTCGTTTTATGGATGTGTGGAAAATATCCGCTTAGACATTTTTGTAACTCTATACTCTGTAAAAATTGGCTTCATTTCCCAGTTAACAGTTTGGAAAGTACGCGTAACATATACAGCCAGGCACACACCTATTCGGGTTCACGCGTACTGAAACATTTAAAGCGTGGAAGGCCTTTTCGTAATAATGCTTCAGTAATGCCACAAGAATGATTTAAACAACACGAAATTGGAAAAATGAAAGCGTGGAGAAGAACGGGTTTTGTTTTTGTAATCTACATTTTTTTTTGCATTCGTTGTGTATTATTGCTTAAAGTCACTTTCAGAATATTTTGCTATATCGTGGCCGCATTTTCCTTTCGTAAACATTACAAGAACCACTAGTCACTCCTCAAATTACATATAAATTCCTAAAGACAATAGCACAGCAATTGATGAAGATGAAACATTTAAGCATTATGCAGCCTAATGGTGGCGTGGTGGTTCAGTAGGTAGAGATGCAGGCTGCAATCCGAGAGGTCCTTGGTTCGAATTCCACCTGCGGCAACCGCGTTGTGTCCTTGGGCAAGACACTTCATCGTTTGCCCACGTGGGGGCACGGTGACGTTGTGTACTAAGGCGTACTTCACGCCGATTCTGCACCTCTCTTCAACCAATGCTAACTCTGCTTTTGTGGAGTTAGTATGTTGGGGAACTGACAGTTGCTCGCCGTTGCTCGATGGTTCTCTCTGGGTACTCCGGCTTCCTCCACTCGGAAAACAGTCGTAGTCATGATTAGCCATTGTACAGAAATATGTGACCTTGAAAACACCAATAAATAAATATACAGACTATTTATATATTATTTATTGGTGTTTAAGGTCACATACTTATGACAATGGCTTATCGTGACCGTGACAGTTTTACGGGTGGAGGAAGCCGAAGTACCCGCAGAGAACCACCGAGTAACGACGAGCAGCTGTCAGCTCTCTAACATCGTAACTCTGAACTCTGCACCGCAGCACAGGCAAGGTTAGATTGGTTGAAGACATGCGCACCATCGACGTGCAGTACGCCTCAGTACACAGCGTCATCGTGCCCCCATGTAGGCAATCGGGGTGAAGTGTCTTGCCCAAGGACACAACGCGGTTGCCGCAGGTGGGATTCGAACCGAGGACCTCTCGGCTTGCAGCCTGCACCTCTACCAACTGAGCCACCGCGCCCCCAATATACAGACTAATATTTTGACAGAGAGTGGGAGTTACACAACTTGCTAGTGACCTAATATAGCATATACGGAGACGATAAAAATCATATTGAGCGAGATGAAATTATTTCCACTGGTATTTGTAAATTATGTCATACTTTTGTGTTTAATTATTGGGAATTCCGCCGATCAGTTTCAGGCAACTCCGTTTATCTCTTCGTGATGTATCATATGACAATTTAAGTAATTTTGTTTGAATTGGCTTACACTTTGCATACATTTGTTTCACATGCTCTTTCACAAACAAACAAAATCTAGAGTCGATATTTTTTAAAAGTAGCAGCTGGTCGGCCCTTTAACTGGAACAAATATATTTCCATGACAAAATTAATAGCACATGGTTTTCTTTCAAAGTAAATGGGACAGCTTAGAAGATTGTTTTCACAAAATTCTCGGGAATTAGAGAATTTTGACGAATGTTCAATGGGTCTTAGACAAGTAAATAAAAACAAATATGATAGACTAAAACTATAGACCATATTCATAATTTTTGTTGATAAATATGATTTAGAATTTCATAATCATTCGAATCGTATCTCTAATCGAATCGGGGCGTCTTAAAGATGACCGACTGGGGGAAGGGAAGGGAAGGGAGGTGCTGTAAACCTGATTTGTTCCAACAGTGATGGCTCCAGTTCCGAAAGATAAAATATTCCAACTGCATCACTAAGGCATGCCTTCGTTGAAGGCATGCCATGGTGATGAAGTTAGAATATTACCCAGTAAGGATTGTGGTTCTAAAACATAAACGGGTGCGAGAATCATCGGTACTAGGCATTGCACAGGGCTCGTCGATAGCAACAGCTCATCGTTGATATTGCCTAGAGCCTTTAAATTTCATTCAACTGTGGTAGTGCCCAGTGAGACTGGAATTAGTATGGCTTGTGGCAAGGGTACATGCCTTTTTCTGTGTAGATAGAGGAAACTGCACTCAGTCTTTATTTTCAATATTATTTATGTACAATTTCCACAAGTACTATACGTATTGTGAGACCTCGAAGATGGCCGATGTCAAACTATATTCCAGTGAAAGGATTCGAATGCAAATAAATCGTGCAACCGAATCGAATCGAACCGAATAGCAATTTGAGATTCGAAATTGAATCGAATCTCGAAGCTTCGCAGATCCCTAAAGTGCAATGGGCGTTTGCCAAGTAAATGAAAAAGATGATGATACACTCAGGCAGCATGCCAACTTGAAAAGAAGAATTTCATAATAATTTGGAAAAAGTATGTTTTTTTCAAACAAAACAGGAGATGCTTGAAATCTTGAAAAATACATAAACACAGCTGCATATGCTGGAAATCATAGCTCACTTTAATGAAGAAATCATCTACACCTTCAAATATTAAAAACTGACTGAAAAGTCCTTCTTCACTGCAAAAAATATAGGTTCTCTTTAGAACCAAATCTGGTTCTAAACTTGTCCCTGAGATGGAACCAGCTCTGTTTAAACAGTATTTATTTCAAATCAAATAAATTTACCAAGATTAGCATTCAATTTTAAGAGAATATTACATGAACTGAAGTAGATTCAGCACTAAACTTGGAGCTTATTCAACGCAGTCGCCAAACATTTTGAAACAAAGGAGATATGAACAGTTGGCATATCGAACCAGTTTTGGTTCTGAAAAGAACCAAAACTGGTTCGATATTCCAACTGTTCATATCTCCTTTGCTTAATAATGATTTGAGACAACCTCGTATAAACTCTAAACTTACGACTGAAACCCCCTCAATTTATATTTAATTCTGTTAATATTTATTGTTAATCTTTATAAATGTATTAGATTTGAAATAAATACTGTTTAAACAGAACTGGTTCCATCTCAGGGACAAGATTAGAACCAGTTTTGGTTCTAAAGAGAACCTATATTTTTTGCAGTGTTGTTCAGGCCTAGGGGTTGTAGCGTTTTCAGTTCCAGGGTCCATTTAATCTCAATGTTACGGCATTGTTCTGTTGTATTGAGTGCATGGACGTCCAAATATAGTACCTGTATAATGCAGCAACGGAGATCCGAAAGGAAATGATTAGTAGAATGTAAATGTGTGGCTACAGGAGTGTCACGTTTGTGTGTGATGTCCGCAATGTGTTCCTTGTTTTACCAGTATATTGTGTCTGACATGATCTACATGTTAGTAGACAGTCGCAACTGCGAGTCATGCAATTAGTTTCGCAAGAGCCGCGGAAACGTGACGGTGCTTGAGAACCATACATTTTTGGAAAATTTGTGCATATGGCACAGCCATTTCTGTCACATGGAATGGGTGGATTCCGGATAATTTTGTCACTTATTTGGTGGATGTTTGGGAGTTTGCAAAGCGTTTATTTGAACGGTATTGTTTTCCTGAATGTCCGTTCTGAGTTTTTTAGCCCGCCGTTCTCTTTATAAAGATCGAACAAACTGTAACACTTCGAATGATTCAGCCCGGCCATTCGCCAAAACCAGTTGGTCATTCGCCAAGTCACACACCGGCGTTCAACACACTGTTCACCAACTAGTCATTCGCCGGGTCATTCGCCGGGTCATTCGCCTAGTTACCCGCCAAGCCATTCGCCAAATTGTTTTTTATAAAAGGACGACATCAACATTCTTACTCTGCCTCTAATGAAGTACACACCTGTACGAAACCGGTTAGGCAATTTCCGGGATAACGGATACTCAAGCTCCCCCCACCCCCCCCCCCCCCCCAGACTCTTGTAGTCAGTTTCTTCTATTTTATCTACAGCTTCAAATCAAAATGATACTGCCCTACCTTTCACCAGAGGATTTAAAAGATTGTAGACTAGCTGAACCAGCTACAGCATATTCCTAATTTTCAATTCCCACTGAGTTCAAAATACATATATATTTGGTATTTCTACTGCTTGAATGCCAGAAAGTCAGTAGTTTATGGACTTCGAAAAAATTATAAAACCTAAACCAATTTTTGCATGCAGAAGATCAAGAATTGCGCTTCATGGTTGGTTTGAAAATGCGCCTTTATGCAATCTGAAACAATATGGAAAAATACAGCGCATTAAATGGGTGAACTATACAATATTTCCAGGTACACTCCTCTTATGAACAATATGAAGAGGTACGGAAGAGTGAAAAATTTGATTTGAGAAGAAGAATGGAAACCAAAACTTCTGGCACGAGATGAAAGACCACGTTTTGAAATGTGCCATGGAAACAAAGTCTCAGCCAAGAAGTAAACACACAGTCGATATAAATATTTGAGTAACAGGTGTTTAACCCTTTACCCAACGTAACGGACAAAACCGGCCAGCGCTATTCTCAAAAATCGCATATTAATTTTCAAAATATTTTTATTTTTTGTCTCAAAAACATAGGTTATGACCCCTCGTTGGAACGAGCTCGTCGAGCTCGTTCCAACGAGGGGTCATAACCTATGTTTTTGAGACAAAAAATGAAACAAATTAGTTATTCAAGAATTTTTTTGCAAGTGTCGTCTGCTTTTCATGTTAGGTAAAGGGTCAATAGATACATATTATCGCTACATTGAAGTGATCTGAGTCGTAGTATCACGTCGGGTTGAGGAGGTCATATCGCCGGATCAAACGAGCTGCCGGAGGCTGTCGGTCTGACCTCCTCAACGAGACGTGATGCGACGACCCAGATCACTTCTCTGTAACGATAAAAGGTTTATATGACTTGTAGTACAACATCGCATGCCAATGTTAGCATTAACAATTCTCCCAAACTTTTTGGGTAACTTGGATTGAAGTAAAAGAGAACTATGTTTGTTACACATATTATCAGCAGACCCCAAACATATACCACTTAGAGCACTTGGTATTGTTGCATTCAACTCGAACATTGACAAGTCAGAATTGCAAAGAAACGCTTCTTCATCGTCCCAATCATCGCCACAATCCATTTTAATTGCGTTTATAAATCGAAAATTGAAATGTTATTTATTTTTTACGAAGTCGGAAGCAATGGTTGCTTGCAGACGAAACTGTAAACAAACCCGGTCCGCCGTTCGAGCGCACCCGTTCCAGCTGGTAGTAGAGTACTCCCTGCGACCGGAACAGCTAATTATGCGAATTCGAACGCACCCGTACATAGTCCGTCATACTATAGTGATACGGAATCGGATTCCACACTCTGAATTTTCCGGGGACCAGCAAAAGATCGTCAAACAGTAGTGATATTTAGAGATTAAATTACATAGTCATGAAACAATGTTTTTGCATATTTACTTTGGAATCATAACGTGAAAATAAGATACTTTCAAGATTTTGTTTTTTATGTTTTATCAAAATAAGTTGTGTCATTAATTTTTGAAAAAATAATGAGCTATTAATTTTGTCACGGAGCTTTGTAGTAAGAGAAAATGTTTTTCTCTGTTGACTGAACTCAGCACAGAATACTACTCCTGTGGTTGTTTACTTCGTAGCGAAAGGTCATTGGAGGTTGTGTGTATGCAGAAGATATTTCGTGATTTCCGGAAATGAAGATATGAGTCTAAATGATTGTGCACGCAATGCGGAATGGTACAACAAAACCTACAGACAATACAACGATAGAAGAAAAAAAATCCCGCGCTGTCACGTTCTGCCGTGTGCACGAAGCTAATGACCTTGGTTTCTACAGCGTAACGAGTTCCAATCTTTGATTGGTAGCGTGCGGGGTTGCATTCACGTGTAATATATTGTATATCACTTTCCGACAGGGTGTATAGTTTCTAAGAAGCGTTTCGGCTTCACTTCATTACCTGGCAAGGGAAAGCTTCGTTCGTGTACGTCAGTGCAACGCACTCAAAGAACGAGATAAACATTTCACAGTAGAATACACGTGGAAGTGATGTTGAGTGACATTTTTAATAATGGGATAAATTCGTTCATTTAAATGTTAAACAAAATCCTGTTCATACTGTGTGTCTGTCAGTTACCGCAGATACGGCTTGTGAAATTATACTGATCAGAACAAATTGCTCTTCAAATCGATCTAATGACTGGCATGGATTACTGGTAACGAAGTTAACTCGCTCACTTCTGGTTATAATGAAATTACAGGGACTGGATCCTGGACATGCTTACTCGGAAATATATTGAACCCTCTTGTGGATGTCGATTGTGTGTCGTGTGTCTCATAACAGAATTATCCCTTGAAGTTCGATTCCATACACTGTCTGGCAAAATAAGGAAAAAAACGAGTTATCCATTTAGTTTTTTGCTCGTGCAAATCGTCGTCCCTTATGTGCAACAAGGTGCCATCTGCAATGCCTTATCATTGCAGATGACCCCTTGTTGCACCCAAGGGACAAATTACACGTGGTACCGACACCGTCTGCAAGACAAGATAGGCAGATAATGATAGTTAGCTGCATAAAATTCATACATTACGTTAAATTGTATTAAAATGTCAACGACACGATATTAAATGTATACAGCATTGAGCTGGCATAGCCATATTGGCTTCCTACCTGCTTTATCACTGCACATGGAGCCTTGATCATCTCAATGGACGACATCATTAAATATGATGAAGTGTTATAACACTCACTACCTTTTTTCATGTAACCCATTCATAGGAAACCCCTTTTTCTGATTGTTGGATCTCAGTAAATCAGTGTAATTCTGATTTGTTTCTCCAAGTGCAAGAGTAAACGCTGAGATGAGCAACCTAGAATATGAAATTGTTCCATTGTTCGGCTGATGTGGTGTGATATAATACACTGTTGGAAACAGTTCTGATAGTTTTTTCCAACATGACTTTACATCACAGATCTTTATCGCTAAATTTAAAGAACTCTATGTTACATCTTCATTATAAAGTATATCATGATTCTGTTAGGGCTGACAAATGAATATGAGTGTATGTACTATGAATATCCAAGGAAACTTGAGTATATGTACTATGAATATCAAAGAACACTCGAGTATATGCGCTGTGACTACCAAAGGACACTTGAATATATGTGCTGGTTATTTGTCTAAGGTGTAATAAGGTGAGCGAACGAAAATTTGGTTGCCTTATTTCTTTTCGATTGAACTATATGTGAACGAGGCGATCTGATTACTACTGGAACACATTGACTGGAATTAGCACTCACCTTAAAACCCATACCCAGCGAAGGGGGATTAAAAGCACAAGTAAAGTTTCAGTTGATCTCAGAGATCAGCATTGTTATTTCTCACAACGTTTTCAGATGTGACGGAAGCTCAATGAAAAATGAGCTCTAGGGGGCCCACATTGCCAAGGCGCACCCGACCTACCTTTGGCTCTGCTCGGGTTAAAAAAAGAACCACAAAATGTTATTTCTTGATTCTCAGGTCGTGATGAGTACTAAAGTATATGTTAAAAAGTATTGGAGTGTATGGAGGGGTGGGTAGGAGGAGCAATGGTTAACCCTTTACCCAACGTATCGGCCAAAACCGACCAGCGCTATTCTCAAAAATCGCCAATTAATTTTCATTATTTTTTTCATTTTTTGTCTCAAAAACATAGGTTATGACCCCTCGTTGGAACGAGCTCGTCGAGCTCGTTCCAACGAGGGGTCATAACCTATGTTTTTGAGACAAAAAATGAAAAAAAATAGTTATTCAAGAATTTTTTTTGCAAGTGTCGTCTGCTTTTCATGTTAGGTAAAGGGTTAAGGTAAATACAGTATACCTTTGTAACAGTTGACAAATGTCCTTTCATGTCACGCCACGTGTTCTAATTTTATATCAGCAAATCTATAAATTCTACCTAGTTACTATGTTTTGGTTTCTATGTTATAGACTGGTCATTTTCTACTTATTCAACTTCAGCCTTCTTTCAACATGACGATAAGTTTGGTGCAGAAAAAATAGCCCGAGAAGGAAGAAGGCGGCACTCATTGGCCATGGATTAATGCAAATACATTTATTCACATTTGTAGATAACATATTACACTAATGCCTGTATAATGACACATTTGAATTCATTCAAATTTGTAAACTCATTGCTTAATCATCTAGCATGTTATGGAAAATGTGTGGGGAATGGATACATGCATTCGTGTTAAAAAATGGTTGAAGAAATATACCGAACTTGCATAAGATTGAATGGCCAAAAGCAACTTATTTTTTAAATAATATATATGACACGAGTGCCTTTTTATTGATATTTTTTCATGCTCCCAAGTTTTCAACACAATGCGCAATCATGTAGCATGTCAGAGGAAAAACACCCTGGAGACATATCCCCTTGTGTCCTCAATAGTAGAATATGTGCCTCTTCAACCATGGATTGCTGTCAAGGTGATAGCCAAAAGTTGCGATTTTGTTGTATAAAAGTGTAAATATTTTCGATAATATTTCTGCCTAGGTTAAATATAAAGGAAGACAGATATGTGACAGACCCCGAAAACAGGCCTGTCAAACTGACGTTAATTCAAGAGATTCTAAATGAAGTATGAAATTTAATGTCCATTGTGCCGCACGTGTTCAACGTCATATGGGCTTCTGATAACAGATCAGTACTAAGAGAGACAATATTCTCTCCGGTTATCATTATCTAGGTAATGAAAGCCAGTTAAAATCTAATTGTTGGAAGGAGTACATCAGATATGGTCTGGTCACACACCCATATTACGCATCTATCCTGAATCCGAAATATCAAAAGATACCAAAATGCGAGTCGTTCAAAGGAACTTTAAAGCGAGTGTTAAATTAAGATAGATCTAAGCGGCCAAGTTCAGGAGAAGCGATTAATTTAAAATAAATGTTCTGGTTATCTAAATAAAAATCGGGGGATATCTCGAAAAATTCATTCCAGCCAATTCCAGTCGGAAGGTATGTTAGGCTGTGTGTCGTTGCGAATAGATGGGGAGGTCCTATGCTATAGATTAGAGAAGGTGCCGCATCGGTGCGAAAGTAAAGGCACGTTGTGATGTAGGGAGAGCCACAAAGCTCATATTTAGAATAGAAGTAGTCGCGGGTGTCCATATATGAGAATAGGCTCAGGAACAGGAAGTACGAGCTCGGGGAGCTATATGTATTTAGGTAAGCGGCATTACCTGTTTTAGAAGGCAAGACATACATAGGTAGTTGGCCTGAGGGCACTCAAAGAAGGTACGAATTTAGCCTTGGCCGTCGAGGGTCATAGGCACCGAGATTGAAAGTCCGCGTATTGTCGTAACCCTGTGAGGGTTGTAAGGAACCGATAGTAGTTTGTTAACGGTTGCGAACCGTAGTGGCACAGTAGCCAAAGAAGTAAAAGCTGTAACGTTGAGGTCCAGAGACCGTATTAAGAGCTTGAGTAAGCGCTTGAATAGTTCGCGAGATAGGATAGTTTTAGGCGGTGCGAGAATTGGTGATGTTGAGAACACTTTGCAGAATATTTTTATGTAAGCTTTGTTAAGTATATATATGAAGGCGAAGAATAACTTAACCCCGCGAGAGCCAGGCAAAGCGCAAAGTGATCGTGAACTCTGGTAGACGCCGATTGAATTGTGGTTGAACTGTGAGAACGCTGATAGATTCGCACAAGCAGAACATTATATGTGTTAAGCCCGACTGACGGTGAAGTTAACCCTGCGAGGAGGAAGCAACGAAAAGTGAATAGACACTTTGTATTCATCACAAAGATGAAGATGATGTGAGGTCGATCCAGCGGACACAGCTAGCTGTGGGAGACGTCGAGGGCCCTAAGGAATAAACTTTTATTCGCGTAATTAGTGTATTCTTGTGGATAATTTTGTGAGTAATTTGTTTCATATTATATTTCTTCGTACATGTAAATAAATAATCTTAAAGTGAATTATCGTTGATCACCCTTTGGCGTTGTAAGCCACAGGCACCTTCAGGAATCCTAAGAGTCCCAAGCGGATAGGGCATTGATAAGGGGGCAAGGTTTACGTTCGAACTGGGGTTCAGACGACAGTCACTGGCTGTCGGCTGAGCACTGATAATAACATAAAGTTTCCTCCATCACTCAACCCCATAGTCCTGCGACAATTGCAGAACATTATTGTGACGCCATCGTGATGGTGACATGTGGTGTCAATACGCAAACGTAACACCGGTTTCCGTAGTCCACTTTGTTTACCGATGACCGCCATCTTGGTTTCACGTGGTTACTTTGCAACTGGTTGTCTTATAAAATTCTAAAGGTATGTTTGATTGTATGGAGGTATATCTAACTATCGAAACAACCCTAAAACTACCTAAAATCACCACAAAACGTCCGTTTTTATCCAAATGAACTTTGAATCTACCAAAACCCCACCAACTTCGAAGTTCATGATAATGTATTAGTATAGATAGTACATATTGCTATTTAATAAATATAGCATAGCTTTGAGTTGACTATGCCAAAAAAGTGGTCCTCGAGGAGAGGATAGTACCGACGCGTAGCGGAGGGACTATTCTCTCCTTGAGGACCACTATTTTGGCATAGTCAACGAAAAGTCATGCTATATTTATTATATTAGATGTGGGTGCGTGTGTGTGCGGGGGGGGGGGGGGGGGGGGGTTCTTCATCGGTCATATATGCAAGATAATATTCTTATTCATAGCCAAAGCGAAAAGAAAATTGTTCAGGGTTTAAACAGGTAAACTAAGTTAATTCTACCACTCATTGTTCTGAGATAGAGAAGTAGAGAACCAAAACCCCAAGAAACACAATACCATTATTCCATTAACTCCCTCCCCGCCCCCAACACTACTACAAACATCACTTTCGATACACATATTTTTATTTCTCCAAACTAAATGTAATAATGTATATGGGACGAGACGTCTTGTAAAGTATTTACGCTTCAATGGAATTTTCTAAGCGAATTCGAATGTTACTATTTATAACCGTGCACTATTACCGTGCACTATTCTTTTTTCAAAAATGATAGTTGGTCTGTGCGATTTCGCTGACGAACTATCGGAAAATAGGGTGTTTCTGTTCAACCAATCAGAACGCAGGAAAGTCACGTGACATCTAATATTAGGTTTTAATTAGAGGGGAGGGTCTCTGGGTGAAATTTGGGTATATCTAATTACCACAAACAACTAGACAACCATCGAAAGTACCGAAATGGACTTTATTTGGCGGGGGTTCTCCAGAGTCTTTGTTTAAAGCCTATTCCAGACCTAATCCAGGTCCTATTCCTTGCTATTTTCACTCTAGCAATATTTTTATCCTTAGGTATGTCTACCCTTGTCCAACTCCTATCATATCGCTCCACTTATTTAACTGCACCCACTGCATATTATGTCTTGACCCCCGTCTAAGAGTCAGTTGAGTAGTGACTGGAAAATGCTGACGGCTGAAATCTTGTCGAGGTAATAAGCTGTCGAGGAATCACTCGAAAGATCCTGATCCTGACTGAGAGCGAACTAATATGGTATATATGGTGTCAGTTAATTTCATATTGGACGAGAGCGAAGCTCGAGTCCAATATGGAATTAACTGATACCATATATACCATATTAGGCCACCAACAAACCGTGTAACGAATATATCTTACCGACTGCTGCATCGATGCACAGAACTAATAACAACAGCGATCAAAATTAAATGAGAGAATTCTCACATTGTGTTCACGTGTCTTTGCCTTGTTACAATTTATGGGAGAGTGCCTACAGGCACTCTCCCATAAATTGTACCAAGGCAAATTCATACATACCAAACGGTTTCATTTCGAAGGTAACATGACATACATCAGGACATGACATACATCCCATATGTATGTACAACAGGATATGAAGCCTTTTAATTTGCCTAACCTGCACTTCAGACCAAATACTCAATCTTTCTACTTGATGCGTTTATCGGCTGCAGTCATTTTGAATAAGTGGAGATTACCCATAGCTGCCAGTGTATATTGATGTTGACAGGAAGTATATGGTTTTATATGCAGTCTGCATGTGACGTCTTTGAACCAATGAAATTCCAAGATACTTGTAGGAGGTAAGATATTTGAGGATACACGGCGTTATATTTGTCAAAGGATATTGGCTTACGGCTTCTACCATTTTGTCTTACGAGTTCCATGAGAAAATTACCCAGTGAGGTTTACCCCAAGGTCCTCATATCATCGTTCCACGAGGAACACCAGGAAGTCCTGCAATGAGGTATAACATAAAGTCCCTCATATCCTCATCTGGGTAGTTCAGGACACGCATGAAATATTTGACTTCTACAGGTTTGTCGTATGAGGCCATGAGGAAATCCCTCAACTAGATATAATCTCAAGTCTCTCGTATCCCCATTCCACAAGGGCCAGGAGGAAATTCCTCAAACCTCATATACCCAGCAGGCTATTGGAGGATAATTATGACCTTTTGCGGGATAGTTTTGTGAGGACAGTTATCTGAGGATTTGAGAGAGAAAGACTGGTTTTGCGATCACTGCACAGTACATCATTTCTGTGTTCGGTAACATTGTTAGAGTACACCGCGTGGGCAATGCGAACCTTCGAAGATTCGATTCGATTTCCGCATCGATGGCTTGATTCGGGATCGACATCAAATAAGCGTCCAGATTAGGATTTTTTTCGAATCAAGTTACGTTTGCTTTTTCACGAAGGAAGGATGGCAGATGAATGTCTTCTGTCGGAAGAATAATGCCGCAGAAATGAAACTATATTATACATTACATGACGTGTAGCAGGCTGACACTATAAGTTACAGGACGTTCAGGTGGCGGATACGGTATCAATGAGGCGAGGTGAAAACAATATTGGACGAGGCGATACGCCGAGTCCAATATTGTTTTTGCCGAGCCTCATATCACACCGTATCCGCCACCTGAACGTCCTGTAACATATTTCTTATGCCAGCGAAAACAAAATAACAATCAAATTTGAACGCCGGCACATTTTCAAAACTGGTGCAAAACGCTATGTAAGTTGTAACAAACGTGCACAGTTGTCTCCCTGTTTGTGTATAATTTCCTTGACAACACAGACAACAGCGATAGATGCTTTTCTTCGTACTGTCGCTTTGTCTTGAGTGTGCAGAAAATGTCCGAAACGTCCGATTTTATAGAATTCGAACAAAATAAATGTATCTCGCATCTTTTCCCATTGACTTTCATTCATTTTCCTACAATTTCATCATTGTGCAATCTTATAATTATTCAATGAAATTAAATCCATTTTCGAAGCTACGTTATCCATTTACCACAACAGAGACTACAGAATGAGCTCAACGAGAAAAAAAGAAATTAATCTATTCCCGGGATAAGACAATTTTTTTCTCAGTTTATTTATTCACACTATATATATTTTTCAACTTTCTAACAACGCATTTATGGGTTATATATTTTTTCTAAAGCTTTTAAAATATCGAGGCGAACACCGTACCCAAACTGTTGTGTGTTAGCCCCAATAAGCTTAGACCCTATGTCAAGTTAGGGCCAGGCCGACTTATCCGTTATCGGTAGATCGAATACAGTAGTATTTCTCACTTCAAATAATTAAATTTACATTTAGAAACTAAATTTCACAATACATTTATTATAAAACGAGAGAAAATGAGACATATAGACACGGAGGGACGTTTGATTGTACTGCAATTTCTTCAATATGGATATAAAAGCACCGCGAGGTGAGGAATTTCCACGGCGAAACAAAATGGGGGTACTGACCTAATACGAGTTTCGTATTAGGTCACCTCGGGCTGCAGGTGACCCAATATGGCTCAGTACCGTCCCACTATTCGGGGGCTGTGATTGGCGAATTTCATTAGCTGGCATAATAAATTTTTATACAAGGCTCTGAGTGTTCATATCAGGTTCGGCGAACCTGATAATAACAGTCAGGGACTTGTATAAAATGTGTCTTACAAGCCATGTAACATATTTATATCGAACGTCCATGTAAATTAAGGGATTAATAAACTTTCAAGAGCAACAAAGGACGACCGGATGTTTATTTTTTAGAACCGCATTTGACAGGACTGCGCAGAATCACCAATAGTAACTGGCACCGGTATGTATCCATGGTCACAATAAACATTCGTCGCTGTTCGAAGTGTGATATTTGTTTACAAAATAAAGCGTATCGCTACAAGCACATATGGAATACCCTTACATACATTTACTGTCAATACCACCTGAAAAGGGTTAACAAAGCACTTTTAAATGTTTAAAAAATCACTTTTAATCTGTTGAGTAAACTGTTAACGAAATGTTCACATCAGCATAAAACATCGATAGAGTCGTAAAAACAAAACAAAAAAAAAAAGCTTTTGGGACTACAAATAATTTTTCTGTCCATTCATTAACTCCTTGAACTCTAGTGGTATCTTCCATGCCAGTTCCATGGCAGCAATTAGAAGAGTCCGTATTCATTATTTGGGGTAGACTAATAAATATTTTCAACGTGCAGCCTCGGGGCTGCACGTTGAAAATATTGATTGGTCTACCCCACACATGTTCTGAACAGCCATCCAATTCAATGACGTTATGACGTTTCATGTTGCTAGCTGGAAAAACGGCCCTAAGGTTCAAAGGGTTAAATATTTAATGTTTTAAATCGATAAATACGGTACCTTGAAAATATATTTGGTACTTAAATTCTCTTATTTTGTTTTAACTGAAATTTCGAAGCGAGTGGAAATGCGTCTCATCCCGCATCAAATAATATCAGGTGAGTTACCTGATACAGCGGAACCCTTGGGTGACATTCCAGCGTTCTGATTGGAGAAACTAACTTTGATGCATAATAAAGTTGTCTATTACGTTTTCGGTTCAGTCAGCTTATCGGCATTCTTGTAAATGGAGCGCGGAAATTCCGCACTCCACTTTATGAGTACTGCTGCAGCAATGTAAATTGTACACTCGGCTATCCATACTACCCGCGGCGCTCGCAAGCCACAAGGATATGCAAGGTAACAAGATAATTGTGCAGAATAACAAGCGATTTCAGGAATATTGGTTCGCACTGTTTCCGATTCGATTCGAAATCGACGTAGATAGCGGACCTACGATTCGATTCGAGATTCGCTTTGATGATAAAAATTCCGTTTCGCAGGGCTGTATACACCACATTGCTAGAAGGGAAAAGGCGACATGATTTTACCAGCAACAGGCGGAAGCGTTAATAGTAACTCTTTCTTTAAACATATTTTTTATTTTTCTGTAAATGAGTGACTATTTATCTCTTTTTGTATATAATGTGCTTATAAACAAAATCATCTTGCGACATGCTGTGTCAGGTTTTCTTCAATTCAAAATACCAATAAGTTTTAACAAGTTTATTGAATGCAAATGGATCATATTTTGTTATATCTGCATTTAATTAGAAAGAATAACCCCACAAAAGGATTTTAATTGAGCGGTGTCTACAACAAGCAGCGGGTTACAAATTACAAATAACACGTAAAGAAAATTGACTCCTCAAATTTCCCTTATATAATATTCTTTCGCAGTATGGATTTGATTTCTTTTGTGTGTAATGCATATTTCTCAATACAAATCTTGTGAAAGAATAACGTGTCAGTTTATTAGTATCTTCAACATTTCCTGTTCCCCAAAATGATTTGTAAAAGCAATCCATCGAATCAATTTATTTTGTTGTAATGCAAAAAAAAAAAAAAAAAAAAAAACAAAAAAAAAAAAAAAAAACCAAGAAAAAAAATATTGGTATAATATAAACGAGAATATACTAAATATATTGATCAAGTTCACTAAATTCTATTCGAATTCGATCCGAGGTTTGTCGAGGTTCCAATCGAATTTCGCGCACGAGATTCGTGTTATATATTGTACTGTAATCGCAGATACTTTCTCTTTCTCGATTAGATCGCGATAAACTTGTGAGGTTGTCGCGACACATTAACGCCGATGGACGGATATTTCATATCATCAAGGCTAAAAAAAATTAATCTTTTGATTCTCAGGCAGCGGCTCATTCGTTTTTTCGGCCTGCGTTCGTCATATTTATTTGGGAGGCAAAATTCAAAATGTATAAAACTATCATAAGGTGTTATTTTACCGCTATCACAGTAATTTGCTATGCAATATGTCATATACATTGATACAGTATTGTTATTCTCTTCGCGAATAGCAACACGATTCCCATATGTATGAACAAAATAAATATTAACTGGTTGAGAGCTGGATTAGTTTTGGTGGTCTAAATTTGTTTATAAAAAATTGTTCTATTATAAAATATTGGAGAGTGCCAACAGGCACTCTCCAATAATTTGTAATAAAACAAATTTGTATAAACAAACTATTATTTACGTTTGACTGAATACGAAACATGTGTACGGAAAATGCTTTTGCACTGGTACCCTCATTTTTTTTGAAAGGCCTGATTGCGGCTTCTAGCACTCAACCAGTTAAAAAACTCCTTATTATATTTTTATCCTCAGTTTAGTTGTTCTATATTGATTTAGTGTTGTATGAACACTGTTACAAAACAACTATCAGTGAAATCAACATGGACGCTCTAGTATTTAATTTTAGGCTCTCACAACTGGATTTTAGGCACCGGCGACCATTCCATCGGGAATAAAAAAATAAAAATAAAAGCCGCCCTCCCTCATTCGTTTTAAAAAAAATTGCAGGGGAATCAGTTATTTAAATTTGTTTGGTCTAAAGTATTGCCAAATCGATTCAGCATCATGAATGTGCAAATATATATTGAACATGATATGCAATGTTTGAGCTTTTCTTTTTGTGACAGGTGACATTCGACATTACTGTGGGAAGAAAAAGGGAAAGAGGATTTCGTCCAGATCGTGACTCAGTCGCGTTCCGGTCGAAATTCTCAGTCCAGTTCGTTATTACAGTACTGAGTACTGTAGATGGTTTCTTCCAACAAAATGCACTGTTGAAAGCATCAAAACGCGCTGGGACCTTTTGCCTATACAAAGCTTGCAAAGGCCCGTGCAGGGTGCATCCATTTCCGTCTTCACCCAATATAATGGCACTGTGACGTCTCTGCAACTGATGCATTAAACACTGGTGTTCGGGCACAGTGGGTTTCTGGTTGTATAATGCACTCATGAACAGTCATTGCTATTTGGTGTTTTTTAAACATTCCCCCCGGTGTCCGTTATTAATGTCTTTATTCTACAGCAATGGGGAATATCAGACATCACAATGTGTCTAGACTGCCAGATAGAAGAAATAATAAAAAAAAATTATCCACATAGCATGCAGTGTCAAGTGATCTTTATATTGGTATTTTATATTTACAAATGTAGGTCGGGAGTGCAGTGGCTCTGTGATTACGACAAAAGACTTCAAACCGAAAAATCCACGGTTCGATACCCACCATAGGTAACTGCGTTGTGTCCTTGGGAAAGGACTTAATCTCGATTGACCACGCGGGGCACGGTGGCGCTGTGTACTAAGGCCTACTGAACGTCGATAGTGCACCCGCCTTCAATCAATGCTAACCCTGCTTGTGTAGAGTTAGTACGATGGGGAGTCTGATAGTTACTCACCGCTGCTTGATGGTTCTCTCCGGATACTCCAGCTTAGTTCACCGGTAAAACTGTCCGACACTAGGTATCCATGGCTGTCGAAAGTGTAGTTAAACCCCAATAAATGAATCCCACCTGCGGCAACCGCGTTGTGTCCTTGGGCAAGACACTTCATCCCAATTGCCCACGTGGGGGAAGGATGGCGTTGCGTACTGAGGTGTACTGCACATCTATGGTGCACTTGTCTTCAACCAATGCAAACCCTGTTTGTGTGGAGTTAGGATGTTGTGGAGTCTGACAGTTACTCGTCGTTGCTCGATGGTTCTCCCTGGGTACTCCGGCTTCCTCCATACGAAAAACTGTCCGACAGGAGGTGACTCTGGCTGTCGAAAGTGTCGTTAAACCCCAATAAATAAATAAATAAATAAATAAATAAATAAATAAATAAATAAATAAATAAATTGTGTCTGCGGATCAAAACTCTAATCGAATCTCATGTCTCATCTTACAACCATCAATATCGCCAGTCTGCACAAAAGTACTGTATTCAGCGGCGACTCCTCTGTCTGGGCTGGTCTGTAGAATATTCCAGAACGGAATCAAGGTAGTTTCGGAATCGGAACCTCTTTAAATTCTTCTTCGGTCAGATGAAGAGTATAAGAAACAATTGGTAGGATTTTTTATATATATCATCTTGACGAATCGAAAATTTCCAAAAGAGCTCAACTCGAAACATTGGGTCGATTTCCAGTCGAATCGAATTTCGAAGCTTCGCAGAACACTACAGTACGTGGAGAGTGTATTATCATTAAATCACCCACAGAGTGGAGATTCCACCCGAGCAATAATTGCAAATTTGTTGCAAAGCATAACAATCACAAGCAAAGTTCCAGCCAATGGGCCTCCGGGTTAAACCCGGAGGTCCATTGGCTGAAACTTTGATTGTGTTTTTGTCCATATGTACAGAATTTGAAAGTGATACTTTGGGTGATACTCCACTCCGCGGGTGTTTTAGTTACAATCCACTCTCCACGTACTGTATATAATACTGCCACAACAATCATTGTATATTTCACTTTAAACAATTCCCCAGTATCATTTGTCGTTGTTCCACAGCACCGAGGATAACGCTCTACTTAACATGAAATGTAGACGACACTTGCGAACAAAATTATTGAATAACTAATTTTTTAAAATTTATTTTGCGACAAAAACATAGCTTATGGCCCCTCTTTGGAACGAGCTAGACGAGCTCGTTCCAATTAGTGGTCATAACCTATGTTTTTGAGGCAAAACATGAAAAAGGTAATGAAAATTGAATGGCAATTTTTGTGAATAGCGCTGGCCGGTTTTAGCCGTTACGTTGGGTAAAGGGTTAACAGACAATGCGTCTGGACTGCAAGATAGAAGAACGAACATTATTATATTTTTACCACATTGTACACATCGCCCACGTAGCCTTAGGTGTTCAGAGATTTTTATATTGTCAGGGCCGCAACTAACATTTTTTTGGTGAGGCAGGTATGTAAGATGTCAGTGCCAGATGGTTCGGTCATATCGCCCAACTATTTGGAACATACTTAACTGCTTTTATCAAAAACTTACACGAGGCAAAAAAATCTCCATTGATGAAATACTGTATCTTAAACATAGAACAATTGCACATCAGCTAGAGGTGATCGCCCATCTGGGTGCTTTCAACAGGCCATGGTCATAAATACACGAAACGGCACGCAAGTGCCGTTCTGTGTTTATTACACGCCTTCATGTCTATAAAAAAATATCCGAAGGACACTCAGCAATTCATTTGACAACTATCAACACGTTATTTCGCAATACGTTCAGTTTCGGGTGATCGATCTGCTAATGTTTACAAACACATGTGTGAATTTAGGGAGGTTTCCGTCGGCAGATTTATAAATAGGCCAAACATGTGGTGTACGTATGTTTGTACAATCGTAGTACATGCATATTTGAGCTGGTTCTATTCAATTTGTTATCATTATATAGCTAATACGTTTTCTCCCTTCTAAACTTCAGAAGTAATTCTCTACTTTAGTTTATCGTCTTTGCGATAGCTTATTAGAACCCGATCGCTTCGTTTAAGCTGCACGACTTTCTTGGTTATAGGTCAAACGGAAATTCCAAGGAGGCGGGGTTATGTTAAGTTTTGACAGATGACGTGATCGTCCAAAAAATAGTCCCTCCACGATTTCCGTTCAGCATAATGTGTACGGAACGGAGATTCATTTTCCGCCTGGTTTAGTGTTGCTGTAGATGGGGATTTCATACAAGAGGCGTGTAATGAAAATCATTTGTTATGAGTTACTCTCCTCTCCCTGAATGTGGAATTCTACTGATATACTGAGCCGTGCACTTTCTGATCTGTGTGTATTTTGACGGTCAAGCAAGAGTTTTTCCCAGTTGAGTACTCTAAAAGCGTGTGTATATTTTCGACGGGAAAGTAAGGACGTCTGCCCAGAATTGACGCCCCTGATATTGGTATTTCAAACGGCATACGATTTTGAGACAACGTACTTTTGAGTTGTTTCTGTTGTCAAAATACCAAACTATAAAATCTTCTGACAATTTTCATTTTGAATACCGCCAGTTTGTAGCACTGTGTATCACGTGGTGGTTCAACTACTAGAAAGGAAGTTGGCAGTCACTTTATTTCATTGAAAATGGCATTAGAAAGGACGATGTCGTCCGAAACGGGCTGTTCATACCAACAAGACAGGTCGGAAGTGAAATCAATGTTAATGTGGGTCAAATCCTTCCACTTTCAAACCTGAGAGCGAAAGCCTATTTTAACCACTCTCTAACTCACCCTGGTGTTCTGGTAAAATATCACAACATAAATCTTTGACCCTTTAATCAATTGAAATTCATAGAAAACCTGATGCAGGGATATGGAAGTTAGTTTGCGTGAGGAATGGGCATGTGAGTGTATTTGAGTTGTATGGGTGGGGACCCGGGAGAGTGGACTGAATGAGGAGATGCAGTCGCAAACGCCCCAAAGCGATGTACCGATTACTCTCTAACGAGGAATAAAATAGTTCTGAAATCAATTTACCAGCACCAAGTTTTGAAAAAACAAATCGGGGTGGGGGAGGGGGTCTGGTGGCGGGGGAAAGCTTCCCCCAACCTGTCCTAATAAGAACCTTTCGAGTGCTAGACTCGTCCGAGGAGATAGCTATTGCTAACCACATATCTCACGTCCCCGCAGGGACGTGAGATATGTGGATAACAATAGCTAAATCCTCTGCCCCTCGTCCTTTATTTCAGTCCACCCTTCCTTTATGTGAAAATAAACATTTTTCTTTCAATTTGTGTCGAGGGTTAACGAATAGTTGTATTTGCAAGTCGTCGTTATCACTTTCTTGTACTCAACTCATTTTCCATCAATTTGAAAATCTCTGCTCTCATTAATGAAATGTTATCTTTACAAATAACCTGGCTGATCAAACGCTGTGAAACCATTAGACTAATGGGCCACACCAGGTAAGATAACGTACTGTGTTATCCATGGTATAATAGGTCGTCCTACAAAGCTTAATGTAATTGTCAATTGTATTTTAACGTCTCAAAGATTGCCCCCATTCTGTATGATATTCCGTACTGTGTATGCGACGGATGTTGTTTGGTGTGCTCTAACTCACAACGTCGCGGATTAATTAGCATATTGTTACCCCGACAACCCAACAGCTCAGAACTACACAAGTTAACACTTGTATGTCCACCCTTTTACTAGCTTTGTCTTCATTTGTGATTTGGATAATTTTATATTTTCGACCTGCACTTTGAGTTGAATATATTAATTTACGCAGAGTCCATATTTATCAAACGAGACTTTCAAAAAAAAATAAAGAGCCGTGCTTTAATTTCTGCAGCCATTTTTAAAGGCTTACCATCTCTGTCAAGTTGATAGCTTAAATTTACGATTTTCTTGTTTAAAAGTGTATATATTTTTGATAATCTTTCTCGCCCCGGCTAAAAGCGTAAGAATAGGTATATGACGAACGCCGAAAAAGGATTTGACAAGTAAGCCATCTGAGTATGTAATTAGAAATAAATCAGTGAAGCGGCAATAAAAGTGATAACTTTAATACAGAGGAATCACAATAGGAGCCTGTAACGCCAATTGGTGGTTATCTGGTCTGAAAAAAAACGATCTTGCCTGATAAGCTTCAAACAAAGGCACTCGCTTAGCCATCCATGGTGATCAGTCATCTAAGTATATGATTATTAGCGTCGATAATCTCCTAACCACAAGTAGCGCACATGTAGTTCCTGTGTTGTATGGACATCATCACTTTCTGACAGTGGACTGTCTCACAAGTGCCAATGTATAGCGATAGTACGATACTTTAAAAGAATTTAAAAGAGAATTTTAAATTAAGACAGATCTATAGAGGCCAAGTTCAAGATAAGCATTTAAAATGGGAACTAATGCCTTTGCTATCAACAAGTTATTTCCCAATATTCAATCCATTGTTTTACTGTAAACTCCTTTATTTATAAAATTATTTGTTCAATCATCCATCCAAGATACCATATCACTTCAATCTTAAGTAGTGTGATGTTGCACCCAACGTCCTTGTATATAGACTACAGTGTTTTTATCCAGCTTATACAGAGTAATTGTGTTTCCAATCAAACTCCCAATTACAGACTATTACTGCAACAGACTGTGACTAAAAACGTAAAAGAAATATCGTAGCACCCTTTCCAACATTTCAGCAACGTCTGGACCTTAACCCTTTACCCAACGTAACGGCCAAAACCGGCCAGCGCTATTCTCAAAAATCGCCAATTAATTTTCATTATTTTTTTCATTTTTTGTCTCAAAAACATAGGTTATGACCCCTCATTGGAACGAGCTCGTCGAGCTCGTTCCAATGAGGGGTCATAACCTATGTTTTTGAGACAAAAAATGAAAAAAATTAGTTATTCAAGAATTTTTTTTGCAAGTGTCGTCTGCTTTTCATGTTAGGTAAAGGGTTAACCTCCTTTTATCTTCATCTTGGGATAACATATTCTATTTATGTCTTGTATATTTGTCCTGCGGGAAAGGATGGTAGAATATTGGTGAATAATGGCGGGTAACATTACTCTCGACGAGGTAGATGCAGAGTATGGCTTTATACGGCTCTATAATGAGAAAGTATGTTCCTTCCCAGAAAATGACGAATCCCCAAATAAAAACGCTCAAATGACTGCAACTACTTTTCGCCTAGTGACTTTCAGTCAACGGCTTGTAAATCAGACGCAGGATTCCCAATATTCCATCTCAATTGCCAAAGTCTGAAGGCCCATTGGGATACCTTCCAAAACATGTTATATAATTTACAAACAGGAAAGAACTTCTTCGATAAAATAGGACTTACCGAAATATTCCAAATTCCGCCAGATATGTCGTTCAGTCTGGATGGTTATGTCCCGACTATTAAACGCATGAGACCCGAGAATGATGATGGTCGAGGAGGAGTTGGTCTATATATTAAAGAAGGAATGCGATGTGGAGTTCGCAATGATATTTCATTCTTCATTCCCCATGTTTTCGAGTCTCTATTTATTGAAATTAAAGATAAATACCAACCCAGAATTATTGGTGTCATCTATAGACCCAACACCCCTTCTAAACTCGACATCAAACTCTTCTTATCAAAATTAAATGAAATAACGAATGTTCAGAATACCGAAAATGAAAAAGTTTATATTATGGGGAATCTTCTACCTAGACCTTCTAAAAGCAACTACACACTCAAAAACGGAAAAACATGTTGAGCTCATGTTCAGTCAGGGCTTTCTGCCTTATATCACCAAGCCACCGAGAGTAACCAGTCGTTCTGCTAGTCTGATAGAAGATATATTCTCTAATAACGTTTCACGAACAGCACTACCTGGAATGGTCATATCTGACACGTCAGATTATTTTGGTGTTTTTTATTTATATTGAAGAAAAACCCAAACCAACTGATACACAACACTTTACACCGAAAAGAATTATAAACACAAAAAGAATTGTTGAATTCAAAATACTTCTCTCGCGAAGTGATTTTAATCCTGTAATGCAATCGAATTGTCCCAATGAGTCATATGAAACCTTTCTAAACATCTATACGAAAGCTTATGAAATGGCATTCCCTCTCATACCTGTTCGCCAGAACAAAGAAATTATTAAAAAAACTACCCTGTAATATCCTCCAACAATAAAGAAAAATTCTACAATAAAAAACTCAAAGCTCCCACCGAATGGAAATCACAAAACTATAAAAACTACTGTAGAATTTTCAACAAGGTAAAAAAACAATGTAAAGCTACCTATTATAGAGATATCCTAAACGAAAACAAAAACAATATGCGAAGAACGTGGCAGATTTTAAACGAAGCCACAGATAAAGGAAAACGTGAAGCCAGATTACCCTCGCTCTTCATCCAGGACAATATCGAATTAAGCGAGCTTCATGACATCGCAGAAGAATTCAACAATTTCTTTATCAACATTGGAAAAACCACATCCGAACAGATTCAGAAACCAAATAAATCCCACTCAGACTACATGAACAACAATGTTTCCAACAATCTTTATTTAATACTCACAAATCCCGCAGAAGTCAATCGAGTAGTAAATAAAATGAAGCCAAAATTATCTAAAGACTGCGATGATATCACAACCGGCTTTCTTAAACATACGATAAGCGAAGTATTGGATCCTCTGACACATATAATTAACAGCTTTTTCATAAACGGCAAAGTACCAGATAGGATTAAGATCGCGAAGGTGATACCCTTATTTAAAGTGGGCGACGAGAACAGCTTTACAAATTACAGACCTATCAGTATACTTCCGGTATTCTCAAAAGTGATAAAAAACTCATGGAAGTGAGACTAACTAGTTTCCTTAGTAGGTTTAATTATACCCTCACCAATACGGGTTCCGAAAACGACATAGAACACTATTCATCCAGTTGTTCAACTCCTTAAACGCATTGCAATAGAAAATAATAAACAGGAAAAAAACAGTACCTTAACGTTGTTCCTGGATTTGTCAAAGGCTTTTGATATCATAAATCACGAAATACTATTAGGTAAGCTGGAAAAATATGCCATCCGAGACGTCGCCAAAAATTAGTTTAGAACTGTCAAGGTGATAGTTAAAAGTTGCGATTTTGTTGTATAAAAGTGTAAATATTTCCGATAATGTTTCTTGCTAGGTTGGATGTAAAGCGTGGAGATAGCTATATGACAGACCCTGAAAATAGATTTTTCAAACTCTGCTAATTAGGCATGAAATTTAATGTCCATTATGGAGCACGTGTTCAACGCCACGTGTGCTAAATTATAACAGATCAATAGTAAGAGAGACAATATTCTCTTCTGAATCGTTATCTGGGTAATTAAGGCCAGTTAAATTGTAATTGTTGAAAACCAGTGCATCACATATGTTCTTGACACACACCCATATTACGCATCTATCCTGTCTCCGAAATATAAAAAGATACCAAAATGCGAGTCTTTCAAAGGAACTTTAAAGCGAGTGTTAAATTAAGATAGATCTAAGCGGCTAAATTCAAGAGAAGCGATTAACTGAGTGAGAATAAATGTTCTGGCTATCTAAATAAAAATCGGAGGATTTCTCGAAAAATTCATTCCAGCCAATTCCAGTCGGAAGGTGTGTAAGGCTGTGGGACGTTGAGAGGCAGTTGGCCTGAGGGCACTCAGAGAAGGTCCGAATTTAGCCTCGGCCGTCGAGGGTCATAGGCACCGAGATTGAAAGTCCGCGTATTGTCATAACCCTGTCAGGGCTGTAAGGAACCGATTTTAGTTTGTTAACGGTTGCGAACCGTAGTGGCATAGTAGCCAAAGAAGTAAAAGCTGTCGCACAAGCAGAACATTATATGTGTTAAGCCCGACTGACGGTGGAGTTAACCCTGCGAGGAGGAAGCAACGAGAAGTGAATAGACACTTTGTATTCATCACAAACTGTGAGAAGATGAAGATGATGTGAGGTCGATCCAGCGGACACAGCTAGCGACGTCGAGGGCCCTAAAGAATAATCTTTTATTCGCGTAATTAGTGGATTCTTATGGATAATTTTGAGAGTAATTTGTTTCATATTATATTTCTTCGTACATGCAAATAAAAAATCTTTCAGTGAATTATCGTTGATCACCCTTTGGCGTTGTATGTCACAGACACCTTCAGGAATCCTAAGAGTCCCAAGCGGATAGGGCATTGATAAGGTGGCAAGGTTTACGTTCGAACTGGGCTTCAGACGACAGTCACTGGCTGCCGACTGAGCACTGTTAAGAACATAAATTTTCCTCCATCACTCAACCCCGTAATCCTGCGACAAGAAGTTACTTGTCGAACAGGTCTCAATATGTTATGCATGGAGAACACACAGCGGACTTAGCCAAACAGAGTTACGGTGGACCACATGGATCAATCTTAGGCCCTGTTCTTTTTCTTTTATATATAAATGATATAAGTAACTCAATATTTTATCATTTGCCGATGACACCACTGCACACTGCTGGGGCTCCGACAATAACACCGTATTTCAATGACGAGCTTCAAAAACAATTCGAATGGTGCTCTGTGAACCAGCTAATGCTGAATGCTAGGAAAATCTCGTATATTATACTTAATCCATACAAAGGTAGGAACAATAATCTCTGCCAAGAGGTAAAAATAAATAACCAAAACATAAACAAGGTTGGGGTCACTGAAACTGAAACATTTGTGAATTTTTTAGGAATTAGCATTGATGAACACTTATCCTACAAGGCTCACATATCCCGATTATGCTCGAAAATAACAACTATAATCTCAACAAATTAAAAAATATACTCCCCCACGGAGCTCTGAAAACATTGTATTACCCCCTCGTGCATAGCCATTCGGTATACGGAATCCAGGCATGGGGCAACTCAAGAGCTATCAAAAAACTAGCTGTCATGCAAAAGCGATCATTACGAATAATTAATAACAAAAAGTACAATTCCCATACAGATTCCCTGTTTAAGGAAAATCAAATACCCAAGGTTGATGATTTGTTTAAACTACTACTGTTCGTGTTTGACTGACAGAACGTCAGATTACCGGTTTATTTCAATGATATTATATTTAAATTATTGACAATCCATCTGGTAGGACAACCAGATAGTCTGACCCCCTATACACAGAAAAACACGGACCTAAACTCTGGATAAACTTCCTTTATACACCTTCCAGAAACTATGGAACGCTCTAGACGAAACAACTCGTAATATTAGCGACAGAACCATGCTTAAGAACAACTTAACTTCCACATTCATTTCGTCATATCCCAGTCATGTCCGCTGCAATTATCCCTACTGCCCTGATTGCACTTCGTAAACTTGGAAATTGTCAAAGTCATGCTCTGCGTCTTCATCTGGAATTCTCGTTTTGGGCAACCTGTTGCGCCTCCTGTGCTATGTAAAATACTATATATATACGCTATTAAGAACTTGCAAACAATAATTTAAACAAATAAATCAGCACATTCGTCACCCTACGATGATGCAGCTGACGTAGACTCCACGCCCAAACATAATGACCTACCGCTTTGTCGAAGTCTAAACGACACGAACTTTACGATGGGACTTGTTGCCGCTCTCAGGTATTATGATGAGCAGTGGAGGGAGTCCAATAAGCAGGTTTCTTCTTGCCAACTTTGAAGCACTTTCCGCTGGCGTATATGTTGAACCAAATCTCTGGCCCCAGAAAAGAAATGATTCGATTGCCATTCTCCATCATGTGTCACACAACTGGTTCTAAGTTCATTCGTTTGGTCACAGTCTGTTAGCAATCACCCCATCTTCCAAGGGTTGGCAGGTAGACAATCAATCCGGGTATACCACTTCCAACGGTATACTACCTATTACATTTATGCAGTATGTTTATTTATTTGTAACCATTTTACATGTATGTGTACCGTGAATAAAGAATCTGTTTCTGAATCTGAATCTGAGAGTCGAGTGTTTTCTCGAAAATGTCATCCCCGTCTTAAGGCGTGTAAGACTGTGGGTCATAGGCGGGAAGCCGGGGATTCACCATGCTATATGTTAGAGGAGGTGCGGCATCGGTGCGAAAGTATAGGCACATTGTAATGTAAGGGGGGTCACAGGGCTAATCTTTAGAGTCGGAACTGTCGTGGGCCAAGAAGATGAACATGTATGAGTGCAGGAACAGAATAAGAAGTACGAGCTCCGGGAGCTCATGAATATTGGCATTCATGTAGACTGTATTACCTGTTATAGAAGGCAAGCCATACGTAGACGGAATAGACTTTGCCTGTATGACAATTAGTCTGAGGTAACTAAAGGGAAGCAGTTAATCCTCTAAGAAGCGTCTGTTAGAGCAAAGGTGTCTAGTGAAGTGACAATATGTTGGTGGCCGTGCGACGGCAGTGATAGAGTGACATCCCGATCATTTATATTGCCGTCTGTATATTGATCCATTTAACCCTTTGAAACCTGGTGGTATTTTCCATGCCAGTTCAGTGTCATTAATTGGTGGAGTGTCTATTCGATACTTGGTGGAGGGGGGGGGGGAGGTGGGGGGACCAATCAATATTCTGAACGTACAACCTTTGGGCTGCACGTTGAAACTCTTGCTTGGTCTACCACACAAATTCACCGAGCACCTGTCTACTTAATGAAGTCAGGTTATATCACGATCCTGGACAGACAAAACGCTCATTCAGGTTCAAAGGGTTAAACAGCTCTCAAATCATTTCTTGTGGCTGTTAGGTTTGAACAGTTTTCCAGAGCCATCTTTGCCTTCGTTCTCCCGAAAGAAGCAAAGGTCCTTAACACACAGAGATAATGTCTCGAGCAAAGTGAGCGTAATAATAAGCTCAACGAACACTGTTTCTGCCGAAGTGTATGTCTCTCTGTGTGGTTAGAAAGGGAAGGGGTGTATGACCGTTTCAGTTGCTTCGTCTCTCATGGCATACTCTTTGTCTCAACACCTCTATACCAGAAGGAACAAAGTACATCCTTTTTCAGATGAGTTTGGGTGAAGCTGAATGTCAACTAGGAAATTGTGGCCCTGTCAATAACTGGCAAAGCTGCAAGAATAGAGATGGTCAAAAACCGAATGATCCTTCAAATTAACAAACACCTTGAAATATCTCGTTTTCTTTCAGATGAATCCAATCAATAAACTGCTTTGTTTTCAGAATAGTAACATATCATGTACCCGATAATTTGTCATTGTACTGGCCCCGCTATTGACCCTACTATTGAGCCCATATTACTTAATGCCACAAAGCATATTGGTTATGACGTGGATTATCATGGTATCGCATGGAATTGGTCCTGTTACAAAGATATTACAAAAGTAAAATGTGGTGGCAGTGCGCATACGTAACGTGTATCGCTACATTACATTTTGCATTGTAGAGCTATACCTTTCTCTGTCAACACTATCGGTGAGATATGAGCTGATACCCCATGAGTAAGATTAAAAAATTGAGAATTGAAAAGGCGAACACAAACAAGGTGAAGATGAATAAGTTAATCGCATCTCTTCTTATCATTGGTATGCGGTAAAGTGTGTTTGAAATGTGAAAAATCGCCCACGCTTGGTAAATAAGAGTGAATACATTGAACGTTACAAACTGCTTAACCCTTAGGTTACCAGTTCAGAGCCATCAAGTGGTAGATGCTATATGCATCTACCACTTGATTTTCAACGTGCAAAGCCTCAAGGCTGCACGTAGAAAATCTTGATTGGTCTACCACATAAATTCTCTGAGCAACTATCTACTCTTTGGATTCAGGTCGTATCTCGATCCTGACCAGGAAAAGTTGGCGTTTTGGTTTAATGTCGTCTTCCAGTTCACACAGATAACACTTGACAAGAAACAACTGATCAGATCATGCGACTCTGCCTGCTTAATATTTTCTCGACCTTCACTGCTAGAGCACCTGCTGTTTTATTTTATTGGCCAGTTGGTTCGACTTCAGGTTTTTAGATGTTAATATGAGATCTATTACACAGCATATGACCATGAGTTCCAAAAGATCGATGAGCAAAGTGTATCTTCTTATTCAATAGAATGGACAGTGTTTGTTTTGAACTGGATCTTATTTAACTGAATTCCGAATATTTGATTTATGAGGGCAAAATACTTGGAACCGATCTGTTTTGACATTTGCCACCCATCACAGGGATCTGGAACGGACATATGGTTGGCAAGTAGGAGACATGCATTTCGCCCAGAGCTGGAGTGGAGGAATACAACTTTGGGCGAGCAAATATCCCTTTTTGAAGTACAGATCAGCAAATTTTGAAGTGGTCTCAACGTTCTTTTGGCCAACTTAGCAAAGATGACGTTTGCATAAACCGAGTGTGAGAAAAAATGGCGTTTACAGTTTGGAGAACGCTGTACCCTTCTCAGATTATCCATGGAACAGAGAGCAAAGTTTCGTTTTATAGAGATATGATACTTTTACCTCAAATTTACTTTCTTCCACATGTGCACACAGGAGCTGGATTGTGGATGAACGTACATCTGACGCCCATCAACATTGATGAAGATCGTATTGCATTTTGTCATGGAACTTGAGTTTTCCAGGCTGATGGAATCCTGTCGTATAAGCTTAGTTAAACAAGCCTTTCCTAAAAGGTAAGGCGACGTTGTTTGACTCCGATTCTGCATTCTGTTGTCGTTGTGGGAATGACACGATATTGCGAGAGTTCAACAAAAGGTCATACTTTAACGTAAAGAGAGAACGGTAAGATACCCATACATACATGAATGAATCATAAATCTGATTGCAATGGAGCAAGTGTATATTTGCTGTAGACTAGAATTGCTGCAGTTCTGTCACAATGGTGTATGCTAGGTCGATGACACGGCTTGGGTTGGGTAGGGTGGGCGTGTCGACAGAAGAAGACAAAATTAGAATCAAACATCACCTTACCCTTCAGGTAAGTCTTGTTTAACTAAACAATTATGTCTTCTCCTGTCTCCGTACACGATTCCACGAGATGTTTAACATAGTCCTCGAAGTTACCGAGTGAAAACAATGCATCGGGAGGAGACGATGTACATGTATTACTGTGAAACTTGTTCCAATAAAGAAGATGCAAATTCTCCCTGTTTTGTTATCGTTTTTTTTTAAAAGAGAAAGTGGTTTCTTTGAAGCAGCCCCCAGTTGACAAGATTGCAGAGATGGGCACCAAATGTTTGGCAGCTGATGAGGGGCGGCTGACCACGTACTGTGTGGTGTGAAGAGGGTCATTTCGATGCCCGCCATTATCAATCCTGTTTTTATCCACCATGCAATGGTGGATTTTGCAACTGGCTTGTGTGGTTTAACATAGCTAAGGAATAGTTGTTGTAAGTCATTACGAACATGAGATGTTTTCTGCAAATAAGCCTATTAGGTTCTGTATACATATAAATCCCCATCATCAGGAAATTTATAAAGTTCTAGTGGCCTGATGTGCCTCCCAGGCCTGCTCTGTTTTACTAACTCTGTAATGTGTATCAAGTAGTAATTCTCAAACTGAACAATATTATATTAAGTGTATTAAATGTAGCGTCTGCGCTCTCTGTGCTGTTAACAGATCCAGAGGAACTACTAATTTCAATGTAAATAAATTTAAGGAAAGTTTATCACTAATATTGATCGATATAATCCAATTATGTGCTGGTTGTATATCTAGACGATTAGATTTCTGGGTAATGCAGGCCGGAGTTGAAACACACTCCGTAGAAATTCATCCCCAATGGGTGGGTTCCATCAGTTATCCCCTCGTCTGTTAGCAAAAAGGTTGAAAGTGCACTACGGGCAGTATTTATAGCACTATATTGCAGACCGGTATTAAATAAGGTTGTGAGAAATTCTAAGACCATACCTATAGGTGGTGACGATGTAATAACACCCCTTTCAGCACAAAATTTTTGCCACTGACGGATGTAAGGTTGTATTATTTCTTTGTCAATTGTCGCCATGGCGCCATAAGGATGTCAGCAGCCCTTGTCGATATTTCCTGGCTTTGGAGGGTTTTCCGGACAATCTGCAGGCCACCAAATGTGTCTTCGTCAATGAATGTATGTAAGCGTCAATGTGTTTTTCTCTTTAGGTAAAAGAAAAGGGCAATCGATACGTTTCCTATTCAGTTTTGAAATCCATTATTGTAATATCAAAAAGGTGTTATAACAAGTGCCTCTGCGTTATCCCGCTCAATTTTTTGAAGAATTTTTCCCAGCAAGCCGAATGGTGGGAAAATATATACCAAGGTTCGTTGCCATGGGAGTGTAAATGCATCAATAGCTGGGACGCCAGTGTCTGGCTGCCAGGCAACATCCTGGTCCACTGGCACTGGCGTAATGCGAAGAGGTCAATATCAGGCCTTCTCCAAGTTTGTGTTATCTGATGAAAAATGTTTGGATCTAATTTCCACTCAGTATTATCATGATATCAACTTCTATATTTAAAACACTCGTGATGTGAAGTGCTGATATCCACAAGTGTCTTTTTTATGGCCCAAAGCCATATGTTTTGAGCCAGGGCATTATAAAGATGTTTCTATCCTCCCATATTATTTATATATACCACAGTAATTGTATTGACACTTTGAATTTGAATGTGCTGTAAAGTGAATGAGTTACAGAATGATCTCAGTGTTAACCAAACAGTAAGAAGTTCTTTTGCATTTATGTGGAGATTAGTCTCTGTTTCTGACCACCTCCCCCTGTGGTTTGTGTTCCACAAACGCCTCACTGGGTATAGTTTGACGCATTTGATTGTTGAATGATGTCAGGATTGTCATAGTTGTGGAGTCTAAAATGAAGCTCAAATAAGATAGGGCGTGGGTAGGTTCCAAAATTGATTTTTCAGGGTGAATTATAAAACCGACCTCAAGGCCTAGATTAACTGTGTCTCTAATGTTATTGCAGCAGACTTCATAATCCTCACCAACGAAAACCGAATCGCCTATGTAAGAAGCATTTAAATGGCCCATGGTCCTCAAATGGCCGTAAAAAGCATTTGAAGTTTTTGTGAATATTCGGGGGCCTGAAGAAAGCCCATTTGTTGAATGCAGCAACTCGTTGATGCGGTCTTCCCTACTCATTTGTCACGATGTTGCCGATTGCGGCAGCCAAACTGTCAAACTTCGAAACGAATGTTTGCCGAAGTCCGGTTATTGCTTGAGTGAGGTGACTTAAAATGGCATGGCTGTGAAGTTCCTTTGTGTTCGACCCCGGTGCCGTGCCTCTTTCATTATCTGGGCTAGAAGACGCATGCCCATCAGCCACATGTATCCTGCCTTCCCGATCATCCACCGTCATTGATAAAATATTGGATATCAAACACAGAAGCAGACTTCGAAACTGGTTTCACAGACAATGGCGAAATTTCCGATTGTGGGATGGTGGAACCACACGCCAAACTCGCCTTGATCCGACCAATTCTCCTGAAAAGTTGACTCCTTCAGTTCTCTTCTGATATAAAAAAGTTTCCCAAAATACCTAATCCAAGGTTCGTGACAAAATAAACTTTTGAAAAGATGGTTTACGCTTGATTTGATCGATGGCCTGAACCTTTTGTGTGCGTTGAGAACAAAGGAGAACTAACATATGACCTTCTAGTGAATTCGCAAATTTTCGTGGAATCCCGCACGGAGACGGAAGAAGACAGAATTGTACATTTTGCCGACTATACATCGCACCATCTTGAATGCTACCCTGAGATAAAGACATTTCAGAATTTATGTCCTCAGATCTTGTGTTTCTGACATTGAAACGGCCATTTTAACAAAAGCGGTATCGACGGCGATACTAAGATCTGTGCCTACCCTTGAAAACAACATTTTGTGTACCGTCTTATTGAATTGTTGATCGTCACAAGCAGGATTGCTATGCAAAAACTATATATTACATGTACTAGATCTGTTCTGTAAAACTTTGATACTTGGGCTACCAGCTATTCCCTACAGGTTGTGTATGAAGGTGAGTAGTCAATTCTTTTCCACTAATTTCGATAAGAAAGATAAATTTTTCACAAAGCAACAAATGTTTAGTACATGCTCAGGAATTTTGCTTTTCAATAATAGCTTTTCTACACAGTTTCTTCCAAAGAACAGGAAAAGTACTTGACGAAAATATTCATTGACCAGAATACCGCCACGAAAAGATATTCATACTGTATTTAACTCAAATAGAAGTCGACATTTGCAGCAAAAAAGTTATTGAATAAATGAAATAGCATGTTCAGTTATCTTCGCCTACAAACCCCTCATTACAACGAGCTCAACGAGCTCGTACCAATGAAGAGGCCATTAGCCATGTTTGTGAATAATGAAATGGAAATGTAAGAAAATTTAAATGGCGATTTCTGTGAATAGCGCTCACTAATTTACCCAATACGCTGGAGAAAGAGTTAACCAGTGTCGAAGGTATTGGGTCGAGTTCATCAGTAACCGGTTTGCCTACTTGTTGCTGATATCTAGATCGCTTTGAAACTAACCAAGTAGTAACTTCTAAATATCAAAATCTATCTACCATTCACTTAAAAACGAACTCGCAAACCGCTTTGTCAGTAGCGATAAAAAATCGGTGTTGAACTATCTTGTATCACTATTGCAGTAAGGATAAAAATCAGATGACGCGAGAAACGAACGCTCGCGCGGTCGACTGACGAACCATTTCAGTGGTATTGGCAGGAACTCCGTGGTTCTGGCAATCACACGTCGTTTCCTGCAAAAACTGGTAATACTGCATTGGACGATGCATCTAGATTGCCTTAAGATAATTCCATGTTGCAGGGAACTGCACAATCCAGTATATACACTGAACGACACACGCGTGTGAATGGGGTAATCGATATGGCACGAGTCCCAGCGAGAAAAAGATAAAACGAGAGGCCACAGGCTTCGAGTTTAATGTTACCTCGATGACACAAGTGCCATATATCGATTAACCCATTCACACGCGTGTGTCGTTCTGTATTTATTACACGCCTTCAAGTTAAAAAAAACAACAACAATTATTAGAAGGACACTCAACAATTCATTTGACAATTAGCAACAAAAAGAACACATTTTATCGCCAACCAAATTTGCTAGGGAAACCCGTGTTACTATTTCGTCCCCTGAGTTCCAATGTGTTCTATGTGCCTACTGGCCAGTTGCAATGTGTACACATTGGAACTCAGGCGTCGATTTTCAGCTATCGCCAGCGGTTCAAACTGTAATTGCTTTGCACGATTTGTAGAAAATTCCAGTGAAATTTTGCTTGTATTTAAAAAGAGTCGGTAAACGATTTCCTTTCCGCACATATGTGCCGAACAGATTTTCATTTTCCGCATGGTTTAGTGTTGCAATAGATGGGGATTACACAGAACAGGCGTGTAATAAATAAACAATCCAGCACTCAAAACACCAATAGAAAAAAGATGAAGGTGAATCGCAAAAATAGAAAGTTACAGCAAGAACATTTCGAAACCGTAACGTCTCATTGTGGTTTACACGGTTCTAAATTATGAATGAAGTGACGTCATGCATATAAAGTGATTCTTGAGCACCGCAAAAAATACAATTCCCTAGTTGTATTCGCAAACCACCCACTCATCCCTTAGTCAATCTCGTGAATTGAATGGAATTTGGTTTGAAATACCATTGCCCATCTGAAAAAGCAAACTTGGGTTGAGTTTGATTATCTTTTATCCCTATGTACAATTTCATTCAAGATGAAAGAATTTTCTCATTTGCCAATGAGTTGAGCGTGACTCGCACCTAGACGTCCCGAAAAACGAGTCTCATCGCGATAAAAGATTCTGTACAAGCACAAAGTGCACATAACACATATTTATCTTACAACAAAAACGTATACAAGTGAAAACGTCTAGACAAAATACAAAACTATATTGGGATAGCAACCGCACGCACGTGCGATCATTCGATTCAGAAAGAGGACGTTTTTTACCTGCACTCATCGAAAAATGATTGCACAGGTCGTCGCCATAAATAAATTAGACTAGATCATCTTTTACCATGACGATACGAATAAAGGAATGAATGAAACTCTATTTTACAGTATATACAAGTACAATACCAATTAACAAATAAGGTAAGTGTACAATGCATGGGAATGGCATAGCCAGAGAGGTTGTCTCCCTGCCATTCCCACACACCAGATTTCTTGACATCAAAGCCTTTTCTGTTTGTCTTTTCCTCGGGAATTTTGCCTAAATAAAATGCGAATACCACGCCAGTTTAGAAGATTAGTAGTTTGAAAGAAAAAATAGATGAGATCCCTTTATTTAAAACAAAATTAAATTCATGATATTTTTAATATAGGACTATCATGCGCCAAACCTGAAAAATAAAACAAAGTGACACACAGCTGAAACACTGCTATAACCTTCAGTGGCTATCGTAGAAGTAGAATAATGAATGGGGATGACGTCATGCATAGCGCACGAATGACGTCGTGATTTTCATTCATAAAAATATCAATCGATAGACGCTGAACGATTGTCAAAATATATGCGAATAAATCAAGAAAGTGTGGAATATTGTAAGACAAATTGATTATTATCATCAAGTGGGTTTCCAAGATGGTGTACTGAAGTCCGGATTATATATCGACTCGTCGATATATACCCCTAGAGACGAGGTCTCGACTTCAGTACACCATCTCGGAAACCCGCTTGGTAGTAATAACCTATATGTATCATAATGTTTTAACCCTATACCTAACCTGAAAAGCAGACGACACTTGCAAAAATAATTCTTGAATAACTAATTTTTTTCATTTTTTGTCTCAAAAACATAGGTTATGACCCCTCGTCGGAACGAGCTCGACGAGCTCGTTCCAACGAGGGGTAATAACCTATGGTTTTGAGACAAAAAATAAAAAAAATAATGAAAATTAATTGGCGATTTTTGAGAATAGCGCTGGCCGGTTTTGGTCGTTACGTTAGGTAAAGGGTTAATCTTTGAAACATGTATTTTATTTACATAAACCAATTCAGACCACTTCAGTAACGAATGAAGATATATGGGTTTCCTTATCTACGATGGCATTTGATAACTACAGAAAATTGCGAGGCCGTTTTGTCCACCCAGCTCTTATTGACAATGTCTCATGAATAACATGATATGTGCTAGTGACTTTCCACCTTGTGCTCCACGTGGGACCGATGAGAGGGCGCCTGACCGAAGTGTTAACGTCGCTGCTCTAGGTAGGAGCCCCGAGCGATTAGGGGTCATTAGCTGACCCAGGACAAGCAACACAAATCTTCCATTGAATTGGAATAAAAATCAATGTTCATTTGTGATTTGAGGGTCCCATCGATAAGTTCAATGTGTTACATGTATAAATGCGCAGAGACTCGATGACATGGCGACTTTTTCAGTCCAAATTAGAAAAAGTTACCGACCGGAAATTTTGTGAATTTCGAGTACAAACGTCGCGCATGTTCGTTATGTCACCTGGTATTCCACACCATGCTTTCCATCTCGCTGAGACGTATGCCATAAGTCGGGCAACATGGAGTAGAGACTATTAAGGGACCCGAACCCCGAGACAGATTTCCTATAAGACGCAATTCCTCCCGCCATCCTTAGATCCATTAGCTTTTTGGGCTCTCTCCTGTATGAATCCTTATATAGGTCCCTGCGAAGCTTCGACGTCCAATTCGATTTGAAATCGACCACCTGATTCGATTCGAGTCGCGGTGATTCGAAACTTATCGAATCATTGCACTCTTCTTCTATTATCAGGTCTCCTGGACAGGGGACCTGGTGATAGAAGATGAGTTCAAGGGAATTCTGTTTCAGAAACTATTTTAATCCCATTTCTGAAATATTCCACGTTTTGATTAACTCATCCAACTAGAAAACGAGTTGCTGTGGAATGGGCCGAGTTTGGAAACTGAAAGTACAATATTTCATTGCAGATTGACAGTAGTATTACGGTTGTAACAAGAACCACTTTTGTCTACGTCTGAAATGGTGAGATTCTATTCAGGATTTGATTCGATTCGAAATCAAAATCCTCTGCTTGATTCAAAGCCATCCGATATTGAAGGTTCTCAGTTGTGTAACCTTACATGACATAACATCCGGTGGAAACATCTCCACCACATGCGCCTTAACGCTTTACCTAACATGGAAAGCAGACGACACTTACTAAACAGACTGGCTGTCGTCGGATACAATAGTTGAGTGGAGACTGGCGATAAGATAAGAAGTTACTATATTACATTTACAATATAACCCTTTACCTATCATGAAAAGCAGACGACACTTGCAAACAAAATTCTTGAGTAACTAATTTTTTTCATTTTTTGTCTCAAAAACATAGGTTATGACCCCTCGTTGGAACGAGCTCGACGAGCTCGTTCCAACGACGGGTCATAACCTATGTTTTTGAGACAAAAAATGAAAAAAATAATGAAAATTAATTGGCGATTTTTGATAATACCGCTGGCCTGTTTTGATCGTTACGTTGGGTAAAGGGTTAAAAGTAATCCAGCGATCTAGAATTGAACGTTTTCTGGGACAGATGCACTTGGGGAGTTTTGTTCAGCCTAATATATACATGATAGTTCAAGAATATATGACTGTCTGAAGACGTACAAATCAGACTAAAAGCAGTGTGCATGTTATTTAAAGCGACATTTAATCGAATCGAAAATATTGATAGGGATTTATTGAAAAGAATGTACTGATGAGACTTCTAGTAAGATGTTTAAGCAGCATTCATGAATCTGACAGCTCAATTTGTTGGAGAATAAATCATTCGGACGTACAATACAAAATACAGTATAAGGCTTATTTTCAAGATGATTTTTTTTAACCATGGTCTTGAAGAGAAAACTAATAATGCGATTTGTCAGCCAAATATAATAAACCCGTTTAGAAACCAAGACAGTTTAACACCAATGCATGATAATGTAAGAAGGAGGCGCCTTGTGTTAGAGATGTATAAAATCTTGATTAAAAAAGGGGGTGTGCAGACCTCATAACTATCGATGATACATTCTCCAAGAAGCTTGAAAAAAGCATTACAGTGAAGCCGCGCCGTGGACTGTTGGTAATCCACGCGTGAGCAGTGATGTCCACGCATGCGTGCACCAGGTAATATAAATCATTATCAGCAAAAATCTAATTAATGAAGCACTGGGTTGTAATTAAACTTTTGATGATTATTCCATTGATTGGTGTTTGGGGTCGAATTGTCGCAAGCGAGATGTGGTCGTTGCTGGGAGAAATAGATTCACGCCACGTATTCAGCCTAGATTCATGGAGTGTCGCCTGAATACGTGCGTGAACGTATGTCTCACCGTGTCGAACCCACCCGTTTCGATTTTATTGGGGTGGTTCTTATCCTGAAGGTGTCAGTGACTTTTCAGCAAAAAGCATAATCACCAGGGCTTCACTGAAAATAACAATTATGATACATATAGAACGATATAGCAACTTGTGACTTACATGAAATCCAATGAATAAAACACAAAACGTCAATCACACCCCACCCACACAGTTTTTTGAGTCACTTTGCGGTGTCGCGTTCTCTGTGTCGCTGGTTGCTTCTTCCTGTCGCTGGTGTTACATCTCGACTCAATGTTGTTTCTCTGGACTCTGGTCTCTTTTCACGAACATATAACGGAATGTCGCTCTATCACTGCCGTCGTGCGGCCACTAACGTATTGTCACTTTACTGGACGCCTTTTCTCTAACAGCCGCTACTTCGAGGGTTACCTGCTTCTCTCTAGTTACTTTTGACTAATCTTCATACAGGCAAAGCCTACTCTCTCTGCGAATGGCTTGCCTACTATACCAGGTAATACCGTCTACCTGAATGCCAACATTTGAGAACTCCCGAAGCTCGTACTTCCTATTTCTGATCTTACACTCATATATGACCATCGACATGGCCCACGTCTGTTCATACGGGCTCTGTAGCTCCCCTTACATTACAACGTGTCTATACTTTTGCACCGATGTGGCACCTCCTCTAGCCTATAGCATATCTAAAAACACGGTACCAACCTGAGAAATTCTCAACGGTTATTGTCGAATTTTCGGGTGGCGTTGTTGACGTCGACGTCACCAAAAATTAAATATCGGCTGACTTTCATGACATTTTAGTGTGTTGTTAAGCTCATAAAATTAGTTGATAGCCGTTTTTTGTTTTTTAATTTATAGCCATTTTTTTGGTTCCAACGTCACTTAAAATCTCAGGGTCTTTATGGGTTTTTTGTTTATTAAAAACACCGAATTTCTAACACGTACAGCTATCTGTTCATAATACACACAGCTTTGAAATTTCACGCACTATAACGTTGATGGTGTCTCTACTAAATACAGTTGTTATATTTTCAAATTTCAACCTTCACCCTTGCAAGGATTCATAGACATCCGCGATTTTTGTAAATCACAGAAACAATTTCCAAATTTGGAATGCAAAAGTTGTGGCTGTCTATCATGTCAGCTTCCTCTCCTCGTCGTTTCGAAAAACGCACCATCTGTTCCTTGCCAAGACAGAGACCATAAAAATGGTCCGGATCCCATTACAGAATTCACGTCCGAACCTAAACGACAGCGCATCGACCAAGTCTAAACATATGATAGGTAAATGTAGGACAACTAAAGAGTCAAGACTATGCCTTTGTCACCATGTCATCCAATTTACCGGTTAGTTGGAGCTGCTGGTTCCTATTCATGATAAGTAGCTTGTCTTAAGTGTCCTTTGACTTATATGTTTAATCCCAAATCAACAGAAAAACTGATGTGGAGTATGCAAACAGACTCTATATTTATCGCAATATCACTTGTATGAATGTTTGTGTACTTTTAAGACGAATATTCAGGATAAGTATATATTTATTGGTGTTTAAGGTTACATATTTCCGCGCAATGACTAATCGTGAACGCAAATGAATATAAAGTCAAGTCCAGTCCAATCCATTGTTTATACCCACGTTGCGGATTTTAGAGGACTCCCACCACAGGAATTGGTTACCGAATTATTTTTTACCAGTACAATGGAGCTTGTTTATCACAGTAAACAGGCATTGTTTTACTTCCCGGGGTTCTCACGGTGGTGGGGGGGGGGGGGGGGGGGGTGGGTGTCCAGGAGAAGATCAACTAAATGTGCCATCTATTTTTCATGTTATCAAATAGTATAAACTTGTTTTTCAATTCGTTTCAAGGTAAATCACACTTCAACTCGCCCCTAGGGCCCATAATATATGCTGCCATTTCATTTTACTTTGATTATTCGTCTTCCCCGCTGGACCTACCCACCCATGTTCGCCGGAAAATCATTTGTAATTGTTGTAGCTAAACTCCCATAAGCCCAAACCAAACATCGTAAAACCATTTCCAAACGGACTGGTCAGATTTTACGGTGAGATTTTACGTGGTCTTTTCGAGAAATGCCCCCCTTCCCATTACCCCCAACATATTTAGAAACTTGGGTAATAAAAAAGTTTCAACATAATATCATTCGATGAATTTGATTCGGATTTCCAAGCCATGTAGGGCATTCACCTCTCAGATCTAACAATCAATTATTAAAGATTCTAACACTTTCAACCTCGTTCCGTTCCGGAATTGCTCATCAGAATATTATTTACAATAAAACGAACATATCTATTTTAAATTCTAAATGAGTTTCAGAAATAATTATTTAACTCTTTGCTCCAAGAGGCTGCATAACCGGCCCACGAACATGATACGTCATAATTCCATTAATGACATGGATGTTAAGTGAATGTGTGGATAGACCAATCAATATTTTCAACGTGCAGCCACAAGGCTGCACGTTGAACATATTAGTTGGTCTACCCCAAAAATACTGAATATGGACTCTTCCAATTGCTTCCATTGAAGTGACATGGAAGATACAACCCGGGTTCAAGGGGTTTATCCCAGAATCAGATTGGGGTGTGAGTTGAAACCATTATTGAATCTCGTCACCAGTTCATCTTTGTCTTGTCTTGCTATTCAAAAACAAATCATCTTTTTCGAGAACAATTTATGGTTTCTGGGTTGACCCCCGCCACCCCCTCCCCCCCCCCTCAAAAAAGAGACTTACCTTCACTCCTTTCGACCTTCTGTTTTCTCAAGTAATTTATTTTCATTGTTTAAGCAAAGGAATGAAAAGTCAATCCTGTCCGTTCACCGGTGTTAATTCGAAGGACAATATGAGCAGCCTGGAACATGGCAGCTATTTCTTTTTTTTTTCATTAAGTCAATGTATTCTGTGAGTGCTTTCCAACAATGTTTAACACCATAACATTTCATCTCCAAAATTAAAGAACACTGAGGTCTCTTATCCTTAAGAATTGGCCATGGTCTCAAAATATTAGTCAATGAAATCCAAGGGCCACCCGAGTTGATGCTCATTCTATTCGTTTAAATTCTACACCGTAAAAAAACTTTAAAATCTTATAAAACACGGATAAGCAGCTGCCAGTATTGATTCTGTTTTTTGCAATGACAACTTTTTTGTTCGATCTACACGCACAACCCAGGATCTGACTTCATGACTCTTGAATGTCATTCAATAATTACTTGCAATAGACCAATTATCCGCAATAGCCTAAGGGCTGCAGCTTAAGGATATGACTTAGTCTACCCAGACAAATCATAATTCAACAAAGGCGATTACATCGTGCAAAGTAGAACTTAACAGGACAAATACACTGGTTTGGTGCCTCTGTACGCATAAGTTAGAAACGTTAGAGATTACATTGTAAGCAATAACAGTTCGTCCCTGGGTTCCAATGTGTTTTATATGGCTACTGGCACATAAAACACATTGGAACTCAGAGGACGAGTTATTATCTTAAAATAAGCGGTGACGTTCTGGATGGTCGATACTAGAATTTTACCGCTTTTAAGGGTGGTATTTATAAATTTATTTATTGGGGCTTAACGACACTTTAGACAGCCATGGTCACCTCCTGTCGGACAATTTTACGGGTGGAGTACCCGGAGAGAATCACAGAGTAACGGCGAACAACTGTCAGACTCCCCAACGTACTAACTAACAGGGTTAGCATTGGCTGAAGACATATGTACCATCGACGTGCAGTACGCTTCAGTCCACAGCTCCACCATACCCCCGCGCTGGCAGTCTGGATTTCGGTTTGAAGTCCAATTCCGCAACCACAAAGCTACCGTGCTCCTTTTAACCTTTTACATAACATGAAAAGCAGACGACAATTGACAAAACAATTCTTGAATAACTAATTTTTTGTCTCAAAAACATAGGTTATGACCCTCGTTGGAACGAGCTCGTTCCAACGAGGGTCATAACCTATGTTTTTGAGACAAAAATAAAAAAATAATGAAAATTAATTGGCGATTTTTGAGAATAGCGCTGGCCGGTTTTGGCCGTTACGTTGGGTAAAGGGTTAAGGGTGGCAATGGGCTAAATGGACATCGGTTCCACAACTTCACTAAACTCAAGCAAATAAGAAAACTAAACGATCTTGTTTGTGTAGGCCTGAGATTCATTCACTTGCACTATACAGTATTGTACAATGAAGGACGATAACAAAATGGAACAGGGAGTTTAAATATCTTATCATTGTTTATCAAATTCAGAAACGGGAATTTGTTTTATCTAAGTTTAATATTTAAACATAAATGGGAGATGGAACATATGTCGACGTCACACTTATTCGAACCATTGTGTTCTCAGCACACCCAAACATCAACTTCTGTATGATATGTTGTTACTCAACCAATTTCCTAAGTAGCGAACAATACACCCTTCTAGTTTTGTAATACATGCTCTACGAACAGTTCGAAACTAGACATAGAAGAAGTAAAACGACGCAAGCCACCAGACATCCTCACCCAATTGTTTGATTCATTTGAATTCCACCAAAACAAATGCCGTAGAAACTCTTGCATATTTGCCCGAACACATGTATGATATTACTGACGATAAAATCCAGTGAAGCTCGGATGAGACCACCAGGTGACCAGACAGTTTCTCGATTACATTGTCCCAAATATGCTAAACATACTAAATAAGTGTCTTTTGACTTTGACATTGCCTATATTTTCACAAAAAAAACCCCAAAACAAACTAAATTTAACCCATTTGGACAGAAAATGTAAAAATTTACATTTTAAATGCAGCCTTCTGGGACATTATGAATACTTTCAGCATGTGGTCCTGATGGAGTATCCTGTATAATATTGTCTACTGCAAATGGACGACTGTTCTTGTCATTCGGATCCGGGTGATTAAATTAAAACTGTTCTCCCTTAACCCTTTGCACTCTAGTGATATCTCCCATGCCAGTTCAATGATATTACTGACGATAAAATCCAGTGAAGCTCGGATGAGACCACCAGGTGACCAGACAGTTTCTCGATTACATTGTCCCAAATATGCTAAACATACTAAATAAGTGTCTTTTGACTTTGACATTGCCTATATTTTCACAAAAAAAAACCCCAAAACAAACTAAATTTAACCCATTTGGACAGAAAATGTAAAAATTTACATTTTAAATGCAGCCTTCTGGGACATTATGAATACTTTCAGCATGTGGTCCTGATGGAGTATCCTGTATAATATTGTCTACTGCAAATGGACGACTGTTCTTGTCATTCGGATCCGGGTGATTAAATTAAAACTGTTCTCCCTTAACCCTTTGCACTCTAGTGATATCTCCCATGCCAGTTCAATGATATTACTGACGATAAAATCCAGTGAGCTCGGATGAGACCACCAGGTGACCAGACAGTTTCTCGATTACATTGTCCCAAATATGCTAAACATACTAAATAAGTGTCTTTTGACTTTGACATTGCCTATATTTTCACAAAAAACCCCAAAAACAAACTAAATTTAACCCATTTGGACAGAAAATGTAAAAGTTTACATTTTAAATGCAGTTTTCTGGGACATTATGAATACTTTCAGCATGTGGTCCTGATGGAGTATCCTGTATAATATTGTCTACTGCAAATGGACGACTGTTCTTGTCATTCGGATCCGGGTGATTAAATTAAAACTGTTCTCCCTTAACCCTTTGCACTCTAGTGATATCTCCCATGCCAGTTCAATGAAAGCAATTAGAAGACTCCGTATTCATTATGGGGGGATAGACCAATCAATATTTTCAACGTTAAAAATATTGATTGATCTACCCCACACATTTACTGAACAGCCATCCTATTTAATGACGTCATTGCGTATCATGTTCCTGGCCGGAAAAGCGACCGCTCGGGTTCAAAGGATTAATTTGCCGCCAAACACATAGCCTTTACTCCATCGTTGTAACTAGCTAGTCGATCTCGTTTCAGTGATTGATCACTGTCTATGTTTTTGAGTCACACAAAGAAACCTGTTAGATATTAAAACCATGGCTGACAGTTTTCGTCATTGAAAACGATTTTCAGGAAAGTTACTTCCCCTTAATTTTCCAATATTCTCAGCAAAGTTCACACTAAGGATATGGGTATTTCATTTAAAAGTTAAAATTTCGAGATGTTAGTGAATTTGTATCATCAATATGGGCATCAGTCCACAAACGTCCGGCATTTTTTTGCAGAGTAGTATCAAAATACAGAAGCTGGCTATTTACAATTTCTTTCTCAATCAGTTTGAACATTTGAGTATTATTCTCTGTTGACACCCATGTGGAAATAAGAAAAAGGCGTTTCACCATCTCTTGATGTTTTTTAACTTTTTTTCTGTTCATCTGTTCATGTAATCAATAGTGTGCTCCTCAGAGCTCACTCGGAACTGTCTGTGGTTTTCGTTTATTAACTGTCAGGGAACACCTAAGGCCCCGTAAGGCCTGGGCTGACGTGGGGTTATTTAGTCCCGCTGACGAAGTTGCGGGAAAATTAGACCAACGTGGAGGGTCGGAATCCAAGTGTCGCGAACTCGGCGCAGAGAGCTGAGTTAGACCGACGCCGTGATTCCTTCTCTGCCAAATTGGCCTGAAATAGGTTCGATTTCCGTTAGGTGTGATTCCTAATCACTTCAGGCTGTATAATGGAAAGAATGATTTAAAGTAACAACGATTCTTTTATTTACAAATAAAAATAAATCCGTTTCAATATTTCAACAATCAACAATTCAATTCTTTTCACAGAAAATGGGTCACTACGGTTAAATAATTCAAAAAAATCATATAGTCATTCTATAGCCCTGTACTGGCACTATAGTCTACACACTGGAAATGTTACTACCGTGAGCTCGCCATAAGAGCTTCACAAATCTGAAATGTTATTACTGTGAGCTCGCCATAAGAGCTTCACCCGCTTAGGCTCAAATGTCAACGTCTGCGCGTAACTGTACCTCTGGCTGTAGGAGGGTTCCGACCAGCAATGTTCGTCATCTATAAACCACCGTACTTCTGATTTGGGTCAGATATTGTCTACTCATACCTTATGTGCCTTTTGAAAGTCCTCCGTGAAAGTCCTATTGAAATATCCACCGTTCCTGGTTGAATTCACGATTCACAGATGCCCCTTTTTGTGCTAGGGCGAAATTGTCACTCACACCGATCTCCAGTCGGTATTACGATGTTCCGACAGCAAAATAAACTACTCAGAACGCAATCAGGCTGACGCTTCAAAGGGTTAATACGCACAATACAATTAACCTACACTTCTGACTATTGCAGGACGATACCTGCTACTCGACAATCTAAACTTTAACGTTCCACCTGGGGTGTTCCTTCTCACGAATTCGGCCCCGTAGCCGCCTATCAACGCTAAGCTAAATCAATCATGGAATGTCCTCTCTGGCGATTCCAGCCGTTTCAGGGTCCTGCGATCGAAGGTACCCTTATGCCAGGAAACAGAGTCCGCCTGTCCTGGACTTCACCAACGCGTGTGTGACCCCAAGTGTGTGTCTAATGCTCTGCTCTTCCAGGTATATATACTTTTTACCCTAAACTGTCAGGTGGACCGACGCTCATCTGTCCACCTGTCAAAACGGTGGGAGATGACGTGTATCGAGGCAGAATCAATACAAGTTATCTCACGCGTGACTTAACGCTGACTTCACTTGTCTAGAAAACCGATTCGTTCTTGCCATGATTGTTATAACTTATGATGACACGACATTTCTATCTTTTAGAATCTCGTTTCTCAATTTACCGTGACGACATCTTGACATCAACCGATTACGTCTCGTAAGACTCCGACTACTGTATAAATTAAACGAGATTAGACCTTATCTAACATACCGTTTCTCCCCTGGGTCCCTGCGCTAAAGCTGGATATACACCACGTGTGTTTTTTTCTATGTCCAGCTTTACAGAGAAGTGAAATTCACGTGGGTTTTTCGCCTTGATGCGGAATATATTTTGAACTTACAATATCTTTAAATATGAGGCCCCTTGCCCCTATATTTAGGCTGGCTTTGCCCTGACAACTCCCTTCCCGAGAGAAACACCCTGTGTATCTCTTAAAACGCAAGGGGCAAAGCCACGCACGCTCGCCTCTCACACCCTTTTACAATCTACCATCATGTTCAAGACTACAAAACTGTACCCTAGTGGTCGTGGGGGGTCATGACCGGGCTCATGCGTCGGCCATGTCGATTCCCACGACACACACGCTACCACATGCTCCCGTCTTGCGGGTTTACATATGATATGGGGAGTAGCCTTATCCTCAGATTTGCAGCACTCTCTCTCTCTGTAATACTATATATTTACACCTAAACATACACATTTTTATACACGTTCGCCCATTTTGCAAACAGTTCACTTGGCACTCACTCCGACGAGTAACACCGTCCGCGCCTTTGCGTCAGATGGGTTAATTCCAACGGAGTGTAACTTCGCCTCCCGTTCCCCTATGACTTGTGAAGGGGCAAACGACCCGTGCATTATGTTGAGCCTCACCCTCGCAAAGCTCAACCAGGGGATAAAAATTGTGCCTCACACACTCACACAAACTCTCGTCAATAAAAACAAGCGCGGTTTCCCCCGGGCCTTAACACCGGGTTTGTGCATCCCATACTTACAAAACTCGACACACAGGCTCCCCGTCCACGCACACGCGACAGACAGGGCAGTGTATCTCACATTCGCACTCACAACCAACTCTAGTCAGCAGTCAGAGCAATAATAATACTAAAATAAGAAAATTCCTCCGGGCCTTAACACCGAGTTTACGAAGCCCATCACCTCACCAACAAAAATATTTGCGACTGGAGCCCCCGTCCCAGACACCAGGCCCACAGCCACCCAACTATTGCTTCTTTATAACCACCGACCATTGGTAGGGGCCCGGTTCCCAGTATCCTCTTGGGTAACCCTTGACACACCCCTACTTCTCGCCCCGCCATTTCTGCGGGTATTCCACCAGGGTCCCCATACCCTGTCGTTGTCGCATTCCCAAGAGCTTCCCTTGGCGCTATATCCCCCAGGCTCACTCGTCCCGGCGATTACCATCGTTCGAACGACACTGGCCGTCCTTGGCCCTTGTGCCGTCGACCCCCCGGTCCATTGCGACGACTTCTTGCGCACATTGGGCGCTGTGCGCCCCCGGCACTCTCTACGTGGTCTCCGCCACCTAGGATGCTTCTCCTTTGATTTGTGGACCCTTTTCTCGGTCCCCTGGGCGCCCACCTTAGCGGTCCCATCCACTTTGACACACTCAACTTGTGTTGACCCGCGCCTTCTCAATTCTGGGGAAGTTTGCCCAGCCATTTGCGTGGGTCTGGCCTCCCCTCTCCACACGGGTGACACCGACTTCTTGGGGCGCTCAACTCCCCCACATAAATTTGCTTGAGGGTCTTTCCCCAATGATCCCATCGGTTTCCCTCGCTGTTTAGCGTTTAGCCTGGACCGCCTGCGGCCCCTTCTCCTTAATTGGACAGGAGTCGTCCCTCCTGAAACTTCCCGACATTTCGTCGTGTAGGGGCCATCCCCTGGACCATCGGATTGGTTCCCCCTGGGAACCTTCCCTTCCTTACTCGTTGGGCCCTCACTTGGCCCCCTATCCCTGGACCATAACTCATCAGGGCTTGCCCTCACCCCTGGGATATTACCTATGACCAGGTCATACACAGGTGATTCAATGCACATGGCTTCCAATTCGCCACAATAAAATGGGGTATCCACAGTTATCCTCGCGATGGGGAACCTTCTAACGGTCCCATCTATCAAAATACACAAATGGTCACGCCCCAACAATTGCTTGTCGTCAACCAGTTGCCTTCTAACCGCTGCAGAGGAGCACCCAGAATCCCGGAGCAGACGGATCTCCCTTTGTCCCACATACCCTGGGTACACTGGCATATCAACCTTCTCCTGCGAAGTTGTGAGCCTCTCACACATGCCACTTATTATCGGGACAACCTTCCCGCCTTCCAGCCTTAATTCTCCCTCTTGTATACATTCCCGGAGGGGACTGTGTTCTGGACCGATAGTTTGACAGAACGCTGCCGTCTGCCTACTGGGCCCTGGATCTACGCGGTCACCTTGCTTCCAACCCCTTGGCGCTGCGTTCCCGGCCCCCTGCTGAGGTGGTCTAATGTTCCCAGTGGTCCTTACCTGCTTCTGCCAGCAGTCCCTGGCAATATGACCCCGCTTGTTGCAGATAAAACAAGTGGTGTCCTTGGGAGCGCCCCCCTTCCGGCTGGTCTGCGAAGCAGGAGGATCGGGGTGGTGTTGCCTTACGGGTGCCATTGCCAACCCGTTTGCCCCACCCCTAGCCGATTTGGGTGCGTTTACACTCCCACCGTGGGCCTCGATGTAGCGTTCTGCCACAGTTGCCATCTCATCATAGGTGGGCGGACCCCTTTCCTTGATGAACAGGCCCAACTCCTTGGAGCATGTAGTTAAAAACTGCTCCCGGAGAAATAGATCTCGCAGGGCTCCATATGACTCATTCACTTCTGCGAGATCAGTCCAGCGGTCAAAGTACCGCCTAGCCCGGGCAAAATACTGAGGTACTGTTTCTCCCTTCTCCTACTTAATTTCTCGGAACTTGGTCCGGAATCCTTCTTCAGTGAGCTGGTATCTCCGAAGGATGGCATTCTTCAGCTCACTGTAGTCGTTAAGGAGTGCAGGAGGCATACTGGTATAAGCCTCGAGGGCTTTACCTGACAACAAAGGGCTCAAGCACATAGCCCATGTGTCTTCTGGCCACATTTGACTGGAGGCAAAACGCTCGAACCTCTCCAAGTACGAGTCCAAGTCATCTGTGTTTTCATTGAAATGAGCGAGATGGGGGCGTGGGGCATGAATTGCTACCCCTGCACTCCCATCCCCTGAGCGCCGACTTTCATTCTCCACATCGGCCCTTGCTCTGAGGAGCTCTAATTCTCTCTCGTGCCTCTGTTGTTCGAGCTCCCGTTCTGCCTCCCTTGCCTCCCTTGCTAATTGGGCTTCCCTCTCTCTCGTCTCATTCTCTCTCTCCCTTTCTAACTGAATCTCCCGCTCTTTTGCCTCTCTTGCCTCTTTCTCGCGCTCTCGTTCTAATTGGATCTCTCGCTCTTTTGCGTCATTACGTAAGGCAATCTCCTTGGCCTCACGTTTCTGCTCATCTTTAACGAACTTCTGAAGTTCAGCTCCCTCAAGGCCCATTTCCTTGCCTAATGATACCAGTTGGGCGAGGGGTGTAACAACATCCATTTTGATTTTTTCTTTCTATCTTCAACACTCGTCAGAAAGAATGAAGAAGGAAAAGAAAGAAAGAAAAAAAAAATATGGCAATTGATCCTAATTTACCTCTGTAATTTAACGTAATTAAACGCACCAAATATTCTGAAACCTACCGCAGTTATAGTGGCTATTAAGTATCCTTTTGGGGACTACTGTATTGCGATATTAAACCCTCGAACGGCATCGACTGACCGAACGCGTCAAAACCTAAACAGAACCGCCGTTAAAATAAAACAAAATTTCCATATAGCCATTTTTTACCTTTTTAGAAATATCCTGGTTAGCGCTCGCCAATCAATGTCAGGGAACACCTAAGGCCCCGTAAGGCCTGGGCTGACGTGGGGTTATTTAGTCCCGCTGATGAAGTTGCGGGAAAATTAGACCAACGTGGAGGGTCGGAATCCAAGTGTCGCGAACTCGGCGCAGAGAGCTGAGTTAGACCGACGCCGTGATTCCTTCTCTGCCAAATTGGCCTGAAATAGGTTCGATTTCCGTTAGGTGTGATTCCTAATCACTTCAGGCTGTATAATGGAAAGAATGATTTAAAGTAACAACGATTCTTTTATTTACACATAAAAATAAATCCGTTTCAATATTTCAACAATCAACAATTCAATTCTTTTCACAGAAAATGGGTCACTACGGTTAAATAATTCAAAAAAATCATATAGTCATTCTATAGCCCTGTACTGGCACTATAGTCTACACACTGGAAATGTTACTACCGTGAGCTCGCCATAAGAGCTTCACAAATCTGAAATGTTATTACTGTGAGCTCGCCATAAGAGCTTCACCCGCTTAGGCTCAAATGTCAACGTCTGCGCGTAACTGTACCTCTGGCTGTAGAAGGGTTCCGACCAGCAATGTTCGTCATCTATAAACCACCGTACTTCTGATTTGGGTCAGATATTGTCTACTCATACCTTATGTGCCTTTTGAAAGTCCTCCGTGAAAGTCCTATTGAAATATCCACCGTTCCTGGTTGAATTCACGATTCACAGATGCCCCTTTTTGTGCTAGGGCGAAATTGTCACTCACACCGATCTCCAGTCGGTATTACGATGTTCCGACAGCAAAATAAACTACTCAGAACGCAATCAGGCTGACGCTTCAAAGGGTTAATACGCACAATACAATTAACCTACACTTCTGACTATTGCAGGACGATACCTGCTACTCGACAATCTAAACTTTAACGTTCCACCTGGGGTGTTCCTTCTCACGAATTCGGCCCCGTAGCCGCCTATCAACGCTAAGCTAAATCAATCATGGAATGCCCTCTCTGGCGATTCCAGCCGTTTCAGGGTCCTGCGATCGAAGGTACCCTTATGCCAGGAAACAGAGTCCGCCTGTCCTGGACTTCACCAACGCGTGTGTGACCCCAAGTGTGTGTCTAATGCTCTGCTCTTCCAGGTATATATACTTTTTACCCTAAACTGTCAGGTGGACCGACGCTCATCTGTCCACCTGTCAAAACGGTGGGAGATGACGTGTATCGAGGCAGAATCAATACAAGTTATCTCACGCGTGACTTAACGCTGACTTCACTTGTCTAGAAAACCGATTCGTTCTTGCCATGATTGTTATAACTTATGATGACACGACATTTCTATCTTTTAGAATCTCGTTTCTCAATTTACCGTGACGACATCTTGACATCAACCGATTACGTCTCGTAAGACTCCGACTACTGTATAAATTAAACGAGATTAGACCTTATCTAACATACCGTTTCTCCCCTGGGTCCCTGCGCTAAAGCTGGATATACACCACGTGTGTTTTTTTCTATGTCCAGCTTTACAGAGAAGTGAAATTCACGTGGGTTTTTCGCCTTGATGCGGAATATATTTTGAACTTACAATATCTTTAAATATGAGGCCCCTTGCCCCTATATTTAGGCTGGCTTTGCCCTGACATTAACAAAAGGAAACTTGACATTATTTTCTACTGATGTCACAGTGGTTTTCTCAACAATTAGTTGCTTCTTAATTGGACCTTTCTCGCTCGTCTAATAATTTCAAGGAAGATAATTTTATCGAAAGTCGATTTTCATGACGATGTAAGTCAGGGTTGTGTAGTAAGTGTAGTTTTGTAGTTAACTGTTTGTAGTTAACCCTTGACCTAACATGAAAAGCAGACGACACGTGCAAACAAAATTCTTAAATACCTATTTTTTTTTCATTTTGTTGTCTCAAAAGCATAGGTTATGACCTCTCGTTGGAACGAGCTCGATGAGCTCGTTCCAACGAGGGGTCATAACCTATGCTTTTGAGACAAAAAAAAAAAAAAAAAAAAAATGAAAATATATTGGAAAAGAATTGGCGTTTTATGAGAATAGCTCTAGCCGGTTTTGGCCGTTACGTTGGGTAAAGGGTTAACTATGTCTTCCATTTACATAAACCGTTCCCCGGTGGCATACCGATCCAGGCCAACCACTCTCTCCAGAAAACTAAAAATCTACCGACCCACCAGTCTCTCCCCAAGTACGCCCGAAACAGTTTAGCGCTCTATTGGCGACTCGACATTTGATGCTCAAAAGTAATTAGACTAAAATGTGTCTCTCGGCGTTTTTCTTTATACTAAAGTCTTACTATAGTTAGATCCGTTGCGCATCTCAACCTTTGAACACCGAAAAAGCAAATTAACTCCTTAGTTGCTGCTGGCAAATATTCCTGCCCAGGACTCAAAATCTCTTCCCAAATAAATAAGTATAATTTGGACACACTTAACCAAATTTTCTTCTGTAAATTCAATAGACATTTTTGACCAAAGATTTCTTGAGTTAAATTTAGATGAATGTTTCATCAAATCTAGTCATGGCTGCTAAACAGCAGCCATGACTAGATCTGATGAAAAATATTTTGAAAATACACAGCGGGTTAAGAGTTAAACGAAAACGATCAACAACTAAGAATCAGTTCAGCAGTCCACAGCTTCATCACTCCAGTAAACAACGAAGAAGGCAGCAGCATAGTCGTCAGTGGCTGCGTCAGATCTATTTGGTTTAGCAAGATCACATATATCGGAATCCAGCTGCTCGTCGTTGCTCGGTGGTTCTCTCCGGGTACTCCGGCTTCCTCCACCCGTAAAACTGTCACGGTCATGATTAGCCATTGAGCATAAGTATATGACCTTAAACACCAATAAATAAATATATATCGGAATCATCCCGCATGCATAACACACAACGGTCTCAAGGACAGACGTCAATATAATTCATGAAACTTGCCCACTTATTCTTGTAAAACAATTCACATTAAAACAATAGGAAACCACAATTCCCTCTTAAAGTTAATAAATCAACGCATTTATCGCCATAAAACAGTGGTAAATAATTGATGTTTGACTCACGACAGATATGATTAGTATCGGAACACATATCATACAAGAAACCCTCTGTTTTTCCTTCTGATTTACATAATAGACAAATTGCAGACTGAACAACTCGATGTACTTGGCCAAGTTAATTGCACAATTCAAGTCCCACGGGTCGTATAGAGTTTGTTCACTGGAGAGGAATACTGAGACAATCATTATTACAAATATTGAAACTGGCAACTATGAGTGAAGTCTTTTCGCATTTCTGTTCGTTAGAACTTGTGTGTTATTTCCTCAAACTGTGAAAAATAATCGACAATAGATAAAACAAAATCAAACATTAATGCAAATATTCACCTTTGAGACTGTCATAATTACTTTTACAGCGCGAGATGTAGCGAAATATATTTGGATTTTAAAATACCAGCGAAATCGTCATTGGAACTCTTTGCTCTCTGGAATCATAGAAAAGCATCATCACAAGTTGAAAATAATTCAAAACATGGCTGTGCGGATTGTCAAACACCTTCCGTAATTTTGTCGCATTGACCCTGTCCTGAAATCACTGCAGCTGCTATTTCGTCCCCTGAGTTCCAATGTGTTCTATGTGCCTGTAGGCACATAGAACACATTGGAAGTCAGTGGACGATTTGTCAGGTCAATAATTTAGTCATCCAATGAAGTTGGAGTGACTTATTAGTATCATTAGCCTTTTGTTTCCTTCGGCTGTGCCTTTCCGCTTTTCTACAGCTACAGTCACCACATTAGGCACATTTTAAAAGACAATTTCTAGTTGTACATTCCGGAGTTAGATTTTTCATATTCGACCTCTAAACCAACACGACGTCAATTCTAACACTTTTTCTCTGTCTGTTCGTATCTACTCCTGTATCGTTCTGGTGGGATTTTCAGGTGACGTTATTGACAACGACGTCACCAGAAAATTAAACGTCGGCTGAATTTCATGAAATTTTACTATATTGTAAATATAAAAAAATAAGAGACATGTGTGTTTTTTAGTTTTTGATTCATCGCCATTTTTGATGTATTTACGTCATTAAAATATTTCACATTTTTAAAAAAAATCCCTTAAAAACAAAAGCTTGTGATACAGGTTTCCAGGAATTTATAGGGGATGTAGTTATGAAACTTCCCATACATATTTATGGCTACTCGCAGATGTGAAGCTCGATTTTTTCATTACAAATTGTGAGACCCGATGCAAGCCGTGCCATTGTTTCGTGTTTTTGATTACCTTTTATTTTCAACCTCATTTAAGCTTTGGCCTTTAGAAAGTTTGAGAAAATGATCTCCACAAAAAACGTATCTAAAACGTATGGTGTTTTCAAGTAAAAAATTATTCCACGAGTAGGATTAATAATGAAACCGACGAGCCTCTGGCGAGTCGGTTTCATTCTTAATCCTGCGAGTAGAATAAATTTATTACTTGAAAACATTATACGATTATTTTCTTTATCCCATAAATCATTTAAAGGGCAGTCGCGATGAAATCGTGCTGTTACTCGCAACAAAACTCCGAGAAAAGTGAGAAGCGCATTGGTCCAATTCGTTTGACAAGCAAAACTGCCAAAAATAGATAAGACGCAGTGATACATTTCTGTCTAAAAATAATTCCCCTACAAACTTGAGCTAAACTTGCAAAAATACTTTATTAAATGAACAACGTTTATCTTTCTTATTTTCGTTGTTTATTGTTATTTTTTCGTCGTCGATTCAAGTTCTGTTTAACAACAAAGCAGACGACATGTGCATTTGTATATTAACACTTTCCTAATTTTTATTGTTAGACAGAGTTTAAATGTGTCATCTATTTTAACCCTTTACCCAACTCAGACGATATCAAAATTTATTATTTTAAATATCATTTTTTCAAATTTTTCAAAAAATTTCAACAAAACCATATCATGTGACCCCTCGTTGGAACGAGCTCGACGAGCTCGTTCCAACGAGGGGTCACATGATATGGTTTTGTTGAAATGTTTTGAAAAATAATATTTTTTCAACTGCTGAGTTTCAATATTACGCGGGCGAATGCGGGCGATTCGTTGGGTAAAGGGTTAAAACTAAACATTTCAGTGACGGTCAACGTTTGACAAATCTCGGTTCATTATGTCTCCCACAAACGGAAAACAGGTCATGACAACACGAATGCGGTAGAGGTCAGTGGTCAACAAGTCCGTCTCTACTAAAGGGATACAGTCTTTCACTGTTAAACATACGGGGGAAATTTAACACCCTGCTTGCAGCTGCTACTAGGTGAATAAAGCAAACATATATCCAAGTTTTATTGTTCGAATAAACGTCCATTTATGGGATAAAGTTATGAAACTTCCCCCACATATTTATGATTATTCGCAGATGTAAAGTTCTATTTTTTTCATTTCAGTTTGTGAGACCCTTATGCCAACGATGCCAATTTTACGTTTTTTTGTATACCGTTATTTTCAGCCTCATTTTAAGCCTTAGCCGGTCGACAGTTTGGGTATATAATCTCCACAAAAACGTATCTAAAAATGTGGTGGCATTCTGGGAAATTCCAACCGTTATCATCGAACTCTGGGGTGACGTAATAGAGGGTCATATGGTCACAAATTAAAATGCGTCGAACTTTTTTACTTTTAGTATGTTATAGAGCTAAAAGAAAATAGGAGATAGCAGTTTTCTTTGGGTTTTTAGACTTAACGCCATTTTGACGTTTTACATCACTTTGAAGTTTAGCGTATTTTCGACACACTTAATTAAAAGCCCTCCGGTCGTGATTCCAGCTGAATCATATTTAGATGGGATACACCTTTCAGACTTCCCACAAATATCTCTGATCAGTCCCAGTTGTGCAGCATCATTTTTTTCATTTCAAATTGAAAGACCCGATTCCAGGGTTGCAAGTTTTACGTTTTTTTCTATACCTTTTATTTTCAACCTCATTTTGAGCCCTAGGCTTTTGAAAGTTTTGGAATATAATCACCGCAAAAAAAAATATATCTAAAAATTGAGCTGGTGTCCTTGAAAATTCTCAACAGTTATATCCGAAACGCTGTGGTAACGTCGTAGAGGGTCACATGATCAAAAATTGAAATACGTCGGATATTTCTGAATTTTTTGTATGTTGTATAGAGCTGAAAAAAGATAGCGGTTTGTTGATTTTCGATTCGGCACCATTTTTACGTCACTTCAAAGTTTAGCCTATTTCGGATATATTTCACGAAAAGTGAGCGGCGGACTATTCTTTAATGAACAGCTCAGTTCGTTAATAGGCGACAGACACATTCTCCTCGTTATTGGGGCGTTCGGCGTTGGCTGCACTTCGTTGGATATTTCTGGTAATTCGCTTTATGGTTTCAAAGCCATCTAGTTCAAGATAAGCAGTGGCGGCGGCAGAGTTACAAAAGTGAGGTGGTACAGTTGGGGATTGTGCAGCGCCGAGCTGGGGTGGGTTTTGGGGGGGGGGGTTCCTCTCCCTAATTTGAGAAAAAATTTTAACTGTTTTGCAACAAAATCATGCGAATATGGATATCATTGGAACCGGCTATTTGCATGATTTCATTGAGTTACACCTCTGAGAATTTTTCTAAAATATTAAATTTTATTTATTTTTTAAAATTGCTGTGGGCTGAATTCCAAACGGATGCCTCGCACGCTCTCGATTCTAGCATTCGTCGAATACTCTTAAGCACTATGCTTCAGACCGTTTAAACGCGACATGCCTTGTTGCAATTTGGACCCTCGACTCTTATCTGTTGTCTGTTGTTTGCAGCTAGCCTGTGTGTGGGGTGGGAGACGGGGGGGGGGGGGGCATAATTTCAAAACTTCTCTGATTTAGTGCACTTGGGAATATGGGATTAAGCATACTGACCATTACACCGCAACGTTCAATACAACAAAAATTAAAATGATAGTATTGTTTTACTACGCTTGGCGAAAAAAGTGGAGGGGTAAGTACCCCCACATACCCCTCCATGGCGCCGCCACTGTATATGAGGAATTACTTCATACATGTCCTGCCTCAAATTAAACTGTGAAAAGTGTGGTGGTAGGATGTTGCCATGGGCGGCATCTCAGCTTTGGAATAGTCTGGTCGCTAACACAAAATACTGTTTCACGGAATTGCCCCGGAATTCCAATTACGGAAGTCAGCAGTAGTAGCCTTGGATATATCAAGGCCATAAGGTAGTCTAGACAACATGGAATAAACAGGTACCATAACTGTTCTCTAAAAGGTATCATCCAAAGGTATCCTCTGAAAGGTATCCTCCAATAGTCTACACCATTCCCGACTAGTCTCCATTAGCTCCCATCAGTCCCCACGAATCCCCAAATCACCGCCGTGTTCAATGTCCAAATACCGAGTCGTTCGTGGAGTCACTCGTTCGAGCAATTACTCGATAGTTTTTTTGCTCAATAAGATACGGATCGTTCGAGCAAACAGACAATATTGGACTGCTTGTGGTAGTGGAAGACAAGTATGATAGTGATCTGAACTGAGACCGTAGCGGCAGTAGTGTAATGGTAGGTACTAAGACCCATAGTAGGTCCACAATAATAGTATTGGTGAGTCCCGAAAGCAATAGGGGTTATAGGATGAACTTAGTTACTTAACCCTTTACCTACCATGAACAGCAGACGACACTTGCAAAAAAAAAACTTGAATAACTAATTTTTTTCATTTTTTTTTTGTCACAAAAACATATGTTATAACCCCTCATTTGAACAAGCTAAAATATTAGGATTTTGATTCCCAGGCACATCCGCATTGGTTTTGAACCCCCGCGTTGGAAGTTTTATCTGTTGATATGTTCATTAAAAAACAAGTTACACACGCACCAGCTCGATCAGACGATATGTCACAGTTTTATCTATCTGTGTTATTACATCTTCATGCAAGCGAACGGACACATACGAGTCATTGTCACTAGCAATTTATTTATTGGGATTTAACGACACTTTCAACAGCCAGTGTCACATCGTGTCGGACAGTTTTACGGCGGAGGAAGCCAGATTACCCGGGCAGGACACCGAACAATGGCAAGCAACTGCCAGACTCCCCGACGTACTAACTCAACACAAGCAGGGTTAGCATTGGTTAAAGACAAGTGCACAATCGACGTGCATTACGCCTTAGCACACAGCGCCACCGTACCCCCACGTGGTCGATCAGGATTAAGGGCTTTGCCCAAGGGCATAACACAGTTACCCCTGCCGGAGCTCGAACCGTGGACCTTTCGGTTTGAAGTCCAATTCCGTAATCACTCAGCCACCGCGCTCCCGTCACTAGAAATAACACCTTTTGGTTTCAGCACCTCGAAACCAAACTGGCGTCATCTATATGCTTATGGTAAGAGAATAACTATGACAATTTTGGTATTTTATCCGTACAACTAAAGGTCACTGGAATGTTTTTATATTGCTGAACTCTGTAAAAAACTGGCTTCCGTTTAATAACTTTAGCCCTGTATGACATGAGTCAACCAAATTTACGGGTTAGGTTCCACTATTGAAAAAGAACCTTCTCAATTTTGGAGCATGCATCTGCGAGAGTAAAGGAAACGGGACAGATACTATAAATAGAAGTTTGTCAAAAAAATGGTTTCTGATCTATAATTTCAGTTCTATTTGACAGGGCAGGTATCCGATGGAATGCGATCAATCATTTCAATAGTAAGATCATAAAGTCAAAGGTAAAATGACTATTACCATAAATGGAACTTTGACCCCAACTGGTTTCTGTGCAATAACTTCAGTATACAATTATGGGCTTTTGTGGTGGTGAATATAAGTTGTTATGAACCTAACAAACTTATGATGACCGAGGCGTTAGCCGAGGTCAATATAAGATTTTAGGTTCATACCACATCATATTTACCACCACAAAAGTCCATAACTGTTTTATTATATACACCATCCTAAAAAAAAAAATCTCCCATTTGTCAAATAATAGTTCAATTATATCAACCAGAAATACTTTTATTTAACAATAAAATAGTTATCATCTGCAGAATAACATAAAAATACACAATGTTATAGAGATTACGTCGATTGAAATAGAACTAGAGAGGGGATTTCCAAAAGCTATATTTAGAAAGTTGATATTCACTGGAAAACCGGTGTGTATGAATTGTTGACTACCAGTCACGTGCATAAGATAGAAATGTGGCCATTTAAAAAGTATATAATAGCTGTATTTGACGCATGTTCATCAAAACATCCAGGTAAGGTATCCTTGTCAACATTGTGATTCGACACACAAAAGTTAGGATCATTGTCATTAAACAGAAAACCCCTTTGGCTTCCAATCGGTAACCTCAGTTTTTTTCATCGCGCCTGAATCAAACTTTCCGGAAGTATTTCCATACCCAACTTGGCAATCCATGTAAATAGCAGATGCCTATCAACGCTGACGTCCTCAACACACAAGCATACATTCGTTTAAGGTCAATTAATAATAATAATAATAATACTAATAATAAAAATAATAATATTAATAATAGTAATAATAAATGTAGTTTGAAGCTGAAAATCCTCATAGAGGTCTTGGACTTTACGAGAAGCAAAACATTCTGTATTTCAATTTCATTGGCGGTGTCTCACGTAGACGAATCGCCGGTCAGAGGCCTTCATTGGAAGATTGTATATCCGCTGGAACAAATATGTTTTGAGAGCCGAGCTGAAAGATAGAATTAATGGTCCGCTTTAGGATTAATGAAGATAAGTATTTTAGATTATCACAACCATAACCTTTTTCTTCACAGCATCACTCTATAAAATGTAAGTATCAAGATACAGAGCTTGATTTTGTAACTCTAAATGTTTTGTTAAAGGATTTGCTGGGCATGCCAATTTCAGAATCCAATCTGATGTTTACCGGCTACAGACTGCAGGTCTCATGTAAATACCGTATTCTCATATAGTTGATAAATGATAGATGCCAACTGATCTCTATACAACTGGATTACTGGAGCGTCATCGAAAAACGTCGCAGCTCAGTCTGCACCCCTCCCAAGATGGTGCCATGTCAATACGGGAACTCCTCCCATCGATGACGTTTGATGACGTGAAAGCTGTTGCGCTGTGACTGTAGTCACAGCGCAACAGCTTTCACGTTTTCAAACGTCAAAAATCAAACTGGCAAGAAAACTACTTACATGATATCAACTTTCCAGTTTTCGTACATGTAATTTGTCAACAATAACTAAAATATTTTGTAAATATTGTATTGCCGCAAACATGTTAACGTCATCAATATATTGATTTTTCACAGACATCATAATATATTCTTGAAAAAGCGATCAGCGTTTGTGAGGCGTCGGGAACTTTTTTCTAGGTTGAGCGTTGTTTATTTCTAGCAGCATCTCATAAATTATAACTTATAACTTTATCTGCAGCACAAACATATATTTATATACAAATACGTCGAATGCATCATAGTTTCACAGAGAACAATATATAGCAATATATCTGCCAATATCAAATGAATTGCATGTATCTCGGGGAATGACATAGCAAGACTGTCTGTCTTCCTGCCATTTCCAGTCGTATCCATTTGTATTGAGACAAGTGTATATTACGTGTTTGATTTATTTGAATTAACTAATTCACGTGCTAATTCTATTAATATCTCTCACATATAGTTTGCTCCGAAATGACGCTCATGTATCCCACAGACTAATTCAAACGCGCAATTAATATCAGTTGTTACCACCTTGTGGATAGGAGAAATGTAGAGGAGGTGAGTTGGTGTATTAAAATCAAGACCTCATCGCCGCACATATATCTATCATATATCTACGACTTCGAGGGACGAGTCGATATATGGCCCAGAGACGATATTGGGACTTCAGTACACAATGCCAGAATCCTCATAATGCTACTGACCAATTCATCTTACAATATACCCCCCTCTTGAAGGTGACCGACACTTCATTGAAAAAGAAACAATTTGCGGAAACCAAAAACGCAGCGTGGTTGTCACAAATGCTACCATCATCAAGGAAATACATTGACGACGAATAAAAATAGTGTCATTATCATGGAGTTACTGTTTTAATTGACGTGCAGCAACTCGATTTCCGAGTGAACTGGACGTTGTAGTGCGTAATAACTCCGTTAGCTTTAATGGTTTATTTTGCATTACCAAAAAACAGTGACTGTAAATTGCGTGAAGAAGTTATTGGCTTTTGTGATTGATTACAGCTTCGAAAATTTTCCTTCCATAGTCCGCTTGTGTGGAATGTTGCTACCCTCACCACAGAGTTGTATTTCGTTTGGACGTTTTTGCCTGTAGCGGACAAAATATAGACTCGCTTTGAGAAAATGTTGAAATGACGTTTAAAGGGACAAAGTTTCAATTTCTCTGCAACCTTCAAAAGAGGTTTTTCAATCCCCTCCACTATCTGGATTTAAGGACACCGGGCCAAGGACTTTCTTGCCTCCTGCCCAGGAGTATCATATTGGCGGGTTTCACTTATACAGTCTGACGTTACAAATGTCGTATAACTCAAAATGTACGCTTTTAACGTTTTAAAACGTTTTGCATAATATTTAACCAAATCTTCCCCTGTAAATTGCAAAAACTTTTGTTTAATCAGTTCATTTTTCATGATTTTTTTTTATCAGATCTTGTCATGGATGTTTCACATCAGCCATACCTAGCTTTGATAAAAGTTTCATAAAAAATATTCATTGTTTAATAGTTAATCCAGTTTACCCGTATGGTTTATGCGGATCGAACGTGATCGGCTAACAGACATCACTTAACGTCGCACCAACTCGGTCGAAACATGCGTTGTGAAACGTAACCGTTACTCTCCGTAATTTGACAAAATTTAGCATGGCCCACACTGATGCTATTTTAAACAAATATTGGCAGTTCATGAATCATCTCATTCTTCGATTGGATAATTTAATTGAGAAATACCAATACCATCCCGAGAGATGGAAACGACACACACCAACGATTTCCGTTTCGATAGGCCTGCAAACAAACACCCCATCAAAATACAAAGCATTTGAGGAGGTAGGATTTGTATTACCCCACATATGACAAGGAATGCTGTTTTTGACAGGTCATGCATTAACGAATAACCGCATTCTTTTTGAGGAATTTGTCTTGCTTTCCTGCGCCCATACGTCATTGCGAATAAGTATTCTACTTTTGCAATATTCTGATGGATTTATTTTGTCTACCGGGTTGCGTGTTTTATAATCGGGGTGCATTACTTATTGAAACGAGTTCGTTTATCAAATTTCTTGATTTCATATTTATCCACTTACGTATCGTTCCCGGAGTTCCAATGTGTTCTATGTGCCTACCGGCACATAGAACACATTGGAACTCAGTGGACGGTATGTTGACACTAAAACAAATCCATCTGGAAGAGGGCAGTTTCACGATAGGGAGATACCCAACCACACTTCTATATCCGTTACCGACATGACTAATCTGGAACTTTTATTATATTGTGGTGTTTAGTCGCAAAGTATTCCCTTTTCAGAAAGAGCGGTGATTAATTACAGCGAAATATCGCAGTATATTTACAAGCATCAATTGGTAATCTAAATAAGAAATTGTTTGACGAAGAAAATCCAATCACTTTACCGAATTGCTCCACCAACATTAAACAAGAGTTCATTATATGACCAAGTGATTCCTCAAGACATGTAACACATAGGTTATAGATTAGTAAAGTCTGGACAGTATGTCATATTAATGGTGTCTGATCAGTACAAATAAGATTAGAAAAGGGTATTACAAGTGACAGACGACCAAACCAATATCGTCGTAAAAATTACTCTGCGAAAGAAATGGAAGATTTCTCCAACTCTCCGAGTTAACAACACTAGAGAAGATCCCCAAGGGGAACGGATGCATTGGATATCGGACAATATAATATACCAACTGGACTTAAACGTTTAGCCTTTATGCTGGCATAAGGTTTAATAGCCTATGCACATCATATATTCAAAACACTGCGCTGTGGCAAGTTATCGTTATTTATTTATTGGTGTTTAAGGTCACATATTTATGCACAATGGACGTTATCGTTACAATATGCACATTAGATACTAAGTGGTATCGCACTCGGCAACATTATAGATCGACATCAGCAGAGCCTGGGAAAAGTTCAGTGATAGCGTATTTGTTGGAGGTTTGTTTGGGGTGAAAAACTGGTAGTAAATTGGCAGAAGACTCAATGCACACGAACACTGAACTGAGTAATTGTGATAATTCAATCCTACAGCTCTAAAGAGCTGTGCGATTAACTGTTTACTATATTCCTTGCATATCAGCAGAGTAGGTGGAAGTATAATGATAGCACGCGAGTTAGTGTGTGTGTGGGTTAGCAAATCAAAACTATTCAAGGCGTACTGATCCTATAATGGATAGGCCCTGTAGGACCACATTTGAAAAGTGGATGAATAAAAAGCAATTGTTTTGATTATCATGTCTTGATGACTTCTATAAAAAAAATATTCAATGGTATACGTGTGTGTATAACAGTGGGGAGGGGTGGGGTAGTCTTTACATATGCCGTAGCCACCATTTTTGATAACAGTAATTGAATGATACATAAATCACTCCATCAACGAAATGAATTAGACTAGATCACTTTGTTGCCATTGTGATATTTTATATAGATCTACCATGCGCTAAACTTATAAAAAAAAATAAAGAAACACAACTGAAACACTACTACAAACTTCGGCCGATGCAATACAAGTAGAGCAATGGATGGGGATTACGTTACGCACAGCGCAAGAACGATACAACTTGACGTCATGATCTTCATTCATAAAAAATCAATTCATACACGCTGAATGGTTGTAAAAACAGACACAGTGAAAAACTGTGTCCAATCCCTTTGTTGTATCAACAAGTCAAGAAAGGGATGAATATTGTAAGCTAAATTGGTCATTGCCACCATATGGGTTTCCAAAATGGTGTATGAAGTCTCGACATCGTCTCTGGGTCATATATTGACTCGTCCTAACGGGCTCGTCGATATATGCCCAGAGACGAGGTCTCGACTTCAATACACCATCTCGGAAATCTACATGGTGGTAATGACCTATATGTATCAAAAACTGTACAAATACCCGCTCGCCACTCTTTTTAAGTCTATTTGTTTTTGTTGTCGCCCTGGGTTGACTTACTTTTCTACTTCAACCATTTTTCAACCTGAAGTCCAAAATTGCAATATGTCGTTGTATTATACGTTTAACTATGACGTATCGAAAAAATGTTAAAGTTATAAAATTATTTAGGCTTGTTATGATTACTAGAACACTGCAGCCAGAGGTCAAACCCGGGTTGTAAATACCAAGACATGGGCCTCTTGGTCCAGGAGAAACATATACTCTAAAGTTTTATATTACCAGAATTTTGAATGTATTAAAACTGTCAATATTCGCCTCCGAGGAAGATCTTTTAATATTTCCATCAACGTTGGTTCTTGATTAGTCAAAAACTAACGGTAAACGTAAAACCCAACAATTATTTTGTTTAACCCTTTACCCAACGCAGACGATATCAAAATTTATTATTTTAAATTTCATTTTTTCGAATTTTTCAAAAAATTTCAACAAAACCATATCATGTGACCCCTCGTTGGAACGAGCTCGACGAGCTCGTTCCAACGAGGGGTTACATGATATGTTTTTGTTGAAATTTTTTGAAAAATAATATTTTTTCAACTGCTAAATTTGCATATTACGCGGGCGGATGCGGCCGATTCGTTGGGTAAAGGGTTAACCCTTTTACTGCCACGCCCATTTTAGCCATATATGGAGGACCTCTAGGTACGCCTGTTTGCGATGAAGTTTAATAAAATTTATGACATACTTGAAACTCTACCAGCTGATTACTTGTGGAAAGGGCTCTCTGAACCCTTTCCAACAACTATTCAGATTGTAGGTTTGATCCGTGCATACCAGAACGCACAGATAATCGTCATACAATAGGTGACTATAGTCGCTTTCGGCAGCGTAAGTGTTAAACCTATCATTCACAATACATGAAGAAAGCTTTCAGTGTTTAGCTTATTCATTGGGGTCTTCCTGTCTTCCCAGCCTACATTGTTCTGGTAGAAGTGTAAAACTTTTCTCGATCAAAGAAATGCCGAGGAAAGTTTTATTCAAATAAGTGACTTATTCAGTTGAGAATTTAAAAGCAAATTGTGAGGGCTGGGTAAGCAGGAAAATGACTAACTTATTAATTAAATATCATATAAATACACAAATAACGATGGACACACGAATAACAGATTAATAATTGAATGAAAATTAAGCTCTGAAAAATAACTAAATAAACATGAATATCAAAAATGTCTTTACACGAATATTTAGCATGTGCTCATAGTTAATATTAAGCAATGATAGTGCTCGTAGTTAATATTAAACAATAATAGTGCTCATAGTTAATATTAAACAGAAATATAAAATAATTTATAACAAAGAAGAGTGTATCATTCCTTGGCTCCTAGAGGGAAAACTCTCTGAACAGAAGCTAAGGGACTCCAAAAGAGGAATCAATACTCTTCTGGAACTTCACCATGGTCCGCTCAGCCACTGGAGGTTTGAAGCTCACGTTCTTCAAGTTGTAGATATTTCTAATTCTTACCACATTATATTCTCAGTCTCCACTCAGTTGTTCTAAGCAATCGCGTCTCATCCGTTTTTGGCAAAAATGCGGAACATTCAAAAACAAATTATTTATATTTTAGAAGAGTATACATAATTAGGATTTCCCAAACCGAGTTTGGGAAAGACTCTTGTTATTCTTCTTTTTCAAAATTCTTCCTCTCTATTTTTTTTTCCGCCATCAATTTTGTCTGTTTCACTGCTCACAAACAAGCTGTACGATTTTAACCAAATTTGGCATTCTTATGTAATGCCATAAAATATGGTGAAATGAGGTATCGTCATGTCTGTGAAAACGCTTATTTTCAAAATAGTCTGCCACATCTTCAAAATTTCACCATTTTTCAACATAGCTCAGCAACAAGCTGTACGATTTCAACTAAGTTTGGCAAACTTATGTATTGACACAAAATCTAGTGAAATGAAGTATTTTCATATTCCTGAAAAAGATTATCTTCTAAATTTTTTGCCAAAACCATCAAAATTTAACTGTTTTTCAAAAGTCTCAAAAGTGTTTACAGTTATGCAGCTCAACTTTTCCAAACATTTAGAGCATTATATGATGCACCAAAATCTCCACACAAATATTTAAAAATTAACCCCTATTGGCCAAAAATGATATGAATATAGAATTTTTATCTTCAAAACTGACCAACTTCAAGGGCAAATTTCTGTAATTGCAAAGTTGTTGTAACAATTATTTTGGTAAGGATAGATGCAACAAAGGTGGCAGAAGAAAGTTATTGTTTATTTTTTCATCTTAGATTTAACCCTCAAACACAATGAGGGTGAGAATAAGAATACCGTTTAAAAATGTCAAAATTAAACAACTTTGGTTGCTTTGTTTCTATCATTTTGAAATGGGTTAAATTCAAACATTTTGCATGCCCGTATTCACAATTGACTACCGAGCATATTTGCTGCTGTAAGTTTGGATGTAAAGTTGAACCCTGTGCCCATTCTGATTGCATAAATGTGGGTTCCGTCCAAAAAACCTCCCATTTTTCTGAATTTGGTAAGTTTAAGTGATAATTTACTCCATTTCTAATTGATTGAGCGCTGAATGTTTTCTATGGCTGCATGCAACAGCCAGAGTATGACAAATTTTGTTTTATAGGTTCTTATTAAAAGTTTAACCATTGCCAGATTTGAGACGTCCCATAAGGGGACTGTCAGACCAATTGTTATTTTTTGCCAACATTTACATGCAATTTCTCAGCACTGGAGCCATATTTCCTCAAAATGTTTCCAATAAAAAGAGAGGGCATTCATCCAAGAACAGGTTGACTGTTATATGTTATATTTAAAAATTTAACACTCACCCAGTTGTCAGGCCTTGAATTCAAGAACCCTCAACTTGTACATGTTCATTCAAATACCAAGATTCAAGGTTCCTCCATGTCTCTTATCAGGCACCCAGTCTGTGATTGATGTCCACACATTTAGTGAATAATATGATACACCAAAATCACCACACAAACATTTCAAAATTAATCCCTATTGAGCAAAACTGATATGAATTTCAAAATTGACTAACTTCATGGGCAATTTTGTCTGATTGCAAGGCTATTGTACCAGTTATTTTAGATGGGACATATGCTTTGGCCACTTAAAGAATAGTACTGTCAGAAAGAAATGGATTTTAAGTGAAGTTTGCAAATTTCTGTACTCATTTGTCCAGAGACAAGAAAGAAATAGCTCATTGTGTTTTCCGTCCCTGCATCAAAAATCAAAGGCGAACAAATTTTGTGTTACAGGTTTTTATGTCCCACTTTATCCAATACCAGTTTTGGCTGTACAAACATGAGTACGGTCAGACAAAATTTATTTTTCGATTAATTTTGTACTTTTCTGTACACATTTTCCCTGGGCGAGATTGGAATAGTCTATTTACCTTTGCGTATGTGGATTGTGTGTTATAGGGAAACACATTTTCTGTGATAAGTTTGGTTTTTATTTTTTGTTTTCCCCTCTCAATTTTGTCTGTTGCGCATCTCAAAAAACAAGCTGTATGAGTTCAACCAAATTTTGCGTACTTATGTAATGTCATAATATCTAGTGAAATGAGGTGTCGTAATATTCGTGGATACGCTTATTTTCAAAATATTCTTCCAAAACCATCAAAATTTCACAATTTTTCAAAAGTATCAAAATTGTTTAGTTATTTAGGTCAGATTTTCCACACATTTAGAGCATAATATGATACACCAAAAGCACCACAAAAATATTTAAAAATTAACCCCTATAGGCCAAAAGTGACATGAATATAGCATTTTTTCTTTAAAATTTACGAACTTCAAGGGCAAATTTCTCTAACAGCAAGGCTGTTTTAAGCATTTTTCTGGTATGGATAGATGCTACAATAATTGTAGAAGATAGTTACTATTTACTTTTCAATCTCAGATTTAACCCTCAAACTCACTGAAGGTGAGAATAAGAGTAACGTTTGAAAATGCCAAAATTAGACAAATTTGGTTGATTTTTTCTATCAGTTTGGAATGAGTTAAATTCAAACACTTTGAATGTCCGTATTCACAATTGACTACCGAGCACATTGGCTGTTGTAAGTTTGGTTGTAAAGTTTAACCCTATGTCCATTCTGGTTGCATTGCTTAAAACGTTTCCCATGAGAAGATAGGACATTCATCCAAGAACAATTTTGCAGTTACATCTTTCATTCAAAATGTTAACCCTCACCCAATTGTCGGGCCGTGAATTGGCGTACCCTCAAATTGTACATGTTCATTCAAATAACAAGATTCAAGATTCCTCCATGTCTCTTATCAGACACTCAGTCCGTTTTTGATGGCCACACATTTAGAGCATAATATGACACTCTAAACTCACCACACAAATATTTCAAAATTAACCCCTAGTGCCAATCACAATGAGGGTGGGAATAAGAGTATCATTTGAAAATCCCCAAATTAGCCAACTTTGGATGTTTTTTTCTATCAATTTGGAAAGAGTTAATTTCAAACACTTTGCTTTGCTATATGCAGTCTGCCTTTTCACATTAAAAAGTTGGGAAAGCCCGTAATTTGTCCAACAAATTACAGTTCTCTAGTTGCAGTTTCATCTTGGAATATAGATGTTATCGGTTTGGAATCGCACACATCTTCTGCAATTTTGACATTTTCTGATGTATGGTTGTGACTGCCATTAAATGTGGTTATCATGTCATTTACTGTATTTATGGTAGCTCGGCTATTCTTTTGGCAACGGCGCCAGTGAATACTTTGAGGTTTTCTAGTCTTGATGCTGAACTTATGACTGTCGAAAATGAGATATTTCCCTCCTCTGCGATCTGGATTAAAATGTGCATTTACTTGAACGTTTGCCATTGTAACATATCAAATGCTAAGACTTTTAGCTGTATATATACAAAATTGACTGAATATTATGAATATCAGTTAACCCTTTACCCAACGAAACGGCCAAAACCAGCCAGTGCTATTCTCAAAAATCGCCAATTAACTTTCATTATATTTTCATTTTTTGTCTCAAAAACATAAGTTATGACCCCTCGTTGGAACGAGCTCGTTCTAATGAGGGGGTTATAACCTATGTTTTTGAGACCAAAAATGAAAAAAAAAATAGTTATTCAAGAATTGTTTGCAAGTGTCGTCTGCTTTTCATGTTAGGTAACGAGTTAATAAAGTTCCAACTGCTTGGTGCGACAAAAAAGTTAACATCAACTCAGCCGGTGATGAACTATCAGTTCTCTATTTTGATACATGAATTCAGTCCAGTGATGAGACATCTGCTCTCTGTTTTGATACGGACTATATATAACCTCCGTTCAGGTGTTAATGAAAACTAGTGGGCTGGTAGTAATGACCTATATGTATCAAAAATTGTACAAATACCCGCTCGTTACTATTTTTAAGGCTAAATGTTTTTGTTTTCGCCATGGGTTGACTTATTTTTCTTCTTCAACCATTTTTCAACCTGAAGTCCAAAATTGCACTATGTCGTTGTATTATACGCTCAACTATAACGTATCGAAAAAAATGTTAAAGTTATAAAATTATTTAAGCTTATTATGATTACTAGAACACTGCAGCCAGAGGTCAAACTCGGATTGTGAATAGCAAAAATGGGCCTCTTGGTCCAGGAGAAACATTTACTCTAAAGTTTTATATTACCAGAATTTTGAATGCATTAAAATTGTCAATATTCGCCTCTGAGGAAGATTTTTTTATGTTTCCATCAACGTTGGTTCTTGATTAGTCCAAAACTAACGGTAAACGGAAAACCCAACAATTATTTTATTTCATAATGGCAAAAGATCAAGTAAACGCACATTTTATTCCAGATTGCAGAGGAGGGAAATATCTTATTTTCGACGATCATAAGTTCAGCATCAAGACTAGAAAACCTTGAAGTATTCACTGGCGCTGTCGTCAAAACAACTGCTGAGCTACCATAAATACGGTATTTATTATTTATTGATGTTTAAGGTCACATATTTATGCACAATGGCTAATCACGACCGTGACAGCTTTACGGGTGGAGGAAGCCGGAGTACCCGGAGAGAACCACCGAGCAACGACGAGCAGCTGCCAGCTCCCCAACATCGTAACTCCGCACTGCAGCACAGGCAGGGTTAGATTGGTTGAAGACATGCGTACCATCGACGTGCAGTACGCCTTAGTACACGACGTCATCGTGTCCCCATGCGGGAAATGGAGATGAAGTGTCTTGCCCAAGGACACAACGCGGTTGCCGCAGGTGGGATTCGAACCCCATAACTACGGTAAATGACATGATAACCACATATAATGACTGTTACAACCATACACCAGACAATGTCAAAATTGAAGCAGATGTGTTCGTCGTAAAATTGAAAGAGACAGTCATGTGCGATTCCAAACCGATAACATCTGTATTCCAAGAGGAAAGTGCAATTGTGAATATTCTTCTAAAATATAGATTATTTGTTTTTGAATGTTCCGCATTTTTGCCAAGAACGGATGAACAGTTGCTTAGAAAAACTGAGTGGAGACTGAGAATACACTATTGAAAGAATTTGAAATATCTACAACTTGAAGAACGTGAGCTTCAAACCTCCGGTGGCTAAGCGGACCATGGGGAAGTTCCAGAGGAGTATTGATTCCTCTTTTGGAGTCCCTTAGCTTATGTTCAGAGAGTTTACCATGTCAGCTGTCATTATACAAGGATTTACGAGCAAGTTATACAACGTTATACAACGCATCTCCTACTTCCAGTGCAGCGGGTATGTGGAATGGCGTCTTCCCAGATGATCTAATTTTCAAAACCGGAATCCCGTAAGAAAGTTAGATCATGTGGGAATTTCAAGGATGACTGATTACTGGATTTACAGGGGAGAAATTCGGGTGAGTCCATCATGTAGCTTTTGGTGGGAGAAAATAATGATAAAAAGTAATAGTTGTATACTTTAATAAACTACTTTTATACTTCATTTTATGAATGAATGAATGATTTTTACTCACATCCCCCTTAGTACATGTGCAATATTTGTTGAAAAAAGTTGATTGATACGAGATAGCTGCGGAGTCTCATAGTGAGAATCTCCTCAAATATTTTTCGTATACGGCTAAGCAAGCTAATTGGGTGATAGTTAGAAGAGCTGGTAAGGTCTTTGTCGGGTTTTGGTATCATGACTCCCGTGGCCACTTTACAACTCTTTGAGAAGTATCCACAGAAGAGACATTAGTTTAGGAGTTTATCGACAAAGAGAACACATTTTATCGCCAACCAAAGTTGAAAGGGGAACCCGTGTTATTATTTCGTCCCCCGAATTCCAATGTGTTCTTTGTGCCTGCAGGCACATAAAACACATTGGAAATCAGGGGACGAGTTTTAGCTGTCCCTATCGGGCCTTTGGTCGATGTTGGGTTCTATGAAAATTGAATTGTTATCTTGGACAAATTTATTTGATTTTACCTTGCAAAAAACACAGAAAAAACAGAAAGAAATGAACAGCAATTAAAATATAAACACAAAACACCCCCAGTAAACCAAAGTAGAGTAACCCATTCAAACTTGGCGGTCCAGTGGGCATGTAAATTAGACTATCTAGGAACAATGTTAATTACCTATAATCGGATTATAACGATGGGGTGGTGGTGAGAAAGTAGACTAACTGGGATTGAACCTGTGGAATTGCCATCGTGGACTCCATCTTCTAGGATACTACGAAGGGACATTTAGTCTACACGGACTACGTCTCACTGTACTGGGTACAGCCGTTTTACGTTCCCATCCCATCGGGTGGTACGCTCTGAAAGCATCCACCCCCGAAATGCGATACCAGTGCACTCATCCACTCAGACAGCAGCGAATCGAAATGAAAAAAAAATGTTTGGGTTTTATACAGATACATTTCTCAACGGATGCTAACCAAATTGTATACTATAAGGACAGTATTGATAAAAATACTTGCAGAAAGGATATTGCGTCAAACATTATTTTATCGAGTTATTTTCGGAATTTAGAATCAGAGGTCTGTAATCGCCTCACATTTTGCTTTATTTTGAAACAGATTAAGAAAATTAATACAGTAGGACCGTGTTAATTAAGTTTCTTTATTTATTTATTTGTTGGGATTTAACAACATTCGACAGCCAGAGTCACCTCGTGTCGGACAGTTTTACGGGTGGAGGAAGCCGGAGTACCCGGAGAGAACGACTGAGTAACAGCGAGCAATTGTCAGACTCCGCAACGTACTAACTCCACATAAGCAGGGTTAGCATTGGTTTGAAGACAAGTACACCATCTGCGTGCAGTTCGCCTTAATACACAGCGCCATCGTGGGTGATCAGTATTAAGTGCCTTGCCCAATGACATAACACAGTTACACCTGGCGGAGATCGAACCGTGGACCTTTCGACTTGAAGTCCTATCCCGTAACCACTGAGCCACTGCGTTCTTTGTTAACCCTTTACCTAACATGAAAAGCAGACGACACTTGCAAAAAACATTCTTGAATAACTAATTTTTTTCATTTTTTGTCTCAAAAACATAGGTTATGACCCCTCATTGGAACGAGCTCGACGAGCTCGTTCCAATGAGGGGTCATAACCTATGTTTTGAGACAAAAAATGAAAAAATCATGAAAATTAACTGGCGATTTCTGAGAATAGCGCTGGCCGGTTTTGGCCGTTACGTTGGGTAAAGGGTTAATTAAATCGGCACTTCCTCAGTAAATCTTCAGTTGGCGCGTGAATTCTATTAACAAGAATGTTGTCATTTTCTATAGTCTGGTGACAATCTTACTATTTGGTCGTCAGTACTATGATACAAATGCGAACAGAGAATTAAGATCGGATAGCGACTGCGTCGCAATCCGATCGAAATTATCTTTCCGCTTTTCTGTCCAAAACACTTTAGAGTTTCATCCGACGGAAAAGAAATGTAAGAACACTCAATCCGAGATTAAATTTCCGTGCTTCGGTCTTTATTATTTAATTCCAGAAAATCTCAAGCCTGTGGTGTAACGCGACGCGGTCGCAAACTGATCGAGAAAAGACCACATTCGTGACCACAGTACGCTAGACAATTCTGTACAAGTGTCATCTACTCTGTATGCGTTAATCATATTGTGTGGATTTCCCATTCATTAAATACTCCTAAAAACACTTGGAACCCGAGCAAAACCCTTTCTGAAAACCGGTCGCTCTTAAGCTAATGATTTTCTGAAACTCAATGTGCTTTTTTAGCCAGAAATTGAAATTAAAAATCGGTTTGAAAAGCACACATGGTGTATTCCAGTTGTAATCCGGTTTCCCTATACAGAGGTATAAGATATTGGTATGCTCAGATGCGGGCCAATAAATCCGCATTACGGATAATTTGTATCCCAGAGAGTAAAGATGTCCTTGCTGTGATGAAGCAACAATATAAATCATAAAAACTACGGCGAATTTTTATTATATCAGTCTGTAGGTTAGTTATTAAGAGTGACTTTTATTTGTGTGATAACGTTTAATGCTGCCAGTAAGAAAGACTTAGCGTAACTAAATAAGGCGTAGATGGGGAATAGGCAATGCAATTAGGAAGAAACGCTATACGAATCGTAATGAAATTACTAATACACTCTGGTTTGTCACCACATTCCCATCTGTATCGCTCACATTTATATTTTATTTGTACAACTGGCGATATCAGGAAGAGTTCAAAAAGAGCTTTAACCATTTCAACCTTGGTGGTATCGTCCATGTCAGCAACATGAATTGGAGGATTCCATATTTATTTTAAGAGTTAGACCAATTAATATTTTCAACGTGCAGCCTTGGGGCTGCACGTTGAAAATATTGATTGGTCTATAACACAAATTCACTTAGCATCCTTTTACTCCATACAACTTAGGATGTATCGTGATTCAGACCTAGAAAAGGGCTTTCGGGTGCAAAGAGTTGACGGCAAAAAAATGGTACGCTTCATTTTTGGGGTGATGGGAAATTCGGCGGTCTTTTAGCCAGCAAAATATACGGCATCCAATAATTAAGGAGCGTCAGTACTAATTTTTAATCCAACAGCCCCATCCAGGAATTCGGTGTTGAAAGGGTTAAGTCCCCTAGTCAGAAATAAATTATGCGCTTTCATGTATAGAATATATAGCCTCCCACTATTCCTCTGCGTATTTCCAGTAATGTAGATCACGCCTGCCACTGTAATCCCTTGTGTTTACAATCGAAACCCATCTGTATTGATCAATACAAAAATTGAACACTTGAGCCGAAGTTCAGAGGAACATTTCGTTAAGTCCCCACGAGACTATTTCCAAGATCAATTTTTGGTTCACTGTTTCTTGTTCTGAGTTTAAAAGGGGAAATGAGACAATCTCATTTTTTTCCAAACGTTGCCTGGAACACCCTCAAACTTTGACATTAACTGTTTAGCCTCGAATCCGGGTTTTGAGAAATAATGAATAAGTATTGAATTATTTAAGATGCTATATAAGTAAATTCCCACCTCTGATATTCCTTAACTTCAAGTTAAATATACACAGATTATATATCAAAATGAAGGTTGTTATATATAGAAAATATAAAACTATATGCAATCAACTCACAGAACTGACAGCAGGCACCAATGGTTCCTGGAAGTCTGCTACCGTATTCGTTCGTACCAGAACTGATAAAATAACAGCTCAGAAGAACAACTCGTGGCCACGTGTGGTTCAGATGTCAAAGGAGAAGCTAGGAAATCAAAATTCTTCAAAACGCAGCGACAGAGCTGTGTGTTTGGGGGGGGGGGGGGCGTGGGGATTCCAAAACTCTCGGCTTTGTTTTGGTTATCTGTTTGTTTACATTTTCGTCAAGTTCATCGGGGCCTGAAAAAGTATTGATATACAATGCCGTCTAAAATCAAATAACGAGAAAGATCGCCTTCATACTATACACTATCATTATAGGGAGACTGCACAGCTACCATATTACTTGCAAGAGATTACGAAACCTGTCTGAATTTCTTAGAATTATACTCGATTGTCCTCAGATGAAAATTCGTGGTATCGCGAGACATGCGCAATAAAAATGCAAACAGTGTTATCCTCTTCCTAAATGCAGTCCTGTCCCAGCAACCTAAAATGTTTTTTTTGAATGCCTAGCTTTGTTCTTGGATATCTGAAGAACATTTGGCCATGGGCTGATCTCTGGAAATATCATTTTATTATCAGTTCTGATATGAATACGGTAGAAGACTTTTAGGAACCATTGGCGCCTGCTGACAACTCTGTGAGTTGATTGCATATATGTTTCGTGTTCCAAATATCACTACCTCCATTGTAATGTACAATTTGTGTATATTGAATTTGAATTTATGGAATATCAGAGGTGGGTATTTCATAGTGAACAAATTTCCCTTACTTACAGCACCTTAACCCTTTACCTAACAAGAAAAGCAGACGACACTTGCAAAAATAATTCTTGAATAACTAATTTTTTTCATTTTTTGTCTCAAAAACATAGGTTATGACCCCTCGTTGGAACGAGCTCGACGAGCGCGTTCCAACGAGGGGTCATGACCTATGTTTTTGAGACAAAAAATGAAAAAAATAATGAAAATTAATTGGCGATTTTTGAGAATAGCGCTGGCCGGTTTTGGCCGTTACGTTGGGTAAAGGGTTAAATAAAGAATTTACACCACACGAAACATTTCCGATTTTTGGAATATGTAGTCATATGTTTTTCTTCTCAATGAATTCATATTTTAAAATGATTTTGACGCATTTTTGAACATTATGCAAAAATCCTGGAGGCTATATTTTTCTTCGGGGGTTCAACAAACACATGCTGTTCAACAAACAGAGCGATAAGCTGATTCGTGGGTGAACACTATGCCATCCCCTTCTGGAAACGATGCTATTGCTTGTAAATATCAAGTTTCCGAATACAAATGGAATGACCACATGAAGTAATATATTAAAATTACCCACTGATAAGACTCTAATTAGATGGCCAGACATGTCCAGTTACATTTGTTCAATGCTCACACTTTGATCAAATGCATTTGGGTCCTAAAATTTCAATGAACATATTACAGAAAACTATATAACCACTGGCCATTTATGTCCTGTCGAAAAGACCAAATTAACCACTAGTTATGTTTTCTCTAATACAATTCCACAGATACTAACGTGGCATAAGTCAGTTAATTAGCTTGCCTGACCCTTTACCCAACGTAACAGCAAAAACCGGCCAGCGCTAGTCACAAAAAATGCCATTCAATTTCATTATATTTTCATTTTTTGCCTAAACACATAGCTTATGACGCCTCATTGGGACGAGCTCGTTGATCTCGTTCCAATGAGGGGACATTAGCTTATGAAGCCTCATTGGAACGAGCTCGTTGAGCTCGTTTCAATGAGGGGACATAAGCTATGTTTTTGACGCAAAAAATGAAAACAATTAGTTATTCAATAAATTTGTTTGCAAATGTCTGCTTTTCATGTTAGACACAGTTTTAAACTTGTAAAGATATTTTCTCTATTTAGGTAGAATAAAATAAACTTTACAAGGATCTGGTTTTTAAAAGTAGGGCTATACAACTCTTGGAAATCCTTCCCTTTCCGAAACTTCACAATTCAGTTCCAACTGATAAACTTTGAGAGGGCGCGGTGGCGTTGCGGTAACCGGTTCTCGTCGGATCACCGAAGTTAAGCAACGTCGAGCCCGGTTAGTCCTTGGATGGGTGACTGTCTGAGCGATCGATTCGGACTCCCGCGTTGTGTGCTTGAGCAAGGCACTTCACACCGATTGTCCACATGGGGGCACGATGACGACGTGTATTAAGGCGTACTGCACGTCGATGGTGCGCATGTCTTCAACCAATCGAACCCTGTCTGTGCTGTAGTGCAGATTTACGATGTTGGGGAGCTGGCAGCTGCTCGTCGTTGCTCGGTGGTTCTTTCCGAATACTCCGTCTTCCTCCACCCGTAAAGCTGTCAACAACACGATATGACCTTGGCTGTTAAAGTGTCGTTAAATCCTATTAAATAAATAAATAGATAAACTTTGCGTACGCTTCAAAACCATCCAATTCATGTTAGATTAAACAGTTCTCTGACATTCAGCAAAATATACTCTACAAGTGAATCAGTACTCCATTCTGCACACCCTCTCCTAACACAAAAAGCATGCTGCACAACAATAAAAAATCACATTGGGCCAATACACAGCCAATTACAGTTCACTCCACAATTAACAACACTTTATTCTTGTTCCAAACAATAACCCATGCTCCTAGTCACACATACATTTTGCCTGCCAACCTTTCTTGTTGTCAAACACCTTTAAGGTAAAAAGGTCTTCTTGTTCTGTATCTATATACACAGTGAGTTTTTGTTAGTGGTATACCAGCCATCTCCTTTTTTCACCTGCACCATTCGTATACTGCACTGTTTATTGATGTAGGGTAAGACTACTTATAGGCAAATGCCTGTTTACCAAACCCTTTTCTGTTCAAAGAAATAAAATATTCATTAAAAAAAAGAAAAAGGGTAATATGTGAAATACCGCTCATTAGAGTTACATAATATCTGACCCGAGCTTATATTTCCGATCTTATTTTTGTTTTCAAACTATTAGCATTACGTGGGGCGTTTGGAATTTCTCTGTCTCTCTCTGGGTTTCTCTTTATCTCTCTGTTTTAACATTTAAAGTGTAGGGCTTTGCGCGTAACTTCGAACATAGGTTCGATTCGACGTAGTCTCGATTATTCGATTCGATTCAAGTCGAGCTGACTCGGAAATTATCGAATTATCGCGATGTTTTCAAAATCGTACCATTTGTCGCCTCTTGAACTCTTACAGACGATCTGTTTATAGACGAAGAGTTCAGAGAGCTACCCCTTCCGAATTACTTGGATCCCGTTCTGGAATATTACGCTTTTTGTTTGACTTGTCCAAACAATGGAATATTTGAATGAAGATTACGATTATATGCGGTTGAGAGAAGGTGTAATATCTTGAAATTGAAAAACGTTTAGATTCGTTTTAAAATTCGATTCAATTTGAAATTCTTTCTTTAATTCGATTTGGGGATTGATTTGACTTTAAATTTGAGATACTCAGGGCTCTATTAAAGTATTAAACACATTTCCTACTTCATTGAGCAAGTGATGTAATAATGTAAAGCTTCAGTACAGTAGAATAGACACTCCTATCGAAAATATGTTGTATGAAGGAGACGATTTAACCCTTTACCCAATGCTGACGTTCTCAAAATTTATTATTTTAAATATTATTTTTCCAAATTTTTCAAAAATTAAAAAAAACAAACCTACATCATGTGACCCCATCATCGGAACGAGCTCAACGAGCTCGTTCCAGTGAGGGTTCACATGATATGGTTTTGTTGAAATTGTTTGAAAAATAATATTTTTTCAACTGCTGAATTTGCATTTTCGCGGGCAGATGCGGCCGATTTGTTAGGTAAGTGGTTAAATAAGGAAATGCTCGGTGCGGAATCCTGACCAGTTCGCGCACCAATTTATTTATGGTTCCAGTGTTCTTGTTTATAAACATGTACTTCTAGGCTGTGTACGTTTTGTATGATTTGTCCTCATTGAATGAATATATAAAATTGTTAGTATTTTTTCATTCCCCCTCACACCCCCCCCCCCCCACCCCCGTTCCCATACAACATATGACATTATTATCGATATCTACAACGTGCATTGAGAATTAAAACAGCTCTCTAGCAATATATATTTCATTTGCAAATTGTATATGGAAACTGGAGAAACAGAATTTACTGCAGCCAGTAAATTAAAGTCTTTGTGAAAAGGGTTAAAGTGTCAGGAAAAAAACTTCATAGAAAGAGAATTTATGGGGGCTTATTTTGGGGACTAAAATATTTTTAAACAAATCAGAAATGGATTTTCGTTAACAGTGTTTACAGATATTCATACAGGAACCAGGACATTTTTTCTAAGAAACCGGAAAACGCATATATGTGCACAGAATTTAAAGGGTTCGATCAAGAAAACAGAAATCGACATTACTGGCTCTGCCACTTATTTGAATGATGACATACGTGCATGACCTTCAAAATTGCACGAGTGGTTATAAAATGCAGTTCCAAATAGTTCTGAAAAATACGCATTTAATGACCTCTGTGGACCGCATTGAAGTGGACTATATTTTAAACCCCAGCAAGTTCAACTAATTCGATGTAGGTCCCATGTCTACAGGTCATTCCAAGCCTGAAGTATGAACATAAACCACTTTAAAAATATTGGCTCCACCAACTCCGGATCTGCCATATTTGTAGATGACAGCGAATATTGATATTAGCTAGAAAATGGTGAGGTACATAGTACCTCTGGAAAATATATTGCAAGTTAGAGAATTCAGTAATGTTGGAATATAACCGTAAAAAGGCCTTAAAGGCCCCCAAGAGCCTATCTGAAAATACCGAGGTCCCATCGATGGCTAAATGTGTTTAGAGCAACATTGTGAGAATGGAAAGGGTTATCTTTACTCTCTATTTGCATGAAATAAAATTTTTGGGACCCATATTAAGATCTTGAGAGGGTTAAAATACTCACTTTAAATACTCCATTTTAACACATTAAAGTGAGCTCATTTCAATGAGGGGGTCATAATCTATGTTTTTCAAGCAAAAATGAAAAAATAATGAAAATTGAATGGCAATGTCTGTGAATAACTCTGACCGGTTTTCGCAGTTACGTTGGATAAAGGTTAAGAATGCCTTATTGAGAGGGTTAAAAGCAAGTCATTTAAAAAGTACACAGCGCCACCGTGCCCCTTCGCGGCAATCGGGGTTACGTGCCTTGCCAAGGACACAACTCAGATACACCTGGCGACGTTGGTACAACGAACCTTTCTCTTTGAAGTCCAACGTCGTAACCCCATGGCCATCACGCGCTTGTCTGATCCATTTAAAGGTCTTAAAATGCATCTAGGGCCCTAACAAAGCCGTGCGAGAAATAAGAAGATGGTTGGATCTCAGGAATGGCGGTTGTGAAAAGCAGGGCAATTTGACAGAAAACGTACAAAACGTTTTGCTGACATCAGTTAAATGAAAGCATTTGGACTCACATTGAAGTATTAAGAGGGTTAAAAAGAGACCATTTAAATATTCCATTTTATTAAATTATAATTGTGATAGGTGTTTCGAGAAAGCCACTACCATTGCTTCTTGAAACCCGTCAATCTTGAGTTATGATTGAGAATAAATAATGTAACGGAGCGCAGGAGTTCCTAAGTGGTTGGCAATGACCAGTAGGGGTTAATCAGGGCCGATTCTCAAGTGATGTCTTGAAGTTAAATTAAAGGACATTACTCAGATTTGAAGTTGGACTTGGCCAATAGGGGTTAAAACATATTTTCAGCTAACAGACCAACAAAGACTAGTTAAAATTTCACGGATGATTTGGTTTAATTGGTCTAAAACTTGTTAGTCTTAATTATTATGCATTTTAATGTAAAAATCAAGCTATTATTCTACATTCCAGATGAGAGAAACATTTTAATACAGAACAAGGTACAACTTGAAGGAGCTACAGCTCTACAGGAGAGCTATAGCTTTCCCGGGGCTGTAAACCAAAATTATTAATTTATTATAATAAAAACTAGATTATAAGATCTTTAGCCCAATTAGCCTAACAGAGGTGATTAAAACTAACCCCAAAATATAGCATATATTGAGCTTTTATGAGAATTTAGCTCTTTAAGAGGGTTCAGTGGGTGTGGTCGTCCGCACTAGCAGTACTTTGAGAGTAATGAATGTAGTCAGCTTGGCAAAGCTATGAACTGGAGTTTCTCACCTAACAGTACCTGTTTTTGTACACAGGAGGGATGAAACAGCTCCAGCTAGAGACATTCTCTTAATGGCACTTTGGCACCAAGGTTTTCTGCACTCCCAATGAGACTGATCCGAGCACAGAGAATGACTATAGAACTCCTCTAATAAATGAATTGTAAACTGTCATAGCACTAACACAGTTTAAAATACAGTCGACCATGTCAGAATTGTATCTTTTACCGGCATCCTGACTGTTTTGTGATAGGTTTCAACAATTATTCAGTTCAGTTTTATGGAAAGTGTTAACATTATTCTTACTGAAATAAAATCTTTGAACCCACATTGAAGTCTGAGAGGGTTAAAAGCATTAAACTGAATAATTTGCATTTTATTTCCTTGCAAAGCAAGGGTTTCTCTCAACTTGGCTTGAAGAGCAGACATCTGATTATAATAACAAGATTACATTTAATGTTTGACAGCTACCTCCACTTGTGTTTACGTTTCTCCAGTGTGAATAAATATAACATAGAATTGCTTGGGGATAATTTACTGTTACAGGAAATTAGAGGCAGTGAAAACCTTGTGGCCAACTGGACCGTACTCATGGGCTCCAGCGACCTGAAAAACATAGGGTGCCGAGAACTTTTGACTGTCTATCAGTATACCAAAAGTCAGCCAGATAGAACGATTCGTTTTTAAGTTATCGTGAGGACAAGGAAGTACACAGAAGACAGGAGAATAAGAAAAAGAAGAAGAAGAAAAATAAAACAAAAATAAAAAGAAACTGTACAAAAAACAATAGTCTGTGTGTTTCACACAGAATAATTATCCTTATAAGCTTCTAGCTTGCTGCTGAAACCAATCGTGTAACTATCAGTGTATATATAGCTGCATTATGTTGCTGTTTTTTGAATATTCATGTACCCGCAGGGTGACTTCCCACTTAACCCTCCTTTTGAATTTTCCTATCATCAGCTAAGATTTAACACTTATATGAGTCATTATCAATTTTGACCCATATGTTTGTCCTTTAACGTTAGCGTCTTCCGGACAGTAAATAGGAAAGGAAATTATGAATTAATATGTTGCGAGCAACGTGTTCTGTAAATTGCAGACAATACACACGTCTTGTAGTGGTGTATTCGCTCACTTACCATCGCCTACATAGCTAAATTTGCACTAAAACTCGTTTCCCTATTTCGAAATTTAAAGTTTATTCATCGTCCAAGACATTATTTTCACTAAAAGTATGAGTACATGTGCACATAATCAACTATCGGTCAGTTCTCTGAACGATAGTTAGTCACAAGTCTCCAAAATACAAGATTTCAAAAAAAAAATTTTTCGTTACATCTTGTTCCTCAAGTTGATGTATTTCCTGTAACAAAGAAGTATTAAAGAAAAAAACTCGACCCTCCCTGTCAGTCTCAGTGACGTCATTCGCTTGGAGAAGACCAAACACGTGACAGATTCAAAAGTTGTTGAAGATTTTGAAAATATCGTCACAGTGAGTTAATCTATTCATATCAGGTAGGTACACCCTTCACTGTATTTTTCATAAACGTCTCAAATATAACGCAAATTTAATCGGCATCGCTTGGGACCTCAGTTCCATTAATTTATTTTTGTAGGGATGTTTGTAAATAATTTCAATTGCTGGAGCATCTCGGCGCTGAAGGGAGAAATCATTGACATATTATTGTTTTGATAGTAAATACCTCTCTCCTGTAACGGTCTCCTCATGTAACAGAGAAATCGTTACACGATCGACCGGTTTTGTTACTGGAACTAGAAAAATCTCATTGGGGTCGGCCTTTTTAGAATGAGCATCAAAGGAGTACGTGAAATTGCATGTAAACTATTGAATGGCTCATTATTTCTGATTTTAACAAACATTCTGTGTTTATGAGTTACCATTCCTCCGGACCTTGTCTCGTTGGCAAACTTGTTACAGGAGAGACGACTATTGTTACAGGAGATAACTGTTTTGATAGCCAACTTAGAAAATGATGAATAAAGTCGACATTTGTGCCCATGGTCGCCCTCGAGATGTCTCTGTAATGTCAGTGCTAAAAACGATGCTTCTTCTATATTTGAGACGCTTCAAATTATGTTTTCGTTACACGATATACTCCAAGTGTTACGCGATATACAATAATATGTTACATGACAGATACTATCGTAATGAGAGACTGAAATCATCTGTTATTTTATTCGACATTCTTTAATATCTCTCAGTATGTAATATATATGTAGAAATCGCGGTACTATTTGAAGTATTATTGGAGTAAGGTGCTAATGATACCCTTTGTGCGCTATTGAACAATTAAACGTTACTGGAAGGAGTATAATCAGATTCCATTATCTTAGTTTAGTTGTGTGTGTGTGTGTGTGGGGGGGGGGGGGGGGGTCAGAATGGTCAAATGTCAAGTCTCATGTTAACTCACTGTCAAATATATGTGTATGAGTTATGACCAGCGAGCACGAGTGGGTTCACTATTTCCCCACTTCTAAAATAATGATCAGATCGTGTGTTCATTACATAAAATACACAACATTGCTATACGAGTAATCAGGGTGTGGCAGAAGGTTATTTAATTGTCTAGGCGTGGTAGGACAGGATGTCGTGCAGTGCGATCCAACAGAGACAGCAGTAATGTGTTAGTTGAGAGTGGAGGGGATCCCCGAGTGTGTGTGGATGCTGACACAAACTTTGGGCCGGTCGAAAAAGTTTGTGACATTGAAGATGAGGAATATGGAATGCAAGTACCGATTGAGTGCGACGATGTGTGTCGGGATGGTGAGAAGGTAATGGAGGGGGAAGGGACAGGTCATGAAGTTGCAAAGGAATGTGATAAGCAGGTGGCGATTGAGGGTGAAGAGGATCAGTGTCAAGATAAGAATGTTGTTGAAATGGAATGGGCAGATGATAAAGTAGTTGGAGAATGTGGTATGCACTTGTGGGCGAGGAGGATATGTGTAAGAATAAGAATGTAGTAGAAAAGGAGCAGGTAGGTGGCGAAGTTGCAGAAGAATGTGGTACACAGGTAGTACTTGCGGGCGAGGAGGATATGTGTGGGGATACGAAAGTCGTTGATATGCAATGGTCCAGTGATGCAATTGTAGAAGAATGTGGTATGCAGGTAACACTAGAGAACAAAGAGGATATCTGTCAGAATGAGAGGTTCATAGAAATGGAACAGGTGGGTGATAATGTTGTTGAAGATTGTGGCGTGCAGACAGCGATTGGGGGAAAGGAAAATAATAAGTGTCAGAATGAGAATGTGGTAGAGAGGGAACAGGTGTGTGACAAAGTTGTTACAGAATGCGGCATGCAGATAGTGACTATGGGTGAGGAAAATGTAAGTCAGGATGAGAATCTAGTGGGGACGGAAGAAGCAGGTAATACAGTTCTTGAAGAATGCGGCGTGCAGATAGCAGTTGAGGGTGAGGAAAATAAGTGTCGGAATGAGAATGTAGTAGCGAGAGTCGATGAACAGGCAGGTGATGAAGTTGTAAAGGAATGTGGCGTGCAGAGAGTGATTGAAAGTGAGCAAGTGTTAGCAAGACAAATGTCAGGATATGAATGTAGCAGAGGGGAGAGAGGCAGTTGATGTAGTTGAAGAATGTGGGGCTGCACGTTGAAAATATTGATTGGTCTACCCCACACTTTAACTCAGCAGCCAACCTACTACTAAAAGTATGACATATCTTATTTCTGGGCCGGAAGAGCGGCCGCTGTTGTTCATAGGCTTAAACAATGACTATCAATGGTGAAACTGTAAATTTTGAAAAATAAAATGAAATTTAAACAAGATTTTAAAAACAAAGAAAAAAAATTAAATTATTTAAGTCTCGAATACAAGTTGACCTGAAAGGATTACGGGCCGTTTTTATCAAATAAAAATATTATGATTTAATTTGTGAGAATGTAAATGATAACGACATGACTCCGAAAGACCATCGACAAATCTTCTGTAGGTGTAAAATTAAGAAGGTTGGCGAGATGCAACATGGAAATTTCAAAAGATTGGCCGAGTCAGGATGAACCACAAGAAGTTATGAAAGATATATTGTTTAACCTAAATATAGAACTAGAGAAACAGAATTTACTGCCACCAGTAAATTCAAGTCTGTGTGAATAGGGTTAAAGTATCAGGAATAAACTGTATAGAAAGAGAATTCATGAAGGCTTATTTTCTGGAGTAAAATATTTTTTAACAAATCAGAAATGGGTTTTCGTTAGTAGTATTTACAGATATTCATACAGGATTCAGAAATTTTTTATAAGAAACCAGAAACAGCATATATGCGACCAGCATTCAAAGGGTTTGATACACGAATCAGAAATGGACATTTTGGCTCTGCCCACTAATTTGAGTGGTGAAATACATTCATAAACTTTAGAAATGCATTAAGGTGTAATGAAATTCATTTCCCAGTATTTCTGAGTAATGCCCCCATATTAAGATCTTCAAGGGGTTAAAATACTCCCTCTAATTACTCCATTTAATCCTTTAAATGGGGGCGTAGTGGCTCAGTTGGCGGAGGTGCAAGCTGCAAGGCTAGAGGTCCTCACTCTGCCCTTGGGAAAGACATTTTACCCCATTGCCCACGAGGTGGCTCTGTGTATTAAAGCGTACTGCACATTGATGGTGCACTTGTCTTCAACCAATGCTAACCCTGCTTGTGTGGAGTTAGTATGTGGGGGATCTGACAGTTGCTCGTTGCTGCCCGGTGGTTCTTCCTGGGTACTGATTAGCCACTGTGCAGAAATATGTGACATTAAACACCAATAAATAAATAATCATTTAAAAAATGAGCTCATTCCAATAAAGGGTCATAAGCTATGTTTTTCAAGCAAAAATGAAAAAGTAATTAAAACTGAATAGACATTTCTGTGAATAATGTTGACCGTTTTTCGCCGTTTTGTTGGCTAAAGGGTTAAGAGAATCCCTTACTTTGGATGTCCGCTGAAAAGGTGTCCCATTCCACATAGAATTAAATGTTACAGAAAATAAAGCGAAAAACATTGAGTTTCTCAGTTGACAGTACCTGCTTTTGCACTCCGGAGGGATGAAGCAGCACAAATCAGAGAATTCGCTTAATGGCACTTTGGCACCAAGGTTTTCTGCACTCTTGGTGAGACCGGGCCGAGCACAGTGAAAGACTATACAACTGCTCCAATAAATGAGTTTTAAACAGTCATAACACTAACACAGTTAACAGTACAGTCGACCATGTCAGTATTGCATTGTTACCGACATCCTGACAGTTTTGTGATAGGTTTCAACAATTATTCAGTGCAGTTTTATGGAAAGGGTTAACTTTATTCTGTCTGAAATAAAATATGTGCAGTCCACATTGAAGTCTTGAGAGGGTTAAAAGCATTGAACTGAATAATTTATAATTTATTTCCTTGCAAGGCAAAGGGTTTCTCTCAACTTAGTTCCAGGAACTTACATCCCATTATTTTGACAAGATTACATTTCATTTTTTGACAGCCGACTCCACTGTTGTTTACATTATCTCCAGTGAGAATAACATAGCATCCTATTGCTTGGGGATTGGGGAAAATTTACTGTGTCAGGAAACTGGAGGCTGTGAAAACCCTGTGGCCGACAGGACCATACTCAGTGGCCCTAGCGACCTGAAAAACATAGGTGGCCGAGAAGTTATGAATGTCTACCAGTATGCCAAACGTCAGCGAGATAGGACGATTCGTGTTCGAGTTATCGTGAGGACAAGGAAGTGCATGGAAGACAGAAGACAGGAGAATAAGAAAAAGAAGAGGAAGAAGAAGAAGAAAAAAAAAGAAAAAAGAAACCGTACAAAAACAATAGTCTATGTGTTTCACACAGACTAATAATTATACAATGTGTCGAAATCATCAGTAATGTTTTTAATCTACGAGTAGGAGTGATTATTTAATCCACGATCAGGGGCATATGCTTTTAAGCATTTACAATTGTATTTTATGGAATTGTAGTTTCTGCTTAATAATATAATTGACTAAATATTAGCTTTTTAAAAGATATGACAATTTGCCAACTGGCAAATTGCCACATCTTTGAAAATGCTAATGGTTCATTTCAACCTATTTAAAGTCATAACTAGTAAATACAATTCTATAAAATACAATTGTAAAAGTTTTATAGTTCTGGTCCAAGAAATAGTGAGTAATCAATCTGTTTTGAGCGTTACGGTAAATAATTCATCGAGAGACGGGACGTGAGTAAACATTTCTAAAATTAGCAGGAAGGAAATACGAAATAGTCCCGTATTGAGGCGAATTATGTACCGTAACTTGCCGTAAGAATGGGTCACTCTCTTCAGTAAATGACATTTTAGACCAAAATGTCTTTCATTAAAAATAATTCAACACAAAATATTGGCAAATGCAACTCTGAAATACTTCTGAAATTAGCGCGTATGAATACATCACTTTCTGTGTCAAATCTTCGACTGGAAATGGCCCAGTTTTATTTTTGTGACTTTCGTTCGATATTTTACTATTTTATGTGGCGTTCCATTCGCATTTGGGGAATGGCATTCAGCCATAAGATAAAACATTTCTATTTGGATTTTGTCAACTGTGCTAACGAACCTGTTCATAGAGGAAAGAAAGGATTTTTGAAAATATTCAGAAGGAAAATTCATTTTAATTCACTGTTTACCAGCGATAAACAAAAACAAAAATAGTTCCGGTGGGGGCGTGGCTTATATACGTCAGTCGTTCCAAAGTTACTATTGAAGTGACATAATTCACTTGTTACATTACCACTTTTTGATCAACATTAAATTCAATTCAAAACGAACTGAGGAATGTAATAAGGTTAAATAATTAATGCTATGAGTGGGATATTAAGGATAGCAAATATTCAACGAGTGATGAGTTGATACGAAGTTTTTGAAGTTCACTGCAATCGATCTGAGCAGAGGTTTGTCGGGGCTCAGGCTGATTTTAGTGAACAAGGTACAGAAATAATTTACCTTTTATGAAACGTAACGGTAAAGGCGACCCGCGCTGTTCACAAAAATCGTCAATAATTGTCAATTTTGCTTCGAAAGCATAACCTGTGACCCTCATTAAAACGAGCTAGTCGAACTCGTTCCAATGAGGGGTCATAAGCTTTGTTTTCTGGACCAAAAATAAAAATACTTAGTTATTCAGGTAATGTATTTTTGCAAATTCCGTCTGCTATTCATATTTGGTAAACAGTTAATGGGATTTGAGAGAAGTTTAATTCAATTCTACTTCCGAAATCCACTTAGAATATTTTGACGGCGACGTCAGCTTCTGACGTTGCGCGTTTATTAGATTGTTGTGAACGATATTTCCGCTGTAAGCTATTTGATGATGATTATGTGATAAAAACAGTTTAATCTGACGCACTATACAGCTATTCTCGTTATCCCATAACTGTTTTGTTTCTGTTGTCTCTGGTTCAAAACGATAAACATTTATAACAAAAAAAGTTTAAGAATTATACTGCTTAAGTAAAATGAGTATATTTTGTCGTAACGTATCTGCGCAAATATAATGACGTCACGGGTACTGCAGGTAAAACATTTTTAAGTATAAAAGCCTTGGAGAAAATTGATTGCTTTAGTGCTGAACAGAGACAAAAAAATTGTCCAGGCTTTTATTAATGGAATAAATGCATGGAATAATTTACTTTTAAAGTTATCCGCAGCAAACTGCCTATTAGTAAGTTGAAATGTATCGCTTTTTCTAATGACTGTATAGCAAATTTCAGTCGACAGAAATTAGTCAAGAAAATTCACCATTTGAATATATATACTGGCTATCTAATAGATAAGCCATAACAATAAACATTTCTTGGAAACAATTCGACTTGTATGGACCGCGTCTGAAAAGTCCTTCAAGTGGCGCAACCTGCGACATTACTCCGACGTATTTGACATCATATTGCGTTGCAGTTCGGACCATCCCTTGAGGGTCACAGCGCGCCATCTGTAATGCCGAAGCATTGCAGATGGTGCCTTGTTGCACTTAAGGGGTCAAATGTCATCCATGGAATTTGGGATTTCTAATCAAAATGGTTTTGGTTTTGACAGTGTTACTGTCACTAGTAGACATTGTTCTATATCCGTAACTGACCCCCATTTGTAAGTGGACAGTAGATTAATTTGGATCAATGAAGCCTACATTTTTCACCGCGATCGAAAACGCTATGGCAGGTTAAAGGCCAATTGTCCAGTCAAAATAGATTGAGTAACGCTACCATGACACGAACTTGAAACACAGCTGATCTCTTTGGCCTATTTAGGGGATTACTGTTAAATTCCACATGTAAAAATGACTATTACTCGTTTGTCACAGCTCGGATAATTCTGTTCCTCCATCATTTTGAGAATTCAATAGGCCGTGGGGGGGGGGGGGGGGGGGCTGAATGATTGTCACTGGCAGCAGAGTATAACTATGCTTGAGTCGAAATGCTGTTTGCACTTTTTGCTAGTATTCCTGGTATGGGACATCGATAAACATAAGATTGCATCGCAAACTGTGATGCAATACCGCTTAAATTACTCCCTGAATATTGTCTGTATTGATACATTTATTTCGTGAGGCCTTATGAACGCGTTACCACCTACAGCAAGGCTGCAAACCCAGCATAGGTATTCAATTTGTGCATTATGGGATAAAAAATGTTGTTTACACTAAATATCTATCTATGATTTTCTTCCTGTTACAGAGTAGAATATCAGGTACCGAAAACGAAAATCGAAAACAATGAATCATGGATTCTGATGGTATTCTCGTTGTTCTTTGTTGTTCTTTTCTTGGTCCTGTTTGACAGTATTTTAGTTATGACATCACGATCCACGGGTGAAAATGTTTCGCGAATAGATAAAACTCATATCGCTTGCCGATCGAGAAAAAGACCGCTTTTGAGATCAGAGTGTCCTGTCCATACACTATTGCTTCAACAGATCATTGGATATTTTACCACCATACCTTCACACGAGCAAGATACACGAAGTGTTTCAGTGAAGGACAAAAGGCTATCTACTCTGGCTTAATTCAAACTCATGATCTCTTGATCAAACTTCCGACGCACCAAACCATGAAGCAACGTGATCTCGGTGTTTAGTTGCGTGAGATGTGATAATATGAAGAAAAAGAGTCGACGAGGAAGTGAAGTAACCTTATCATTTCTCTTCACCTGAATAAAACTGTTTCATCTAGTTATAGGTCATAAAAATGTGTTGTGATATGCATTGTGCCTTCAAATGAATGAAAGTAGAGGAATCTATGATTTACCATCAACCAATTTAGCTGTTTGCCTAAAACGATATGAAAACGACAAGGAGAAACAGTTTTTCTTAAGTAACTAAATTGTTTCTTTACTGCCCTTTGGTCATAGTTTATGATCCCTCATTGGAACGAGCTCGCCGAGCTCGTTCCAATGAAGTATCATAAGCTTTGTTTTAGAGGCAAAAAATGAAGAAACAAACAGAATAAAACTTGAATGGCGATTTGTGAGACAAAAGCATTGACTGGTTTTGCTGTTTTTTTTTTTTTGGGTGGGGGCGTGCGTCATATCGCTGTTTTTGATTGTTTCAAGAGGAAGCCGGAGTATCTGGAGAGAACCTTTGAACAGTGGTGAGCAGCTGTCAGATTACCCAACTCACTAACGCTGTACGAACAGAGTTAGCAGCGGCGGAAGGCAAGTGCACCATCGACATGCAGTGCGTCTTAATACACATCGCCACAATGCCTTCACCTGGGCAATCGGGATTTAGTGTCCTGCACACGGACACAACGCAGTTACAGCTTGGCAAGATCGATACGTCGACCTTTCTTTTTTAAAGCCCAGGGCCCCAACCACTCGGATATCGCACACCTAATATGCATGTTACATTAGGAATGTAATAGGATACAAAAGTTAGAGTTTTATACATTTGCCACACTCGTCCCATGAATGTCTGTTGAAAATGAGATCTTAAAAATAAAAAATGTGTTATGAGGAATAGATTGGATACTAAACGCATCCAAAATGGACCCCGAAAATCTCTTCCTAAGAGGGGATGAGTAAGCAGTAGATAGGTGTGGTTCGTAAGTGCATATCTGTAAATCATGCTTTATTTCCAGCACACCACGCTCTAGGTGAATTCAACATAACATAACGTCAATGTTTTATAGTCATTTAACGCCATAACTAAACTGAAAACCAGGTCAATAGCAGATTCTTTCTTTATTTTGGAGCGAACTCATTAACAATTAACATTGGCTGATACCTTTTACAAGTCAAAACAACACTTGATTCACATCAAGTGCAACGCATTGTCAGAACAAAACCAGAGTTACTGGTGCAACTTATCTCTTCGTCCAACTACCCGCTGTGATATTTGTAATAAATAACTGGGCAAGTAAAGAACCATAAGTTATTGTTTTGAGTTGTAAACATGGCTGACAATATTCGTCATTAGGAGTGAGTTACTGGAAAGTCAGCTCTCTTAATTTCATAAAGATGCCAGTAAAGTTAATACTTTGGGTATGGACATTTCATATAAAAATTGAAATTTAGAAATGTTATCGAATTTGTATCATCGATGTGCGCATCATCTCACAAACCTGAAGCATTTCCCTGTTGAGTGGTATGAAGATACGAAGGCTGCCTTTCTACAATCTTTTCCTATTAATTTCAACGTTTGACTACCATTCTTTGTTGAAACTCATTTGTAAATAAGAAAACGGCCTTTTCACCTTCTTCTGATGCTCTGTAACTTCTTTTTTCTGTACAGATCAAGTCGAGTTGCAGGCACAGAACAGTATTTCGACGAGCCCGTTAGGGCGAGTCGAAATGCGATTCTGTGCCTACAACGAAACTTGATCTGAATTCCCGGAGACACACACTGTGGTGATGATAAATTTATCTCACAATATTGACCACAAAATGTGTTATAAAACTATTTTAAGAGGAACTTTTTCATTTGCCTTATCGATGGAAAGACGCAAATTGAAAAATAGAATAGCGTTCATTGATCTCCATATTGAAGTCAGTGATGACGTTGCCCTTCAGAGAAAATTACGTCACTGGGATTCACTTTACTGAATACTGACTTGCGAAGTGGAGCAACTGTGTGTTTCGTCAGCGTGAATTTGGTTGTAACTTTTGCAACAATTACTGGTGAATTAAATATTCCTCTTGGTGTAAAGGTTTATTAGATTTTAAAATATGCCGTTCGTCGTTTATTGAGGTGGAGTTTTCCACATTTCATAGCGAAAGCTAATCCTCTAACTTCAAGAGAGAAGCCTCGACTCGAGCGTTCAGGAAAATCACAATAATACTAGACTGCAAACCAGCCCAAGATGCCGAAAAGTGCGCATAGTGTAACTATTCGTTGAGTTAACTTCCACAGTGACATTTTAGCATGCCGTGCATAATAAATACGTTACAGGGCGTTTAGTTGGCAGATACAGTGTCATATACGGCTCACAGAAAACAATATTAGGTTCGGCTTCGCCTCACCTAATATTGTTCTCTCGGAAGGGAAAAACGCGAAGCGATCGAAAAATGATATTAATGCCGTTGTTTTGGGAACAGCAGAATCACGCGCTTGTATCAGGGGCCCTTGATACGGATTCGGAACAAGGGCCCAGATACATTAAACTTTAGTTGCGTAACAGTGCAAAAACGCCCCAATTGTGAGATAAATAATAAGACATTGTTCTTTCCATTAATATAAAAATCATGGAGGTGAGATTTGCTAATTTGTTTTCCTAGGAAAACTAAAAATTTGCAAATTACTGTAAAAGGCATTCGCAAAATAAAGAAACAATGTGGACCTTTGTTGTTGGTGGGTGTGATACTGATAGATATTCTTATTGATGGTTTAATTGTGAACTAGTTGCTGCTCATTAGCTTACCTTAAAAGCCAAGTTTCCTTTTGTTAATTTTAATAAACAACAGATAGTGACAAAAGAAAATTTGGATTTATTTTCTATTGATGCCATAGGTGTTTTCTCAACAAATACGTGCTTCTTAATTAGATCTTCCCCGCTTGGCTAATAATTTCAAGGGAGATAACTTTATCGGAAGTAGATTTTCATGACGATATAACCCAGGGATGTTCATCATACTCTTCCTTGTTTACTTGGCTCCCACCATCTTTTGCAATCAACAACGTTTGTAACCACAATACTACTTACAACCATTTGTTCAAGACGGTGAGCGAATGACAATGTTGGGAGTATCATTATCGGTTATCAGTCTTTGAGACTATTATGTTGACAAGCTCTATCATTCTACCTAAAAAAAAGCCTCCCACAAAGCACTCATTCATTTTGAGATTAGACATCTGAACTGCACGTAATTCATAATATCACGAAGTGTTAATTTATTTTATACCATGATTACCTATTCTACTATATATGAAAAGCCTATGACATAAATTTTAGCTTTACACACCAGCTGTGGTGAACACGACAGCAATGGGATTTCAGTAGTCAAAATTGCCACCTACAGTAGAAGTACATCCAAGTTGACCTTTTGCGACCTCGACCTGAATGCGAACTTATCTAAATTTATCGCACGTTGCCTCGCGAAGAGTGAAATGAAAGTGGCAATTATTTATTTCGTTTTTAAATGAGTTTACCCCATAAGACACCAAAAAATAACCAACATGCCTTGTTTCATGTTAATAAAGCATCCATAACTCGAAATAGTATGTTATTATGTTATTAAAATGAAAAAAGGCCACGTTTCTTTTTCCATTTCGTTTCGGTGATAGCGGAAGTACCGCCCACCGATGCTCATGTAAACAAAAACAGATTCGCACGTACGTACGTCTGCTGCCAAGTAAGATCGAGAAAAAATAATAGCGACTCTTAATAATCTGACGATCATGGTATGAATAAAATATACCCAAAGTAGCTTGGTGTACCGAATGCTCACCACTCGTAGTGAAGTGGTGTTAACCGCGAGCCTTTGGCGCGCGGTTAACACCACTTCTCTACGAGTGGCGAGCATTTGGTACACCAATCTGCTATAAGCATATTCTATATTTCAACGATATATTTATTCGTTTCTCAATTGCCACCCTAAACGGGGCGCTTAGTTCAATTTGACACGCACGAAAAGCGGTTTTGCGGCCATCCGAAACCCACCATTCTCCTACGACCTATTCGGCTTCATGCAGCAGAGATGACCTATTTTTTTTGAAAACCTGTAGTCAAATTTGTAAGAAGACCATAGCTGCGACATTTTTGTTGTTTGACGTTGTTGCAGCGGAATTGGTAAAAATAAATAAAGAGTTGAAATCAAGCAAATATGCGATCCTTCAAATCAATTCATAAACCGATATTTGGTGTTGAAGTTAACTCTTTACCTAACATAGCTAATAAATTAATTGCAAAAGAATGGCGTGAATAACTATTTTCTCCCTCCATAGTATATGACTCTTCATTGGAACAAGCTCAACGAGCTCTTTCAAATGAGGTGTCATAATTTACATTTGGGATGGAAAAATTGACGATGTAATACATTTAAAATATACCCATAGTAGCTTAGTGTACCAAATGTTCACCACGAGTGGTGAAGTGGTGATAACCACTTCACCACTAGTGGTGAACATTTGGTACACCAAGCAACTTTATACCATGATCGTCAGATTATTAAGAGTCGTCATTATTTTTTCTCGATTTTACTGAGCAGCAGACGTACGTACCTACGTGCGAATTTGTTTTTGTTTACATGAACATAGGTGGGCGGTACTTCCGCTGTCAATTTTATCACCAAAACGAAATAGAAAAGGAAACAGGGCCTTTTTCATTTTAATAACATAATAACAAACTGTTTTGAGTTATGAATGCTTTATTCTTTATTGACATGAAACAATGCATGTTTGTTAATTTTTGGTGTTTTATGGGATAAACTCATTTAAAAACGTAATAAATAATTGCCACTTTCATTTCACTCTTCGCGAGGCGACTTGCGATAAATTTAGACAAGTTCGCATTCAGGTCGACGTCACTAAGGGTCAATTTGGATGCAGTTCCACTGTAGGTGTAAATTTTAACTACTGAAATCCCATTGCTGGCGTGTTCACCACGGTTGGTGTATAAAGCTAAAATTTATGTCATCGGCTTTTCATATATAGTAGAATAGTTAACCATGGTTTAAATATATATCATCACTATTATGTTTATGTACAAAATGTTTTTTCACAGTCGAGCTATTGTTTCTAAGGCAAATCTCGACGAGTCAACTGTAATAACTTGATTAACTATCTACCTAACGAAATCGGCAGCATCTGCCCACGTAATTTGAAAATTGAGCATTTGAAAAAAAAATTCTAAAATTTAAACTGAAACAAACTATGTGCCCCTTCATTGGAATGAGCTCGACCAGCTTGTCCCACATGAATTCACATGATATGGATTTGTTCAAATTTTGGGAAATGTTTTTCCAAAAAGTAATTAAAATACTAAATTGTGTACGAAGAGAAAAAGGCTAATTAGAATTTTGATTTCAGATTTCATTTTTCTAAATCATAAAAATGCCTGTCGTTTCGGTTGCAACTATATGCAACTGCCTTGAGCTTTTGCAATCCTCGAATAAATGTATTGACTGCGAACACGTTCTATATTTCGAAACTCGTATAACTGCGTGTTGTTCCAACCACAATATTTCTAGTGGTTCACACACAAAAGCATAAAAGCAATGTGGTTCCATAAATGAATAACTGTATTTTTGAGACCTGTATTTTTCTCTTTTTGTATACAGAATCGTGTTTCAAAGGCCTCATATGTTCTATCAATAGTAACGCAAACAAATTAATCAAGCACGCGCTTGTAGTATGAAGTTGCAAGATATAGACTTTGTATCAAGGGGCCCGATACACCTTGTAATTATAGAATCAATACATACTAATTGTAAGAAAAAAATTAAATGATGATTCAAGTGAATCATGCTGGGCGGATATGGCCGTTACGTTAGAGAAAGGGGGAACTCGTGTGCATACTATTAGATGATCACGCAACGCAGCACTTAAATTGCTTACATGGAAAGGGTTGCAAACTAGTAAACGTCATTCCGTACGAGAGGAAATAAGATGTCTGGTTCATTCATTACCTCTCAAGTCAGACGTGAATAACGTTTGTAATATTGAAGGTATATTTGGAAACTGATATTGTTTAATCTTGCATTGCTTACGGTTGGTAATTTATACGATATAGCTTTGAATGCACGCTGCACTTATATTTAAGTTAATGCATGCAATGATGTGAAATATGTTAATGCAGAAGAGCTTCAGTTGATCTCGTACAAGCATCCACTGTAAGCATCTGTTGTATTCGCTTTGGGGATAGTAAACAATAAACAAAAAACTTCTTTCCTTCAAACACAAATGGAGGTATTAACCACGATAATTCTGTTGGAAATTCATATACCCCCAAAACGTACACGGATTTAAATTGCGTACGTACAGGTGGTGGGATATTGTACCTTTCACAACAACACAGTCAGAATTTGAATGAATGTTTTAGGACAACAGTGTAGAGAACGGAATCTTAATGTATTCGCCTTATGATTGAATGTACCTATCTTATTAATCCTGCCACACTGATATCGAAATACTAAAATGTCAAATAGCAAAATATCCCATCATACAACTAAAAATTTCACCAATTCATTATTATTCTTTAAAATGTTTTACTTAATACGGGTTGTTAATTCAATTTCGTCTGACAGATCTCTTTAAGCTCTGTCCGACGAAATTGAATTAACAACCCGGATTAAGTAGAGCATTTTAATAAATGCTACCTTATAACATAGCAGGAAATGTCTAACAAATATGTGTTAATTCGCATCCAGCAATCTCTCACTATGACTGATCTGTGGAAATCATGTAGACAATTTCCTGTTGACAAAGGCGCTTTCCACTTGGTCGCTAATTGGACAAACACCAATTCCTTCAGTCGGTACGTGCCCCAGATGCTCTCAAGGGTATAATGAAGAAGTTCCCAACATTATTCGCGACTGCTGCTACCTGAACCAACTCAGAAATGAAATCGATTACTCCATTCTGGATACATTGGTACACAATGTTTTCTCTTTTTAGACCAACTGCAACCAGGTGATTACTTTTTAGTTTACCTCGTCTACATAACCAATATTATCCAATATTCAGTGTCATTGAAGACCGGTTAACAGTTTTGCACTTCTTATTAAGAAGATTTCTCCACTTTTGGGAAAAATATTACAATACAGACGGAGTCATTGTACAAGCCTGGATAGGTATATTCCCCAGAGCACCAATGCTACAGCACAACTAGGAGCATATCATTAACAGGTGTATCCGCGAATCAATACTAGTTTGGCACTCGAAATAAGCGTCAACCTGTACTTTCATTTTCAGTTTTATTGACCATTTCCTTTCTTTTTTTCTTCTTCTTAATCTAAAATGTGTATTGTGTGAGATAGATACTCTGTCGCTTGTTGTTATTGTCTGTATTTGTTTCGTGTTTGTTATGTAATTTACTCAGCTCTTCGAATCGGAGGAAATAAAGGTATATATATATATATATATAAATATGAGGGAAATGATGCCATTTGAGAGCGCGCACACGCTTCCTGATGTTCTCTTCTGTAGAGGCTTATATAGACGCTGGAATTATGCTTACATTTGTGTTAGACATGCATTAGTAAAAATAGTACGGAATGGAAGTAGGGTTGCAAATAATCTAAAAGATACACCGCTTCGGTCTAGTGGGAGACGATTTTTATAACTGATACACTGAAACGTCATTTCCTTGATTCTCGGTTCTTGGTGAGTCTTGAGTGGAGCGATGGAAAGGGAAGATACCACACGCGGTCACGTGTGTGTATGTGTGTGTTTGGGGGGGGGGGGGGGACTGACTGACTGATTATTATTCAGCCTATTCCTTTTACTTCAACTGTTTTTCGCCAACCCGGTTACTTCGGATTGGAAGATAGTTGAAGACGGAAAAGTAGACCAATTGGCCGGAGATGGAATCTGGAATCAATTGACGAAAAACACCTACAATTGTTTACATTTGCAAAAAAAATATATTCCAGGAATATATGTATATTTACACAGTTGTATACTTTGAAATTTCTGAACTGGATATGTACTTTTGTAATATATCTCTAGAACAAGTCGGAGGAGGGGTGTTGTAACATATCTCTAGAATAAGTCGAAGGAGGGGTGTCTTTCGCTTCTGCACCCCCCCCCCCCCACCCTCGACTGCGCTTCCAGTAATAGTCGTCAAAATTAAAACCGAATACCTGTCTATTATTGTTAATGTCTATTTATTAAAATGCAATTTTAATAAACTGCCGCAAGTATAATAAACCCGCAATTATCTCAAAAAATGTTCATCGCACGTAATTTATATTTTCATTTTAAAGGGAAATTTATCTCACGTCTGGAGCAGAGACAGCTATACATTTAAGATTCATACAATTTGTACCCATTCCTACACGTTCATACTCCAATAAAGATTATATAAATTACATTCAATTCTTATAATAACATTCCGTAACTGTTTAAACTACTTTTTACCAAACAACAAAGCAGAAAGACGAAATAAAACATGTACGAACGAACGAGGCGAAAAACCACCATCACACAAAAGACAAAGCGCACAACTCTGATTTTTAATTTTCACAACTTTAGAAATGGAAACGAGTATTTTCGTAACGGGCTTTATGCCACAGTTGGGAAATGTCACCAAAGAAACGGCAGCGAGAGGCGCTAAAAGTTAAAAACCCGCCCAAACACCGCCCGAATTACATTCTGTCATCTGCGCTCTACCGTAAATGCGGGTCAAAGTTCGACCAAATGTACTCATTGGAAAATGAATTACATTTGGTCATGACGTTTTCATCCAGCTGACCAATGGGAATTGAGTATTTGGACCCAAAACGTACAACTAAATCAACAATGTAATTATTACGCCTTAGATCCCAGATTATTATGTACTCCCCAATGCCAAAGTCAGGTATTTATATCAACATACTTGAAAGTCTTTTCAAACTGTAAGGTCATTTAAAACAGAACAGGTGGCAGTACATCGGAGAGAGAGAGAGAGAGAGGGGGAGAGAGAGAGAGAGAAAACAATATCAAAGATAATGTCTCCGTCTCACCGATTCCACTAATCACTGGAAACAGTCTCACGAATAAAAGCAGAGGAAACTATTTTGAAAGACAGATATACACGAAGTCTGGATCCAGGTTATCATCACTTGATTGCGACGAGGCGCCATCTGCAATGCTTTAGCATTGCAGATGGCGTCTCGTTACACTCAAGGGGCGAAGAGGGCAAACTCTCAAATGGCAAAGTCAGCCGCAAGGCGTTAAATTCAACACACTTCAAAATCGTTTTAAACAGTAAAGACACTTAACTCAGAAAGGGGTGGGCGTAAATCGTACAGAAAGAAAAACAATGTCGAATATAATATCTCCGTCTCGCCGACTCCACTGACTACTAGAGACATAGGGTCGTCGTTAACTACACTGGGTATCTCTTACGAAGACGGGGGGGGGGGGGGGGGGGGGGATATTTTCAAAGATCGTACAAAGAAATGACCTGCCATAACAAAACTAAAATCGTATCAATTTGAGCTTCTTTTTATATGGCAGCAGGTCGGACAGAAGTGTTACACAAGAGAGAACAGCAACTGGAACAAGGGGTTATGGAAGCATTCTCATGTGAGAACCACGATAAATTAACGACTAGCCAATGTGTTAGTTTTATGTGGACAGCCAAAGAATAATTTCGGTATATAAAGACATATAAAACTGCAAAAAAATTTTCCGCAACTTGAGAACTGTTACCTGCAAACCGTTAACTGGTTGAGTGCTGGAAGCCACTATCAGGGCTTTGAAAAAAATGAGGGTACCTTGCAAAAGTCAACAATTTCTAGGCATGTGTTTCAAATTCAGACATAAACAATTACTATTTCATTAATATAGATTTGCTTTATTACAAATTATTGGAGAGTGCCAGCAGGCACTCACCAATAATTTGTAATAAAACAAATTTAATGGACATATTATAAATACTGAATATAATCTAGCACTCAACCAGTTAACGCACTTAAGCTAATAATTGCTGAGTTAAGTTAAATGGATGTTCGTATGAAGAAAAAAAACGTATTCAAGCAGGACTTCTGTCAAGGCTGTCTCAAAAAACTGCATTCACATTTACTTTACACGACCGAGTAGGCGTCCAGGTACACATTAAACTGGAACGTTAATAAATGCAAACCAAGATCCATCCGTTACTGAACATGACAAGAAAAGACAAGATGACAGGTGTTCGGAACACAAAATTATTTTAACATTTTCAAAATCAGAATATTTTATATATTTGGGTAGATTTATAATTGCATACATGTATTGTTACGTAACTTTTTAGAGAGAGACCTATGATGGTACGCAGAAATAAAGCGATGTTATAAACATTGAGCGTGATTTCTGAAGAAATGCCAATGGAATAAAATGCTAAAATTTAAACAAAAGCACTTTGCACAAAACTGTAATTTGACTTGCATCATTTCGGTGGCCGCGTTAGCGTTCTTCGCCCTTTAAAAGGTCTATACATGGGATATTGATGATAAAATAATAACTGCAGTCTGTAGCGTGGCGGCTGCAGTTATTATTTTATCCCACCTGTATATTGATGTTGGACTGACACGTCTCACTGTAAGTGTCCCCAAAGGCGATACCATTTCAAGAAACGAGGGTTCAAAGGGTTAACAATATTTGAAACAAGTAAACGAATGACTTTCAAAAAAGCTGATATCTATCCTTGTGGGTCGGTGATTATACGAGTCGATGTTGGCGGTCAGATTACATAATGTAGGTCTATCGTATGATCTGGGCTATTTTAGAGAATTAACAGACCACCGTCCACAAATGCCCAAATATCTTCTCAGATAGTAATTTGTTACATGTTTTAAATGACTTGTTCTTCTGAAAAGGGTCACAAAACTCTCGCTTATATTTCAGCTTCACGCCTCACACCTGCACAATTACACCCTCCTCCACCACAAACCCTGTCTTGTTTAACCGACAGTGTGGGTGTTTTTCTTTAGTTTTCGGTGACAAACAAGTTCCCACAAGATGGAGAAGACAAACATTAATGGAAGTTGTCCGCTTAAATGAATAAACATTTTCACTTTTTGCTCCAAAAATATAGGTTATGCACCATTTCTGGAACCAGCTCATTGAGCTCGTTGCAATGACACAACAGGATTTGTGAACAGCGCTGGCCAGATAAGACTGTTATTTTAAGGAAAATCTTAATTTCATCTTACAGTCAGGTCGGGCTGTGCAAATAAATTTATCAATCACCATCTTCTTAACAAATTCAAAACAGACTTGCTCATTTGCATTAAGTAGCGTTATAAGTGGGCGACATAAAGTTAGGAACATGCATGACTAAAGTTAGTGTTTGTGGAATTTTGATGACGGATATTAACCTTTCTATCACAATGTGCCTGGATGGGATTGTCTACAACATTGTTGGATCAAACATGTGACAGTATTTGCGTTTGTAGGAGGGGTTAGCAATAATATAACCCCACGGCCTAATAAAGTTGCAGGAATAAATTATTACTAATCATCCCTTCCGATTTATTGTGGTGCTGTCTAATGATAGGATGGTCAGGTCAACTGCCAAATTTTGTTTCACACAAAAATATGTGTTTTCATTGACAGTGTTCACATGGCGATGCGTTGGCAGAAGGCTTGAGAATCAATAAACTGTCAACAAGAAATTCCATGAATTTGTATACTATTTTCCTGACATCATATTTGGGCGTATCTTGAGAGATGTGAAAACATCAACATTCTAAATGAATAAAGACGTCATACTAATTTACACCATGAAGTTTTCAACTTGTTTCCGTGTACGAAACCCGAATCTTGGTTCAGTTAACTGGTTGAGTGCCTGTAGGCCCTTCATGGCTCTACTGAAAAGTGTTGAAAGCCACCTTAATAACTTTACACTATGCATAAATTTGTTATTTGAGCAGAAGTAGAACAAATATGTGTATAAAATTGTTTTGTTACAATTTATTGGAGAGTACTAATAGGTACGCAAGAGAAAAGGCAAAGGGATATAAGAGTTGAAATGAACTACCTGTCATTTTTTCGAAGTATGAATGAAGGATAGGCGTGTTGTGTTGTATGAAGTGCAGAATACTTCATGCAAAACTTAATGCACCCATCGCATATTCACTATCCAATAAAACGACATATAATGCATTTCAATTCTTATAATGTAATTTAGAGTAACTGCTTGTACTATAGAATACCTGAGGCGATTGAAGTCTTCGCCATTTATACCATGAAACAATCAAACGACGACATTTATTACAGACTACAGTACGCCGCCGTGGACTGGCCACGTTCCACAAGTGGGCAATACTCCCACGGACGCAATAATATTAGATTCCAACCACCAATTATTGGAAAAAACATCAAAAAATTAATTAATGAAGCAATGGGTTCAACCCGGTGCTTCATTAATTAAAATTTTGCTGCGGATGCTTTTTACTACCTGGTAAACGCCTGCATGTACATAACTGCCCACGCGTGGATTACGACCAGTCCACTGCGACTATACTGTATGAATTTCTCTTAACAGCTTTTGTACAGACGACAGTTTTACAGTTTTCAGACGACAGTTTTACAGTTTTCAACATATCGTAATACACGCAGTATCGAATACTAAATAAGGAAAACTAGTGTGCAAACAACGCGTGGATACTAGTCTGCTAATTAATTTATCTGTAATATAATGGACAGAGGATTCCTCAGTTTCAACACAAAGCGTATTTTCAATGGACAGTTATGAATGACTGTTGTGGCGTAACAAGTGAATGAAATTCAACTACTTCTCTCTCACTCCATCTGGTACAATTGGAATTGAACTGCAGTATTAACTAGACCCAACCACATTTTATCCGACAAATGGGCGTGGAGAAAGATGAAAAAAAACAGAAGATAGTAAAGACATCCTTAGAGTTTAGTAAGATTCATCTCGACCATTATCATGCAAGCAATTCGGATATCCTTAAAGAAAATTAAATAAACAGAGGATATGGAATGAGTGTTTTTCTCATATAATATTTATGAAACGAGTCTAAGAATTTTCCGTTTTGGCGAGCCTCTGGCGAGCCCAAACGAAAAATTCGGACGAGTTTCATAAATATTATATGAGAAAAAACCGCATTTCATATTCTAATTATCATAATTATGACACACACACGCACAAATTAGCCACTTAATATGACTTTTTAACCCATTACATAACTTGAGTTGCAGACGCCACATTGAAAAAACATCCTCGTATAACTAAAATTTTTCATTTTTTGCTTCCAAAACATAGGTTATGCCCCCTCATTGGAACGAGCTCGTCGAGTTGGTTCCAATGAGGGGTCATAACCTATGTTTTGGAAGCAAAAAGTGAAATTATAAAAAAAATGAATGACGTTTTTCTTGTAGGAAAAAGATTAATACAATATAACCCATCCTAAATAGGACAGATAACGTAAATTCTCCCTACTGAAATTATGCAAATGTGACCCAGTTGTATTTTGTTTAGCCAATCAAATTGTCCAGTTTTGAAATTGACCAATGAAAGCTCCCAACTCTAGTTATGCAAATTATGAAAACGTGGCCCAGTTGTATTTTGTTCGGCCAATCAAATTGTCTAGTTTTGAAATTGATGGAAGGCTTTATTTATCACTGATTACTATGAAAACAAAATATCAAATGTTTTAAAGTGAACAAAACGGACGAGTCATATGATAAATGTGTATATCAGTATTAGATTCAAGGCTGGTAGGAACATTCTAGAACAATGAGTTTGTTTCATGAGTTTGTTTCAGTACTTCGACGATGATGTGCGGTGATGTAATACACTGTTGGAAAGGGATCACATAGCCCTTTCCAATAGTGTGTTACCAGTGTACACGCTGTCGCGTGCCAATGGCACCTTTTGAACAGAATTTTAGATGGATACCAAAAATACAGCATTTGTCACCATAATATATCTTTGGTAGCTTCCAAAGGATTCGCAGTGTATTATTATAATGTGCCGTTTTCGATAAACTCGCTGTCTGACGATACAGGCGAGACAGAATTCACGCCTGTCAAGTACCTTGGCAAAGAACATAATGCTGGCTCTTTGGGTCAACTGAAGTAACAGTTTATCTATTTAATCTGATTCTTATCAAAGTATTTCTTTGCTTCTTAATCGTTTTTGTCTTGTTTAATCTTTTTTGATAAACTTTCTTGAAGATAATAAATTGTTTTTTACTAGTTTATTTAGATTGAATAAACAGTGAGTAAATAATAAACATGAAATTATGTTTACAACGTGACTAATTGCCTTTTATTTTTTATTATCTGTATTTTTATGCTCTATAGGTATTTTGCAGCTAAAATACTCTAAAAAGCCAGTTACTACTAAATTAAAATATCGTACTTTGTTTGCTACAAGGCGCCACCTGTATTGATTTACCATTGCAGATGGTGCGTTGTTGCACTCAAAAGGTAATGCACCGTTATTTTTTTCTCATTTGGCACAGAACAAAAAATTCACTTGGCACCAAAAAATTCTGGCCAGCGTGAACATTGTGTGTACAGTCACCGTGAACTGGTCGTAATCCACGCTTAGGCAGTGATGTTCACGCATGCGTTTACCTTGTAATAAATATGACCATCAAAAAACTTTTCATTAAAGAAGCACCGGGTTGTACCCGGTGCTACATGAATGAAATGTTTACTATTATTCCTATAATCAGTGTTTGGAATCTAATATTACTGCGTCAGTGGAAATATTTCCCACTCATAGAAAGTTACCAGTCCACGGCGGCCGTACTGTACATCCAGGGGCGTAGGAAGCTTATAATATTGGAGGGGGGGGGGGGGGTATTGTAAACGTGAGCCTGTAGGGTACTGCACGACCGCCTTTGGTGGCCCGCTCTGCGTAGCCGAACACGGGGGAGAGTGCGGGAGGGGGATACCAGGAAAATTTGTGAAATATGAACTACTAAGAGCTCATTTCCCCGCTTCTCAAGTGAAAAAAATCAAGGTATAGTTGCTGTTCATTTTTGGTTTTTATCCCTTTACCTAACATGAAAAGCAAACGACACCTGCAAAATAAATTCTTGAATAACTTATTTTTGTCTCCAAAACATAGGTTATGACCCCTCATTGGAACGAGCTCGAGGAGCTCGTTCCAATGAGGGGTCACAACCTATGTTTTGGAGACAAAAAAATAAAAAAATCATGAAAATTAATTGGCGATTTTTGAGAATAGCGCTGGCCGGTTTTGGCCGTTACGTTGGGTAAAGGGTTAAAGGAGGATGTATGTCGGAGAGGAAGATGTTAACCTGTTGAGCGTCAAACTAGTCAGTGACATCGGCTACCAACTTTTCTATGCGCTGCAAATGGTGTGGATCATACAGTTTTTATGTGCGTCTGTATGATGTAGAATATGCAGATGTATGTGGTTATTTTTGTGTAGATACTATATATGATTTACAAAATTTTGGAATTTTTTTTTTTGGGGGGTGGTAAATACCCCCTTATTCCCCCCCCCCCCCCGGTTCCTACGCCACTGTGCACATCCCAGCACTTCATCACCATAATCAAATAACACTCAAATCATATTTCTGCGAGTGTGGCAAATGAATACAAAAGTAAAATCAGGTAAGATATTTGTCTAAGATCTGATTATGTATACGAACGAAATATAGGTATTTCGGTTTTGGCCTATGACACGCGAACGAAAACGAAGGTTCGCCAGCTTGTTCGAAATTAATTAACATTTTGCATGAAGAAAAATTGGTAGTCAACGATCAATCGACGGCACAATTAATAAAATGGAAAGCAGAGTTAGTAAAAACTTATTAGAATCGACTCTTCTTGTTATTAAGACCATTCATTAAAGCCGAACAGAACGAGCGCATCGAACTGACGGACAAACCTTTTTTAGAAGCTCGACAGTATTTGGAAGGTGACTTATTATGCTTGAGATAGAACTATAATTATGAAATACATTTCAGTGTGATCAACAGACACGGTTTCGCCTCGCAAAACTATTATAGGGTATAGCAACGTAACGCACAACAACGCGTGTTCACCATTCCAAAAAATGGAGTTTGTACCCAACACACGACACACTTAACAACACCAGCGAAACAAACACATGGAACCGATACATGCTCATCATGATGCCACTATAGCACAATTTGGCATGAAAGTGGAGATACCATAATCGCTTCTTTTGATCGTTTTAGCGATTAAGGGTAGACCCACTGCAGGCAATCTCTTCTAAGTATGATGTGGATTATGTTTGAAGTGGGTGAATATTGTCGAGTCATTAGGTAAGGATAATAAAGATAAGTTTGTTATTCAGTATACTAATCACGGGCGTTTGATAACAGTTTCAAAATAAGAAAGCTGTTTTTGAGAGAAGGCACATCAAATTATAACATATGGGTCACCACTTAAGAGACAGAATGCTTGCCAGTGAAGAGGAGAGAGGAAAAAAAACACCAAAATATGAAATGTGAGTGCCTGGCTGTGTTACTTTCGATATCACGTGTATAGTTTACCCCAGTAACACGCGAGATGGGTTCGTTGTAGCTCACTGATTAGAGCATTGGACGAAAGGATGAAGGTTCGATCCTGACCTGTGTCATCTGCATTGAGTCATTGGGAAAGATACGTAATCCCAATTGGCGAAGTGGGGGAACAGTGGCACAGTGTGATAAGGTGAACAACTTCACGTCCGTTGTACACATACATTCAACCGATACTGTCCCTGTTTGGATGGACTTAGCAAGTTCGAGAGCCCGATAGTTGGTCAACGCTGCTCGGTGGTTCACTCCCGGTACCCTGGCTTCCTCCATAAAACTGTCTGACATGATTCGACCTTGTCGGTTAACAGTATCGTTAAAAAAACAATTTAAAAAATAAATAAATAAATAAATAAATAAATAAATAAATTAAGTCGCTGTGCACTGGTCGTAATTCACACGTGGGCAGTGATGTCCACACATGCGTTTACCAGGTGATAAAAATTATCATCAGCAAAATTTTAATTACTGAAGTACCGGGTTGTACACGGTGCTTCATTAATTAAATTTTTGATGATTATTCCTATAATTAGTGTTTGGAATCAAATATCATTGCATCCATGGAAATATTTCCCAGCCGTGGAATGTGACCAGACTACCGCGGCCTTTCCGTGATCATGCGAGCAGCGAGAAGCATCAAATTAACCCCTTCAAACAGGTATTCATACATTATTATTTGCTGAAGTGAAACACGAATGCGTAAATGCGTCGATGATAAGCTAACATTACAGTCGAACGACGCTGCAAAACTAAATATTACTGGTACCCCCAACAAAAGCAGAAAACAGAGTACAGTAGATTGTTTTAGAGTAGACTGTATTATATCGTTCATTGGGAGCATAAATGTGCCAACTGCAATGCAATTGGCACCATTATGCTTTCAAAGGTGGTATTACATTTTATCATATGACTATGATATTTTTACCCTAAATATCACTACTGTTTGACGATGTTTTCCAAACTGTTGTATCACACCGGGTGAGATTTTTCCGGATCAAAAGTCCATATCACACTCTTACGGAAATCAAAAATCCATATCACACTCCCACGGAAATATCCGAGAGTTTCCGTGAATAGTTTTCGTAACTAGGGAAGTCGTTGTTGTTTCGTCTGCCGGGAAGAATCTGGGTATCTCATTTATAACGGCCAGTGAATCGAAGTGAGCAAATTATGTTACTATTTGCGTGTCATATGATAAACATATCATCATAACAGTTTGTTGATCCATGTCGTCGCATCACGTCTCGTTGAGGTGGCCAGATTTTCGGATCACACTCGCTGCCTGCGGCAGCTCGTGTGATCCGAAAATCTGGCCACCTCAACTCGACGTGATACTACGACACAGATCAACACACTGTTTAGATCTATCTATCACACACCTATTAATAAAAAATACGAGATTTCCACTGTTCTGCCTGTACGATAAAAATAAAGCTGTATCGCACATTTTGTGATACAAAACACGTTCGATTTCGTTTCCAACATACACAGAGAAGGAATACGTCTAAATAAATCATATCAATCTTTGGTCGAATGTGTCAGAAACCGGGATTTCTCATTGCTGAGGGAAATAGATTCACGCCTCGTATTCAGCCAAAACTGTCGCCTGAATCCGTGCGAGAACGTATATCTCACCGTAACGACCCTGCCCGTTTCACGTTTGTTGGGGTGGTTCTTATCCTGAAGGGGTCAGTGACTTTTAGTCAAAAAGCATGAGTCGACAGGGATTCACCAAAAACAACAATTTGAATACATATATATATAAAAATGAATATGGTAATTTGTGACGAACATTAAATCAAATGAATCAGAAAACAAAACGTCAATCACCACCTACCCACACAGTTTTTGAGGCACTTTTTGAGACACCTGCGGCCCGCATTCTCTGTTGTCGCTGATTTTTCCTCCTTCTCGCTGGTGTTTGTTCTTTGGTCGCCTCTTCACTTCACTCTTTCACTGCCGTCGCACGGTCACTAACGTATTGTCACTTCACCGGACGCCTTTGCTCTAACATGTGATGGAATGTCACTGAACCATTGCCGTCGCACGGCCACTAACGTATTGTCACTTACTATATCGATCTCCCTCTAACAAGTGACGGAATGTCACCCTACCACTACCGTCGCACGGCCACTAACGTATTGTCACTTTACTGAACGCTTTTCACTTGAGCAGTCGCCACCAATGGGGTTAAACTATCCCTTACGTTTATCTCAGAATATTGTTCATACGGCAAGCATACTCTGCCTACGTATGTCTTGCCTTCTACAACAGGTATGATAGGGTCCTGCGAATATTCGAGATTCGATTCGACATCGATACCATACGTATGCTTCGAGATCGATCCCGAATCAGTCTCAGGATTCGATTTTTTCGAATCTCTCGTACTAACTTCAATTTGTTACATTTCCAACAAAAATAGGATAACACTGTCATTAGAAAATTCATTCATGTAGGCTCAATTCCTACTTTTTCGAGTAATTGACAATGTTTAATTGTTAGGTAAGGTGTGAATTTGGCCCAGAACATTTTCCATAGTTTTGGTTTTTGAAGGCTTAATTTGTTACTATTCACGTTCTTAAGAACGTGAATAGTAACAAGTTAGGCCTTCAAAAACTAAAACTATGGACAATAGGCCTAGCTGTTTCAGCGACGGCGCTACAGAGAATATTTAGTTATTGGTGTTTAAGGTGTTCACTCCGTCGCGTAAGGGTCATCACAGTGTTTCGTAACTTCCGTTTGATGCAATATGAAATAACTTGTCTTTTAAGATTCGATTCGGGATTCGATTCGATGTCGATATCAGAGACACGATTCGATTCGAGATTCGATTCGAAAAGAAATTTGTGATTCGCAGATCCCTAAGGTATGCCGTCTTCCTAAAAAATATAGCTCCCTGAGCTCACACTTTCTATTTCTGACCTACACTCAGATATGGCCACCTACTCGGCCCGCGACTGCCCCTATTCTAAATATGAGCTCTGTTACTCCACTACGCTACAACGTGCCTCTACTCTCGCACTCATGCGGCGCCTCCTCTAATCTATAGCATGGGACATCCCCAGCTCTTGCGGCCAACGATCCACATCCTTACAGGTCTTCAGACTGGAATGATATTTTCGAGAAATGCCCCGATTTTTATTTAGAACGCCAGCACATTAATTCTCAGTTTAATCGCTTCACTTGAACTTGGCCGCTAAAATCTATCTTAATTTAATATTCGCTTTAAAGTTCCATTGAAAGACCTGCATTTCGGTATTTCCTGACATTCGGTGACAGGTTAGATACGTAATATGGGTGTGTGTCTGTACTGTTTTTACAACAATTGCCTATTAACTGGCCATAATTACACAGATAATGACTAAAGGAGAACACTGGTCTCTCTTACTTCTTTAATCAGTTATCAGTTTGTTTCTAAATGGGTTCGCCAGACTTGCGATAATGGACATAAAATTCCACGCTTAATTAGCAGCTCATGAACTATTGTTGGTCTGTTTTAGTGACAAATCGGTTTTCGGGGTTCGTCATATAACTATCTTTGCGTTTTATATTTAGCCCAGTGAGAAAGATTATCGAAAATATATACACTTTTAAACAAAAAATCGCAACTTTAAGCTATCACCTTGACAGCCACCGGAGTTGAGATCGCTTGGAAATTCCAAATTCCTCATTTAGATTTGGATATTTAAACAATCGGATTCGAGACAAAAATTACAAAATAAAAATAAAATTCTGACTGCTTGTTCCTAGACAAATACTTTCCACAATTGGTCATATAATGGTGGAGTGTGCTACACTTATTAGTTATTTAAAAACTAACTCTTTGTTGTGTTATTCTCCGCAATTCAGTTCGATCATCGTGACCGTGACACTGATCTGTGTCAATTGGTTTCGACCAATTGAATTCCGTAGAAATTGAAAAGCTAATTAGGGTTGGTACCCCACCGGCTACCAGTGATGTCTTGTTGGCAAGAAAGGAAACGCAGCAATAATCCAGTGAAAAATTGCTTTTAGTTCAATTTCCGTGGAGACTGACTGTTACATGGGATGTTTGTGATAAATACAGAACCGCACATGCGTCTGAATGGGTTAGGAATTATTGCACTCGATTGCTTTGGCCAAGGATATCACTCGAGCCTTCGGCTCTCATGATATCCAGGACCAAATCAATCTCATGCGACACTTCTTAACCCATTCAAACATATGTGCAGTTCTGTATATGTATTGTTCTGAAAGTGTGGGTTGAAGCAGAGGGATGCATTTTCATGAATGAACAAAATAGAAAAATAAAATATTACCCACTCTGATTTTACGACATAATTCTTACTATTTATTACCTCTTATTTGATTTACTAATCGTCCCAGTCATTAAAACGCAAACTTATCTTTGTTTTTGCACATTAATTGTCTTTGTTACCTCGGTCTGTGGCCATCATTTCTGCATAAATGTCGACGTGTCTTCCCTCATGACTCAAGTGATGCTGGTAATTTAGCTATCTGTTTATACTGAAAACCTGGGTCTGTCATCTTTCAAGAAACAGAATAGCTTGCATTATGAACATCATTGCATATTCTACCAAATGTTTCCTCTCTTAATAGCATCATTTAGTCAGTTGAGGTTAGAACCCAAAGAAACTATATATTTGTACTAAAATACGCGAAGTTCACTTTGACATTTTAAAGTGGTATTTGTCTTCAGAATCTACACAATGAATTAATATTTTATATTACTCCAGTCTGTTGTTTGAAAACTGGTTGTGGAAGGTCGAGAATTAGCCGCGAAGAGTTTGAAAGGTTCAAAATAACCATCATTACAAAATGTGAAGGTTAGCGATACAGAATTGTAGCACGATAATGATGGTGTATACACAGCATTAGAAAATTATGGGGGAATAAAAATGAGATTTCTATTTTATTTTGTCACTGTGAATAGTATCTGCTTTTACCACTAACTGGGAGTTTTTATCGTCAATGACCAATGAGAAAATGCGGTTTTCGAGAGGAGGGACACTTCACTGGCAAACGTTATCTACAGTACAGCGTATCGTTCCCTGAAAGCATGGTGGCGCCAACTGCAATGTCAAAGAATTGCAGTTGGCACATTAATGTTTCAACGTGATAAAACTCTGCTACATGCAAGGAGGTTTCATCTTTTAACCTCCTACAACTGTTGAACGTGGCTAGAAATGTCGAAACATTCAGTCGTATTATAAATAAACATGCACATAGAAAATGGTTAAAACCTATCCAAATCAGTCCGTGAGAAGGTTAGTGTCAATTTGCTAAATAATATTGGTACAGCTTATAATATAGTCCTTATCATACATCATACAGTTTTGTCAGAGCTTGGAACGTTTCAGGAGCCATATGCCATGATACTCTAACAAAATGCAATAATAAAGTTTGGGTTATAAGCATTGGCCACATTATGTTATATTGTTGCATGAATATGTCAAGTACAAAATATCAAGGGTACGTAGTATACTCTAAGAGGTTACCGGGTGGCGTGATTGATGGATTACAGGGTTGGATTGTGCTACTGAGGACCTTTTTTCAGCAACTGTGAGGAAACCACACTGTCATCTCTGGATGAATAAAGAAGCATCTATTAAATGCATGGTTTGTCGTAAGCGGCGATTGATGAGTGGATCGCCTCCTTCTAGCCTAAATGCATCCTGGAGCATCTCCCAGCACTCGCCTTAAAAAACATTACGTTCCCAAAATTGCCTTAAAATATTGAAAACCGTATCGTAACTATGGGTGCATTACCACTAGAACACCGGTGGGTGGAATTGCCATGCATGTAACATTATGTGAAATAGCCTTGAAGGCACAAGCAAAGTTTCAACTACTAAACTATCTGCGCGCCATTTTGAAAGGGTTAAAAACGTCCACGCGTGTACAAAACCTTGTCTGTACCCGCGTGTGAATGGGTTTATCGATATGGCACGAGTGCCAGAGCGGAATGATAAAACGAGAGGCCGCAGACCTCGAGTTTTATCTTTCCGCCATGGCACAAGTGCCATATCGATTAACTCATTCACACGCGCCTGTCGTTCTGTGTTTATTACACGCCTTCGCGCCTATAAAAGCAATTATTAGAAGGACACTCAGCAATTCATTTGACAATTCGTCCCGAGTTCTAATTTGTTATATGTGCCAGTAGGCACATAAAACACATTGGAACACAGGGGACTAACTATCAACATAAAAACACATTTTTCCACCAACCTAATTTGCGAGGGGAATCCATGTTACTAGTTTTAGCTATCGTTAGCGATTCAAATTGTAATTGTGGTGCACGATTTGTAGGGAATTCCAGTGAAATTTCGCTTCTATTTAAAAATAGTCCGTCAACGATTTTCGTTTTCCAGATTTTCATTTTCCGCATGGTTTAGTGTTGTTGTAGATGGGGATTTCATTGATCAAGCGTGTAATAAAAATCAACTTATGCTTTTTAACCAAAACATGGGTTTTGTTTGTATTGAGGCGCCACAATGCGATTATTAATTGTTGACCCAATATCCACGTGTGGATTTTTGCAAGAAACTAACACCCCTACTGTGGTCATGATTAGCAATTGACCAGAAATATGTGACCATAAACACCAATAAAAAATAAATAAATATACCCCCTACTGAATAGTCCAACGAGCTTAACGAGCTAGTCCCAGAAGGTGTTATAATATATGTTGGAAGAACAAAATGGCTATTTACCGCACTCTAAGTAGACATTTTATACTATACACAGTTCGGTCGTGAAGAGTTTCAACACTGATCGCCCCGCAGGTCTCTCGTATTGATTGATAAGCGTAAATAATTTAAATATGAGCGAGAATGGTCGGATATGTTTTATTACACACCCATTAAACTTTGAACCCTTGTATTTAACAACGGAATCGCCGCTATGACATAAATGTTTCTATATTTAACTGGTGATGTACAGGCCGGAACTATTTTCCCCAGCACCGTTTAGATCAGTTTCTTTCCTGTCGAGTCATTAGTTACGCTTCGAAAAGTTTCCAAATTTCGTTATACACTTATCGATCGACTATGTTTCTCTCAGCTGTTTTGCAAATCCGCCCAAATTTATTCTTATGTTTTTACCATCAGTAATAGCCACCAAATGGTTAAGCATGAATGGACACCAGTCGAACAGAAACAGTGATACGAATTTCAACAAACACGCCAAAGAGAAAAGATAACGAATGTAATTTAGTCTGCCCTTGACTCCTCTTTGGGTGGACAGGAAGACAGCCAATCTGATTATGCCTCTACATGCCAATATACATATTGTTTTGGATGATTGTATGTTTGTGTTTCTATTGTCTTATGGACGTGAATATTGTAGAAATATGTATGTACATTTCGTCGTGTTAGAACCAGAACGTCCTATGTCCCATAGGGGACATAGGACGTTCTGGTTCTAACACGACGATTTGTAAACACTGTATTTTTGTATACTGGTGAATAAACATATCATAATCATATCATTAAAGGTTGTTTTGATTTTTTATCGATCATTTTATCAGTACCGCTTCAAAGAAAAATGACGGACTCTTCACCTTTCGGTTCAAACATCGGATTTAAAATTTGTTTATTTAAATGAATTTTAACGCACCGTGATGTATAATAAATACAGAACGCGATGTGTGTTTGAATCGGTGGATGTTTTACATAACTCGTTGGAATGGCGTAGTCATATTTCGTTCGAGCCTACAGCTCTCGCCAAATATGACTACGCCATTCCAACTCGTTATGTAAAACACAAAACGATTTAAACACACGTCGCGTTCAGTCAATGTATGGCATGGCCAGTATAGTTACTCAAGTTCCTGTTTAATCTTATCCATCGTACAAAAGGAGTACTTGTTGGGGAGAACAGGAAGTCCCTACACATTTGTATCTAGGACTTTGTCAAGGTGATAGCTAAAAGTTGCGATTTTGTTTCATAAAAGTGTATATATCTTTGATAATTGTTCTCGTTCGGGCCAAGGTACCAGAATGTGCGTTTATATAACGGACCCCGAAAACCGATTTGTCACTCAAATTCTGCTAATTAGGCATGAAATTTAATGCCCATTAGGGCGCATTTGTTGAACTGATCAAAGGAGTATTCTTCGGTAATCATTATCTGTGTAATTATGACCACTTAATAGGTGGTTGTTGTAGAAAACAGTACATCGCATATGTTCTGGACACACACCCATATTACGCAGCTAGCCTGTCTCCGAATTGTCAAAAGATACCAAAATGCGAGTCTTCAAAGGAATTTAAAAACGAATATTAAATTAAGATAGATCTAAGCGGCCGAGTTCAAGAGAAGCTATTAAACTGAGAATTAATGTTCTGGCTATCTAAATAAAAATCGGGGAATTTCTCGAAAAATTCTTTCCAGCCAATTCCAGTCGGAAGGTGTGTAGGGTTGTGGGTCGTTGCGAGTAGATGGGGAGATCCCATACTATAGGTTAGAGGAGGTGCCGCATCGGTGCGAAAGTATAGGCACGTCGTGAAGTAGGGGAGCCACAGAGCTCATAGTTAGAATAAGAGCAGTCGCGGGCCAAGTCGATGATGAGAATAGGATCAGTAACACGAAGTACGAGCTCAGGGAGCTATATGCATTTAGGTAAACGGCATTACCTGTTTCGGAAGGCGAGCCATACGTAGGCAGAGTAGGCTTTGCCTGTATGAACATTATACTGAGACAAACGTAAGGGGGAGTTTAACCCCATTGGTGGCGACTGCTTGTGTGAAAAGCGTCAAGTAAAGTGACGATAAGCTAGTGGCCGTGCGACGTCAGTGGCAGTGGCAGTGTGATATTCTGTCACATGTTAGAGCAGGGGTATCCTATAAAGTGACAATACGTTAGTGGCCGTGCGACGACAGTGAAAGGAGCGAAGTGAAGAGGCGACCAAGGAAGAAATACCATCGAAAAGGAGGAAAAACCAGCGACAACAGAGAATGCGGGCCCGCAAGTTACTCAAAAACTGTGGGTAGGGGGTGATTGACATTTTGTTTTCTTATTCCTTTGGATTCCATGTAAGTCACACATTATCATATTTATTATTTTTATATATGTATTCAAATTGTTGTTTTCAGTGAACATCTGTTGATTTATGCTGTTCGAGGAAAAGTTATTAACCCTTTCAGGATAAGAACCACCCCAACAAAAGTGAAACGGGCTTTCGTTACGGCGAGACATACGTTCACGTACGGATTAAGGCAACACTCCTTGAGTTTTGACTGTATACGCGTCGTGAATGTATTTCCCCCAGCAACGACAAAGCCCCGGTTTTCGACAGACTTTATTGAAAGCGTTTGCCATTTACATGGCGCGAATGGGTGCAACACAATATTGCTTTCTTAGAAACTGAAATGCTCATTTTTTTGAATTCGAGACCTTACCTATGGCATAACATTGGGACTAAAACGTTTTTGAAAACAAAAACTGAAAAAGAACAGAAATTGAATGGTGAATTTTGTGTTCTGAGCTGGGCTGATATGTACGTTGATGTGTTGAGTTCGGAATTATTGGGATTGTTACCTTCTTCCATCAAAAACAAGCATCTACCATCACTGGAGAAAATTACCAGCTTATTCATCATTACATTTGTTATTTATCATGAAATCAACGCAAGAAAACTTCAGTCGACTCCCACCTACCATTCCCCTCCCTTGTTCGCGTCTCTCTTTTCAAGGGGCGTGGCTTCTGCAATCAACACACTTACAAACGATGTAAGAATCGGATTATCATTCTTATTATCATGGTTTGCCATCTCGTTTAATACCAGCCGTGGTCTCATCTTATTGGTTATGTGTTGTAGGTACATAAATGGCTGCTGCAATCTATCAACTATCCTGGCTCTACATTTAAAACTAGAAGTCCTGTCATAAAATGCGCACAAATAGCACGTTGATATGCGCGTTAATGTGCGCGTTATGACCCAATTAAAGCTATCATATTCTGTACATATGGCCTGTGCACAGGCAATGTTTCAGCCAATGGACCTCCGGGTAACCCGGAGGTCCATTGGCAGAAACATTGCAAGTGTTTGCTATGAGTAACCAGGAGAACCTGCCGTGCTTTGGATGCCATTCGATATGGCAATTGCGCGAAATTCCAACGCGCAATTAAGCCTAGATAAGCGCACTATTTGTGACAGGTCTTCTAGTTTTAACTGTATATACATAAATCAATCCATCACGGGGATAAAGTTAGTCAGAGCAGCGAACCCACATGGTCTGTTTATAGCATCATTAGCGTAACGAACTTAACTGGGGCAAAATCGATAATTCGCGTGAAATTATCCTTGTTTACGACTTTCCATCTAGGTTTTCACATTTTTAACGTTTTTAATCCTCTCACATAACGTAACGGTTAAAACCGGCCAACACTATTTTCGGAATTTAACATGAATTTTTATTATTAGTTTCCACTGTTGCACACATAGGTCACGACTCCTCATTGGAACGAGCTGGTTGAGCTCGTTCCAATGATGGATCATAAGCTAAATTTTTGAGGGAAAAATAAAACTCTTTACTTATTCAATAAATTTGTCTGCTACGCTACAGGTGGAAGGGTTATTCTCTTGTCTACGTCTGTAGAGTCCGCCCGATTCAGCGGAACGTGTAGAGTGGTTTACCACTAAAACATACCCACAGTGGAGTTTTCACCGGCTAATATAGATAAAGCTGTAATCCGGGTTGAGAACAGTGGCCCGTTACTTGATAACAAAAGAGCGAACCCCTTATGCTTTTTCACCAAACATGTGTTTTGATTGTATGAAGGCGCCACAATGCGATTGTTAATTGTTGATCCAATCTCCACGTGTGGATTTTTGCAAGAAACCCCCTACTGTGGTCATGATTAGCCATTGGTGCAGAAATATGTGACATTAAACACCAATAAATAAATAAATGAATAAATAAATAAACATACCTCCTACTGAAGAGTCCAACGAGCTAGTCCCAGAAGGTGTTATAAGATATTTTGGAAGAACAAAATGGCTATTTTCCGCTCTGTCGTTACAGGTCAACATTCCAAAGTCACACGGTCAGCACTTAGACTTCTATTCGTCCTCTTACAGCGCTGTTTTCTAAACTATCTCTTCAGTATTTTAAGTTGAAGTACAAATACCATCAAGTTCCTCAAGCCATGGTGAACTGGGTGACAGTGAATAGACTGCTTGTATTTCTGTTTGTACATCTGTGTATCTCATTTAAGGAATGGTCGGAATACTTAACATACAATTCGGTTCTAAAATATTATGAACAACAATGCATTCACTACCATCTCATACTCAACAACATGCAGAGGATTTTGTTTACCTTGTAGAATTTCCAAAATGGCAGAAGACAATCATTCGACGAGAAACGGGCCGAAGAAACTGTCTTGCCATTTTGTTTATTTGGGTTATTTCTGATGACATTTTGTCTACGGGCATGGGTATGCACAAAAATGGGTCAAGTTTCTCACAAGTTTCGTGGTTTGCTCATAGTGTGCGTGCATGGCACATTATCGGTGTTCGAAGTGCATGCAATTTCAGTCCTGGAAATTCGAAGCGTTAACCCTTTACCTAACACGAAACACAGACGACATTTGCAAAAAAAAAAAAATTCTTGAATAATAAATTTTTTTCACTTTTTGATCCGAAAACATAGGTTATGCCCCCTCGTTGGAACGAGCTCGATGAGCTAGTTCCCACGAGGGGTCCTAGCCTATGTTTTTGAGACAAAAAATGAAAAAATAATGAAAATTAATTGGAGATTTTTGAGAATAGCGCTGGCCGGTTTTGGCCGTTACGTTGGGTAAAGGGTTAAAACTCTCACATGTTAAACTCGACGTGTAATTATGCTACATACATATGAGAAAACGCTCTTGTGTAGGGGAGGGGAGCATGATGGACTAGCATCCATTAAAAACATACCACTATCTTATGTAATGTTTACAAAACTAGTAGGGGTTGGAATAAACACATGTCGTGCAATCATTCTGATTGAGAAAGTACTCATAAATACGAATGTGGGACGTGTAAAAACAAAAACCTAGAAAAAATGCACAGAACGACACGAGTAACCGATTCACATGCGTGTGTCGTTCTGTGTTTATTACACACCTTCATCTCTATAAAAGCAATTATTAGAAGGACAATTCATTTGACAACTCGTCCCCTGAGTTCCAATGTGTTTTATGTGCCAATAGACACATAGAACACACTGGAACTCAAGGGACGAACTATCAACAAAAAGAACACATTTTATAGCCAACCAAATTTGCGAGGGGCACCCATTTTACTATTTTAGCTATTGCTAGCGATTCAAATTGTACGATTTGCAGAAAATTCCAGAGAAATTTCACTTCTATTCGAAAATAGACCGTCAACGAGTTTCGTTGGTCACATGTTTGCGGGCGGATATTCATTTTCCGCATGGTTTAGTGCTGCTGCAGATGGGGAGTTCATAGAACAGGTGTGTAATAAAACGTTGGTTGCAGGCTCACAAGGTTCGGTATTATGGCGAATGAATTTCTGGAAGCAATTTCGTTTCAAGGAAAATATTGTGTTGGATTTCTTTTCACACTGTGTGTTGTTTTGAGAATCGCCATCACATCTAACCATGTGAATTTGCAATAGATGATTTTCTAGGTAGTGTTTTGCAACTAAGAGTACAAAATAGTTTTTTTTTATAGAATTATTACCTATTCTTATATATATAAATACCCTATGACATAAATGTAGCTTAACACACTAACCGTAGTGAACAGGTGTGTCCGTGGTGAACACGCCAGCAATGGGATTTCAGTAGTTAAAATTTACACCTACAGTGGAACTACATCCATGCCGGCCTTTGGTGACCTCGATCTGAATGCAAACGTTTCCAAATTTATCGCTCGTCGCCTCGCGAAGATTGAAAAGAAAGCGGCTATTATTTATTACGTTTTTTAATGAGTTTACCTCATAAGATTCCACAAATTAACAAACATGCATCGTCTCGTGTTAATAAAGCATTCATAACTCGACAGAATATGTTATTATGTTATTAAAATGAAAAAGGCACGGTGATTTGCGCGTTTCTTTTTCCATTTCGTTTGAGCAATAAAATTGACATCGGAAGTACCGCCCACCGGTACTCATGTAAACAAAAACAGATTCGCACAAGTGAACGTCTGCTGCTCAGTACAATCGAGAAAAAATAATAGCGACTCAATAATCTGTCGATCATGGTATAAATAAAATATATCCAAGGTAGCTTGGGGTACCAAATGTTCATCGCTCGCCAAAGGTTCGCGGTTAACACCACTTCACCACTCGTGGTGAACATTTGGCAGACCAAGCTACTATGGGTATATTCTATATATAATCAAAATAGTTAGTCTATGTGGTTAGCATAATCCTTGTGTACACAGTAAACCCTTTCCTTCAACTCTGCCTAATGCACATTGTAAAACCGAAAAACACACTGTGGCTACACGGTCAACCATGTATGTTTTTTCTGTTTTTCAACCTACAAATGCATCGGCATTGAACTGTTTTGGTAACATTGTGCATAGCTATATGGGAAACTGTAGCACAATTTAAATAGAGGATATCTCGTGTTTTTGAGTGGATACCGAAAATTATCCCATGAGTGACCGAGACAAATGTTTATTTTTCGCGAGCGCTTGCGCGAGTGAAAATAACCATTTGTCTCGATCACAAGTGAGATAATTTTAGGTATCCACTGAAAAACACTAGATTTTCTTTTTATTATACGCTTTTTATAAGAATCTGATAATTCTACTCGTTTCAATCTTAAATTGATGCATGAAAGTAAACAGAGCATTGAATCGTTGATACGAGGAAGTGATTTGATCGATACTCGGAACAGATAGCGTCTTGCAATCTCATTTAGCTGACGGGTTTCTAGTCCAAACATGGCCTGAAAGTCCGTAATATAAGGTTTTGGTTTGGTACGTCCTTTGAAAGGACGTACAAAACCAAAAACTTACATTACGGACTTTCAGGCCATGTTTGGACTAGCGGGTTTCATGCATCAATTCAAGGTGAATACATGTTGAAGCATTGCTGGCAATGGTCGGTATCCACTCAAAAGCACTAGATTTTCTTTTCATTATACGTTTCTAGAACAAATTGATCATTTCCAGGTTCCGCATTTAGATTTGTTTACCGGAATTAAACAATCAGATTTGAGTCAAAAATTTACAAAATAAAAATAACATTCTGACTGCTTTTTCCTTGACAAATACTTTCTACAACTGGTCATATAATGACTGAGTGTGCTAAACGTATTAGCTATTTAAAAACTTTTTGTTATGTTATACCCCGCAGTTTTGTCAATATTTGAAGTTCGATCATTGTGACCGTGACACTGATCGAAATCTATTGGTTTCGACCAATTGAATGCCGTAAAAATTAAAAAGCAAATTAGGGTTAGTACCCGGCCAACTAACAGTGATGTCTCGTTGGCAACGAAGAAAACGCAGCAATTATCCACTTGAGGAGTACTTTTAGTTCAATTTTCGTGTAAACTGGTTTTTACATGGAAGGTGTGTGATAAATACAGAACACATGTTTTGTATATTTACCAAACGTAACGAAAAAAGTGGCCAGCGCTGTTCACAAAACGCAAGCGAATTTTTATTATTTATTTAAAGAAGTTTTGCCTCAGAAACATAGTTATAACCCTTCGTTGGAACGAGCTCGTTGCAATGAGTGGTAACAAGCTATGTTTTCGTGACAAGCAATGAAACTATTTAGTTATTCCGGAAATGTTTTCTGCAAATGTCGTCTGATTTTTATATTGAGTAATCAGTTTATGAAATATAAGAGAATATTAAATCAATTCTATTCCCGGAACCAACTCACTTACAAGGTTACGACGTGACGTGGTCTTCTAACGTCAATCCTGTATAAGATGTGCTGTGAACGATATTTTCCGTAATGAGGTATTTGGTGGTGATGAAGTGATATACAGATTATCTCCACAGTGTGTGTCTCCGGGAATTCAGATCAAGTCGAGTTGTAGGAACAGAATAGCATTTCGACGAGCCTGTTAGGGCGAGTCAAAATGCGATTCTGTGCCTACAACGAGACTTGATCAGAATTTCCGGAGACACACACTGTGGTGATGATCAATTTATCTCACAATATTGACCACAAAAAGTGTTGTAAAACTATTTTAAGAGGAACTTTCTCATGGCCTTATCGATGGAATGACGCAAATTGAAAAATAGAATAGCGTTCATTGATCTCCATATTGAGGTCAGTGATGACGTTACACTTCAGAGAAAATTACGTCACTGGGATTCACTTTACTGAATACTGCTTGCGAAGTGGAGCAACTGTGTGTTTCGTCAACGTGAATTTGGTTGAAACTTTTGCAACAATTACTGGTGAATTAAATATCCCTCTTGGTGTATTATTATATTTTAAAATATGCTGTACATCGTTTATTGAGGTGGAGTTTTCCACATTTCATAGCGAAAGCTAATCCTTTAACTTTCGGAGAGAAGCCTCGACTCAGGCGTTCAGGAGAATCCCAATAATAGGCTACAAACCAGCCCAAGACGCCGAAAAGTGCGCATAATTTAACTTTTCGTTGAGTAAACTTCCTCAGTGACATTTTAGCATGCCGTGCATAATAAATACGTTACAGGGCGTTTAGTTGGCAGATACAGTGGCATATACGGCTCAGAGGAAACAATATTAGGTTCGGCTTCGCCTCACCTAATATTGTTTTCTCTGATGCCGTTGTTTTGGCAACAGCAGAATCACGCGCTTGTATCAGGGGCCCTTGATACGGATTGGAAACAAGGACCCTGATACATTAAAGTTTAGTTGCGTAACAGTGCAAAAACGCCCCGATTGTGAGATAAAAATAAAGATCGTCAAAATTATAGCACCGAACAAGGATCTAATTGACGTTTGTTATTAATAATTTAAGTACATTTCCATTACATCAACAGATTTACGCTGATTTACACTTAGGCGATTTTTGTAAGAGATAAACCAATTTAAACATCAATTCGAATGAAATTTATGCCATGGAATTTCATTAATAAATAGTGATGAATGTATAATAAATCCCCAATCAATAGCCAAATCGTGTTAATTTTTCACCTGTTCTGTAATAAATACGATTATTTTCACAGCTTATTTCTGAATATATCTATAAAAAGATCTTTTCGATTTATCACATAACGCAGCTAAACATATTTTCATTGGTTAAAATTAATCCCTTCGGCATACGTTTGCTGATCATCTGTGGATACAGTTCTGCAATTACAAAAGTGGACTGAACTGGTCGGGATCCGAGCAAAATTCTCTGTCCGCATTTTACCCACAGTGCTATTGAATCACTCTCTTCGAAGAAAAAGATGCAAGGCCGTTGCATCTCAAATCCAATTTGTGCTTCTTTTTCTAGATTCGGGTTTTATGTCGCTTTATTTTATTTACGAAATCCTTATCCACTGATGTTAATGTCTCGCGACCAGATCATGATCTAACCGAGAAAAGATTGCGTTTCCGATCACGAGCAGGGCTGGGGTCTATTACTGTCAAATGTAATACATTATATTACTATTATTTTTGATTTTTTTCTTATTATATTATATTATAATTACTTTTAGAAATTTGATTGTTATATTATATTACAACTACTTTTACAAATATCATAAATATTACTTTTTATTACTTTTATTACATTTTTCAATTACCCAACATTCATGTAGAGATTTGTTCCCATAACGCAGATTATGACATGAATTGAGAGAACTTCTGTTTAATATATGGTCTTCAATTCTCAAAGTTTAAAGAAACATAATGCAACACACAAGGTGCGGTTGATGAAGGAAAACCAGAATGTACTGTTTTGGCACAATACAATCCTGCTTTTCTTTCACCAACAACATCTTGTGTTTTGCATCATTTTTTCTCCCAATGCTATATTCCTTGACCCTTTAACACATGAGCCAACAAAAAATAGAACATTTGCTGAAATAAGGCTTATGTAGCCTACAAATAGTTCATTGCTTGAAGGGCAACATATCTTGTCATACAAAAGAATGATACCAAGGACTGGTTGTCTCGACACAGATATAATTTATGTACATTAATTCCCATTTATGCTACAACTTCTTTCAGTTGATATTGTACTAATCACATTGATATTTTGTGTTACAGAGTTGTTAATCTCTTCATGAAACCTTTGTTCATTGTTTAATAGGTCAGTAGGCATATCACGCCTATTAAAGCAGTTAGGTAGAGATAACATTATAATTAATATAAATACAAGTGTCAAAGTCATAAAAATAAGAAAAAAAAATTCCATTCTCAGTCTTACTGGCTTCATTTGTTGGATATAATGAGAGGATTCCAATCAATGATACCAGTGTATCTGTGAAAACATAAATTAACTGTGTTTATATTATGTTTAAATATATTATAATTTTATTTAATGATTTGCCCAAAACACAAATTATACATTTCCAGCATCTCAATTGTAATAAAAAAGTAATAAATATTACTCAGTTAGTTTTCAGACTATTATAATGTATTACGATCACTTGTAATAAAAAAAGCTCTTTTACTTATTCCTTTATTTTACTTTCAAAGTTGTAATATATTATATTATATTACTTATTATTAGACATTCAATCAACTTTAAACCCGTTTATTTAACGGAATAGCCGCTATGACATAAATGATTCTGTAATCAATGGGTGATGTACAAGCCGGAACTTTTTTCTTGCACCGTTCATACTAGTTCCTTTCCTATCGAGTCATTAGTTACGCTTCGAAAAGTTTCCAAATTCCGTTATACAATTATCGACAGTCTGTCGCATCGTGTGAAAATGAAAACGCCCAAAGCAAAAAAAAAGTCGGTTCACAAAAAATTAGTTAACCAAAAATGAGATAATATTTAAAAAAAAAAAAACAATCATTTCCAACCAGAACATTAACCCAGTCCCGTGGCCGTCTCGTTTTGTGGATCCCATTATATCTAAATTGGTCAACTTTATTTCGGTAAATCTTCGTACATCTTGACATGCTTCGAACTTCTTTTAAAAATGTTTCTCCCGGCTGTTTTGCAAATCTGCACAAATTTGTACTTAAATATATTTACTAACAGTAATAACCACCAAATGGTTAGATGTGAATGGGCACCAGCTGAAGCGAAACAGCGATACGAATTTCAACAAACACTGGTTCCGAAAAGGTTGTTTTGATTTTTGATCGATTCATTTGATCAGTACAGCTTCAGTCAAAACAAACAGACTCTTCACCTTTGGGTTTAAACATCGGAATTAAAATTTGTTTATTTATATGAATTTTAATGCATGGGTTGTGTAATAAACACAGAACGCGATGTGTGTTTGAATCGGTGGGTGTTTTACATAACTCGTTGGAATGGCGTAATCATATTTCGCTCGAGCCTACGGCTAAATTAGAAGATGTTTTAAAAACTCTGGCTACTAGTACTAAATATATACCCGATCCAATTATCACATCCCGTCCCATTGAACCAAAGTGGATGCATAATGAGATGCGTTTGCTCATAAGACATGAAACAGCGCAATACCAAAATACACCCATTGTTGGGCTGCTTACCGAAAAAAAACTTAATGATAAAATCGCAGCTAAAGAAACGTATAGGGTCAAAATCCAAAATACGTTCACTAACGAACTCGAAATTATAGTGGAAAACCCCTAGAAGACATATCAACCCTAACTGAAAACATTCTTTTCCTGTAATCCAACGCAATGGTGATATTGTTATCTGAGGCACAACAGGCTGAAGCTTTAAATGATTACTTTTTTTACAAATAGCGACAATAGATACCATCCAACATAACCTACCACCTTCAGGCACCTTGTTCAGTACCTTAGGACCGACATTGAATAGACTGCTCCTCACTGCGAAGGATGTCAGAACAGCAATAATCTCTCTTAAATGCAACAAAGCAATTGTTTATGATGGAATCAGTCCAAATATTCTGAAAAAAAACTATAAAGAAAGTTTAATTTGACCTTTAACTTCAATATTCAGTGAATACCTTCACCATTCACACTTCCCGAAAGAATGGAAACTGGCAAATCTTTCGCAAGCATTCAAGAGGAAAGACGAATGCAATATAACTTATTACCGCCCAATTTCTGTTCTTAGTTTCTTGAGTAGAGATGTATTTTTATTTGGGTCTCTGGATTTATCAAGTCAAACAGTCTTTTGTCTAAGTTTCAGTCATGGTTTTCTCCTAGTGACTCCACTATTCATCAACTGACTTACTCTTATAAATCAATAGTTTCAGCCCTGGACAACCAGGAAGAGATTTTATCATATGACTCGTCCGTTTTGTTCACTTTAAAACATATGATATTTTGTTTTCATATTAGTCAGTGATGAATAAAGCCTTCTGTCAGTTTCATTGGTCAATTTCAAAACTAGACAATTTGATTGGCTAAACAAAATACAATTGGGTCACATTTGCATAATTTCAGTACGGTAGGGAGAATTTACGTTATCTGTCCTATTTTGGGTGGGTTATATTGTATTAATATTTTACCCACAAGAAAAACGCCATTCATTTTTTTTTTATATTTTTACTTTTTGCTTCCAAAACATAGGTTATGACCCCTCATTGGAACGAGCTCGACGAGCTCGTTCCGATGAGGGCTCACAACCTATGTTTTGGAAGTAAAAAATGAAAAGTTTTAGTTATACGAGGATGTTTTTTCCAAGTGCCGTCTGCAACTCAAGTTAGGTGATGGGTTAAATGGATCATACTAAGTGGCTAATTTGTGCGTGTATGTGTCATATGATAAATAGAATATGAAATGAGTATTTTTCTCATATAATATTTATGCAACTCGTCCGAATTTCCCGTTTGGGCTCGCCAAAACGGAAAATTCTTAGACTCGTTTCATAAATATTATATGAGAAACATACTCATTCCATATCCTCTATATATTATATTTTGCCACATCAGTAAGGGTTTTCATAAGGTGTGGTATGAAGGTGTAACCTAAACATTAGAGAAAATTGGTACAACAGAGTCTCTCCTGGAATAGTTCTAATTATATCTCAACGAAAGACAGCAAAGGGTAGTTATAGGCCCGCACTCCGCAAACTGGCAGCAGATAGAAACTGGTGTCCCCCAGTGTTCCATTCTAGAGCTTCTTCTCTTCGTAAAATATACAGGGCTGAAAATAAGCGGTGTCGCGTAGCTTTTTGCTATGCAAAACTTGCAAAAAGCTACACAATGTTCAATTATGTATAGCATTTTGCGATACATGATAATCAAATGCAGCCTATTAGGCTGCAATTGATTAACTTGTATTGCAAAATGTAAATGAAAATTTGAAAACTAATTCACCGATGCTTTACCTCTGTTTGTGGAACATCCCAGGCATAACTCATATTAACTCTCCGTCAAGCATCATTAGCAACTTCATATGTAAAATGAATTCTATTGGTTTAAATTCTTCCTGTTTTTAAAACATTTTGCATAAAATGTACATTAAAAATAACTTCAAGCCCATCAAATTAAAAATCCCAACTTCCATTTTGAGAACTCTATTGAACAACCAAGACGCTATTTAAGAATATCCAAGTCCATGCAACCCTTAAAGGCAGTTCAGTTAAAAAAAAAAACATAGTAAATGTTTCATGTGTTGCAGATCATTTGGAAATGCCCAGAAATGTGTGGAAAGTATTCTATCTACTTAGAAGAATTCAATACAAAACAGCATAACATAACTCTAAATACAAAAATAGCTATGTAATTTTTACAAAATGCTATTCATTTTTTGGAAATTTGCAGCATTTTGCTACGCAAAGAAAAAAAGTTATTTTGAGCACTGAATATATATCAAAGATAAAAAAAACCCCTCCCCCCCCCCCCACTCCCACCGATCTTGAGGATTTTTAATCACCCCATCCAGGAATTTATTTCATATAGACATCTAAGTCTGACATTTTATAATCGTGAAAAATGGAATGATCATATTTAAGGAAGAGTGCATGGCTTGGAGTTGACTACGCCCATATAGTGCCCAGTGAGGTGGTGTAGTTCCCGCCGCGAAGCGGAGGGAACGACACCACCTCATTGGGCACTATATGGGCGTAGTCAACGACAAGACATGCACTAATCCGTATATTACAGCGAACACCCATCAAGAAAAACATCTGTCCGATTTGTTAATCTGTAACCAAGGGAGCAGCCCTACCAGCCAGCGTTATATAGAAAAACTACCATGTAGTTTTTAAAAAACATTTTTCTTCTTCCAAAACACGGCTAACGTGGATTACTGATATGAGCAGAAGACAGATTTTGAATCGGTTGGCAAGGGTAAACAATACATTCCCCCAAACGGAACTGTGTATTCTAGAATCGCGCAAGCGCGAATGAAAACTAAAATTTTCGAAATCTGACAACGCAGTTTGATAATTTCCACACATTTGTCACACATATACCTTGCCGAATGGGTCAACACGGAACACAAACTCCGAAGATTCAATTGAATTCCATTATTTATTCGTTTACTGCCCAAAACATACAATTAAGTAGCTTAATAATATGAGCAGCAAAACAAACGATTTTTCATATCCGGACGCGTTCTCATGAAAGTTGTACCCAGGTATGGGTCATTCTCTTCGAAACAAGATATGGATCATCTTCTCAAGGAATAAAATGAACGCCTCGAAAAATGTGATTTCAACAATGGAAAAGCGATACATTACAAAGATTTCTTTCCGGTCGTTTTGTGGATGTTGTGCCTCTATGAATCGATTTTTAAATTTAGCCTGATTAGTTTTATTCGCCCAGTATGAAAAGAAAACTGATATAGTAGTGTGCTAAAAATAGAAAACGTGTAGTGCCTGGGTGTAGTGCCTGGTCAGTTCGGTGGATGCAAACTACACGAAATGGGGTATCATCTTTCAGCCAATCAGAATGCAAGGAAGTCATGTGAGATATAATATTAATAATATAACAAATAAAGAGTGAAGACGAGTACATATCTTTAAGAAATAAAAAAGTCATCTTAAATCGGAAAACACTCCAAACAATTTATTTCTCGTCATCCGCCTAGTCTTAGAGTACCGTCGCCTGAGTGCTAGAATGTTCTATGTCCCATAGGGGATATAGAACATTCTAGCACTCATGCGACGATACGGCTGTCAAATGTAGGGCAACTGTACGGCTGATGAAAACAGAACACTTGAAAACATCCAGACAGAAGCTACAAGATTAATTAGAGGTACGTCGAAGAGTGTTTCGAGAAGACAGCTTGAAATATAATGCGGATGGAAATACCTTGACTCGAAACGTAACAACATAAACTTGCACAACTTCCCAAAAAGTTCTATAAGCTTACCTCGCCATACCTTTGTAGCCTGCTGCCCCGCCAACAACATCTAGATTATAGAATCATAACCACAGAAACGCTGTGGACATAAACTTACCACCATCTCGTTCCGTACTACGCCATACATCATTCCTTTACTAAACAGACAAACTTTGGAATGAACTTGCAATCGATATCTGACAGACACAACAAATTTTGGCGCACAAAAATCACATTTATCGAAGAACACGCCATCCATTTCAGAAACATCTGTTAACAATCACATTTCATTTACTCCATTTTGTACCTGCGGTGAAATAGAAACATTGAAGCACAACCTCTTATACTGTCCGTGATATACAAACATCCGACGGGAAAGGCTTTTTGGTTTGTGCTTGCGCATCACAATTGATACGCTATTATTTGGTTCCGAACAATATACCAACGCCATATATAGCATTATCTTCAAAGTTATTCAAAGATTTATTGTGCCGAGTAAACGCTTTGGACGACAAATATTTATTGGACTCGAGAGTAGAGTAACACGATGAATTGTCACCCTTAGTAAGAAAACCCATACATATTAAATATAGAGATAGACGGTTTTGATTTTTCAGATTCGGTTTGGTTTCAGAAAAAAAAACCCGTTTCGATTGAGTTTTTCTATGTGTTCAGGCTACTTAACTTGGAAAATACTGCAACCGTTTGTACCACACCACTCACCACAGACAGCCCTGTCTGCAGTGCTCAAAATAACCTTTTTGTTTGTGTAGCAAAATGCTACAAATTTCCAAAAAATGAATAGCATTTTGTATTTAGAGTTACGTTATGTTGTTTTGTATTGAATTCTTCTAAGTAGATAGAATAGTTTCCACCCATTTCTGGGCATTTCCATATCATCTGCAACACATGAAACATTTACTATGTTTTTTTTTAACTGAACTGCCTTTAAGGGTTGCATGGACTTGGATATTCTTAAATAGCGTCTTGGTTGTTCAACAGAGTTCTCAAAATGGAAGTTGGGATTTTTAATTTGATGGGCTTGAAGTTATTTTTAATGTACATTTTATGCAAAATGTTTTAAAAACAGGAAGAATTTAAACCAATAGAATTCATCTTACAAATGAAGTTGCTAATGATGCTTGACGGAGAGTTAATCTGAGTTATGCCTGGGATGTTCCACAATCAGAGGTAAAGCATCGGTGAATTAGTTTTCAAATTTTCATTTACATTTTGCGATACAAGATAATCAACTGCAGCCTAATAGGCTGCAGTTGATTATCTTGTATCGCAAAATGCTATACATAATTGAACATTGTGTAGCTTTTTGCAAGTTTTGCATAGCAAAAAGGGACGTGACACCGCTTATTTTGAGCTTTGCCTGTCTGTGTGGGTACGACCTAACTTTCCTTTGATCATTCTCAGGAGTTTTAAGGGAATCAGTTGCTAAGCCTACTGAGACTGAAAAAACGCATCACTTGGGATAACAAATGAATTAAGTTTATTTAATCGATGCTGTATTCCCGTGTCCCATCCCCCTCCCCCGTATTGACTCGTTCGATGGACGAGTCAATAAGGAAGAATATGTGACAACGAGAACACGACGTGTTCGCCACTTTGCCAGTAACGAGAATCCTTCGATCCACTGGTCCAGTCCTTTCCCATTAAAGTAGCTTTATCAGTTAATGCACAGACAGTAAAATCGCTTGGCCGGTTTTTGCTGGGTCTTGCGGTTCGATTTTCCGATTTGCAGCAAAAACAGGAACTGGACAGGAAAATCGAAAAACCGCCCAGTTCTAATTAACTACTCCGAATTTATACCCCAATTTCTGGATAATAAATGCCAAGAGTCTTGTGTAATCGCCGCATTGGTTGGAGATTATCACGCTTCTGTACCGACTTCTAAATCAGGGAGCCCGATGGTTGGGTTCGTAAGAGAGGAGGGTTGCGGTAGTCTACCGGGTACATCGAAGTGACTGGACGTGGTAAATACGGAACTGGTCCTTTGCCATTGTGATTATTTTGCCCACATCCACACCACTATGGAATAGGACACACAAAAGGGTACCACCATATCTGCACTGGAAACCACACACTTAGACTGATGAGCTCCACTTTGTTTCGACCAGACAATCACCACGCCACCTGCAGAAACACCTCATGTAAATGTAAATAATTCCCACTATTTTTCTACGACTATAATTTACATTTTCTCTTACCCATCCTATCCATTTACTCCCAACAAGAAATTGCATGGAAATCCCGCCCGAGTTTTAAAATACCATTGTGTGTTTATCACATCAAATCGAGTGACCAGAGGCGGCGGAACCAGGTGGCACTGGAGACACGTGCCCCTCCACTTTTTTCCACAGACATGTTGCGTGGTTACACCATGAGTTAAAATGGACACAAGCAAACGTGCTAATATGCAGGCATTCCTGTAATATACTGAGTCAAAAAAGAAAGTATAATAGAAACAAATGTGAAAAATAGCATACAGGATAAAACATAAACGTTCTAATGTTGCATTTTTGTGGATAAGAAGTCGTGCAAAAAGATTAATGCTATGTTGTTGTTGTCCACCCAACCGTATAAATTTTGCTACGGATTTCAAAATAGCACGTGCTACCCGAGAATGTCAAATTGAATGGGTGACCGACGATTTTCTTTGTGTTTTGTTGTGCTAGAGAGCCGGGGTTATTGAGAAAACACGCCAGTTTTTGTCTTCCGACATATTAAAAGATGCCAAGGTTAACCGAAAATCAGAGGTTGCGTGCCATTGGTATGCACGAGGCTGGGATACCTCCAGACGAGCTCGCTGCTTAGTTCGGAGTTACTGTGGCCACTATTTACCGTCTTATTGCAAGGTATAGAACCACTGGATCTACTGCCAACCGACCGCGTTCAGGTCGATCAAGAGTTACGACCCCTGCACAAGACCGCAACAGCAGGACGTCTCACTTGGGGAATCGCTTCCTTCCGGCGACGAGAACTGCAGCAATTACTCCTGGTAGAACTAACAATAGAATCAGTGCACAAACTGTCCGCAACAGATTCCATGAACACGGCATCCGCAGTAGGCGTCCATACCACGGACCAATCCTTACCCAACGTCACCGTAACGTCAGAATGGAATGGGTACGTCAGCGTGTTCGCTGAACTCAGCAGCGTTGGAGCACAGTTCTTTTTAGTGATAAATCACGATTTTGCCTACGGCGCGCTGATGGTAGGGCAAGAGTGTATCGCCGACGAGAATATAATAATAATAACCAAAAGTCAAACTCTAGGACCCAAACATAAGATAAAAATGTTGATTGTTAAAACAATTGTTCAGTGGTTCACGAAAAAAATGATCTTCTGTGGATACAGAGAAAGCGGCATTCGCGTTCGAACTGTCGTTTGTTATCATATGAGATCGATTTGGGCGGATGGATAATATTGAACTAGAAGCCGAAGGCTTCGAGTTCAATGTTATTCCTCCGCCCAAATCGACCGATGGAGAGAATTTGACCTCCTTCCATTCCAGTTCACCCCAACCTCTTCCTTAGGGAGAGTCATGTTATGAATAAAGACTCTTTATTACAGAACTATAGCAAATAGCGATCCATTACCACTGCAGTTTACGCATTATTCTAACTTAACAAATAACCCGATTCTCGGCTTTTCCAAACGCATATCACGTTGAAAATATCAATTAGTCTACCTCAAATAACGAATACGGACTGTTCCAAGTGGTGGAATTGAACTGACATGGAACATAGCGCCAGAGTTAAAGGGTTAATATTGTGTTAACATTTCAGGTGTCGCGTTCACTATTTGAATACCCATTGGCGTGTCATAAACAAATTATTATTTTTATTATTATTTCTTGGTGTTTAAGGTCACATACGTAATTACGTATGCACGATGGCTAATCGTGACCGTTACAGATGTACGTGTGGAGGAAGCCGGAGTACCCGGAGAGAACCACCGAGCATCGACGAGCAACTGTCAGCACTTCAACATTCTAACTCTGTTCAAGCTCTGCTCAAGCAGGGTTGCAGCGGTTGAAGACATGTGCACCATCGACGTGCAGTACGCCTTAATGCACGGCGTCATCGTGCCCCCATGTAGGGAACCGGAATAAAGTGCCTTGCCCAAGGACACAACGCGGGTCGTCCCGGACGGAGATCGAACTCGGGACCTCTAGCATAGAAGTCCAACAGTCTACCACTGAGCCGCCGCGCACAAAACAAATTATTACCACAATCAATCAATGAATCTTGCTTGTTATATCCCGTCTTATTGACGAGACAACATCGATCAGCTCAAGACGTATTCGGCCGATCTTGTCTCAACTCATCGGAATACCACTATTCAGTGTATACCAGTTGCTTCATGAGATCGAAGAAAAAAGTAACACCTTATTGTCATACTAATTTGGAGCACATGTATGACCGAATGGTTTTTCATTTTTCTTAGGATCCCCACACCATATGAACATATTTGTGTCGTGCAGTTTACGAGGGACACTCATATATTGTTCCTATTTTAAATCCTCGTAACGCTCCGAATAACTCAAAATATTCGGTCGGCTCGGATCCAATCCTGCCAAATGGGTTACATACAGTTTTAAATTTGATCGAATTTGGAGTTTTGTTGAGGCAAAAAAAAAAATTCGCAGACTTTTATGATACAAAACGATCCACTTCAAAGGAAGATGACACAGACAGCGTCCTTATGACATTAAAGGGATTGTGGGTGACAAGGGGCGAATAAAGGTAACTCTCACGATCTCGAGATTCTCGTAAGGGAGCTTACGAAACTCAGTTATCCTGGATTAAAAAAATACGTGGTATTCATAAAGTGAACGACGAAGCGAACAAGAATATAGTTAAAGGATTGGTTTAATTAATTTAAAGACTTGAATGACTGTATGCTTTTTAAACTATGACTTCTTATACCACGAATTTAGTTTGCACATTTGTATTATCACTGACAGAAAGGCCACAAGCCCTTTATTATAACGTTAGAAGGTTTCTTTTGATGTTCTATCGATCACTGAGGAACCCGAGTTTTTGAGGTTTTGAAAAATCATAAGAAGCGAAGCTGCTGAAGTTTTTATATATAAACATAAGAAATTCCTGTACTGTAGGCCCTCAGATCATAGGAAGAAAACTATTAATTATCTTAACACAATTCTGAAGATTGGCTGCAGTGGCTTAAACTATAACCAATGTAGGCAAGTGTTAAGGACTTCCTTTGAGTAACGTCATTTAGAACGAATGACGTCGCAAGAGGATGTCTCTAGGTAAAAATACAAAGTCTGTCGAACGACCGCCGAATATTTGCTTGCAACTATTGGAATTTGTCTGGATTCTAAACTAATGTAAAACGGACACTAACACTGAACTCGTAAAATACTTTTCCGATTCCCTTTCATAGGAACTAATTTGGTACAATAGATGGTTGCTCAGTGAATTTGTGGGGGTAGACTTATCAATATTTTCAACGTGCAGCTCTTTGGGCTGCGCGTTGAACATATTAATTGCCCTCCCCCCACCCTCCTAGAAAAATAAATTTAGACTCTTCCAACAGAAGCAATTAATCAGCAATGGAAGGTGCTATAAGGATATAAAGGGTTGATGATGAGTGGCATCGCAAATGATACATTAATTTTTGAAGACAATAAGCATATTGACATACGTGGGAATGAAGCAAGTTCGGCAACTTTGAAAGGTAAACTCCCCAATAACAAAAGCCAAGTTGCAGTGTGGTAAACACATGAGCTTGTAATCTCATCAAAGTAATTTTTTATAAAATTTACTGTTACATATCCCTGGTTTTCTTCTCCATTTACTGTAAAAATATAAAAATCATTTAAGAATTGAATCATTTAAGAATTGAATGAACGTGTGGGAATGGGTACAAAGTGTATGAATCCCTTCGGGATTCATACATTTGTACCCGTTCCCACACGTTCATACTCCAATAAAGATTATAAAAATTTCATTCAATTCTTATAATTACATTCCGTAACTGTTTAAACTACTTTTTACCAAACAACAAAGCAGAAAGACGAAATAAAACATGCACGAACGAACGAGGCGAAAAACCACCCTCACACAAAAGACAAAGCGCACAACTCTTGAGTTGAGCGCCGGTTTTCGGCATTGACCCAAATTTGTCAAATTGCCGTCTTTCGCAACGAAACTTGGAATGTTCAAAACAATTTATTTAACATATCAGTAAACTATAATCACCTATGAAATGACAAGTTCAAGAATAAAATCACTGAAATAATTTCACACTGTCGATTGACATTTCTTGTAAGTTGTTTGAGATATCACAAATTATTAACTTGAACGCAGAATGATTATGTTCTCAGATGCGTAAGAGACTCAGCTAGCGACCCCTCACTGGAATGAACTCAACGAGCTCGTTGCGGTGAGGGGCCGTGGGCTGTGTTTAGGACACAGAATCAATTTTTGCAGTGGTCTAAGTAGCTTTTGTTCAATTTATACTCATCTGTGTGCAAGGACATTCATTATTTTGGTTATGACATAAGAGAAGTAGGTTCTTTTGCTCTATGACTTCGCTTTCCAAGAGCTCACCCTGGATGATCCTATATTAATATTTACAGTGAGAGGTAGACAAACACACAGACAGTTCGACACTTGCAAAATTTATTTCTGATAAATAAATCACAGATCATCAGAGGAAATTAACCGTGTACTGACATGTTGAGTAGACATGATTGTTAACTCTTTAACCAGCGTAACAGTCTAAACTGGCCAACATTGCTCACTAAAATCACAATTTAAATTTAACTGAGCTAGTTCCAATGGTGTTCTTGTGCTGTGTTCTTGACACACAATAAATTTTTTGCTTTTATTCAAGAAATGTTTCTGAAGTTGCCGACAAGACAAAAGTTTACAGTTATTGAGTTTCTGCAGCTGTCTTCTGCCACCCACAGTGGGTAAAGGACTAAGTAACTGGCCAAAATCGACGAGAAATATTCACGAAAAAATGTCACTCAATTTGCCGACAAGACAAAAGTTTACAGTTATTGAGTTACTGCAGCTGTCTTCTGCCACCAACAGTGGGTAAAGGACTAAGTAACTGGCCAAAATCGACAAGAAATATTCACGAAAAAATGTCACTCAATGTGTTTTCAGTTTTGACTTGGAGACATAGCTCGTGACCCCTCGTTGAAATGAGCCCAAGAGCTCGTTCCGATGAGGGGTCACGAGATGTGTTTGGGACACGGAATCGAGTTTAACAGTTATTCAAAAATGTTGTTTGTGTTTGTATTTGTATTTGTTTTCTGCTACTCGTAGTGGTAAGGGTTAAATAAATACCAACGCGCGGTTCTCTTTCTCGTAGTGTTGGCCCCGTTTCAAAAGTTTTCCCACAAAGTTGTAGAGATCCCATCTTAACATGTTGTTATTGAATTTACTAGTTCTTATTGGCTTTTAAAATAGACTCCCTAAGATGAATCCCTTTTCTGCCCTCCAGACTCTCCAGACTCTTCTACTTCCAATCTTATCAAACACAACATCCGCCACCCAAGCATAAAGTGGAGTTCTGTGCTCTTCCCTGTCACGCACAACATCCATACACCATGGCCCTTCCCTGACGCATCGATAATCAGATCTTATCAGCCAGAGTAGGTTCATGCCCAGGCGTTATTTTTGGCCAAGGATTCAATCTGGTAACTCCAGTTGTGGAAATGCAATTTATTACAGTCATCTTAATTCACTGAAACCTGTATTCACTTGGTGAGGAAAGAGACAAGAGCCTATTCAACTTTTAACACTCTATGTGATACAGTGGGTTTGGACAATGTTGTCAGCATAATTGAGGTGTGAATAACTAGCCATGGTGTTAATTGCATGTCGTCGAGGGCGAATATGAACTGTGGAGAGATAATGCAGATTTTCCTGTGTTATCCACTCATGACCCACAAGACTGTCATATTAAAAAGCCACAATAGATTTACGGCATCAGCGTTTCCATTATTATACTTCGTGAACTCATTATTGCGCTCCGTCCCTAGTTAATTTCAGTTTATCTGTTTTTCGGATTTCGGTCTTTTTTGGTACTTTATTGCCATTTATTCCTTTGCATTTGTATGAGGTTGGGTATACGTGTTGGCACCTCTCATTCAAATTTAAAGAAATAAAAAAGTTCTTCATGGCTCCACTAATTTGAACGGACAAGTACTTATCCAAGGGTTTGAGATGCCATCTTGATACACTTCCCCAGTTGGAAACACAATCGTAGACAACGTTCAACTATCAGTTCATATGCCCAAAGTATAACCAATAGAACCCAGTCTGTTGGCTGGTTCTCCTGATTGTCCATAGTTAGACGCTCTTTCTTATTGTCGTTTATATATGCCCATGATGAGCGTGGAAGCATGGCGGTGGAACCAATTTAAAATTCCCAGCATAAATTAGATTCATCCCTCTGCCCAACGAAACGACCGTATCAGCCCGTATGATATACTAAAGTCGCCATTTAAATTTTATGTTGCCTCCTCTTTCTTAAGGGTGCGGACTTGTGACCCTCATTGGAACGAGCTCACTGAGCTCGTTCCAATGAGAGGCACGGGCTATGGCCAGAGGAGGGATCCGGGAAGATATTGTGTCTTTCGTTTGTACTGTCGTTTGTAAATTGCGTTGGGTAAGGGATTGAGGAATAGTCCAGTTAATTTGAGCTACAAGCCGATATTATCACACAACCTATATCCAGTAGAACATGTGTATAACATTTCTCAACTTCTTACAAATTGTATATACTTGATATCTTATTGCTCCCGACTTTCCTATCAGTTCATATTCCCTTTGTTATCTTATTACTCCTGCCCTTCCTTTTGTCTTCCTAAGATACTGTCACACATTCTCACTGCCACACAAACATTCTTTACCAAAGACATTAACAGCGCTTCAAGGTGCTTTGGCGAACCCCTTTCCATTTCCATTTGTTTCTAGGCCCTAAACATGAGTATTAGTATAGAACAACATCATTCTCCTGTCTGGGGACATTGAAGTTAACCCGGGTCCATCCCGAACTGGGGAAGTAGACGTAAGCAATATTTCTATACTTAATTATAATGTTAGAAGCATCAGGAATAAGCTTGATCACATTGCAGATGATATCGATGATTTTGATGTTATCTGCTTCACCGAAACGCACCTCGATCCCCGTTTTAATTCCGACAATTTGATGATTTCTGGTTACTTCCCACCAGTCAGAAAAGACAGGAACCAGCACGGTGGTGGTGTCGCGGTTTATTTCTCAAAAGAAATATATGCCAAACGTGTACCAGAACTTGAATTTGACCAGTCGATTTTATGGTTTGAGATTACCTCAAAACGCAAGTTCTTGCTCTGCTTGGCATATCGATCGGTTCAATTCTCTTGTAATGAATACTGGGAGAAGCTCGAGGGCGCCATTGAAGACTTATTTAGCATAAACCCTTCCCTGATAATCACCGGGGACTTAAATAGCGACCTTCTCAACCCCTCTAGTCGTTTAAATGAAATTATTAATTGTTTCAACCTACATAACACCATTAAAGAACCGACTCGTGTGACTGCAACTTCCAGTAGTTTATTGGACCCTATAATAGTTAGTGATAGTGTTGTAGTTTTAAACTCAGAAGTTCACGAATTTGGTGTTTCTGACCACAAGGCCGTATCAGCAGTTATAGAAACAGGAAAAACATACCACGAAACAAAAATCCGACAAATCTGGAATTACAACAGAGCTGACTTCCCCAAAATGAACAATTTGATTTCCGAAGCAGATTGGTCTTTCATTTCAGATACTACGACACTTGATAAATCACATCATAAATTTGTAACCAAATTTTTTGACATTGCAAGAGAATGTATTCCTTCTTATAAGGTGGTCATCCGCCCTAATGATAAACCGTGGTGTTTGACTCGGCTCTTCGCCGTGAAATTCGCCACAGAGATCGTCTTCGGAAACGAGCCCTGAAATACCCAAACCCACAAACAATTGAAAAATATAAACATTCTCGAAACAAAGTGAATAAAATGAAAAAGAAGGCCAAATCCACTTATTTTTTTCAAATCTAGATACCTCACTTGCAGTGAATAGAAACCCCAAAGTCTTCTGGCGCACTGTTAAACAGTTGCTGAACAATTTCGAGAGTAAGCCTTCTGTCCCCTTTCTAAACGACAAAGATGGTGCGAACAGCACAGCAATGGTAACAGATGACAAAGACAAAGCTAATCTGCTCAATAAAACCTTTCTATCAAATAGTAAAATACACGATGTTGGACATAGCCTACCCGATTTCAGACCGAAGTGTTCTGTGAGCCTGTCTGAGATTGACTTCGCTGAAGACGAAGTGATTCGGATCCTCAGCAATCTTGATGCCAAAAACGCAACTAGACACGACGGTATTAGCAACCGTATGCACAAATTATCAAAACAACAATATGCAAGCCATTGGTTCTATTATTCAGGCCCTCTTTCTCCTCACCGTCTACCCATCAGAATGGAAGATGGCAACAGTCGTGCCGATTTTTAAAAAGGGCGATGCACACGATCCCAATAACTACGGACCCGTCTCTCTCCTTAGCTGTGTTAGCAAAGTTATGAAGAGGATTGTTTTAACCGCATGTATGAACACTGCTGTGTTAATAACCTTTTTTTTAAATATCAGTCCGGTTTCCTGCCCCAGCACAGCACCGTTTATCAGCTCATTGAAATATATCATAATCTCTGCTTGGCCTTTGATAGGAACCAGTTTTCTCTTGGAGTATTCTGCGACATATCAAAAGCATTTGATAGGGTTTGGCATAAAGGACTAATTTACAAACTGAGACAAAACGGTATATCGGTTCCACTCATTGAGTGGACTAGAAGCTATCTGTCTGATCGTAAACAAAGGGTAACTGTTAACTCGATTTCCCCCGATTACCTACCTGTTAATTGTGGTGTTCCCCAGGGATCTGTCTTAGGTTCGTTCCTTTTTCCCATATACATTAATGACATTTCGGAAAACTTACATTCACCGGAAGTATGTAGATTATTTGCGGATGATACTAGTATAACAGAAAGTGGGCACGAACCGGATAACATTGCTACAAAGTCCAACGAAAACCTTAAAGCCGTTTCCGAATGGGCAAATACATGGTTAGTTACATTTAACCCCTCAAAAACCGAAATTGTTCTTTTCACCAAGAAACATGCTAACCTAAGTACTGCGGTGACATTCGGTGGGTCGCCACTTGAACTTAAAATGTCACACACCCACCTCGGTCTGTCCTTACAGGGGGACTTAAACTGGCATACCCAAATTGTACGACTATATAAAAAGGCTAATAGCAGGCTGTCACAGCTCAGAAAACTCAAGTATATCCTTGGAAGAAAAAGTCTGGAAATTTTATACAAGTCTTTCATACTTCCTATCATGGAATATGCGGATGTGGTATGGGCTGGTGCACAGGATTACCTACTTTCAAAATTGGATAGAATCCACGCGGATGCAGCCAGAATAATATCCGGACTTACGAGAGCTACCTCGGTATCAAATGTACTCGCAGAACTTGGCTGGGAGACCCTTAGACAGAGACGCTATCTCCACAAACTGGTTACGTTTTACAAAATTGTAAATAACCAGGCTCTCGCATATCTTTGTGACCTATTACCTCAAAGGTTTGAAGATATTTCCTCGTACAGCACCCTGTCACATTCCAACATCCAATTACCATTTACACACACGGAAGTATTTAAGCGCTCATTTATTCCATCGTGTGTTGCGGAATGGAATGCATTATCTCTAAGAGTTAGGCAGTCGAGTTCACTGAATGACTTTGTTAAATATTTTAACAGAGGCGTGCTTAGACCACCTAAATACGTCAACAACGGCGACATGGTGTCCAATATAATACACTTCAAGCTGCGTAATTTTTGCAGCGACCTAAATTCTGATAAATTTTCTAACTACATTCGTGAAACACCTAACTGTTCATGTGGTTATGAGAGTGAAGATGCGAATCATTACTTCTTTGTCTGTAGAAACTATTCACATGAAAGACAAGTCCTACAAAGAAATCTTGCGCATCTGACAATAACATCGGTCAACGATCTTCTTTATCGTATCCCCAATATACCGGATTCCGTCAATATTCACCTTTTCCGGAGTGTACAGTATTTCATTAAGTCCACGAAACGGTTTTAGACTTGTTCGCTGGGTGAGTAATCAAGCCGTAAAGTGTCTTAGTCACTTTAGGACTTGGTTGCTCGTCTGACAGTCCGACCTTGAAACCGATGGCGATTGGTGGCCATCACTGTTGCCTCACACGCGAATCAGTACTCTCAGCATGTCTGTCTTGCCTGTCTTGGTTATGGCAGTGGTAGGGGGCGTTTTTGGACTTTTGGACTTTTGGAGTTGTGGTGGTGTTGAAATATGCCTATAGGCATGTTGACTCAAATTTGATGTGTTTTAGTGTGGCATTCTACTTTTCTTCTCTCCTTATTTCTGTTTTTTGACTCTCGTAAAGTTGATTAACTATCAGCTTCCTTCTCGAACTTTGTACATACACAAAATTGGTCAATATTATACATACATTGTTTCGCCATTACATATATCTTTTTATGTAACTACTTGTAATAATATGTGATCATAAATTGTAGTGTTCAATTGTATATTAAGGAAAGGATATAATCTAAGTGCTAGGCACTTGTTATCCAATCCTTTTTGTTAATTATAACAAATAAAATATGTTTAATCTAAATTAACTTGAACGTAAATGCGGGTCAAAGTTCGACCAAATGTATTCATTGGAAAATGAATTACATTTGGTCATGACGTTTTCATCCAGCTGACCAATGGGAATAGAGTATACGGACCCAAAACGTATAACTACATTAACGGTGTAATTATTCCGTTATCACCCGTGTCCATGTCTTCCAAGTTTCATTTCAGCACAGAATGAATGTTTTGTCGTTACGTCTGTTGCAGGACAAGTCTAATCACGCGTGTTTTTTTGACAATGACCAATGACAGCGGATACCACTTTTTTATTCTATCCCCTTCTCCAGAGAAGAACATTCAGATAGTTTCTATGTTTGGTATCTGGATCTGGCACTATGAATTTTCGTCTCCTGAGTTCTAATGTGTTCTATATGCCAGTAGGCACAAAGAACACACTGGAACTCAGGGGACGTTTTAGTGGTGTCAAATTAGTCATTCGCGCCTGATGCCACAGAAAAGAGACATGATACATAGTGGTGATTATTTATTTAGTTTCTTTATCGCTTCGTTATCACATTGTCTGTTCTTGATCAACCTTTCATGACGATCGCAGCTTCCTGTGCACTCACATTTCTGTTTTCTCTTTTTCATTTTATTTGTTCTAATGTTGTATCAAGCATATTTTATTTAACATTGTACAAGACAAAGTGGAATTGGAGAACAAGTGCTTTCCCATTAGGAATCTCTCTTCTGTCATGCGATATGGAGAAAAAGGCTTTAAGAATGACAACATGAAGAGGTGTGTACAAAACAAAAACACTGATTAACCCTTTGATAATTGTTTACGTCTTACAAGTACGAAATCAAACAGCGTTGGTACTTTGTGGTCATTTGTTTTGTTTTATTATTATCGATTTTTTTAAAGTGTTAACCTCAGTTCCTATTTTCTCCCGAATAACGCTCAGTGGCAACCGTTGAGCCAAATGGTATCGCAGCTTAACCCTTTACCCAACGTAACGGCCAAAAACGGCCAGCGCTATTCTCAAAAATCGCCAATTAATTTTCAAAATATTTTCATTTTTTGTCTCAAAAACATAGGTTATGACCCCTCGTTGGAACGAGCTCGTCGAGCTCGTTCCAACGAGGGGTCATAACCTATGTTTTTGAGACAAAAAATGAAAAAAATTAATTATTCAAGAATTTTGTTTGCAAGTGTCGTCTGCTTTTCATGTTAGGTAAAGGGTTAAAATGGTAATATAATTCTGCTGTCAAGACTTCTTAACTGGTTGAGTGCTGGAAGCCACTATCAGGGCTTTCAAAAAATGAGGATACCAGAGCAAAAGCCACCACTTTCCTTGCTTATATTTCATATTCAGTCAAACACAAATAATATTTTGTTTATATAAATTTGTTTTATTACAAATTATTTTAGAGCGCCTGTGGGCGCTCTCCAAGAATTTGTAATAAACAAGTTTTGAATAACAAATTCAGACCACCATAAATAATCTAGCCCTCAACCAGATTATCACTAATGTGAAAAAATATTTGTTATTTGTACTTTCCGACGTTTGACGTCGCATTTTGAAAAACGTTGAAGAAACTGAATTCCCAGTGACGTTGGAATTCAGGATAATTAAAGTCTCAAAGGGTTAAAAGGTGAACAAATCAAATCCGGAGAAGTAAAGTAAAGTAAGGTTGTGATATCCCTCTGTAATTTCAAGATTGTATTTTAAGACTATATCAGGGCACAAGAATAGCAAAAGTGTTCTAGGAGCCCTACTCAGCAAATCTATCCGTTTGTCCGAAACAATTTGAACAGCATATTTGAAAAAGCAACGTTGTCTTTTGCCTGGAGGTTTTGGTTAGTGTAATAAGCCTTTCAGCGGCCATAATCATAACCATAATTCTACGACATCTTTTGAATCCAAATTTAATTAAGGTGCCGACATTTTGAACATGTAGAAAATAACATGGAGGAAAATGCACCCTGAAAAGTGTTAAAATAAAATAATCGGACTTGTTTTGCCCAAAAGGATCACTGTTGGTTTTGTCGACAGGCTTTAATGTCGAAAGTGCCACCTGTCGGAGATTCTGACAGCACATTTGTTTGTTTAAGACTGGGGATGGTAATATTCGGTGTACCTTTCAAGCGTTTTGGAACTTTAACCTAATAGGAAAAAGACGCCATCCCTTTAGGACCGTCACAACATGCCTTTTTATAGTTGGTCATTCATCCTCGATATCATTTTGTTGAAACCATACATTTTCTGTTTTATATCTACATGTCCGTAAAGGTTATAAATTAAGGAGACACGAGAAACGTTAACTTAACTTTTTTTCTGGAAACCCATTTTACCGGGTAACCCATTTCAGATATTCAACCTTTTGAGACTTTAATTATCCTGACGCTCAGACGTCACTGGGAATGCAGTTTCTTCAACGTTTTTCAAAATACGACGTCAAACGACCGAAAGTACAAATAACAAGATATGTTTCACATTAGTGATTATCTGGTTTTGGTGGTCTGAATTTGTTATTCACACTTGTTCTATTACAAATTATTGGAGAGTGCCCACAGGCACTCTCCAATAATTTGTAATGAAACAAATTTATATAAACAAAATATTTGTGTTTGACTGAGTATGAAACATAAGCAAGGAAAGTGTTGGCTTTTGCTCTGGTATCCTCATTTTTTGAAAGCCCTAATAGTGGCTTCCAGCACTCAACCAGTTAAGAAGTCTTGACAGCAGGATTATATTAGTATTTTAAGCTGCGATAACATTTGGCTCAACGATTATCACTGAGCACTATTCAGGATAAAACAGGAATTTGAGGTTAAAACTTTAAAAATCGAAAAATAATAATAAAACAAATGACCACAAAGTATCAACGTGCTGTTTGATTTCCTACGTAATAACACTTTCGATAAATAAAATAGAGAAAATACAGAGACAAGCAGTGCGCTACATCACCCAAAATTACAAAAGCAGAGAAGAAGGCTACATAAAATCATCAATAGAAGCCCTAAAATTAACATCATTGGAAGAAAGAAGACGACAAAATCGACTGATCTTCTTCTACAAAGTGGTTGAGGGGTCAGTACCAGCACTGCCTCCGGATAAATTACTAAAATCAACAACAAACAAAAGACGAATAATACCAACCACATTTAAAGACTGTGAAACAAGGAACACAATAACAAACCAGGCCAGAGTAAACCAAAAAACATTCCAAGTCCTATATTGTAAAACGATCATTTATAGAAATTCCTTCTTTCCCAAGACAACCACAGAATGGAACCAGCTGGAAGATAGTGTTGTCTCAGAACCAACATTGGAGCTGTTTAAGAAGGCCATCCAAAAGACACCATAAGCGCTCTCCTCATCCCGTAGCATTAAAGCCTCAATGGGTTACTGCTACGTAAGAATACAGATACAGATACAGACTTACAAAAGTATCAAAGGGTTAAATTAAACAAAAGATTTCCTAAGTAATAACACGTACAAAAGTATCAAAGAGTTTTAAACAATACAATGCAGAATAATACCAATATGTTTACCATAAGTATTGCAAAGGCTAATATAGTACGACCTCCGTGGGCTGGTCACTTTCCACGAGTGGGCAATATTTCCACGGACGCAATAATATTAGATTCCAAACACTAATTAGGAATAGTCTTCAAACATTTAATAAATGAAGCACCGGTTACAACCCGATGCTTCATTAATTAAAATTTTCTGCTTGTGATTTTTATTACCTGGTAAACGCATGCGTGGATATCACTACAAACGCGTGGATTACGACCAGTCCACGGCGACTGTACCGTATAAGAATCCCTAAGCGATGTAGCTTTTATCACAAGTTTCGTCCATGAAACCGGTGTAATGCTGTGTTGTAATGCAGCAAATCAAGCCATATTCCGCAATGCATTTCATCACAGTGTTGGTTTTCATTTTTCTATTTGAGTCAGATATAGATGATTATATTCTGTACAAATGAGTACATACCGCCTGTGTTAAGCAAAAATCCAGGCTGACATTCTGCTGTAGCGAGACAGAACTGAAAGCTCTAAAGTTTTCCAAAGTCGGGAATCGATCTCGGAACTGCGGCACTGCGGCGCCGAATAGCCCAGCCCCGAATCTTCTGCCACCATAGCAACTGCACTGACGGAAGCCCCCCCCCCCCCCCCCCAAGAGGTTGAAATTTATTCAGCTAGTATTGAGGTTCACATTCACATCCCGCACCCAGAACAATATACAAGAATTGACAATTACTGAACGTGGAATTGTGTTTTCTGTGTTGATTCGTGATTATTCAAGACAGCGCCAGTTATTCTGAGATATCCCGTGGAATGCATGCCTTAACCTCCAATGCAACCGAGACAGGTTACTGTTATGTTGGTTTTTGACCCCCGTTTGTCAACACAAGAAGCTCAATTACAGGGGGATCCTGAAAATGCAACTGTTAGGCGCGGTAGGTTTCCACTGCTATAAATGATGTATATTTTATATTTGAATTTTCAATATTTTGTCTTGTTGAACAACCACAGAGCTAAGTTGGCGCAATTCAACATAGAGAGCGGGGATAGAAATTTACAGAGGAAACACTTGCTTAGTGCAATGTCTATTACAGATAAAAACAAGACACGACCAGCTTGTCAGCTAATAAAACGTCACATTTCAGGCATGTCCGCAGCAAAGTATACCCAGTCTCTCCTGAATATAACAGTTTTCAGACAACACCACCAGTATGCATTCAAAACAGGTCACTGTCACTTTTCGAATCAGTAAACGCAGACCTTAAAATCGATAAAGGACGATGATCATCCATGAAACTCCTGAAATCGACTGAGGTGGACGCAGTTGTATTTCTGAGGGAGATAATGTTTTGACTGTGATTCAGGCGACGGGGGATGAAATAAAAACATATTCAGCAATGTCGTTTAATGAGTTTTGAACCAGTGTTTCAATAAAATCCAATCAATGAACCTTCAAAAAATCTACATGATTGGAACTATTTTTTAAGCCTTGGAAAACATCGCATTGGTTGTCCCAATGTAATTCGGGGCATTACAAGATGCACGGTTAATGGGTTTTGTATCAAATTATGACCAGAATTTTCAACTCGTCTTCACTGTTAGTGGTATTAACGAATCTCGTCCAGTCAATTAGGTATCGACCGAGCGCAAAGCTCGGTCCAGGCAGAATTCACTGGACTCCAGTCTTGAAAATTCCACTGTAAACTGAAGATTTATTGAGGTCCTCAATGAAATCTCTCTTGCAGATATCTACCATGCCCGCGGAAACCAATTTGATGAACATGTTCCAGAAAGATTTGATTGCCCTTGAACCATGAACTGCAAATTTACTTATTGGGAAACCTAAATTTCTATTCCCAGTGATCCCTTGCAGTTTTCCTTGAATGGTATTGAACAGGGTTTTCGAAACACAAATGGCAGATGTTGGATTAGCAACGATGATCACACAAGCATACAACTTCACCACGACCTGAAGGAAACACGCAAAATATTTCAAAAACTGTTTTGTTATGAATTTAATAAAACCCACTTCTGTATGTAAAAATGCCTTCGAGGCATGTGTCTCGTGCATCAAGTTGTTACTGAAATCGTTCGTCTCGGTTGAAAAATCTTCTTTGAAATGACAGTATTCGTTGATTTGACTTTTACGGCGGTATGCTGCAAAAGCCAAATTAACGAACATTGTCATCTAAGCCTACCTTGAAGTTTATAAATTAAACTGAAACGATCGTTTCATCCAAATGATGGCTGAAAGAAAAACTGGAAAACATTGGTTTCTAAAATCGGGTGTCACAGTACTATTACTAAAGTTGACTCGTATCCAACTGTCTGTGGAAGCAGGGTGATATTTATTAGAGATTAACCCTTTGAACTCCAGAGGCCGTTTTTCCGACCGGGCCCTAAGCTTCGTCATAATGTCATTAAGGGGCATGACTGCAAGGTAAATGTGTGGTGCAGACCAATCAATATTTTCAACGTGCAGCCCTAAGGCTGCACGTTGAAAACATTAATTGGTCTACCCTTAAATAATAAATATGGACTCTTCCTATTACTACCATGGAACTGTCATACCATCAGGGTGCAAAGGGTTAAGGTCATATTCCGCATCTAAGTCTATTTTGTGACCGAAACACAGTCAAGGTACAGAGTTCAAAGAAATGTACATGCTAAATGCTGCCGAGAATTATCCCGTGTGTGATAATATCATCATAACAACAAATGGAGTAGTGCTGTCCCTTAATACCAGCGAAATACCAACAGAGTGAACATCAACTCTTATCACACCAGCTTTAAGAAGACACAGAAATACGCAGCTGCCAAATTTTAGACTAATATTGCAGACCTGTGTATGCTGTAATTTTTATTGAGCATATTGTAACCAGCCAGCCACATAATGAACATGCAAAGGAACGTATCATTCTCTAGGCGCTCATGTGAAACCCAGACCCTGGAATGGGTAGACGGCATCTCAAAAAGCTGAAGAATGGTGAACAAACCCATCTACTTTTTCAAAACATTCGACAAAATTAGTCACAGCTTACGAATTCATAAACTGCATCCTTATGGCATCAGGGACGAGCCAAATAAATGGATTGTGGCTTATCAGACAGGACACAAAATAAATGGATTGTGGCTTATCAGACAGGACACAAGCAGTCGTGGTATATGCAGAAACCGCAGAAAAGGTTGGACGGATGGAGTCTGGTGTACTACAGGGCTCAGTCCTTGCAACAAGCCTCGCTTTTTAACATGACTTACAAGAAGATCTCATCTCTGTTGTCATATTATTTACTGATGACACCCTAATATATCTCACCATCTATCTTACCATCTATTCCAATTCCCACTGCCTTATCTTCAAAAAGATCATGACAAGCTTGGTATCTGAGAACAATACTGAAAAAATGCAATTTTTTCCAAATAAATAGACTATACTTCCTATCAGCAGAAAAAGAACAATATTCTCTGAAATTACACACTTCAGGGCTACCTACATCTTAACTCATGAGAAATACCTGAGGTGCATCGTCATATTTGATCTAAATTGGGGAGAGCACATCTCAAACATACAGCACGGCCGCCGTTGACTGGTCACTTTCCAAGGGTGAGCAATATTTCCTCCGACGCAGTAATAGTAGATTCCAAACAATAATTATAGGAATAAATATAAAAAACAACCCGGTGCTTCATAAATTAAAATTTTGCTGCTGATGATTTTTATTACCTGGTAAACGCATGCTTGGACATCACTGTCCACTCGCGGATTACGACAAATCCACGGTGGATATACTGTATATAGCAAATCAAATCGCGCCCACGGTTTTCTACAAGGAGACCTACATGTACAGTATGTGGAAAGTGTATTATCAATAAATCAACCACAGAGTGGAGATTCCACCCAGGCAATAATTGCAAATTTGTTGCAAAGCATAACACACACAAGCAAAGTTCCAGCCAATGGACCTCCGGGTTTTACCCGGAGGTCCATTGGCTGAAACACTGCTTGTATTTTTTGTCCACAGGTACAGAATTGGAAAGTGATGCTTTGGGTGATAACTCCACTCCCCGGATGATTTAGTTACAATCCACTCTCCACGTACTGTATCATCAAAGAATCAAGGAGAACGATGCCAAATTACTTATAAGACCACAAGTTGAGTATGCAACCTGTTTGAGGTTCATATCATCAGACATACAAAGACCAGCCTGAGATTGTTCAGAGGCGAGAGGCAATATATGTAATCGACAACACAGAAAGCGCGTGAACAGCATGCTTCAAGACTCGTAGATGGAGACGTCTGCAAACTAGAATATCGTGCCCCATCCATAGTCGGTCACTAGCCACACTATCATGTACCAAAGATGATTGGATATTGACTTTCTTCATAAACATATAATAATAATAATAACTCTTTGGCCAGCCGCTGATTTGTCGCGGTCCTCATAAGAGAAGGCCATCATTCCCCCAGCACCCCACCCCCTCTTCCCCTCCTCTCCTCCCAGCATTCAGATATAAACTGCTTAATAGTGTCCCTCACTTCCTCTTTTTCAATTTCTTCAATAAGCATTCCTACCCTCTCCCTCGTGTCCGCCTTCAGCCATCTATCCTTTGTTTCTTCACCCCACTTCTGCATTATTCTTCCAGTAAATTTTATTCTATGAGGTATATACTGTGGGCATTCCAAGAGAAAATGTTCCAGGGTCTCCACTACTCCAGAGTGGCACATTTGGCATCCCTTTTCCCCATCTCTCCCAATTTTTCCCCGAAGCTCCAGTGATCTTGATCTCAGTTTGAACAGCAGTGACCCTCCAAAGGTGCCATCTAGGTACTTCTCAAAAGCTGGCTTTTCTTTATATTGTAACCCCTGCAGTGATCTTTTCACGCTAACCCCTGCTCGCCAGTTTCGATTGCAATCTTCCATGACTCTCTCTTTGACAAACCTTTTGCCTTCTTTCATTCCTACTTCTATGTTTGTGACCTCTATAGAGTAATTGTCCATTAGTTCCCTCACATGTTTTGACCACCCCGTTTCTATATTAGAATTCCAAATGGTATCGAGCATCAATTTGCACCACCGGTTGTCAGGCAGGTTTCTCAAGTAGTTAAAGTAACACAGTTTTCCCAAATCTACCCTGTCCTTGATTTTCATCCACCCAAGCTCCCCCCTTACTGCTTCCAAAGCTGCAGCATTACTCGACCCTGTTATCCATCTGCCGGCATCATTCTGAGTACTTTCCAACTTTTTAATAACGGTTTGGTTTAATGGAATCACGTCCGTGCCATACGTTATACTTGGTAAACCCACCCTCTCCCACAGTGTTTTCCCCACAAAGACCTTGTTGAAACTATTTTTCCCTAAAAGTTTTAGTTGGTTCAGAATTCTTTTCCCTTTCAGAATCAGTTTGGCTGAGTAATTTCTGTACACCCCTCTTCCCGTTATATTTATGCTTACCCCTAGATACTCATACTCTCCCTTTTCTCCTACAGTGATTTGTTTGCTTTCCCCTTCGGGGATTGAGAACTCCCCCACTCTCCATCTCTTCGTCATATCTACCTTGCGTCCAACGGGTATTACCTTGCTTTTATTTTCATTTAGTTCGAGCCGCCAGGTGTTCCCATAACTACCAACAATTTCCAGCAATTTCTCTAGCCCCTGTTCAGTTCTAGACATTAACACCATGTCGTCCGCAAAGAATAAGCCTGGTATCTTTATGTCTCCAACATTTACCCCCTCCGCACTCTGAATTAGTTCGTCCCCTAAATCTTTAACATACAATGCAAACAAAATCGGTGAAAAGATACACCCCTGCTTGAGGCCTATATCCATAGGGACTCGTTTTGTAGTGATACTCCCTAGACTGAGTTGGCTTTGCACATCTGTATACAGTGCTTTCATGATTCCCACAAAGTCACCCCCCAGTCCGATGCCCTCGAGCTTTCGCCACATACCTTCCCTCCACACTCGGTCGTACGCTTTTTTCACATCTAGAAATGCCAGAAACATCTTTTTCTTTTCAGCCTTTGTTGATTCTATCAGTTGGGTGAGTGTAAATAGGTGATCAGTGACTCTTCGTCCTTTCCTGAAACCATTTTGAATTTCTCCTAGAAAACCTTTCTCTTCAATAACTTCCTCTAGTCTACTGTATATGACCTTACAGAATACTTTCCCGATGTTACTACTAACTGATATCCCCCTATAGTTATCTAGAACTTCCTTATCCCCCTTTTTGTGTATGAACGACACCTTACTTTCCCTCCACTCTCTGGGGACCTCTTGCTTTCGCAGAGCCAGGTTGAAAAGGTTTGTCAGGACTTCAATAAGTGCCTCCCCTCCATTTTTGAGGAATTCGTTCGGAATTTCATCAGTCCCTCCCGCTTTACCATTTTTTAGTTTCGAGACCACGTTCCGCACTTCTTCTGCCGTTATTTCGCTACATACACGATTGGATAGGTTCTCCTCCACCAGTGTATTTCTTTTTGGTGGGGACCCACTGCCCCATCGCCTATCGTTTATCTTTTCCCAGTGCTTGACTAACTCTGAAGCGATACGGCCTTTATCTTCTGTACTTTCCCCATCCACTTTGATACTCTGCACACTACTTTTCCCCCGTTTATTTACCCAGTTCCAAAATACGTTTGAGCTCGAACCCCCCGTTTTCTTTATTGTTCTGGCAAGGCTGCAATTGCGCTCCTTCCTATTATTATTCTTTATCTCATTCACCTTTTCCCGTGCCAGTTCATATTCTCCTTTCATTAGTCTCGTGTCATTGTTATCCACCCCTTTAAGCTTCCTACTTCTTCTGTAAGCAGCGCATTTTACCTTCCTTTCTTTTATAGCCTTTTTCAGTCCCTCGTTAACCCTGTATCCAAGCTCTCTCGTTGGGACCCTCACCCTTCCTATACAATCCTTCCCTGCCTCTGTTAGGCTATTTACTATGCCATCTGAAATACTCTGGACATTTGCATCCCTAGGTATACATTCAAGACTTGGTTTTAGTTTTTCCCGAAACTGCTTCCAGTCGGCTCCTTGTTTTAGTCCCCAAACTTCCTTGAAGGTATTTCTGTCTCTATTCGTCTTTTTGCCCATAATCTTAACTGTTATCAGGTTGTGATCACTACCCAAGTCATTTTTTCCCTCGTCATCTATTTCTACATCTATAACCTCCCTCCATACGCTAATGTCAGTGAGTATATAATCAATTATTGTTTTCTTATCGTTCCTCTCCCAGGTCCATTTACCCTTACATTTCGCATCCCTGTTCAAGATCTTTAAACCAAGCTCTTTTGATAGGTCCAACATCTTCCTCCCATTCGTGTTAATTTTCCTATCACCTCCCTGTATGCCCTCCTCCTTATCCCCGATGTGCCCATTGAAGTCCCCCATTAGGACAATACTGAACCCTCTGCTTTCAAGCTCTGTGATATTCGATCTAAGAGTTGTATATATTGAATCATTCCACTCGGGCTTACTTCCCTCCACTGCTAAGTATACAACACCAACGGCAACACTCCTGCTTCCTAACTTGATTTTTGCCCAGACTATTTCGTTGGACACTGGAATCTGAGTCCTTGCTTCTGTGAGATCTGTAATCAATGAGGGCTGTAATTCCTCTTTAGCGTAGATGCCAACACCCCCACCACGTTTCTGACCCTCAGTTCGCCCAGCTCCTATCCACACGCAACCCTTCATCTGATCAACCCGCTCATCCCGTCGTATCCACGTCTCACTTAGACCCATTATATCGAAGTCTCCTTCGTCCATCAGTGTTGATATTTCGCTTACTTTCTTGTGCAGACCCTGGATGTTGCAGTACCCAAACTTAATGAATCTTTGTTTCTTTGTCGTCACTGGCACATTATTATAACCCTGGTGTGTCCCTGTGTTGTGCATGTTTGTTGTTCTTCCTATGTTCCCAGCATTTGTGCCCCTCTGGGTTATCGGCTGTGGTCCCCTACCCCCCTTTTCTCCAAAAAAGGCCCAGCCACCTGTAAAATTTTCTGGCCCAACAGGTCTGTACCCATCCTACTTAAATGCAATCCGTCTCGCCCATACAACTCTCCTTGTCCCCAGAATGAGTCCCAGTGGTCAATGAAATGTATTCCCAAGTCTTTGCAGTGCTCTTCCAGCTCCTCGTTTAGCGCCATAATCCGCGAGTTCCTCTCATTCCCACCACCCATAACGGGGAGCACCCCTGAAACGATGATCCGAGCATTCCTGCTAAGTAGCTTACTAATTAGGTCCTTGTATGTGTCCACCAAACGAACTGATTTCCTCTCCCTGATGTTATTGGACCCCACATGTAATACCACTACCGGATCAGGCCCCGACCCAGCTACAATACCGTCCACTCTATCCCTCAGGTCCTCCACTTTAGCCCCCGGAAAGCACAGAACTGTTCTATTTTTACTGTCCGGACCACAGACAACCTTGTCGATCCCCCGAACTATGCTACTTCCCGCAACCACCAACTTACTTTTGTCCATCGCCCTATTTATCTCCTCTAGTCTCCTATTGTTTACAGCGTCCTCTTCCTCTCCAACAGCCCCACTCGGAATCAATATCGGTATCGGTATCTTTGACCTAGGATTACTCCTATCCTTGTCCCTCCGTCTCTTTCCAGGCCCTGAACTACCTGGACTACTCCCCTGGTCTTCTACCGGATCCCTCCTCCTTTTTCCTGGCCTAGACCCCAAGCTACTATCTGTTGCAAGTACCTCCATCTCCTCCTCTGACTCTTCCGAATCGAGCACATCAAATCTGTTTCTGGTGCTGCACTCCCCACTGCCTTTGGACTTTACACCCCTATCTACCTGCTTCTCAGGCCCCCCTTTCCTACCACTTTTGATAGTCCACGCCAGACGCTTTACAGCATTGCTCCGGTCTGGGCCCCCCTCATCTGTCCTACGTATTTTTCTAGCAGCCCCCACCTCATCACCTACCTCATTCACATCAAAGGTTCTACCCCCATGTTTCCTCTTGGAACCACCGACAACCACCCATCCTTCTCGGAGAGCTACTTTCACAGGCGTAACTCCAGACAGCCCCGCCCTACCAAGTTTTCCCTTCAGCTCAGCAATCTCCCCCTCAAACTTAACAATTGTCTCAAGTAGGCGGAGGATTTCCTGACAGTTTGCACATACCTCTCCATATCCCATCGAACGAAAGTCCCCATACATCATAGAACACTGTTTACAAACTTCAAGCCCAATATCGCCATCGGTGGCCCCACCAACCCGGCTCTGAATGACACCCCCAGTGACCTCTGTCTGCACACCAATACTTACCCCGTTGGCACCGTTGACCTGGACCGCGATATTACACGTATTTACCTCCATACTTACCTCCGTCTGAACAGACTTGCTCGCCATCATCAAGACAAAATTACAAAATTACGCGATCGGACAAGAAAAACTGTACACGCGACAAAAGGCAACACAACGAACCGTTCGACAACTTAGCGCTCACAGCTTTATTTAAGACCTCCTAACTTTGTCCCAGTTACTATACTAAACTAACTCCCCACAAAGTTGAATAAAATAACCTGAAAATGAAATATATATGATTAGTAAACAATAAAAATACTTAATTTCGATTCGTAACCAAGGAGACTTCTTCTGTATACTTGCGGATCGAGTCTGCCCGACACTGGAACAACCTGATGTTATCAATTCGAAATCACTTGAGGTCTTTGATTCTCGAGTCACACAGATGTCTGACAACCGAAAAACATCGTTTTTGCCTGTTTTAACCCGATTTTAACAGTGCGGATCCATCAATACATTGTGGAATATTCAACATGTTGAAAGCTGGTATTTGGAGTATTTGGAAGAAGATTGGCCAATCAATTGTAATCATGTTGACAACTTTAGCGAACTCTCACCTCAGATGTGGGTAAACAGGTCCATATAAACCAGCAAAACAGAACTTGTCTCCCACACTATCCAACACCGTGCCACTTACCTAGAGACAACGCAGGAGAAAATGTACCTCTCCATCTTTTGGAAGGGGGGGGGGGGGTGGAGGAAGGCAGTTGCAACTCTTCTGAACACAAAACCGATAGCTTGTAAGTGCACTAGAAGGGTCCTATCAATTACGAGTGTTCCACATTTTACGGAAAAATATAACTAGTACCTGGAGTGCCCGGTACAGGGGTGGGGGGGGGGGGGGGTGTTAACGGGTTTCGGGCTTGCAAGGACGTACAATGCTACTAAGCCCCATTTCAACCCCTATTTTATGTATTTTCTTTTTTCGGATGTGAATTACTGATCGATAGAGGAAGCCGCAGTACCCAGCAATAAGCTAAAAACGGAGCTTCAGACCACGTCGCATTGGCTGTCGGTGCACTTTACCACCGTGCTCCCATTTGAGCAAGCGATGGTTAACCTTTTACCTAACATGAAAAGCAGACGACACTTGCAAACAAAATTCTTGAATAACTTTTTTTTTTTTCTTTTTTTGTCTCAAAAACATAGGTTATGACCCCTCTTTGGAACGAGATCGATCAGCTCGTTTCTAAGAGGGGTCATAACCTATGTTTTTGAGACAAAAAAAATAAAAAAAAATAATGAAAATTAATTAGCGATTTTTGTGAACAGCGCTGGCCGGTTTTGGCCGTTACGTTAGGTAAATGGTTAAATGTCTTCTTCAAGGCTACAGCATATGTAGCACGGGCCATGGCGTAACACACAATCTTTCGATCAAAAGTTCAGGGCACAATCAATGAGCCATAGTTCCCTCGGTGTTTGTTGAAAATTAACTTATTCAACTGCGGCATTGTGCCCCCACCCCTCAACACCGTGCTTATTGAAAACAAACACATTTCACTGCTAGAGAGCTAATTTATTTTTGGTCGTCAACATTTGTTCACATGTCTCTGCCATGTAACAATTTATGGGAGAGGCACTCTCCCATAAATTGTATCGTGGCAAATCCTTACAGACTAAATAATTTTACTTAAAAGATATATGAAGCCTTTAAGCTGTGACACTCTTTCTTCTGATTGAAGCCCCCCAAAATAAGGGCTTCGATACTCAACCAGTAAAAACCTTTGGTTATATATCGCACTCAAAAGCATACCTGAGAATGGGAAAAGGTGCGAACAGACTGGATAATTGGGTCTGTTTCCTGATCCCATTCTGCCTGTGCTTTTTTATGGATGTCGATCTTTCAAGGTCTCACATGTATCTTACTTGTGATGCACGTTATTCGAACTCTCCGTGGAACGAGGTCATTGCCCCTACCGTACGGGTGAGGAAACAAGAAGGTCATATGATGAAGTATCTGCTATAAACGTAACTATAAACATAACAAGACAAACCAATTTATGGATTTCTATTTTATCTCGTCAAATCATATACATAAAATTATGTTCTCGTTGACATAAAATGAAAATGCTGATTCAATGTGTTTTTTTTTTTATTCCAGAGGCAATCAATATAGCAATTTTATATTACAAACTGACACAGTTTTCAAAGGAGTATGGCACCTGGAATTTGAAAAAAATAGACAACCTAGTGATGGCGATAAAAACGAAATAACTATGTACAAAAAGCAAATATATCACACATTGAAATTAACTATCAGTATTGTGCTAAGAAATGCCTTCAGACATCTCAACACACACACCTACACACGCACACAGCCTGACACGAACACACCCACATACGTGCGCGCAAAAGCACTCCAAAATATGCGCGCGCTTAAAATATTTAACCTCTGAAACGAACACATTTCTCTTAAAATGAAATATATAAATCGGTTATACCTTTCACCAAAAATGCAAGGAGCTATCTCTCAATGATTTGTGTATCAGATTCTGATTGAAATGCTGCGAATTTTATGATTCTATTAATATTTCTGACTGAGCCTCCAGCTCCAAATGCTGTCATCTTCGTTAATATTTGTGGAAAAAACAAACAAATATTTCCAACCTTGGAAATATTAATTGTTTCATTCTACAAATTCAATATGGATTCTGCAGCACATGTCACTGAACTGAAATGGAATAAACGTTTCAGAAATATTTAGGGTATAAGGCTTAATGTATTTAGTGCCTTGGCGGATTTCAGTGCACCCCTTTTTGGCATGAATGATTCATATAACGAATATGGAAACAGATCAGTTTAAACGATATAACGATGTATGAAGCAGTTCGAACTTGGGGCGGGGGTGGGGGGGGGGGGGCGTACGGCCTTAGAAGGACACCCACACACTGATATATATAGAGAGGATATCTAATGTTTTCTTGTGAGTACCGGGATTTATCTCACGAGTGAGTGAGAGAATTCGTATTTTCACGAGCAGCTTGCTGCGAGTGAAAATACAAATTCTCTCACTCACGAATGAGATTAATCCCGGTACTCACAACAAAACATTAGATTTTCTTTTTACATTACCCCTTTCATTTGAAGCTTCAATTGAAACGATCCAAACCGACGCCCATACCACGCAAGAAATCTGTTTACACAATCAGCTGATCGCTGTTTCCGCGGACACAGATCACATTGATGTTGTGTACATCCACACAAAATAGTTTTCGGGATTGTTAGCGAAATGGCGTAATTTTAGCGAAATGACGTAAGTTCTGCCGCATCTTGTTATACTCACTAGTGGAGCGAGAACAACGTTTGTTTTGCGCTTGTGAAAATTCATTTGTAAATTTCAAGTTCACACGAAATGTTAATCACCGAGGTGTTTGATCTCACTAGTGAGGGGAGAACGCAATTTATTTCTTACCGATTCCTATTATAATTAGACGTTAGGGTTGTAATAAATATATGTGTATAATATGTATTTCAGTATTTATTATTTATTTATTGGTGTTTAAGGTCACATATTTCTGCACAATGGCTAATCATGACCATGACAGTTTTACGGGTGGAGGAAGCCGGAGTACCCGGAGAGAACCACCGAGCAACGGCGAGCAACTGTCAGCTCCACAACATACCAACTCCACACAAGCAGGGTTAGCATTGGCTGAAGACAGGTGCACCATCGACGTGCAGTACGCCTTAGTATACAACGCCACCGTGCCCCCACGTGGGCAATGGGGGTGAAGTGTCTTGCCCAAGGACACAACGCGGTTGTCGCAGGTGGCATTCGAACCGAGGACCTCTCGGCTTGCAGCCTGCACTGAGCCACTGCGCCCCCATGTATTTCAGTGGTTGCCCATGTGCCTTAGTGAAGTGGTACGAATACAATACACAAAACCATGTTTGTGACTAACGCTCATCAACGTTCAGAAAAAAAGAAAAAGATGAACACAAATATCCCATTCCACATGCCTCTCAAAGCATTCCGCATTGCAGGACAATCATAACTGCCGACAAAATCTATAATTAAAAAATGTGAGATATGTTTTCAAGTGGGAATAGAAGGGGAAACTAAAAAAAACCTGCGATTTGCAAATATTAGAAATAAAATCTGACCTCATTTATGTATAATATGCCATTGATAACAGAAGTTCAACTCTTTATCTATAGCGATATGATAAGTAAAAGATCCCATGCAGGCATGAATGTCACTCGCACTCGAATTATGAATATTAATTCAACAGAGATCGTAACATTTCTGTCAAATTAGATTTATCAGAAACTATATCGGTGTATCGCCATTCTCGTTGTATTGACTGGAAAGCATATTCAGATTTCTGTTACTGCGAAATTCAATAGGGTATTTTAATGAGATAAAATTGAAGGGTAATATCTAGATTTTGTGAAGCATTTTCGATTATTGTGGACAGAACATACTTTTCGCTCGATTAGTTTTACTGGATCACGTCCAGAAAACAGCAAATGAAAGCGAGCGAACTGTTATTAATCTCAATTAAAAATGAACTTCAAAAACGGAGGTAAGGACCTGAGACATATTATGTTCAGTTTAAGTAATATTCACCTTACGGTGTTCTGTTCATACAGAGATACAAGTGTAGACAACTCCATGTCACACCATCCTGTTCCAAGTGCACTGAAAATACAGTCATTACAGATGTTGTACAAAGACTGTCAACAAAATAGAATGCCGGTATTTCTGCCATAGAATGTTACGGTAAAAATACCGTATAAACTCTTTAGCTGTTGAGTATTTTTAACCCTTTACCCAACGAATCGGCCGGATCCGCCAGAGTAATATGCAAACTCAGTAATTGAATTTTTTTTATTTTTCAAACAATTTCATCAAAACCATATCATGTGACCCCTCGTTGGAACGAGCTCGTCGAGCTCGTTCCAACGAGGGTCACATGATATGGTTTTGTTGAAATTTGTTGAAAAATTTGAAAAAATGATATTTAAAATAATAAATTTTGAATCGTCTGCGTTAGGTAAAGGGTTAAAGTATTTTTCAGCAAATCTAGTCATGGCTGCTGAGGAGCAGCCTTGATTAGAAATGATGAAAAATCCATTAAAGTTTGTCTAAAAAATCGCTTGTCAAAAAGTTAATACAATTTGTAAATGAAAATTGTGTTAAATCTGCTCAAATTTTACTTATTTTAGTGGCAAGCGATTTACTGTCATGGGCAGGAATATCCGCCAGCAGCATGTTAGGAGTTGAGCTGTTGTTGGGATTGCCGACCTTTTTCTTCGACCTTGGAGCAAAACTAAGGAACTGATATTTGGTTTCTCTTCCACATTCCAAGATACTGTTCAGTTCCCACGAATAATAGACCAATTAACATCTTTAAACATGCAGCTTTATTGCCTCAACAATTGACTTTTCCGAAACAAGGCTGCTTTCGACGTGCATGATGCCATTTCTCAAAAAGAAGGAAATAATTAGAGATTATTACCTGGTTAGTTTTATACCGGCTGAGACTGAAGGTTGAGGGCTGATGTGAAGTTACCGACAGCTGATATCTCGGCCGATATGAAACTAACCAAGTAAAAATCTCTTTATTTATTGAACCAAAAGAAATAAGTACAAAATATTCCCTGATATGTTAAAGTTTTCTGACAGTGTTATTATTTTTCATTCTTTTGACAAAGACCGAATTTTCCTTTTTAGTTTAGCTATTCAGACGTCTCGGTTTACCCATTGGGGAAGCCGCAACGTTCGGATAGGTGAACTTCCTCTTCTCCCACTTCGACGAATCTCCGCTAACGACCTTGAATCTTAATTTGCGTTATATTTTCTGTACAACTCTCTTCTTTCATTTCTTCACCCACCCAATCCTTACTTATTGCCATCTTAACCCTTTACCCAACGTAACTGCCAAAACCGGCCAGCGCTATTCTCAAAAATCGTCAATTAATTTTCAAAATATTTTCATTTTTTGTCTCAAAAACATAGGTTATGACCCCTCGTTGGAACGAGCTCATCGAGCTCGTTCCAACGAGGGGTCATAACCTATGTTTTTGAGACAAAAAATGAAAAAAATTAGTTATTCAAGAATTTTTTTTGCAAGTGTCGTCTGCTTTTCATGTTAGGTAAAGGGTTAATTCCTCATCATACAAAACCCCAGTTTCAATTCATTTCATTACATCTGTCACACCTATATTCCTGATTTCGTTCGACGAAAACGATGAAAGATTTCCTCGCAAATAAACTAGTTGCGCCAAGTAAAGAGTCGAGGTGGACAACTTTAGATCGGTGTCATATCAGCAGAGTTTTAAGTCACTTCCGAAATGGTATGCGTACATTTTTGCGTAAAGAGAAATTTGGCATCAGGCGGTCACTACGGCACAATAAATAATAAATCGGCCGTGAGGATCAGTAATAATTGAATCCTACATCTCTGTTGGGAGGGAGGGCTGGCGTATTCCACGATAAACCCGCAAAAAGGAGGGAATTTTCGAGACAGATGGATTAAGCTCTCTGACTCTCTCCAGGCCTAACCCTCGTTGCTGGGCAAACATGGGTCACATCCCTCTTCCCACAATCGCTGAAGAGAGTTATGATCCTGTTCAGTGGCAATCTACTCCCGTGCAATATAGTCAAATGACACGCGTTCGGTGAACATGCATGCATCATACACTATACTCAATCAGTCCTTAACCTTTAGCTTCAATTGTTTAGCCTTTGGTGTACCCAACTTGTATGTGCCTAAGGGACATTTCACAGAAACTACATGAAAACGAGAACATTTAAGTTTTAAAACAACTTACCCAGATACATCGTACACTCTGTGGTTATAATAATCGGGGTAAATCAGGTCGCCCCATTTTAACAAAATGTTCAATCCCGAATGAGAGGTAGTACCTCAAGTGGAACTGCAATTTAGTGGAGAGGTGCGTTCGCACCCATCGCGCATCCCCTGGCTACATGCCTGAGGCAAACGATATATACGATAATTTCGGGTTAAACTGACGTTTGTAATATCAGTAACTGCATGAGAAAATCACTACCGTGCGGTGTCACTAAAATATTTCCAATGAACAATGTGTTTTCGTGTGGAGATATGTTGGTGAGCGACAGGCGATCTTTTGTTTGCAAAGTGTGTGCGTTAGGTGAGAGAGCGAGTGGGTAGTTGTCTTTATGCCTTTCCTTTTGTTTTTGTTCGTCGCTGCTGTATAATATTATTTTGTTATTGATATGTACAAACAGACCAAGACAACGAGCCGACATCTTGAAAAAAAAACAATGCATCTGAGAATATATGAAAAATCCGATTTCGTAAGGCCGGTCGATAAATGTCATCTTTAGAAACAGGTTTCTAGTTACTTAAGCATGTAGGAAATATTAATAATACCTGCCGGGCAATGTAATTTTGTTTCCAACTACAAATTGGAACGAAAATATATGGGTCTTTCATAGGAAATCATATGGGTTCTTCCAACAAAATGCGTTCGCGTGTTGTAGTGATATAATCGGCAAATTAATTCCCTTCATAGTTCAACCCCTCACATGGTACGAATTGTCAAGCGAAGTTTGTTTCTCTTAGTATTCCTCACCAAAACAGCTCGCGAACATTCCCCTGGAGTAAGCTCGTAAAATTCGTTCCCACCGGGGGGGGGGGGGGGGGGGGGGGGCGGACCCGTGTGATGAATTTGGGGCCCGATTTGAATTCTGTTATGGGGCCCGGTCCCTTTCATAGTCTTTAGTTCAAAGTGTCGAAGATATCTCGCCGGGAAGCAGCAGGAAGGAGGGTCTGAAAGTGTAATCGAGGACTTGGTGGACATTCGCGACGTCTTCAGTCCCAAAGTCGCAACGTCCTCGAACTCTTACGCGAAATGAATGCAATTATTTAGATAACAGATTGAGCGTCTCCTTGAGGGCCCTCAAATTTATTCTGGAAATGACTAGCGGTCTTATTCCAATTCATTGAGCAACTCTTAATGCTAAGTCCTGAGCCCTAGGCCGCTCTTATCGAATTCCCGGTGATACTATCCCCGCTTCCTCTCACCTACCCTGGCATGAGGGGTTGTAGGCTATAGTTGAGTTGAGATAATGCTTTATTTATTAATTTAGGTAAAGTTTGTTTTTACTTTCGTTCAGCGATAACTTTTTGGGCTCAAAAGGTTAAACCTCTCTGAAGAGAAGCATTTACAACTTCCCACCAAAAGAGCGATAAGAGCGAAGATTTTGATAGGTTGTGAGAAGCGGGGGCGCTGCGAAGATGGCCGATTGGAGAGGTGTAAACCCATTTTGTCCCAACTGTCATGACTCAAGTCCCAACTGAAGAAATATTCCAACTACATCGAAGGCATGCCCTGACGAGGTAGTTAGAATATTTGACAATGGGTGTGGGGGGGGGGGGGGGTTCGGGGGGGGGGGTATGGTAAAAAAACACCCAGGAAATTTGTGGATAAAAATACCTGTAGTCATGATATACCGGCGTTCCAATTTCTTATTTAATTAGCATCGCGCACTGGACTCAAAGTTGGTCATGCTGGGATATCAACATCCACAATCAGTCACAGACCTCCATTTGTAGGACTCCAACTGCGTATGTGACATAAGTCCAAGAAGCAAATCAGGTCCCATAAGAAGGTATATTATTACCAGAAAGAGCGAATCGATATCAATAACTAAAGATCAGATGAGAATATCCCGAGTGGCAAATTATTGGGGGGAGGGGAATCACTCCCCCAACACCCACTTCCGTAGTCACGCCTCTGGTTAAAAGGGAAGAATAGTTATCGCCTGTGTAAAACACTGGCAAACAACCCCGGAGATCGAGTCTGCGTGAAAAACACCAAAACCAAGTCTCAAAAAGATGAATATTGAAAAAATATATTCATCGAGCATAATTTCATATATTTTGTGTATATGATTCTTTCCCTTTTTCTTGTCAATAAATGTGAAAAACGGGGGTTACCTTACGGGCTTTCTCAGTTGCTGGTCCACGACTCTGGAATGCATTACCCCAGAATCTTCGGTTACAAACAAGTTTACCCACCTTTAAAAAACAGCTTAAAACTCATCTATTCCAACTACTTATTTCCTAATGTCCGCAAACACAATCTGTTAAGCGTTTTAGAGCACCCTAGGTGGTTTCACGCTATATAAAATTAATTATTATTATTATTACAAAAGGGTTGCCTGACCAAATTATCACAACCTTTTTAAGCTTTTGAATCCGATAGACCTCTTTTGCGGTCCAGTAACATGATACATCAGTCTTTCATTCATTAAGTAAGATGGCTGCTAAGTTATAGTGTGGTGTAGACCAATCAATATTTTCAACGTGCAGCCCCAAGGCTGAACGTTGAAAATATTAATTGTTCTACCCCCAGATAACAAACATGGACTCTTCCAATGGCTTCCATCGTACTGACGTGGAAGATACCACTAGGGTTCAACGGGTTAAGGTTGCTTTAATTTTGAATTTGAACATCCTGTATTCTACTTTCCCCGAGGCCTTGGACTTGAAGAAAGCAAACAAATTGTAAATGAAAAGATACGCGACAGCTTGCTACTATAAATTTCAGTGTTACGTGCCTAGATTGTTATATTGCTGGTATCTTGCAGTTGTGAATGTGTGAGTTCAATGTAGTTGTTCCGTAAAATCATGTATGCGAAATTACAGGCCAGTGGCAGCTTTCTTCGGCACTTGCAAGTCGTTATTGAATTTTGTTTTTTTCCTCTAGTGTTACATTTTAACTTCTTGTGGTAATTAGTCTGCGCATTTTGTATAATGCTTGCTTTTAATTACATTCCACGTGACAGCACAATGTTATTCACCACCCACCAACTGTGATAAAATAAGCCAATATTTCTAATATAAATAAACACTCGCGAATATTACTCAATTTTGAGAGAGAAAAAAATCCATACTTCTTCACAATATTAGCGAGACAATAAGATGTGCAATGTGTTGCCTTCGGCATAAATCGATTTTCTTCCCCATGCCCTTTTCGAGTCATTGAATGGTTTACAGAGTACAGTAGCAGTTTTTTTCTCCTCATTAGCTTGACCCCCACCAGTACAACATCCTTTAACAAACGTTTGTTCTGACACGATAACAAGAAACATTGGAACATTGGGGCGGGGTGGATAATAGCAATAGTGATTTATTGTGCGGCGAATTGTGATAGTCAAAGAGACAAAGTTGTCCAATGGCGAATCCAGAATTCTGGTTTCGAGGGTGCGATACATTTCAACCATGGCTTGTGCTGGAGCACGTTGCGCAACAGAACCCACTCTTATCGGTCGGTTTTACGCCTTTCTGGGGTAAATGTTGGAAAATAGAAGTTCAGTGTGATCCTCTGTTGGCTTCTTTACTTATTTGTTTCAGCCAAAATATTCCCAAAATAGACTCATTCAAATTTCGCAAAAGGAAAGTCAATTCATAACAGCTCACAGTTGATCCACGCCCAAACTGTTGCTGTATACATTGGGGAACGGTATTAGCCGCGATAACCCAAGAGCATCCACTATCCGAGGTAGTGGATGTCCGTGGGCTATCGCGGATAATACCTTATTCCCTGTTATCGGTGCGTGTGAAAGAAATTCAATTTAAACCTTTGCCTAACATGACGACACTTGCAAAAACAATTCTTGAAAAACTAATTTTATTCATTTTTTGTCTCAAAAACATACGTTATGACCCCTCGTTGGAACAAGCTCGACGAGCTCGTTCCAACGCGGGGTCATAACCTATGTTTGCGAGACAAAAAATGAAAAAATAATGAAAATTAATTGACGATTTTTGAGAATAGCGCTGGCCTGTTTTGACCGTTATGTTGGGTAAAGGGTTTAAAAAATAGGAGGGGCGTGCCCCAGGTGCGACCCACTTGTAAATCCGCCCATGTTATCTATTTTATAATAAAGACTAAAGGGTTTCAAACTGAATATCCATCTGACTTTTCATCCCTCTTTTGAAGAACAGTCCCCATGGGACCAGCGGCAAAATGAGGATGGAGGTGGAGATGCACTCCGAATCTGCTTCGGGATAGGTATACCACAGGAGCATTTGTTAATAGAATGTTCCTTCGTGATGCGGTGTTTGAAATACTCAGAAGCAACCAACAACGTGGCGCAAAACGACTGTTTTATTAGAAATAGTAGCATAAATATATTCTGTTCCCCCAAAGAGACCATCTAAACTTTTTGCATGAATACCGAACCTTATTCATTCCCTTGGACAAAAATTAACGTACATGTACTTTTACGTGTGGATTAGCTTGGCCGCGCGTCAAAAATACGTGAAAATACGTTATTTTGGTGATCACGCGTGAATAATTTCCGTACCCACTCGATGAGTACAGCAGTCCTCTAATTCGTGAGCAAGTCGGGGTGATCGGTATTGCTTTTTTGAAATTTTACATCAATATTTACATAGAAAGGGTAGCTGTTTTTTACGTGCTTCAGTCTCGCGGGAGCGATATTGGACTAAGTCCTTTGCAAGCCTCATGGCGAGGAGAGATAACACAAGTACCTGGGAAGAACCACTGAACAGCGACAGGCATTTGTCAGACTAAATTTGTTCAGCGCACCAATAAGACACAAGCGGGACGTGAATCCATGCCGCCTTGGTGGAATATTCAACGTGTCGACCATTTGAGAAAGCTAGGATTAAGAGTCTCGCTCAAGGATAAATTGCAGGAGTGCATTTCAGGACTGATCCCGAAAGTCCAATGGGTCAAGCAATAAGAGACGCTCCACTATTTATATAAGCGACATTCAGTATATATACCGAACTGCTGACTTCCAGATATGTATGTGTATCGGCGACTTTAAAGAGTCGATAGTAAATACCAAGGCGTCTTACGTTAATGGATGAAAGGTTATTAGTGTTGTTCAGCCAACAATGGGAAGCCGATAAAGACAAAATCGGCTTATGTCCTAAGGAGTTGATTATTTTTTTCTATTGGCCCGTCGACGAGAACAACATAGAAAAGAGCTTTGTTTGGTATAAAAATAAAACCATAAAGAAGTACATAAATCAAGTTCGCCTTCTTATAAGTTTTAAACAATGCGCTTTTATAAGATTTTTATATTTGTTGTATGTATCTGGTTTGGTTTGGAACCTGTGATCATCACAGTAATTGCACATAAAATACAAGTTAGTCAAGAAGGGATGCGAGATAAGTCGTAAAATGCGAGAGGAAGATTCGGTAATGCCGCAAAACACAACCTAACAATATCAGGAAACCACTCCCCAGAGAGATACGCATTGGAGAAAACCAGATATGTATACTCTATTTCACAGTGCACAGTAAGCAGTTATTGTTACAAATACAGCAAAAACACTGGTACCAACTAGTGACCCTACCATGGCAGAAACTGCTGTAACACCAGTCACTGTTAGTGCATGCCAAATGTGTAATCAAAGAAAACTGTAAAAGGGGACTTCCCATGTTCAGCAGAACAAAGTCCTTTTTCAGAAGGAAACACATTTGTTCATTCAGCTTGTTCTGTTGGGATGCCATTCCTGCTTTTGCAAATTGTCATTTGCAGTGTCGAAGGATGAATTATCTTGGAAAGGGCAGACAGCCCATTGTTTACACCAAGGACCGATGTCCCTTGAGTGTACCAAGGTGCAATCTGCATTGCTTTAGAATTGCAGATTGCACCTTGGTGCACTCAAGGGACGTATTATTCATAACCTTCAGATATTCGGCTCCAAATTCAATATATCAGTTTGTCTACTCTTCGTGAGTACTATACATTGTTCGGGTGGGGTAAGGCTAAATTAGTCAGTTTCCAGAATATGTCCAATGGTTGAACCAAAAAGGGCGTTATTGACTAATCAGGAGTATTACTGGTAGCAGTATCATGGCGATTTCAAAATATTTTACTTGTACCGTGCTTTACAGTTTTAACGGCAATATATTTACACTTAAACATGAAAATACCGCTACAACTAGCGCTGTAAGCGTATTTGGCACTCGTGCAACCTTCTCTTTAGGTAATCGAAATCTACCGCGGCGTACCACTGAAATCGATTTACTAATATCAAAGGTTCGCGTCTACACCTCGCGTGTACAATGGTGGTGATTAGAATATTTTCAACACCAACAATGGGTTAACAGTAAGTAGGAAGGGAAAGGAAAGATGTCTTAAAATTATTACCATAACAGTATTCGTCACATACTCCTTTGAAACATGTATCGCAAAGCACTTATAAGTCTATGAAGAAAAGAAACAGAAACTTAACAATTATAATATTAACGAAACCGTCAAACACATGAAAACAAATTTCTGTTACATCAGTATAGTAAACAATTCAAAGTCTACCATATTGCTTAACCACTGACAGAACTGCGGACGGAATGAATCAAAATCAAGGATGAGCGTTGAGAGAAGCAGGTTTGGTGAAGATAACTAGCCCTTTTTCGAGTTATATTCGCTTTCTTGTAAGAAGTCAATTGGAAAAGTCGGAGTGACAACCTCGAATGCAAATATTTATCCTAACATTCAACGACGTTTTGGGACAAATTAGACAACTTAAGTACCAATATGCTGTGTCTCCAAATACCACAGCCAACCCATAAACTCACGAAATATCGATTAAAAATAACACAAAGCACCAACTGATTTTTGTTGATTTTAAATGTTGTTGTACACCATTTCTTCAACAAAATGAGAGGCTAAAAATGAGTCGAATATGCTATTTTTACAATTTTTTCATGGGATATAAGCTCGCGTTTCCACAACATCCTTTGCTTATGCATTCCATAAGCAGTTTGTTTATATGAAAATATTACTTCAATATAGTAACATGGCTATGAGATATCGAAATGCCTACATTTTCAGTTCGATAAACAACAACGCCTTTTTCCAAAAGTTAAACATTTTTAAAACTTTCAGGTAACAGAGAGTCGATGCAATACCTGCAGAATAATCACTCCGAGTGCCTGTATGCATAATCAGCACACAGCCATAAGCTAGTTATGGTGTCTAGTGAATGCATACCCGCGCCCCGTATCTCCTACTACGTACCAAGGAATCGAGGAGGGCACAAAACCACATTTTCACTACTGGTAAGATGCTAACAGAATATGAAATCACCACAGCTGCATGTATCCAAGCTGCTTTTCTCAACAAAGTGCATTCCAGAATAGTTTTCGTTGTTCGAAAGGCTCAACCTATTCTTTGCCGACGTGTATTTTGGTCAGGAGGCGAGGTCTCAGTTACGGGGATACACAAAGTGCTGCTGGATTTTGTCACGTTCTCCTTCGTTGTTCTCGCGAGACCCTCTGATATTCATAACTGTAGCAAAGTGACGATTCTAAAGGGAATCGTCACGATTCCAAAAGGAATCGTCACGATTCCAAAGGGAATGGTCACTTTGCTGCAATTGTCATTATTAATTATTTACCCAAAAATTCCATCTCATTATTACTTTAAGACAAGCACTGTACGCTGCCCGTCTCCAAACATGCATTCCGTTGTATGATTAAGGCAACTTGGATGAAATAGTTGTTAAAACCATCTTTGATATATAATTCAATATTTTCACACAACTGAGTTGTTGCGAGTATTGTTACACAATTATGTTCATCTGTTTTTAACAGAGTTGTCAAGGATCTGTATAACTTGTACTCCAATCCAATTTGCATTATTAACGGCAAATAAAATTATGTTTAAACTAAACCTAATGTAGCGGACATAACCAGCAAGCATTCTTCAGATAAAAATCGACCATTCAGCTTTGTACTCTCTCCCCAATATTTGCCTCAAAAGCATAGCTTATGACTCCTCATTAGAACGAGCCCGTTGAGCTCGTTCCAATCACAGATCACAAGCTATGCTTTTGAGGCAGAAATGTTTTAGTTATTAAGGAAATTTGTTTCCAAGACTCCCTACCATTCTTGTAAGGAAGAGGGATAAAATCACCCATTCTTCTTTTCCAATTTGTTAGTAATTACTCTAGTTACTGTCGTCGTGTCCAAGATGATTTGATTTATTCCAAATCGAAACTTGTCGGTTATTTACGGAATTCATGCACGGAAATAAGCGCAAAGGTTCCAGTTACATTTACGGAGTATGCGTAGTAACTAAAAAGGCAAATCCTTAGGTAAGGGTAATTTCATCCTGTGGTATATAATGCCATCAGTAAAGTTCATCATCTAGCTAAAAGCAACACACATCTTTAATCCTTTGAACCCTCATGGTATCTTCCACACCAGTTCAGTGTTATCAATTGGAAGAGTCTATATTCGTTACTTGTACGAAGACCAATCAATATCAAACCTTGATTGGTTTACCACACAAATTCTCTGAACAACTATTTATTACATGCCTGTTCTATGAAATTCCCATCTACAGCAAATGTAAACCATGCGGAAAATGAAAATCTGTTCCGCACACATGTGCTTAACGGAAAACGTTTACGGACTATTTTTAAATAGAAGCGGACTTTCACTGGAATTTTCTACAAATCGTGTACCGCAATTACAATTTGAATCACTAGCAATAGCTATAAATAGTAACACGAGTTCCCCTCGCAAATTTGGTTGACGACAAAGTTTGATTTTTTTGTTGATGGTTCGTCCACCGAATTCCAATGTGTTCTATGTGCCAACTGAGGACGAGTTGTCAAATGAACTGCTGAGAGTCATTCTAATAATTGCTTTTGTAGACGTGAAGGCGTGTAATAAACACAAAACGATTGTGAATGGGGTAATCGATATGGCACTTGTGCCATCGCGTAAGGATAAAACTCGAGGCCTGCGGCCGCTCGTTTTATCTATCCGCGCTGGCACTCGTGCCATATCGATTGACCCATGAACACGCGTGTGTCGTTCTGTGCATCTACTTTAAGAATTCTGGTCGTATCACGATCATGGTTCGGGAAAAGCGGCATTTCGTATTTAAAGGGTTAGTACCCAATTGTAACAAAGTTCAAAAAGCAGATAATACGTCCAAGAAAAGTAAGCAAAATTTAGGATTTATAGTGGACTGGAACATTTCTGCAATGGCTACTCTTTTCGCCGGTGTGACAGGAATGGAAGTCCGTAGAAAATTAGTCCCTCTGGACTATTATTCCGCGGAATTATAGTCCTAGGTCTAACATTTCTAGGAATAGTAGTCCGCCGGACTACTATTCCTAGAAATATTAGACCTAGGACTATAATTCCGCGGAATAATAGTCCAGAGGGACTAACGTTCCTACGGACTTCCATTCCTTTTACACCGGGATATATAATCGAAAAAAATCGAAAAAACTGTGGATCTGAAAAATGGTATTATTTTCGGCCAAAAGCATTCAATGCACCCAACGCACCCTTGTGTGCATTTACAGTTAAAGGGAGATGTATAGCTGTGGTCCTGTGGAAAAATAATAACTGCAACATATAACTGCTTCGGTTGAGGTACTGTTGATGTTTGTGGTGACTTACGAGGATTATTTCACTCTGCTTCATGGCATAATCCTTTCCCCATCCGCCCTTGACAAAATAACCACGGTACTCAAAGTAGGATACAATCCGATACCACGAACTAAATTCAAGGATACTCAAGGGATTTCTTTTTTAGACTGAAATCAAGGATGCCTGTTACTAGCATTCAATAACATGGATAGACCTTCTGCAAATAAAAAATAAAAATCAACAATGTTTTCAATTTTCGTACTCGCATGTTTTATACATCTGATGGACCTGAGTCAGTGATTAGTCCTATTTGGGACATTACGGTCATTACTTCCACCTCAACTTCCCTTTGGTGGGTTAAGAGGAGCGGGTAACGACCGGCAGGTCATAGTCAGGACTTTAGTCAGAGATCCTTGTGAGAGAGTTCCTCATCTCTACCTAACCTGAATTACAGAAGACACTTGCAAATTATTTTCATGACTATCCAAAAAAATCATTTTTCGTCTGAAAACAAAGATTATGACCTTCACTGGAATGAGTTCGTTGAACTTATTCCAAAGATGGAGGGAAGACATAAGCCATGTTTGGGGGAAAACATACAAACAATATTAGATTCTGAATGGCGATGTTTGTGAATAGCGATGGTCCGATAAATGGGCTTAACTATGGAGATGTTGGGGTGTAACACGCCTCAGTACTTTTCCAGTCGGAACATTTTCCACATGAGAGTCTCAGAGTTCGAGTCCAGAGCTTGTATTTTGAGGAGAAGCCGAGAATCGATTCACGCAAAGATTCGCGAAGCAAAAACAACGACAATCCATGTAGACTCTTGCTACACCTCTGCTAGGATTCGTGTGAAAAGGTTTGAGTCAATTTAACCCTTTAACCCTTTACCCAACATGAAAAGCAGACGACATTTGCAAACAAAATTCTTGAATAACTATTTTTTTTAATTTTTTGTCTCAAAAACATAGGTTATGACCCCTCGTTGGAACGAGCTCGTTCCAACGAGGGGTCATAACCTATGTTTTTGAGACAAAAAATGAAAAAAATAATGAAAATTAATTGGCGATTTTTGAGAATAGCGCTGGCCGGTTTTGGCCGTTACGTTGGGTAAAGGGTTAAAGGAGTCGGTTCCAATGACATTCATATTTGTAAGATTTTATTGGTAAATATTGTTTAATTTAAATTTTTTTTATCAAATTCAGTTTACATTTTAAAAATTAAAAAGCTGTGCTGGGCAAAGGGTTAACATGTGTTATCAGTATACAACAGGAGTTCAACCATGGTGGCCACATGGGATCCTGGGACACTCATAGCAGGTATGGATTCTCGCACCCATATTCGCGAGAATCCAAATGGAGTCTCCCAAATTTATATGAAATATAAGCCCTGTGAATCGCTCATTTTGTTGTAGTAGTATACGCGGCGACAAGATTTGCTTCTTGGACTTATGTCACAGACACAGTCGGTCTCAAACATATAGAGGTTTGTGGCTGATTGAGAATATTGGGGTCCCAGCATGGTCAGTTTTGAGTCCGATACGTGCTAATTGAATAAAAGGTTGAGAACCCATGCATCACAACGACTACATGTATCCCCATTGACAAATATTCCAACACAGCTTGATGGTCATATGGGAAGATATGGCCGTTTGCGCCCCGTTGACGCATGATACCGTGATTCTAAGTGGAACAACACATTTACATTGTAAAGTGTAAGCGGATTGGTGATTATGTCCAACTCAGCAATGCTTCCTCGACGTAAACATGTTCTCTTGTTATGTCTACCAGTCCCGAATCTGTATGAAAATTACCAAAAATATTCGGCCAAAGTGCATAATCCAGCGTACGTGAGAGAAAAAAAAGTGATCTGAGGGAAACTATACACAAATCTGAGTTGCATGATCTTAACCATTTACCCAACGTAACGGCCAAAACCTACCAGCGCTATTCTCAAAAATCACCAATTGATTTTCCTTATTTTTTTGATTTTTTGTCTCAAATACATAGGTTATGACCCCTCATTGGAACGAGCTCGTCGAACTCGTTCCAATGAAGGGTCATAACTATGTTTTTGAGACAAAAAATAAAAAAAATTAGTTATTCAAGAATTTTTTTTTTGCAAGTGTCGTCTTTTTTTCACGTTAGGTAAAAGGTTAATCACAGGCGATTTATGGTAGTCAATAACGGACAAAAGAATCTTAGAACTGGTTATCCATTAATCGAATTTTATGGTATCTGAACCATACTTCTATGATAAGGATTACCAGATATTCGGTTCGTTACTATGAAAACTCGTACTACGAAATCGGCCAAATCTACCCAGCTTGAACTGTAAAAGCTGCAGACATTTTGAAATTATTCCTTTTTTATATAATTGTTTAGTTCCTCGGGTCCAAGAAACATCGAGAGAACTCTTCGCGGCGTCCCTTTGAAAGATCATAAGGTGCAGAGAAGAAGATAAGAATATAATGTTTGTTTTTTTTTCATCTTACAATAAGTATGAATTGGGTCCGTAACTACATAATATCGCGTGCTTGGTTGCGATTTGTTTACGTTACTATTTATAGAACACTACAAGCTCTCGAAACGCGTTTGCGAGGGACCGTGTACGTTTCTATATATGAAGAGAGAGAGAGAGAGAGAGAGAGTGAGAGAATGAGACAGAGAGGGGGGGAACTCTTCTCAAAAGTGTAAGCAATAAATTCTGGAACCACATTGCTTTTATGTTTTTTGTATCTGAATCACTGGAAGCCTTCAAACTGGAAACAACACGCGGTTGTATTATTAAAGCGCACAATATTTTCGGAATGTTGAACATGTACGCGCTCAATAAGTTTATCTGAGGATCGCAAAAAAGTTCAGGGCGGCCAAACGACAAGCATTTCTATGAGTCTGAAAATTAAGTCTGAAATTAAAATGCCAGTTAGCCTTTTTCTCAACACACACGATATCACAATTTAGTATTTTAATTATTTGTAAAAAGAAATTTTCCAAAAACTTCAACAAAACCATATCATGTGACTCCCTCACTGGAACGATCTCGTCTAGCTCGTTCCATTCAGGGGGTCACATGGTATGGTTTTGTTGAGTGTTTGGAAAAAATAAGTACAGAATGTTGTATCAGAGTTTCACTCTTGTTTCTAAGACAACAGCTAAACCTGTCTTCGACTCGTCGAGATATGACCTTAGAAAAAGATCTCGACTCTTGTACAACATTTTGTACATAAATATAATGGTGATAATATATTTGAATCCTCGGGTTATAGGTGTTGATCCTAATATCAGGAAAGTCGGATAACTTATATGAGGTGAGGGACAACTTATGATGGGTCATCACCTTAATCAGGGGAGTCACTAAGTCGACCACTTGAATGGGTAGGGTGCAAATCATATTTTCCCCGACTGTGATTTGCTCAGGAAATCGGAGGCATGCCTTGACGATGTGGTTGGAGTATTAGTCAATCGGGGTTGTAATGTAAAAACAGCGAGGTTTTGAAAATTTCTTTAAGAATTGAATGCAATTTTTATAATCTTTATTGAAGTATGAACGTGTGGGAATGGGTACACATTATGTATGAATCCCGAAGAGACTCACACAATTTGTACCCATTCCCACACGTTCATACTCTAATAAACATTATAAAAATTGCTTTCAATCCTTATAATTACATTCCGTAACTGTTTAAACTACTTTTTACCAAACAACAAAGCAGAAAGACGAAATAAAACATGTACGAACTAACGCGGCGAAAAACCACCCTCACACAAAAGACAAAGCTCACAACTCTGATTTTTAATTTTCACAACTTTAGAAATGGAAACGAGTATTTTAGAAACGGGCTTTATGCCACAGTTGGGAAATGTCACCAAAGAAACAGCAGCGGAGTTGATCACTGCGAGAGGTACGAAAAGTTAAAAACCCGCCCAAACACCGCCCGAATTACATTCTGTCAACTGCGCTCTACCGTAATTGCAGGTCAAAGTTCGACCAAATGTATTCATTGGAAAATGAATTACATTTTGTCATGACGTTTTCATCCAGCTGACCATTGGGAATTGAGTATTTGGACCCAAAACGTATAACTACGTTAACAATGTAATTATTGGAAAATGAATTACATTTGGTCATGACGTTATCACTCAGCTGACCAATGGGAATTGAGTATTTGGACCCAAAACGTATAACTACATTAACAATGTAATTATTTGTGGATAAATGCATATAGCAGTCGTGGCGTACGTGTTTCCCAACTTAAGGAATTAGTACGTGACGTATCAAACTCCAAATTGACCATGCTGGACTCCCATCTAGTCTCGTATGAAAGTATATTGTTACTAGCAAGTGCGAATCGATATCCAAGACTCCAATACAGGGAAATATGTTCCGGCTGGAAAACTGTTTGGGGTGTATTATCCCCAAAACCCACCCTTGGTTAAGCTTCTGATCCCGATGGATGTATGTCCATAACGTGTTCTCAGTCTGTAAGAAAATAATTCACTTGGAGAGGAAAGTAGAACATTGGTCGAGTTTTCCCATGCAAAAACTCATGAACTTTGGCCGCGCGCACTACGAGCATGTGGTTCTCTCTCCCTATCAGAATAGTCAGATTTCTGATAAGACCTGCACATGATACCTGATGGTAGAAACAGATTTCATGTAGATTCCACTCCCGAGACTACTTTGATTTCGTTCTTGAAGTGCACTTTTTGATTGACATTGTCGACGTTGAATACATCTGATATTTAGTGTTTTTGTGTGGATACCGAAAATTATACCATAAGTGACCGAGACAAATGTTTATTTTTAAATAAAAAAATAACAATTTGTCTCGGTCACAAGTGAGATAATTTTCGGTATCCACACAAAAACACTAGATTTCTTTTTATTATACGCTTTTTATATGAATCTGATAATTCCGCTCGTTTCAACATGGATGCATGAAAGTAAACAGCACATTGATACGCGGAAGTGATTTGATCGATAATCGGAACAGACAGTGTCTTGCAATCTGATTCAGCTGGCGGGTTTCTAGTCCAAACATGGCCTGAAAGTCCGTAATATAAGTTTTTGGTTTGGTACGTCCTTTGAAAGGACGTACCAAACCAAAAACGAATATTACGGACTTCCCGGCCATGTTTGGACTAGTGAGTTTCATGCATCAATTCAAGGTGAATACGTGTTGAATTATTGCTGGAAATGATCGGTAGCCACTCAAAAACACTAGATTTGCTTTTTGGTATCTGTTTCGAGAACAAATTGCTCATTTACAGTGATATTTTGACTCGTATTCACCTTGAAGTGGTGCTTTGAAAACCGCCATTTGATTGATACCGTGAAAGTGAAAATGTCTATATCTTCACAGTGGGGGATACGATTTCTATCTTTCCGCAATTTCTTTGATAATCTATCGTTTAGCGTATAATAAAGTACTTGATCGAAGACTGGGAATATCTGCTATATTCTACGGCTGGGCGCAAATGCAATATCCCAGTTTGAAAGTGGGGTGATTCGAATGGAGGTCGATACGATTCGAAGTCTTTGTCTCTTTTGATTCGTTATTCGATTCGGCTCGACCCTATTATTCAATAATTTTTGTTCACAAACATTGTCTACTAGTGGCTTCAGGAGAAGGGGCAAATACCCGTCAAAGTCGGTGAGAAAACATAAAAAGCCGATGGACCTCCGGTGAAGTTTAATATCTGGAACGGTAATTTCACAGCTCTGCGGCCCCAGTTCGGAAAGTCAATCACGATACCCGGGACATTCATAGACCATGGTATTAATGAGTACATATTATACTTTATGAGATTACGGCGAATATCAATTTCTACCGAGACCAGCATCGCCGTTGGAGCTATGGTTTGAACTCACGAACAGGAATTTCCCGGTTACGGGTTCTGAAAATGAGTGCTAATGCCTGGGAACTTCGTAGACTAGAATCGGAAATCAAAGGTTGAAAATCTCCGGTATCGTGAATGACTTTCAAAAAACGAGAGCCCGAAGATTCTCGTTCCCGGGATTAAACCCTGTTCGGGGTTCAATCCAAAATTTAGTGGCTAACAATTTCTTTGTGCTTCTTATACGTTAGCATCAAAATATCAGCTAACCTCTGGGTGAAAACTCCACCCTGTGAGTGTTTTAATCCTAATCCACACTTCATCTGCTGTATATTGTTTGAGAAAGTCCAATGTCCCACGGGACCGAGGGGAGTTGTTTAACTAATCCGTAGAACATCGACTACATATATAAAGTACCGTAAAAAAAGTACGGGAAAGGAACTGAGAACCCGCTGCCGGTCTTGTCACAGGAACGTTTACGGCAAGAACTCTTACTACATAAACCATTACCCAACGTAGCAGTAAAACCTACAAACCGCAATTAAAGAAAAACGTCATTCGAATTCCATTATTCTTTCATTCTTTGTCTCAGAAACACTCACATCCCTCGTTGAAACCAAGTGGTCCCAATGAAGAGTGGTAAGCTATGACTGTGAGACAGAAAATAAACTTGTATTCATAATTCAATAAATTTATTTGCAAGTATCGTCTTCAATTCGTATTTGGATAGAGGGTAAATGATGCAACATAATCAAAGAGGAAAGCTCCTGTACAGTGGTGCAAACACTTATTTAGTTATTCAGAACGAAACACAAACATTGACCCATTTAATGCTACACTGTAAAATGACTGACAACCAGCTACTAGTCCTCTAACTGTACGTTTTACGGTAAAAAAACTGCCACTGCTTAATGAAGATATGGGGGGATTGATTTCACAAGCGCCGAGGCCAGAGATCACGGCAATATCCGCCATAATACATTGACATCCACTACCTTGGATAGTGGAAGTCCACGGATTTTCGCGGATAATACTGCATTCCCATGCAGACAGCAATATAGTTGCTTTGGAGGTGTCCTGTGCTCTGTCATATATTAGCTTTCCTTTTCAAACTTTGAATGAGTCTATATCAATTTTCAGGAAAATTTTTGCTGGAAAAATATTGTGGTAATTTGCATGGAAACCACCTAAGGGTAACGCCGATCTTCAGTTTTCTAAAATTTTCTTCAGGCAGTCGCTCAGATTCCGCAGTTGACGAGGGATACCCCTCTCTTGCTCGTCCCCACTCGCCGTTACACACGTCGGATAATGCCTCGCTTCGTGGCCCATGACGGAAATGTACCCACCCCAACCCAGATTCCTGGATTCGCCACTTAAGGTACGCAATATTAAAAGAGGCGTGTCCATTCCAGGTGGAGCATACATCTTTTCTTAACAGAGTGAGCGCGTTCAGCTATTTAATCCATGCTTTTGCAAAATAGCTTCACCCTTGTCAAAAACTACTTTCCTTGGTCCAGTTGATTTTAGAAGTGAACTAAATAATATTTTAATTTGCAACCTTGGACAGACTTCTGTTTTATTAATGAATGTAAAGCAAAAATCGGTTCCAAGATTCTGCCCCTAGATCAAACAAAAAAGGACGCGATTGTAAGAATACGGGGCTTTTTATCGGAATATGTTACGGCATAGAAATATCGCCACCTTGTTGTCAGTAGTTTGACAGTATTTCTAACGGTGGTTCTTATAATGGAGTTTTGAGCTGCAAACAGACATACAGGCAACTGAAGAGATTATTCATATAAACAAAACCGTGAACGTGGTGTAATATGTGTGTTGCGGAAACAGCAAAAATGAAACAATGTTTTATGGTAAATGGCGAAAATATATATATTAAAGCTCCATTATCTGAAATGTACATCATCTGTTCGAACAAATCATCCATCCCCTCTTTTGACAAGAGAGTACGTTCTCATTTTTTTTTTATAAATTTACATTATTGAGCAAGCACATCACATTATAAATAAAGACATGTACTCTTTATAAGTTTCTCAAAAAGTCTTATTTTGGCAACGAATATGCCTGTTTGGTACGTGCACAGCTATCACCAATTGAATGGTTTTCAGAATATAAACATCTGTCAAGTCACTCACCACCCAAAACCACCAAATCCATTTGTTGGGTGTGTTCTTTTTTGAGATGTAACGAATAAAGTACAATAATATTACCGTTAAAATACGGACAAAGCACTAGCAACCAGTAGTCGGAACTTCTATTGTAGATTTTACGGTAACAACTTAAATAATATAGGAATCTCCAAATCTACATTGTGACAAACTTATAAACTGTCCAACTCCATCTTTTAAAAAAAACGGCATAGTCTATGTTGAAAAGTGCTTTGTGAAGTGAATTGCTAAGGTAGACAGATTCATATCTTTAACCTGCCGCCTGACGGCGGCAGGTTAAAGATATGAATTGGTCAACTCGTTATGACAAGTGCGCAGCGTTCTCGGATTATGAAGAAAAGTCATACCTCATTTCCTCGGTTTTGCTCCTTGAACGAACTCCCAAAAGGCCGAAATTACCAAAAAATAGTTCAATGCGGTAATTTTACCATAAAATTGTATGGAAGATATATAGACAGCTTTTCGCCAGTATTTCGCTATAAGTTTAATGGTATTTGCAACAGCGAGGGTTGAAGGACAACGACAAGAGAGAAATAATAAACTGCACACTTTAAATGGAAATTCTGTGTTGTTTACGTCAGCATGTCAAAATCTGCTCCACAGGTATCCGAAAGGCGACGAAATCGTTGCGAACCCGGAAACGTATTAACCGGTACAGATATGACTTTACATTGTACGATACAGTTTATTAATTTGGGTAATCTGTTGGTGGGTTATACAATTGTTCTGATTAATAAACATTGCTGCAATAATTATACCTCTCATAGAAGTTCTAATAAAGGTCTACAGGTAAGCTTAATTTGTCAACAACATTCACAATTTTAAGTAATGGTTGCAACACTTGCCTAAAATTCATCAGACTTAAAACAGAAATGTATTTTCATTGAATTCAAATTGAGGGAACTATACTTCTTTAACTCCCTTCAAATTGGTACACTGTAAACATTACTTTTAAAATTAGTAGAAGCACTGACAGCCATTTGCTATAACTTCTACCGTAATAGTTACTACTTACATTTTCATCATATGAAACTTCGAGAGGAGTGCTCATGTATATTGGAGCAAAGCTTTTTTTCAGAACGAACGCATTCAACTATGGTTCCTGTTTTTCGCAATGACATCTTCCCAGGGCTGGGAGAAGTTAAAATTTTCCTTAACACGTTAACGTGTTAAATAATTCGGCGTTAACGAGTTAAATGACGTTAAATGTTAAAATGAACAAAATTTTAATAACTTCGGCCATTTTTATTGATTTGAATTTGAATATAATTGAACTTACGTACAGTAAATGTAGTTAATATAGTTCTCTCATGTTATCGTAAATTCTAACATTCAGCGATGTTTTCATTTAAGAATACAATCACTGCGGCCGTACATTTAGAAAGACACATCCGCCGTTGCTCGAATACTGGTCCTTACATGGAAAATAGGCGTTCGGATGAAGCAGATATTGCTGTATCGCCAAATATTGGCGGGTCAACTTCGCCAACGTTGATAGGAGGGCTTCATGGTCTCTCCACCAAATCAATGGGTCGTCTATAATTGACGGACATCTAAATTATTCGTGTTCTTCAATTTCGTCAAATGTCGCAAAATTCAACGTCATCGGCACGCGCGATACGGCTTGGGTAAACACAAGATAACGACGCAATGCTACATTTTATACAATTATAATCTTCAAAGCTAAACGTTATTAACTTGATTAACAAATTTTAACGTTGTTAAAATAATTTAACACGTTAACGTTTGAAACGTTAACTGCTCTCATTTCGAAAGCTACCTTGTTTTAGATTTGGTGTTATTTATTGGGGTTCTAACGACATACTCCGCAGCCAGACTTACCTCGTGTCGAGCAGTTTTACTGGCGGGGGAAGACGGAGTACCCGAGAGAACCTCAGAGAAGCGGCGAGTAATGTCAGACTCCTTAACGTACCAACTAGGAACACGCTGGGTTAGCATTGGTTGAAGGCAAGTGCACCATCGACGTGCAGTACGCCTCAGGTCACAGCGCCACCGTGCCCCACACAGTTGCCTCTGGCAGGAATCGAACCTGTGGTCCTTTCTATTTGTAGTCCAATGTCGTAACCCCTGAGTCACCGTTCCCGCTTATCTTGTTTTAAAAGAGTTAGTAGACTGGTGAATATCTTGAGCCTGCAGCCATACAGACGTAGGTTAAACATATCAACTGGTCTACTCTGCATGGCAAATCAACAGCCTTTTGGTATAATGAATAGAAAGCAATTATAAATTCCTGGATTTTGCTTCTAGATCGAATAAAGTATAGGCCGACATTAGGAAAAGTTTTTTAATACGATAATGTCACCGTAACATTAGACGATAGAAGTACAGCCAGCTGGTTACAAGTACTTTTATCGTATTTTGAGGTAACATTTTACAGTGTGTGCATGAGCCAGAAAATTCTGCAGTAGATGGACATACAAAACAAACTGGAAAGAGGACCAGTATTAATTATAATCCCACGGCTCTACAGAACTGTAGGATGAGACTGTCGCTACTCCACCTATTCCAAAGTACAACATTAACCCATTACCCAACATAACGGCAAAACCGGCCAGCGCTATTCACAAAAATCCCCAATTAATTTTTATTATTTTTTTATTTTTCGTCTCAAAAACATAGATTATGACCCCTCATTGGAACGAGCTCGACGAGCTCGTTCCAATGAGGGGTCATAACCTATGTTTTGAGACAAAAAATGAAAAAAAAATAGTTATTCAAGAATTTTGTTTGCAAGTGTCGTCTGCTTTGCAGGTTAGGTAAAGGGTTAATTCGTCATTTTTGCTATAGATTGCTATATATAAGGACGGCACGACCTTGGGACAATGTTGAAGGAATAAATCTATTTTAAGCCATTACATAACAAGAATATCGAACGACACTGTAACACATATTACTGAACAACTAAAAGTTTCTATTTCCTAAAACCGTAGCGTGTGACCACCATTTTTGTGAACAGCACCAGCCAGTCATAACCGTTCCATCAGTAAAGGTGTTGACGACCGTCGACGCCGGTGCCTGCTCTCAGTAAATTCCCCAAGGTTGTACAGCTGAACACAAAGTGCAGCGTTGGAATTCGGGGGAATGATTCAGTGGGGGATTAGTCCTTTCAACGCTGACAACATCAATGCTATCGTTTCATCATGAGGCTACTGCAAATGGGCGAACTAATTCTCTGTGAGGATTTTAGTATTAAATTAACATTGGTCTGCTTTGACGATCTATAAACAGTTACTGTGTCGTCAGACAACTCGACTGAATAAGTCTTCTTTACGCAACATTGTTTAAATCCCTTTTTGAAAGGGTTAGTGCAAATTGTGGATTCAATGAAGAATAGACTCACCCCGTGTGCACAGGCAACCTTTATTTAAAATCCTATTGGTTAACTTTAACCCATCAAAATGTTTTCTCAACTGTATCTCCCAGTTCAATACGATCTAAAAATCTCGTTTTGCTTTTGTAGAGATAATCAGTACGAATTTAATTCCACAGCTATATAGGGCCGAGGGATTAAATTGTTACTGATGGAATTCACCAATACGGATTTAATTGTTTCGTTTTCCAATAGAATGTGAAATTTCGTTTTTTGGATAAGTGTTTTCACATGCATTGAACCCTTTTCATACACATCTTATAGAACACCCAACAAATGCATTCAGCCAATCTTTGGTGAACACCGCTCATCAGTATTATTTCTCTCGGCCGTCACTGTTTCGAACGCCAATGGCCTCGGCTAACGAATCACAAACGAAAATAATAAAAAATACGGGAGATCATAATACATTTTGCAAAATTATACACAGTTTCATTGCCTCAAATGCTGTGCCTGATCCTTAACTTGATAACTTCACAGGCGTAAATCACGAAAGTATGGTATTTTACCCATCAGCTACCGAAATTGAAATTTTTGGCATTACTTTCTGCTATATAACTTACGAATGGGCCAAATCCAACAAGCGCTATAAAGAAAACTAGCCTTTCATCTTCTGTTTCATTTTTCATATTTTATTTCAAACCATATTATTCTTATGAACTCGTCGTAAACTAGTCACTCGGGATTGTTTGCAATAAAGTGGAAATAAGCAACATTTTGCAAGTAAAAAACGAATTGTCTTCATGATTGTGGAAAATACAGCTACCGCCCACTCAGTTTTTATTGGGTAAAGGTTGATAAACTGTCTCCTTTAAGTGTTATCGAAACACAGTTCATGGAGAATGGATTAAAATAGAAACACCCGTGGAGTGAAGTGTTCATCGAGGCAATAATTCGTACACCACCACGTCAACTTTAACAACATATGGAGGACCGATACATAGTCCCATGACTGAAACATGGAGCAATCTGCTTTTTTAAGTCTTGTTCTGCCACGCGCACTCTAACCATATATGGAAGACCCAATGCATTGAAAATCGCACCTAACCCTACTCGAGGGGCGCTATACATCTGTATGTGAGGACGTTTAATACAAATTAGGTAACTATCATCTGACTGATTGTTGAAAAGAGCTATCTGAGGTTTTCCAACAAATAATCAAATGATAGTGTTAATCTCAGCAGATCAAAACGTACAAACAGCACATTAACCCTTTACCCAACGAATCGGCCGGATCCGTCCGCGTAATATGCAAATTCAGTAGTTGAATTTTTTTTATTTTTCAAACAATTTCATCAAAACCATATCATGTGACCCCTCGTTGGAACGAGCTCGTCGAGCTCGTTCCAACGAGGGGTCACATGATATGGTTTTGTTGAAATTTGTTGAAAAATTTGAAAAAAAATGATATTTAAAATAATAAATTTTGATATCGTCTGCGTTAGGTAAAGGGTTAAAATACCGGTCAGTGGCGCGATCGGCAGCGTAAGTCTTAACCTTTTAAATGCTGATGGTATATTCCATGCCACTTCAGATCCATCAGCTGGTAGAGTCTATATTCGTTATTTGGGGGAAGAACAATCAATATTTTTAAAGTGCAGCCCAAAGGCTGCACTTGGAAACTCTTCATTGCTCTATCACACAAATTCATTGAGCAACTATCTACTTTATGAATTCCGGTCGTATTACGATCTTGGACCGGAAAGGCGGTATTTCGGGTTCAAAGGGTTAAATTAAATGTCGAGCGCATGTGGTGGAAAGAAATGTAATGCAAAAGGTTTGAGTTGATATCAAAACCATTTCATTCGTGAGGCTAAACAATGACCTGGAAATATGTAATATTCGTCCCCGTTCGAGCAATAAATTTAACAGTTCTTGAACAAACAAAAGTTTCCAGTTTTTGTTTCGAAAATATAACTTATGTCCCTTCAGTAGTCAAAACGTGAGAAAAAATGAAAGGGTGTTTTAATGAATAGCGCTGGTCGTATATGTACGTTACATTACGCAAGAAGGCTAGCAGACGACACTCGTGAAAAAATCCTGAACAATCAAATCTTTTCATTTTTTGTCAAACAAATATAACTTACGACACCTCAATGGAACGAGCTAGACAAGCTCGCCATACATTTTGTTTTGTAGACAAAAATGAAAAAATGAAAGGTGGTTCAAGTGAATAGCGCTAGCCGGATATGGACGTTACATTACGTAACAAGTGTAGATCTCGATAAACAACATACATTTTTTTTGTGACAAAATCTTTGAACCGATTTGATCCAACATCCTGATGAGGTTAGATATGTCCACCTGTTACAAAGTGCCTGCTTAGAAAATTTGTCCGAGGAGTCCTCCATGTCAGTCAGAATTGTTCTCTGATCTCAGACATAACGGATATACTGTATGTCGATTTGTTTTTCAAATTGCGAAATGATCGGACATATTTTTCGCCGATTGTTTTAAAATTTCGGACATAACGAATGTAGATTTTGTTTAAATTATCGGACCTGTTTTCTAATAGACACCTTGTACCAGGCGAACGTATCTGGCCACATCGAATAAATAAAATAATGGACTACTCCACATGTTTCCCCGTGTACTTCAGCTCTGGATTTCATAGTGCACGGGAATATAGCGAGCGGTCTTCTGCATTTTTGTAGAAAACGATTCATTTCCATAGCCTTTGGGGTGTCATAAATAATAATATCTCTCGATCTGCGTTTCGACATCACTTCATTCCTTTTTCGACTCTTTAACTAAATCGCCTTAGAATGAAAATCGAAATGAATTCATACTTCCCTGCTTGAAACAGAAGCGTCCCATCTTGCATATAACAAAGATAACAAGAAGACTTCACTCTAATTCACTAGTAGCACTCAAACGCTTAAATTTTGCTTTCATTATTACCGTTAGCCCCTGTGGAACCATTGCCCACTTGTACTACTGTCTGTCCATGGCTGTTATACCGAGCGATCGTTTCCATAGGTGGTTTCAGGCTTTCCCTATGCGAAAGAGCGGGACCGCCATATTGTTCCGCGTAACTTTCAGAACGCAGTCGAATGTTTATTCCTTTACACCGGAAGCAAATAATTTCCTTGAACGGTGTTCTGAAGTCTCTGTTGAACCTTGCGTAGATTACAGGGTTTAGGAAAGAATTGGCATAACCAAGCCACAGAAATATACTACTTAACCATGGCGGTAAACTACAGTGTTCTTCATTGGGACCACAAAACGGTCTGATTACAGCGAGAATGAAAAATGGAAGCCAGCAGATAGTAAATCCTCCCATAATGATTCCCAGTGTTTTTGTTGCTTTTCGTTCTTTTGACGCGGAAGCTCTGTGTCCTTTCGGCAACAAAGATCTTATAGTGAAACGCCGCCTGTTGTGATCTGCTCGCCGTGGTAGCATTTCCAGAGTTGGATCATCAACAGAGCTATTATTCCTCACTGTTCCATTAGGAAAGTGAACCGCGAGGGTACTATCACCACTGTTCTGAGAGATCTTGGAGTTGTGTCGCTCTTCTGGGGGTTTTCCGTCTATTGTTCCCATTTTAGAACTCGCTTCGGCTTTGGCTATTCTAGAAGACACTCTCCAGATTTTGAAATATACAAATATCATCACAGCTAAAGGGAGATAAAAGGCAAACAAGGTTGCATAGATTTGATAACCTATTTGTTGACTTATCATGCAAGAATTTTTCCTTCGCGGTTCTTTCCATCCAAAAACAGGAGGAATGGAGATGCCTGCCGACAGTAACCACACTATCGTAATCATCAAAGACATGCGTCTTGGCGTTCTTTTCATGGCGTATTGAAAAGGTCTAGTTATCACGAGGTACCTATCCACGCTGATCGCGCACAAGTTCAGAATAGATGCAGTGCAAAGTAGAACATCCAGTGATGTCCAAAGATCACAGATGACGTCTCCTAGATTCCAAGTTTGTAAAATTTCTAACAACAGAGCTAACGGCATCACAAGTAATGCTACTAAGAGATCCGACACTGCCAATGATACGATGAGGAAATTGGAAGGATTCCGTAGACGTTTTACGAGTCCAACAGCTATACATACTAAAGTGTTTCCTATGAGTGTTCCAACAATCATAAGTATTAATGTTATACATATCATAATCTGTAACCATAACGGGTGAGTTGGTGGTGAGGAACCATCCTCTTCCACCGGTGTCGCCGTCACATTTTCAGTATGGTTAGTTTTGTTCTCTGACGCATATCTGGACAAAATGTCAGTAACATTGTCGAAAAAAACAACACCATACGTATGGGTGTTGTTTCGATCAGCCATCTCGTTGAGATAATAAAAATCGCGAAATTGTACGTATCTTTAGTTCAGTGATTTAAAACGTTGTAAACTGTAACATGCTGTCAATATCACATTATCAAGTATTAAGTAAACACATTCTGTTTTGTTTTACTTCAGTAGCTAGAAAGTCTGAATCAGCCATTTAGCTGACATCGTCATTGAATAATACAATCACAAGTAACAATAGTTCCGAACAGAAATGCGTAAAGTTAGGTTAGTAAATACTTCAATAAAATCTTGGAAAAATTAATCCGTGTTGCTAATCGAGGTTCTGAGTTAACAGTAGTTATATATGGTGACTGGTAATTTGGTAGTGTTGCATGGAGCAATCATGTGGAAATTCGCTATAAAATGTACTTACATAACCAACAATAGCGATTTTCTTCCTAAATCCGGTTGAAATCCACAGATACGAGTCATAACTATATGTCAACCAGTTCGCATTTATCAACAAGCACAAATAAGATATATGTCAGAAACACGCTTTGCCAATTATGTCTCGGTGCAAAATAATGTTTGCATTATTATTCGACGAGCACTTCTCTACTACCCGATTCAATCTAAAAACACACGCGTCAAAATATTGTTTGCCTGACTTCAGAAAAATAAATGCGTCAAGCAGATTTTTCCTGTGTAGAAACCGAATAAACTAATTACACATCGAAACTGCAATCGTCATTTATGTTTCGAGAGTATAATAATATGAATATATATGTACAGATAATCCCCCAGTTAAGAAGAAGATAATCTTATTGAGTTTCTTTATGAATAAAAGAGTTATCGAAACACGCTCCAGAGAACACGGACAACACAGTCGAAAGCAGATTTCAAAAATTCCTTTCTACTCGGATTTTTGCTTGCTGAAATGTTGTCCCTCAAAAATCTTAGTGATCACTGGAAGAAATTCTCTCGAATAGTCTACATTTCCGACGACGAATGCAAATAAATCGCAACAAATGAATGATTCGCCACTGTTCACGCTCCATCATTTAAGGTAGACCTCGACGCAATGGTATCGAATTATAATGTTTCAACCCGTCGCACAAAAATGCAACTTTATTAATCATCGAACAGGTTTCATACAAAATAATCCGAACGATCTTGAATATCTATGAACAAAGGTGAGTTGATGCACAGTCGAATGGAGACCTTCCAATCTGCAAATAGAGAGAAAATAAAATCATTAACACTTAGAGGACTGAAATTAAGTCTATTTGCCAATACAGTAGGTATAATATAACGGGTTCCCTGAAACTTGAGGTTCGGAAAATAGCGATAGGCAAAGACGTATCTGAGTAGTAGTTTCTAGTAAAGTGTCGTCTGCCTAAATAGGCAGACGACACAGGACTAGAAACACCATCTGCACAACAGTCTTGAACAGTGTGGCGTTCAATAAAATAACACTTATTTTCCCAGGCATACTCGAGTTAAGCATTCGCGTGTTTTGCTACGGTCAAGCTGAGTTGCCTAGAACACCACGCATCTTTCTGGGGTTTCAAAACAACAGTCCAAAATTACAGCAATTGGTAACAAGAAGCGAGGATAAAATTACCATCTTTTGGTATTATAATTGTTTTCTTTTGTCTCTGTAACTGAAATAACGTAATTTTAGTTCCAAACGGGCCTCAGCAGACGTGCCTCTTCCCCACATACACACAAATACCTTTTCCAACAGATATGGTACATGATTGCATAATAAGCTAACAAATCTAGGGCGCACTGTAAAATATGCCGTTATTATTACTTTCCAAAGTGTGATTTACTGGGATTTCCGGGTTTGATTATAAACGATAACTTCACAAGTGAATTATGCAATCAACAAATGTGTCATGTATCCGTGCGCTCAAACGAAGACGCTTTGCCGTGGGTGTAATGGGGACTTTTTTTAACCCTTTACCTAACATGAAAAGCAGACGACACTTGCAAAAAAAATTCTTGAATAACTATTATTTTCATTTTTTGTCTCAAAAACATAGGTTATGACCCCTCATTGGAACGAGCAAGACGAGCTCGTTCCAATGAGGGGTCATAACCTATGTTTTAGAGACAAAAAATGAAAAAATAATGAAAATTAATTGGCGAGTTTTGAGAATAGCGCTGGCCGTTTTTGACCATTACGTTAGGTAAAGGGGTAAATAATATAATTATCGTTAATAATGAAAAGTAATAAACAGAGTAATCGCTAATTCATTCGAGGCGAGGGACTATATTGTAAAACAACGTCCCTCACCTCTCGTGAATTATTTCACGTAACCAGTGTAGTCAATCGATTACTCTCTCTAAATTACGGCGGAATACTGGAAACCGACTGTCGTTAGTTCTATCGTAAATTTTATGGTAATAACTGATACTGCTTAACCCATTGAGCTCGAAAGACCGTTTTTCCGGATCAGGATCGTGATACGATCTGAAATAATAAAGTAGATAGTTGCTACGTGAATTTGTATGACAGACTAATCAATATTTTTAACGTGCAGCCCAAAGGCTGCACTTTGAAAATATTAGTTGGTCTATCCCCAAGTAATGAATATGGACTTTTCCAATTGAATTTGCATGGAAGATATTATCAGTGTTTAAAGGGTTAAAGTTCCATAATATGTAAACTAATAGAGGAGTACTCAGATAAAGTGGAGTAGTATTTTTTAACGAACGCCTTCAACTATTGAATTCCAGCTTTCGCAAAATGGCGTCATCAATAACGAAAGGTACGTTGTTTTGGAAGACTCAGTTTTTAAAGCAGACTAATTAATTTCTTTAACCTGAAGCCATATATTAATTAGTCTACTCCGTATGTCAAATGAATGGCCTCCTCGTGAAACAAAGTGAAACGAAGTACAAGCTCCTCTGTTTTTATGATCGAGATCGATCAAAAATGGTCGGAATTGCCAAAAGTAGTTAAACATGGCATCGCCGTAATATATTACGATAGAAGTACCGGCAAAATGATTGTGAGTACGTTTATTGTGATTTAACGGTAATTTTTACAGTGTATGCAAAAGTGGTAACACTTCTACTCTCGGTTGAAATAAAATATATAGATCGAACCATGACTAAACTACTGCATGCACACCAAATCTGATCAGCACTCAGGCCACCAGTCTAATTCCGTGAGAAAATCGACGCTGTCACGGGCTATTTACTGTTCCCAATTTTCGCGGAGTTTGCGCGGAGACACCCGTTGATGTGGTATGATGTTCCTACACTCACAGATATATACAGATATTCTTTGAAACTCCAATTATAGATAATCCAATCAGTAAGTATTTAATTCACCTTGATAGCGCAAGGACACCATTAGAGGAACTAGGCGGAATAAGTAGAAAACTACGACAGTGACAGTCTTCATTCCCATTGGTAACGGCATTAGAGATTCGATCAAATCAAGTCGCATTTGAGCAACCTTCACTGCGTTGAATCAACGAAAATGAATGTTTATGGTATTTTTAGATTCATTCTTTGGGAATATTTCACTTGATGGGAAACGCAAACCGTAGGTTCCCTTTTCCCACCAACTGAAACATTCCAGACGAGTGGATCCAAACACAGGCGATGGCCTATCTCAGGGCTACACTTGTTCAAGGTCATAGTAGCGTCAAATTTTCTTACATAATTTGACTAGTGGCCTGAGAGCTTGCAAAAAAGAACCAGTTGGAATGTGTATATTTTCTGTTAGACGGTTATAAAAGTTTATTATTTTCCAAAGTGTGATTTACTGGGATTTATTGATTATAAACGATAACTTCACAAGTGAATTATGCAATCGACAATTGGGTCATGTATCCGTGTGCGCAAACGAAGACGCTTTGCCGTGGGTATAATGGGGACTTCATTGTTTTTTTGTTTTTTTTAACCCTTTATCTAACATGAAAATCAGACGACACTTGCAAAAAAAATTCTTGAATAACTGCTATTTTCATTTTTTGTCTCAAAAACATAGGTTATGACCCCTCATTGGAACGAGCTCGTTCCAATGAGGGGTCATAACCTATGTTTTAAAGACAAAAAATGAAAAAATAATAAAAACTAATTGGCGATTTTTGAGAATAGCTCTGGTTGTTTTTGGCGTTACGTTAGGTAAAGGGTTAAATTATATAATTATCGTTAATAATGAAAAGTAATAAACAGTGTAATCGCTTGACAGGACTGGTTACGTGAAATAATACATTCTAGGCGAGGGACTATTTTGTAAAACACTCGTGCGCATTCGCGCACTCATGTTTGTACAACGTCCCTCACCTCTCATGAAATATTTCACGTTACCAGTCCAGTCAAGCGATTACTCTCTATTTAATGGCAGGAAACGATGTTGTCAGGTGTCTCGAAGGAGTAGTATATTTATTGTTGACCCCATTCCTCCCGTCCACACTCACAGACACACGTTGTAAGACATTTCGTTGCATCCGTATAAATATAACCATGGTTCTGCTTCTTGATCGAACAAAATGTCTTCATTGCAAGTTTTACGAGTTTTACCATAACAGTTTACGGTAGCATACCGACAGCTGGTTGCTAGTACTTTACAGTATTTTTAACAGTGTTGTTTTACAGAGTGAGAAGTGTACCGCAGTTTTGACATAATGTGCGTCATGTGTGCGTCAGTGAGATAGTGCACCCGAGAAGTGAAACATTGCCTATGTGTGCACTAACAATAACCAGTATGGTCTAGAGGTTTTTTCGTGTGATTTCATGAAACGTACAGACACGCGTGTTCATAAATCAAAAGATTTTGTCACACTGTTCAACCACTTTGAATCACCCACATACCTTTTCCACTCTGCTGTGTTCCAAACAAAACGTGCCAGAAGACGGAACAAGAGTAACAGCAAATAGCAGGTGTTTACTTTCAACACGAGAAGAAAACACACCCTTTTTTCTTGTTATTGCTTCTTTATGGATTAGAAATCAACTGGAAGTTTCCTCAATTTGGAATTAAAAAAAAACAACATTTATTGAGGTTTAACGACACTTTACTAACGTACCAACTCCACAAAAGCAGGGTTAGCATTGGCAGAAGACAAGTGCACCATTTACGTCCAGTGCGTCTTAGTTCACAGCGCCGCCGTGCCATCACGTGGGCAATCAGGGTTAAGTGCCTTGCTCAAGGACACGACGCAGTTAGTTACCCCTGGTGGGTATCGAACCGTGGACATTTCGGTTTGAAGGGGAGCGTGGTGGCTCAGTGGTTATGGCATTGGACTTTAAACCGAAAGGACCACAGTTCGATCCCCGCCAGTGGTAACTGCGATGTGTCCATGGACACTTAATCCCGATTGTCCACGTGGGGGCACGGTGGCGCAGCGTACTTAGGCGTGCTGCACGTTGATGATGGCATGTATTCAACCAATGCTAACCCTGCTTGTGCGGAGTTGGTACGCTAGGGAGTCTGATAGTCGCTCGCTGCTGCTGCTCTGTGATTCACTCCGGGTGCTCCGGCTTCATCAAGCCTTAAAACTCTCCGATACGAGGTGACACTATCGAAAGTGTGGTTAAACCCCAATATATAAATAAATAAATAAATAAATAAATAAATAAATAAATAAATAAATTCCGGCTTGAAGTCTAATGACGTAACCACTGAGCCACTGCGCACCCTCCAGTGTGAAATAATCACCTCGATGCGTCACAATCGAGGGCTCGCACAAGGGAAAGGTCTTGCTTTGTTGTTTTTATTTATGTATTGTTGCTTAGCAACACATCAAGATCTGAGGTTATATCGTGATGATAAAACAGTATGTAAATAGGTCACTATCCCTTATCAAGTAAAATAATTCTTTAAAATCGTAACATAATTGCACAAGGGTGATATAGAATAATTAGTGATAACTGCAATGAGTAATGATACATGCATATTATCGCTACAATGAAGTGATCTGGGTCGTAGCATCAGGTCGAGTTTAGGAGGTCAGATCGACGGATTGCCGGCGATCAACGAGACGTGATGCGGCGACCCAGATCACTTCACTGTAGCGATAAAAGGTTTATTACATAGTTCAACATCGCGTGCCAACGCTATCATTACCAAAATTTCCCCAACCTTTTTTTCGTAAGTTGGATTGAAGTAAAAAAGAACTATTTTTGTTCACACTTATTTCTGTAACTTGATGTTGTCACATTCCACTCGTACATTGACAAGTCAAAATTGCCCAGAAATTCTTCTTCAATTTCCCAATCATCTCCATAATCCATTTTAATTGCGTTTATAAATCGAAAATTGAAGCTTTATTTATTTTTACGAAGCCGGAAGCAATGGTTGCTGGCAGAAGAAACTGTAAACAAACCCGGACCGCCGTTCGAACGCACACATTCCAGCTCGTAGAAAAGTACTCTCTGCGACCGGAACAGCTAATTGTGCGAATTCGAACGCATCCGTAAATAGTCCGTCATACTATAGTGATACGGAACCGGATTCCTCACTGTGGACTTTCCGGGGGAGCAGGAAAAGATCGGCAAACGGTAGAGATATTTAGCGGTTATATTACATAGTCATACAATGAAAGTAGGGGCTTACTGAATATTAGGTGGGTCGATCTATTGGAAGGAATAGACTTGAAGATGAATTGCAGTTTAAAAATATAGTTAAGAGGACAAACATCTGTGACGGAAATTTTGCTTTTACCAAGGGTCATAACCACGTAAAACTCGTCATGTCGAAACTTTCTGACCACTTGCACATTTACACTTGATACTGATAGTTCAGGCCAAGTTTCTATTTATTTATTTATTTGTTGGGGTTTAACGACACTTTCGGCAGCCAGGGTCGCCTCGTGCCGGGCAGTCTTACGGGTGGAGGAAGCCGGAGTACCCGGTGAGAACCACCGAGCAACTGCCAAACTACAAGCATACTAAGTCAATGAACGCCACCGTACCCCCACGTGGGCAGTTGGGATTAAGTGTCTTGCCCAAGAACACAACGCGGTTGCCGTAGGTGGGATTCCAACTGAGGACCTCTCGGCTTGCAGCCTGCATCTCTCCCAACTGAGCCACCGCACTCCACCCCCCCCCCCCCTCCACCTCCTACATCACATCTACACTTGATACTGATACTTCAGACCAAGTTTCGTAAAAATCTAATAAAAAATGAAAGAGGAGTTAAGCGGACAAGCCTTTATGATGGAAATTTTGCTATTTCCAAGAGCAGCAACAACGCAAAATTCATCGCATCGAAAATTCCTGACCACATGCACATCTACACTAGATACTGATTCTTCAGACTAAGTTTCGTAAAAATTCAATAAAAACTGTAGGAAGAGTTAAGCGGACAAGCCTTTGTGGCAGAAATTTTGCTATTTCCAAGGGCTGTAACCATGCAAAATTCGTCGCATCGAAAATTCCTGACCACGTGCACATCTGCACATAATACAGATACTTCAGACCAAGTTTCGTAAGAATCCAATAAAAAATGTAGGGGGAGTTAAGCCGACAAGTTTTTGTGATGGAAATATTGCTATTTTCAAGGGCCATAACCACTCAAAATTCGTCGCATAGAAAATTCCTGACCACATGCACGTCTACACTTGATACCGATACTTCAGACCAAGTTTCGTGAAAATCCACTGAAAACTGTAGAAGTGAAGCGGACAAAGTTTGTGACGGACGGACGGACGGACGGACGGACGGACGGACGGACGGACGGACGGACGGACGGACGGACGGACACCATTTCAATATCCCTCTCCCGACTTCGTCGGCGAGGGATAATTAATTGAAACAAATCGTTTGTGGGCAACAGATATGAGTTGTATAAAAATATTGCATTGTTATGTTTTATTGCATATTATTTGTTACAACACCATTGATACAAAAATAAGACAAGGTGCCCTTCGTTCGTCAGTTGATAAGTAATATGTTGTTTCGTACAGTAATGTTAGTACTTGGTTTCCAGCGGATTTCTTTAAGGTCGTACATAACCTTGCCATTTTCTACATAAACCTATTAATGGGTGCATGTTGGAGTGGAGTCAGGTTTTCGAAAACCTCTACCTTGGTCATTTGTGTGAAGTTGCAAAATATGAAAATAATCTGCTAAAGAAAACTAAAGTTATCGTTCGAAATGTCTGCGGCCTTATGTGCAGAGGGCCGGACATAGACGGACAGAGGTAGCAGTTAATGCAACAGAAGCTTAAACATTCCTACCTCAACGTAACAAAAGCACGCTCACCCGATCTCTCCTGTTAAGGACACTTCAATTCAATGGGGAGTACAAACCATGGATGTTTTGAAAGAATAAACAGACTCTCGTGTGAGTTCCAATTTTAGACGACATTCATAAACCGAAATCACTAATCTGGCAGTCACAGATCAACACTATCAGTACCATACCATTCGATTAATTGTTAGATAGAATAGTGAGCTCGTTTCAAGCATTATTCAGATGACAGAGTTATCAGGGTGTTATAAAATTAATTAAAATTCCTCGCATAATAGTCAGATATATGGGTCCTCCATATGTGGTAAAAGTAGAAGTGGTATGATAAGTATTTAGCCGAGGTTTACCGACGCTCAAATTTAATTTAGCAGACGATGTTTGTAAATTCCGTGTAAAATGGGAGGAATTTGAAATCAATTTTAAAACATTCTCGTATAATTAGCAAGCTAACAATGTACATGCATCACATTTTGGTGTAAGAGTCTATAACCTATTTCGACATTCTCGAGTCACACCTAAAACGTCTGACGTCACTGCATGCGACAATATTGTACGTCTCCTGTAGGGAATTGAGTAGACGTCACGTGATAAAGAGTTATTTCCTAATTATTTTTTTTTTGGTGAAACACAATGAATTTTTTAGAACAAAAATAACTGCAAATAGAGTCAAGCCAATCAAGATTCGGCTCCTGAATGAATAACCTTACCCTTTGAACCCTGGTGGTATCTTTCATGTCAGTTCAGTGGAAGCAATTGGAAGAGTCGATATTTATTATATGGGGCAGACCAATTAACATTTTCAACGTGCAGCATTGGGGGCTGCACGTTGAAACTATTGATTGGTCTCCCAACATATCCACTTTGCAGCCATCCTATTTTATGAAATTATGACGTATCCTGTTCCTGGGTCGGAAAAGCGGCCTCTCGCGTTCAAAGGGTTAAAGAATCTCATTTTCATCAGAGCGGGCGAATCTAATTTGTATTAACGAGTACAGTACGGCCGCCGTACTCGGTGCTTCATTAATTAAAATTTTGCTGCGGATGATTTTTATACCTGGTAAACGCCTGCATGGACATCACTACACACGCGTGGATTACGACCAGTCCACGGCGGCGGAACTGTAGATTCAGTAATAACAATATAATTCTACAGCCATTTTGGCCTATAGGATTATATTGATTTCGATGAACCTATAACCTTGTCATGGAATTCTATTTTCTTTACGCAAAAACATGATGCGTAACCATAACATGTTGCAAGGGTTAAAGTTCTGAGTATGAAAATAATGCAACGGAATTCAATGATACTCATCGAGATTTGAGAATTCGTCATCATGAATTTAGTACTCCTGACATCAACCACAGCCAACTTTTTTCCTCGTTCAAAATGACCTTTTTAGAGAGTTAATTGCAAAATTAGCAATTAGTGAATTTAACGCCAGAGGAATGGTAATTCTACATTTGATTAAAATATTTGAATACTCGAAACAGGATCCGGTATCTCACAAAAGACAGTTCCCACAGGATGTCCGCAGTAAGCATTTGCCATTATCTTTAACCCTTATTACTGCCATGCCCACTTTATCCATATATGAAGGACCTCTATGTACGCCTGTATGCGAGGAAGTTTAATAAACTTTATGACATACTTGAAATTCTATCATCTGATTAATTGTTGGAAAGGGATCTCTGAGCCCTTTCCAACAAGTAATCAGATGGTAGGTTTGATCTGCGCATTCCAGAACGTACAGATAATCATCATAGTCTTTTTCGGCAGCGTAAGTGTAAATTCAAAAGTCGACGTTTCTTTTTGATCACTGAAGCACATTTTGAATATTAATATTTAGTTGAACGGGAACGCCGTGCCTAAGTGGTTAAGGCATTGGACTTCAAACCGAAAGGTCCATGGTTCGATCTTCACCAAGGGCAACTGCGTTGTGTCCTTGGGAAAGGCACGTAACCCTTTACCCAACGAAGACGATATCAAAATTCATTATTTTAATTATTATTTTTTAAAATTAAAACAAAATTTCAACAAAACGATATCATGTGGCCCCATCATTGCAATGAGCTCGATGAGCTCGTTCCAATAAGGGGTCACAAGATATGGTTTTGTTTAAATATTTTGAAAAAAATTATTTCTTTCAACTGCTGAATTTGCAAATTACGCGGGCGGATGCGGGCGATTCGTTAGGTAAAGGGTTAATCTCAATTGCCCACACGTGGGAACGGTGGAGCTGTGTACTAAGGTGTACTGCACATCGATGATGCACTTGTCTTCAACCAATGCTAACCCTGCTTGTGCGAGTTAGTATATTGGTGATTCTGATAGTTGCTCGGCGCTGCTCGGAGGTTCCGTCTAGATACTCAGGCTTTCTCCCCCGGTAAAACTGTCCGACACGAGGTGACTCTAGCTGTCGAAATTGAAGTTGAACGCCAATAAAAAAATTAAAAAAAAATTAAATATTTTCGTTGAAAGAAGAAGAAAAAAAGTGAAATATATTTAAAACTTCATTTGCGGTCGCCTATGGCATTTTCGCTTGAGCATCAGGAAGTGAACAAAAGATGGGCAAGTACTATCTTCAGTGGAGAATAATAGAAAGGGCCATTACCAGTACTTTTTAGTAAAGTCCATTTTGGGGCTTCCAGTACTCTACCAGTTAATATGCGTAGTTGTGCTTACGAATGGCAGTGGTGTTGGGTGACGGAGGAGTGCGGGGAGGGGTTGGGTGGTTTTGTGTGTGCGAATGATTTGAAAAAAAAGAATTGTACATATTATACAAAGAAATTTATATCGTTTTTCAAGTGTCTCAAAAGCCTTCCCGGCTGGGTTTCATGCTATTTTACTCATCTGTATCAATGTAATGTATTTTTCTGTAAAGATGTCTAGAAATGTGACACTATAATAAAATAATTTACTACTACTACAGTGCTTCTTCTATTTAATATATATTCGCCCCGAAGAAAACGTTAATTACCCATTTTCGCAGTAAATTTTCTTTGTATTGACAAAAAAAAATGTCCGAACTTGCACTTGTTGTTTGTTTTCTATTTCTCATCGAAACCTTATATACTATTGATCATTCGCCAAACGAGTTTGCACGCTTTGGCAACCGGGTGCGAAAACGTCCAGGAACAGGAACTGAAACATCCAAACTGGGAGTCGAAACGTCAAAAATGGAAGACAGTAACGAGGTAAAAACACACCTGTGTACCCAACAACAACTGAAAATTTCCGAATGTGGCAAAGTAAACTAAATTCCGGTATTCGAGTTTTGAAGTTGTCTGCATCTCATGCTGTCTTAATATGTCAAGAGCCCAAAGCACCCAGACTATACTTGCATTTCTTGTCATCTTGGATTCGAGTAGTTCATAAGATTAACCCTTTACCCAGCGCAGACGATATAAAAAAAAAATATTTTAAATTTTATTTTTTCAAATTGATCAAAAAAATTCAACAAAGCCATTTCATATAACCTCTCACTGGCAGGAGCTCAATGAGCTCGTTCCAATGAGAGACAATTCGTTGGGTGAAGGATTAAGCCGAAAATTTCACTAAATTACTTGTAATTTGGCTGCTTATGATATTTGGCGAATATGAGGTTTGATCATTTGTTTGCATTTCCCATTAGCAAAGTTGAGAGAGAGAGAGAGAGAGAGAGAGAGAGAGAGAGAGAGAGAGAGAGAGAGATTGGCACTGATAAGATAACTGGCTGCTGTGTAAAACACAGACCGTTTCGAAATGATCCTTTGTTTCAAAATATCAAAGCTTTTTTTAGCGAATTGTCAGTAGGAACATAAAAATAAATATGTTATGTTCGACCCATGTTCGAGTTTCCGGTAGATAGTTGAAATGCATTAACCTTTTACCCAACGAATCGCCCGCATCCGCCCGCGTAATATGCAAATTCAGCAGCTGGAATATATTATTTTTCGAAAAATTTCAACAAAACCATATCATGTGACCCCTCTTTGGAACGAGCTCCTCGAGCTCGTTCCAAAGAGGGGTCACATGATATGGTTTTATTGAAATTTTTTGAAAAAAATTAAAAAATGATATTTTAAATAATAAATTTTGAAATCGTCTGCGTTGGGATTGGAGATGAAGTTCCGGACAAAGAAGGATACATTCACAATGCATCACCACCTTTGAATGCTTTTATGGAGGCCAAATGTCGTTTCGTGGAATCTCAGTTTCATGTTGAACAACTTTTCGATTTTCGTGACGTCATAGACTTTCCGAGTTTCGATTGACAGGCTTATAGTTTCTGCTTCATTTTCGAAGATTTTGCTTGTAAAGTTAAAAATTTCGGATTTTCTTCACTTCGCCAGTATTATTGAGATGTTGTAACAATTTCACTTTGGAATGTGGAAGATAGACAATATAAACTGAGGCAGTACTTACAGTAAGACTTACGAGCGTAAAGCGTACCTACCTCGCGAAATCTGTTACAAAATGTTTTGCTAACGAGGATTTGAACAATAATATTAAACGCCGACGACACCAAACATCTAGAAAAACACAAACATAAATTAGTCGAAGTGGCGAAGTCGGGATTTAATTTTATTGGACTTGGATTCGATGAAGCACAAGAATTCGTGGATTCTGTGACAGATCGAGAGAGAAGTACGGGAGCCGAGGCTCGAACCGTCGACCTCTATCACGCAAAGCGATCGATTACCTACGAGACTAAGAGATCCGGAACAACCAGGCCGGTTGGTACATTGGCCCTTATACCTCGACCGCTACACTCCTCTCACGTTCTTTGAGATTCACTCACCGTGAATATCAGACCACCTCAGGACGGTCAAAACATCTGCCGTTCGCTACCACAGCATCCACAAGGCCACCAACAGTTGAGGGCTGGTCAACTGCACCAATGTAACAGATCGAGAGAGAAGTGCATGTGCAGGATCCGAGGCTCGAACCGACGACCTTCAACACACAAAGCGACCAATTTACCATGAGACGAAGAGATCCGACCAACATGGCTTGTTGGTAAATGGCCGAGGCTCGAACCGTCGACCTCTAGCACACAGAGCGACCATATTACCATGAGACTAAGAGATCCGGACCAACCAGGCTTGTTGGTACATGGCCTTTATACCTCAACCGCTACAATTCTTACAGCTTTTTTGAAATGGTGATTATGTGTTTAAAATGAGATTTTTTTTTACCCAAAGGATAGAGACCAAATCGGTCAAGAGATAAAATACTGCTTCCATCTGTTGGGAATTCCCTTTGCCAGGAAAGCAATATTCCAACCTATAATATAGATATCGGACCTGCAACACTTACTGAAAAAATAAACTTCCAGCTGGCTGCTATGAGGCTAAGGAGTGTACCTGAAGGAGATAGGTGGCACCTCAAAGAACATGTGCTCCCTTCCCATGTGAAAAGCAAAGGCTGCCAAATAAATGATATAGATTAATTGCTTGTGTATCCCTGGAACAAGCTCTCAGGCCAACAGTTTACTTCTGTTGGGAATTCGACGCTGTTATGGGCCATTTGTTTACCTACTTTTCATGGAGTTTGCGCACGGATTACCATTAATACACTCAGTCGAAGTGGATTAAAATTTAACCCAAAATCAACTGGGTTGAGTGAATATGAACCCAATCGGAGGTTGATTTTAAACCCAAATGATTTTAGAATGTATAATGTTATGTGCATTTATTCATAAATATATATATATATTTTTAATTATTCTTTCGTGCTTCAGTTATAGATAATCCAATAATCAATAGGTATTTAACTCACTTGAAGATATTAACATGATTAGTGGAAGTATATGCCGCGTAATCATAAAACTATAGCTATGGTAAGTTTTCGTTCATTGGTCTAAACAAAATTAAACTTTTGATTCTGAGGCAGCGGCGCATTCGTTTTTTGTTTTTTTTTTTGGCCCGCATTCGTCATATTTATTTTGGAATCTGAGACAACATTTCAAAATGTATAAAACTGTCATTGGGTGTGATTTTAGCGGTATCATATCTCGATTAGTGATGCAGTATGTTGTATACATTGATACAGTATTGTTATTCTCTTTGAGAAATGCGACAAGATTCTCATATGTGTGTACAAAATAGATATTTATTTAACTGGTTGAGAGTTAGATTAGTTTTGGTGGTCTGAATTCGTTCATTAAAAATTGTTTTAAAAGAAATTTGTAATAAAACAAATTTGTGTAAATAAACTGTTACTTATGTTTGGCTGAATACGAAACATGAATAAGGAAAATGTTGGCGTTTGCACTGGCATCCTATTTTTTTTAGAAAGGTCTGATTGTGGTGGCTTCTAGCACTCAGCCAGTGAAAAAACTGCTTATTATTTTTTACCTCTATTTTAATTGTTCTATATTGATGTTGTGTTGAATGATCACTGTTACTATCAGTGAAATCAACATGGAAGCTCTTGTTTTTAATTTTAGGTTCCCACAACTGAATTTTAGGCATCGTCGACCATTCCATCAGGAATAAAAAAATAAAAACCGCCCTCCTTCATTCGTTTTTAAAAAAAAAATGCCTGAAAATCAATTATTTAGAAATGCCGTCAAATCAAGTGTCGATAAAGAAACATTTCTTGCGCTGATTTAAAGAAAATGGGTGCATAAGTTTTTTTTTAAATTCAGTCAGATGGAATATTTCAGTGGCTTACGTTCGCTATTCCGACCAACAGAAATATTCCATCCAATTAAATCTAAAAATAGACGATGGACGATTTGATGGCTAGATTGGTTGAAGACCATAACTGTGTCAGATTCATATAAGAATTTGATTGGTGGCTCGAGAGCTTTCCCTAGAACGTCCGTATAACATTCACACTTTTATCAACGTTTGCCCCCATCCACATATCAACATTAGTCTAAGATGTACCCCTTCCAAGGTGCCTTTAAAAAAGTCGTGAGTACATTCCCGAGAAAATCTGACGCACTGGTGGAAGTTCATTGGAAATGCCAAGACAAAAACGTTTTGATACAGGAGTTCACAAAATAATTCCCGAAATTTAGCTAGTTAATTAATTAATCCTGAATGTGATTGTTGAACTGACTCAAATATAAGAGAGATAATTAGTTGAGTTACATCGGTTCTGCAAATCTTATAGCTCTCAATGAATATGTTTTTTTCTATTTCTACAGACAGGAAAGAAGGCTCTATTGGTTAAGAAAGGGTTTTGAAAGTTCACAATATCTCACATAAAGATATCAAAATCTTAGTATTCTGATGTCAAAATGGCAAAGTTTTCAGCCGTAAATATTTCCCTTAATGCTCTTTGATAATTACCCAAATATACCTTGTTTGACAGAGCTCAGTTGAGCTCTGTCAAACAAGATATAATTGGTTAAATTCATAGTTAAACAAGAGAAAAACAGAGTGATTGGACAAAATTCTGTTGCACTACCAGAGTGCTAGGGGTCAAGAAAAATTGATTCTATTTAAAATGTTCAAGTGCACGTAAAATGGCCGTACGCGAAGAACACTTACAGACATTTTACATGCACCTTCGACATTTGATATAATTACCTTGCACGGAATGTGTCAACCCAAAAGTCTGAAGTACCTCCAACAATTAATATGTGAATCATTTGAGAAAGTTCTGCATGAAACAGTCGAAATGATTTCAATACACACAACTCACTGTTGGACTGAGATTGAAGTGTCTTTAGAAAAAGCAAATTATATATATATTGCGATTACACAAAGCGAAATTAAAACGTTGTATCTGTTCTGAGTAGAATACAAAGGCTGAAAGAAAATGCATAAATTCATAAGAGTCCGAAATTGTGAAAGGGGGACATGTAAAGAAATTCTTTTGTTCGTCTCTCATTCAGCTAAATATCGGTGCTGAAGACTGACGAATACTCATTGAGGCAAATATATTTATGAACACCGTGTGTTTGTTGATTTGTATGCTCGATCGGAAGAGATTTTGGCAAAAGTTGTGTGCTTGAAAAATAAAAATCAAAGGAAAGAATGAAACTTTGAAAGAAATCCTTTGCCCAGGCTTGATTTGTCTTTCACAGATTCGATCCCACCGATTACAGCTTTATTATGAAAACGATTCTACTGAATATATCAAACATTCAATAAAATGTTGTAGATGCATCACTGTCAATGCAGATTATAAAAATATAGAATATACCCGTAGTAGCTTGGTGTGCCAAATGTTCACCACGAGTGGTGAAGTGGTTTTAACCGCGAGCCTTCGGCGAGTGGTGAACATTTGGTACACCAAGCTACTATGGGTATATTTTATTTATACCATGATCGTCACATTATTAAGAGTCGCTATTATTTTTTCACGATTTTACTGAGCAGCAGCCGTACAAACGTGCGAATTTGTTTTTGTTCACATGAGCATCGGTGGGCGGTACTTCCGCGGTCAATTATACCGCCGAAACGAAATGAAATAATAATAACATATTAACATACTATTTCGAGTTAGGTATGCTTTATTGACATGAGACAATGCATGTTTGTTAATTGTTGGCATCTTATGAGGTAAACCCATTTAAAAACGTAATAAATAATTGGCATTTTCATTTCACTCTTCGCAAGGCGACGTGCGATAAATTAAGACAAGTTCGCATTCAGGTCGGCGTCACCAAAGGTCAACTTAGATGTATTCCTACTGTAGGTGTAAATTTTAACACTTGGAATCCCACTGCTGGCGTGTTCACCACGGTTGGTGTATAAAGCTAAAATATATGTCATAGGCTTTTCATATACAGTAGAATAGGTAATCATGGTTTTAATATATTTTTGATATGGAGATTGTCGTGAGTTGCTAATAAGACTTACGGTCAGTGTTATTGGAAGAATTTCAATTTCCCTGCCATTGGCGGAATTACGGGGAGCAAAAACGGCCACTCCCTCCGTCATGGAGGCCCGGCGTTCTAAAAATGCAGGGATGCAAACTGTTTCTCCCTCATATTGCCAAGTGGTTCAATTGCCCCTAAATCTCTGTCTTTTATAAGAACAAGTTTTTTCGGTAAGGTTAAAGATATTTGAATATTTTGTTGCAATAATTAAACAAGACAAGCCAAACGTGTAAACTTCAGTGTCAATCATTTGGGTTTCAGGCATTACACAGCCCGATTGTCACGAGACCCACTCAGACAGTACAGTAGTTATAAAAAGGCCACTCCAATCGCTATACCCCCCCCCCCCCCCATGGAGCTATAAAGGCTGGAAGGTTCTTATTAGAACTGACTTTGCATGTGTGTAAAGCCGAAATGCCTAATGGCTGGCCAACGTGTGCCTATGCAACTAGTGTTCAACCGATGATCGGAACCGGCCACCACAATCGGCCGATTATGAGCAATCGGATGACAACGGCAACGGCTCCTGGAATATCGGTTCAACCGATTGTTGCCAAGCATTTTTGAGATCATTCATTAACCGCATTTTGTTATCCTCTGCAATTGTTCACATTGTAATGATGCCAATGATACCATTCAATAAAGTTGAGAAACAACCACAATGTGTATTCTTAACCTCTCTAGAAGCCCATTTACGGGGGATACAAGTTAAACGACATGCAAATCTTACAACTGAGCGAAATCGCAAGTTCATACCGGAAAAACGACGGTTACACTCCATTGACTCAGGCAGAAGTAAGATTACCAGTCGCACGCACTTGGGCGGTAAACGTGGCTCTGGGAGCCACGTTTACCGACCAAGTGTGCGCGACTGGTAATTTTATTTCGATCGCAAGCAACGAAGTTTACCAATGAAAAATGTTCAGTTTAATGTAGTTCTTTCGAGCATCGACTTGTCCTAGTGCACGATATTACAATTGGAATCGGCATCGAAATCGGCCGATTGCGAGCTCAAATAACCGGTAATCGGTCAACGACCATTTTTGGTAATCGGTTGAACACTATATGCAACAACCATGCTACTCATCTGGACAGAGGTGTTTCATTATTATTAAGTCATCCAATGTATGTTCTAGAGTTGAAAAAGGTTGCTGTTTTTGGATTTAATGATTTAATGTCATTTCCGAGGTTTTTATGTCACTTTACTTTTTACACCAGTCCATAAGTTTGGGACGCCTACCTCAACAACGGCAAAATGTACCCCTACATAAACTAAACACACAGTGCAAGGGAAACTACATATTTATATGCTCATAGACTCAATCAACTGAACGCTATAACTTCAAACGTCAGATACAGGCGATATGGCGTAAACAAGGTCGGCGGTACAACCCTTCCATTTGCTCACATTCCCATCGCCAAGCTACAAAGCATAGCACTTCATTTATGTTACTTACGGCTAGAGAAATAATTGAAAGAAAATATTGCCATTCTGTATCATCATTGCCTGAATATTGCTGACTTGAAAACTTGAGACATTTTAGTACTTGTTGTCCCGAGTGAAAGAACTGTGAAACTTCGCCTTCAAACAACCGACTTATGACGTCAATACCATCGGCCCTATTATTTGATCATTTCATCCATTTTGGATAGTTTTCATTAACCCTTTACCCAACGTAACGGCCCAAAACGGCCAGCGCTATTCCCAAATATCGCCAATTAATTTTCAAAATATTTTCATTTTTTGTCTCAAAAATATAGGTTATGACCCCTCGTTGGAACGAGCTCTTCGAGCTCGTTCCAACGAGGGGTCATAACCTATGTTTTTGAGACAAAAAATGAAAAAAATTAGTTGGTCAAGAATTTTTTTTGCAAGTGTCGTCTGCTTTTCATGTTAGGTAAAGGGGTAAAAACGTTATCTTTGACACAGTTCACACACTGTTTTCTGGTTATTTGAAATTGCTCACTGTTATATTTTGAATTTACGTTTTTTTCTATATCTTTTATTTTCAACCTGATTTTCAGCTCCTGCGAAAGCTAGTTTGATCCGGCGACCTAACCTCCTCAACGAGACGTGATACCACAACCCAGATCACTTCACTGTGGCGACATTATATATTTACCATTGATATAAAAGTCTAGGAAGTGAGGTTTGCTAAGGTTCTTGGAAGCATAAAAACTTGACAATTACTGTAAAACACACATTCGTTAAACAAAGGACCAACGGGGATACTTACTTAGTGTTGGTAGCTTGATACTGATAGATATTCGTAATGACGGATTGTTTGTGAAGTAGTTGCTTCTAATTAGCTTACCATAACAAGAGCCATCTGTTGTTTTCATTTATTTGAAGAAACATGCGGAAAGTTGGCTTTATTTTCGACTGATGTCATAGATTGTTTCTCAAGAATTGCTCGCTTCATATATGGTCTTCCTCTTTCGTCAAATAATTTCAAGGGAGATAACTTTATCGAAAGTCGATTTTCATGCCAATATAAATCAGGGTTTGCAGAAAGGTATGCGTACAGGTTGATAGGATTAAAAGTCAACTTAAATCAAGGAACTATCGACTTATAAAAAAAATTACAAACGGTGACGAATGTTTGAGCTCAGCTTTTTAGTTGGGAGTTTTTTTGAAATGGCGATTTAACAAACATTGAGAGATGGAAGTAAAATCATCGCTCGTTCACAGGACCCATATGAAAGTACACTGACAGCCTTACCAACGCTTACCTTAAACGGCAATATTTTTGCGCTCGGATCAGCCATGGTTTGAGAAAAGATACAACGTCCCAAAAAGATTAATTCTTGAAAATAAAAAATGAAAAAAAACATGATTTCTGAAATCAAGGACCATGGGGGTTAACTTTATTTCTGCTGTCACTATGTCTCGACTACTTTCAAATATCACAATCAGTTGTACTCTTACAATGCGATGTAAATGTTGAAAATCTTCATTGTAATATAATAACCAGCGTCATTCTAACAGATTATCATATACGCTTTTTTCTCAGCCATATCAATTCACTAAGCTCTATATTTAAACACGCTAAAGAAAGCATGCTGTGAAAAAATGTTGGTATCTTGTCAAAGCTGCCAAACCTTAAAATCAGCGTGAATTGAAACAAGTGACGTCATTTTAGAGGTTTCGTATGTTGAGGATTGAATTCGGCTGTAATTCAGGAGTAATTTTTTACTATTATTTCACAATTTTTTATTAAAAATTCGTATCACCGAAAGTGCGCCATTAAGAGCTGATATATTAAGCCAGGTGCGAGAAATATGTCCAAGACGTGTGTTTGGGCCGAATAGGTTCACAAAGCTTAATTTGCTTGCTGTAAGTTACGTTCGCAAAACACGCGCCGATTGTTTTACAACCGGCACGTGTTTTGCGGACGCGGGTGCTCACCTTCCCTTCTGCGTGCGGAGACAATCGGTGTGCTTGTTGTGGAAGTAATAGGCTTGCACTCTGCCCTCGGACACAATTGGGCTGCATTTTGCGGACGCAATCGAACTTCGGACCCAATCGGCTTTTACGGACTTATTCGGTCGAAACAAATAAGTTCCTTCTTTTAACCCTATACCCAAATCGAGCAGCGGTCTGCACTCCCATCATTCTGAAATGAATGAATAATTTCGGTACACGATTAATAAAAGACATAACGATTCCTTCCAATAAGAGTTTGTGACTTATTTTTGTCTTAATTTGATCTTTTCGGAAAAAGTGAAAGGTTAAAGTTGAGAGTCATCGTGGACAAGAAGAGTGATACTAGAATGTTTTATTGTTAATCTCTGTACTTTCAGAAGTTAAAACAGTTAAAAGTTATATTTATTTATTTATTGGTGTTTAAGGTCACATACTTATGCACAATCGCTAATCGTGACCGTGACAGTTTTACGGGTGGAGGAAGCCGGAGTACCCGGAGAGCAACGACGAGCAGCTGTTAGCTCTCCAACATCGTAACTCCGAACTCTGCACCGCGGCACAGGCAGGGTTAGATTGGTTGAAGACATACGCACCAACGACGAGCAGTACGCCTTAATACACAGCGTCATCGTGCCCCCATGTAGGCAAATGGGGTTAAGTGCCTTGACCAAGGACACAACGCAGGAGCGCGAATCAGTCGCTGAAATGGCCACCCATCCAACTACTAACCGCGCTCGACGTTGCTTAACTTCGGTGATCTGACAAGAACCGGTTAACGCGACGCCAGCGCGCCCCCAGTTAACAGTTAAAGTTGTATATATAACAATATACAACTACCTGGGACTGCATATGATAAAATTGTACTTTACTCAACGTAGATGATATCAAAATTTATTATTTTGAATATTATTTTTTTCAAATGCTTCAAAACATTTCAACAAAACCATCAAGTGGGGTCACATGATATGGTTTAGATGAAAAGTTCTGAAATATATTTTTTATCCACTGCTGAATTTTTTTATTACACTGATGGATTATTCCGATTCGTTAGGTAAAGGTTTAAATGTAATAATTTTCTTAATGTTGAGGAAGCGAAGTGGACAAGTGGTTCCACTTGCACAGGCCCACTGTGTGTCAGATGCGGATAAAATATGTGCGTGTCGAGTGAGAATATTATTATCCCTGATGGAGGTAGGGGTGAGATGGGGAAATCTCACCCAAGGGCAAGATATCTGGGCCAGATACGAGGCTTGCAGAGTGTCTGAACCAAATATCTTGTCCCGAGGGTGAGATTTCCCCATTTCACATCCACTCCTATCAGGAATAATCCACCCCCACCACCAAACCACTCTGACGTCATCAAAAGTAATCCAGGGGCACGTGCAGCTATATCGAACAATTTTGTTGTCCATTTCTGAAAAAAACTGATTTGCTCATAGGAAAGAGCACACAGATGTTCTGTATATATCACAGGTATATATCACGAAATTAAATCCCAACGGCGACAAGGCAGGGGCTAAAGAATTGCAGTGAAATGAAAATTGACACATTCCGATGAATTCTGCAATGCATTCGCATAACTTTTCGACGGGAATTTCGTGCAACTCTCTCCACTCATAATGGCGTTCACCCAAAAATTCATACAAAAGAGTCAAGCGTCCTTTGGTTTTGCGGTCTGTGTTTTTATTTCTATTTTCTTCGACAAACGCTCGTCTCCTAATATTTCCGAAACGTGACGTCATATTGTTTGCTTACGGAAGAACGTGCGATGATTAAATACTCCGTGCACTCATTAAATATGCTAATAAGCCGGTCACGTGGGTCATGTGAGACAGATATCTATCTCTCATTACCTTCTCACATGAGGCACGCATATATTGCACAGTAAGTGGGGGAGAATGCTGTACCACACATATGGTTAAGGTTGGTATTTGTACCGGAAAGCCTGCAAAATTAATTGCACATACTTAGTCTAATCAAACAGGGCGTTCCACACACGTTTTATTATGAGACAAACAAATGTCGGTATAAATAACTTCTTTTGGGAAAATATAGAATAAATTCTATAATGACTATTAAACTTCAACTAAACAAATAGTATGTTGAATTACTTTCAATGTTTCCTTTTAGCTTTCAGCGTGTTATATTCTTATACTTTGAAGAACGGATGAACCAGCAAATGTGACCGTAGCTTAATGTGACCTTTACACAGCGTGTAACATTTCTGAAGGGAACCAGATTTAAATTAGATATCGAATTTGGAAGCAGCATCCAGTGTGCAACAGAAACATCACTCAATCCAGATTGTCCAAACGAGAGTACGGTAGCGCTGTGAGCTAATGCATGCTGCATGTCGATGGTGCACTTGTCATCTACCGCAGCGAACTCTGCTTGTGTCGAGTTAGTGTGTTATATAGTCCGACGGTTGATTGCCGCTGCGCGGTGGTTCTCTCCGGGGATGCTGACTATCTCCACTCTTAAAACTGTCCGACTCGATATGACTCTGACTGTTGAAAGTGTCCTTAAACCCCAGTTTTTAAGTCGGAGTACCCGAGAAAAGCGTTGAGAAACGGCGAATAACGGTCGACTTTCCATCTTACTAACCAGGCACGAGCAGGGTTAGCATCAATTGAAGGAATGTGTTCTAGACTACGCCGTACTACACAGTACCACAGTGCTCCTGCATAGGTCATTTGGATTTAGCGTCTTGCCCCAAAGATACAAAGCAGATGAAGCGGGTTAGGATCGATCCATCGACCTTTAATCTCAAGTACAAGGCTTCACCAAATGAGCCACTGCGACCTCTGTGCGCCTGCTACAAAGAGATGAACGCCGTATATTTTTTAACTTAGTACGAAATTTCGCGAATGGGTTAAAACTTAATTATCTCGCAAATTTCGAAAATCGAAAAATATCATTCTTTTATAAATTAATCGCCCCATTATCTAAGGTTCAATATTTGAAATATTGGTAACCAAGAAAATAACAGTTTGCGATAATAGGCTTTTTACCGAGAGAAAATAGTTTAGCGTTCTGTCGTTTTGTTCCAATTGAACAAACATCCTCAGGCCATATGGAATTGGAAAATACTTTTGCAAATGGCAAACACGAGAATGATACAAATGATGGAGTTCATAATACAGGGTTTCGTCTTCTCACGATACTAATTTTATATTTGTGTATTCGCCACACACTTAGCTGTCAGTGGGTTGTTCCAGTATCTATATACATTCCGCGATTGAAAATCCAGAAAAAAAATTAAAAAGAGGGATGGGACTTCCAGTTACAGATTACAAGTCAACAATATAAATTACCCGGTTTTATATGTATCCACTATAATAACCAACTTTACGTTGATGGCCCTTTCCTTAACCCTTTAGCATCCATTTCAAGTCTTGGATATATTTTTATTGCATAAAACTAGTATCTAACGGGTTTTTTTAGGCGTGAATACCAATGATAGTATTATGGATGTCCGATATTAAAGTGGGAGTTGTCGCGAGAAATCGTAATTTCCAAGAACGGCTTTGCCACTCGTGGATATACCAATTTTTCGCGACAACTGATGAAATCATGTTCAGGATCCACGCAAAAGGTCTAACGTCTCTTTTTATTATGCCTGATTCTGACAATATACAAATATTTTCTACAGAGACTCTCGCGAATGATTCAAGGCACAAATTAGTTGATCTTTGTCAACATTCCTCGCGCTCCATCACTACCCCCTGTATTTATTGAACACAGCAGCAAAATATAGTCTCCTAGATTTTATTTTACAGTGTTCACAAATAAAGGGATTGACATCGTCTTAAAATAATTTAACCCTTTACCTAACATGAAAAGCAGACGACACTTGCAAAAAAAATTCTTGAATAACTAATTTTTTTCATTTTTTGTCTCAAAAACATAGATTATGAGTACTCATTGGAACGAGCTCGACGAGCTCGTTCCAACGAGGGATCATAACCTATGTTTTTGAGACAAAAATGAAATAATAATGAAAAATAATTGTCGATTGTTGAGAATAGCGCTGGCCGGTTTTTGCCGTTATGTTAGGTAAAGGTTTAATGAGACGGAAACCCAACAGAACGCGACATTTTCCACGGCTTCAATTTTTCATTTTTTTCTTCAATTCAACAGATTCTTGAAATATCACAGACAAAAGTCTGCGTAAAATCATCCCGTGTCTTGGAGGTACAGTTGAACATTCCACTTTCTGTCGTGGAATCAATTTTCAATTTTAAAAAATTCGAGTTATAGAACATTCAACAATTGGTAATTTTAAGTTATGAATGAATGTGTACTAAACGCATTTTTTTTAGTTTAAAGAGTTAGCCAAGCTTCCTACTTTTAATATATGGTGGACTTCCTATTAATGGCTCAGATTGCTATCAATATTTCATGTCCACGAGTTAATTTACAATGACGAAAGAAAGTTGACTATTTTGTGAAACGCTGTTCTTCGACGTATCCAGAATATATCAGTCGGTCGAAAAAGTGAACCACTGGCTTTTCCATCCAACTGAAATATGCCACAAAAGTTAATCTGAACATAGGCGATGACCTATTTGAGAGCCAGACTGGGTTCAGGTATTATTTATTTATTGGTGTTTAAGGTCACATATTTCCGCACAATGGCTAATCATAACCATGACAGTTTTACGGGTGGAGGAAGCCGGAGTACCCGGAGAGCAACGACGAGCAGCTGTTAGCTCCCCAACATACCAACTCCACACAAGCAGGGTTATCATTGGTTGAAGACAAGTGCACCATCGACGTGCAGTACGCCTTAGTACATAGCGCCACCGTGCCCCCACATGGGGAATGGGGTGAAGTGTCTTGCCCAAGGACACAATGCGGCTTCCGCAGGTGAGATTCGAACCGAGGACCTCTCGGCTTGCAGCCTGCACCTCTACCTACCGAACCACCGCGCCCCCGGGTTCAGGTATTAACAACGTTGAAGTTCGTACATAATTAGACTGGTGGCCTGAGATCTTGGGTTAACGGCTGAACGAAATATGCAATATGTAGAGAATGGGGTATGGCGTTCCACTACTGACAAGCATAGGCGAAAAATTCAGGCATTGGATATCAGGATTAAATCCCGAAGCAAGGGTACCGGGAGCTCTGTGGGCGGGAGTGGGCAACGCGTGCATTAATGATTTTTTCGCCAGACGTTACCAGGGTCCAATACTATAAAACGTTTACAATTGTATTTTCTAAAATTGTATTTTCTAGTTATGACTTCAAATGGGTTAAAATGATTCATTAGCATTTTCAAAGATCTGGCAATTTGCCAATTGGCAAATTGCCATATCTTTTAAAATGATAATGATTCAGTTTTGTCGGTTATATTAATTGGTAGAAAATACAATTCTAGAAAATACAATTGTAAAGGTTTTGCAGTATTGACTCCTGGTGAAAAAAGACTACTTTGCGTCCAAAAACTGTTAGTCGGAAACTCTTGAGTGTTCACTGGTATTTCCAACGCCATTGTGGAGGGGGGGGGGGGGGGGGGTGGGGGGGGGGGGGTTATCAAGTATAATGTCAGAGACAGATCACCAAACAAAAGAGCTATAAATGGGCGGAGTGACTTCTATAGCTTTGTATATTGTCCCTTGGGGGGACAGGTCGCTATGTGTAATGCTTTAGCATTACAGATGGCAACATGTAGCGCTCAGGGGACGCTATATATGTCAGTACTATTGAATGTCACATTACAATTTATGATACGTTGTAAACTCCAGGCTTGGCATTCTTAAAAATGCAGGAGGGTTAAAAATCGCTCCCTTCGCATGCATTCCCTGGGGGGCGATTAGCTCACCTCAAGCATTCCAAAGCTCAAAGTAGCAAAATAAAGTTTTGCTATTAATGAATTCTCCTGGGCTTTGTACATTTTATTTGGTGCTGCCAAGAAGGTGGTCTCTGTGGGATGGCTGTATTGGGGGCCGCGGTGTGGCCGTCTTACAGAGACCACTAACATAACAGAGATATGAAAAGATGTGGATTTAAGGAATATACTGTTATGGTTATCATTATTTTCTAAGGTCCGGAGGGCTAGTTTTCGCCCTCCTTCATTTTTTTAAGGCGAGCAGCAGGCGAGCGAATAAATCGCTCTCCTGAAAATGCCAGGCTTGAAACTCCCGGTCTTAACTCGAAGTATTTATGTCCGACACTGCCACTGGTCTTCAAAACTGCATTTTCAAACTAGAAAAATATGTAGGGATGAATGACCTCTATGCAAACACTGAAAAAATAAATGTATGATATTAAAAACTCTAAGTATTCGCGCTCCGAAGCTTTTCATGCATGGTATGAAACTTGAAATAACAACCGACTTTAATTATTTAGGCATAACTTTCTGTGACAATGGGAAACTACAAAACACTCAAAAAGCTTAAGTATGAAAGGGCTTAAAGCAATGTATTCACTACACAATGCTTTCAAAACAAAATGCTATCCTCTAGTTTCTTTTCGTTCTCGACTGCTCGATACACTGGTTAAGCCAATTGTATTGTATGGTAGTGAATCATGGGCAGTTGAAGTAAAGACCACAAACGAAAACCGTCATCCATCTGAACAGATACAAGTAAAGTTCTGCAAATTACTTTTGAATGTCAGTACACATTCATCTAACCATGCAGCGCGAGCTGAGCTGGGGAGATATCCACTACTCATAGATGCCAAGCTACAAATTTTGGAATTTGCCTCAAAGCTATACTCGCTTGACGAATATTCTCTTATGAATGATGCTCCAGTTGAATGCAGACAAAACAAAAAGAGGATTCGGTCGTCAATAGAACGGAAAACCTATGTTTTAGTGACATTAACACTATTAACTGAGAGAAATTAAAGCTTCTGAAAGAAAAACGGAAAAGAGATCATTTTGAGCGGTTTGTTGCTGACAGAAATAATGATTGTAAACGTCGTGGTAGAAACAAGCTTGAGCCATACCTAATCCACACCATAGCGTTGGGGCGAGGACATACTTCACAAAGCCCCGCCTCAGTAATCATAATCTTACTATTGAGAGGGCGATATGCTCAGCCTCCTGTTCCAGCTGAACAACGGGTGTGTGACGTTTGTCAATCTGACGAGATAGAAAATGAAATTCATTTCATTATGGATTGCGCCACGTATGCATCCTTGAGGAAGGAATTGTTTACTTTGATTCGGAATGTAAACCCAAACTTCCCAAGGATGTATGGGCAGCGGCAATTCCATATTATTATGCAAAATAATCAACCTTGTACATGCAGAGTCATCTGCAACTTGATCTGTCAATTCTTCCAATTAAGCACGTTCAAGTTGACAAACTAATTTTATAATATTTTAATACTGACCAATGTTGCGTGTAATACGCAAGAATGCTATATTTACTCCATGTTAAATATGTTGATGGTTATATTGTATTGTATGCATACTGTATTGTGCTTCATTTTGCGATCTTCCTCACAGGAGGTGTTAATTGCAATTTATACCATGATTACCTACTCTACTATATATGAAAAACCTATGATATAAATTTTAGCTTTACATACGGCAGAGTATTAGCGCCCTTTCGTTTTTTTTGCGTAACTTATATTAAATTGTTAAATTGTAATTACAATTTAATTAAATTGTAATTACAACTTAATAAATTGTAATTACAACTTAATAAATTGTAATAACAACTTAGCTTAATTACACCTTAATAAATTGTAATTATAACTTAGCTTAAATTGTAATTACAATATAGCTTAAATTGGAATTACAACTTGATAAATTGTAATTACAACTTAATAAATTGTAATTACAACTTAATAAATTGTAATTACAACTTAGTTTAAATAGTAATTACAACTTAGCTTAAATTGTAATTACAACTTAATAAATTGTAGTTGCAATATAGCTTAAATTGTAATTACAACTTAATAAATTGTAATTACAACTTAATAAACTGTAATTACAACTTCATAAATTGTAATTACAACTTAGCTTAAATTGTAATTACAATATAGCTTAAATTGTAAATACAATATAAGCTAAGTTGTAATTACAATATAAATAAGTTGTAATTATAATTTAAGCTATATTGTAATTACAATTTAAGCTAAGTTGTAATTACAATTTAAGCTATATTGTAATTACAATTTAAGCTAAGTTTTAATTACAATTTATTCATTTATAATTACAATTTAGCTAAATCGTAATTACAATAACAATAAGTTGTAATTACAATTTAAGCTATATTCTAATTACAATTTAAGCTATATTGTAATTACAATTAAGCTAAGTTGTAATTACAATTAAGTTGTAATTACAATTTATTAAGTTGTAATTACAATTTCGCTAAATTGTAATTGCAATTTAACATAAGTTACGCAAAAAAATGAAATGGCGCTAATACGCTGCCGTATTTACACACCAACCGTGGTGAACACGCCAGCAATGGGATTTCAATAGGCAAATTTACACCAACAGTGGTACTACATCCAAGCTGACCTTTGGTGACGTCGATCTGAATGCGAACTTGGCTAAATTTATCGCACGTCGCCTCGCGAAAAGTAAATGGAAGTTGCAATTATTTATTACGTTTTGAATGAGTTTACCCATTAAGACACCAAAGATTAACAAACCCGCATTGTCTCATGTTAATAAAGCATCCATAACTCGAAATAGTATGTTATTATGTTATTAAAATGAAAAGGGCCCCGTTTCATTTTCTATTTCGTTTCGGCGATAAAATTGACAGCGGAAATACCGCCAATCGATGCTCATGTAAACAAAAACAGATTCGCACGTGTGTACGTCTGCTGCTCAGTAAAATCGAGAAAAAATAATAGCGACTCTTAATAATCCGACGATCATGGTATAAATATACCCAAAGTAGCCTGGTGTACCAAATGATCACCACTCGTGGTGAAGTGGTGTTAACCGCGTGCCGAAGGCTCGCGGTTAATGCCACTTCACCACTCGTGGTGAACATTTGGTACACCAAGCTACCATGGGTATATTCTATACAAATACTACTACTACCACTACTACCCAGAGTCGAGTGACCTTTTTGATACCCCTTGCCCTCAGATGTTTCCGGCGCCCGTGACCCGAAAAGAGAGGTCCAATGACTGAAAATTTGCTGGTGCCCCTTTTGCCTTTAAATAGATTGTGGGTTACTGACCAAATGAATACTGCATTCTACGTTTTATATGTATGACATGTACATTGCCTGCATTACTGGGTTTCAGTTAGACACAACTTAATCTATTGATTATGTTGATCAGATTTCCATTTCATTCTTACCACATCATAATTTTAATCCCGACATTACATGCACGGATAAATACACGACAAACTCATCAAAAACGGATTGACGATATTAGTCGACACACTTACGATCTGACAAAATCAGAACTGGCTGGTCAAATGAGTAGTTCCTGATTCTAAGCTTCCTTCAAAACTGTGTATTTTGATTGAATGCTTGTTTGTTTGAATGCGAGTGTTTACTGTCACAGAAATCATTGACGCGTGTCTTTTTCACCTGCCCATGTTTTATTTCACTATTATAAGCTATGACGGAAGAGTGCATAGACACCAAATTGGACATATTTATTTAAAACAGCACCAAACTCACCAATCAGACTTATGTATTATACTGTGTTTATTAAATACTGCCACAGTTGTCACACTGTTATAATATATAAAATATATTCCCCCGACGTTATCCTTTGTCCCACCAAATAATGGACTTATATCGCAAAATAATGACCACAAGAGAATAGATCAAGCGGGTTGTGATATATTATTGGTTACTCAACGTATTTGTTATCTGATTTGGAATTAAGTCATTACATGCTGCTAGGAAATATCCAAGTCAAGAACAGGAATTATTTTGCCACTAAAATAAATAAAGTTTTGGAATTTTAAACTGAATTCTCCCCCGTGAATTTAAAAAATATTTTGATGGATGATTTTTATTATACCCCCGATAGGGAGGCGTCTTAAATCCGGTCCAGTCCGTCCCGCCGTCTTTTCATTCCAGTATTATAGGTCATTTGGCCATAGTTCGGGGGCATCCGTGGCCGGGCGGTCGCCGTTAGTCTTGTTTGAATTAAATATTTATAATTTTTTTTATTAAATCTAGTCATGGCTGCTGTGGAGCAGCTATGACTAGATTTGCTGAAAATTTTTAAAACTACTCAGCGTATTGAGAGTTAAGGGTGTCAGTTAGTTCCATATTGGGATCGATCCTCGCTATCGTCAATATAATATTAATCAACATCGTATATACCATATTAGGTCACTAACAAACGATGTCACGAATATATCTCGCCGACTAATTCTCCTATATAGTGAACTAGATGTGGAAGTGAATAAGAAATTATAAATTTCCTACTTGTTCAATGTGTTGTGGTTTTCGTCTGTGGCCATTTTGATAGTTGGGTAAACAAGGGGAGATCACTCATGCTGTTAGTCATATTTAGATTTGAAAAGACCATGTATGGTTTATACACAGCTTAAACGTGACGCCTTAAATCCAATAATTTCGCAGAAACGTTTGGGGTAAAATGCACGCATATAGGTACATAAATATTCAAGTGAATTTTGGAAAAAACGAAACCGCTTCCATGCTGAAAAAAACGTCAGTGTACGTGACATTATAGCACGCGCTGTATATTTGTAAAAACAACACGGTGTTTTGGACAGCAATTATGCAATAAAGTTTACACTACAAATGTATATGGAAATGATCTAAGGACAATTTCCATCTAAATGTATAAAGATGAAACATCAATATGTTTCAGTCAATTAGTTGAAATCGGCCAATTATCTGAACTTTCTCATCTCTCATTTTATACCAATTATTTCGTGAGTGCACCAATTTGCATAGATGTTGGAAATAATCAACATAATACTGTGGCATGGAAACACTAGCACATGCTGCAATTTGTTCCATAGCAATAGGCAGCTGCATATAAGTGGAAGTATTTGCTACTCAATCACTGTGAAACAAAACATCGGATTTGTATCACCATCACTTGAACAAGTTATAGTGTAATGAGACAGAAAACAACGAGGGTGGATTATGGGGGAATATTATACCTCACGTGACTTCCTTGCATTCTGATTGGCTGAAAGATGATACCCTAGTTCGTGTAGTTGCCCAGCACAGAGCTGAAGGGTCCCTACATGCGGGCACTATATGTTTTCTATTTTAGCACGGGAACTATATGCATTTTCTGATTATAAAAACGTACAAAGCAACGATTTATCCAAAATGGTGGCAGAAAATCCCGGCCACCAGTTAGACTATTCGATTTACATAAAAAAATATACACTTCGTTTTTTTAGTGTCGCAAGAATAGCCGCAAAGATTTCCGAGGTGATACGTTCCGATAAATAGAGATTATTACCATTTTGTGGATGACAAAATATGTATCCGAGTCGAGCTCCGGGTTCTAAGGGCAGATCACGACGAGTCGAAGACGAGTCGTGATCTCCCCTTAGAACCCGGAGTGAGACATTGGCAGAGGTGAGGAATAGCATTATTCTGTCGAACAATTATCAATATCCACACGTTATTCTCATTTCTCCTTTATTGTTTAAAATAAAACATCATTACATGTTTACAATTTGGATGGTAAATTATTCGCTTAATTTGCATTTTCGTGTTGTTCGATATAATATAAGAACTAGTGCATAGATTGTCGTTGACTACGCCCATATAGTGTCCAGTGAGGTGTTGTAGTTCCCTCCGCTTCGCGTCGGGCACTACACCACCTCTCTGGGCACTATATGGGCGTAGTCAACTCCAAGCCATGCACTATTCCTCAATAAGACAACGTCCCGTTGGGGTTTTGCAAGAGTTTCACAAGCACCATAGGTGCAGTGGAATATACAAAAAAAACACATACTCCACCCAAGGTATGTTCTGTATTTTTGCCACAATTGAACTTGAACTGAGTGCATAAAGATGATATTTTTAAAGAGAAAAATGTTATTATATCACCTTCGGCGGTCTGTTTACTTTCTTGACTGGTTTGTGTCGAAGAATTGTATTGACGTCATAACGTCTGTCAGATGCCTAACGGCCAGTCGCATGCGGTCTTACATGACATTCTTAGATGGATGTTAGATTTCACGCTGGTGTATCTAGGCCATTTCTCAATGTCTGTTATGTGTCGGGTACAGTTGAATGCACACAACAATCGTGGTATAAACACGTGATAATACGATTCTAGAGCTGAAACGGTTAGAGAACCCTGTAACAAGTTACCCGATTATTAGTTATAACCGTTATGTTACTGATTGGCCACCAGTTACTTTGCAACAGAGAATACTTTAGAGAAAGGATGTTGAACCACGATAATGTTGTCAACACCTAGCTACAAATATTTTGTATTCTAAGACTGAGACTGCAAAAGTCATCATCAGACCAGAGTATTTTATGTGATCTTTGCATGCGTTACATTCTATCAGGCCAGAGTAATTTACGGAAAATTTGCATATCTTACATTCTAAGTATTTCCCATTTCTGAGTCTATACTAATACAAAGAGGATAACTAGAGTTTTTGAGTGGATACCGAAAATTATCTCATGAGTGACCGAGACAAATGTTTATGACCATTTGTTTCGGTCACAAGTGAGATAAATTTCGGTATCCACTTACAAACTCTAGATTTTCTTTTTATTATACACTTTTTATAAGAATCTGTTAATTCCACTCGTTTCAACCTTGAATTGATGCATGAAAGTAAACAGCGCATTGACTCATTGAAACGTAGAAGTGATTTGATTGATAGTCGGAACAGATAGCGTCTTGCAATCTGATTCAGCTGGCGTGTTTCTAGTCCAAACATGGCCTGAAAGTCCGTAATATAAGTTTTTGGTTTAGTACGTCCTTAGAAAGGACGTACCAAACCAAAAACTTATATTACGGATTTTCGGGCCATATTTGGACTAGAGGGTTTCATGCATCAATTCGTGTTGAATTATTGCTGAAAATTATCGGTATCCACTCAAAAACACTAGATTTACTTTTCAGTATACGTTTTTAGAACAAATTGATCATTTCCAGTGATATATTGACTCGTATTCATCTTGAAGTGATGCTTTGAAAGACGCCATTTTGATTGATACCGTGAAAATGAAAATTTCTATATCTTCACAGTGGGGGATACGAATTCTATCATTCCGCAGTTTCTTCGATAATCTATCGTTTAGCGTATAATAAAACAATCTGCACCCTTCTTTCACCAATCAGTGGTTAATCGGTAGCTAAAGTCGTTACCGGGAAAACGCTGTAACCGTTTCGGTACATGCTAATCGATTAATTGTTCCAATACACGACACCGTGCATGATATCGCATTTGTAATAATCCAGCTGAAAATTCATGAAGTACAAGTGTGCACAACAAATATTTCATTTAACGGCACACATAGGAGATGAACACGATCACGTAAACACACTCAGAGAAATCTGCGTCAAATTAGGATCCGAATAGAACCAAAAACCATCGAAGACCCTAAACAAAAGAGTCTTCCTGTGATCTAGAGCCAAGCGATTCATATTGAGTTGCCCATCATGTGTATAATGCCGTTGTCGCACAACTTAACCCTTTACCTAACATGAAAAGAAGACGACACTTGCAAAAGAAATTCTTGAATAACTAATTTGTTTCATTTTTTGTCTCAAAACATGGGTTATGACCCCTCTTTGGAACGAGCTCGACGAGCTCGTTCCAACGAGGGGTCACAACCTATGTTTTTGAGACAAAAAATGAAAAAATAATTAAAATTAATTGGCATTTTTTGAGAATAGCGCTGGCCGGTTTTGGCCGTTACGTTGGGTAAAGGGTTAAAGCATGCGTGATGGGACAATTGAAAACATGTTTCTAACGTTTGTTCGTCGCCATTTCAAAACTTCAGCTTGGCTCGCCTTTATATTTTATAATTTATATACTGTACAGAGGCTTTGAAAGTCCAGTTGATGTATATGTTTGGTTCCATGTAACCAAATTTGGTTCCCCTATCAGGACAAACTGAAGAACCAGTTTTGGCTCTTGGAGGAACCAACATTTCTCTGTGTGCATACACACTCTAAGATGTACCCATATATATTTATCACACACCTGTTCTATGAAATACCCATCTACAGCAACACTAAACAATGCGGAAAATGAAAATCTGTTCCGCACATATGTGCGAAACGGAAATCGTTGACTGACTATTTTTAAATAGAAGCGAAATTTCACTGGAATTTTCTACGTGCAATTCAATTACAATCTGAATCGCTAGCGGTAGCTAAAAGTCGTCCCCTGAGTTCCAATGTGTTCTATGTGCCAGTAGGCACATAAAACACATTGGAACTCAGAGGATGATATAGTAACACGGGTTCCATTCGCAAATTTGGTTGGCGATAAAATGTGTTCTTTTTGTTGATAGTTGTCACATGAATTGCTGAGTGTCCTTCTAATAATTGTTTTTTTATAGACGTGAAGGCGTGTAATAAACACAGAACGACGCGCGTGTGTGAATGGGTTAATCGATATGGCACTTGTGCCATCGCGGAAGGATAAAACTCGAGGCCTTCAGCCTCTCGTTCTATCCTTCAGCGCTGGCATATCGATTTACCCGTTCACACTCGCGCGTCGTTCTGTGTATGTATTTGTGCGGAGATTTATACGTCAACAACCATTATACGCGTTCGACCCCAGTAAAAGAAAACCGTGTACCTAACTTAGTCTTTTAAGGTTCTGGGTGGGTTTGTTCTCAGAGCAAACGCCAGATATCACCCATTACAGTGTTTTGGAAGCACCTTTGCTGAATCTTCCAACAGAGATAGATAGACTCGTCTCTATGTGATTGCAATGAATAATCCACGGGGCGGTGGCATCCAGGAACTAAGTGTTGGGGCGGTTAATTGTTTATGAAAAAAACATTAAATGATCTTGTAGAGGACGAGCTCGCTCACGTTCCATTGTTCCAATGAGAGGACCTAAGCTGTTCTGGAGGCATTTGTTTTTTAATTATTCAAAACACCGTTTTGCAGATATTTTTATAAACTTGTCAGGTGAAAAGTTAAAGAAACTATTCAAACATCAGTGTTGGAGTAGTGACCAATATGAATGCAACACTTATGAACTGGAAAAATAAAGTTTCATAGCCATAACACTGACTTTATTTTAACCCCTTTTAAGACTGACGCAAAGTGAATTGCCGTCTCATGCACTACTACAGGAAAACAGGAGCGCAGTGGCTCGGTGGTTAGGGCATTGGACTTCAAGCAGAAATGTTCACGGTTCGTTCCCCACCAGCGGTAACAGCGCGGCGTCCTTGGGCAAGGCACTTAATCCCGATTACCCATGTGTTGGCACTGTGACGCTGTGTACTAAGGTGTACTGTATGCCGATAGTGCACTTATCGTCAACCAATTTTAACCTTGATTGTGCGGAGTTAGTGCTTTGGGGAGTCTGAAAGCTACTTGCCGCTGCTAGATGGTTCTCTCCTTTGTACTCCGGGTTCCCTCACCCGTAAAACTATTTGACACGAAGTGACCTGGATGTGGAAAGTATCGTGAAACCCCAATAATACAGGGGAGTTGGCCTTATATTTGTGGAGAGATTCAGTAATAGTTTAATTCTACAGCCCTATGGGGCTGTAGAATTAAATTATAACTGATCTCTCTGTCCCGTTGGGTGTTTATTGTGTTGTCTACTCACGAACTGCCAACTTTCGATTTTCCAAAGAAATTATGCATACCATGCTGAAAGGGTTAAATCTCAGTAATTTTAGCTTTTGTGTTTAAATTGTGCGATGTTTGCCAACGAGAGTTAGTATATTGCCGAGATCTGTCGTTCACGAACCACTCAACTGACACTCGTAAAGGTACTCTTGGCTCCATCGCATAATCATCATTCAACGTCCCATTGTATGAGACTTAAACAATGTCTTGATTATCTGTTGAATTCACATTCTAAGCATTATATTGACATACACATTGGGACGTGTTTTTTAAGAGTTATTCAATAATGCACTTTCTTCCATTCGTATTGCAGTGGCGGTGGCATCCAGGAACTAAGTGTTGAGGCGGTTAATTGTTTATGAAAAAAACAACATTAAATAATCTTGTTGGGGACGAGCTCGCCCGCGCTCCATTGTTCCAATGAGAGGACCTAAGCTGTTCTGGAAGCATTTGTTTTTTAATTATTCAAAACAACGTTTTTTTCAAAGTGAATACGTGTTGAATTATTGCTGAAAATTATAGGTATCCACTCAAAAATACTAGATTTACGTTTCATTACACGTTTTTAGAACAAATTGATCATTTTCGGTGACTTTTCCAACAAAAGTAATCCAGTTACTGCTGCTTTACAACATCCGTGACTGCTTTAGTGGGAATTTCAAGATACCTCTTAGCTGGCGGAGAGTTATGTGTCCAATGTAAGAAACATGGGAACTAGACACTCGAATATATTAGCTACCTTGAACCTCAGCCATGCACGCAACACCAGCTGTTGGTGGTAGCTCGAGACACCTGGTATTGCCCACCCACTGATAAACGAAAGCTGAAGCTGTTTTGGTATATCCGGCGGCGTCACTCACAGTTTGCTGCGGTTATGACCATGTACACCAAAAGCAAGTTTGAGCGGCGAGGACAAGTACAGTAAAGGGTACCGGGTTTAGGCAGGGGATCCGCAAGCATGCTTTTAACCTCTCCGTTGGTGAACATTAAATAACTGACACTTTAAACAGCAGAGATATATCTTCCGTCAGCACTGAATTTTGCACGGCGGTCACAGGAGACCTGGTGATAGAAGAAGAGTCCAAGAGGAAATGCTTAATATGATTTTGAGAACATTGCGATGATTACAGACTTTCCGAATCCATGGGAGTCGAACGGAATGGAATGGAATCATTGAGAAGATGTTGCAGGGTCCCACTTCAATAAAAAATAGGTTTAACGTTTGTGGAACTTCTTTGGTGGATGGACCGTATGTGAGAACTCAGAGGGGCAGACTGGAGAAAACAAAACTGAAAGAATTGACTAAGCCATTAAGGTAACATAACGGACCATATCCAGCCAGCGTTATTCTATATACAAATCGCCATTCAAATTTTATTATTTGCCCAGTCGTCGTGCTCGTTCTAATGAATGATGATAAGCTAAGTTTTGAAGACAAAATGTTTAAATGTTTAGTTATTCAAGACTTATATTGGTGAAGTGTCATCATCTTCTGGTCTTAACCTTCTGCACGCGGATGTCAAAATTACGAAACTTTGAAATTTAAACCAATTCAATTTTGTTTGACAGATCTCAGTGAGCTCTGTCACAGAAAATTGAATTGATTAAATTTCTAGTTGCATTAAGGGAAAATTTGCAGCCACAAATTTAGATATTTCGATATTGGCCCCGGGTGGGGGGGGTGGGGGTGGGGGGAGGGAAAGTGTTAACAGGCGATCGATTCCACAACACCACTTAAAGTGGATTTGGAAATCACAAGTAATCTCACAGCTTGTGAAGCATGAGATTCCCAAAGTCGGATCCCATACACTGATATTTGCTGATAACATACGTTTTGTGTATTTTGATACCACATGCCTCGCTATGGCCGCGGTAAGGAGACACTCTTCGCGACTTTAATATTTAATAAGTCCTATTTCGAGAAGTTCAAACATCGTATCCTCTTGACAGTTGAAATTAGAGACGCCTATACGTGGAATGACACCTCTCTGTAACCTGTCAATAAGTATACAACCCAACTGTTTGTTTTATAATATATAGTTTCTATAACATCGATTTGGCGAGAAATATTACCACCACTTGAGTCAGTTTCATCTCAAGTCACGCTACATCAGAAACAATAATATTATATATTTACTGTTATCCGTCATATAATCCACTTGTGCTATCAGTAGGAAATTCCATCAAAGAAGCTTACAGGAAAATATGAAGCTATCGAAACGCCAATTCATTTATTTATTCATTTATTACGGTTTAACAACATTTTAACAGCTAAGGTCATCTCGTGTCGGTGACAGTTTTACGGATGGCGGAAGCCGGAGTACCCGGAAAGAACCACCGAGCAAAGACGAACAGCTGACGGCTCCGCAACACCGTAACTCCTCACTGCAGCAAATACAGGTTTAGACTGGTTGAAGACATGCGCATCATCGACTCGAAGTGCGTCTTAGTACACGCCGTCATCGTGCCCGCCCTCCTGTGGACAATCGAGGTTAAGTGCCTTGCCCAAGAACACAACGCGGAAGTCCGAATCTATCGCCCAGACGGTCACCATCCAAGGACTAACCGAGCTCGACGTTGCTTAACTTCGAAACTCCGATTCTCTCACACAATCCAATTTTGATGCGAATATGGGCGGCACCAATTGCTTTTCACCGACACTGAGAAACAACTTGATTGTGATTGGTCTACCCCACACATTCACTTGGCAGACACCCTACTTAATGAAATTATGAAGTACCATGTTCCGTGGCCGTAAAAACGCCCCGCCCCTTCGGGTTAAAAGGATTAAGAATATATTGACTGGATGCTTTCTTACATTTCCAACAAAATTAATCCAGTTATTGCTGCTTTACAACATCCGTCACTGCTTTAGTGGGAATATCAAGACAACTCTTAGCTGGCGGAGAGTTATGTTCCCAATGTAAGAAACATGGGAACTAGACACTCGAATATATTAGCTACCTTGAACCTCAGTCATGCACGCAACACCAGCTGTTGGTGGTAGCTCGTGACACCTGATATTATTGAGAACGATAGCTGCATGTGTAAAGATCCACACATACTGCAGCACCTAAGAAATATAACAAAAAAAGTATCTGTTGACCTCTAGACAGGATTTGCATAATAATGTGAGAGAGCGTCACCATGGAGCAGAAAATACAGCACGGCCGCCGAGGACTGGAACTTTACACGTGTGGGCAATATTTCCACGGACACAATATGATAAGTTTCCAAACACTAATTATAGGACTAACAAAAAAACATTCAACTAACAAAGCGCCGGGTACAACTCGGTGCACCATTAAATAATTTTTTGCTGCTGATGATTTTAATTACCTGGTAAACGTCACTGCCTTGGCGTGGATTACGACCAGTCCACAGCGGCAGAACTGCTTCACATTAAGCCTTTACCAAACATGAAAAGCAGACGACACTTGTAAAAGAATTCTTGAATGACTCATTTTTTTCATTTTTTGTCTCAAAAACATAGGTTATGACCCCTCATTGGAACGAGTTCGACGAGCTCGTTCCAATGAGGTGTCATAACCTATGTTTTTGAGACAAAAAATGAAAAACATGAAGAAAATTAATTGGCGATTTTTGAGAACAGCGCTGGCCGATTTTGGCCGTTACGTTGGGTAAAGGGTTAAGGCACGTTTGCCATAAACTCAACTGAATTGTTAACACTAACATTGGGGATTTGGCTTTATTTGGGACTCAGAAATGCATGAAGCTGTGTGTACTTCAGCATAGACAGAACTACCCCCCATTAGAGACAGAATCATCAATTTGAAAATTATGCAGTGGACTTGTGCTATCCACGAAGAATCACATTTTATCGCTCCTTGGAAGCAAAAAGGTGTCCACGGCTTTGCTAACATAATTAACTCCCGTGCTGAAAAAAAGTTTCTCGATAGGCAGCGAGGAATGGGGATTCAGAATGTGCCTTTGGTTGTTTCATTCATAATGTCCTTTTCCAGTGAATGTGGCTCAGAAAGCCCAAAGTGTTGTGTTGTGCCTCCTGCTCTCGTGAATGCTGAAGGAATCTGCTCGATTTTCTTGACCACGTTTAGAAGCAATCGCCATCTAAATTACTAAGTTATGCAAATTCAATGCAACGCATGTGATCAAAGAACATAAAATTGATATATTTGAACCTGTTAACTGACTCTACACAAAGCCTTGTGTACCGATGAGCAACTCGAGTACGATTCACTCCTATTTTAGTCAAGTACGCTTTGATCGATTTGAACAATTCGATTTTGTTCATGACATTCCGTCTCATAATACACATGGCACAGGAGCCTATTTTGCTCTGATGAAGAAAAACAATGCTGGGAATATGACGCTTTTTGAAAAAAAAAATTATTCACTCACATTGACTCCCATTAAAACTTATATATAATCCATTATGTATAACGCCCCTCATTTAATTCCCACAGCGCGTATGTTAACGACAACAAAGCGAAAACTGTTAAAGACCTCTTGACGTTCGAGGCACTCGACTCGTAACCTTTTCAAAAATATTTGATCAGTTTCTGTCGCCATATTGCACAAAAAGTGTCTGGTCAAACAGTTTCAATTTAGTATTTCACTAACATCAGTGTGTAAAATGCTTTACAGATCGATCTTTTTTTGATAGCTGGAAGCCTTCAACACGACATGTGTTTTGTATACACTTGCCGAAACATAACGTTCTGTTTGTGTTGCATAAATTGCAAGAAAATAAGAATGCACAGTAATTAACCCTTTGAACGCTGGTGGTATCTCCCATGTCAGTTCAATGGCAGCAATTGGACGAGTTCATATTCATTATTCGGGAAAAGACCAATCAATATTTCCAGTGTGCAGCCTTGTTGCTGCATGTTGAAAATATTAATTGGTCTACCCCACACAGCCCCTTTGCAGCCATCCCACTTAATGAAATTATGATGTATCATGTGCTTCGGCCGCTAAACCGGCCTCTCGTGTTCAAAGGGTTAACTCTCACTCTGTGTTCAATAACAAATTGTACGAGTATAAACCGAGTTTCAAGATTAAACAAATGGTTGAGCTATTTCCAATGAAAGTCTATATGTGACATTTTTTTGTCAATAGGCATAATTCGTATTGAGTCTACCAAATCCGCTGGTAAGTACCGTTCGTATTGATGCTATATGGCATATAATGATGAATATGAATACCAAATTCCAAGACAATTCATCAATATTAATAATGCTTAGGTTATTACATGCATTAGTTTAAATCTTATATTTTCTCATGGAAGAGGCATAACACTTTCACTAAATCCAGTGACAATGTGTTTTTGCAGCGGTACTATCTGGCATAAAGTGCGAAAGACGCATACGAAATTTCTGACAATCGGTTAACTGATGGAGATGTTATTGGTTTGGACGGACGGACGGACGGATGGAAGGACGGACCAACACTCAGCGGATAAACCAGTTAGTTTGTTTTATTTTGTTGTAAATCGAAGCCCCAATCACTTAAAAATAAATACATTCCACACGAAGCAACAACACATTCAGACAACAGAAATAGTTTGTGTTAGGACACACGCCTTCTCGTCTGAGGTCGTGAATTTAAGCTCGACAGACCGACGTGTCAAGGCCCAAACACATGACTCATTAAGTGTTTATTTTTATTTTATTTCAAACCCTATTTCTACAAATTTAAGAACAAACTAACTTCCCCTCAAGAAAACAATATACAAAGACAAAGGAAATATTTTGTGTGAGGCCACATCTCCTACTGCTTAAAATAGTGAATGCCACACGGACGTCCCGACGGACGGATGAACTCTTCAGTGGTTTGTCGTTTGCTACTATTCCAACAACAACCATTTGCAAGCAAAATATTTACCACTTAAGAAATCCATAGTATTCAATACAAATTACATAGACAAAGGGAATCTTTTGAAAGAAAGAACCTCCTTCCACTTCACCATTTGAACCCCGGTGGTATCTTCCATGTCATTTCCGTGGTAGCAATAGGAAGAGTCCATATTTATTGTGTGGGGGTAGACCAATTAATATTGATTGGTCTACACCACACATTTACCTTTCAGTCATCCCCCTTAATGACATTATGACGTAGCTTGGGACCTGGCCGGAAAAAAAAACGACCTCTGGAGTACATCGGGTTAAGGTGATGCGCGTTAACCTTGACATGCTACCCACGGTCCGACAGACGGTCGGATGGATGGACGGACGAACACGTGTAATTCAGCGCAATCCTTCAATATTTCCGAGAGAATGGATTGAAAATTAAAAATAGAACATGCAATTCGAAAACGTTGTGTTAAGCCCCACTTTAAAGTCAGTTGGATTAAAAATCAACGCAAGTCAGCTGGGTTTAATGAATAGGAACTCAGTTGAGTTCATATTCTCTCAGCCCAGTTGATTTGGATTAATATTTTATTCACTCAACTCAGCTGAATTGGGTTATTTCTTCTCGCAGCTGACTTGAGTGTGTTATGCGTTTAAATATCCGTATTTTGCTTCTGAATCTTTCTAAATAATTGGACAATAAAAAGTTAAAAAATAAAAGGATATTGTATTGTCTCCTTTGAGAAGAGTGTTGATCGAGTTGATATATGATTTTATGTCTCTGTCCTTCTGCCCCCAGTCATGAATTATAGTTTATGAGAGGCTGATATCATTAAGGTATAGTGTTCAAATTAGTCTCGCAACACTCAATTTGGTTTCAATTGAATTCTAAGGCCCCAAGAAGAAACGTGCGAAAAAAAAATTCCAGAAAAAATGGAGATTTTCTAATTTTATCTCCAAATCATAGCATATGACTCCTCATTGGAACTAGCTCGAAGTGCTCGTTCCAATGAGGCGTCATGAGCTGTGTTTTGGAGGTTAAAAACTGAAAGATAATAAGATGCGCATGGCGACCATTGTGATTGTGTCAGCCGGATATTGCCGTGAAGTTTGGATTAAAATGAGTTACCTTCTCAAAGGAAGGCGCAGATGATAGGTATCTGACAGACAAAAGCATCCATGTTACAAAATGCAGGGGACATCGCACAGACAACCTGCGTCTCGTTACCAAGAAAGAGTGTTAATTATGCCGCAAAATAGACGTGTCAGTCCTCATCCTCAGTACTGTGGCATTTGAGTCAGAATGTATTGCATGTGGTTCAATTGATTCTTCTAACTGGGAATTGGATTATTTCGCTTTCTTTGGATACACTACAGCTCTTGGGGCATTGTTTGTACATTCAAAACAGACGTCTCGGAGATATGTTGGAATTCCACAAGTTCTTGCCGGCTTTATTCTCTAAAACTGAAAATACCTACATCTTCTTTCCAATTCATATTAGAGTCTAGAAAAATCGATTCATGGTGTCTTTGGCAACTAAGATCGGCGCCATATTATTTTTACATAAACCGTGATTAATCTTTGTATAATGGAGGTTTTTTTTTTTAAATGATTGGACTAACTTTGTATCAATCCAGCCACGGAAAATCGTTTCTCAGCGTTGCGAATCAGTGCCAAAAAGGTCAATCGATTTACATAGTTCGACCTTCTTAAACAGTCATTCAAATACTAAAATACACTACCCAATCTCTCGATATGAATACGTGCATTTGCGTGATCGCTCCGTGTTGTCAGTAACCTTTCACCGATCACATTGTATGAATGACGCTTCAGCTAATATGTTTAATTAATTAATACTTGGTTCGAATTTACAAAATAAAATAAACAGAACGTATCCTCTATTTTTCAAAAAGGAGCAGCAGGGCTGTGACTCACCACGCTCATCTAATAATTTTCTCAGTCGGGACATTTTCGTCTGGACTGGAGTCTTAAATATCAAATCGCCCTTACTAGTAATAATCAGGCCTGACATTCTGAAAAATGCAGGAGGGCAAAAAATCGCTCTCCTCAATCAGCTTAGGAGAGCAATTAGGTTTACACAGCATTTTAAGTATCCAGTTGCACGAACTCATTGAAACTGAAACCAACAGACTATTACATCAGTGCTTTTATTAACTTTACTAAGGTAAAGCGAAATCTCTTAGACATCTAGATGTCTCACTCAACAACCGAACACACACTTGACAAGACCTGTGTGTGTACCCAGACCTGTTGACCAAGAAAGTCATACGCCTACCATTACCACCTTCACCCCCCCCCCCCCCCCTTGGGGGTTGAAGGTGGTAGTGGTAGGCGTATGACTTTCTTGGACAACAGGTCTGCTTGAATCTACAGTCACATCCTGGTGCAAGTGCTTCAAGTGACAGGATAGTAGTAATGGTAATATATTATATTGTCAATATTCCTTGAATAATTACCCCTCAAACTGTGATGTCAGTTGTTGAACTTGAAACTGACAGAAAAAAAAATATTGCTGTGACCCATTTTGCTTCAAATGATTGCAACTGTGTTTGGGTATGGTTGCAGCCATTACCTTTTACCACTAAACCACTTTCAAAATGAAATTACGTGATGTTATGTGACTTCGAAGTTAAATTACATTTTTGCTTTACAACAAAAATTTAATGTCAGCATAATACATGTAATCTCAATCATCCCAGACCAAAATATTTAGGAGGGCAATTTTTCGCTCTCCTTAATACTTTCAGGAGGGCAGTAAGGAGAGCTAAAAAATCGCTCTCCTGAAATTGCCAAGCCTGAATAATGTAGTTTCTTACAAGACTATACAGTACGGCCACCGTGGACTGGTCACTTTCCACTTGTGAACCGTATTTCACAGACGCAATAATATTTGATTCAGGGAGCGCGGTAGCTCAGTGGTAGACTGTTGGACTTCTATGCTAGAGATCCCGAGTTCGATCCCAGTCCGGAACGACCGGCGTTGTGTCCTTGGGCAAGGCACTTTATCCCGGTTGCCTACATGGGGGCACGATGATGCCGTGTACTAAGGCGTACTGCACGTCGATGGTGCACATGTGTTCAACCGCTATAACCCTGCTTGGACAGAGTTAGAATGTTAAGAAGCTGAGCTGACACTTGCTCGTCGATGTTCGGTGGTTCTCTCCGGTTACTCCGGCTTTCTCCATCCGTAAAACTGTCACGGTCACGATTAGCCATTGTGCATAAGTATGTAACCTTAAACACCAATAAATAAATACTAAATAATAATATTTAACACTAATGAAAGGAATAATCATCAAATATTTAACCCGGTGCTGCATTAATTACAATTTTGCTTCTGATGATGTCTTTTACCTGGAAACGGCATGTGTGGACATCACTGCCTACGCGTGGATTACGACCAGTTCACGGCGACTGAACTGTACATTTGATACTTGGATTAATGCCACACACACAAAAGGTCTTACAAATGGAGGTCTTTTGGGAGTCCCGCATGACCAACTCGGAGTACCATTTTTTGTTTTAACTGTAATCACAAGTATTCCAAATACATCTTCAAGGCCTTCCTTGATGATGTTGTTGGAATATTTTATTAGTCGGGGCTTGAGCCATCGTAGCAGGCCTGGCTTCTTAATAATGCAGGAGGACTAAAAAATCACTCCCCTCGCATGGCCTAGGCAAGCGATTATCTCTCCTTAAGCTAAAAGTGGCAAAATGAAGTTTTACTATTAATGAATTCTGTCTTGTTAGCGTTGTACATTTTATTTGGTGCTGCTAACAAGGTAGTCTCTGTGAGACAGCTACACTGCCCCTCCCACACATCCGGGCCTCGGTAAGGCCGGGAGGTGTGGGAGGGGCAGTGTGGCCGTCTTGCAGAGATCACTAACATAGCAGAGATTTTAAAGATGTGTGTTTTAGGGATAGGCTGTTATGATAATCATTATTTTCTAGGGCCAGGTGGGCTAGTTTTCGCCCTTCTTATTTTTTTAAGGCGAGCAGTATTAATCGCTCTCCTCAAAATGCCAGGCCTGTCATAGGCGGAAAAAAAATCAGGTTTACCTCTCCCCCACTCGGTCATCTTCGCGACGCCTCTGAGGGGTAATACGTTTAGGATAATGTGGGAGAAACCAAACCTTGTTCAAACCGCGGCTCTTAGGAAAGCTCCCTGAGTTTACAAGCAATGGGTATCATGTATGTGTTGGTCGTGTGGTGTATGTTATTCCCCTGCGCATCCTATCCTCTAATGACTTTATTACTTCCTGACAAAAAAAAACATTTAGCATACCTTCAGTAGTAATTTGATAAGCTAATTGAATAAAAGTTGTAGAGTAAACTTCGATTAATTGAATAATATACCCTGTAATATGTCATGAAATTAACAGGCTTCTCTTCTTTATGGGCCTATTTGGCGTCAGTGCATCTAATCAAATCCAGAATAACCAGATTCTCGGTTTATCTTTGGAATAGAGGAAACTGACCAAGTCCCTCCCTGTTAACTGAAAATTCCTGTTAACTGATAAAACTTCACTGGCAAAGTGGCTATAAAATGGTTTTATTGTACTAATATTTCGGGGAGTGGAGTGAGGGCGCAAAATTTAGATTATGTCCAGGTCGCCATCAAAGCTGCCACGGCTCTGATCATAATTTTCCGATTGTAACAGTTGTTCTGCTGACATGTATTAAATTTCTTCGAGTCACTACTCGCCTCTCTGACACATATTCATCCCCTGCCAAAAAAGAAATCCCATCCACCATTGGAAATCGCATCATAAAATGTTTACACAAAAGGTAACGAAGTCATGCTTATGCCATTGGGTTATCGTCAACAAATGATATATACCCGTAAGCGGAACCTGATTGTTTGTCAAACAAAGACGTTTCTTAGATATGAGAAACACCCAGTTAGTTTGAGCACTTCAAAGAAAAGTCATTATTCTGTAGAGCTAAAATAAAATGTTACTAAAAGCTGTGGAATGACTTTTCTCCCCCCTCCCCACTCACAGCATGTGTAACATACGTGTGTCCCGGGTGAGATAGCAGGGAGAGACAGATGTATCCCACCCCACCCACGTGACGTTATACATTTATGACGTTATTCATATTGTATCAGTTTCTTGCTACCAACTAATTCATATTGACGTCATCGAAATGCCGTGTGATCAACGTTTGATGCTCTAAAACTCTTTAAACCCCAAGATGCCACCGTTCCTAATTGATTTCGTGGTATATACCTCTGGTATATACATAACTTTCGTGTCGTTAATTTTTCAAAACAACGAATACCAAATGAGTTGATTATATCAGCACGTGACCGCCGATTACCTCTGGCTAACGTAACCGCTGTATGGTGGGGGGAGAAAAATAATCCCTGATGGGTACCGGTGTGGGATGGGAAAATCTCACCCTCGGGACAAGATATTTGGTCCAGGCACTCGGCAAGCCTTGTGTCTGGCCCAAATATCTTGCCCTCGGGTGAGATTTTCCCATCCCACACCCGTACCCATCAGGGATTATGATAATCAACATTTCAAACATGAGTTCAACTGTACTGAAATAAATGACGAGGTACATAATTATGTTGAACGAATCGTGATCAGAAGACTAACTGAGATAACGGTTCCTTGAGTGCAACAAGGCGTCACCTGAAATGCTTTAACATTGCACATGGTGCCTTCTTACACTCAAGGGGCGACATAAAGCTATGAAACATGTCAAAAACATAGCTTATGGTCCCTCAGTGGAACGAACTCGTTCCAATGGAGGGGTAAAAACCAATGTTTTCGAGGCCAAAATTGAAATGAAAGTGTCAATGACACTGTAGCTCAACTTGTTAAGACATGTACATGTATAGTATGTGTCACAACAATGACAAACATCTAGGTAATGACCTGATAGCTAAGGTACATATTGTAACGGTCTGTACATAAACACTGACCGTGGGATGTAACAAATGTATAGGTAAAGTATTGTAAAGGTGGGTGACATTCAAATGCTAAACTAAAAAAGAAATCTTTGAGTCTCAGAGTGGGTCTAGCTGAACCACCAAAATATTTGTTCTCATAGAACAGTGATAACAAAGACACCCCAAAACACCCGTTCCTGTCCCAGGGTGATAACAAAAGTTTCGTGAAGATCGGTTCAGAAATACATCCTCTAGCCCTACCCGTATTGACATGTGCACTTACTGTGTATAAGTAGCACTGAATAAAGAAAAGTTCATCTAATTTGCATAATTTCTGCACGAGAAAAAAACCTGTATTATATGTGATGTATTCCATGTTACTAAACATTCATACAAAAATGTATTCAAATCAGAACTTTCATACAGAAGTTCTGTACAAAAAAACTGATTGCACTAACTAAAGTACAAAATGGCTGCTGGGGGGCCATCTTGAATTTCGGACCGCACCCCAAAACACTCGTTCTCGTCCCACGGTGATAACAAAGGTACTCAAGAAGTTTCGTAAAGATCGGTTCATAAATACGGCCTCTAGCCCGAGCCGTAATGAATTGTTGACGGACAGACGGACAGACGGACGACTGGCCATGGCATAAGCTCAAATTTGACTTACGTCAAAGTTGAGCTAAAAAATGATAAAATTTGAAGGCAATTGTCGTGAATATCGCTAGAGGGTTACGAACGTTACCTTAGTAAAGGGTTAAAGTGGTTTATTATATACCTAAAACAAAAATCGATCCGACACCTCTATGCTGGGCCCCCTCAATCCGATCTGGCGGAAAAAAACGAGTGTGGTTTTCCAAACCAATATCTCACCCTTTCAAACGAGGCTGTCGAACTATCACGTCTAGGGTGCGATAAGGTTCCAATCGGGCTTAGTTCAGTGGAGTTAATAGTTATGTTATGTTTCCAATCGGCAGATTTTAACTGCTGAAAACCTATCATTTACGTTTGAAAATCGGGCGAAAATATTAAGAATAAATTCAACACCACTGATTAAAATCAAATAAAATACGGACAGTTTGTGTTATCTGTGAAAGGTCTGACGACGAGAAACAACATTATGGTTCCTTCCTCAATAAATATTTATTTATTTAATGATATTTAGGGTCATATATTTCTGCACAATGGCTAATCGTAACCGCAACAAGAAGATAAAGTGATGTTTAGTCAATCGTTTAAACCCATGTTGCACATTTTAGAGGATTTCTACCCCTAGTATTGATGACTAGGTCCAATGTTACAAGTCAAACAGAGCTTGGTAACCACAGTAAACAAGCACTGTTTCACTTTCCGGGGTTCCCACGGGCGGCTCAATGAATAACGTATTGTGATGCTATTTTGTATGTACTACTTCATTCACGTGATGAGTGGATGACGGGTACATAGTGACGTAATAGAGTACTATTCATGCAGCGTGTTCAAAAATTCGTTTTTTTCCATCGGCCTATTTCGAGTATTTTTCAGGTGTTTACCTGGCTATAACGGTATATAATAAAAACAAACCCAATTATTTTGACAATAACTCGTTGATGAGAGTAGAACAATTGCATCTCACTCGTCACCTTCGGTGACGAGTGGGGATGTTATTGACCTGCTCTCATCAACTAAACGGAATTCAGAACATCAGATCTGTTACTGTCATAACAATCTGTATTTAGCGAGTCTTGGGTCCTAAAAACAATGTTCTGACAGCAACCTAACAAATAATATACGTTCTTCGACAGTATTTATCCGCTACCGTGGCAACACTGGTATAGCTGTGCTGCAGCATTTACCACGAAAATCTGACAGCCGTGACTAAATGGGGACTGCATCTGTTCCTATCATGGATACTGTGTGCAGGCAGCTGATTTAAGATGTCCATCCCAGATCGATAATCATAATTTGGATTAGAATGGCGAAAATGGACTGGAGATTATTGCCAGCTAATATTAATTCCAACCATTTACCATGACATTTCTCCTGGTAACTTAGGAGTCTCTGTCTGTATCGGTACTACCATGGTTATAGTGAAAATGCAGCTGGCCCAAGCCATCTATCTTGTAGTAATAATCAGCCGAATTTAGATTAGAAGAGAGAAAATGAGCTGAAAATCACAGCATATTAACCCTTTGAGACTTTAATTATCCTGACGTTCAAACATCATTGGGAATTCAGTTTATTAAACGTTTTTCAAAATGCGACGTCAAACGTCGGAGAGTACAAATAACAAGATATTTTTCACATTAGTGATTAACTGGTTGAGGGCTAGATTATTTTTGGTGGTCTGAATTTGTTATTCAAAACTTGTTTCATTACAAATTATTGGAGAGTGCCCGCAGGCACTCTCCAATAATTTGTAATAAAATAAATTTATATAAACAAAATATTATTTGTGTTTGACTGAATATGAAATATAAGCAAGGAAAGTGTTGGTTTTTGCTCTGGTGTCGTCATTTTTATCAGCCCTAATAGTGGCTTCTAGCACTCAACCACTCAAGAAGTCTTGACAGCATGTTTATATTGGTATTTTAAGCTGCGATAACATTTGGCTCAACGGTTGTCACTAAACACTATTCGGGCGAAAATAGGAATTGAGGTTAAAACTTTAAAAAATCGAAAAATAATAATAAAACAGATGACCACAAAGTATCAACTCGCTGTTTGATTTCGTACGTAATAATAACACGTACAAACCTATCAAAGGGTTAATAGAAATGCATTCATATTACCAATACTACATGAGATTAAATGTAAAGTGTCTTACCCTTTCTTTGTAAAGAATCAGACTGCCGCCTCTATATTATTTATCCAAGATGAAGTGACACTGAAATAAATAAAATGAATACTGAAAACACGCAACAAAATAAATGAGCACAACTTTAACCATTTTTATACTAGCCTGCATATTTGTCTACGTGAAGGAAAATTTGACAGATGACAAGGCAATAATAAATAGACAGAAAGCGATGTGTGTTTGAATCGGTGGGTGTTTTACATAATGAGTTATGGCGAGAGTCAAATTTAGCGAGAGCCGTACACTCACCGATTCAAACACACATCGCGTTCTATGTTTATTACACATCTCATGCATTAAAATTCATTTAAATAAATACATTTTAATTCCGATGTTTAAACCCAAAGGTGAAGGGTCCGTATGTTTTGTTTCAAACTGTATTGATCGAAAGATCGATAAAAAAATCAAAACAACCTTTTGGTAACCAGTCTAAATTGCATTCGTTATCTTTTCTATTGGGTGTTGGAATTCGTATCGCTGTTTCTCTTCAGCTGGCGTCCAATCACGCCTAACACTTTGATGGCTATTACTGTTAGTAAAAATATAAGTACAAATTTGGGCAGATTTGGAAAACAGCTGGGAGAAACGTTTTTAAAAGTTCGAAGCATTTCAAGATGTCCGAAGATTTACCGAAATAAAGTTGATCAAATTAGATATAAAGGAATCCGCAGACGAGGCGGCCACGGGACTGGGTTAATGTTGTGGTAGGAAATGATTGTTTTTTTTTAATATTATTTCATTTTTGGTTAACTCATTTTTTTGTGAACCGACTTTATTTTGCTTTGAACGTTTTCATTTTCACACTACGCGACAGACGATCGAAATTTGGAATCTTTTCGAAGCGTAACTAATGACTTGACGGGAAAGGAACTAGTTTAAACGGTGCTGGGAAAAATGTTCCGGCTTGTACATCACAGTTGAATACAGAAACATTTATGTCATAGGCCGATTCCGTTAAACACAAGGGTTTAAAGTTTAATGGATGTGTAATAAAAAAAAATGTTTGTTTGCTTATTCCCTACCAACTCGGCAAAATTACCCCTATTCGAAAGTTTTTATTGTCAGTTTCTAGAAACCTTTTGTTTTTTTAAAAGTCCAAAAGATGATATTAACTGGTGTGTTCATTACATTTTTCCTATACATGGAAACTTGAGATTAATGATAAATTGATGACTAAACAAATGTTATCATAAAAATTGTGTTCAGGTTGATCAACACTCTGCAATGTCCAAATGAAAGGCATTTTTCTCTATTTGTTATCAGCCCTGGGAATTAGAAAAATTTTCCAAGGCAAAAATGTGTATCAGTTTGTTCCAATGAATTGTATGCAACAAAATTGCCTAGGAAAACTGAAAATGCCCAGGTATAACCCTAGGCATTGCCGGCTGCCTTGGCTGAATGCCTTGGCTGTGTTATCCCTATAGAATTTTGTGTAATTTCGTATCATGCTTTGTTATCATGTATCATGTATATATTGAATCTGAGGATGGAGTTCTGTGTCGTAGTAGTTTCACGGTATGTCCTCGAGATTTATTCTCTATTTGCAATTGTGAAATTAAAGGAAAACAACTAATGGTCTATTAAGTTCATTATACAGACCTTTTTATGTGCGAAACAGTAATTAAATAAAAATATTTCCCCCACTACCTACCCAAAGATATTTTTAATACCAGCCCAACAGATATTAAATATAATGGACTGCAAACTGGACAGGGGGATCGATAATAATTTAATCATACAGCCCCATAAACGAAGTTCTGTCACGAACTGTGCGCTTATCCAGGCGTGCAATTGCCATATCGAATGGCATCCAAAGCATGGCAGGTTCCCCTGGTTACTCATAGCAAACACAGGCAATGTTTCTGTCAATGGACCTCCGGGTTACCCGGAAGTCCATTGGCTGAAACGTTGCCTGCGCACAGGCCGTATGTACATAATTTGATAGCCGAACTATGGTCATAACGCGTAGATTAACACGCAGATCGACGTGTAATTTGTTCGCATATCATGACAGGACTTCCAGTTTTAACAGTAGGGCTGTAGGATTAAATTATCACTGCCCCACTCCCTCTAAAAACACATCACAAATTCATCCGTTTATTGTAGACAGTATTATGTATAACGCTGCGATCCGATTCAGGAGTAAACTTTTGAAAAAGTTAGTTTAACAGGCTGCATGTGGTACAAGACTACTATTTGAATTCGAGTTACCCGCCTTGAAAATGGAAATGATGCAATCTCCGAAATTGAGTAGCCATGAAATAATAGATTGTTTAAAAAAAAGCAATTCCGAAGCCTTGTACTGAAATCTTGCATAATTGTCGAGTATTCCAAAAGGAAAATAGAGGGATTTTGGGGACTAAAAAATACAATTGACTATTGGTGTGCTTATGTTGGGAATTCCCTAAAAAATATATATATATTTTTTTTTTTTTTTCTCTTGTTTATTCCATGACCCCCAGTTTTGAGGACAGAAAAAGTTGTCTGATGGACTTTACTTGACAAAGATATTTCAAATTAAAATGATATGATTTTTTCACACGAACGTTATCATGGTCGCCTATGGGGAAATATTTATTATTGTTATACCATGTGTGACTTACGCTTAAAACCAGCCCCGATGAATTTTTCTTCCATTCAACTTCCCTTCAAAATTAGGCCTGTAAACTATGTGGGGAGATTTATTTATTTATTGGTATTTAATGTCACATATTTCTGCACAGTAGCTAATCATGACCACGACAGTTTTACGGATGGAGTAAGCCGGGGTATCCGGAGAGAACCACCGATCGACGACAAGCAATTGTCCGCTCCCCAACATACTTACTCCATACAAGCAGGGTTAGCATTGGTTGAAGACAAGTGAATCATCGACGTGCAGTACGCCGTAGTACACAACGCCACCGTGCCCCCACGTGGGCAATGGGGTGAAGTGTCTTGCCCAAGGACACAACGCGGTTGCCGCAGGTGGGATTCGAACCGAGGACCTCTCGGCTTGCAGCCTGCATCTTTACCTACTGAGCCACCGCGCCCCCTAATGAAGGGATTGCAATTTGAGTAGAGAATAATAATGGAAGTAACACAGACCGTCACGATCTCCATAGTGTCAAATAACTCTTTTGTAGTCAGCTTTGCGACAATCGCGTTCACTTGGTTTTATTCGCCACGATTTGTAAACAGTTATCATTGTCCAAGTGACCATCTACTGTGAAGTTAAACCCCATAGGGTACGCCGAATGGAATTCGTCTGTGTGGAATGCTTTGAAAGAAGCCGGGAAGTGATGAAAATATGCATATTGCTGATGCGGTATTTGTGACGAGGAACTCGTCTGTTTGGGCAAATGAATAAAAAAGCGGAATATTTCAGAACGAAATTGAAGTAGCATCGAAAATGTAACCTTCGTGAGCTCTTTTTCTATCATCAGGTCTCCTTTAACCCTTTACCCAACGAAGACGATATCAAAATTTATTATTTTGAATATCATTTTTTAAAATTTTTCAAAACATTTCAACAAAACCATATCATGTGAAACCTGGTTGGAACGAGCTCGACGAGCACGTTTCAACGAGGGGTCACATGATATGGTTTTGTTGAAATATTTTGAAAAATAATATTTTTTCAACTGCTGAATTTGCATATTACGCGGGCGGATGCGGCCGATTCGTTGGGTAAAGGGTTAAAGGAGACCGGATGATAGAAAAGACGTTCAAAAGGAAACACCTTGTAGGATTCTAGGAACATCTCGATTTGAAAAAAATCGCCTCAGCGCGAATCATTTCGAATCGAATCGAATTTCGAAGCTTCCCATCGCCCCAGTTATTTGCGGATTGAGTAAACCGGACTCAAAGGCTCGATGATATGATCATCATACGAGTAGCGACTCGAAATGTATTCATCACGTAAAATGCCGAGACCTGAAACTCTTGTAGTCCAAAATGTAATTTTCATTCCAATCAGTGAACATCTGCCGGTACTTAGTTAGATAAGCACCCACTACTCTCAAAAAAAAAAAAAAATAAATAAATAATAATAATAATAAAGAGTACCTGCTTTAGGGTAACCCTACTGACCCCAAAAATGTTATTTGGATAAGATCAGCACATTTGTATAAAGTATGTACATTTTGACATTTCAAAGCGCAAAATTCAATGGACTTTATCATAAGAAATAAAGCACAAGCCGGGTCATATTTAGCTCAATACTTTTTCAGACATCGGTATGCACCAAGAAATATATTTATCCATAATACATCCGCGGAAATGTTCTCTTTGTCAAACTCGTACAACAACTTTACAAAATAATATTAATAAATTTTAAAAAAAACCTTCCTGCCGAGCCAAGTCTTTTCCCGCACTACCCAAAACGCAAGTCATCTATTGGCCCAAGAAAAACAGTCGAACAGAAAAGATTCGGTTATTCATTGAAAATAAAATATGTATATACAGAAAAACTCCCAAGTACACTCAAAAACGCGACACATCAAGGTTAACATATTTTCCCACGAAACGTAACGGTCACCCAGTTTTTCGTGGAATGACAGAAGAGCAAATTCCGCCCAGAGGTGGTGGCTGTGTGTTTTATTCAAAAGATAAGGAAAACATTACGACATTTTGCAGCAGACGCGTATCTCCGAGGACATGAAAAGCCAGACGTAACATCTGTTGGCATATATAACGTGTGCATTCGAGAGCACGAGGAATGTTTTTCACGTGCCTCCGTTCATATGCGATATATCAATCCCAAAATTGCATCACACTATTGTGATTTGTTCGCACGACACGCCAGGTCATGGTTTGTTATACAATATGTCCTATCTAAAGAAATGAGGCCCCATTTATTATGAAAACTGCCAATCCTCTGCAATTTCATGTAGCAAAATTTCCCCCAAATCCAACTAGGAATATTAACCAATTCAAATTATTTGTTTGACAGAGCTAATTGAGCGGCTAAAAGACTGTAGGTGTGTCTGTATTTGTGTGTGTGTGTGTTGTGTGTGGTGTATGTACGCAGTTAACCCTTTGGACCCGAGAGGCCCTTTTTCCGGCCCAGGAACATGATACGCCTTACTTTCATTAACCCTTTACCCAACGTAACGGCCAAAACCGGCCAGCGCTATTCTCAAAAATCGCCAATTAATTTTCATTATTTTTTTCATTTTTGTCTCAAAAACATAGGTTATGACCCCTCGTTGGAACGAGCTCGTCGAGCTCGTTCCAACGAGGGGTCATAACCTATGTTTTTGAGACAAAAAATTAAAAAAATTAGTTATTCATGAATTATTTTTGCAAGTGTCGTCTGCTTTTCACGTTAGGTAAAGGGTTAAGTAGAATGGCTTCTTTGTGAATGTGTGTATTAGACCAATCAATATTTTCAATGGGAAGCCTCCAGGCTGCACGATGAAAATATTAATTGACCTACCCCTAAATAATGAATATGGGCTCTTCCAATTGCCTTCATTGAACTAACATGAAAGATACCACCAGGGATCAAATGGTTAAAGAAAGAAACACATTTCATTATTAAACGTGGTAAATGAATGGTGTGCTTTGTGAGATCTAAACGCCTATTGCTTTTGGAGGTCAAGTGTAGCAGAGTTACAAAATTCAGGATATGCACTTAGATGCGTTCAACCGAGCGTCCTTTAGTTGCAAGAAACCTTGAATTTTGTCTTTGGTTAATTGAAGATGCCACACTACCTTCATAATGATTCGTGGACAGTTCAACGTCAGGGCTTTTCGATGAATTAATGTCAGAAGCAGAACTGGCATTTTCAGGAGAGCGATTTATTCGCTCGCCTACTGCTCGCCTTAAAAAAATTAAGGAGGGCGAAAACTCCAGGTCTTAGAAAATAAAAACCCACATCTTTTCAGATCTCTGCTATGTTAGTGCTCTCTGTAAGACGGCCACACACCTGCGGGCCTTGCTGAGGCTCGGAGGTTTGGGAGGGGAAGTGTAGCCGTCTCACAGAGACTACCTTGTTAGCAACACTAAATAAAATGTACAAAGCCCACAAGGCAGAACTCATTAATAGTAAAACTTCATTTTGCCACTTTTAGCTTTTGTAAGCTTAAGGACAGCTAATCGCTCCCCTAGGCCATGCAAGGGGGTGATTTTTAGCCCTCCTGCATTTTTAAGAATGCTAGGCCTGCAGAAGCCAATATCATCATGCGAGCAAAATTAATAAATTTGAAAAAGCATATTGCGTTGTGTTTTGTTATCGTCTCCCCGTAAGCTTGTTTACCGGTTGTAAAGATATGGACTGGAGGACCAAGTAGGAAGCACCTCCCTTCCCATCCTGCTCCCATTTCATAAAATAGTACGACATCCCTGAAGAGAACGATATCGATTTTCTTAGCTCATTTAGCCAACTTTAAACTTAACCGTTTGAACCCGTGAGCCCGCTTTAACCCTTTACCCAACGTAACGGCCAAAACCGGCCAGCGCTATTCTCAAAAATCGCCAATTAATTTTCATTATTTTTTTCATTTTTTGTCTCAAAAACATAGGTTATGACCCCTCGTTGGAACGAGCTCGTCGAGCTCGTTCCAACGAGGGGTCATAACCTATGTTTTTGAGACAAAAAATTAAAAAAATTAGTTATTCATGAATTATTTTTGCAAGTGTCGTCTGCTTTTCACGTTAGGTAAAGGGTTAACGGCCCAGGAACATGATACATCACAATTTCATTAAGTAGACTGACTACTGAGTGAATGTGTGGGGTTACCCAATTAATATTTAGTTTAAAAGTTAAACTGATACACATAGTGTAAAATCGTATTAATCAACACGAAGAACAGAAAAATCAATGGAATTAGATTCAGCAGCAAGCATGAATGCTTATGTAAGCTGTCTCCATAAGCCTCAGAGCTGCACGTTAAACATGTATGAATTAGTCTACCTCCAAATATAGTGAATATGGGCTCTTCCAACTGCTGCCATTGAACCGACTTGGAAGATACCACCAAAGTTCAAAGAGTTAACAGAAAAGCCATATCCGGCCAGTGCTCTTCACAACGATCGCCGCTCAAGTATTATTTTTTCAATATTTGGACCCGAAAACATATCTTATGACCCCTCAATGAGCTCGTTCCAGTGATAGGTCACGCGATATGTATGTGATCAAAAATAAAACTGTTTACTTTATCAGGAACTGTGTTTGCAAGCCGTCTGCTATTCGGGTTAAGTTTATGTGTTAAAGAATCTGAGAATCCAGAAATGTCAATAGACTGCATGTGTTTCACGTGTTTGGTCTAATGTTCCAGTAGTTTTTTCCCAACCTCCCAACATGCTTGCGTCTGAGACAGTTGGAATCCAATTACTTCGCCATTCAAATGACGTTTTACTTCTGAGGGCTATCGAGTCTCATTAATTTCACTATTGTCTGACTTATGTACTTCAACTAACATAAACGTGTTTTACAGAGTTCGAATAACCCTTAACGGCCGCAACAGAAGAAAACGCCTCCAGGGGCAGACAACTTTGTACAAGGAACCACTGACAATTTGCATGTCTACTAGAAATGTTATATATATTGAGGTTCATATTCTTTGGTACAGAAACTGTCCACAGTAGGAAACGAGCATTCGACTGTGATAGCGCTGAAGGCATTAATTAGAATTCATTCCTGACATCGGCATTATTATTATTGTTTATTGTCACGTCCTTTTCCCATTTTCATGGGGTAAATATTTATAGAATATAAAGTACATAATAATTAATATTAATACAGCAAATGTGCGTGAAGGGTGAGATTTATAACTGGCTTATATAAGAAGTATATCAGCACCCCCCCCCCCCCCCCCCACACACACACCTCTCTTTCTTTCTCTTCTAACTTCCTATAACGTGTGGCAGAGGCAGGTAACTGTCTGGTTTGAATATAGGAGATAAACGCCCCCTCCTACATCATAAAACATCAATTTGACCCTTTCAAATGGATAGCGCCTACTCTTTAAGTAGAAAGGTTCCCTTGTCAATACACAAATAGCATGTAAGTCAGCCTTGTCTGCATGACATAGCGGAAAAAGCGAAATAATATATTACCCAAAGCTAAAGAAAGCCGTTAAAAGTTCTTTTTTGACGAGTGCACAGTTGCATACAAATTCTAACGTGAAGTTAATCTGGTAAACCCGTAAACGTTGTACAGGATACAGTTTGCACTCATTGTAACGCCCACATGTGGCCTTTAAAACCCCGAGTAACATTTTCACTCCCTGCAAGTACTGTAGAAGTGTGAAATGTGGTATTATTTGAGCCATAAATCCAACTACCTTGCTTTTAGCGCCATTATCTATCATTTTGCTCAAAGAAAAGTGCTAATTCAAACCTCAACCCTGTAGGGGATCCCTCGCCCCAAAATTCAAAAATAAATCCATCCATATCACAGTAGAGAGCAGGAAGTGTGGCGACATCAAATAGTTAAGAGATTTAGTATCATACTAAAGTCAGATGCCATACATTCCCCACTTGCCTCAAGGTCTGAAAATGCGGGAATAACGAATTGCATACCTGGCTGTTGACGCGACCTCTTACATTTCCCCGTTGACTTGATGAACAACTTTAATCTCACTGCACCTTTTCGAATACTTCCATGTTGGCATTTACCTCTGATATTGACACTAAGGGCACAACTGTTTATAAACAAGTTCTTTTTCGTAGACCACAGGGTGTATGGTGATATCACTTAAGGATTCAGTATTGAATGGCATGTCACAGTTTCACACTTGCCTCCAGGTCTGAAAATGATCAGTAAGAAAGTCCATGCCTGACGCAGCGATGCGACCTCTAACACTTCGTAGTTGAATTGATGGGCTACGCTAGTCTCACTGCACAAGTTTTAATGCCTCCATGTTGGCATGAGCATCCGATCTGGACATCGAGAGCACCGAGGTTTGTCTACCACCGTCGCGGTCTTATTTGTCAATAGTGTACAGTTGCACTTATTCATAAACAAGACAACCCACAGTGTAAAAATTGCATTGTAGTTTCCCACTAGGGTGTCGCGACGAGAGACCTGTCAGTGTATCTCCAAGTTGAACTTCACACCGAGGAATTTGTTAGCAGCTCACAGTTATTAAGTCAAAAAATAATGTGTGGTATTTTTTAGATGTGTTTGTTATCACGTGCTGTGTATTGGACTTTCTGTTACACCCAATCATAGTCTTGTGCTAAGGCCATACAAATAAATACCTCGATTATCATCGGATTGTTTTTTTTAACCCTTTACCCAACGCAGATGATATCAAAATTTATTATTTTAAATATCATTTTTTGAAATTTTTCAAGAAATTTCAATAAACCCATATCATGTGACCCCTCGTTGGAACGAGCTCGACGAGTTCGTTCCAATGAGGGGTCACATGATATGGTTTTGTTGACATTTTTCGAAAAATAATATTTTTTCAACTGCTGAATTTGCATATTACGCGGGCGGATGCGGCCGATTCGTTGGGTAAATGGTTAAATCGGGGCGGGATTATTTTATTTTTTATTGTTAATTATTTTCTGGGAATCAAGGGGTGACCAAGAGATACACAGAACGACACACGCGTGTCAATGGGTTAATCGATATGGCACAAGAGCGGAAGAATAAAACGAGAGGCCGCAGGCGAGATGAACCTTCAAAACGAGAGCCCCTACTGACATACGATGAGGAATATGCATACTAACTTTGATTAAACTTGGTTTGGTAGTTTTTGATGAGAAGTTGTAAAAATGTAAAGTTCACGCTGAACGGATGGACGGACGGACGGACGGAAAGACGAAAATTCGCAATTTGCCTCATAAGTCTCATATCTTAGTAATTAAGCTCATAATATATCAAAAAGCTCATAATATTTCACTGAGCTCATAATGCCTGCCCGGACAAAAAAAAAAACTCGTAACTCCCGCGCGACAAGACGGACGGACGAACGACGGGCGGCCGACCGGCCGGAATGGGAGTTGTGGGCTAAAACAATTACGGAAAAATTGATCATTTCAATTCGTTCGGACAACGGTTAAATTTAAAACAAAAATTCGGGGGCATAGAAACGGTTACATCCCCCAACCCTAATCTTGAAGAGACACTAACCGTAACCCCAACCCTGAACTGACCCTAATCCTTAATATAAACCCCGAAAATTCGCAGTTTGCCTCATAAGTCTCATATCTTAGTAATTAAGCTCAAAATATATCAAATAAGCTCATAATATTTCGGTAAGTTCATAATGCATCTCCGGACACAAAAAAACCCTCGTAACTCCCGTATAATTACGCGGACGGACGTACTTAAATTTGGACCTTATGTGGTTTCTCGTTTGTCACAAACCCAACCCCCTACCACATGAGGACAGAGGAATTACCACTTAAGGAAACAATACCCGGTACTCAAACAATGGAATTCATTTGTGTTAACACTTACGCTGCTGAAAAAGATTATTGTCACCTATTTTATAATGATTGGCTTACGTTCTGGTGTGTGAAGATCGAACCTACCATCTGATTAATTGTTGGAAATGGCTCAGAGAGCCCTTTCCAACAATTAATCACAATCAGGTGATAGTGTTTCAAATATGTCAGAAATTTTATTAAACTTTCTCGCATGCAGACACACATAGAGGTACTCCATATATAGATAGTGGGTGTGGAAGTGAAAGGATTAAGCCACACCTCCTACCGATCAGTAAAGTTCCCTTGAAATTCAAAAAAATAGGTCTGTTTCCCTTCACTTTCCAGACAAAAATAGGGTAGGTCAGAAAGCGATTTTAAAAAAAAAAATCTTTTTAATCACTTTCCAGCTCAAAGTTGTGTTCAAGAAAGAACGAATAACCTCATACACAAAAGAAATGCTGTACGCTAAGATCAGTTGGGTTAAAAGTCAACTCAAATCAACTGGGTTGAGTGGATATGAACCCAATCGGTTCATATTCACTAAACCCAGCTGGCTTGAGTCGATTTGTAACCCAACTGATTTTAGAGTGTAAATATATGAACGGAAATCAAATATAAAGAGAATGAAACTGATATGGAAACTGTAAAATTATGCAGAAAAACACTAACTGTAAGTGTGGTAATTTTTTTCATCTGAGATTTCAATAAAAAGATTATGGTCGGACCATAAATATAAAAGGTAAGGAGACGGGGAACGCGCCTATTTTAGCCTTATGTGGTTTAACCCTTTACCTAACGTAACGGCCAAAACCGGCCAGCGCTATTCTCAAAAATCGCCAATTAATTTTCATTATTTTTTTCATTTTTGTCTCAAAAACATAGGTTATGACCCCTCGTTGGAACGAGCTCGTCGAGCTCGTTCCAACGAGGGGTCATAACCTATGTTTTTGAGACAAAAAATGAAAAAAATTAGTTATTCAAGAATTATTTTGGCAAGTGTCGTCTGCTTTTCAGGTTAGGTAAATGGTTAATCAGCAATTAATTAGTCACCTCTTATTCTTCATCGTCGTGATTCGATCGCAAAAACAGCCCAGCGAAGGGCAGTTAATATTCTTTAAGCACCCTACATGTTTTTCATAGCAGACTTAAAGTTAAAATTCATCTAAAAACCTTTGCTTAACTGCATCAGTCTGTAATTTGACTCCAACCAAGTTATTCGTAATATTGGTAAATGTGAGCCGCCAACTGACAGAATGATGGATATACACAGATGATGTCTTTGCGAGATCTACACATAACAATTCGAGTGGAAAGAATCCGAGCTATTCACAATTTGTCTCCCAAAGTACTTTATAATCACATCGTAAGTTCGGGTTACAGAATTTCTCTCAAGGTCTTAAAACATTTATATGATTATAAATAGTTCCTCACTTTAACCCATTAATCACGAATACGACATATTGCAAATGTACAAATTGTTTGTTTCTTTGTTTGTTTATCGGGGTTTAAAGACACTTTAGAGAGTCCGGGTCACATCGTGTCTGACAATTTTACGGGTGGGGAAAGCACGGGTGCCCCGGAGAGTAGGGTCCTGAGCATATTAGAGATTCGAATCGATATCGATACCACACGTGTGCTTCGAGATCGATCCCGAATCAGTCTCAAGATTCGATTTTTTTCGAATCTCTCGCCCTAACTTCAATTTATTACATTTCCAACAAAAATTGACATTAGAAAATTCATTCACGTAGGCTCAATTCCTATTTAATTGAGTAATTGACAATGTTTAATTAATTGTAAGGTAAGTCGTGAATTTTGCCCAGAACATAATCCATAGTTTGAGTTTTTGATGGCTTAACTTGTTACTATTCACATTCTTAAAGGCGTGAATAGTAACAAGTTAAGCCTTTAAAAACTAAAGCTATGGATAACAGGCCTAGCTGTTTCAGCGACGTTGCTACAGAGAATATTTAGTTATTGGTTGTTTAAGGTGTTCACTCAGTGGTGTAAGGGCCATCACAGTGTTCCGTAACTTCCTTTTGGTACAATATGAAATAACTTGTCTTTTAAGATTCGATTCGGGATTCAATTCCATATCGATATAAGAAATATGATTTGATTCGAGATTCGATTCGAAAAAAATTGTGATTCGCAGATCCCTACCGGGGAGTACATTTAAAACTGGAAGTCCTGTCATGAAATGCGCACAAATAGCACGTCGATCTGCGCGTTACTCTACGCGTTATGACCATAGTAAGGCTATCAAAGTTTGTACATATGGCCCGTGCACAAGCAATGTTTCAGCCAATGGACTTCCGGGTAACCCGGAGGTCCATTGGCCGAAATATTGTCTGTGTTTGCTATGTGTAACCAGGAGAACCTGCCGTGCTCTGGATGCCATTCGATATGGCAATTGCGCGCAATTCATATGCGCAATTAAACCTAGATAAGCGCATAGTTCGTGACAGGACTTCTAGTTTTAACTGAACCGCACAAGAGAGTAGAGCAACTGTCAGAGTCTCCAACTTACTAACTTTTTCAACAGTCAGAGTTAACAGTGTATGAAGGCAAGTGTAACATCGCCGTGCAGTACCTCTTAGTACCCATGGCCACCGTATCCTAACGCGGGCAATCTGGGATATGTATCTTGCCCAAGGGTACAAATTCCAATACTCAAACCATCCCGTTCTCAAATGTACAAATAAATACCCTCTACTTTGTATTATGGCCTGATGAAGGTTTGGTCTTTGGTATATCAAAAGATTCTGAATGTTGCTGGAGGGAGAAGTATTTTTGAAGATTGTTTTTTTTATGCATTGCCCGCAGTTCATTGGGTTTACCTACTTCTGTTTAATTTACTTATTTATTTTATTTTATTTATGTTTAAGGTCACATATTTGTGCACAATGGCTAATCATGACCGTGACAGTTTTACGGGTGGAGGAAGCCGGAGGACCCGGAGGACCCGGAGAGAACCACCGAGCAACGACGAGCAGCTGCCAGCTCCCCAACATCGTAACTCCGCACTGTTGCACAGGCAGGGTTAGATTGGTTGAAGACATGCGTACTATCGACGTGCAGTACGCCTTAGTACACGGCGTCATCGTGCCCCCATGCGGGCAATGGAGATGAAGTGTCTTGCCCAAAGACACAACGCGGTTGCCGCAGGTGGGATTCGAACCGAGGACCTCTCGGCTTGCAGCCTGCACCTCTACCTACTGAGCCACCGCGCTCCCCTACTTCTGTTGAATAAACTACGAAGAGTATCCCCAAAGAAAATGTATGCCAAGTTTCGGGGGTTGTTTTTGGAAGGTGAGGAAGGGGGGGGGGGTCCAGTGGTTCCGAAAAAGAAGACTGCTATGCAGAGTTAATGGGACGACAGATGCCAAGTGATGGTATCCGCTCACCCTAATTTTCAGTTAGGCTAGCTAAAAACCTTTTTTACAAATGTTCAGAAATATATTCTTGAAACCGACCAGTTTCATTGATTCCACCATCGTTCAGCCTGAGGGCTAGCCTTCCATTTGGAAGATGACTGAAGTAGAAAAAATAGACCGAACCGGACGAAGCGCAATTGGAATCTCAAATCATTTGATTCGATTTGTAGATAATATAATATAGGAATGCCTGTATCTGACACATTTGCATCCTTTCACCTTGGTTTACTCATTCTGTAATCATGTAACATATCTGAAGAAAATGTTAGAAAGAATGTACCCCTATGTTCCCCATCCCTGATTCCGCCGTTACTGGGTATTTCACGTCTAACACTTTTTTCGAAAAATAGTTTTTAAAGCAATATCGTGTATTGCACAATAAACGTTGCCCATAAGCGAATATGGGATTGATGAGACGACCCCCCACTCCTAGTTCACAAACTTGGAAAACATCCCTGGGATGTATGATTAAGGTATCCCCGTTTTCACTCGAATGCTAAAGGCAGTTTTAGTTTTGTCGTCTACTCGCCGAACAACGCCTTAAACACTTGCATATCGCCATATACGCTCGAAAGTCACGACTCGAGAAGATACATGATTGGGGATGTAAACTCGATTTGCCCCGACTTTGGTGTCTCAACGCCCCACCCGACTGATAAAATATTTCAACTACATCATCAAGGCATGTCTTCGTTGAAGGCAGGCCTTGATGATGTAGTTGGAATATTGGTCATTCACAAGTTTATAGTCGAAAAACTCAAATAAAATATACATGTACCACTCGTGATGCAACTAAATTGATGTGCACCGCATGCAAACTGGTCATGCTGGTCCCATCTCCAGTCTGTCCGAATTGGATACCACAGTCCCACATTTATATGACTGATTGTGTGTCTGACATACGTCCAAGAATCTTGACTCGTAAAACGTACATGTCTGTACCCTCTTAAACCTACTTTCACGACGCCCCTGAATTAATGTATTGCTGTTTTTTGTTCTCTCGAATTGGAAAGGGTCGTCGAACTCTGTCGTCTGCTCGTCGAATGGCGCGCCTTCGCATAATTATAATGGTGGATTTTTACGTTGTTGAGATTTATTTAATTATTTTATTGGGTTTAACGACACTTTCGACAGCCAGCATCACCTCGTGCGGACAGTTTTACGGGTGGAGAAAGCCGGAGCACCTGGAGAGAACCACCGAGCAGCGGCGAGCGACTGTCAGACTCCCCGACGTACTAACTCCATGCAGGATTAACATTGGTTGAAAACAAGTACACCATCGACGTGCAGCAATACTTAGTACACAGACCAACTGTGCCCCCATGTGGGCAATCGGGATTAAGTATCTTGCCCAAGGACACAAAGCAGTTACCCCTGGCGTGGGTCGAACTGTGGACTTTTCGGTTTGAAAACCAATGCCGTTACCACTCAGCCACCGCACTCCCCGAGACTGAGTTGATAAGCTCGAAAAGTGCAGAAGAACATTAAATTTTACGCTCTGTATAAGAATGCATGTTCTATGATGACAGGTTATTTATAGTGATAAATTCTGCCGTAAATTTAGCCATTTACCCAACGTAGCGGCTAAAACCGGCCAGCGCTATTCACAAAAATCGCCAATTAATTTTTATTATTTTTTCATTTTTTGTCTCAAAAACATAGGTTATAACCCCTCTTTAGAACGAGCTCGTCGAGCTCGTTCTAAAGAGGGGTCATAACCTATGGTTTTCAGACACAAAATTAAAAAAATAGTTATTCAAGAATTTTGCTTGGAAGTGTCGTCTGCTTTTCATGTTAGGTAAAGGTTTAAAAAACTGTGACGCGGAATGACATTCCATTTAATGACAAGGTTGGAAAAGAGAGACTGCAGACTGCAGTGTATTTTCAACTTATTTGCAGTATGGTACAACTAAATATATAATAAACGATGATGGTACTCACGAAAATTAGCTAAAATCCCAGCGTGTTCCACAGTCTGTAGCCCTCTTAACTTCTTCGAGTGTGTAAATGAGTCAAACAATTTTTTATTTTATGAATACTGATATATCCAGATAAACACAAATCAGAAGAAAGCGAAACCCTGCTAATCGCGCCGGGAGCTTTTGTAATACAAATCAGAGTACGATATATTTTATTATCTCTGTTTTTGACACACTACCCTATTTATAGCGTGTCCTATAGAAGCCTTCACCGCATGTCGAATTGGAATCCAGTGCGATTATCTTGAACGAAAATTGACATAAAATGCATGAATAAATATCGTAACAAAATATGTTAGAAGCATTGTCCATTCCCATTGAAAAACAAATCGATATATAATTTTTGCTTTGACTTTCTTGACATTTTGGGAGGACGACTTTGTTATTGTGATTAGCAAGAAGAATGAACTCATTTAGACGTTCGCAAATGAACTCAGGTCTTTCTCCGTCGTGCGAACTCTCGTCCGGCTGTTGTTGAAATTACTTTTTTTAAGGATAAAACATATTAGTTTGTAATGCCTGGTGAAAATCAAATTTAAACAAATGTGGCGAATCATGCTGCTGCTTTGGGCGGTTACGGGTAAACCACGAACAAAACGTCAAACAGACATACCTCTCTCCATCTGGCAAATGCACGCATCTACACAAACCGATAACACGCAGAGCACTGACCTATCCCCATCCACTGTCGCAAATACACAATCCAGCTGTATAAAAAACGACTGCTAAAGTGCGACCGCCGTGGACTTGTCACTTTCCACAGGTGGGAAATATTTCCACGGACGCAATAATATTAGATTCCAAGCACTAATTATAGGAATAATCATCAAAAATTTAATGAATCACCGGGTACAACCCGGCGCTAAATCAATTAAAATTTTGCTGATCATGATTTTTCTTACCCTGTAAACGTATGCGCAGATATCACTGCCCACGCGTGGATTTCGACCACTCCATGGCGACTGTACTGTTTGAGAGGTGCGAAACAAACACGGGCATAAAATTTCAAACGCGAAGTCGCGACGAAAGCCGGGGCGTCGCGAGATCGATTGGGAGGGGAGGGGAGAAACCTGATTTGTACCAGCTGTTGTGCCTCAAGTCCCGACTGATAAAATATTCTAACTGTATTATCAAAGAATGCCTTCGTAGAAGGCATTCCTTGATGGTGTAGTTGGAAAATTGGTTAGTTGAAATATTTATTATTTATTTTTTGAGGTTTAACGACACTTTCGACAGCCAGGGTCAGCTCGCGTCGGACATTTTTACGGGTGGAGGATGCTGGAACACCCGGAGAGAAGCGAACAACCGCCAGGCTCCCCATCGTACAAACCCCACACAAGCAGGGTTACCATTAGTCGAAGACAGGTGCACCATCGACTTGTAGTACGCCTTGGTACACAGCGCCACCGTGTCCCCATTAAGCAATCGGGATTAAGTTCCTTGCCCAGGGGCACAACACAGTTACCCCTGGCGGGTATCGAACCGTGAACCTTTCGGTTTAAAGTTCAATGCCGTAACCACTGACCCACCGCGCACCCTGGTTAGTTGGGATAAAAGTTAAAAATAACTAGTTCAACAATTATTTCTGACTAAATAAAATATACATGTGCAAGACGTGATGTATGGGATTTGAAAGTTATTAATTAAAACGTAACCTGACGAAAATAGAAAATGTCCTGACTGGAAAAAATTATTGTGGGGTGGTCACCAACACCATCTGTTATGACCCTGGATAAAAACATCGCCGCGTGCTACCCCCTGTCCCCTTGCGATGATCAGCATCGTTACCGATTGTTTTTTACGGAAATTTTCTTGGTCACAGTCGTGGAGTAAAGACCGAAATATTTCTGACGAAAATGTTATGGCCGTGACTACACCCCACAAAAAATTCTCGGCGCTACTGGAAACATGACACGGTAAAATGGATATTTTCTGTCAAATTAGTTTGTGGAATAATGACGAGGAAGAGAAGTAGTTCAGTGGAACCCGAATGATAGACTTTATTTCCAAATGAAACAGAATACTACATTTTGATTGGCTGAGAGGTACGGTGTAACTTGCAATCCACAGAGGTTTTTTTTTTACACCGTGTTTAACCACGGTGTAAAAACAAGAATATACAAGAGCAAGCTTTATGGCTAAAAAAGTACCCATTTTTAATTATTAATTCATACCTTCTGCTCGGTTATGTTAGAACAAAAATAAAAATACAGAAAATTTAATATTTATGCTGATTTATGTGCAATAAAATAATACAGATATGGATGTCATTGGAAATGGCTCATTGAGCCAGTTCCAATGACATCCATATTTGTTTGTTTTTATTTAAGAAACTTGCAAAGTACAAATTTTCTGTCAGTTTTTGCCCACAATGTAGGTTGAAGTATTAAATACACCAAAATTCTTGGAAATGAATCCGTTATCCTTGTGTTTTCCAGGGTGTATGGGAATTTACAACCGGTGTAAATGTCCATACACCCTGAAAAACACAAGGATAACTAATAACATCAAACGACAGATGACCCAAAAGCCACAAAAATGATAAATAGTGTAAAGTCTCTCTGACTTTCCAGCTGCGCGAAAATTCAGAAATCTGCTGTTTAACGTTATGACAATATTACTAATTCTCGTAGTTCCAACAAAAAAAGAAGAAAAAAAAACGGATACGCCATTATGCATGGAAATAATTTTGAGTCGAAACTTCTGAGTGTAACAATCTTTTATTTTATTTTCTGTCAAGGAAAAATATTTTCTCGGAATTTTGTGTGCCACTTTACACTTTCGCTGTCAAAAACCACTAATGTCACCCATTTTATGATGATTATCAGTACGTTATGGTATGCGCAGATCAAACCAACCATCTGATTAATTGTTGAAAAGGGCCTTTCCAACCATTAATCAGATGATAGAGCTTCAAGTATGTCATAAATTTTATTACACTTCCTCGCATACACGCGTACATGGATGGCCTCCATATACGGTTAAAGTGGGCGTGGCAGTAAAGTCGTTAAACAGAAACATTTGGAGAACACTTTTTGCCTTGAGGGCCTAAAATTAGTGACCATTGTTTGCGTTTCACAGTCGAAGGGGTAACGATTTGCAAGAAAGGATTTTGATGTGATTGCTTCAGGCACATGGCTACCCAACATGGATGTCACATTGGTTAGTGCGACAGTATTCACATCAGCTAATACAAACAGGATGTTTTTTAATCTGATGTTTCTTTGAGAGTAGCAATTAACAATAAGTAACAGGTTTTGTATACAAAATGTTTACATCGGGTAATTATTTAATTACCTGCATTCGTCACATGTAAGAAACTATATGTCCCATTAACAAAGACAAGAATACAAAGGAGTGGACCTGGTTAAGCGATATGTTAGAAGACACCGGACTCTACGTGTACCTGAAGCCAACAACACAAGCACGTTTTAACATGAAAACGGTTGCACTTGAAGACTCTATATGTTGACGACTTCGACGAACGGAAAAGAGTGTACCACAGCCTGCATGTCAAAACAGCGAAGTGTTATTTCATACTTGCAAAAATGAATTACTTGGCACAGCGGGAATGGTGTGTATTATTAACAACTTTTTCTACTAAATGATAACATTGATGTTGTCTGTAGATAGATAGATGGTCGGTATACGGAATTATTCCCCCAGGAACTAATCCCCCAGCCAAAAATTGCATTGGTGGAATTTTCTCCCCCCGCTCTAATTTTGGATGTGGAATTAATACCCCCAGGCAGAAAATTAAGGTGGGAGAAAATTCCCCCTCTCCCCTCCCCCACTAGATGTACAGACTGTAAGAGGAATATTTCCCCCAAGCAGAAAATTATGACTGGAGATAATCCCACCAATACAGAATATATTATGCAGACATATATATATATATCAACAGTATTGTGCTATGAAACATATAAATTAGTAGAGGCAAACCACGGGAGAGAAGATGTCATACCCTACACAACCTACAGTGAGTTACTCCAGTAAGATATTTTCATTAACCCTTTACCCAACGAATCGCCCGCATCCGCCCGCGTAATATGCAAATTCAGCAGTTGAAAAAATATTATTTTTCAAAAAATTTCAACAAAACCATATCATGTGACCCCTCGTTGGAACGAGCTCGATGAGCTCGTTCCAACGAGGGGTCACATGATATGGTTTTGTTGAAATTTTTTGAAAAATTAAAAAAAAATGATATTTAAAATAATAAATTTTGATATCGTCTGCGTTGGGTAAAGGGTTTTAATGTAATGTCACCTTCACTTATCTTTATCATTCTCTTCCAAAGAATATATTTGCAGTTATTATTTTCCTTTGGGGGGATTTTCTCTAGATCCAAAATATTTGTGGGGGGATTAGTTCCGACCCTTGTTTGCTGTTTGGGGGGATTTAATCCTCCTTCAAACTTCTACTGGGGTGGGGGGGGGGGGGGGGTAGTTCCATATCTGTACTTTTTTAACTGGGGGAATATAGGCTGTGCGATTAATTCCTACAATCAGATGGTCACCCCGCCGATGCCATAGTCGGAAGTAAGCTACGATTATCCCTTTACCTAACACGAAAAGCAGACGACACTTGCAAAGAAAATTAAAGAATTACTAATTGTTTAATTGTTTTCGTCAAAACATAGCTTATGGCCCCTCATTGGAACGAGCTCAAGGGGTCATAAGCTATGTTTTTAAGGCAAAAAGTGACAAAATAATGAAAATTGAATGGCATTTTTTTGTGAATAGCGCTGGCCGGTTTTGGCTGTTAAGTTAAATAAAGGGTTAAGCAGCTCAAGATGAAAATTGGTTGGCCTGTGGTCGGGTATATCCCAACCCTAGAAAACCGAGAGGCAGCCTTGAAGAGGAGTCTACAGTGACGACACAAGCGTGCAGTTTTTTATCTCTACGTCTGGGGTGAATTTTCTACGAATTTCTAGCCATCCGAGGCAATATAGCCAATAAAAAGGCAATTCCAGAAAATTATTTAATAAACACCAGCAAGGTGTCCGCTGATGGACCTCTGAGTATAATCCGGAGGTCCATAAGCCGAAAACTTGCTTGTGCGATCTGGTGCTTTTTTAAGACTTTGATTTATCTGAATGAAACACATCTACCGTACGCAGGTGTTTTCTCTGAAAATTGCCCTGCCGATACTATATGTCAAACTATATGGGAGCGAGGTGATTCATTGGTTAGCGCATTGTACTTCAAATCGAAAGGTCGACGGTTCGATCATGACCCGGGTCATCTGCATTGTGCCCTTGACAAGACACTTAATCACGATTGATAAATTGGAAGCACAATGGCGGCATGTACTAAATCGTAGAACACATCGATGACACACATGCCTTTTAGCAATGATAACCCCGAATGAGTCGGCTTAGTAACTTGGATAGTCCTATAGTTACTCGCCGCTGCTCGCTGGTTCTCACTCCGGCTTCCTCCCCCGCATAAAACTGTCCGACGATACGTCCCTGGCTTCTCAAGTGTCGATAAACCCCAATACACTAAGGCACATTGTCGCATCAAGCTTTGCAATCACCATGCATTTCCCAGGTCTGCGGGCTGCTTTCGGCCACCGAAACACTTTCGGGAAGAATCCAATCCACGGTGATTCGTGCAGAAGACCATCAAACATATGTTTCAGTGACAGATGCCATAGACTTGGTCGGGGGTGGAGGACGGGCAGATGTCATGGTCCTCCCACCAACAGTTTGGCAGGAAACATTTCTGATTTGTCGGACATTTCTTTGGACTCTACTCTTAGTTTATTTATATAGAACTAAAACTATTGATGCTATTCCAACAAAAACATACGGTCGAGTGCGTCCAATGCATATGCCCAACTATTACTGGTCGGCAACGAGAATAGAAAATTCAAATCACGCTTGAAATAATCGCCAGTTGCAAGAAACAATGAGATTACGTTTTTTGATCTCCCAAATTACCTTTGACAAACACTCTTAATACACAGATCAATACGATATTAATTACAATGTCCTGTGGAGGGGTGGGGGTGGTGGGGGTGGGGAGGGGGGGGTGGCTACACAGGCCTGGTCACTCCGTCAGGATAAATTCAAACAGGGTACAGGTCTCCGAGAAGTTACACAGCCCTAGGCCTGTGTACCCTCCCAAATACCTGTAAACGAATTTGTCATACTGTAATGCAGTTGTAGTCCGGTAAAAACAAACATTTTCAAATTATTTCGAGTGCATCGATTTTCTGATCTGAACCATCAGCCTTCCACGGATCCAAGTGAAAAATAACAACTTCTTCATCGCTTGGCTTCTTTGAATAATTTTCGAAGACGGTGTCTGGCTGTTTGCAACACGAATATTCATTAAAAGTTTTGGTTGTCGAGTTATTATTATTATTTTGTTACAGAGTACTAACTTAACCCTTTACCTAACATGAAAACCAGACGACACTTGCAAACAAAATTCTTGATTAACTATTTATATATATATACGTGTTTCCGTCGTCCATTTTGTATGAAGGGGGCCGCCATCTTTGTTTCTATTGTGGCACGTGGTTGCTATGTGACCCAAAGGCTTCTTATAGGGCTAAGAGGTTTGTAACAGGTATGTTCGATTGACTGGGAGTATTTTTTGGAACGACTTTCCTAGATAATTACCCAAATGAGCCCGAGAATGGGCGTAAATCACCGGAAACGACTTTATTTGATATGGATTCCCCGCAGAATCCTGCTTTTAACCGAAACGGGCTTGTTTAGAGTAGCACGTAGTGCTATAGATTTTTTAAAAGGTCGTGTTCGATTGAATGGGAGTATTTATGGCTCTACATAATTACCCAAATAAAAATTGCTTCCCACAAAAACTACAGCAGTGACTAGGCATGTCTTTACTCATTGAAGGCCGGGGATCGAATGAGAGCTGGATGATGTGCACATGTCTTTTGTACTTTTTCAAGTGATTCTTTCAGTGTTTCCTGGAGGATTGACTTTGTACAATTTGAACTGTCATGTGCTAATATGCAAAATGCAACTGAAAATAGTGAAATAAAATGAATTGGATATCATGTATTCTTTTGTTATTTGTTAACTAGTGCCCCCAACATCAACAACTGGCCCCCAAACACTGGTTCATCAAGCCTTGGTCTCCAAATCCTGGTCGTTTGTGCGCATGTGCTGCATGTTTTGTGAGCACATTGTGCACTTGCACATATGCACATATTGGCACATTTTGCATGTGCTACATGTGCTGTTTGCACGTTGTGTACAATCACATCTCACGTTAGTTTGGGTGGACTTAGAGGAGCGAAGGAATAAGCCAAGATCTTGGTTGCAAACGATAACACAGTTGGTAGCAGAAACTTTAGTACCGAGTTAAGAGACGGTGGTTAGACAAGATTTCTGACACCAAACATTGGTACCCACTAGTACTCAAAGCCTGTTCCCCAATAGTCCCAAAACACTGGTCCCCAAGCACTGGTCCTCAAACACTGGCCCCCACTGGTCCTCAAATACCCGTATGTGCGCATGTGCTGCATGTTTTGTGCGCATATTGTGCACTTGCACACAGGCACATATTGGCACATTTTGCATGTGCTGATGTGATTCATGTGCTGATAGACCCGTAACAGAGGTAAAACGAGGATTTTGACCCGGAATAGCAAAATTCGAGCCTTCATAAAACACAATGAGGCTTTACCAAGTCCATTTCGGTAGTTTGGGTGGATTTTGGTGATTTGGAGGGATTGTCGGGTTTATTTGGGTAATTATGTAGAGCCATAAATACTCCCATTCAATCGAACACGACCTTTTAAAAAATCTATAGCACTGCGTGCTACTCTAAACAAGCCCGTTTCGGTTAAAAGCAGGATTCTGCGGGGAATCCATATCAAATAAAGTCATTTCCGGTGATTTACGCCCATTCTCGGGCTCATTTGGGTAATTATACAGGGAAGTCCTTCGAAAAAATACTCCCAGTCAATCGAACATACCTGGTACAGACCTCTTAGCCCTATAAGAAGCCTTTGGGTAACATAGCAACCACGTGCCACCATAGAAACAAAGATGGCGGCCCCCTTCATACACAATGGACGACGGAAACACGTATCACCCTAACAACACGAGCTGCGCATGCGCACTCACATCACACATCACCATGACAATTACGTCACAACATGGCCGATCACATGGGTTACCATGACAACCACGTGATACCCATAATACATTGCGGTATGACGTCACATGAGAACCATAAAATGAGAACCATAAGATGAGGATCGAAAACCCCCTCGCCTACTACTAACATAGGTTATGACCCCTCACTGGAACGAGCTCGACGAGCTCATTCCAAAGAGGGTTCGTAACCTATGTTTTGGGGACAAAAAATGAAAAAATAATGAAAATATTAATTGGAGATTTTTGTGAATAATGTTTCATGTTTACTTGTTTCTATACAGAACAAACGATACTTAACTTTATTTTTGGACGTATTCGTTTCGTAAGTTTCAAGCGGGATTTATCTCACCTGACTACATGGAAGCCAGCTGGAAGATAGCTTCCTTTTATGTACCCCAATGACGGTCATGATTAGCCATTGTGCATAAGTATGTGACCCTAAACACCAATAAATAAATATAAATAATGTACCCCAATAAAAACCCACACCTAGCTGCAAGTTAAGCAGTCAGAATACAGGGATGTTCTTTGCAGTATGGCACTAAAATATACAAAAATAAGCGAGATAGTTCATTACTGGTTTCCACTTGTGGGGCGCGTTAGTGTCTTGCGTTGCTAATTTCGGTCGGAACGCTTATGGTTTCGCCTCGCCAACATCCGCAAAATATATCAACGTCGCTGCATGCTTGTCATTCGTAAGTCCGGTATTTTTAAATGTACATTTTAATATATATAGGTGCCATTGTGCATGATGTAAAAGACCAGGATGTACTGGCCAATAGTCCCATTCATCTTCTGTCCATCCCTGACTTATCTCGTCATGAAAATCGATTTTCGATAAAGTTATCTCCCTTGAAATTATTAGATGAGCGAGTAAAGTCCAATTGAGAAGCAAGTAATTGTTGAGAAAAAAACTATCACATCGGTTGAAAGTAAAGCCAAATGTCAGTTTGTTACTTTTTAAACATGAAAACAACAGACAGCTCCGCGGGCTGTCTTTTGTTTTCGTTTATTAAAAGTTACAAAAGGAAACGTGACTTTTCGTCGCAAACTAATTAGAAGCAACTACCCCCGTTCGGGACGACCCGCATTGTGTCCTTGGGCAAGGCACTTTATCCCTGTTGCCTACATGGGGGCACCATGACGCCCTGTACTATGGCGTACTACACATCGATGGTGCACATGTCTTCAACCGCTGTAACCCTGCTTAAGCGGAGCTTGAGCAGAGTTAGACTGTTGAGGCGCTGGCAGTTCCTTGTCGATGCTCGTTTGTTCTCTCCGTGTACTCAGGCTTCCTCCACCCGTAAAACCGTCACGGTCACGATTAGCCATTGTGCATAAGTATGTGACCCTAGAGACCAATAAATAAATAAATATAAATAGAAGCAACTACTTCACAGATAATCCGTCATCAAGAATATCTGCGGGCGTGGTAGCTCAGTTGGTAGAGGTGCAGGCTGCAAGCCGAGAGGTTCTCGGTTCGAATCCCACCTGCGGCAACCGCGTTGTGTCCTTGGCCAAGACACTTCACCCCCATTGCCCATGTAGGGGCACGGTGACACTGTGTACTAAGGCGTACTGCACGTCGATGGTGCACCTGTCTTCAACCAATGCTAACCCTGCTTGTGAGGAGTTGGCATGTTGGGGAGCTGACAGTTGCTCGCCGTTGCTCGGTGGTTCTCTCCGAGTACTCCGGCTTCCTCCACCTGTAAAACTGTCACGGTCATGGTTAGCATTGTGCAGAAATATGTGACCTTAAAACGCCAAAAAATAAATAATCAAGAATATCTATCAGTATCACGCCTACTAACACTAAGTAAGCGTCCATTTGGGCTCTTTGTTTAGCGGATGTATTTTTACAATAATTTGCTAGTTTTTTATGGATCGAATATAAATATCAAAGAGAAAATAAACGTTCCACTTTCTGAAATGAAACTCATGATACAGGTTTCCAACTTGGTAGGTAGACATGCTTTCGTTTTGTAGCGTCCCCAATTTAAACTGCAAACGCAAGAAACGTTGAAAACAAAACACTCAACCGTTTTACAAAAGCCTGTTTGTAATTAACCCTTTGAACTCTAGTGGTATCTCCTGCCAGTTCAATGGCAGCAATTAAAAGAGTCCAAGTTCATTATCTGGGGTAGACCAATCAATATTTTCAACGTGCAGCCTCGGGGCTCAGCTGCACGTTGAAAAGAGTGATTGGTCTACCCACACATTTATTGAAAAAAACATCTAATTTAATGACGTTATGACGTATCATGTTCCTGGCCGGAAAAACGGCCGCTGTTCAAAGGGTTAATATGTGGATGACGTGACTCGAAGAGCAATGTTCGCACTTGTTATATTTCTTTGCTAGATAAAAAGATAAAATTTTTAGGGCAAGGCCATATTTTAAGTGATTGATCTCAGGTCGAATTGAAATGTTTTATTCACTAAAGTACTGTTACTGTTGATAGTACATTAGGTACTTTCCGGGTCATGGACGATCTTTTGGAAAAAAAAATACGAATAATTAATTGCAAGCTCATTACTTGAACAGAAACTCTCAAATCCAGCAGTGACTTTCAGATCTCAGTGAGTGGCATAGATACCTTTCGTTGGTGGAGAGAGAGAGAGTGAGAGAGAGAGAGAGAGAGAGAGAGAGAGAGAGAGAGAGAGAGAGAGAGAGAGAGAGAGAGAGAGAGAGAGAGAGAGAGAGAGAGAGAGAGAGAGAGAAGAGAGATGGGACATTGCAAGCCCAAAATATCCCAACAGACCAACAGGACATTGTCGACAGATCTCAGATGAGAAACCCACCCAAATCGGTTCAGAAATTCAGTCGAAAATCTTAATTGTTTATGTTTAGGCAAAATATCAAAACTTTTCCTTCCATCTTGAAACATTTTCCCAAGAAAAGGGCTAAACAATTTCTCCAAAAGCCGGAAATTTTCCGACAAAATCTTTTCTGTATTTACGCTAATGGCCTTCCGCGTCTACCTGGCCCTTTGTATTTATGAATGGTCTTTCATTTCTGACTCTTTACATGACATAACGGCCTGATCCAGCGGGCATTCTTTACAACAAAAAACACATTAAAACTTTATTCTCTTTTTAAAATATATTTTCATAAAATAGCTGGTGACCTCATCACTGGATCGATCCCGTTCTAATGAGGGGCCACGGACTATGTTTTGTAAGCAAACTATAAGATCCTGTAGTTACTGAATATTTCTTGTAGGTGTCAACTGCTAGCCGCCTTAGACATGGGCTAACCCAAAACTTCCACCATACACTTTAAATGGTTTTTTCGCAGAACTATTTTACTTGTTGGACACACTGCACCCTGTGGGTATTTTATGAGTAATCCACTTTCACGCACTGGTATAAGCTCACTATCCAGTACGTGGAGAGGGTATTATCACTAAATCACCCGCAGAGTGGAGATTCCACCCAAGCAATAATTGCAAAATTGTTGCAGAGCATAACCAGTACAAGCAAAGTTTCTGCCAATGGACCTCCGGGTTAAACCCGGAGGTCCATTAGCTGAAACATTGCTTGCATTTTTTGTCGATATGTACAAAATTTGAAAGTTACAGCTTGGATGATAACTCCACTCTGCGGGTGATTTAGTTACACTCCACTCTCCACGTACTGTACATCATCAATCAAAACATACCCCGATGCGGCCAGTTTTTTGGGCGAGAGCGTTTACGTATCCAATAACTGTTGTTGTAATAGCGGAATTTCTCTAATGTCAGATAATGTTTAATTAAAGTCGCATAAGTTCCCACATCTCAGCTAATTACAGATGTAATGGAAACATATTTGGTTGTCTATCCTTTTCGAGAGAATAAATGTTTATTTTTTTAAATAAAAAAAAACATACTCACGCCCTTTCTTGGTGCACTCTTTTCCGGAAGAGGAAAATCGAATTAACTGGAATGTGTCAGAAACCACAAAAAAATGTGAGTGATGTGGTAAATAAAATAATTATCACGTGTGGGAAGTCACGAAAAGGAAAATAACACAATTGTGTGGAATCTTTGACAACGGAACTCTTATTTTCTTGTTTGTTTATGACATACTATATAAATGAACTTGATTCTGTTCTGTGAAACCCTAACTCCCTTCTGGTAAAATGTAAACCCCTGGTTTCCTCGTCGTTTTTCTGACGTTGTTTTTAAAGCCCTTAGTTAGGCACAAACATGCATTCATATAATGATATCCGGCGAGGTGGCCGGATTCGCGTGCCCCCTTTTCACCGGAGGTGTACTAGTGGAAAAGACTTTACTTTCCGAGAACCGTAACTGAGAAACTCTCGTTTTTATACCACGATTACCTATTCTACTATATAAAAAGTATATGACATAAATGTTAGCTGAACACACCAACCGTGGTGTACACGTGTGTCTGTGGCGAACACGTCAGCAATGGGATTTCAATAGTTAAATTTTACACCTACAGTGGAACTGCATCCAATGTGACCTTTGATGACCTCGACCTGAATGCAAACTCGTCTAAATTTATCACTCGTCACCTTGCGAAGAGCAATTACTTATTACGTTTTTGAATGAGTTTGCCTCATAAGAAACAAAAACAAATAATAAACGTGCGTTGTCTCATGTTAATAAAGCATCCATAACTCGAAATAGTATGCTATTATGTTATTAAAATGAAAAAGGCCACGTGAGTTGCGTGTTTCTTTTTCCATTTAGATTCGGCGATAAAACTGACAGCGGAAATACCACCCACCGGTGCTCATGTAAGCAAAAACAGATTCGCACGTGTGTACGTCTGCTGCGCAGTAAAATCGAGAAAATACAATTATGGGCGTTAATGGTGGTGAATATGATGTGATATGAACCTAAAAAACTTATATTGATCTCGGCTAACACCTCGGTCAAAAAAAAGTTTTTTTTAGGTTCATATCACATCACCACAAATGTCCATAACTGTTTTATTATATACACCAACCGCAAAAAAAAAAATCTATTTGTCAATTAAAAGTTCAATTATATCAACCAGAAATACTCGTATTTAACAATAAAATAGCTGACATCTGCATAATAACATAAAAATGAGACGGAAGTCAGGTTGAATGCGCATGCACGTCGACTGAAATAGAACAAGAGAGTGGATTTCCAAAAGCTATATTTAAAAAGTTGATATTCACGGGAAACTGGCGTATATGGATTTTTGAGTGGCAGTCACGCGAATAAGATCCAGCCAATAGAAATGTGTTTTTTTATAAAGTATATAATAAAAAATAATAGCGACTCATAACCCTTAACCTAACCTGAAAAGCAGACGACACTTGCAAAATTAATTCTTGAATAACTAATTTTTTTCATTTTTTGTCTCAAAAACATAGGTTATGACCCCTCGTTGGAACGAGCTCGTTCCAACGAGGGGTCATAACCTATGTTTTTGAGACAAAAAAATGGAAAAAATAATGAAAATTAATCGGCGATTTTTGAGAATAGCGCTGTCCGGTTTTGGCCGTTACATAAGGTAAAGGGGTAATAATCTTATGATCTTGGTAGAAATAAAATATACCTAAAATATCTTGGTGTAACAAATGTTCACCACTTGTGGTGAAGTGGTGTTAACCGCTCGCCAAAAGCTATCATGGGTATATCTCACAAATTGTTCGCAATTTAGAGCACACTATTCTGATAATCACCAAACAAAGAAACTATACAATAGAGGGGTGAGTTCTAAAGTTTTATATAAATGCCAATACTTTTGAGAATCATATTACAATTTATGATACGCTGTCAACTCTCGGTCTTAACTCATACCCATAGTCGAGTGGCATGTTGATACCCATGCCACCTTGCCCCAGGATGCTTCAGATATCCATGATGTCCCATGATGAGAATGGCTGGGGGTTAGGTGAACACCGGTATTTTGGTAGAATGATGCCAAGGTTGTTCCCTCGAATTTGGTTCAAATTTTAAAAACAGTACTAAAGGACACTGTCTGTATAACTTCAGTGACACCCTCAGATAAATAGTTTTCATTCGCTTAACTTGTTTTGCTTGGCAAGCTATCCTATTTGCTATATATACATTACAGTAGTTTGATTAAAGCGACATCATTTCGGAAGACTGGCAGTGCCGATTATTTCAGTCTGGATTTTACGTCAGTTTCAATGACCTCGTAATTATATCGCTACTACGTCGTTTTCAGACTAATTTAACCTTCTGCGTTTATTATTAACTGGGTAAGTACTAAAGCCCATATTTGGTTTTTACTCTGTACGGCAAGGACAAAAACTTAAAGGTTTCATATTATGAGGATGTGCTACATATTATATTTCAAATACGCATTTGCCTGGTTACAGTTTATGGGAGAGTGCCCAAAGGAACTCTTCCATAACTTGAGGCAAAGCAAAGACATAATTATGAACACATTTTGCGGAGTAAAAATAATTTAACAATCATGGCTGACAATTGTCGTCATTGGAAGAGAATAGCAGGAAAATTGGTTCCCCTTAATTTTCTAAAGTTGTCGGTAAATTTAACACTAAGGGTACATAATTTAATCATTTGCCCCGCCTCTGCGTTTCATTGGTTGAAAGCATACAGCGTGAAAGTCGTCAAAATCGTATAAACCAAATCACGTCATGATTTGGAATGTCGCTACACGTTCGCACATCCGACCCAACTTTGAAGACTATGGAAGCCCCGCCCACTCAATCAAATTGTCACATTGAGGGCGTGACGGCAGACTGATAGATGGATAACAAGCTTGTAAACAAAGATAAATGATCGATTTTTCGTCGCCTCCAGTCAGCGAGAATATAATGATAATTTCTCAGGAACAATTGAATTTCATAAAATATACCGAAGTGGGAGACGAATAAAAGATCATATACCCAAACATGATTTTGGGGGAACTTACAAAACATGTTTTTAATGATATTGTTACGTAACTTGCTAAATATCTGTCGTCTGCGATCGAAAATCAAAACAACAAACAATTTGACAATGATTGACGTGACCTGTTTATGGCACACTTTCCTGGGTTTGACTGATGTCTTATGCGAAAATTAAAAGTTTTTCAATTCACGTACACATAGTTTTTTTTCATATTTTAATATTACAGCCGGATTAAATTATAAGAAATAACTGTTGTTTTCCTTCGGTTTATGCGATATAAACCGAAACTTTTCAGCACAAGCTTAATCATAACTCGCTACGAGAGTTATGAAGCTTGTGCTGAAAATTTTCGGTTTATATCGCATAAACCGAAGGAAAACAACAGTTATTTCTTTAGGGAATTTCATATAAAAATTTAAATTTAGAAAGTTTAGCGAAGTTGTATCATCAATCTGCGCATCATATTTATGTATTTATTTATTTATTGGTGTTTAAGGTCACATACTTATGCACAATGGCTAATCGTGACCGTGACAGTTTTACGAGTGCAGGAAGCCGGAGTACATGGAGAGAACCACCGAACATCGACGAACAACTGTCAGCTCCTCAACATTCTAACTCTGTACAAGCACCGCTCAAGCAGGGTTTCAGTGGTTGAAGACATGTGCACCATCGACGGGCAGTACACCTTTGATGAACGTCGGTGTCATCGTGCCCCCATGTAGGCAACCGGGATGCAGTGCCTTGCCCAAGGACACAACGCGGGTCGTCCCGGACGGGGATCGAACTCGGGACCTCCAGCTTAGAAGTCCAAAAGTCTACCACTGACCCACACCGCGCTCCCATATGTGCATCATTTCACAAACCTGAGGCATAAACCTGTAGAGCAGGATAAAAATACAGTAGCTTTTACAATTTTTTTCAGAATCACTTTGAACGTTTGACTTCCGACACTAGGTGACCCTGGATGTCGAAAATGCCATTAAACCCCAATAAATAAAAAAGTAAATTGAACGTTTGATTATAAATCTCAGTTTAGACCTAGTTAAAAATAAGGAAATGGCGTTTTCACCATGTTTCGGTGCTCTGAAACCTTTTTTTAGTTGATTATATCAACAGTGTGGTCACCGTGACAGATATTACGGACACTATCCTTTCCATTAATATAAAGGTCTAGGAGGTAAGATTTGCTAATTTGTTTCCTGGGAACAATAAAAACTTGCAAATTACTGTAAAAACACATTCGCTAAACAAAGAGCAAAAGTTGACAGTTACTTAGTTGCTTCTAATTATCTTGCCATAAAAATGTCAAGTTTCCCTTTGTTACTTTTAATAAGCGAAAACTTCAGACAGCTCCGAGAGCTGTCTGTTGTTTTCGTCTATAAAACGTAATAAAATGAAACGTTGCCTTATACTTTACTGATGTCATAGGTTTTTCTTAACAATTACTTGTTTCTTCACTGAACCTCCCTCGTCTAAAAATTTCAGGGGAGATAACTTTATATAAAGTCGATTTTCATGACGTCAAGGATGCTAACAGCAAAGAAGGCATTAAAAACAATTACTGCCGCTTCTGTCAAATAGTAGTTTTAGTGTGGGAAGAATTAGATTTCACTGCCCTCCACTCCTGTCACATCCCACGACACACGTATTCAACAAAGTGTAAGCTGACGCGCTTAATCTACACGGGGATGTCGGGCAACACGTAGAATGTACAAATGCAAGAAGCTCATTACATTAACGCTTCAGACAGAACGATGGTCATCACGATTGTTTGTCCATTCACACCTTTCTCATTTGCTTAATGACTGATTGCAGATCGCTCGAGTAGAAAGGGAGAATCATATGGGGGAGAAGGAACGAAGTTCATGGAACATTTGGTAGCGATTGTTCGGAGGTAGGGGTGAAGACTGAAGTTGCAGGACTTACGGATGTCTTATAATTCATGTTTATGCCACATACTATTTTAACCCTTTACCCAACGTTACGTCCAACACCGGCCAGCGTTATTCTCAGAAATCGCCAATTAATTTTCATTATTTTTAAAAAAATTGTCTCAAAAACATAGGTTATGATCCCTCGTTGGAACGAGCTCCCCGAGCTCGTTCCAATGAGGCGTCATAACCTATATTTTTGAGACAAAAATTTAAAAAAATTCGTTATTCAAGAATTTTTTTTGCATGTGTCGTCTGCTTTTTATGTTAGGTAAAGGGTTAACTAGACCGACTCAGATCATCAATAACTGTCCTGTCATAATTTATTGGGGAGTAGCGAAAGGGACTCTCCAATAAACTGTAATAATACCAGCCAGTATAAGCGAAACAGTGCAGCCTCACGAAATACAGTACACGGCAGGATCATAAAAACACAGTGAAACATACACTGTAAAAAAATACCGCGAATTTTACTGTAAAAGTAACGGCAACTCCTTAATTCCTGCTGTTGTAAATGACATTGTCCATCCCGAAGGGCTTCCGTGTTTTCGAAGAGTCAATTTTAAGGGAGACTAATTATATATTTGCAACCCACACCCTGCAGGTTAAAATATTGATTGTCTACTCTGTATTACAATCCAACAGCCTTCTCGAGTATTGAATAGAAACCTAAATATCAGTTTCTATAAGAAAAGTAGGCCGCCATTAATAGGATTTAATACTGTATTTCACCGTAATATGCTCAAGGTAGAAGTACCGACAGCAGCTGGTTGCCAGTGCCTTTACAGGGCACACACTCCAACTGGTAAAGTGTTAAATTATTTTTGGTCGTCAAAATTTGCTCCCATATCATTGCCCTGTAACAACTTATGGGAGAGTGATTAGAAGCACTCTCCCTTAACCCTTTTATCACCAGAGGACGCTTTACCGGTCCAGGGACATGGTACGTCATACTTTCATTAAGTAGGATGCCTACTAAGTTAAGGGTGGAGTAGACCAATCAATATTTTCAACGTACAGCCTCCAGGCTGCACGTTGAAAATATTGATTGTCTACCCCCAAATAATGAATATGGATTCTTCTAATTGCTGCATATGAACCGACTTGGAAGATACCACCAGAGTTCAAAAGGTTAACTTGTGACAGGCTAATCTAACCAGACTAAATAACTTGACTTGAAGGATAAAGCGAGCACGCCCATGGAATATGAAACTTTTAAGATGGAGCACCTACATTTCAGAATAAAGCCCAAATATGGGCTTCCAGCACTTTACCTGTTAAGAACTGGAGCAAGTAATTATAGTATTCCACTAACATTCACTACTCGTCACCTGACAATGAAAAGCGTAATCAAATCTTACTTGATACATAAAAATAGTTTCCCGAATTGTACGAAACGAAAGCATACCGAAAACAATCTCCATGCTCACATACCGAATATGATAATAATACCACGGAAACGAATTTTTTCGAATAGCTATTATTTTGTTCCCAAAATAATGTTGGGCGACAAGAAATAAATACACGTAGTTACGAAAACACACAGAGGACACACAAGAAACCAATTCATCTTTCTCGAAGTCGTGAACTTTGCCATTTTGTACTTTATAGCGCCTTGAAAAACTAAATATCGTTGTCCTTCATTAGCTTGGCAGGGAGGAATGACATTGTCCATTCCGGGAGGCTTCCTCGGAAATCTTAACTAAACCTCTTCCCTCGGATGGTCACTAAATTTCAACTTTAGGGAAGCCCATTTGATCTTCTCCGCCTTATGATGATGTGCTACGGCCGCTACTTCAGGATTTCCAATTACCCAGCACCTTTGAGTGGGAATCCTCCGATCGGTATACCTCAGAGTTTCCAACCATTACGATTTCAACCTCTACATTTTTTACTATCGAAATTTTGAGCAGGAATTCGCCCCCATATATCTTTTCCTGGTGCTATGGAGTCGGAAACTGTATACGGTTTGATAAACATACTCCCTTACGTACACACAATATCCGGGGTGGATTACAAGAATAACACCAAGGGCGTTAATTTCCCCTTCTGATATGAACCCGAATTCTTGATAGAGCAAAATTGATCATGTTTAAGACAATGGAACATAGAGCTCTGCGAATGCCAAATTTTGGGTCGAATTCAATCTCAAATCGAATCAGGCAGAGAATTTCGAATCGAATCTCGAATCGAATCTCACGCCTCTTCAGATTGTAAATATTGTATTTTCTTACACTCGTAAATATTGCAAGTCTTCAGTATTTGATTCAACGTCTTTAGGCAGGCCAATCAAAAAAGTGGAATATTTGCAGAACGGAATCAATATACTTTCGGAAACGGAACTTCATTGAACGCTGCTTCTATCACCAGTTCTCCTGTGCAGTAGACCCGAAGATAGAAGATGGGATTAACACTTTTCATGCTGCTGACGGATATTCCTGCCCATTATAAGAAATATCTTGCCACAAAAATAAGTAAAATTTGAGCACACTTAATCAAATTTTCACCTACAAATTGTTCGATCTTTTTGACCAGTAATTTATTGATTCAAACTGGAATGAATTTTTCATCAAATCCAGTCACGGCTGCTTCATAGCAGCCATGACTAGATTTGTTTAAAAATATTTTGAAAACACTCAGCGAGTTACGAGTTAAGACAAGACATTTGGGAGGTTTCTGAGAACATTTCGACGATTCGAAATTTCCAAATCAGCTCAACTCGAATCGAATCATGTGGACGATTTCGAATCGAATCGACGACTTTCGAAGCTTCCCAAGGTCCCAAGGTCGAACTTGAGAATCAATCGAGAATCAATATGCTTCTCACTACTTTTTTACATGATCTGAGAATCATTGCAGGGATGGTTCCAACGGTGATTTGATCACGTGAGACATTCTCATGTTATCGACCGAGTTCTCAGTCACCTGAAAATTAATATTGACCGGGTCACCAGTGTTGTAATATACGTTCTCATACACATATTCTTATTGTTCTTTCCTTGAAAGCATCGGAGCTGTTTTTTGATCGAACAGAGAATCACAGCTGAGTGGCCATGCAAACATTCATCATTAGGCTATATATTCGCTATTAAGGGACTGTGAAATTGACTGAAGACAAGGCCACAAGTATTTTAAGGGATTATCAGTCAAGGACGATTAGGAATCAACAATGCCAAGAAGAAGTATAATCACTATTATTTGCTGCACTATACAAAATATGTTATAGGATACGGATCGACGTTTTCGAGATTTTCTTCTCACGATCAGGGTAATTTAACCACAAATACTCTATACACTCAGAAAAACTATAATGTAAAACAACTTATTTCTCTCAAACACAGCTTGGTTCTCCCAAGTGCATGCCACAATATATTTCCCCGGTTTTTGTTTTCACTGCACCCTTGTCGATTCATCCACTGGCGATGTAAATCAAGCATGAGAGGAGTTAGCGCCTTGATTGATTCATCCACTGGCGATGTAAATCAAGCATGGGACTTTAGTCAAATAAAAAAAACCCCTGAAAATAAACTAAAAATGTGCTTGCACGAAGGTAAATGTATCAAAATCATCTATTAAGCCCCCAATTATATGATAACCAGTTTTAAAGCTGTGACGGGACCCTTTATTTCTTTGAATTCACCATTTTCATGTAAATTCAAAGAAATAAAAATTAAAAAAAAAATTCGAAAAAGACTGAAATCCGATAAAACATTGAAAAATCTCATCCCTGAATGTATTGTGGAAACCCTATTATAAATAATCCCACGAACCCACCCCAATCCCGTATGTAGTCTACAACTGCACGTACAGCCCACTTTTTTTGCCGGGCCGTGTTTTTTTGTATGCACATATTTTAACACAACCAATGACTGGTGGAACAAGGGGCGGATTCAGAGCCTCCCCCCTATTTTCGACAGCTATGTTTCTCTCGTACTGGTTCAGTTTCGATGGATTTCGGATCATCTTTTGCAGTAAGTGGCAGCAAACGCTAAAATGTATACAGTCTGTTAATAAATCGGTTAACTGAAATAGATCGTAATCTTACAGACATACAAGTGCCAAATCCACCCCAGACAAGATAATCCACAGACAGTATAATTGCTGTAAACGTCTGGTAAAGCATACAGGTGAGGTCTATTTATCAGCTTTGGTCGTTACGACCAAAGCTGATAAATAGACCTCACCTGTATGCTTTACCGACGTTTTTTAACGGCTCTCAAAGTGTGAAATCTTTCAAATACATCACCTGAAAAATCTCAAAATATCCACTCAGATGCATGCAAGAAATTGGGGTTTTGGGACCCTGGAATTTAAAATTTTCATACCGACGACCATCCATCACCCGATTCAGCCTCCACTTTGAAAATCGTTCCGCCGCCCCTGTTGCTGTATTTTACGATTTAAACACTGATTTGACAGTCATAAATTGAATTCAACCGATGACGCGTTAGAGGATCCGGTAGCTTGAAATGGATATTTGAGACATTAAAACCAAAGTTTACGTCCCGCAATCGTCAAACACACCGCTCGCAACATAATTCGACAATAAAGTTTTTAAATAATTAACCATTTTAAACTTAAAGCGCAATCCAGGATGGAGTAAGGATACTGAGTAACTGAAATGTTTGTGTTTTGCAACCAACCCACGGCCCCACACGCACAAAAGGCATGCAGTTTTGTTTCGCAGACACTATGTTTTAGCCGAACTGTATTTCGTAATATTCATAAAATTGTCGTAACGTGTTTCTAAATTGGACAGCATAAAAATGGCATAAGTTTTGTTTTGTGAAATACTTATGTCATTAACTCAGGAACTTCATAGGAATGCCATACGAACATACTTATGGATGTCTTATGCACATTCATAAGTTATATTAATGAAATCGGCCCCTGGAGTATAGCAGTAAAAAAACAATAATCTCGAAAACGAGGCCATCTCGATAACAATGGCTGCAACATCCTGCGAAAGTACACTTAACTACACGATCAATTCAAACGATATTCTTCTATTCGTTTATCAACGCGAAAAATTAAAACCGTCAATGCCTTACCACAATAGAATGTTGCAGCCGACGCTAGGTTAGCAATAAAAATAAAAAAAAACGAACGACTTTTGTGAAGAAGTCTAATCGATCGGTAACAAGAGAATAGATTGTATTTATACTTAATATACATGTCGCTATTCCTTTCTCCTGTATTTAAAACGCACGACACCTATTTTGTCTTGATTTTATACACGTGTCCTTAAAGTATGTCGCCAAGGGATTGCTGCTCACCAAGTTGCTGAAAGCGATGTGTTTCCTTTTCTTTTTTGATGTCCTCGTTTTGCTATTTTCTGTTTACTTGTTTAATTGTTCGTTTTTTCTGTTTATTGATTATCGTAGCCTGTGGGTTTATCTCTTCGTTTAGAGTGTAAGGAGAAGAGGCCAAGACGAAACACTTTCAAAACCTACTGCTCCTTGATGAGCGCAATGGCGATATAAAATTTCGAGACGAATTGAATCGGACAGAGGCTTTTCGAATCGAAACACCCTGCATGTTATAGGCATTGCTATTGCTATTGCCCCTTGATTTGGGCACCGGCCATATAAGCTTTCAAGACGAATCAAATCGGACAGAGGCTTTTCGAATCGAATCAAATCTCGAAACAATTCTTAACACCTGCAAGTTATAGGCACTGCATCGTCCAACAACCATAGATGCTGTCCGTCTCAAGTCAAGTATTATCTGCAACGACTACTCGCCCATTTGGGAAAATCAATCAAAAAATTGAAATTCCAGAACGGAATCAAATTACTTTCCGATGAGGAATCTACTTAAACTCTTCTTTTATCACCAGGTCTCCTGTACGGGAGACCTGGCGATAGAAGAAGAGTTCCAATGGAGACGTTTGGTAGGATTTTTAGAACATCCCAACCATTCGAAAATGTCGATTCGAATCAAATCAAATCATCAGGACAATGTCGAATCAAATCGAATTTCGAAGCCTCGCAAATACCCTACCCACGATTCAGGGAGCACAACAGCGTCGTATCAAGTCATTAAAATGCATCTCCTGTAATGAACATTTTGGGATTCTAAAAATTACTGCTATTTCCCATTCAAAATTATTTGGAGGAAGATTAACCGTCGGCAGCATGGAAAAAAAATCATTTACCGAGCAACAAGAGTCGGTTACCTATGAACTGGAAACTGTTATGAACATTTTGTTTTTTGACCCAAATTACAGGAATATTATACAAAAACAGAACCTCATAAAACTTTAGGGGAATCCCACTTAGGTATAAACACGAGTATTCAAAATTATGAAATAATGTTCTCATAGACTAGAGAAGAGAGGATTAAAATATGTCAACTGAAGATGGCACTCTCTTTCTCTCTCTCCATCCTTCTTCTCTCCATCCTTCTTCTCTCCCCCTCTCTCTCTATCTCTCTCTCTCTCATTTTATTTCTTGAAAAACTAAAAAAAAAAATTGTTTCAAACATAGCTTGTGTCCCTTTATTGGATCACGATCGATGGGGTCACATAAGCTATGTTTTAGAGGCCATAACTGAAACAAAATAAAGAGTGGATTCGAACAACCCTAGCCCATCCCACCCCATCCCACCTCACCCCATAACATCCCCTCCTCTTAGAAAGGGTCTGAATCTGTCACTAGATTGGATTATGACCGCTTCACAGTGCCAGCCAGTTAACTGTTATCAGGAAATCATCGTGTGAACCATTTCACGACATGAAAAGTTATTACATGATTTATGGTCTAGTTATAATGACGATCTCTAACAAAATCCCACCTCGCCGTGTCGTGACTGAAACCAACCTCTTGTTACACCTGTAATCAGCTGAATAAAATTTATGACCGCAAGTTAGGTATTAGGCTGACACATCAGTATATTCCACCACTGTGTTTGCAATAATTTATGATCTTAGCCCATTTTGAAATTTTACACCCTTTAAGAAAAAGATCTCATGTCTTCGTTTTCGGGACAGTATGGTAAAGCTCTGCACATCTCAAATTTCGGGTCGAATCGAATCCCGAATCGAATCAGACATGATTTCAAACCGATTCGAATCTAGAATCAAAGCTCGGTGCTCCTCAAGTTGTAGATGTTCCCCTTTCTTTCAACCATAAAATATTGTGAGCCTTCACTGAAGAATTGTATGCAATGGGGAATGGTCCGCTTGGGCAAATCGATCAAAACAGCGGAATATTTTAGAACGGAATCAAAGTGGTTTTGGAAGCAGAAACTGTTTGAACACTTCTCATATCACAAGGTCTCCTTACAGAAGACCAGTGGTGGATACTATAAAGCTTTCACAGTTTTATTTTCTAGAACTGTATTTTCAAATTACGACTTAAAATGGGCTGAAATGAACCATTAGCATTTTCAAAAATCTGGCAATTTGCCAGTTGGCAAATTGCCATATCTTTTAAAATGCTAATGATTCTTTTTAGTCAGTTATATTTAAAGGTAGAAAATATAATTCTCGAAAAGGCAACTATAAAAGTTTTTTAGTATTGGCTCCTGATGGTAGAAGAGTTCACGTGGAGACACTTGGTTGGATTTTGAGACTATTTCGACTATTCGAAAATTTAATCATCTGGATGAATTCGAATCCAAGAGAATTTCGATTCGAAGTTCCGACGAGTCCTACTGAAAGACCGAATAACATTAACCCTTTACCTAACACGACTAAATGACGACTCTGCACAAAAATTGTCTTGAAAAAGTCAAGTTAAAACGTTTGTAACTTTTGGAAGTCATCCAATAGTATGTCACATCCTTCACCTTGCTCAAGGTGGTACATTAAAATAGTAATATATGGATTAAGACAGATTCATTTAAAGTGTGCTATTGGCCGCGGGCGAACAAGACGCGATATGCGGTGTTAATATTTTAGCTTACGTAATGACCACATCCGGCATGCGCGATTCACAAAAATCGTCTTTCCAATTTTAATATTTATTTCATTATTTTGGCTTCACAGACATACCTGATAACTCCTCACTGGAATGAGATCGGCGATCTTGTTCCAACAAGAGACAGAAGTTATTGTGAGTCAATATATGACAATTAAATGTATCTTAGCCGGCCACATTGATGGGGATGGTAACAGAAATCTTTCCAGACGCATGCCGCTACGTTACCTTTACCTGAATTGCACCACTAGTAAACATTCAACAATGACTGTTTTGTTGCAAGCAGTTGTGTATTCCGACTTTTTATCTCAAGCTTTTGAAGACTGTTCTTGTCTTCACTTTCAACACCCACCCGGAGAGCTGCAAGGTTCCATCTCATGCTTTAGTTATATTGTGTGGGAGTGAACATTGTACTTGAAAAACGCAGGAACCTTGATCGATTTCAACAAGAATGGACAAGATTCCACTCATACCATACCTTTCATGTCTCGAATCTATAGAATGTTTGAACCTGAAGAATTTGTTCTTTACTCGTCTCGGGTCGCCTGCTACGTAAAGTGAGACTTGTCCATGTCCTTAAGACGGGTAATAATTTACAATCATGCAGTGTTGATTCCGCTGAAAGAATTGTTTGTAAATCTAAAGTGTACCTGTATGTCCTCTTATGCTTAATAATAATAATAATAAAACTTTGGCCGGCCGCTGATTTGTCGCGGTTCTCAGATGAGAAGGCCTTGATTAGCCCTGTTCTCCCAAATGTATCCTTATACCCAAGCCTCTTCACTACTCCCAACACTCTGATACGAACTGCTTGATGACATTCCGTACGACCTCCATTCATCCCAATCTCTCCGCTAAGCATACTAACATTCTCCTTTGTGTCACTCACTTACCAAATGTCATTCATTCTTCCATCCCGCTTCCCCATTATGATTCCGGTGAATCTTATTCTGTTAGACTGCTATTTTGGACATTCTGTTAGGAATTCTAAGTCGCAGATCTCCACTGAATACTTTTCTATTAACCCTTTACCTAACCTGAAAAGCAGACGACACTTGCAAAAATAATTCTTGAATAACTATTTTTTTTCATTTTTTGTCTCAAAAACATAGGTTATGACCCCTCGTTGGAACGAGCTCGACGAGCTCGTTCCAACGAGGTGTCATAACCTATGTTTTTGAAACAAAAAATGAAAAAAAATAATGGAAATTAATTGGCGATTTTTGAGAATAGCGCTGGCCGGTTTTGGCCGTTACGTTAGGTAAAGGGTTAACCCCCTAATGCATGCTCGTAGAAAGAAGAGATCTCCCTCGTATTTGAATGAATGAATGAAAGGTTTTAGCACGCCGAAGGCGCGCAGGGACGATGTGGGATTTACACATCCCTTGCGACCTGGTCAACCTTATTTTATTCCACTTGGATCACACAGGCCTAGCTTTCCTATTGCCTCAAATGTGGCCTGAGGGGATTGCCTCAAATATGGTCCCTCGTATTTGCTCACCGAAATCAGTTTTTCTATAACTTATAACTTAGCCTGAGTTATCTAACTTGGTGTTAGCGCCCTTTGCTGGAGAGTAATTGCGCTTGCCGTTTTTCAGATTTTCTCTCGCACTTGGATGAGAGTACAACTACATTTTAAAATGAGATGGGTTAAAAGTTAACTCAAATAAACTAAATAGAGTGAATATGAACTCAATTGAGTACATATTCAAAACCCAGTTTATTTGTGTTGATTTTTAACCCAACTGATTTTAGAGTGCATATTTTATAAATTCTTCACAGTTTGGAGTCAAGCATGCCAAAATAGTGGTTTATGATGGAAGAAAAGTCAACGTGTCGGAGGCTGTCTTGAAACCAACCCTTGAAACCCTGAAACCGACGCGACGCACCCTACACCCAAACCATGCAATGGTTTGGGTGTAGGGTGCGTCGCGTCTGCATATTTATGTACTGTAAAACATTACCGTTCAAAATTCGAAAAAAGACTGGAAATCAACTGCCGATGTGTCTGCTGTAAATGTTTCGGTATCGAATGTTAATCCTTAAAGTTTATCTCTTCGTAATTAATGTATTTAACTCTTTTATCCCTGCTTTTGAAAAATGTCATCGACCATGTCGACAAAGGGTTAGTTGTTAAGGAAGACAAATTAATATCTTTAGCCAGCAGACATTGGTCTGCAAGATTAAAGATATTAATTGGTCTAATCTTCACGATAACATCAGAGCCTTCTAGTAGCGGGGGAGGAATTCGTCACATACAGGTGAATTGTGCACTTGGTGATACCTTCTTGAAATTTGGCACACTGTTAGTGTAGGCTATGAGGTTCTCAAAAACGATCGGCTACAAGTTGACACCGACCGGTGGCGACCAGTAGCGGCACAATCCAAAATGGCCGCCAGCGGCTGAAGGGAACCTCCTTTTCGACGGTCTACCGACTATACATCCGATTGTAAGGGCGCGAAAGTGAACTCTGATCCACGCACGTGTTGGAAACAGACGTGGGAGATGATGTAGAATAAAACGAGATTCTCTATACGGACGCATCAATTTCTTGGAACTTGAAAAGAGCGTTGTTTCTCCGGGATCAGCGTCATTCAGGCAAACCTGAATGACGCTGATCCCGGAGAAACAACGCTCTTTATGAAGCAGTCTCTTTGCCATACAATCTCTTGTTTGGCGTAATTCCGCAAGCAATTCTGATTTGTCTGTCGAAATTAATTCGAGAACGCGATTGTTCACAAAAATCATTCACAGAATGAGTGAGAATCCTCTTCGTGTACGGACTAGTACTGACTGGGAACGTTGTTGCTTTTGCCAGCAAGACAGTTCCAAGAAATTGATGCGTCCGTATAGAGAATCTCGTTTTCATGACGCCTATAAAGCTATTGAGGAAGACATAACGCGCTTCCTAGATAATGGCGTTGAGCTTCCATATAATTTGACCATTGATTGTTTGATGAGAGAGAGTGATGAGTGTATGTCGATGTCACTGTTGACGAATAAGGCAATATATCATAAGACATGCCGTGACAGTATTCGGACTCACATCGTACAGCGCGTGCTACACAAGCGAGAGCGAAATGAGGCAGTGGCATCCTGCTCCACGCTGAGTCCTAAAAGAACACGGACAAGTTTTGAATCTGGCTGTGACAGGAAACTGCCCCAGTGTGTTTATTGTCACAAACGCGAAGGTGACAGCAGTGAGCCTATTTGCAGATCAATGTCTGATAACAATAAACTCAAAATTATGGCAAAGGAAGCCGAGAACTGGGTTGTTTTTTCTCGGGTCAATGCAGCATTTGATTCCGCTGCTAGTGATCTTTACTATCACAAAACCTGTTATTGTAAGCTTGCCAATGAAGCACGAGCGGCTAAATCTAAAAAGTCGAAGAACGCCGAACATTCCGCGTCAGGCCTGCCCTATGACCCTCTCGTTATGGCAGAGCTCATAACATTTGTTGAACACAACGATTCCGCGATGAAGCTTGTCGATCTCAAGAATCTGTACAGTCGGAGGTTGAAGCAAGTCGGTTCTGATTGGCTTAGTGAAGAAATACATTCCACTCGATTCAAAGAACATTTGTTGCAGAAATTGGGCGATGGCTGGGACGCCTTCACACAGGGTAGAGATGTGTTTATTTCAAGTAGGTTTCGAGTTGGCTCCTTGTTGTCCGAATCTTTAACTCGTATAGTGTCTGAGGAAGAGGCAAAAAAGATAGTTGATGTGGGTCTTCTTCTGCGTAAACACATACTCATATCTCAAGCTCCTTTCACGGGATCATTTTCATCTTATTGCTTGAGCGAGCCTGTACCCAACTCACTCCTGACTCTTCTTAGAGTTCTACTTGAGGGCACATGTAGTATACAGAACTTAGGCGATGATGAGACTGTTAATGCCAAGACTCGAGTGGCTTGTACTATTTCACAGATGTTGATCAGCAATTCAGCGAAACGCTCCGAACATGCACAAAATGTTCACCAGAGACGTGACAGAGAAACTCCAATGCCTCTTTATGTGGGTTTGAAGTTGCATGCCCATGATCGTATGAAAAATCTTATCAGAGATTTTCATCAAATGGGACTCTCTGTCTCTTATGATCGCGTAATGGATGTTCGCAGGAGTTTCGCGAGAGCTGTTTCACTGCGGTTCAAGAACGAAGGTGTTGTAGTCCCAGCTAACTGCAAACGTAATGTTTTCTCGATAGGAACCACTGATAACATTGATGTATCTGGTAGATCTGATATGCATGGTACGTCCATCACACTCATTGGTCAACTGAGCAGGGACAATGTGGGTACTGATCCCCCACCACTGAGTTTAGATGTTCCAGAAGACACACAAATTGAACTCCCAGACGACTATGCATTTGTTCCTTTCGTTGAAGACTTTGGTGGGGACATCAGGCTTGAATCTCCAGATGAATGTAATGTACGGCCCTATGAATATGCAGATTTGAACGTGGGAGAGAATGACTGGTTGTCTCATGTGTCACAGATCAGCAATAAAGGGAAGGTTGATGGCAGCTGGCAGCTTGATGAAGTCCCTGTGACCTTTTCAGGCTTCTTTTCAAAACATGAAGATCAAGACAATGTCAAACCTCGTGCAGTTATTGGGGTATTCCCTGTTTTCAGTGAGCAGAAAGCGGACTCACTCAGTATGCAGAAGCATGCTATGTATGTGGTCAGGGAAGCTACTGCTTTCGTAAACCCCGGCCAGATACCTGTCATTGAAGGTGACTGTCCGTTGTATGCCAGGCAGAAAAAATGTCAATGGCTGTTCCCAGAGGAGATAGGTGAGGATCGAATGGTGTGTATGATTGGATTCCTGCATCTTGAAATGTGCACCCAAGAAGCTGGTGGTAAGCTTATGGGTGGTTCTGGTTGGGAGCGAATGTTTCACCTCGCAAAGATATTCACACCCGGTGTAGCATCATCCCTACTTGGTGGGAAACATGTCAAGAGGACGCGACAGGCATATCTTCTCACTCTAGCTTGGCTTGAGATCCTCAGAAAGAATGCTTATGAGATTTACTGTCAGCAGACTGGGCCCCATGAGTCATTTGAAATGTGGGAACAGAGGATTCTTTCACAATCTCCAACTGCGCGCTATTGGGGTGAAATCGTTCGGAACTTTCTCTTGACAAGCTGTCAATTCGTTCGGAACCAACGAATCGGTAACTGGCCTGGTACACTGTGTTCTATCGATGAGTTGTGCAGTTACTTTTTTGCCCTAGGACATACAAATTATTGTCGGTGGGTCCCCGTATTTCTGAGAGACATGTCTCAGCTACCCAGGCGGCATCCTTCAATCCACAACAAATTCATGGAAGGCCATTTTGTGGTCCAGCGTAGTGAGAGGAAGTTCAGTATGATGGGTTTAGATCAGAGCCAAGAACATAGTATCCAACTACTCAAAGAAGACAGTGGTCCAAAAGGTCTCTATGGCCAGGCTGAAGAGAAAGTCGTTATTGAGCTTTCAAGGTCAGAAGTTCTGCGTGTTATAGATGAGTATGAATATGCAAGTTTCCACACAACATCATCAGATAACACGGAACACCCGGAAAGTTCGGTATCAGAGCAGAAAAAATTTCTGAATCAATTGAAATCTCTCCTCGATCTGGTGAATCAGGGACTCATTATCAACCCTTATGATGAAACTAGTGGTCAGCTGGTGACATTAGATACTGGTGAATATATGGACCCCGAAGTTAGTAAGAGTTTACGGTCATTACCCGAAAGGGGCAAGCATTTATATTCCACTTTCTTGAAGGAAAGGCTTGTGGAATGCACCGTACCCCTGAATGATGTTATTCCCAAGGCAAATATATATACCTTCCTTAACCCACCCCCAGCCAACCTGGACAAAGGCCGAGACAAACTCATGTCAAGTAAAGCAACTGCCGCAATAGTTACCCAGATGTTCGTTTCACTGCAAGCCCGGCCTGATTCAAACATGGATGAGTTTTTCATGCACGAGAATGCACGTGATCCGCCAGCATTATCCGATAGAGGTAAGCTACGGAGTGGGACAAAATCTCAAATTCTCAATTGTTTACCAGCTATTCCTGCACAAGGGAAGAATTCAGCAGCTAGACAAGCTTCAGTTGTCATCTTGGATATGCCTGCTGTAGTCCATGTAATCAAACCACAGAAAGCGGATCTGTTTGGAGAATATGCTCGATTGCAATTATTGCCATACATCGAATCTCTGATTAACACGAACACCACAAGGGTTGATGCGATCTATGACTGTTACCCCGAAGGCAGTTTGAAGAATCAGACGCGAGCAAAACGCCTCGGTGAGACAGCAGTTAGGTTGATACGGGTGTCCGAGAACGTCCCTTTACCTAAAGGGAAGAATTGGCAGGCATTCTTGAAAGTTAGTGAGAATAAAGACGAATTTTTCAAGTTCCTGTCTGCTGAACTGCTGAAATTAACATCAACATCCGAGTACCAGTTGTTAACGACATCAGGAGAATATGTACTATGCAATAAGGATGTTAGCTTATGTGACATATCTCCATCGAACCACGAGGAAGCAGACACGCGCATGATGCTTCATCTCAACCATGCAGTCTCACAAGGTCACAAAATAGCTTTTCTTCGCACGGTTGATTCTGATGTCGTCATTCTGTCTTTGCACCATTTCGCAACATTCCGTGACCTTGGACTCAGTGAGCTGTGGATTGGGTTTGGAATTGGAAAGGCATATAAAGATATGCCAATTCATGAGATAGCTTCACAACTTGGACCTGATTACTGTAAGGCCCTGACTTTCTTCCACGCCTTCACAGGTTGTGATGTAACATCCAGCATGCTCGGCATTGGGAAGAAGACAGGATGGAATGCATGGATGAATTTTCCCGCATCAACTGAAATGATGATAGAATTGACTGAGAATCCGCAAGTCTTTTCAGAGGATTCCCCTCATATGCAGCATATCGAAAAACTCACCATACAGATGTACAGTAACAGTTGTGTCAGTACACGTGTCAATGATGCGAGACGGCATATGTTCACACATGGCCTTAAGTCTATGGAAAACATCCCGCCCACCAAAGCAGCTCTGTATCAACATGTAAAAAGGGTAATTCTTGTGTCATCTTTCATTTGGCATCGTGCTCTGCAGAAACACTTATGTGTGCCAGACCCATCACAGTACGGATGGGAGTGGAATCCACGTCTCAATATTCTGGTCCCATTTTGGACTCACCTAGGAGACGCAAGTGCTGCATGTGCACTGATGCTCCACTGTAGTTGTGCCAAGGCCTGCAAGGGCAATTGCAAATGCTTGAAAGCTGGATTAAGGTGCACACCTTTGTGTAAGTGTGAAGGTGGCTGTTGTAACAATATTGAGTAGTATACTGTCATGTTAGGACCAGTCATCTCCTATTCTGGTATTTTTTTTTTCCATTTTCGGCCAGTTAACACATGTCATGTTTCTAGTTGAGTTGATTTTGCTAACAAATGTTCATCCCATGTGGCTTGCTACATTGTCCGGGGTATAGGAATACAGTTTTAGATTTCGGAAAATAGTCTGTTATTTACTGCACAAGACGGTGTTAATTCATGCATAGCATGATACAGTATCCCCAACTATTTTGCCTCCGTACAACAGTTGATACCTTCGTTCACCCGTGTGTTCATCTATGGTATCCTTGTCTTTCTCTGGCCATAGGCCACATGTGACTAGTCAGTTCCTACTCCATAGCAAATCAACTTGGAAATCCTTCATCTTGTAGCGCACTCATGTCTCAATGAATCCATACCTGAGTTGATCTAATAAATCTAACGTAAGGTATCAAATTGCCATACCGGATCATATTTCGATAAGTTATTCGCTAAAACATTTCGACCACTCATCGACATCAAAGGTCATGTTTTGGCTCCCAGTGGTGGCTATATCTCTATATCCCTGGTAAAGTAGCATACCATGAGGGATGGGCATTAAGTGTCGGCAACATTAATCCTGACTTGGAACACACCACATCTTAACTGGCCGAAAATGAAGAATACTACTTGTAGTCAAAAAATATTCCTGTACCTCGAATGACTGCAAACATACACTCACCCCTTCTAGTCCCATTTTGCCAATGTTCTATACTGGCAAGATAACATTGTATAATTAACAACGGGAACTAATGCATCCCGAGTTCATTCCAGCACTGCCCTTGCTGGCAGACGTGTCGCTATGGTGTTGAGATTGAACCAGAACTCCTCTAGAAATTTGATAGTTTTATTTTCTTAGAAAATAAATCTATCGAAAATGCCGGAAGTTGAGAATAGACTGTCACTTTAATTGGATTATCAAATGTCCAAGTATCCCCACTGCTGCATACTATCGAGTACCCTTGTTCATGTGTTGACAGGAATCTCTCATACCATGTTCATTTGACCATTGCATTCCCGAGAAACATTCAACACTAATTTATCTACGGACGGACGATCATACTGACAGTCAGACACACAGACGCACACATCGACGGAAATTCTGATCCCATTATCCATTAATCTTCCCCCCAACTTGTTCCAAGGGCTTCACTCCATCATTCACATCAATTACAGCACATGTATGGTGTTAGGTTTGGAGCTTCAGTTGTGCGATCGGCGAAAATAGCTTTTTTTCGATCCGCTTGGCGGCCATTTTGGATTTCGCTGCTAGTGGTGGCTAGAGGATGGTGCCAACTTGTAGCCGATCGATTTTGAAATCTCTGATGCCTACCCTTACATCATGCCAAATTTCAGGAAGGTATCACCAAGTGCACAATTCTAGCGAATTCCTCCCCCGCTATAGTGTAATGAAGAGAAACCAAACACCCGTTCCTCGATTTTACTCCAAGATCGAAGAAAGGATTACCTTTTCCGAGAAGTACAGTGTTTTCATTGGAATATTTTACGATAGAAGTAACGGAAGCTGGTTCCCATTGATATTACCGTATTTCAAGGATATTGTTTTCCACAGTGTGGCCTGCTTTTTCTCCCATGTTACGTAATAGTCATTGACCAACAGGGGTAAGCTGTGATAAATCCCGATATGAATATTTATCATATGACTTCTCCGTTTGTTTTCTCGGCTTATTACCGTTTCATATTTTCAATAAATATTAATTAGTGCTTTATAACACATTCAGTGGATTTGATTGGTCAATTTCAAAAGAACGCTTTCAGATTGGTTAAATTAATGCTATTTCAAAACACCAGATTACTGATCTTGTACTCTGATTCAGACTGTGAACACCATGTCACCTTGACTAGCAATCATGGAAATTCTGGAATTACCAGCAAGACTCACCAAGACCATATCAGCTCTGGGCGTCTCTTGCCCTGTCACCCGACCTTGGAGTTCGTAGTAGAAGACACACTCCATTGAGTAGAGGCAGTACCTTTCGTGAGAGAAACCCCTCTCACACAGGTCCTCACCCGAAGGAGTCTGGAGGCCCTGAGAAGAAACCGAAGAGGAAGAGCCCGTCTACCAAGCGGAGGAGCACCCGACGCCTGGAGGCCTTTTTGGAAAAGAAGACAGGGAAGAGCGAGGAAAGGAAAGGGCCAGAGGCGGCCGCCAGTTCCCTTCCCACTCCCACAGACTTACCCAACCGACTTCCGGCTCCTCAGCCGGAACTGTTGGATGTGGACAGTCCTGTGGAGACTGAGATGGAATTGGAAGTTGCCCTCTCGCCACTTCCCGATCCCCACTTGCCTCTCCCTTCAGCACTAAAGAGCCTGGATCTGGAGGACCTGGGGGACCTGGAGGACACTATACGAAAAGAGGCCGAACAGCGCACAATCACAATAGAACGGCAGGATGAAGAATTAGGGGTAAGCATTCGAAAACATAAACCGGCAAATTAACATACATCAGGCAGCACAACAGGCAATACAACAAACATGACCGGCAACAACCCCTAACGCAGCACGGACGAGACCATTCCAACCAGGTCAGCCGCCGGCCAGCAGTCCACAAACTACACCTACTGCCACTGTCACAGTCGCTCCATAAAAACCATCTCCTCTTAAAAAGAAGCAGAAACGACATAAGCGCCGCTAAGTACCCGGACACTCTCCTCCTTTACCACGCTCAGACAAGCACAAACTCATATACAGTCAAAGTGGGTCGAAAGGGGCTTGCCCCACATCATCCACTCTTTTGTCTGTTAACGCTGTTAGAGAAAATGATTACCCAGCCAACAAATAATGAAAGTGTCAATGACACTGTAGCTCAACTTGATAAACTTGAACTTGGCAAGTTATAAATGAGATGGCAAAATTGAAGATCATTGGGACCAATGTCAGTTTTTTTGCCAGTGGCAACATTTTTTGACAGAAACCGAAGAAAATCGATAGCTCCCATCTAGAGGCCTCCCCAAACAAGCATGCCAGGTTTCAAAGCAATCCGATCATAAATGTGCCCTGTAGGGTGTACAAAAGGGAAATATTGTGGTCTGACTAGACTAAATTCTAAGAACGTTGGCCATGGCAACATTTTTTGACGGAAATGGACGAAAATCGATAGCTCCCATCTAGAGGTCACCGTAAATAAGCATACCAGGTTTCAAAGCAATCTAATCATAAATGAGCCCTGTAGGGTGAGCCAAAGGGAAATATTGTGGTCTGACTAAACTAAGTTCTAAGAATGTTGGCTGCGGCAACATTTTTTGATGGAAATTGAAGAAAATCGATAGCTCCCATCTAAAGGTCACCCCAAACAAGCATGAAAGGTTTCAAAGCAATCCGATTATAAATGTGCCCTGTAGGGTGTGCCAAAGGAAAATATCGAGTCTTCTGACTAAACCAAGTTCTAAGAACGTTGGCCGCAGCAACATTTTTTGATGGAAATTGAGGAAAATCGATAGCTCCCATCTAGAGGTCTCCCCAAACAAGCATACCAGGTTTCAAAGCAATCAAATCATAAATGTGCCCTGTAGGGTGTGCCAAAGTGAAATATTGTGGTCTGACTAAACTGAGTTCTAAAAACGTTGGCCGCGGCAACATTTTTTGACGGAAATTGAAGAAAATCGATAGCTCCCATCTAGATGTCACCCCAAACAAGCATGCCAGGTTTCAAAGCAATCCGATCATAAATGTACCCTGTAGGGTGTGCCAAAGGGAAATATTGAGTCTTCTGACTAAACTAAGTTCTAAGAAGGTTGGCCGCGGCAACATTATTTGACAGAAATTGAAGAAAATCGATAGCTCCCATCTAGAGGTCTCCCCAAACAAGCATACCAGGTTTCAAAGCAATCTGATCATAAATGGGCCCTGTAGGGTGTGCCAAAGGGAAATATTGAGGTCTGACTGAACTAAGTTCTACGAACGTTGGCCGTGGCAACATTTTTTGCCGGAAATTGAAGAAAATCGATAGCTCTCATCTAGAGGTCACCCTAAATAAGCATACCAGGTTTCAAAGCAATCAAATCATAAATGTGCCCTGTAGGGTGTGCCAAAGGGAAATATTGTGGTTTGACTAAACTAAGTTCTAAGAACGTTGGCCGCGGCAACATTTTTTGACGGAAATTGAAGAAAATCGATAGCTCCCATCTAGAGGTCACCCCAAACAAGCATGCCTGGTTTCAAAGCAATCTGATCATAAATGTACCCTGTAGGGTGTGCCAAAGGGAAATATTGAGTCTTCTGACTAAACTAAGTTCTAAGAACATTGGCCGCGGCAACATTTTTTGACAGAAATTGAAGAAAATCGATAGCTCCCATCTAGAGGTCTCCCCAAACAAGCATACCAGGTTTTAAAGCAATCTGATCGTAAATGTACCCTGTAGGGTGTGCCAAAGTGAAATATTGAGGTCTTACTAAACTAAGTTCTACGAACGTTGGCCGTGGCAACATTTTTTGCCGGAAATTGAAGAAAATCGATAGCTCCCATCTAGAGGTCACCCTAAATAAGTGTATCAGGTTTCAAAGCAATCAAATCATAAATGTGCCCTATAGGGTGTGCCAAAGGGAAATATTGTGGTTTGACTAAACTAAGTTCTAAGAACGTTGGCCGCGGCAACATTTTTTGACGGAAATTGAAGAAAATCGATAGCTCCCATCTAGAGGTCACCCCAAACAAGCATAAGGAGTTTCAAAGTAATCTGATCATAAATGCGACCTGTGAGGTGTGCCAAAGGAAATTGTGGACGTACGTACTAACGTACTAACATACTAACGTACGTACGTACGTACGTACGTACGCCGACGGACGAGAAGTGATGGCAATAGCTCAGCTTGACTTTGTCAAGTTGAGCTAAAAACAATTACCAGAACGTCAACGCTATCAATGCGTAAATAATATTTTATTCTTTTATATTGCTGTAGATTTTGTTCGATTTTTTTTTCTCAAAAACTCGACTTAAAGTTTGATGAAGACGTCGCGCATCAGGCAGGCGGCGGGCGGGTGTGGGTGAGTTGGCGGGTTCGGGTGGGCGGGCGGGTTTCGTGAGGGCGGTCATTCCGGCGGATGTAACTTTCTTGTCAGCGTGATAACTTGGACAGATATCAATGAATTCAGACAATATTTGGTATGCACGACTTTCTTTATTATTGAATGAGTTCAACCAGTCAGTTTGGCCATCCTGAGTGGAGTTATGTTATGACCCTTAATTAGTTATTTTTTACTTGTTTTCAGCTCGTTAGTTTAAACATTATTTTATTTCAATACTGCATATAAATATACAAGGTATAGAACAACATGCTGAGATACAGTATTAGAAAGTGGATTCAGCAGCAAGCCGAAGCTTATGTAAGCTGTCTCCTGCAATCAACAAATACATCAGACTTTCATGGCATGGAAGAGACTATGATTGAAACAAAACAATAAGAAAGAGGAAAGAGGGGGAAAGGTGGAGGGGTGGGGGTGTCTGGGGCAAAGGCAGCTTCTTCCTTTAATAAAGGGAGAGCACAAGAAGGACGAGCACTGCAGGTGTGTTCAGTAAAATCTCTTGGAAGCAGTAATATAACTCTGTACTTTTTCAAATATTAGGCGGTTTGCTTCCGCTGTGTATTCAGCATTTCCATTCAAGAGAATATCCGTTGAAATTGTGAATGGCAGTGTTGCTAGCGTGCGCTGTCTGCTCTCTACATAGAACGGACAATGCAATAAATAGTGAGCACTCGTTTCACAGGCTCCACATGAACAGTATGGGGAGTTTGATAAATGGTTTCTAAACAGATGATCGTTAAGATTGCTACAACACAAGCGAAGTCTACAATGGTGGGTTTGTGCCTTACGGTCTTTACTACGTTTGAAGCAGTTTGGAACGAACAGTTTATTTCTGTTCAGGAACGAGTTGAAATTTTGCAATGAACTATTTTCTCTGACGTGTGATGGCAGAGCATTCCATAATCGTGTTGTTGATGGGAAAAAGGACCAACAACACGATTATGGAATGCGCTGCCATCACACGTCGTTAGCGCGATAACGTCAACAAATAACAATGATTTTGTTCAATATTTGGTATGTGAGACTTTCTTAACAATATCTTGAATGAGCTCGAAAACTGGTACGGTTCAACGATACTGAATGGCCCAGAGTTAATTTTTGCCTGTTTTCAGCTCGTTAGTGCGATACCTTGAGGAATGGATTCAGTGAGTAATTAGTATGTGAGACTTTCTTAACAATGTCTTGAACATTGGCCCTTAATTAGTTAATATTTGCCTGTTTTCAGCTCGTTAGCGCGATAACTTGAACAAATCGTCCCCTGAGTTCCAATGTGTTCTATGTGCCTACTGGCACATAGAACACATTGGAACTCAGGGGACGAAATATCAATGAATTTGATATTCTTATAATGACAAGCCTTACATGTGCGAAAAACCCTACTCCTGTATCGGCGATGCATAATCTTTGTTTATTTTTATAGAGGATCTCAAACGAGTGATGTTTGGATATAAGATTTTTTGAAACGAGTTTGATGAATTTGATTCACAACGAGCCTTTAGGCGAGTTGTGAATCAAATTCATCAAACGAGTTCTTATATCCAAACATCACGAGTTAAAGATTCTGTATATCACATGAGTTTTCGAATGTTTTTTTTACACTTTTTATTTAATTCATTGTCGCTAAATTCTCCCAAAAGAACCGATAATCAGTTCGTTGGCTCCGACGCTTTACACCATGACGTCATGAATGCGATTTACTTGAACTTGTTGTCGTAACTGACGACATGTGAAAGTCATGTCAAGAATACAATGCTGCTGCTATGGGACCACGCGCCGATCAGACACTAGTTGATAATCAGGAAATAAGACATGGGTTGTTACGTCGAAATTAACGACGTTTCATGTGATATAATAATCTAAAACACTTAAAACTACCTTTTCCTGAATGCATCGCAACATACAATACGGTCTAAACCAAAAGGGCGAATCCATTGTGTACTTGAAGGGTGGTGGATTGATATCTTAACCCTACAACCATAAATGGTCATTTTATTAAACTGTTCTGTGATTCTCTCCCTGCCGAGTCATTATGTCATATGCTCAATGTAAACAAATATTTTGCGTACGGGGTAGAAAAGATAAAATAATAGACCATGCAATTAACATATATTAGGTCATCACCTGTTAATCTATCACCTAAAGCATATTAGATTTTTGACATTCTCCTGAATGTGTTTTGAATGTTTCTTATTTACAAATGTACTAAATCTTAAAGAAATAAAAAACTGAAGTACTTGCAAATGAAGTGTACATGAGGGCCGACCTCGATAATAATAAGGTGCTATAAATACACATATAAAACATCGCCACGGGTAGATACGACTCAAAAGGAAGAAACACAAAAAAATGCAATGCACTGATATGAGTCTCATTGATATGAACGATATAATTAGAAGCTCTGTCTTCTTAATTTCTCATCTGGATATCTATTCATTCATAGCTCGAATATTCAGCAATGACATTAGAAATAGTTATTTGTTTGATTAAGGACAACTGCATCAAACACGACATCAGCCGCCTTTGCCAGTTCGCAGTAGGTATGCAATCGGTATCACCACACTGTGCGCTGCACTTACGCGAACAGTGCGTACATAGTATAACTTGGTGCACGATCATCCGATAGTTGTACATCAGCCCCTTACTCGATAAACAGGTCCCAGGACCCAACAAGCAAATTTTCATCTCATGGATCATCAGGTAAATACATCGTGGTCCAAGAGCTGAAATTGGGTTGCTGGATGAAGCTTTGACTGGTCTAAGGAGTAAGTATGTCAGCAGATGTCTAGTCATATAGTTTATTTGCTTGGTTATTGTGGTTTAACAGCATTTTTAACCCTTTGAACGCTGGTGGTATCTTGCATGTTTTGTTGTGTCTTCTAAAATTAATTTGAAATCGTGAGACTTAAAATTGTTACCTTTTTTGATTGATGTATATTCATTTGCATATGTTTGCAACAAAACATTATTAACCCATTGAACTCTAGTGATATCTTCCATGCCAGTCCAATGGCAGCAATTAGAAGAGTCCATATTCATTATTTGAGGTAGACCAATCAATATTTTCAACGGTCAGACTTCGGGGCTGCAAGTTGAAAATATTGATTGGTCTACCCCACATATTTACTGAACAGCCATCCTATTTAATGATGTTATGACGTAACATTTTCCTGGCCGTAAAAACGGCCGCTCGGGTTCAAAGGGTTAATAACCAGGGTCACATCGTGTCGGTCGGTTTTACCACTGGAGGAAGCCGGAGTACCCGGATAGAACGACTGAGTAGCGCCGAACAACTGACAGCTTTTCAGCGGTTGAAGGCAAGTGCATCAACAACGTGCAGAACGCCTTAGTACACCGCGACACCGTGCCCCCACGCCGGTGTAAAAGGAATGGAAGTCTGTAGGAACGTTAGTCCCTCTGGACTATTATTCCGCGGAATTATAGTCCTAGGTCTAACATTTCTAGGAATAGTAGTCCGGCGGACTACTATTCCTAGAAATGTTAGACCTAGGACTATAATTCCGCGGAATAATAGTCCAGAGGGACTAATTTTCATACGGACTTCCATTCCTGTCACACCGGCAATGGAGATGAAGTTTCTTTTCCAAGGACACAACTCAGTTACTGTTGGTCAAAATCGAACCGTCAACCTTTCGGTTTCAAGTCCAATACTCGACGAGATCAATATTAGGCGAGGCTAAAGCCTCGCCTGATATTGTTCTCACTTCGCCTCACGAGGCACCGTATCAGCAAACTAAACGTCCCATAACCTCTGGGGTGAGCAGTGTCATTCCAGATATTCGAGGACTTGTGGTAATTTAGTTTACAATGTTGTTCTTTGTCTACAATTCAATTTCAATTCAATTTTATTCCTTATAACCAGATTCCTGGTATCAAAGAAAATACACGAATTTACATTCGCATTCGTTCAAGATTCCAATCAATCATTTCGTTGGTTAGCGTCTAGAAAAAAAAAGATTCAACATAGCAAAAGGAAATTCCCAGAAAAACATAAGACCCTCTTCCTTCACCCCACGTTCTTTCCCGAGGTTTTACTTTCAGTTTAGGAAACCCTCAATCGGCGTGACCAGGGTTATTGATCTCGGTATTTGAACATGGTAGGTTTTAAAGTTATGACCCTTTAGCCCAACATGTTCAGATAATCAGGCCCCTTGATTTTCTTCATTGGCCACGATGATAATAAATTGAAGTTTTTCACCATTCATCCATTTTACACCTGCCCACCCCGTCCCACTCCGTCCCATCCCGGCCCATCATTTTGAACTTAATGTTTGAGCTCAAATGGAGGTTATACATTCAGCTATAATAATCGCTTGAGATTTTTAAGATCGTGATCTACCACAGTACGTTCGCCCTGTCTGGTATGCATCAGTGCGACTCAAGTTGGAAGAGAATAAAACTAGTGCCATCAAGTGTCTTGTCTGACCAAAGTTCGAGATGTCTAGTAAAACGAAAATAACTGGTGGACCAGTTGTTGACTGCATTCGTAAACTTTTAACGAGGTTTTGAAGAATCCAATATGCATCATGCATTTCACGAAATTAAATCATTTGGTAATTAGTAATACTCTTATCACACCAGTCGTGACTTTTCCGCAGAACTACACAATTGAGAGATCCTTTCCAAACTTTGTAGAGAACATGTGAATTATATATTCCAGACTCGGCGGCTAAGTACTTCATTTGAACCGTCAGTTTTAATGGTGTGTGTTGCTGAAGTCGTTTAGTTGACTGGCTAATACAGGACGATGGTCAGGGCCGAAGCCAGTTGGAGTGCAAGGAGGGCGAACCCCGCCCTCAATGAAGTCTCCGTCGGAAATTTTCAATAGCCGTCGGAGAAATATTTCTGACCGACAAAGCCTAGTTGTATGGATGTTCATTTCTGACAGATTCTCTCGCTCTTTCGGCAATATGCCGAATATTGCCGAAAGATCGAGAGAATCTGTCGGAAATGAACACCGGTATGACAATGTATTCCTCTTCTGCATAACAGTCTAACTACAAAACATCCGATTACTCGCTCATTCTCAGAGACACCAAAAACTACCTTATCTTAACCACGCCCTATTGAGCTGCTAGAAAAATCAGATATCATAATCAAATATACTCTAGAATCGTCATCAGAGGCTTGTCTTTTACAAAATTTGGGAGGTGGCTACTCATGAAGGTGGGGGAGAGTTTGGGAGGGGGTCGCCCCATAGTAGCTACGTACCTCAGGTATGCCATCGGTGGGAGGGGGCTACGCTCCCATGTGTGGAGAGTATGGGTGGTGGCGTCCACTGAGGGGGCAACCCCGCCCCATACTCCCCCCACCCCGGTGCTACGCACCTCGGATATTCATTCGGCATATAGCTGCTACTTCGCTCCCCTATGTCGATTGATTTTAACGCGCCTGCTTCGGGCCTGACGATGGTTAATTTATTATCGACGAACAAGATTTCAGCATGATTTTTTTTTGTCAGAGAAAATGAAAAATTCACCTTTAAAAAGGCAACCAAGACACTGACGTTTATTGAATTAACCAGCGCAGCGTATTTTCTTGTCTAATAGATAGGAAAAATCAAAGAAACATTTGCCGCGAATTTTCAATCCAACACGGTAATTTAAAGATATACATCGATATTCCTAGGAGAACAAATTGAATTACCGAATCTTTACCCTCGTAATCGCTAGGATGGAAAGATTATGCGACATGATATAATTAAACACGACGCTTTTACATTATTTATCGCTCATTTTCCGCTGCCGAGCAATTGATTTTCCACTGCAGCGTTATTTCCCCCAGCTATTTTCTTCCATTGTGAACAAGCCGTTCGGTGGCAGTTTTCCTCTTCAGCATCCAATAACACGAGATAAGCAGTTGATCAGAAATATTCAATAACCAGGCAGCTTTCCTTCATAAAGAAGCCAATGAATACTATAACCCCCCCCCCCCCCCCAAAAAAAAAAAACAAAAACAAAAAAACAAACAAACAAAAACAAAAAACAAAAAAAAAAAAAAACACCATTTGGACCACCCCAAACTTTTCGACGTGAATGACAAAAAATTAAACAATGATGAAAAGCAATATACAACGTGACTCCAAATTCGTAACTTAAAATTCATAACTTATCTGCCAAAGTTTTGAAATGGTTTTTATGGACTCAGATTGCACGGCGTTACGTTAAAAAGTCGTCTTGGGCGGGGGAGGGGGGGGGGGGAGGGTGCGAACCGCAATTCTATGACAGTGACCGTCGGAAATTTTCAATAGCCGTCGGAGAAAAATTCTGACCGACAAAACCTAGTCGTACGGATGTCCGTTTCTAACAGATTATCTCGTTCTTTCGGCAATATTCCGAGATCGAGCGAAAGTCTGGTCGGAAATGAACATAGATGCGACATTATATTCCTCTTCTGCATAACAGTCTTGCCACTCGCTTATTCTCACCCACCAATGAAAGGTGGCCACTCACCGAGGTGGGGGAGAGTATGGGAGGGGGTCGCCCCTTAAGGTGGCGACCCCCTCCCATACGCTCCCCCACCTAGGAGCTACGTACCTCGGGTATGCCTTCGGCATACACTGCTACTTCGTCCCATTATGTCGGGTGATTTTAACGCTCCTAGCTTCAGGCCTGGTGGGGTATCGAATTTTCACCAAACTTAGAAGTTGTACGCGTCATAAAAGCTATAGTGCGCGAGGGAACTTCAGCTATAATTCTGAAGAAATTTTTTTTAAAAAATGAGCAGGTTTTAAAGGCTACCTCATCTGACAGCAGCGGTTGTGTGAAGGAAATCCACGGAGTTCGATAGAAAGAGTCTGATCAATTGAAACTTGTTCATCTATTCAAATCAATGTCTCCAAAGCATGTATTCCATGTTGGCATGTTTTGTCGTGTTCACACTGCAGATGATGACACGCGCATGCAAACACATTTCGACATGTTGTTCAAATGAAGAGAAAAAATGTTAAAACTTAGCGAACAGAGACACACCTCCCGATCAATTCAATTCAATTTTCAATTCAATTCTTTATTTAACGGTATGTAAAATATAATAATAGATACATTTACAGAATAACATTGTGATACAAAAACATACCGTTGGGGGACAGCATAGCCAGATTGGCTGTCTTCCTGCTATCCCCCGAGGTAAATAAAATAAATAGAGCAACATCATAGTAGTATACAGCCGGAAAGAGAGAAATACAGATCATTTTGGAGTAAATTTTGTATTGTTGCATTGTTGCGTTATTGCATGGGAAACAAGACACTTAGTATGACAATGATATTTTAGAGTTCATTGGAAATAATATTGAAAATAATTAAATATTAAATAATCATTCAAATGGTAATTAACTCAGTGGAGGATCAGAACATTCTTTCAACATTTTTCTTTCAAATTATACGATACCGGAAGTTAACGAACAAGGAAGAGATAAACAGCATCATGTCTACATCTATACGTTCTTATTTATTTCGTTGCAGATAGAGACTGGGACAGCGACCCTTCATAAAACACACGATGCGAAAAGTACGAATGTCGCCAAAAATGTCACCGTCTTTGCCACTGTCATCTTGAAGCGAAAAAGTACGAATGTCGCCAAAAATGTCACCGTCTTTGCCACTGTCATCTTGAAGCGAAAAAGTAAAGAGGTCTTCCGGAGTGTAAACAAGTCTACCCTTACTGAAATAAAGGCTGAATTAATTTAAAACAATCTTTTAAAATCTTCATATACTTAACCCTTTGAAGCCGAGCGGCCGTTTTTTCGGCCAAAGAACATGATGAGTCATAATTGCATTAAGTATGATAGCTGCTAAGTGCATGTGTGGTATAGACCGATCAATATTTTCAACGTGCAGCCCGTAGGCTGCAGGTTGAAATTATTTATTAGTCTACCCCTGTCAAGGTGATAGCTGAAAATTGCGATTTTTTTTTTGTTTATAAGTGTAAATATTTTCGATAAAATTTCTGTCTGGGTTAAATGTAAAACGTAAAGATAGGTATATGGAGGACCCCGAAAACAGATCGGCAATAATTCAAATTCTGCTAATTAGGCATGAAAGTTTAATGTCCATTATGTTGAGCGCCACATGGGCTATCTGATAACAGATCAGTACTAAGAGAGATAATATTCTCTCCGGTTATCATTATCTGGGTAATTAAAGCCAGTTAAAATCTAATTTTTGGAAACCAGTGCATCACACATGTTCTGGACACACACCCATATTACGCATCTATCCTGTCTCCGAAATGTCAAAAGAATTTACCTCAAACAAAATTCGCATTAATATCTCTTTCCATATCGAATTACAAAGCACTCGTTAAATCAGAATTAATACGTTTAAACTTTGCGTTCCGACTGTATAAAGAGTGAAGCGGAATTTTGAAGGGCAGTTGGCCTGAGGGCACTCAGAGAAGGTCCGAGTTTAGCCTTGGCCGTCGAGGGTCATAGGCACCGAAATTGAAAGTCCGCGTATTGTCGTAACCCTGTGAGGGTTGTAAGGAACCGATAGAAGTTTGTTAACGGTTGCGAACCGTAGTGGCATAGTAGCCAAAGAAGTAAAAGCTGTAACGTTGAGGTCTAGGAACCGTATTAAGAGCTTGAGTAAGCGCTTGAATAGCTCGCGGGTTAAGATAGTTTTAGGCGTTGCGAGAATTGGTGATGTTGAGAACACTTTGCAGAATATTATTATGTAAGCTTTGTTAAGTATATATCTGAAGCCGAAGAATAACTTAACACCGTGACAGCCAGGCAAGGCGCAAAGTGATCGTGAACTGTGATAGACGCCGATTGAAATGTGATTGAACTGTGAGAACGCTGATAGAGTCACACAAGCAGAACATTATATGTGTTAAGCCCGGATGACTGTGAAATAACCCTGCGAGGAGGAAGCAACGAGAAGTGAATATATGACACTTTGTATATATCGCAAACCGTGAAAAAATGAAGATGATGTGAGGTTGATCCAGCGGACACAGCTAGCTGTGGGAGACGTCGAGGGCCCTCAAGAATAAACTTTTATCCGCGTAATTAGTGTATTCCTATGGATAATTTTGTGAGTAATTTGTTTCATATTTTATTTCTTCGTACATGTAAATAAATAATCTTTTCAGTGAATTATCGTTGACCACCCTTTGACGTTGTAAGCCACAGGCACCTTCAGGAATCCTAAGAGTCCCAAGCGGACAGGGCATTGATAAGGTGGCAAGGTTTACGTTCGAACTGGGGTTCAGATAACAGTCACTGGCTGTCGGCTGAGCACTGATAAGAACATTAATTTTCCTCCATCACTTCGAACATCAATTTAACCCCGTAATACTGCGACAACTCCCAAATAATCAAATGGACTCTCCCGATTGCTGCCATTGAACTGAAATGGAAGATACCACCAATGTTCAACGGGTTAACAACATGTTGCATTCCAAAAGCAAAGTCTATCTTAATTTCACTTTGTGTTGTAACAGGAAGCTGTATATACCAATCATAATCAACTTTTCGTCCCACGATTATGCGCGTTTCCAAGTATCCATATTAGGGTGAGGGTGTACAGAGATATTTTGGGGAGGGTGAGGCTAATCATTTTTTTAAACTGCGCGGATATCCCAAATGTCGCCGAGGTATGGTGGTTGGGGTGCATGGTGGGGAGCCTGTAATTGGTGCGGACTCGACCTATATCGAGAAGACTGCCTCAATTTACGCTTGGAGTGGATACCTCTGAAAAAATAAGCTGCTTTCTTTATGAAAGCCATCGCCTCATACTTGACACATAAAATAGTCGATGTTCCCTTGCATTTGCAAAAGGGATAGTAATAGTAAAAGCTAAGAAACCGTTTGATCTGTATGGCTAAATTATTGCGAAATCTTCATAATGTTCAGTAGTTATGTTGTCAGCTGTTAAATGTCAGATTTCGCATTGTGACTGGCCTGACCAACCCCATCCCCATTTGCGGCCCCGTGGTTTGAGTTTACAGGCCTTTTTATGGCTCGTCAGTTTTTTCCACGTACCGGTCACAGTCACGTGCGGTTTTCAATAAAATTCAACCGAGATGAGAGGCAGGTGATAAGTCAGCAAAACTGAATATACATTTATGCATGATTTTAACCTTTTACCCAACGAACACGATATCATAATTTTTTTTAATGATTTGTTTTTCGAATTTTTAAAAATTTTCCACCAAAAACATATCATGAGAAAAAAGAATTCAACTGCTCGGTATGTAAATTACGCTGGCGGATGCTTCCGATTCGTTAGGTAAAGGATTATTAAATATATTTTTATTTATTTCTTTATTTGTGTTTCAGATCACACATTTCTGCATATGATGCAATCATGATCACAACATTTAGATAAAGTCAAGCTTGTTGAATCGTTTATACCCGATTTGCCCATTTTAGAAGACTTCCACCCCGAGCATTGGTGACTGGGTCCTACATTACCAGTAAAACAGAGTTCGTGTACCACAGTAAAGAAGCACTACTTCACTTCCAGGGATCCCCACGGGAGAACTACCAGAAATATGAAGAAATGAAAATCAGCTCCGTGTAGTCCCAGTCAATAGAAACACAGGGCTTTTTTCGGCACGGCGCTTCATACAAACACTCTAAAATCAGTTATGTTAAAAGTTAACCCAAATCAACTGGATTGAGTGAATATGAACCCAAATGGGTTCATATTCACTCAAACCATTTGATTTCGGTTAATTTTTAAGCCATGGAAGAGAAACCTGACATATCGTTTTCTGACGCCAACTGACACATTAGCCTACCGACTCTTCTACAAATCTTCTGGCTTCCAGACCCACTAAGCCACCACTACGCGCAGAAGATTCAAAGAGCCGTTAAGGAAAACGAGAGCTAAATACTTTTACATCTTATTTTTCAATCAAATTCATGTTCATACTCTGTTATTACATCCCGCTAACGGTCTGTGCATGTCAAATGTTCCGCTGTGTTTTGTTTGTAGTGATCATACATCGGCGACAGCGCCTCAATAAACAAAAGCACTACCTCTCAGACGAAGGATTTTACCACACGCAAATAGTCACAGAGGTTACGACCAATGGATTTTACTTTTCCTACAAACTTTTTAAATCGGATCGATAACTCGTTAACGTTTACATTAGATATTCAGATTCCGTATGTCGCATACGAAACCAATGTCTGGAGAAAAAAATATTGATACATGTCAAGATTTGGAATTGGAGTTCAGAGAAGTGAAGCGCACTGAACATCAGTGGAATCTTTTAATGGGTGTGCCGTCCTGTCTCTTTTCTCAGCTGATGTCACTGTCTTTTCAAGGACACGTCTGCTATATATAACTATTTAATGAAATACAGCATGCATTTTAATATTTGTAGTATTAACATTGTACACCATGGCATCTCCGTCATTCGCCGCGAAGTGTGGCTAGACCGGTAGTACCACTAGTAAAGTGCAGTGTCCACAAGAAGTGTGGGTAACAGAAACGTAGATTCAGCAAATTTTACAGAGAAATAAAACACAAATGGGGATATATAGATACAAGGTAGGGCTGAAATATGAATAATGGCGTTTCACTGCGCTATGCACTTGACTCTCACAAGTCTGGGGTATAAGAGTAAATCAACATAACAATCAGCAGTAGTATCCAGTCCAGTATCGCCTGCCTGAAGCAGACGACACTCACCTGCAAACAGCTGTTTCGAGTTTACGACTTCCCTGCCCACTATTATCCTGTACGCCTGTTCCACCACACCCATTATATTACATCGTGGTCGAGTAAATTCGATAGCAGGTTTCTTGGTGTTCAAACTTTCTTCGAAATTAAGTAACTCCGAAAATGCGAAACAGACTGAAGGCACTGTTGAGGGCGTGTTTTACTGTATGGGATCTTTGATTTATTAACACAGTGCAAAAATTACAAAAATATTCTGTTGATCATGGCGCTTAACAGAGACGAGAATATGTATTATCGGAAGTTTAGAAATGATGTACTCTTACACTCTAAAATCGGTTGGGTTAAAAATCAACCCAAATCGACTGGGTTGAGTGAATATGAACCCAAATTGGGTTCATATTCACTCAACCCAGTCGATTTGGGTTGATTTTTAACCCAACCGATTTAGAGTGTAGGTATCTTCCAGGGAAAGTGAATAACGAAGAATTAACCTTCTGATTAAGTAATAATTGATGTCCGTTAAATATCACACGGAGCAATTTTGATGTGATCTGGATAAGCGGTCAACTTGCAGTCCTCAAAATAGATTGGTCGGGATCACATCCGATCCATCCGTTGATGAATATGTACAGTCGTTTCTGTTAAGCACCAACAAACATAGAAACAAACAAACACAGAATAAAATATAAAAAAAAAACCCTGTCAATATTTCTGAATACCAAACACGTTCATCAGGGTACAAAAACAAAACAAGAGGCTCTAAACAGCCTGTAATCGCTCACCTGGCAGAGCAGAAGATGAAAATGTGATTACCCATAGACCAATCAGATTCAAAAATGCCTCTGGCGGCCATGTTTTTCATCCAATAGGAACGAAATGAGGAACAGTTGTAGAGAACCTCCCATCCTGCCAAGTTTGGATCACATCGGCTTTGCAGTTACAGAGAAGAAGATGAAAAAAGGGATTTCCCATAAGGTTTCCATGATAACTATAAGCCGCAATTACGGCCATGTTTGCAACTTAACATTAAATGAGGATCAGTTGTATAAGGTGTCCCAGTCATCAACTATGCAATGTTTCAAAACATTTGGTCTTGTGGTTTCAGATGAGAAGATATTTGAAAATCCACCAATCATAATAAAAGAATGCCTCCAGCCACCATGTTTTTCATCCATCGGGAACAAAATGAGCATTGTTTATAGACGAACCCCCATATACTATTCCTGCCAAGTTTGGTTCATATCGGCTCAGTAGTTCTAGAGAAGAAGATAAAAATGTGATTTCCCATAAGGTTTCTATGGTAACTATAAGCCGCAACCCGATCAACATTAAATGAGGAGCGTTGGTAGATGGTGCCCTAGTCATCAAGTATGTGAAGTTTCAAAAACAGTTGGCCTTGTAGTTTCAGTGGAGAAGATTTTTGAAAATCCACCAACCAGAATCAAGAATGACTCTCGTCTCTGACGGCCATGTTTTTCATCTGACGGGCACAAAATGAAGACCATTTGTAGAGGACCGCTAGTAGACCATTCCTGCTAAGATTGGTTCACATCGACTCAGCAGTTCCAGAGAAGAAGATAAAAATTTGAAACGTTTACGGGCGTCGGACGACGGACGCCAAGAGATGGCAATAGCTCACATAGCCCCTTGGGTCAGGTGAGCGTAAAAACCATTAAAAATGCACGACATAAATATGATGAACAGTTAGAAAGAAGAATCTACGCACAAGTTGTGATGCATATTAAATTCATTCTTTGATTATTGTCATTCTGAATGTTATCATTTCCAGATAATATAATTTGGAACAACCTGGCAAACCGATTCTGGATTTATACCCTGAAAATTAACCTTTAAAATTACTGTAAAGGAACTCGTAAGTTGGCAAGCAGTTGGCGTTACGTCTATACCATAAATACTACGGTAATGACTGGTACTACTCTAAGTGTAATGCATTCAATTCTTTAATAAATTATGTTAAACGTTCCGGCGTTGGAAAGCAGTTGCCGTTAGGTCTATACCGTAAATACTACGACAATGAATGTTACTGCTCTTTCATCATATGAAAATTGAAGTTTCATCACAAGAAAACCTGTAGAGAATTGCTCATATGCAGTGAACGAACGCATTCAATTCTTCAGTTCTCGCTTTTGCAAAATAACATTCTCCCTGCCGAAAGATACCTTGTTTTAGAAGATCCAGTTAGAAGATTTAAGGTCGACGAATTAAGATCTTGAACCTGCAGTCATACGGCTGCAGGTTAAAGATATTAATTAGTCAACTCAGTATGCCGAATTAACAGCACTTTCGTGTATTGAAAGAAATCAAATATCAGTTCCTCAGTTTTGCTCCAAAGTCGAATACAAAATAGTCTGGCATCGACCAAAGTAGGTTAATACTGTAGGTATTTAAACTGTAATATGTTACGGTGGATATACCGACGGCTCGTTGTAGTACTTGCACCGTATTGTTAACTATAATTGTTAACAGTTTAGCGGTAATAGTATGTTGGATGAATCAGTGTTAATGTGTTGGAATAATATAACAATAACATGACTTTGGAGGGCATTGTGGTTTATTAACGGCCCAACAGGTGTGTATAACAACCCGACAGCTTATAAAAGGCCCGGGACGAAGTCGAGGGCCGTTAATAAGCTGAAGGGCTGTTATTCACACCTGTTGGGCCGTTAATAAACCCCAAGGCTCGACAAAGTCATGTTATTATTATTATTACCACTGGGATTCTGAGAAAGTTTTGACCCTGTATCTTACATGGCATTTTTAAAGTTTTCAATTTCGACAGATCGTCCCCTAAGTTCCAATGTGTTCTATGTGCCTACTGGCACATAGAACACATTGGAACTCCGGGGACGAGATGGTAATATCGTCTGTTGTCAAACAAACTGGTGTCACATGATTATCACATGATCAGCACTGGTACGCTTTCAATTGCGTCGAAGTTATTTAACTTAAAACAGACCCGATGCTTACCGCTTTTAAGTCAAGAATAAGGATTAAAATGTATACACTCTTACTTACATATATACAGATGCTTGTTCTTATGGGGATAACTTTACTGGACATTTTACATATTTAATAATTTAAATAAAATCATATTGTTTACAAGTTGAAGCCATTTCCATTTCCCAGTGAACGACAGCAAGAAACAAAAATCACGTAATGTGTCGGGCTGTTAACGGCCCGACACGTCAAGTGACCTTTTTAAGTTGAGTGTTACGTTCTTGTAATGCCCTGTTAAACTTTGTTAATGTACTAGAGAGCTAAAGTGGTAATAATATAACAATAACAATGATTTTCAAGGCATTACGGTTCATCAGCGGCACAACATAAATGATTAACAGCCCGAGGTCTTATAGGCGGCCCGAGACGAAGTCGAGGGCCTCGAGGGCCGTTAATAAGACAGAGGTCTGTTAAACATTTCTGACGGGTAGCTAATAGAACCGTAATGCCCGAGAAAGTCATGTTATTACTATTATTACCATGACCTGAAGCGGGCGGTGCGCTGTTAATGAATTTTGTTTTCATTAACGCCCGTCATTCACTTCTGGCTGCACGACGTAAAGAATTACCGAGTTTTACCGCCCCGCTAAACTCTGTTAATAAATCTGAGAACGCCCACCAAAGTGGTAATAATAAGTAATAATTGAATCATACAGCCCCACAAGGTTTTATGATTAAAGCGTGACTGAATACATCACAGACAACAGGCTCACATAAACTATCACCCTCTCCTCCTTGCGGATGCCTTTACTTAGCTTATGGACTGTCCTTTCAGACCTACAGTTTCGTTACGATGTGGTTAATCAAGCAAATACAGTCACGGCGTTTCTAATAATCGAACAAAATTCTCCAGCCATTCCCCGCCTTTTATCATCCTTGTTTAGCAGGAAATGCCGATGAGTCTAGCTTACGAGATAGTGTACAGCCCCCTGCTTAATTGAAAATATAGTTCCAAAAACACTTCAAACAAATTGACATTGTAGAAGATTTTGATCGATAAACAAAGTGAAATGGATAAAATTTAACCAACTGAGCATTGGTGATTTCGCAGGACGAGAGTTTTCAAATCGATCGCAAAAATGAGTTTGAAGATATGTAGTTCCCATGACCTACATACTTATTCGAATCCCGTAAAGATATATTGATCTAAAAAACACAGGATTGTTCAACTCTCCTAACCCGGTGGTGAACGAAAAGATGTTAAAGAAAGACAAAAACAAATAATTGTACCAGAAAACCAACACGCACCAATAATGACGCTGGGTACGGCGGCGTACTGCAGTAACTGCAGGTCGATGGTGTTCGAGCCTTCAAAGTCTTCTAGCTCTCATTGTGTCGGGTTAGTTAGTTGGGGAGTGTAAAATCAGCTTGCCTCTGCTCTGTAGTTCTCTCCAGGTACTCCGACTTCCTCCACCTGTAAAATTGTCCGCATGATGTGAGTCTGGCTGTTAACGTCGGTAACCCTTTGAATCCGAGCGGCCGATTTTTCGGCCAGGAAAAAAGATACGCCATAACGTCATTAAATAGGATGGCTGTTCAGTAAATGTGCGGGGTAGACCAATCAATATTTTCAACGTGCAGCCCGAGGCTGCACGTTGAATATATTGACTGGTCTATACCAAATAATGAATATGGACTCTTCTAATTGCTGCCATTGAACTGGCATGGAAGATACAACTAGAGTTCAAAGGGTTAAACCCCAATAAATATACAAACAAACAATGGTTCGCACGGTTAGTTTTGACGTCGCCTCTATTCGGAGGAGGTTACGGAGTTCCGGAGATCATTCGCCGGCAAAAATAAAACCAACCATATGCTTATATGCGCTATTAATATGTCCAATCAATAGAATGAATGATTCAAGTTTAGACCGCGATCGCAGGATACTATACAAATTAATTGATTATAGTAGTGCTTATATATTATGAGAGGAATACACCAAGACGGATCTATAATATAAAAATTACGTCCGTGTTATAGGTAAACGCTTTCGGCCAAAATGTACGGCGAAAATAGTAACGATAAACTGTTGTACGCTAATGTGGTTTACAACTCAATGGACACATTCAGTCAAACTTTATATCTTGCGCTTAAGCGAGTGTCAACTGTGGGTAAGAAAGTCATCAAGGTCGCCGCTAGTCCACTGAATGAATATCTAATATTCAGCATCATATCATTTGTATCGGTTGACCTAAATATTAGGACACCGCTATCATAGCACGATTATTGTATGTATCCTGCGTTACCCAGCAAAACACGGACATTGAATTGTGTGTAATGAAAACCACGGGTGGGATTCGATCCACAGCAAAACTGAGCATGTACGGACGCATCTGAATGGTGGTGACGCACCTGATTGACGTTATGTCGTAAATGAAAGGCATCGACACAAAATAATAGTCCCGCGCGAGAAAGTAAACAGACTGATGAAGGTGATATATTTCTTTTAAAATCCAAGCTTCAGTCACTGAATTCAAGTTTAGTGATCGTATAAATACAGAACACAACTTACACATGTAGAGTGCGGGGAGGGGGGGGGGGGGGCAGTGAAATCAAAGACCCTTGCTGGAGTAGGTCCGATTGGAGAACTCCAACTCGGGTCGTAGATTGCTGTAACTAGTACTGCACCCTCGTTGTGTTCTGTCTTAGGAGTTTTGAGTGGTAATATAGGTCAGTGATTTGACACTTTTGTCGTTGCATAAGATAAACTAGAATTTCTATTACACACTGGCAACATCTTTATTATGGTCCGGAGACTACGGAAATTGACTTCTTCTCTTAATTAACTAATTAATACCAATAGGATTCATACTAGTTTGGTAGCCTGGTTTTCAATAGTTGTCCATAGGTTTCCTTAGCCTACACACCAGGTTTTCCATAGCACTATACCACTGAACAAAAAATAACATAGGATAATCTGGTACTCGGTCCACAAAGTTTAACGCTCAGACATTTACATATATCTTTACTTTCTAGACAAAATAGGATATTGAGAACCCAATAAGATAATCGACACTTTCTGGACCACCGATTAGAATAACCGATGGTCCACGAAGAGCAGATTAGCTTGTTGGGTCCTCAGTTTTCTGCAGGTGTATGTTATCAGCAAGTTGATGGGTAGATACCCACCATTTAGTGCCTAATACCAAATCGCAGTGTGTACGGTTACCACCATTTATTATACGCTAAACGAAAGATTATCGAAAAAATGCGGGAAGATAGAAATCGTATCCCCACTGTGAAAATATCAATCAAGCTGGCGTCTTTCAAAGCATCACTTCAAAGTGAATACGAGTCAAATTATCACTGGAAATGATCAATTTGTTCTAAAAACGTATAATGAAAAGAAAGTCTAATGTTTTGAGTGGAAAACGGTCATTTCCAGCAATAATTCAATAAGTATTCACCTTGAATTGATGCATGAAACCCGCCAGCTGAATCAGATCGCAATATGCTACCTGTTCCGAGTATCGATCAAATCACTCCGCGTATCAATGCGCATTAGCTGTTTACTTTCATGCATCAATTCAAGATTGAAACGAGTGGAAGTATCGATAGGAATGATCAGATTCTTATTAAAATGTTTATAATAAAAAGAAAAGCTAGTGTTTTGGGGTGGATACAAAAAATTATCTCACTCGTGACTGAGAAAAACGGTTATTGTCACTTGCGAAAGGCTCACAAAAAATAAACATTTCTCTCGGTCACCCATGAGATAATTTTCGGTATCCGATCAAAAGCACAAGATATCCTCTATATACTACTAATCATAATAAGTGATGAGACACATATTATCACCACATACATAAATTATGTGCACATATATAAATTATCATCGGGTAGGAATGAATGACATATTGGTTGTTTGTCTTCAACTATGATGAATGGTTATAAAAATATATTTGATTCTGAAGGATTCAAGCACAATTTGTAACACACAACGCGTATTTATATATAATAAATGGACAGTGGATGGTCTCTAATACACCCACAGAGTAGAATTTTAACCGAAGCATTAAAACATATTCCCCGAAAAATATTATTAAGTGCGAGAATGTTCAAGTACTTGCATACTGCTGCCGGATATTCCTGCACAGGGCACACAATCTCTTGCTATTTAAATATATATAAATTGGGCACATTTAACCAAGAGAGAGAGAGAGAGAGAGAGAGAGAGAGAGAGAGAGAGAGAGCGCGCGAAACTGCCACTATTATTATTGTTCACACACTCCAGCATTTTACTGTTACTACGGACTCATGAAACTAATGTGTCGTTGAAAGTTTTATACCACTCATTACAGCAGATCTACCATGGCATCGATTTTGCAATTACCGAAGATTGTGCTCATGTTATATCTTCCGCTACGAAAAGGCCGAACACGTTTCTTGGTTAATGTTATTTTAAGAGCCCCGCCTCAATCCAGTTTCTCCTTTATTCACTTAATAAAACATCAATGCATGTATCATGTATACACATTCTGTTGTCAGAAAGGATTTGAATAACTAATTATGTCTAGTGTTAATGACATAAGCATGGCAGGACAGTTTAAAGTTACGGACATCCGAAGCACCGAAATCAGATTCGATTCGACCCGACGATTCGATTCGAGTCGCAATGATTCGGGAATTTTCGAATCGTCGAGATGTTCTCAACATCCTACTAACTATAACCTCTTGAAACTCTCCTCGTGTCATCAGGTCATCTGTACAGAAGACCTGATGATAGGAGAAGAGTTCAAGGAGGTTCCGCTTCCGAAACTACTTTGATTCCGTTCTGAAATATTCCGCTTTTTGATTGATTTGTGCAAGCAGACGTGTCGCCGTTTAGTACACAACTTGAGTGGAGACTAACAATATTTACGATTGTGAGAAGTGCGATATTTACAATTTGAAGACCCTTGAGATTCGATCGGATATTCAATTCGATTCAAGATCTTCTGCCTGATTCGATTTGATCCGTAATCTGGTATTTTCGGGGGCTATTTATTGCATACTCAAAGATTGTAAGGGGGATTTGTCCCCTTCAAAAGAATTCTCCAGGAACAGTATTGGGATGAGTAATTAACAGTTCAGATATCTATTTTTAAGATGCGACCGAAAGGTAAGCGGCCCGAGAAGTGTAAGTGTTCCTTCAACAGGTCTGTGTCTGTTCGTGATCGAAGGGGAGAACGGTGGCTGAGTGGTAGACTGCTGGACCTCTATGCTAGAGGTCCCAAGTTCGATCCCCGTCCGGGACGACCCACGTTGTATCCTTGGGTAAGGCACTTTATCCTGGTTGCCTACATGGGGACACGATGATGTCGTGTACTAAGGCGTACTGCACGTCGATGGTGCACATGTCATCAACCACTGTACCCTTACTTCAGAGGAGTTTGAACAGAGTTGGAATGTTGAGTAGCTGACAGTTGCTCGTCGATGCTCGGTGGTTTTCTCCGGGTATTCCGGCTCCCTCCACCCGTAAAACTGCCACGGCCACGATTAGCTATTGTGCATAAGTATGTGACCTTAAACACCAATAAATAAATAATAAATATCGTGATCGAAGGTCTGTTCATTTTCAAAAAGTGTTCTTACTTTGACAAATGAATAAGAAAAAAGAAGCAGCTACACAGATACTCTCATTGTAAACATTTGTTTCAGCTAAATAGAACGTATGCTTTGCTGTAGATACGTAACAGGCATTCGAATAGAGGGTATGTTGTTAAAAATACAGAATTTTGTATCGAACATACGCAGAACTTAGATAGATTATCGGATTGTAAGAACGGAGACAAAATAATGACCAGTTCAAGGACACACCTGACTAGATTCCCACAAGGAGAAACCATAACTCGGTCATCATCGTGCTATGCATCTTTATCAACTCATTAAATAAAGCACAAACAACTTTGATTAGTCTATCGAATATCTTTATTTTCTCTATTCTGATTTTGCAGAGCTAAAGACCATGTTGCGGTTCCAGTTTCCAGTTGTTTTTGTCTTATATAGCATGCGCAATGTGGAGCGAAAGCGCAAGACAGAGTGCAATGCAATAGCACCATACCGTTGTGGATAACGTACACCAAAAATGAAATCCGAACCTTTCTTCTTGAGTGTCGATAAGACGAAAGTTGACCAAACAGTTACCATTATTCAGATTATTTTCGTTGCATACAGGACTGTCGGCAAAAAAACGAGCAGAACATTTCGACCGGATCTCGACTTGGTCGCGACCTGGTCGAAATTCTCTGCTCGTTTTTCTGCCCCTAAGACTGAAAACCCTCAACAGTCTAAAAAGTAACGTGAAAACATTGCGTTTCAGATGCATATTCGGTTTGCCTCACGTGATTTAGTGCTGTCATATGTTATTTATGAAATGTCTACGCACAGATTTTGCCCATAAATGAGGGAGCATGTACAAACACTGTGTGCGAAGTGGAAGACATCAGCAGCAACGCAAAATTACCTACATTTGCAATTAGAAACTTTGATGCAGACGAATTTTCTGAAGGCACGAGGTTGTGAAGATTTAAATGCCCGAAAAATATCGGAAGCAAACGAATCACCGCGACATCATTTCTGAATACACGCGGTTTCCAATTTTACCTTTTCTACTTTGGTAATAAATAGGCTCCACGAACAACAACTGTGCATTATTTTAGTAATAATTGGATATTATTAGATAAAAGACATATTATAGAAAGAAAATCCACATTTTGTTTGATACCGAAAATCTTCCACTCGAGAAATAAAAACCCCAAACAAAACAATAACATACTTTTTAGGAGTGATTTACATACTGGTAAAATTATTTATATTTCGTTCTCTTTCGTGAAATAATTTTGTTATCCACTCGGATTGGGTTGATATCCTCAATTTATTACACACTAATACTAACATATCAAGGAAATACTAGAAAGTTACTGAAAAGAACTGAAGAGATTATTTATGAATACTCAGTTGAGAAAAGAAAGTTTAATAATGAGACTGGAGAGACAGAAGACATCCTCCAGTGAGTCAGTGTATCTGCACTGGCGTTCGGACATTATTAATCACGTATCCATCAAAATTGCCGACTCCTTCTGACATTGTATCTGCAATCATAAAACGTATATCTACCATTTTTGAGTTGGTACCAGATTTATCTCATGAGTGATTGCAAGGAAATATACTTTTTCCAGTGCGGAAACACTGCATTGCTGTCACGAAAGAGATAATTCAAAACCATGCTTATATCTATCGTAACAACAGATATAAAAAAAATATGCGTTCGACATTTCCTGCTATTTTGTTAGGCAACATATAATGAGCAGGGATATTCTTGTGTCCCCAGGTTTTATGCCAGGATAGACAGGTGGGCACCACAGGAAGTACTTTTGTTTGTTTGTCCGTATATCACTTCGTGACCAAATCTCTGTTCGTGATCATTCATTCGTACTATATTATTCTTCAGTGTTGATGATAGGGCGCTGCGAATCTCAAATTTCGAGACGAATCGAGGCGGATCCCGAACTGAATCAGGCAAATAATTTCGAATCGAATTGAATGAATCGAATCGAATCTCACCACTCTTCAAATTGCAGATATCGCACAGTATTCCAACCGTAAATAATGCCAGTCTCCAGTAGTGTATGCAACTGCGACTCGTCTATTTTGTACAATTCAATAAAAATCACAGAATACTCCAAACTGGAATCAAAGTAGTTTCGGAAATGAAATCCCATTGAACCCTTCTTCTGCTGTCAGGTCTCCCGTACAGGAGAAGAGTTAAAGGGGAAACACTTGGTTAGATTTTGAGATCTCGTCAGTTCGAAACTATCGGAATCGGCGCGACTTTTATTGTACGCAAATGCTTTTATTTTCATAAAATACACGTTTTTCCTGCAAAAGCCGAAGCGAACAATATTTTTTTTTTGTATTGTCCTTGAACAATACGGATCACGTGCGCGGACTATTTAACTATTTCTTTTTTTACGTTTGGGTTATTTTTGGCAATAATTTGTGTTTTTAATATTTTTTTAGCTAACTGTAGGCATGCAATAAATACAGAACAGCTTACGAGTTCGAACTGTCATTTTTGACCGCACGCGATCGATTTCGGCGGAGGGATAATATTGAACAAGAAGCCAAAGGCTTCGAGTTCAATATTATCCCTCCGCCAAAATCGATTAATAATTTTTTAGTAAAGTGTAGGCGTGCAATAAATACAGAACAGCATGCGCGTTCGAACTGTCATTTTTTACCGCACGAGATCGATTTTGGCGGAGGGATAATATTGACGGTTCTACAGTGATGGTGATTGTCGAATGCAGTAAAAGCGAAAGTTTCGGTATTTTTTTACTTTCTCTCGGTCTCAATTTTGGTTTTCAGAGATATCCAAAACCAATTCTTTTTGTCGGTAAACCGTACATGTCTAATTCTATTTTCCAACTATATCAGAGAGTGTACACATAACATTCATTTGATTTTGAGCTTAAAGTTTTGACTGACAGGATTTAGCAGTTACCTCGTGTTTGTCTTGTTAAACAACAGGAGCAGAATTTCAGAAGAAATATTTGGATGCTAAAATAAACATCTTCGTCCCAATTATACAAAAAGCAGCATTTTTTTTTTCACCAGACGCCTCCTCTCAACTCCCCCAAAACAAGGCAAATGAAAACTATATGTCCCAATTTTCGGTTGCTCTCGTTAGTTTAGTGATAATGTTTAGCTGAGGACTTTGTTGGCAAGGTCACAGATAGACAATATGGTAAGAAAAACGATTCTTTTTATCTATAAATCTTCCTATTTATCGGTTGTCAGATTGCATCTGTCCCATTATTCTATTCCTAATGATGATAACAAGACAGCAAAATACTGGAGAAATATTGATGTTTCTGGTAATTACATACGGAGGATCAAGCAAGCATATTTTATACTTCTTTAGTTGCTTATTATCATAATGAATCGAAGAAAAAATACATCATTTATGAATCAAGGTTAAACTATTATCCTGCTTGCCAGCACAGGATTCTATTGGGTCTGATCACATCGGTAAAAACAGTTTCCTGTAAATCTCAAATTTTGGGTCGAATTGAATCCCGAATTGAATGGGGGGGGGGGGGGAGATTTTGCATCGAATCGGTACTCGAATCTCACGGCTGTTCCAATTGCAAATATTGCACCTTCTTACAATCGTAATTATTCTCAGTCTCCTGACAAGTATTTGTAGTCGACAGCGACTCATCTAATTCGACGAGGCAACGAAAAAGCGGAATATCTCAAGGTGGAATGAAAGTAGTTTCGGAAGCGGAACCTCCTTGAACTCTTCTCTTATCATCAGGTCTCCTTTACAGAGACATGATGACTGAGAAGAAGAGTTCAAGAGGAGACACTTGGTAGAATTTTGAGAACATATTGCGAATTCGACAATTTCCAAATCAGCGCGACTCGAATCAAATCGAATCATCGGTATGATATCGAATCGAATCGAATCGAATATATATTTCGAAGATTTGCAGGATCCTATGTAAAATGAATCTGTTTTCAGTTTTTAATATTGCAAATGTCTTTTTTTCAATTGGTGCTTCTGGACGTTATTCAAGGCATGACAAACTAACTCCCAAAGTCTATAAAAAAAGTAGTGTCCAACCGATTACCAAAAATGGTCGCTGACCGATTACCGGATATTTGAGCCCACAATCGGCCGATTCTGATGCCGATTCCGATTGTAACACCGTGCACTACAAGACAAGTCGAGGCTCGAAAGAACTACATTAAACTGAACATTTTTCAAAGTGTTAAACTTCGTTGACTGGGGTCCAAGTAAAATTACCAGTCGCGCACACTTGGGCGGTAAACGTGGCTCTCAGAGCCACGTTTACCGCCCAAGTGCGCGCGACTGGTAATTTTACTGCGACCTGAGTCAATGGAGTGCATCCTTCATTTTTCCGGTATGAACTGGCGATTGCTGCAAGTGTGCTCAGTTGTAAGCTTTACATGTCGTTTAACACGTATATCCCGTAAAGGGGCGTCTAGAGAGATTAAGAATACACAGTGTGGTTGTTTCTCAACTTTATTGAATGGTATCATCGACATCATTTTACATTAACAATTGAACAATTGCAGAAGATAATAAAATGCGATTCAGAAAAATCACAAATTGCTTGGCAACAATCGGTTGAACCGATGTTCCAGGAGCCGTTGCCGTTGTCATCCGATTGCCCATAATCGGCCGATTGTGGTGGCCGGTTCCGATCATCGGTTGAAGACTAAAAAAAGACGATGAAAGTGGATGGGCAATATAATCAAAACGCAATAGGCCCTCCATGGTTGGGCTCGATGAGAATGAGAAAATATTTGAAAACTGCCGTTTTCGGGATTCTCAAGTCTTAGTGAACGTATCGGAAGGAGTTAAGGTGTTCAAAATTGTGCGTGTATGAGGTGTGCGGTGGGTGGGGAAGGGGGCCACAGAAAATATACCGCTTCTTCGAAAGAGCTGACGTCGTCTTTTCGTGTCACGTCAAGTATTTTAAAAAAAACCTAATCCGCTAGTCTCTCTTTGTTTACTGTGTATACCGCCGTCTGGTCTTGGCTATTTTTTTCTATTCATCCATCTTCCAACACGAAGATTGGAAGATGGCTGAATAGGGGCAAAATGGTCGAAGCAGAACAAATAGACCCAAGCGGCCGAAGGTAGAGTTCTTTAGAGAAATGATTATTTTTGTTATTGGTGTTTGAGGTCACATTCGGTATTTATGTCTGTACCATGTCCGCAGCACTAGAATAAAGTTGAAACGAGCCAAACGCTCATACTATTGTCCCCAACATCAGAGGAATCCGTCGAAGACATCGGTTAATGGGGCCTATTTTACCACTGAAGTAGAACTGTGCATAAATGTCGTGGCCAGATGTTCCTGTTACGGCTCTGCAACGAAATTTTTCTAGCCATGTGGATGCTTTATATTCGGACAACTTTACTTAGGACAACGACCCCCCCCCCCCCCCCCCCCCCCCCCTCCAAGAACAAAAAATCGGTCCTTTCAATCTCTTGCAGATAAGTGAAATCATTGCAGGGTCCTCTATGGTAAAGATTTGGCATCCCAAATATACTACAAACACTACTATATATACTACAAATGCATGACAGAAAGAGAGAAAGAGCGCCTGACGCCCAAGGCTGAAGTGATATCGCTACAAAGGTTTGTAACAACCAGTAATGCAATATCAACCAGTGGATTAATAAAAAAAATAATCAAAACGTAATAATCAGAAAAGAGGCCAACCACTAGTGTTATAACTTCATCAACCAGTAAGTTTCTGGCACCTTTGTGTGGACCTTTCAGCAAAGGTGCCACAAAAACCAGTAGTTTAACTCTTTAAACCCGAGCGCCCGCTTTTTCGGCCGAGAAGCACGATACGTCATAATTTCATTAAGTAAGATGGCTGCTGAGTGAATGTGAGTGGTATACCAATTAATATTTTCAATGTGCAGCCCCAGGGCTGTACGGTGAAAATATTAATTGGTTTACCCCCAAATAAATGAACATGGACTCTTCCAATTGCTGTCATTGAACTGACATGGACGATACCACCAGTGTTCAAATGGTTAATAAAGAAATTATCAAAATGTATAATCAGCCAGTAATGCAGTAAGAAAGCAACCATATGTGTTTTAACTTCATCAGACAGTAATTGTGTTGCACCTCAGTGTGCACCTTTCGGCATCTGTATTTGGAGACCACTCGGCAGCTGAACATTTGGGTTTTGGTTCCAGTGACGTTTGTCACCAAGTTCCCAAACTCCCTTAAACAGGCGTGGTAACCTTCAAACTTCGTGTTCCTGATTTATACCGCCATTTAAAGTGCATGTACCTCCTTCGGCGAAATAGGGAAATATCTATTTTTGATTTGTTGTGAGGTTTAGAAATAATTCAACCCTACAGCCCTAAGTGCCCAAATAGTTGGCTCATCAGTGATCCCTCTTTCCGATTCGTTATTCCGTCATCGCTGCTCTTTGTCTTTCACTCTCCTCCACTCAAAATATCAGTTTGTTTGAAGACGACTAAATGCCAAGATATATTATAGAGACGGAATACAACGTGTGGAAGGCATTGTAAAGTTTATATGCTCTGAAGCTGATGAGCGTCAAATTTCAATCAAGTTCACTAAAAACCCTTAATCCAATATCACCTCTAAAGCATACAGGCCTACGTGTAAATAAGATCAGCATTTTGGTACCTATTAACAAACCCAAAATATTGATCGCGTTCATACTGTTGTTATTCGAATCCGTTTGCTCTTTTTAAATGTACCCATAATTCACCAGGAAGGAATGCATTTATTGACAACGTGGCGAATCAATGTGCAATTTCCACAGAAATGAATTCCGTATTACACAGTAGCGCACGGGGTGGATTAGACTGCCTTTGTATTTGTGAAAACTCGACTTGGAAAATCAATCCCTTATATTTTTTGCAAAACAAAATATATAATATCCGACCTCCTGTGTGTATCGATCATGTCAAAAAGATGAATTCAATTTAGAATTGAATGCAATTTTTATAATCTTTATTGGAGTATGAACGTGTGGGGATGGGTACAAATTATGTATGAATCACGAAGGGATTCCTACAATTTGTACCCATTCCCACACGTTCATACTCCAATAAAGATTATAAAAATTGCATTCAATTCTTATAATTACATCCCGCAACTGTTTAAAGTACTTTTTACCAAACAACCAAGCAGAAAGACGAGAGGCGCAAAAAGTTAAAAACCCGCTCAAACACCGCCCGAATTGCATTCTGTCAACTGCGCTCTACTGTAAATGCGGGTCAAAGTTCGACCAAATGTATTCATTGGAAAATGAATTACATTTGGTCATGACGTTTTCATCCAGCTAACCAATGGGAATTGAGTATAACTACATTAACAATGTAATTATTTACAAATCTTTCCTGTCACAAAAAACTTGAACATCAACAAGATTCTCTTGGCTGAGGTTGAGTATTTCATGTGTACGTTTCAAGTTAGACTTATACGAATAATCTACCGTGGTTGTTTCATGGACCCCGCGTTTAATACCTCGAATACAAACCTTTTTCACACCAGAGAAGAGAGGCGTGCTCGTGCGACTTCTTTATGGCACAGACATACGAATCACTTATCCTCCTGAAATATGGCGTGACATGAAATGACTCGGCATCTCTTATATCAAACTAGCATTTGCGCAATACGAAAACATGCTTCAGCCTTGCAGAGGTCTTTTTGTTCCACCACAATCTCTCCACAGGTCGCGAGGTCTGCAAATCAAAGGCCGTTACTAAGCAAGGAATGAAGGCATACCACATATCCAATTGTTGATCGAAAGCCAAGGTGCCAAAATGTCCAGATCCTGGTCCAGTTTGAAAATGCCAGAAACGATGGCTCCAGTGTCAAAGCGTCCATACATCTAGATAACCGGCAATAAGAAAGAACCAATATTTTCAATTTTGATAGCGCAGCCTAATCTCGAGAGATGGCGTTGCCTATATCTTATGCTATACGACGTATAATGCGCCTCCAGCACCCCACGCCTTGTAATTTAATGATTTTTTTAGGAGAGAAAACACAGAGACTCATTGATGCTTTCAATTTTTCGTTGCAATTACAATGTAATTTTCTGTTAAAAAAAGCCGGCTATACTCACATATACTCTCGCCAGGTCGATCGGAGGTTAAAGGGTATTGCCCTTTCACACCAAGGAATTTCAACCTGTCACAGCGAGTTAGCAGAGTGTTTTCTCAACCGTTGAGAATAGTTCAAAGCCACGAGAAGTAGATTATCACTAAACAGTAATACCATAGTATAGACGTTGTGTTTGCACCCGCATGATGACTCCAAAATTGTGAAAATGTCATAGCAAGACTACTATTATCCTATTTGATGTTGATGAGGCGTGGGTAAATCTCACCTAAGGGAAAAGCTATGTAGAGGATCTCCAACAAGATCCAAGTTTATACGGAAATTTACAAAACGGGTCTTTTAAATTAAGTTTGGATCGAGCTTTAGCGAGTTTCAGACCTAATTTACTGGACATGTTTTGTAAATTTCGATATAAACTGGGGACGAGTTGAAGATTCTGTTTATTATATGAAACAAAAAACCCACAAAAGACACTTAAATGCATTAAAGTACTCTCGGTGCCATTGCTGTTAATGCATGGCCGTGCATTACCATTTTAATTACTGGGCTTAATAACTGGAAGAAGGATGAGATCATATAATAAATATATATTAGAACCAAACACGAGGTTTATCGAATGTCTGGCTCAAAATCTCTTGTTGCAGGGTAGCAGTTTCTCACCCCACGGCCAAAACCAGTCGTCAATATTTTTTGTCTCCCTGCCGAAGACTCCGTTTGTCTTCAAAGACTGGTCAGATTCATACCAAATATCCTTTAACCCTTTCCTAATATGAAAAGCAGACGACACTTTCAAAAAAAAAAAATCTTGAATAACTTATGTTTTTCATTTTTAGTCTCAAAAACATAGGTTATTACCCTCATTGGAACGAGCTCGACGAGCTCGTTCCAACGAGGGGTCATAACCAATGTTTTTGACAAAAAATGAAAATGTAATCAAAATTAATCGGCGATTTTTGAGAATAGCGCTGGTCGGTTTTGGCCGTTACGTTGGGTAAAGGATTAAAAAGGAAATAAATACTACATACAAACAGTTAGTTTCAACGTTGAACACAGTGTCAGTTATTAAAATGCACATTACCTTCAAAAGGACAATACGATTTTGCTGTCAAATACGCTATTCCTTGCGATTTATTTCAATACCATGTCAATCGGAGTTGTTTCAAACGCTCGAATCCAAAAGGCTCACTTTTTTGCGTTGTGTTTGTGGAAAGACTTTACTGTAACGCAAACACATGGGTTCTAATTGTCCATCTGAAATCTGTGTGGTGTTTGCTACTCACATTAATAATTTCTCATTGTCCAGATGGTGATTAAATATCGCATCATCATTGACGTCAGTGTCGGTTTGCAATGTGCAATGAAAACATGCCCCGTGTGCATGCATACACTACCATATATGTTGGAAATCGGCACAGGAATTGATCCATTTAATCGGGCGTGGAAATCGGCACAGGAATTGACCCATTTAACCGGGCGTGTAAATAATTTAAGACGACAGATACCAAACTATCAATCTACACTAACTGATAATGTCGTATGCATGACGCAAATGAAGTAATAGAGGCCGCAGTTGTTTTGACAAAAGGTAAAACAAAACAAAACAGAATTGTTTTGAACCTGACGATCTTTAAAGTATTTGAATCAATATCATTCAGTGGATTCACGCCGATAACATTAGGATTTTGCGAAAGCTGGCGCATGCTGCATTCCATTTTTGTTTGGGTGGACACAAATAAGGAATACTTCCAACACATTAGAGGTTATTGTGATGAGTTGACGGTAACATAGTCTGGGGTTTGCGGCTCGGAGCTTATGTCCAAACGAGAGCCGCAAACCGCAGACCATGTTACCGTCAACTCATCGCAATAATGTACATGTTCCAATAAGACATTGCCCATAGCACAAAACCTACATTGTGAAACACGAGAGTTTCATTTACTAAACCTGTGATCGTTAAAAAGCAATTTTTAACTATCACAGGTTTAGTAAATAAACCTCTCGTGTACCCACGACGGCACTGACTAAATAAACCAGATAAACTCATTCCATCTTAGTTCAAATCATAAATCGGTTTGTAATTTAAACAAAACATCATCCGGAACACCGTTTGGTGCACGAAATCCAGAAAAATGAAGCGGCTTGCTGGTCACTCCGTTGGCGAAGCCATTACGAAAACGGGCAACGTCATTTCAAATATTTCGCGTGGTGACGTCAGACAGTAACATTTGCTACTTGGGCCGTAAACATAGAATATACTAAGTGGGCGCTCGTCCAATCAGAGGAGGAGGATTTTAGTCTTATTGGAACATTATAAGTTATTGTGATGAATTGACAGAATCATACACAGAGGTTTGCGGCTCGCAGCTTATGTTCAATCGAGATTTCGCGTCTCGGTTTCGCATAAGCTCCGAGCCGAAAACATCACACCATATTACCGTCAATTCATCACCAAAACATAATAATGTGTTCCAATAAGACCCTACCTATAGACCAAAACCCATATCGTAAAACGAACAACACAACCAGAATAAACAAAGCAACTTTAATGATAACAAATTTAGTAAATAAACCTCCCGTGTACCACACGTCGTCGCTGGGCAACAACAAATCAATAACATTGATAAAGGTCGAGGTTACTCCATCTTAGTTCAAATCATGAACTTATAAGTTGGTTGAGAGAATACCTATTCTTAGAGTAATCACTGGCCTCAAAAAATGCGATTTTATGGGCAGTATGCACTTTGAATCACCTCCACTATTATCCTCTTTTCAAACAATTTGCGTGGTGACGTCAGGCGGTAATATATGACAATAGAGCAGTAACCATAGAAAACACTAAGCCAGTCAGAAGGTGAGCAGTATAGTCTTATTGGAACATATTATTTATATTGTCCCTCTGTAAAATTGCTTCTAACCCCTCCCCCACCTTCCCGCCAAAAAAATCTTTTTTCATATTTTGTCACAAAAACCTAGCTTATGACCCCTCATTGAAACAAGCTCATTGAGCTCGTTCCAATGAGAGGTTATAAGCTATATTTTTGACGCGAAAAATGAAAAAAAATTAGTTATTCAAGAATTTTGTTTCCAAATTGTCGTCTTCCTTTTGTGTTAGGTAAAGGGTTAAATAATGCAATCGCACTTTCTCGTGAAACAGTAACAAGTCTGGGATTGGGCAAGCATTCAGTTGCGCAGAAATATATGAAAGTGAGTTGCATGTGTTGAAGAAAGCATTCTAGTCGTTCAATGACATAGTTCAGACCACAAGGCGCATATCTTCAAGCCAGAGTTACTCAGATCATTATTTTCAAGCAATGCCCACTTTACTATAATTATCACCGCACTTTTAAGCATTCGAACTTCTAACAGTGTTCAGAAGCCTGACGAGGGGTGCTTGAAGATGATGGGTGTTGGTGGGAAAACTATAAAAAGAAACAGGAATATGACATCCTTCATGTGTCTTGCTCCACCATATCTCACATATGTCTATTGCCTTCTGCGCACTATGTGATGTATCTGATAATTTCATAGCGACAAAATGCGAAACTAATTGTCTCAAAACTGTTCCATTCAGATTGTCCAGTTCTTACCCCATGCAGGAAATACAAAAAAGGATTTTGTGGAGAAGTGGATATACTTTTTAAAAGAAACAATGAAACTGCCGTCTTTCACTTGTATACCATCAACACAACACATGTGCAATGCGATATGCTTTCCGCGCATTGCATATGTATCAAAGAGTTCACTCTCCATGCACGCTCTAACATCATGTAATTGGCCATCCACACACTGTGTATGTACCATGCGGTGTGCTCTCAGCACGGTGCATATGCTTTTCGTGGTTTGCTTCCTGCTCATTGCTTTTGAAGAAGGTGATAGGTTTTATGGAAATTCAATTTGCACGATCTACTATTCTCTCAACAGGTTCTTTTCACTACTGATGAAATGGTTAGGGAATTCTATAACCGTTTAACCTTTTAGTTACAAACGTCCCGTAACCAAATAACCACCCGTTACTTGAGAAGTGAGGCTATACCTATACTTGGACGATGAATCGCGATAAAGAAGTCCGGACCTGTAGATGAAGATATATTGCATTGTGAATTCAGACAACTGGACAATCTTATGAAATCTTTCAAAAATAATGAGGCGTAATAGAATGTAACTTGTGTAAATCTCGCATAAAATACTCGGGCCTGGGGATCAGGCCCGAATACTTTATGAAAAATTTGCATACGTTACATTCCCATTGTCTGAACCCACCATACAAACCATTTAATCATTTCTACACTTCTTCCACGAGTGACCGGTTAAACGATAGAGAAGGAACGCGGTCATTCAGTGATAGGCTGTTGGACTTCTACGCTAGAGGTCCCGAGTTCGATCCCCACCCGGGACGACCCGCGTTGTGTCCTTGGGCAAGGCACTTTATCCCGGTTGCCTACACGGGGGAACGATAACGCCGTGTACTAAGGCGTACTGCACGTCGATAGTGCACATGTCTTCAACCGCTGTAACCCTGTAATAGAGTTAGAATGTTGAGGAGCTGATAGTTGCTCGTCGATGCTCGGTGGTTCTCTCCGGGTACTCCGGCTTCCTTCACCCGTAATACTGTCTCGGTCACCATTAGCCATTGTGCATAAGTATGTGACCTTAAACACCAATAAATAAATGAATAAATAAATAAATAAATAAATAATTAATTAAATAAATAAATAAATAAATAAATAAATAAATAAATAAATAAATAAATGTGATATGCTGTTCTCACATTGCATATACACTATATAGTTTGCTCGCCATTCTTGTAGATGCATTATATGGCATTATATGGCATATTGAATCCGTTAGCACTGTGTGGTGTGTTCTCTGCATATTGCATATTTACCACATGGTATCTCACTACACACCGCATATGCAACATATGGTATGTTATCTAGACACCTTACATACGCATCACGCTACATACGCTCTCCATACTACATGTGCACAATATGTTGGACTCAGAAAATATGCACCACACAATGTGCTCCACCACATAGTACGTGTGCTCAATCTGGTATGCACGCATCATAAGGCATCATATCACTATCTCGTATATACAAATGACCATATGTACCATGTGACATACCAAAAATTGTTTTGCAGTTTGTCATTAAATACACACGAGGTTTTGAAGAAGTTATCCCATTCGTAAACCCGGTGTACGTTAGCATCGCGCATATACATATTGTATATTGTAGAATGTTGAGCTCACGATTATAGAAGGAAAAGAATCACAAACACTAACTGCAGGGGTAAATTTCCGATGCAGAAGAAAACAAATCTGTTCCTAGTAGGGGGAGGAGGGGGGGGGGGGGGGTGTTAACGGCTCGTGTTACGAAGATATACGAATATAAATATATAGAAACCTTTACACAACGTAAAAGCCAAAACCGGCCAGCACAATTCACAACAATCACCATTCAATTTTCATTATTTTGTTTCATTGTTTGTCTCAAAAGCATAGCTGCTTTTGACACTCAATGGAACGAGTTCATTCCAATAACGGATTGTACGCCATGCTTTTGACGCAAAAATGAATAAAATACGTTATTCAAGAATTTTGTTTGCAAATGTCGTCTTCATTTCGTGTTAGGTAAAGGGTTTTCCGGATGCCCAATCCGCCTGAGGTTTCTGTCAAATCAAGTCATGGCTGCTTGCTTTACTAGAAATGCAACAATATACCCAGAGGAACAGTTATTGAGAGCAATGTGATTTTGATATTTTTAGTTGCTTTCCAGTCCCTTTTTTGCTTATTGCTTAGTAAAGAAGGAACGAGCAGTTTTCGATCCTGTTTCTTTTTTTGTCCGGTAATGGAATACTTCAATATTAAAAACTAGTATCTAAATGACTACGAATACAGCGGATTATATTGTAATTGGGATAAAGAAGCCTCTTTTGGACGAGTAAGAAAAGATGAAGATAAACACACATCCAGCGGGTAGCCGAGTGCCCAGTTACCCTATACATACCTACTTCGTATGTATAATATGTCTACGTACATATATACGATTACTGAACAAAGGAAATATTAAACAAACCTTTTATACAACCACAGAATATGATACGCATAGGCCAAAAACCAGCGTGTAGTTCAACACATTCCGCTAAGAAAGTTCCGATCTTTATAAAAAAAATATCCATGACAAACTTCATGGGATGAATGTACAGTGTGACCCTCTTCACACGGTTATAGAAGGGTGTATTTCCTCCGCTCCACTCTGATCAACGGTCGTGCAATCTCCATCTAACGTGTCAGGTAAACTGTATTAGTGGGCTGTAAATATTCAGATCAGAGCTGATTGTGATTTAACGAAATTGTTTCATGCAACGTCTACACCTATATATTTTCTCTAATTGTTGCTTCGGGCTTTGATGTTGACTAGACTAAAAACACCTCACGTAACGTTTTTGGTTTCAGAGTATTAATTAATTTTTTTTTTCAGATGTAGCTGGTATATCATAACTCTACTTTGAGGTCACTCATTATCGTATTTGTACTTTAAAGCTTCAACACAAACAACTCAGACAAATCTCCTAAGTATATAGACTTGTCGTAATCCGCCCGCAGGCAATGATGTCAGTGCATGTTTTTAACATGTAATAAAAATAATCATCAGCAAAATTTTAATTAATAAAGCACCGGGTTGTACCCGGTGCTTCATTAATTAAATTTTTGAAGAATTTTTCCTATAATTAGTGTTTGGAATCTAATATTCGTCCCCTAAGTTCCAATGTGTTCTATGTGCCAGCAGGCACATAGAACACATTGGAACTCAGGGGACGTATTATTGCGTCCGTTTGAATATTGCCCACCTGTGGAAAGTGACTAGTCCACGGCAGCCGTACTGCAATGTGAAAAGGGCCCGTACCCTTCACTTTGAAGAAGCTTACTTCTGTGGGAAGAACGTATGTTAGTTCGTGAAAAGAAAAAGAAAAAAAAAAACATTCATTGCAAAAGTCAGCAACTGCTGTAAGTTGATTTACGACAGGCATCCCAACTCCATTTAGGCTTAAACTGAAATAACAAGATATGAGCCGCGACAAACTAACTCCTAGCCCAAGGGGTATTATTATTATGACACTGCCCTCCATATATGGCACTTGAAGGTGTAACTAACTCACAATAAGAATAAACAATGGCGCAGTTCTCACCCACCAAATTCAGAAACCAACACACAGGACAATACAGGCGCATTCTGATGTTCATGGGCAAAAATACTACGCGTGGAAAGTGAATTATCACTAAAATACACGCCAGGTAGCGCTTAGAGAATCATAATCACAGACGTAAAGGTTCAGCTTATGGAAATCTGGGTTCAACCTTGAAGGGGTGGGGGTGGGGGGTCCATTGGCAGAAATGGTGCCTTCGCACATTCTTTTCTCTGTATTTGATACTTGTTTTCTGGGTGGAAAATGGCAGGCAGGTTGGATCAAACGTTTTGGTACCCTGTATGGTGACATTCATTTGATGACAAAATGTGAAGATGTTAGGAGCCCGAAGTGCCAGTGAGAACCACAGTGTAGTTGTAAATAATTTTTAGATTTTTTCAGCGTACTCATGGGAGAAATGATAAGCTTGATTCCAAACACCATTCGATCGAGCACCAAATAATGCAAGTGTGGTGCAGCGGTTTGCTTAATAGCACAACGCAGTTGACGTGTGTCCTCTCCAAATTCACGATGTGTCGACCAGATATCCACCGCGCCATCGTATGAGCCACTACGCATAATGAACAATAACCTGAGGTCAATGAGCGATGATTTAGTGTTTATAGTCCCAGTTTTGTTGTTGTACCAGAATACATTTGTTGTTTATATGCTGTTTACCGTTTTGTCACGACGCTAGTTCTCATTTTTGATAAACAACATAAACAACATCACATCTAAGATCATAAGTTCAAGCCTGGTTGGACATACTAAAATGATCCATTGCATTTTTTTCAATTTATGTCATACCGTACACTGTAAAAAATGATGTTAAAATACAGTAAACGTACTTGCAGACAGCTGCCGGTACTTATGTAAAATAGCACGGTAAATACAAAAACAATTGGCAATGCCGAACTCTTTTTTGTTCGATGTTGCGGCCTATACGGGAAACCGATATTTAATTTCCCTTCATGCATAAGAAGTCTCCGGATTTCCTTTGCAGAGTAGACCAATTAACAATCTGTTACCCACAGCCATATGACTGCAAGTTAAAGAAATAAATTAGTCTACCTTAAAAAACGGACTTTACTAAAACAAGTTACTTTGGAAATGGATGATGCCATCTCACAAACGCAAGAATTAAAGAGCAGAATGCGTTCGTCCTCCTCCGCTGTACACGGACACTCAGTACGTCTATCGTAATTTTAACGGTGTTTTTCTCAGTGTATTTGAAATGTTTGAGCGAAGTACAGACCTGGGAGCGCGGTGGCTCAGTAGGTACAGGTGCAGGGCTGCAGGCTGCAAGCCGAGAGGTCCTCGGTTCGAATCCCACTTGCGACAACCGCGTTGTGTCCTTGGGCAAGACACTTCATCTCCATTGCCCGCGTGGGGGTACGATGACGCCGTGTACTAAGGCGTACTGCACGTCGATGGTACGCATGTCTCCAACCAATCTAACCCTGCCTGAGCTGCAGTGCGGAGTTACGATGTTGGGGAACTGGCAGTTGCTCGTCGTTGCTCGGTGGTTCTCTCCGGGTACTCCGGCTTCCTCCACCCGTAAAACTGTCACGGTCATGATTAGCCATTGTGCGTAAATATGTGACCTTAAACATCAATAAATAAATAAATAAGTACAGACCTATGTGGCTTTCAGTACCAATGCAGATATCACTCTCCCTACAGCACATCACTGAACGTGGACGAGGAGAGTGGGTTTCGTGCGATTTTATATAGTTGTATCAATTTAATGTATTATTTGTTAAGATGTATAGTTGTGCGTACGAATGGTAGTGGTGGTAGGTGGGGGAGGAGCGTGCAGTGGCGTAGATAAAGGGGGGCCGGGGGGGGGCGGAGCCCCCCCCCCCCCCCACACACACACCAGAAGTTTTGTCGGAAATTTTTTGAGACCATTTTTAGGCGAATTTATGCCTAATAACATTAAAATGCTGGCTTTGGGGATAAAAGCATGCCATTTTGGGTAAATTTTGGGTAAAAAGACCAATTTTCAGTACATTTGCAGTAAACAACAGATTCTTTCTGTTTGTTTGGTTTTTTGTTGTTGTTGTTGTTACACTGTTGGAAAATGTTCGGTCTGTCGGAAAATTTTGGGCTTGCCCCTCCGCCAGCGAAAAGCTATCTACGCCACTGGGGGCGTGAAGGGGTTTACTGTTTTTGTGTGTGGGAATGATTGAAAACGTGAGCGCATGTTCTTATGTACATATATTATACATAAAAATTTATATTGTTTTTCATATGTCTCATAAGGCTTCACGGCTGTGTTTCATACTATTTTACACATTTGAATCAATTTCATGTATTATTTTTTAACTGGTAGAGTGCTAAGTTTTCCTTACTACAAAATTTTGTTCATCATAAATTGCTCTGTTGCATTTGAATGGATAGTGCATGAAGGCACTATCCAATTAAATGTAACAGACCAATTTGTTGTGCACAATATCTAAATTAAACCAGGTCCAAAAGGAAACTATTTTCAGTGAAGAATAATAGATAGGGCCATTACCAGTACTTTTTAGTAAAGTCCATTTTGGGGCTTCCAGCACTCTACCAGTTAAGATGCATAGTTGTGCTTACGAATGGTCGTGGTGTTGGGTGGGGGAGGAGTGCGGGAGGGGTTGGGTGGTTTTGTGTGTGCAAATGATTTGAAAAATTATGTACATATTATACATAGAAGTTTATGTCGTTTTTCAAGTGGCTCATAAGCCTTCACGGCTGGGTTTCATGCTACTTTACTCATCTGTATCAATGTAATGTATTTTTTCTGTAAAGATGTATAGAAACGTGACACTATAATAAAATAATTTACTACTACTACTGTAATATCCTTCACACACCCGCTTTCTCGTACGCATAAAGCAGTAAAATCTCAGTCTCAAGGTTAACCTTTTCAGCCCGGTACATTTTTTACACCGACATACATCTGAAGTTGAATAGCAAAACTGCACCCAAAAGACAAATCGCATTGAGGATTAGAAAAAATTTAATCCTACAGCCCTACCGGGCTGTAGGATTAAATTATTACTAAACCTCCCTACAACGACAAATTAGATTCGCCCACGTTATTATAAAAGAGTGATGCCATTCAGGAACTGTTTAAAGATTTAATTATGTGTTTGTTTTCAGCCGTGGGAGCTTTTGTTTCCCTTCTTTGGGACGATATAGCTGTATTTATTGTTGACCATATGTCTAGTGAAACAGCAATCTTTGGGTACCGGTTCAATGATTTCCATGTAAGGGGTCATGAACTACGTTTGACTAAATCATTTCGTTACTCGGTTCATGAAAAAGAAAAGGATTGCCGCATACAGTACTCTCTATGACGACTTGACAAATCTACTTTGGATTTGTGGGGAGGTTAAGTTTTTTTGTTGGGATTTAACGACACTTTCGACAGCCAGGGTCACATCGTGTCTGACAGTTTTCCGGATGGAGGGAGCAAACGTACCCTGAAAGAACCACGGAGCAACGATGAGCAACTGTACGACTCCACAACGTACTAACTCCATACAGGCAGGGTTAGCATTGGTTGAAGACAAGTGCACGATCGGCGTGCAGTACGCCTTAGAACTCAGCGCCACGGTAACTCCACGTGGGCAATCGGGATTAACTGCCTTGTCCAAGGACACAACGCAGACCCACTGGTGGGGATCGAACAGTGAACCTTTCCATCTCTCAGGTTCATTAATATGTTAATCCCATCCTCATGCGAGCTTGTCCATCTTGTTGTTTGCTAACGAGTCAGCGAATTTTGTTTTATGAAATGCCTTATGTTTACCGAGTTGAAAGAGTTATAAATAACGACGTGGGAAGCAAAATAATTAAACAAGGACAAACTCCAACATTCTTTTGGTAAGAGGTGTTATATTTATACGGCAAAAATGTCCTATTTACGCTGCTGAATTGACGACATAGAACTATCCAGGCGCTTCATTGCGATTCCCGGATACTTGCACAACATGCACAAGAAGCTGTCTTGCTATTTGACAAAATTCCCAAAATATGTTATCACACACAGAATGCACAAAAACACTTTAAACCTGTCTGCTTAGTTTGATACACAAGCAATGTTAAATGCAAATATCGGATCGAATCGAATCTCAAATCGAATCGTGCAGAGAATTTCTAATCAAATCGAATCTCGAATCGTATTTCACATCGTTTGGATCTGTATTATGTTGTACCTCCTCACAAACGTGGGATTTAGCATATATTGCCTGTCTCTACTCACGCATTATATTAAAAGTCCCTTCTTCTCTCTCGGCAAGTCAATCAAAAAAAGCGAAAAATATATAAACGAAAGACAAGTTGTTTCGAAAGCAGAACTTCCTTGGTCTCTTCTCTTCCTTTATCGTGTCTACTATATAGAAGACCTGGAGCCAATGCTATAAATCTTTTACAATTGTATTTTCTAGAATAGTATTTTTTACCTATTGATATAACTGTCTAAAATGAGTCATTAGCATTTTAAAAGATATGGCAATTTGCCATCTGGCAAATTGCCACATCTTTGAAAATGCTAATGGTTCATTTCAACCCATTTAAAGTCTTAACTAGAAAATACAATTCTAGAAAAGTCAATTATAAAAGTGTTATACATTGGCCCCTGATAATATAAAAAGAGTTGAAGAGGAGGCACTTGGTAGAATTGTGAGAAAATTTCCGAATCGGCACTACTCGATTCACCGTAACACCATCAGTGTTTCAACCCTTACTAGCAGTTCCTTGTAAAGGAAATGCCATTTAAGGATATCCAGGTAAAAGCAGTTCTTAGTGTCATTGAGTGCCTTCTAGCCTGCCGTATTGTCCGTGCTGCGGTTTGTCTTCGACCTCTTGTCTAGCCATTGTAATGGAATACTTCCGTAGGAGTTTGAGCAACATTTATCAGTGGAAATCTCTGCCCCTTCACGGTGAGCCTTACTTCTTCTTTTTTCTTCTCTCTCTCTCTCTCTCTCTCTCTCTCTCTCTCTCTCTCTCTCTCTCTCTCTCTCTCTCTCTCTTGCCTATTTTTATTTGGCATAAAATATCAGTGTAAATCTATTTGTAAATTTTTGTACATTATTTAATTGCTACCAATATTACAATAAATATATTACTAAATGTTACATGTAATGGAGAGGAGGGCTTGCTAAGTGTTCAGCACTTGTCCTCCAATCCTTTTGGTATGCTTTTGTTGGCAAATAAATATGTTTAAACTAAATTCGATTCAAATCAGGTGGAGTAACTACGAATCGAATAGAATTTCGAAGTTTCACATGTCCCTAGTACATGTCGCGTGTACATTCTCCTTTAAGGTTTTTATTGTTAAACACATTTCTCTGAATTCGTATTTGAATTGAATTGAATTTATTTAACAATATACATCTATAAGAGCATACAATAATTTCATTGCAATCATATTTCAACATTCTCATATTAGGGCTGCACGGTATATCGATAAACCGATATATACCGGTATTCAAACCAATATCGATTGAATACCGATGTAATTATTAAAATATCGGTTTATCGTCATTATTTATTTACCCCGCCACCATTTAATTTTCAAGATGTCTTGAGTTTTCTAACTGTTGTCCCGAATGAATACTATTATTATCCCTTTATCCAACGAATCGTCTGCTTATGCCCTCGTAATATACAAATTCAGCAGCTGAAAAAATAATTTTCAAAAATCTCAACAAAACTATATCATGTGACCCCTCATTGGAACGAGCTGGTTGAGCTCGTTCCAATGAGGGGTCACATGATATAGTTCTGTTGAAATATTGGGGGAAAATCTGATAAACTAATTTTGAAAATAATAAATTTTGATATCGTCTGCGTTAGGTAAAGGTTTTTCGAACCGCATCATCAAGGCATGCTGATTCGTTCTGACTGTGATGCCTCGAGTCTCGATTGTGGTACTTGTGTTCATATATCTGAACAGTTTTCGATATACCGGTATACCGCGGTATTTTTTTTAATACTGATACCGGTATTCAGTTTTGAATATCCTGCAGCCCTATCTCATATGTATATTGTTGGGGTACAACGTAGCCAGATTGGCTGTCCTCCCATTGATCCCTAGTATAAATATAAGCAAATATTATACATCACGTGACTTCCTTGCATTCTGATTGGCTGAAAGGTGATACCCTATTTCGTGTAGTTGTCCAGTACAGAGCTGAAGGGTCACTACATGCGGGCACTATATGTTTTCTATTTTCAGCACGGGCACAATTTGCATTTTCTGGTTATAAAAACGTACAAAGCAACGATTTATCCAAAATGGTGGCAGAAAATCCCGGCCACCAATTAGACAATTCGATTTACATAAAAAATATACACTTCGTTTTCCAGTGTCGCAAGAAAAGCCGCAAAGTTTTCCGAGGTGATACGTTCCGATCAATAGAGATTATTACCATAATGTGGATGTACAAAATATGTATACGAGTCTCACTCCGGGTTCTAAGGGCAGATCACGACTCGTCTTCGACTCGTCGTGATCTACCCTTGGAAACCGGAGTGAGACATTGGCAGAGGCGAGGAAAAGTATCATTTTGTCGAACAATTATCAATATCCACACATTATTCTCATTTCTCCTTATTGTTTAAAATAAAAATATTATTACATGTTTACAATTTGGATTGTAGATTATTTGGTTAATTTGCATTTTCGTGTTGTTCGATATAATATAAGGACTAGTGCATGGCTTGTCGTTGACTACGCCCATATAGTGCCCAGTGAGGTGGTGTAGTTCCCTCCGCTTCGCGTCGGGAACTACATCACTTTACTGGGCACTATATGGGCGCAGTCAACTCCAAGCCATGCACTATTCCTTAAATAAATGATAAAGGGGGACAAGGCAATGAAACAGGATACAACACAAACAGAGGAAAGGAAAGGAAATGAAAAGTAACATATACAGATAGTCAAAAGATCGCGTCAAGATCAGAAATGACACTAGAAGCAGTGTTTTTCATTGTGGTGTCAAATTGAAATACAATCTGTTTACAAGGATCAACTTACTCCACTATTTTCCATATAAAACCTTGTCCATGCCATAAATACTTGCGAACTGTGTGCAAAGAGCAGACATGTCTCGATGGATGCACCGAAACGTGTTCGTCATTAACACGTGCCAGCGTGTGTGCCGTGCCAGCGTATGTGCTTAGAAAATATACACATTCTCCCACAGCTCACTGTTTTCATTTGAGTTTTGTGTGATGTGCAGAAGTGTAAAATGCTGACAATATGAATCCACTGGGTGTAGCAGAGTTTTAGACCTTAATTTAGTCTACAGAAGGATGCCTGATAAAATATTTCGCGATAAACGCGATGAAGTGCCTTTTGCCTCGTTCGTTCCAGAAAAGTCCAACTGATTATTGACGTTCACATGTAAAATGCATTCACGGAATGAAGTTTTTCATTTTGAAAAATAATGAAACAAAAACCGTGAAAACTATTTGATTTAACCCTTTGAACCCTCGTTTCCTGGAATTGTACCACCTTATGTACCCTTACAGTGAGATGAGTCAGGCCAATATCAATAAACAGAGAGGATAAAATAATTAATTATAATTAATTATTTTATCATCAATGCTCCCTGTATAGACCTCGTATAATAAGACAGAAATGGTACGAAATTATGCCTTGGACCGAGAAAGCGGTCTTAAGAGTTCAAAGGGTTACGACAAATTCGTGTAGTTGGCAGACACCCTTTACCCACCACTGCTGTTTTTATTATGAAAACTACAGGCCAGTCTTCAACACAACTGATATTCTATTTCAAATTTCAGATGAACTGGAGCTGGGCACTTGGGTTGGCTAAACCTCCCGAAAGAATGCCCTGATAGATCAGCCCAGCGGAACGTTAGATTGAGGAATCCAGGGAAATATGTAAGTTAAAGGTTATTGTGATCTTGACCTTTAGCACAATGACCCCAATATGAACATGCTTCATCATACCCAGCCCATATGTCACGTTCGGTTTCGATCTGCTTACGGAACTTTAATTACGGAGTGGAAACGTGAAAAATTGTAAGTTAAAGGTCTGTGAGACCTTGACATTTGGCATAATTACCCCAAAATAAATAGTGTTATTCCTTTAACCCTTTACCTAACCTGAAAAGCAGAGAACACTTGCAAACAAAATTCTTGAATAACTAATTTGTTTCATTTTTTGTCTCATAAACAAAGGTTAGGACCCCGCGTTGGAAAGATCTCGTCGAGCTCGTTCCAATGAGGGGTCATAACCTATGTTTTTAAGGCAAAAAATGAAAAAATACTGAAAATTAATTGGCGATTTTTGTGAATAGCGCTGGCCGGTTTTGGCCGCTACCTTGGGTAAAAGGTTAAACATACCCAATCCACTTGTCAAGTTTTATTTCCATCGGCTCAGTCAGCGGAACTTCAGTTAGAGAGTAGAAAGTAGGAAAATGTTTCAAAGTCGCAGTGGCCTTGAGCTTTGGCACAATGACCCCAACATTAATAGAGTTTTTCCTCTCATCACGTCCAATCCACATGTTAAAAGTGATTTACATCAGCCCAGCAGAACTTTAATTAGAGAGCAGAAACAATGAAAGGTGAAAGTTAAAGGTCACTGTGATCCTGATCTTTGGCATAATCACTCCCGAATAAATATGTTCCTTCCTCTCATAATACCCAACCCACGTGTCAAGTTTGTCAAGTTTAGTTTTGATCGGCCAGGTAACATTTTAGAGAGTGAAAACCAACTCCCAGAAAATTTGCAAGTGCAATGTCACTGTGACCTAGACCTTTGGGACAATAACTCCAAAATAAACAGAATTCCGCCTCTCACCATACCCCATACACATGTCGAGTTTGGTTTTGATTGATTGGGTGGAACTTCACTCAGAGAGTGGAAACCAATTCCGTCTACAGACAGATTTTTTCGGATGGATAAAAACAGGTGCACATTGGAAAAGGCTGAAGATAATAAAATAAGTATAACAAAATATTTAAGTTTACTTGATCTTGTGTGAAGTTGTTTTTTTAACGTATGCTGATAAGAACATGACAATCTCTCGGAAATAAATGGATGGCATATATTTTCACTAATTCTGTCAATCGACCTTCATCCCTCTAGATCGATTTCAATGATGATATTAACCCTTTACCTAACCTAAAAAGTAGACGACACTTGCAAAAATAATTCTTGAATAACTAATTTCTTTCATTTTTTGTCTCAAAAACATAGGTTATGACCCCTCGTTGGAACGAGCTCATTCCAACGAGGGGTCATAACCTATGTTTTTAAGACAACAAATGAAAAAATTAATGAAAATTAATTGGCGATTTTTGAGAATAGCGCTGGCCGGTTTTTGCCGTTACGTTAGGTAAAGGGTTAATGTTGAAACCATATCTCATTGTGACTACATGAGTTAATATTTTCAATTTGCTGCCAGAGGCTGTAGGTTGAACAATATCAACTCACCTATCTCACAATGTTATGGTGCTATTTTTTTCAGTTTAGAACTTAGGACGAGCACACAATAAATATAGTAATATCAGGGGAAAGGACGTTTAAAATAGAACCAATCAGCCAGTAAAACAAACACAATACACTCGATATGATAAAAAAACAGCCATGTTAACACTGGCTGTGAAAAAAACTTATTTCCTCCTTTTTGATAATCATTGAGAAAAACAGCAGGCAAAAAGTAACATAAAGCATAGGGATATTGGAATATTGCAAAAATATTTAAAAGAGAGACTTTTTATTGATCCGAAAATGTCATGTAGTTAATTTCTGTTAAACATAGATATAGATAGATAGATATTTATTTAGCAAATACACCAAAATCAAGGCAGATTGCACAATTTTTAAATGTATAATAATCATTTGTATATAGATAATAAAAACAAATAGCAATATTTCTTAAAATAAACAAGTTGATTATCCCTGAAGCAATAATTCCCGTTGTTTGAAAAACAGCCGGATCATGTTACAAATAACATACAGAGCGATGGAATTTCATTTTTCATGAGGAATATAAATCTTTCCGAGCTAATCATTTCAGAAAACTGTGGATATTCTCTCACGATTGTCCGAAATGTATTAGCCCTGATTGATTCGTATCCCATGCAATCCATTACAAAATGTATCTCATCTTCTACAACTCTGGAGTCACATACCCGACAAAGCCTTTCGTTGTGAGGCAAAGGAGGCTGTGTGTGTCTACCTTTCTCAACAAGTAACTTGTGGTTACTTATTCTCAGACGAGTGAACATATTTTTGGCATCCAACGACGTGGTGTTCAAAAGATATGGTTCCAAACTGAACGTTTCTTTGAACATCCTGTATGTTCTCAATTTATTTTTACCGTTATTTTTACTGTCGTCGTTGATGTCGTTTAAGAATCGCTCAAAGTGGGTGTTTTCTGAGGTCATTCTGAAACTCTTGATGTCAGACATTTTGATCGTATCATTTTCTCTGTTGTGATTTTTTACAAATCGCTGACATTTAATAAATATTGAGTCGCCCTTTGAGTATTTCTCATATTCCGTTCTCGCCTCACTCAGTAAAAGGGGCGATGGTAATTGATATAGTTTCTGAACATATCTGATCATGCGAAATGTTGCATCTATCACTCAGTAAAAGGGGCGATGGTAATTGATATAGTTTCTGAACATATCTGATCATGCGAAATGTTGCATCTATGTGCATATGAAGTATGAAATTTTAAAATTGATTAAATTTGGATTCATCAAACCCAACAACCGCGTCTTATTAAGAGAATGAAATTCATCAGACCGCATAAAAGAGCAGAAACTGATGTATTGACTGCTTTACAGGGAAAATATAAAAATATGAAAGAGTTTTAGTTCTCCATGCTGTCCTATGGGTGTTTTACTTCTTCCGAAAAACGAGGTTAAACTGGGGGGGGGGGTCTCTAGGAACATGATGATTATTAACTTTCGACATTCTAGGCCACCCACCCACCTCTTTCCCCATTTTGTTCCATTTTCGACGGTTTTACAGTCCTACTTGTTATTTACTACATTTTAACCCCTTACCCAACGTAACGGCCAAAACAGACCAGTGCTATTCACAAAAATCGCCAATTAATTTTCATTATTGTTTTCATTTTTTGTCTCAAAAACATAGGCTATGACCCCTCTTTGGAACGAGCTCGACGAGCTCGTTCCAAGGAGAGGCCATAATCTATATTTTTGAGACAAAAAACGAAAAAAATAGCTATTCAAGAATTTTGTTTGCAAGTGTCGTCTGCTTTTCATGTTAGGTGAAGGGTTAAAAATGTTGACGGGGGTGGTCTCTACATCTATATCATTTTCTCCAATTTTATTTGCCCAGTCTTCATGGGAGGCATGTTGTATTGAAAGACGCCTGCAAAATGTGGTGAGTTTTCTGCAAATCTGTGGTCTACATAATCATATCCTCACAGGATTCGGGATGTGCAGTTTGAATCATGGGTCAAGGTTAATCATATGATGACAGTTGATCAGATGTTGAAAAACGATTTTATTTTCAACGATCCTAACTTGCCCCAGAATTGAACTTAGAGGTGTCTATTTGTATCAATGTTAAACAGGCATGAACTATAGGATACCAAAATAGACCAGCGTATTAATCAGGTTACCCAGGTAGTGGACCACTAAATATTTTTGACAGTATGCTACTTAAACAATCAGAGCATGGCATTATGAAAGGCATTAATACTTCTATTCTCTGGTGTTCTGGGGTTGGATGACTTCTGTTTTATTTCGTGTAATTGATTGAGTATACCTTTTCATTCTTTAAAACCCTTTGAACCCCAGCGGCCGCTTTTCCGGCTAGGAACATGATACGTCATAACGTCATTATATAGGATGGCTGTTCAGTAAATATTGTGGGGCAGACATATCAGTATTTTCAACGTGCAGCCAGATGAAAATACTAATTGATCTACCCCAAATAATGAATATGTACTCTTCTAATTGCTGCCATTGAACTGGCATGGAAGATACCACTAGAATTTAAAGAGTTAAGGTTTTCTTTATCTTGCACATGCAATTTTTGAGTTGTTTTACTTAATATTTTATTATTTAATTTAAAAAATTGACGGTGTAGACGAGTGGAGTGACAGAAAACAGTAATCAGTCTGAAAGTGCTCTGATATACATGTATACCCTTGGTTGTATGTCTTGATAATAATTTTCTTCTGTTTTCATCCAGCGGTTCTATTGGAGATACATATCAGATGTCGTTACTACTAATATTGTTGAGTAAAAGGCGAAAGAAGTTCAAACTGGTTAAAAAAAAGTGACTAATGATTGTGAATGATTGCTGAAAAGTTATAAAAAGACGACAAAATCAACATTTATATGGATGTACCTGTCCTAAAAGCTTATTATAAAAAACATCAAAAGAATGAAAGGAAAATATAGACTACGGTTTCTGGCTACTCATCCCATCCACCCACCCCATCATCCGTTCCCGGAGAACCCCCCCCCCCCGGTTAAAAGTGAACAACTCGAATCCGGTGAAAAAAGTATAAAAATGAACGAGGGAAGTTATCTGCAATGGTCATGAGCGTCAAACGTAGGGCAGTTATTAATCCTTATGTTAATATTATGTTAATACCTACTGTATATGCACGTACAGGCGCGTGGCGACAGGCCAAAATTTCCTATAGTTGGAAATTCGGAGGGCAAGTCATGAGTAGTTGGAAATTCCATCTATCTGGATTTTAGAGCTTCTTTGGTGATGCTGATGTCTCCTTTACTTCCCAAAATTTCAACACGATTTTCAAATCGGCAAAAATTCCAACTGTTACTATTTACAACTACAGTGTACGCAATATCGAGCTTCACAAGTATGCATGGTGTCAATCGGTATTAGCTTTTTATAGTACGTTTATTTATTGTAATAAAAAAGATCCTCGAAATGCACTTCAAGAAAATCACATCATGATTGAGCTTGAACATTTGTTTAGCACATATTCAGTTCCCAGAATAATACCAAATAATAATAACCTGATAATTCTATCATAAATGTGTTGGCATTTCAGTTACTAGAATCAATCTTATGCCCCCATTCATAGCTTCATTTTCAAAAGTTTTCTCGGTAGTGAATTTCCAACTAGGTGAGTGACCGGAAGGGGAAACCCCCTACCGGTCCCTCCCCAAGTTGGAAATTCACTCCCGGTCCCTCCTCCTAGTTGGAAATTCACCCCCTACACCCTCAAACGAAAACCTCTAGCCACGTCCCTGTGAACGTACACAGCTCAAGTTGACTAAACATCTACATCATCGCCGACTCCCTGTACCGCCTGTACAGGCAGCCAACAATGATGTAAACGCTCTGACAAGATAATGCATCATACCAGTTGGGTTATCAAGGAATAATACGCCTGGACAATGTTTTCAGAGCAATATAAAAAGAGCTATTTGTGGCTGTATAGGGACTGAGGGGTTAAACAGTTATATCTACGAAAAATACGAAAAGCGAGAAGACACAAGCGAAGTTACAGTTAATGAGCATCTGTTCCCTGACTGCAACATTTTGTGCTTTTCAATATAGGTTAACGTTTTGTTCAGAGTGGAAACTCTTCCTCCCGGAATTTTTAGTTAAAAGTCTCTCTCCAGATAATACAACGCACACTTGTAACAAAAAGCATCGTCATATGGTCGACACGATGGTCTAAATAGCTAGAGAGGAACGATATTTTAGACTCCAATGCTGACGTGAATGTCCCGACTGGACATTTTTATTTGGTGGAGGGCACATACTCCATCCCTTAACCGATACTCTTGCCCAATGGTTGGAACTCGTCAATTGCTGCCACGTAACACATGAGTTCAATGAAAATAAGGCGCAGTTATACTAAATATACCAAAGCGGTGTGTCTTATTCTTAATTTTAGTTAAGAACGAATAAAAGAAAGATGCTGCATGTTTATAAAGTTCCAGCAGTTAATTCTTTCACGATTAAGCAACCCTCACCCCAATAATTTTTCTGATCGGAACATTTTCATCTGGATTGCTCTCTAAGATATATCGATTCGCTCTTGCTTATAGTTCTGCACTCTCTTAGGAGGTTAGATCTGATACGCGAACTTACGTCACACACATAGTCATTCATGCAAATGGGGGTCTGTAGTTCCCAGTTATGGTTATTTAGTACCTAGTGGCGACCAATTTAGAGTGCCGCTACGGAACTTGTTATTTAAATTGGATGTTGCGTCACGACCATTACATGTACAATTTATTTATCTATAAATAAATTTCAAAGGAGTACTTCTTTTAACTGTAATCTGGCAGACAAATATTACTACTGCATCATCAAGGCATGCCTTCAAAGAAGGCATGCCTTGATGATACAGTTGGAATATTTTGATCAGTCGGGACTTGAGCCATCACAGTTTACACCCCCGTCCCTCACAATTGGTCCACCCCGCGACGCCGATGCGCAAGGTCGATACAGACGCATTTTGTCTGCAATATTAACAAAACCCTAAAGTCAGCGTGAACAATATATTATTCCTTCATTGTGCGAAATGAGAGTGAGATTATCTGCGACCTCTAAATTCTTATAACTGTTTTATGTCATGTTAGGACGTAGCTGATTTACTGCAGCCATGACTAAATCACACAACAAAGTTAAGAAACAGGTGAGTAACTGTTGGTGATAAAACGTTTTCACCCGAAGAAAGTGCAAAATATAAAATAGAACTAACTTACAGTCATGTCGTAAGATCCGTTATTTTGTCATATGATCAGATTGAAGACACGACTCTGTTTCTTACCGGACAGTACACGCCAAACTAGGTGACTTTCAAGCTTCACTCCACAATGTCGTTTTGAACCGATCTTTTAACGCTGATGGGCATTTTTTCAGTTACCCACACACAACGCAACATATACCAAAATTTGTCGAGAACGGTCGTTTCGTTCGCGTGGCGGTTACGCAAATTTACATCTACGCGGACGGATAACCAGTTAGCCAAATCTTGCATCCTGAATGGTAAAGTTTGAGTTATTTAACCGGTAGGGTGCTAAATTTTTCTCATCCTCAAGATTGGTTCACACGTTTTTGTATTGTTACAATTTATGGGTGAGTGGCTATAGTCACACTCCCATAAATTGTAACAATGCAAATCGATGGAGATGAAGGAATTTTACTTCCAAGATAATATGAAGGACATCCACAGAATATGAAGCCTTTAACTTTAGGTACCAGCAGTTCAGAATAAAGCCCAAATATGGGCTTCCAGCACTCTTGCGTCTTGATAGATTTTTAGACTTTTGCCCTGAAAGGCTATATATTTCAATTCCACGCAAGGTATGAATACTTGTTGTTAATGACAAAGAAGGGGTATCCTCAAGAATGTTTACGAAGGCGAACGTGCGTTTAGCCATCCCCAAACCCCTTGAACGGTCAGTTGGTTAGAGTCATTTGTGAAATTTTACACAGTTTTTTGATTGGTTTACACATACAGACGAACAGCTGTTGCATACAAGACTGACAACATTTATGGTTGTAAGAAGGTGAGGTATCTACAACTGTGAGAACGCTGAGATTCGAAGTGTTCTGCCTGATTCAATTCTGCATTCGATTCCACCCGAAATTTGACATTCGTGTAGCCCTACCCATATACTTAAATCAACATGCTAAACAGATTATTCAAGACTTCCCCATATTACTTCCTCCGATATGACTTGTAGCCTGACCCATGCTATAACGTGATGATCGAAACCCCCACATTGGTTGTGCACATTAATTTCTTTGGAAAGATGACGAACAGGATGAAGCCCCGAATATGCCTGCAACATGTATAGATTTGATTGCTACTGTTCCGGGTGTCATTTACAATTTTGTGAAATATGGCCTAAGCGTTAGCACACATACCTCTAGTGCTATTCGATGTTTTCAGAGCTAAACGTTTGATAGTGTTTCGTTTGCTACTTTCTGAAAAACTGTACATCAATCCCGCGTGGAAGTTCAACCAGCGTCACGTATTAACACTTTACCCAACGTAACGGCCAAAACCGGCCAGCGCTATTCTCAAAAATCGCCAATTAATTTTCATTAGTTTTTAATTTTTTTTAGTTTTTAATATGTCTCAGAAACGTAGGCTATGGCCCCTCGTTGGAACGAGCTCGTTCCAACGAGGGGTCATAACCTATATTTTTGAGACAAAAAATGAAAAAAAAACAGTTATTGAAGTATCTTTTTGCAAGTGTCGTCTGCTTGTCGTGTTAGGTAAAGGGTTAAAGTACTGTGGCCGCAAACGTGGTATCTTTCTCGATCAGGTCGCTTTCAAGGAGCGACACACGCATTCTTCAATGGGGTGACATTTCCTGAATAAGATACTTCGAATTTAAACGCGAAGGAAGGCAAACAAACAAAACATTTCCCTCTGATATTCAATTTTGTCGCATTTTCTTTCCAGGTGAGATTTTATAATGTTGTTCAGGAAGGAAAGTGGACAGATGATTCCGACCAGATTGCGAGTTGGTCGGGTCCTGTCGAAATTCTCTTTTCACTTTTGTAATCAATGTGCTGTGTTAATTATCCACTCTTCGTGACTGTATACCCAAGCAATGAAACGCATCACATCTACAATAACCCCAAGGCTTGAAGATACGTATTTATCTATTGACTAAAGTGAATTTTTTGATTTGATTGGTTGATAGATACGTGGTATGAGACCATATTCATTGGAACCCACGATACGTCCGCCCAGCCACTGACAAATTCCCCATAACCAGTGGAAGCCTCGTTCCGACATCTACAAATTGTCCATACCCCGTAGAAGACGCGTCATTCCAGTTTTACGGTGTACATGTATTATATTTTAATTTTTTATCTCCAAAATATAGCTCATGACCCCTTATTGGAATGAGCTTGTCGAGTACCCTCCAATGTGGTGTTCATAAGCTATGTTTTTGAGACAAAAAAGAAAAAAAGAAATTCAATATTTTTTTATACTAGTCATATCGGCATATTTTCACAAAAACTCTTTTGCACAAAAATTTCCACAGAAACCTGTATGGATCAACAATGGAAGATAAAATATCTCATGCAATGTGTGTGTTCACACATGAAACAGATTGTACTTCTAAAACGGAAAGTCAATAGATAAATCCGTTACCCCGTGTCTGATCACGTGGTACGGGTTTTTAACTTCGGCCTCATGGGATACGGCTGGCTTCGGGTAGGTAAAAACCCGTACCACGTAATCAGACACGGGGCAACTGATAATATACCTGTTACGGTAATGCGACTACAAATCTTTTCCAAACAGCTCCTCCGTCTAGACACCTTCCTTCAACAACTTTATACATGTCACTTTCAACAGTCCAGTAATTCTCTACATAAATATTACTGACAAATAAAATAAGAACTTACCCACTTATAACGAATAAATTCCAAACTAAATCCAGAATCGTAGTTCCGTGGTAAACTGTAAAATAGAAAACATAAAATTGATCAGTCAATGCCATGCGACCAATTAATAACTAACCAGGTACTTCCTGTTCAAAATGAAAGGGACATTTGAATTCGCTATACATTAAAAAAGAAACGTTCTTGAATAGATTAATTTTAACCTTTCAATCCCTATTTTGCCAAATGGGTTTGCCACAGTATAGTACAATCAGTGGCGAAGTGGGTGAGTTAATCTGAGTTTCTGGGGGATAAACAGTGGTGCGTTTAACCTTCTGATATACCCAGAACTGAGATCGTAAGAAGGGAGGTCTTTTTCACGATCTGATCGCGATATTATTTACACCACTAGATGGATAAAAAAGATATTGTTAACCCTTTACCTAACATGAAAAGCAGACGACACTTGCAAAAAAAATTCTTGAATAACCATTTTTTTTTTTATTTTTTGTTTCAAAAACATGGGTCGTTCCAACGAGGGGTCATAACCTATGTTTTTGAGACAAAAAATGAAAAAAATAATGAAAATTAATTGTTGATTTTTGAGAATAGCGCTGGCCGGTTTTGCCCGTTGCGTTGGGTAAAGGGTTAAATTAGGACTAAACCTGGAAAAAAATAAAATAAACGAAAATAAGATGAAGTTTTCGCATTTCGTTTTTGGTAAGAATTGTGTGCAGGAAAGCGGACAGATAAATTCTTTCAGATCGCAACCCAGTCGCGATCCGGTCGAAATTCTCTGTCTGCTTTGATAATGAGTGTTTTGTAGAGTATTAGTGGTGGGGTGGAAGACAGCATATTCTGGTGATGGGCGAGGCCATGAATATCCGACAAGAATTTCCCTTGTGTATCGCTAATCATTTTATTTTCGTTCGTTTTTCTTCCCCCCAAAACAAATCGTATTCCCACACCCACTCGCCGAAAATGGTATTCCACTCCCAGCATCGTATTCCACTCTCAGCGATGACAGACTATTTGTTTTTATTGTTGACAAATCGTTCTGAGTTAAATCAAAATATATATATTGGGTTGTTGTGGGAGAACAAATAAGGAGAAAATAAAATAAATACAAAAGTTCACTGCCCGGACTCGAGTATGACTTTATCCTCTCGTGGGCCTCGCGGATTATTTCACTCGGCTAACGCCTCCTGAAATAATTCTCCGCGCACCCCGCTCGAGAAAAAAAAATACTACCCAAATCCGACAGTGAACTATTGCCTATGTTCTGTCAGGAATCTCATAGTCGTGTCCCCTGGGACAATTTATGGGACGGTGTATAATATAGAATATACTCATAGTAGCTTGGTGTACCAAATGTTTATAACGAGTGGCGAAGTGATGTTAACCGCGAGCCTTTGGCGCGCGGTTAACACCACTTCACCACGAGTGGTGAACATTTGGTACACCAAGCTACTTTGGGTATATTTTATTTATACCATGATCGTAAGATTAATAAGAGTTTAAATGTTAAATAAATCATTATTCACTCCTGCGAATCTGTTTTTGTTTACATGAGCACCGGTGGGCGGTACTTCCGCTGGCAATTTTATCGCCGAAACGAAATAGAAAACGAAATGCGCAAATTACGGGGCCTTTTTCATTTTAATAACATAATAACATACCATTTCGAGTTATGGATGCTTTATTACATGTATCATGAGACAACGCATGTTTGTTAATTTTGGTATCTTATGAGGTAAAGCTGTTTAAAAACGTAACAAATAATTGCTGGCTTCATTTCACGAGGCGACGAGTGATACATTTAGACAAGATTGCATGCAAGGTAAGGTCACCAAAGGTTAACTTGGATGTAGTTCCACTGTAAATGTAAATTTTAACTATTGAAATCCCATTGCTGGCGTGTTCACCACAGTTGGTGTGTAAAGCTAAAATTTATGTCATAGGCTTTTTTATATATAGTAGAAGAGGCAATCATGGTATAAATATGCTTTCTTTAGTCTCTTAACGTGGAAATGTTTGAGAAATGGGTATGTAAAATACGCACCTCTGTGACTCTACATGATATCTGGAATTTAGTGGAATTTTCATTTTTTATCTATCAAGTCAATATGCATAAGATATAGTCCAGAGGCGTGTATTATGAAATCACCCAACAACCCGATCTTAATTAGCACATTCACACATGTATACAGTGGTATTAAACGTGAACATCCGATACACGACAGCAGTCGGACATGTCTCTCTGCGCAAATTATCGTTCACTTCTATTATTTATCTTTACGAACGCAATGAGTCATGCCTGCCATTTTGTGTGATGTCAGAGGTGAAAGGTGATGAGTGCATTTTATATTGTTTACAGGACTAATTTTTCTCTATAATACGCGTAGTTTTGGATTGCTGTAAGTTGCAATCACTTATGTAATCAACCGACGTTGGTGAATGGCAAATTGACGACTTTTAGTGATGGGATGTATCGGAACATTAGCACTGAACTGATGCAGCCTAGCTTACAGTTAAAACTAGAAGTCCTGTCACGAACTGTGCGCTTATCTAGGCTTAAATGCGCGTAGGAATTGGGCGCAACTGTCATATCCAATGGCAACCAAAGCACAGCAGGTTCTCCTGGTTACTCATAGCAAACACAGGCGATGTTTCTGCCAATGGACCTCCGGGTTACCCGGAGGTCCATTGGCTGAAACATTGCTTGTATACAGGCCATATGTACAGAATTTGATAGCCTTACTATGGTCATAACGCGTAGATTAACGCGCAGATCGACGTGCTATCTGTGCGCATTTCATGACAGGACTTCTAGTTTTAATTGTACATTCCGTACTCCGGCATATTATGTAATTTCTGTCGCAATTTTCTGTCTTAGCATTCCTCATTACCACGCGTTGTTTGGTTAATTTATAACAAATTCTAAAATTATTATTAGTTACTGTACTTATCAACCGCCAAAATGTCATATTTAGTCATTCCTCCACTTCGCGCCATTACTCTGCAGTCAGAATATGAACAAATCGTCTTTCACCGTTGACGTCACTCAAAATGGCGATCCCGAAATAGCTATCCTATTTATCGACGTATCACTTTATTTTTACTAAAACGGTCATCACAACAAATGAGATTCAAACCGCTCCTTGAGTGCAACATGGCGCTGTCTGCATTGCCAAAGAGACAAAAAGCTATTTACGTCCAGCACTGTAAGAAATACAGAATAAGTAAACAAAAGTTTATAAAAAAACGCAATTAAAGGTACCTTTCCATTGGGTTAGTCGTATGCAGCGGTGGATTTAAAGGCGCCCGCAGGTCGGCTCTCTAAGTTACAATTCAATGAAGTCGTTTTTTTCCGTAGAAATAACACAGAAGTCGCCCAAATATATTTTTACTGTTATGGACATTTTCTATGGAAAATGCAGACTAGTATATCAGTCTGTCGGAACGAATTAAAAGAGGAATTACCATAGGGTACAAAAGCGCCCTAATAAATACAGTACGTGGAGAGTGGCGTGTAACTAAATCACCCGCGGAGTGAAGTTATCACCCAAGCTGTAACTTTCAAATTTTGTAGATATCGACAAAAAATGCAAGCAATGTTTCAGCCAATGGACCTCCGGGTTTAACCCGGAGGTCCATTGGCAGAAACTTTGCTTGTACTGGTTATGCTCTGCAACAAATTTGCAATTATTGCTTGGGTGGAATCTCCACTCCGCGGGTGATTTAGTGATAATACACTCTACACGTACTGTATGTTCCTTATTTATTTGTGACAGCACTTTCGACAGCCGCAATCACGTCGTGTCGGTAACGTTTACTGATGGAGGAAGTACTCGTAGAGAACAACAGTGTCAGTATCCACAACGTATTATACTCCACAAAAGCAAGGTTAGCATTGGCTGAAGGCGTGAGCGCATCGACTTGCAGTTCACCGTAGTTGTTAGACCACATCTAGGGTGACATTTCGCCTGGTTATTTTAAACACATTTGATTATCCGATTTGGTGTGAAAGAGTCATTACAACAAAATTAAAGAATGTTTTATGTAAAATGATGAAAAGTTTCAGATCACAATAAGCAAGAGAGCTTTGCTGAAGAACGCCACCGGGGGTGATATTTAAAGCCAAATAACTCAAAGTACTGAGAAAAAAACTTGAACTAATAAACATCCGTGTGATACTTGAAGATCCATTTGTCAAATTTCTGTTTCTTCCCTTGTGTTTTCAAGGAATTTGAAAGTTATTATCAAATCATAAATCCACTCTACGAGTGTTTCAACAGTGGAACATTCTCCTGTACTCATGATTACACCCCCTTGTTAATCGCATGCGGCGCCTTGTCTCACTCAAGGGCCGACATTATTTATATCCACCATGTTCGTTTGCGGTGTATGGGTTATAAGCGTTCTAAATATAAAACACCCGTTTCATTTGAAATTTAAAATATCGAGATGACTCAACGCGTTGTGAAAATTCAAAAGGCTGGAGCAGTTGGAGTTTGACTATACAAATTAATTTTGCAACAGCGTGAGAAGATCTCGTGCAGATATACTGTTCTGAAGCAACAATATTATGTAAAACTTATCCACCACATCAAATTCCAAAGCAGGCTGTCCGTGTGTTGATTATCAAACTTGCATGTCATTCAGTTACTTTAGGGATTGTTAAGCTTGCAAACAACTAAAAGGAGTGATTCATATATTCAATTATTGGTATGAAAGATCGGTATGTCTTCGAACTGGGTATTAGAGAGCATTTGTTTATTTTTTAGCGCACTCTAAAATCAGTCGGGTTAAACATCAACTCAAATAAACTGGGTTGAGTGAATATGAACCCAGTTGGTTCATATTCTCTCAACCAATTGGGTTAATTTATAACCCAAGTGATTCTAGAGTGTGTTTAAAGACACATTCAATAGCCAGGGTCATATGATATCGGACAGTTTTAGGGTAGAGGAAGATAACCGAAGATAACAGCGGCGAGTAAGTATCTGACTCACAAGCCTAACCCTTTGATCCCGTGTGACCTCTTTCCGTCCCAGGAACACGACACATCATAATTTCATTAAGCAGGGTGGCTGCTAAGTGAATGTGTCGGATACACCAATCAATATTTTCAACGTGCAGCCCGAAAGCTGCACGTTAAAAATATTAATTTGTTTAACCCCCAGATAATGAATATGGACTCTTCGGATTTCTGTCATTGAACTGATATGGAATATACCAACTGGGGTCAAAGAGTTCGAAACTCGTGCAAGTCCGTTAATCGTTGGTGGAGGACATGTGTGCCATCGATGTGCAGTGCGCTTTAGCACACTACACCACCATGTTACACCTTGGACCATAGGGATTAAGTGCCTTGCATTAAGACACAATGAAAATGACGCGTGCCATGATCGAACCTATGACCTTTCGATATTAAATACAATGCTCTAACCAACGGGCCACCGCTCTAACTAATGTGGTGCATCAACTTCAATACAATTTTTTCGACTTTTTTAATCAGTGATTGTATTATATTTATAAATATTTATTGGTGTTTAAGGTAACATATGTCTGCACATTGGCTGATCGTGTCCGCTGAGAGATTGTTCTGCGAACTACTCAAAAGACGTCCGACTTAAATTATTGATTCGACATAGTTGTAACCGTATAGTAGGGCCTCTGCTGATAGCATTGCTGAAAGAGATCTTTATTAACCTATATTGTTTCCCCACCCCACCCTACACACAGTAACACTACAGATCTCAAGATGGGTATTTGACTTCGAATCGTCGTTTTTTATAGAATCTACCATGGAGTGTACGCCTCTGTACACTGAGTCACATGCATTCCCCCTTGAGCAAATCGGCAACTGAGAATACGGCGTCACGTGGGGTATTTTTTTTTTTAAAACAGTTGACTCCATTTGTTTCAATGTTCGTCTTTCAAAGTAATAGGGCTAACATCTTTCTCAAATCCGCTAGTGAAATGTACTACGTGCGTCCTGAAAAAAGCTCCTGTACACCCCAACAGTCCATTTAGAATAGAGCTGTACGAATTGCGGTGAGTGGTATTATTTGTTTCTCGCGTCAAATTTAAAAATGGACGTGTCGCATTATCTTAGTCTAAATGTTAAAGGTGGGAGAAGAAACACCAGAAATTCAAAGGGTACCATTCAATGAAACCTCGTCCGTGCTCTAGCAATGATTGTAGATTTTATAGCGCTCCTTTTGAACAGGGTTTTACATCGCGAATGCTCTGTGTGCGTTAGAATAAGCTAGGGAAGTGGCGGAGCAAGAACTTTCAAATATGGGCATACGCTTTTGAGCACCGCACTTGGCATCCATTCCCAATTATAGACAAAGTGTCCAAGATACATCGTTATTACACATCGTCCCCCGAGGCCCAATGTGTTCTATATGCCTACTGGCACATAGAACACATTGGAACTCAGGAGATGACATGTTGTATGGTCACGCGCACTGACGCGGTTTCAATGCGGACGCGTGAGTTTCTTATCCAAATCATTTCGATTATACCCGCGGTAGTGGGTGTATGTGATTATATAAATGATATCAAAATCATCGCCATTCTGTACGAGATTTAAGAACAGAGGATCCAATGAAATTTAGTAAACTTGGTTAACCCTTTTGCAAATGAATCAGTCGCATCCGGTCGCGTAATATACAAAATGAGCAGTTGAAAAAGTATTATTAAAAAAACCCAAAACAACAACAAAAAACATATCATTTGATCCTGTTCAGAACGAGGTCGTCGAACTCGTTCCAATGAGGTGTCACATAATATGACGCTGTTGGAATTTTTTGAAAACTTTGAAAAAATAACTTTTGAAATCATAACTTTTGATGTCCCCACCGTTGGGTAGAGGGCTAATACATCTGATATAAAATGCGCCTCGCCAAAAGCAGATTCGATTTAGAATTTTACCGTATAAACCATTAAACCTTGCTTTAAGTTCAAGAAATTACGAACAAAAGACAAAACAAAAAAACTAAAAAACAAGACAAAAAGCAATTCTTACAAAACTTGCCAAGCATCCCCTCCATAGGGTCTGCAATTCAAAGGAACTCTTTTCAAAGAGTATTTGATGTCAGCCATGAGGACCAGTGACAGAAGCCAGGTGGGCCAGAAAGCCCGGAACTCCGAAGACTGAGAAAGAAGAAAAAACTTGCGAACTGAAAGTCATTCGAGCTAAATACTACATATGCCGGGCTGAACAGAGATCGAGTTTTTTTTACCACTACCCGGCTTCCGTCACTGGTTCGCACAACTGACGGCAAACGCTCTATACGCTAACGTTGCTTCTACACTTGTAACGTTATCTGATCCGTAGCTAGGATTTCCTGTTGAGGGGGGGGGGGGGGGCATACTTTTGGGGGGTGCCAGGTCGATATATGCCACAGGCATATCCGAAGGCCGTAGCTCTGAGGTGAGGGTGGATATGGCCCTCCCATTGGTGGGAGGTCGGGGGAGGCTTCCCCGAAACCCCACCAATGGAAGGGCCATACCCACCCACACCTCAGGCCTACGGTATCCCTCTCCCATTGGTAGTGGTTCGAGTGCCCCCCCCCCCCCCTCCCCCAGAAAATGTTGAACAGACAATGCCCTGAAAATAAATATGGTCCCTTTGGTGCTTTAATTTTCCCATTTTGAGGGAGAGGCCACTGTAATTTTAGCTCCCCCCCCCCCCCCGCCCCGCCCCTGGCTACACCACTGTTCAATACATTTACAGTATTTTTAATGGTAATTTTTCACATTGCAGAGACAATAGATATGGAATCATCCATTCAGGTGAAATGGAAACTTCTGTTATGTTGAAAGGGTTAACTTGACATGAAAGAAACTATTGTGAAAAATATAATATGAACAGAAAGGGTTTTGTGCCGAGCTTTATTAATTACAGATGCCTAGTGCGTAGTACAAACCTATGTCGATTAGGAACATCAATAAGTATCTAAAGATCTATGTTCCAGAAGAAAATTACACAAAAATACATTGCTTTTACAGTTACGCGTTGCCAATATACCACCCATCAAGATTGGCACCTACACGCAGACAGGCCGTGGGCGAATCGAATTAAAATCTCATTCGACAGAATGTAACACCAAAATTTGTACGAAACAAAATCAATTGAGACTTATAACCAGTCAGCAACTGTAAAACCACAGCCAACAAACTGAATAAAAATTGAATGACAAAATAAAAATCGATCCTTCGAGTACCCAATAACCAGAGTATGTAACGCGCTAGCGTTTGTTATATGTTGTGATTACTACAAAAAAAAATAAGATGCTTGAGGCACAACAAACTGGGAAACGAGATTCTTCACACGAATGTGACAGATGCGTATGAAGTAATAAAACTCCATCACAAGTTAATAGCCGACATGTCGGAAATAAGAACGTTAGACTGTAAATCAGAACAAAGTTAAGACGTGTCAGTCAACCCTCCTGCTACTGTGCTTTTTGTTTATATATGGAATAACTTTGAAGAAGTGCTGTAGAAGGTAGCAAATCGTAAATGAACTGTATTACATGCACACCCATGAAACAGGTCAAAGCGGTTGACGCATAGTGCATTTACGACTTCGTAAATCAAATGAAGGAAAAACTTACAATAATGGAATACAATACTGCGCCCAAAGAAATGATTTCTTACTCGATCAGCTCCCGATTTGGTCGCGATACAATTACATCAGTGAGACAAGATTTCATAAAAAAAAATTTATTGCAAAATTAAGCCATAACCTTTTACCCAACATGAAAAGCAGACGACACTTACAAACAAAATTCTTGAATAACTATTTTTGTCATTTTCGTCTCAAAAACATAGGTTTTGACCCCTCATTGGAACGAGCTCGACGAGCTCGTTCCAAAGAGGGGTCATAACCTATGTTTTTGAGAAAAAAAATGAAAAATAATGAAAATTAATTGGCGATTTTTGTGAATAGTGCTGATCGGTTTTGGCCGTTACGTTGAGTAAAGGGTTAATGAAGAAAAGAAAAAGCAAACGTAAACAATCTGTGATTTTGTGTTCTCTAATTTCGTTTTCGATAAATGAGATTTTGCGAGTTATCGATAGAAAAGCGGTCAGAGAATTTCGACTGGATCGCAATCCAGTCTAAATCCTCTGTCCGCTTTTTGTAATCACAATATTGTAACGTTTATGCGAGTTTATATTCGATTGCACGTAGTTCCACGGCAAAGTAAACAACCGACAAAAAACGACGATTCCAGACATGGACATTGAGATGGACAATACACAACTGGTATGATCATACAGCAACACAAGTTACTCAAATTAAGACAATGGTTTATTAAAAATCTTTGTTTTGAAGACAGTGGTGTTGACGAAGTCGATAAAGCATAAAATACAATTGTACCCGGAACGCCTTTACGCTTAGAAAGAAGCAGAACCGTTCGAGTGTCCGATTGTGATCCGAGAAGCATGGCGAATGCAAGTCGATAAATTTATTATATGCTCCGCAGAAGCAGAAGTGAAAAGACCGAAATGTCATCAATTGTACTTTAAAGAAGAATTACAAACCCAGACTACATGTAATTATTATGTTATTTGTTCAAAACTTTTCCAGCTCTTGGGACTGGAAAAGGTGTGGATAATTACATAATCATGTATATCAACGGGGATTAGAAGTAATGCAATTTATTACACATCCATTCAACTTCAAACCCTTGTGTTTAACGGAATGGCCGTTCTGACATAAATGATTCAGTATTCAACAGGTGATGTACAAACCGGAACTTTTTTCCCAGCACCGTTCATACTAGTGCCTCTCCCATAGAGTCATTAGTTACGCTTCGACAAGTTTCCAAATTTCGTTATACAATTATCGATCGTCTGTCGCATCGTGTGAAAATGAAAACGTCAAGAGAAAATAAAGTCGGTTCACAAAAAATTAGTTAACCAAAAAATGAGATAATATTTAAAAAAAAACAATCATTTACAACCAGAACGATTAACCCAGTCACGTGGCCGTCTCGTTTTGTGGAACCGTTAAATCTAAATTGGTCAACTTTATTTCGGTGGATCTGAGTACATCTTGACATGCTTCGAACTTTTTTAAAAATGTTTCTCCCAGCTATTTTGCAAATCTGCACAAATTTGTACTTATATTTTTACTAGCAGTAATAGCCACCAAATGGTTAGGCGTGAATGGCCACCAGCCGAAGAGAAACAGCGATACGAATTTCAACAAACTCGGGTTCCGAAAATGTTGTTTTGATTTTTGATCGATCCATTTGATCAGTACAGCTTCAGTCAAAACAAACGGACTCTCCACCTTTGGGTTTAAACATCGGAATTAAAATTAAAATTTGTTTATTTAAATGAACTTTAATGCATGGGATGTGCAATAAATACAGAACGCGATGTGTGTTTGAATCGAGCCCACGGCTCTCGCGAAATATGACTACACTATTCCAACTCGTTATGTAAAACACCCACCGATTCAAACACACATCGCGTTCTCTCTTTTATCAGCACTGTTCGTGCCATGTCTAAACGAGCCAAAGTACAGACAATGATTTGCTAAACAATTGAAATTCATAGAAACATTCCCATCCATCATATGAAAGAGGACCATCTCGCATCCTGCTCCCGATTGCCTACAAAACGTTTATAATAGAACCAGTTCGACACAAATCCTCCACCCGGAGCTCCTTAACCTTTAATGAAACATCATGGGCATATTTAGAAAAAATAAGACAAAAATGTTGGATGTTTTTTGCCTATATATGATTTTGAATTTGCTTATTTTTAAGCGAGGCGTCAATTTAATTTTCACGAATCTGATATAAAAGGCCGCACACCTCATGTGCTATGTTGGAGAATATGTTTTGTTGGATCCCAAATTAAGAGAAAAAATAGTTCCATGCGAAGCTCCGAAATTCGATTCGACTCAAAATCTTCCTGATGATTCGATTCGAGTCACGACGATCCGCCTTTTTTTTAATAGTCGAAATCTTCCTGATGATTCGATTCGAGTCACGACGATCCGCCTTTTTTTAATCGTGGAAATGTTGTCAACAAAGATATTTGAATGCCAAAATTAAAGTGATGCTATCATATTTTTTTTGCCTGTTATAATGGTCGCCTATGAGAACATATTTAGTTCCGTGATACCTTTTAGGAGATTCCGTTTCTGCAACTACCTTGCTTCCGCCTTTGAATCTTTAAACAGCCGAGTATACAATACTTGTGACGAGGTTGGCAAGGATTACGGTTGTTGGAAGGCGCAATATCTACAACTTGAAGAGCCGTAAGATTCGATTCGATTCGATTCAAGATCATCTATCTGATTCGAGTCGGGATTCAATTCAACACGAAACTGGAGATTTTTCAAGCTGATACTTTTTATTCTGTCAGCCCGCTTTTGATAAAATGACAATAATAATTTCAGACTGATAGTGTATAAACGATCAGTCCGCCATAGCAAACAAATAGAGAGTAATCGCTTGACTGGACTGGTTACGTGAAATAATTCATGGGAGGTGAGGGACGTTGTACAAACACGAGTGCGCGAATGCGCACGAGTGTTTTACAATATAGTCCCTCGCCTCGAATGAATTATTTCACGTAACCAGTCCAGTCAAGCGATTACTCTGTTTATTACTTTTCATGATAAACGATAATTATATTATTTAACCCTTTACCTAACGTAACGGCAGCGCTTTTCTCAAAAATCGCCAATTAATTTTCATTATTTTTTCATTTTTTGTCTCTAAAACATAGATTATGACCCCTCATTGGAACGAGCTCATCGAGCTCGTTCCAACGAGGGGTCATAACCTATGTTTTGAGACAAAAATGAAAATTATAGCTATTCAAGAATTTTTTGGCGAGTGTCGTCTGCTTTTCATATTAGGTAAAGGGTTAAAAAAACAAAAAACAATGAAGTTCCCATTACACCCACGGCAAATTCGTTTGCGCGCACGGATATATGACACAATTGTTGATTGCATAATTCACTTGTGAAATTATAGTTTATAATCAAACCCGGAAATCCCAGTAAATCACAATTTGGAAAGTTATAAATGCCAATAATAATGTGTGATATATGTTATTTACGAAAGCGTATAAGGGCCATTCCGTAAAGCAAAATGTTTGTTCGAAAAGTTCGAGATTTCGAGTTTTTTTTCTCGAGATCTCGAGTTTATAAAGTCAAGATCTTAATGTTTAAGATTTTAAAATAAAATCTCGACTTTTAAAAATCTCGAGGTCTCGAGATAAAAAAAAGTCCAGATCTCGAGTGTTTCGAATGAAAAATTAGTTTTCCTTTACGGAATGGCTCAAATACCCTTTCGTAGTTATTCCATACAATACCGAACATTTAGGTAACATTTCATTGAGATAAAGATCAAATCTTAACTTGTGAAATATACAAGTTATAATTTTGACTGATGAAAAATAAACGCTACTTCCGAAAGTTGTGATTTTCTGTGGGATTCGATGTTTCATATTGTTTTGTTAAATTAATTTATTGATTTTTTTGTGTTAAACTGAGAGAGTATGATTAAATTTAGTGCACTTATGAAGGACTTACATTCTATTATCATGTTTGTGAGATAAGGACAAAAGCTCTTACCACAAGCTAGCTGTTTCTCAAACTGCAAGTTCATTTAAATGCTCTCGTTATAAGCGCAAATGAAAGGCGTGTAATAAAGAAAATCGTACACATTTACACAGTCCGACTGCAGTATTAAAGTATTACTGCAGCCCCACCCCTGTATACATGCGAAGAATATTCGTCAATTACAGTCGACGGAAGAGCTGGGAGGTTTTGACTTTTCAGATTCGGTTTCGGTTCGGTTTCAGGAAAAATCTCCGTTTCGGTTCGGTTTTTTTTTCTGCGTGTTTAGAATAGATAGTACATAACACTTCAGATTAACTTGGAAACAAATCCGCAATACGACACCACTCACCACAAAAGCCTCAAATGTATTGGTTTCAGCTTAACTTTCCTGTGGGTTCCAGGGGGTCAGATAGCGGATAGACTAAGCGAGTCGATAGTGGTCCACAATGCGATAACACTCTCCACAAAAGCCCTGTCTGTATTTGGTTCAGCCTAACCTCTCTTTGGGTTCTAGGGGATCAGTAATTATGCCTATTGAGTCAGAAAAAAGACATAAATCAGGGTAACAAATGAATGAAATTCATCTAATTTATGTTGTGTCTCATTATCACATTTTCTCTCTTATTGACTCGTCCGGTGGACGAGTCAATAAGAGAGAAAATGTGACAATGCGAACAAGACGTATTCGCCCATTGCCGAGTCGACTAAATGAGAGTTCATTGTGGTCGCTAGACCAGTTCCCTCCCAGTAAGATAGTTTGATCAGTTTGTGCACAAACACAGTAAAAGCGCTCGGCCGATTTTTGCTGAGTCTGGTGGTTCTATTTTGCGGTTTACCGCAAAAACCGGAATCGATCAAGAAAACTGAGAAACCGCTCAGCCCAATCCACGGCGTAATATAGGGCTATGTTTCAGGAACATCGAGTTTGCGCGTTAATTATGACACAGGAGGCTTCATTCAGAACATAATTTCTAAACTTTGCTGCATTGTAAGTAGAACAACATTCAATGTGAAGTAAATTCGGCTCAATAAATCTCCAACTGCTTGTCCTTTATAACAAACCTGATGATAGAAGAGTTCAAGATGAGACACTTGCTAGGATTTTGAGATTACTTCTATGATTCGAAAATTTCGGAATCAGCCAAACGCGAATCGAATTATCGGGACGATTTCGAATCTAATCGAATTTCAAATCTTCGTTGATTTCTAGTAGTAAGAAGCGACGGGAAATTCACTTGTTCAATTTGAAAAGGCAGGCAGTATTATTTTTTTAACCACATACAGGGGGGTGGTTGGGGGGGGGGGATTTGCAGACACAGGGTCAACAAAATTTGTTCCACCCTTCAGACACCCACCCACCCACCCACTCCTACGTGCATTTGTTATTATTTTTTTCAGGCCATTTGTGGTGACCCACCCCCTAAAATCGTAGAAAAACACATAAAATGCAGACATAGCCTTGTCTAACCGAGATTTATTCCATTTCTTAACATCTGAGACTACTCCCCTGACTATTCCAGCATTTTAATAAACCTCTGAGGCTGCAAGAGAGATAATTCTAATGAGTCTGAATGGAAATAGTAACAGAATCAAAGAATAAGTCACTGAATAAGCCTGAGATAATACATTCCCTGATGCCTTAGTCTGTACTGCATAATCCAGCAATCAGCAATTCTACCTGATTCTGCTAAATACAAAACACTCTTCATTTCTCATTTTGGATCTAATAGAGATAGCAAAAAATCACCTTCCCTATTTCTGTGGTAAGGGAAGTCACACTCACAGTCTAAATGTCTGCATATCTTACTGGGGTGATGAAGGTTATTGATTCATACTGCATAGTAGTCATCTTTGTTCAGTTGGCCTCTTTAACTAATAAACAATGTTCAGTTTATGTCAACTAAGCCTGTGGAGGGGGCGGGGGGGGGGGGGTGGTAGTTTTTGTTTTACTGTTTATCACCGGTGGTATTATGATTTTTGTTTATAAAAAAATTTCTGAAATTATTCTGGACTATTTACTCCTTCAATTAAAACGCCATTGTCAGATAAGATTAGAAAGCATAGACGCAAGTCCATTCCTATACAACCATGAAACATTATAGCACACTAATCAGACTGATTAAATCACAATTTCAATTAGTTTCAAGTTGATAACTTGATATTTAAAAATACTTGCCATATAATTCAGTTTGACTGAGGCAAATTTGCCAACAGCTGCTCTATAACAACGTGGACAGCATAAGCCGCGCGTACTAACACGGAATTTATATGGATTTGGACTTACCTACACCCATAATATAATAGTTTATATGTTTTAAATGTCCCGGTTAGCCATATAATTGAGAATAAAAGGTTAAACAACCACAGAACTTAGGGATTTTATGTGGAGGAAAAAATTGCATTTTTGGTAATTTTCTCATTTTTTCCAACCCCAAACCACCCACACACCTCCTCCTTGTGTCTGGAAATTTTCGGCTGAAGCCCCCCCCCCCCCCCACCCCCCCCCCCCGGCACAAACAGAGAAAAGCTAACCGGAAAACCCCCTAGTTCCCAAATGGTTTATTCTACATTTGGAACGTTAAACTTTTTATATTTTATTTGTCACAAGTCGGGGAGTAATTGTTATTTCCTCAAGAACTGTATATGAATGGTGACATGAAATCCGACGAATGATTTTGTATTTAGAAAATTTAGGCTTACGTTTCTCTCCTCTTGAATGGTATATTCGTCCCTAGTTTCTCTAGCCCTTTACTTAACATGAAAAGCAGACGACACTTGCCAAAAAAAGATTGAATAACTAATTTTTTTCATTTTTTGTCTCAAAAACATAGGTTATGACCCCTCATTGGAACGAGCTCGACGAGCTCGTTCCAATGAGGGGTCATAACCTATGTTTTTGAGACAAAAAATGAAAAAATAATAAAAATTAATTGGCGATTTTTGAGAATAGCGCTGGCCGGTTTTGGCCGTTACGTTGGGTAAAGGGCTAGAGTCCAACCATCTTCGTTCAGAAAGTTGAACAAATTCGTCCCCTGAGTGCAACAATTCGTAGTCTGCAATGCATCAGCACGCAGAAGGACTCCTTGTTTCGCGCAAGATGCGTTAATTATATCAAGCGTCCAGAGGAAGCTATTCGAGAAAGCAACTCGGAATGTAATAGGTACCATAATTTTGCATTGATTCCCTGACTGTGAACTTAATCGTACTAAGTCAAGCCCGTGTTCGAAATTTTCACTAGTATATTTTCATGAAATCTGTTGTTTCGCATGGTATTCAGAACGTTCAGGATACTGTTTTCCGCCATTAAAATAACACCTTGATTTCAAGCAGCCAGAGGCTGTCAATTCCAGAACAGTATTTCTTTCAGAATACAATGAAAGTTTGACGTGATGTTGCTGTTACAGATTTTAACCCTTCACCCAATGTAACGGCGAAAACCGGCCAGCGCTATTCTCAAAAATCGCCAATTAATTTTCATTATTTTTTTCACTTTTTGTCTCAAAAACATAGGTTATGTCCCTTCTTTGGAACGAGCTCGACGAGCTCGTTCCAAAGAGGGGTCATAACCTATGTTTTTGAGCCAAAAAATGAAAAAAACAATAGTTATTCAAGAATTGTTTTTGGCAAGTGTCGTCTGCTTTTCATGTTAGGTAAAGGGTCAAGTAAAAAAGGAAAATATTGTATCCACCACTCATTACCAGAAACATCTGTAAATACTCACAGAGGATTTTTTTTCAGTATCTCAAACTTTTACTTTGCATTGGAAGCCCGATATGGCGACAGATCGAAAAATGGATCAACATACCTTCTTTACGAGATAAAGAAAATTCACGGTCAGGGATCCACAATGCCTTCGCTCGAGTTGAATAAAACAACTTGAAAGAAACCTACCGAATCTCGCCTCATACACATATTCTGAACCTCCTCGAACATAGAGGTGACTATTTTTGATGTTAAGCGTGTCCAAAGATGAATTATTTGTTGAGTTCTCAACCATATCTGTTACAAATATCCGAACGTGTTATGAATTCTAACAACCACTTGGAAATGATTCGTTCGCTATTCGAATATTCGTCAGGAGAAAACAGAGAAAACATGAACGGACCGCCTCAGATGTGTCGTTTACACATATATATACACAGTACATGCTTGATGACCTGTCCCATATATTTGGAGTATGTCCTATATGTGTCATTAAATTTAAATGTTTGTCAGAATTGTCAACATCAGCATTGACGATGATAAACTAATGACGTAATGCATTCAAGGGCACGTCGTATTCAGGACGATGCAGTTACCAATATGAAGTTATCGGAATTGATATTTATCTATTGACTAAAGTGAATTTTTTGATTTGATTGGTGGATAGATACGTGGTATGAGACCATATTCATTGAAACACACAATACGTCCGCCCAGCCACTGACAAATTTCCCATACCCAGTGGAAGCCTCGTTCCGAAATCTACAAATTGTCCATACCCCACAGAAGACGCGTCATTCCAGTTTTACAGTGTACATGTATTATATTTTAATTTTTTTTCTCCAAAATATAGCTCATGAACCCTTACTGGAATGAGCTTGTCGAGTGCCCTCCAATGTGGTGTTCATAAGCTATGTTTTTGAGACAAAAAAGAAAAAAAAGAAATTCAATAATTTTTTTATACTAGTCATATCGGCATATTTTCACAAAAACTCTTTTGCACAAAAATTCCACAGAAACGTGTATGGCTCAACAATGGAAGATAAAAGATCTCATGCTGTGTGTGTTCACACATGAAATAGATTGTACTTCTAAAACGGAAGGTCAATAGATAAATTCGTTACCCCGTGTCTGATTACGTGGTACGGGTTTTTACCTACCCGAAGCCAGCCGTATCCCATTCGGCCTTCGGCCTCATGGGATACGCCTGGCTTCGGGTAGGTAAAAACCCGTACCACGTGATCAAATACTGGGTAACTAATAATATCAATGTAAATCGGTGCAGTTATCGAAGAATCATATTCATAACTGCAAATAGCAGATGACACATTTCTTGAATAAAGCTCCACAAAGTAGATCTTCTGTTTCTAAGGTCATTTTTTTGTAAACTTGGATGTGGCGAGCGGTTTTTTATTTCATTTTTTATTTTTGTTCTTTGCCCTCAAAAGTTCATATTATTTATTTATTTATTGGTGTTTAAGGTCACATACTTCTGCACAATGGCTAATCATGACCATGACAGTTTTACGGGTGGAGGAAACCGGAGTACCCGGAGAGAACCATCGAGCAACGGCGAGCAACTGTCAGCTCCCCAACATACTAACTCCACACAAGCAGGGTTAGCATTGGTTGAAGACAAGTGCACCATCAACGTGCAGTACGCCTTAGTACACAGCGCCACCGTGTCCCCACGTGGGCAATGGGGGTGAAGTGTCCTGCCCAAGGACAGAACGCGGTTGCCGCAGGTGGGATTCGAACCGAGGTCCTCTCGACTTGCAGCCGACACCACTACCTACTGAGCCACCGCGCCCCTAAAAAGTTCATAATTTTTGGCTTGTATTATGTTTTAGACCTCATGATTTAAGGAATAGCATGGATGCTGGTGTATTTCGTCATTTGAGTGCAAGATGGCTTTGCGCTAAAGTATTGCAAAGCCTTCTTGCACTCAAGGGATACATTTATCAATTTTATTAGCTTGGGTAAAATATCAGACATAAATCATTTAATTTTTATTTTTTCAAGTTTGCATTGGTTATAAAAAGGAGAGCGCGCGGCAGCCAAAATCACTATGTGGGAGGGCCTGAGAAACAGATTTCTTAACTTTTTTAGGCCTAACTAACTTGTTTTTCATTTTGCGTGTCAAAAAGTTAGGTCATGACGCCTTATTAGAACGTTCCAATCAGAAGTCATAAGTTTTGTTTCTATGACAAAAATGAAAAAAAAATGAATAGTGATTTTCTGTGATAAGCTCTAGCGGGATTTTACCGTTAAGTTATGTAAAGTTTTAACCATTTCAGTACTGAATCTGATCATCTAATAACAAACTGAATATAGCAACTTAACAAATCCACCCTAAATGTGTTGGGAGATTCAGAAATAATTTAATCCGACAGTGCTTTTATTTTTACTTCATATCTTTTATTTAATCTGTGTTTTTTTTTTGTTTTTTTAGGGTTTGACGACACATTAACAGCCAGGGTCATATCATGTCGGTGACAGTTTTACGAGTGGAGGAAGCCGGAGTACCCGGAGAGAACCACCGAGCAACGACGAGCAGCCGTCAGCTCTCCAACATCGTAACTCTGAACTCTGCACAGCGGCACAGGCAGGGTTAGATTGGTTGAAACATGCACACCTTCAACGTGCAGTACCCATTAGTGCACAGCGCCATCGCGCCCCCCCCCCCCCCCCCCCCCATGTAGGCAATCGGGGTTAAGTGCCTTGCCCAAGGACACAACGCGGGAACGCGAATCAGTCGCTGAAATGGTCACCCATCCAACTACTAACCGCGCTCGACGTTGCTTAACTTCGGTGATCTGACGAGAACCGGTTACCGCTACGCCACCGCGCCCCTATTTAATCTGTGTTGTCCATTTTGTATTGTATTGTATTGATATTTTATTTGCCAGTATACTAAAATATAACAATGTATACATATAGTACATGGAGTTAACATATTGAAATTTCAACACAAAAATATATTTCTTATAGTACATATAAATACAAAATCCCAATAATTAAAGCATTGTATACTGGCAGGGGAAGGCATAGCCAGATTGGCTGTCTTCCTGCCTTTCCCTGAGAGATATAAAAGAAAAAGAGAAAGAACGACCAGCAAAAGAAAGAGAAAGAAATTGGTATTACACAGCAACATTGTGGATTCCAGTTATTATGTCTTCATTTAGTCTCATTCCAGCATGCGTGCGTAGTGTCGCTGATGATCAACTGCGAAATGTCGCTCCCTTGATTCTGCTGACACCAGATGGAGTACCTAATATTCATTTAGCCCCAGATTCGCGCTTACCGCTTTGGATGAAGTTACTGTGTTAAAATTGGGTAAAACATCTTATTTCCAAATGAAACAAAATACTGCATTTTTGATTGGCTGAGAGGTACGGTGTAACTTGCAATCCACAGTGGCTTTTTTACACCGTGTTTAACCACCGTGTAAAAACAAGAATATACAAGAGCAAGCTATATGGCTAAAAAGTACTCATTTTTAATTATTAATTCATACCTTCTGCTCGGTTATGTTAGAACAAAAATAAAAATACAGGAAATTTAATATTCATGTGCAATAAAATATTACAGATATGGATGTCATTGGAACTGGCTCATTGAGCCAGTTCCAATGACATCCATATTTGTCTGGTTTTATTTAAGAAACTTACAAAGTACAAATTTTCTGTCAGTTTTTGCCCACAATGTAGGTTAAAGTATTAAGTACACCAATATTCTTGGAAATAAATCCGTTATCCTTGTGTTTTCCAGGGTGTATGGGAATTTACACCGGTTTGGGAACTCATACACCCTTCGGGTTTGCCTCAGGGTGTATGAGTTCCCAAACCGGTGTAAATTCCCATACACCCTGGAAAACACAAGGATAACTAATATTGACCAATCGCCAGTGAATAGTGAAACGATCTCGCAATCCCTGACTTATATCGTCATGACAATTGACTTTCCATAATGTTTTCTCCCACCACTTCCTATACAAGATATGCGTGTCTCATGTGAGAAAGCCATATGCGATAGATATCTTTATCTTATACCTGTTGAAGATATAGCCCATGTGTTATAGATTATTATAACACATACCCCTATGTCATATAGATTGGAGAACGGACTATAGTCTTTTTCTATATTATAATATAATGATGGCATTCGCAAAATTGTTTATAAATCGTGTCAAATCTGGTGAAAATGATTATCAAACATATTTTTGTCATAAATCATAAGAATTGAGGCGTAAGTATATTTTCTGTAATTGTTTTCCAAGTTACAGTGCCACTTTCTAAGGGGAACTATACTCTATCATTCACTTCAATTTGTAGCCTTGTTACGCACCAACAGCTTTTCCGGGCACATCACATGTATTCATGCCCAACAAGAGAAAGCAGTCGACTCCACTCCAGATGAGTCGACATTTTGACACGAAATCATCCCCAAAACCCTTTTAAAAATGCAGAAAAGAACAAACATGGTCGGTATAAGATAAATACAACAATACCATAGTGTGTTTTGATATGTTTGATATCTCAACTCGTAGAAAGTGAGTTTTTTTCACTCGGCAAGCCTCGCGAAAAAAACTCACTTTCAACTCGTTGAGATATCAAACATATCAAAACACACTATGGTATTATCGTATATATATCACATGACTCACTTATTAGCATATTTAATTAGCGGAGGGCTATTCGATCATCGCACGTTCTTATGTAAACAAACAACACGGGGTCACGTTTCGGAAATATTAGCTCGTGTCTGGCCCAAATATCCTACCCTCAGGTGAGATTTCCCCATCTCACACCCTCACCCATCAGGGATAATACTAATCTCCCGTGGAATTATTAGACTAGCGTGGAAGGTCCAATTGAGAAGCAGGTAGTTGCTGAGAAAACAGAAGTAGAAAATAAGCCAAGTTTCCCTTCGTTATTTTTAATGAAGGAAAAACAACAGAGAGTTCTCGGAGCTGTCTGTTCTTTTCGTTTATTAAAAGTAACAATAGGAAACTTGGCTTTTGTGGCAAGCTAATTAAAAGCAACTAGTTCACAGATAATCCGTCCTTAAGAATATTTCCCAGTATCACACCTACCAACACTAAGCGTCCATTTTGGCTCTTTCTTTTACGAATGCGTTTTTACACCAATATGCACACTTTTATTCTTCTCAGGAAAAAAACTAGCAAATCTCACCTGCAAGACTTTTATTATAATGGAAAGACAGTGCCTGCATTATATACCACGATGCGCGCACTGTTGATGTAATGAACAGAATAAGTTACAGAATATCAAAAGATGGTGAAATTGTTTTTTAAATGGAGTTCTCTGGAGAATAATAGTCAAACGTTGAAATTGATTGGGGAAAAATTGTAAAAAACAGCTTCTGTATTTTTGTACTAATCCACAAAAAAATGTCTGAAGTTTGTGAAATGATGCACATATCGATGATACAAATTCGAATTTTATATGAATTTCCCATACCCCTAGTGTTAAATTTACTGGTAGCTTTAGGAAATTAAGGGGAGCTAACTTTCCTGTAAATCATTTCCAATGCCGAAAATCACCAGCCATGCAATGTCCGAGATTTCTGCGAAGTTTCTCGTGCATTTAGGCAGAGAACCTAATACTGTTAACATGTCTTCAGATGTATTTCTTCACCATATTTCAGTTAACTGATCTTCGTGTCGTTTTTCACCAACAATGTTCTAAGTGATGTTATTTCTTCAGTATGTATAAACTACGATGATCACAACTTTACCTTATTATTGCAACGTGTATTTTGAATGTGGGCTTGAGCCTTGCTGCCATGAAGATTATTTGATGTATCTACATATGGACTTCGGTCATGATGTCAAGCAATAATCAACCTGTGATATTATTTTCAATGTGTTCATGGTCGAATAATTGCTTGTGCTATTATAAACAAACCTGAGTTATAATAAATCAAAGAATCATTGTCTGGGAGACGCTACCTGGATGAAGGATGTTTTTCTGTTTCCCGGACATGTAACAAAACGTGTGTTCTTTAAAATTAGTTGACCTTGTGTTAATAGAACTAGCTCGTCGAGCACGTTCCAATGAGGGGGTCAAACGCTCTGTTTTACACGCAATGCATGACAATTGTCAGTTAATTGATAGAGTGCTTTGTGCTGTTTGGTCATTAAGATTTGTTCACGTGTCTTTGCCTTGCTAGAATTTATGGGAGAGTGTCAATGGGCACTCTTCCATAAATTATGGAAGGGCAAACCCACACAGAGTAAATAATTCCACTTTAAAAGTAAGATGAGGCACACCCACAAAATATGAAGTCGTTCCGTGGCGACACCTGCACTTCCGAATAAAAGCCGGGGGCGCGGTGGCGTTGCGGTAACCGGTCTCGTCAGATCACCGAAGTTAAGCAACTTCGAGCCCGGTTAGTCCTTGGATGGGTGACCATCTGAGCGATCAATTCGGGCTCCCGCGTTGTGACCTTGGGCAAGGCACTTCACCCCGATTGTCCACATGGGGACACGATGACGCCGTGTACTAAGGCGTACTGATCGTCGATGGTGCGCATGTCTTCAACCAATCTAACCCCGCCTGTGCTGCAGTGCGGAGTTACGATGATGGGGGCTGGCAGCTGCTCGTCGCTGCTCGGTGGTTCTGTCCGGGTACTCCGACTTCCTCCACCCGTAAAACTGCCACCGACACGATATGACCTTGGCTGTTACTGTGTCGTTAAACCCTAATAAATAAATAAATAAATAAATAAATAAAATAAATAAATAAGAATAAAAACCAAACATGGGATTCCAGTACTCAACAAGCTGAAATGTTATGAAATGATTGTTAGGGCCATCTTCCATTTATGTCAATAAGGTGGGTGAAAGAGTTATAAGTTTCACATTAGGCACTTGTTCATAGAACTGGAAGGAATTTGCATGTCAAAATCGTGTGAGTGTTTGTCCGACGGCCAGCTAAGGAACTGGGAAGGACTGGTCTTACTTACCCGATTCCCGTTCGTTTTGATATTTAACAAAATAGTTTAAAATTAATTAATCAATAAATGCATGTTATTGAAGCGTTGCTGTCTAATGAGATAATGTATCTAACTGCATAACATACCTGTTCAGCATTCATCTAACGGAAGGAGAAAAATCCTATCACGTAAATATTTTGCCTTCACGAACACACGGTATTGAAAATTCAGTGCTCAATCGGTTGTGAAACCGTTTGACACTGGAGAAATACTTACGTCGAAACTCCGCTATAATTGGATATTGCATGCTATCACGCCATATTAAAATGTAACCCTTTAAGAAGTGCAGGTTATGATCGCTCCTACAAATATGTTTATCTGAATAATTCCACAACTTTATTGAATTATGAGGTTAAAACACCGAATGCGTTAACACCTCAACGAGCGCTTTCAATAAAAGGGTCAGATTCCGGGGAAAAAATGAAACCTAGAAAGCGATCTATGCATGTTGCGCCTAGTGAGTTCCACCGATTCGCTTGATAGACTAAGCTTCGCAAACCGGTCTCAAACATCTTGGAAAAAACGATGTTTTTTTTAAATAAACAGCCTCAGCCACAAAGGAGTCAGCAACAGAATTTTTCGCTTGTCCACAAATAATAGGAGCTTGATTCAAGGAGAGGGTCCGGAAAGCTTTTTACGGGAATCTCTATGAGGTCCGTTTGCAGGCCACAAAGGAAGTGCAAGTACACCTATAGTTTTTCAGGCAGGCGATCACCCTCGCTCACAAAGTCCGCCTGCTATGAAAGCAAGGAAGCGGCAAATTTCAAGCTAAAAAATAGATCTCTTTTCACCGTTGAAGGAATGAGTAATATTGCAGACATTCTACTACACTGCAAACTATGTGTCTAGCGGGTCAGCATACTGCATGTCGATGGTGCACTTGACTTCGACCAGTGCTAAACCTGTTTGTGCGAAGTCAATGCATTGGGGAGTCTTCGAGATAACGAGGTCTGTGAAATATGAATGTGGGCTTTTCAAAGTTATTAACTCCCGCTGGATGGTACTCAAGAAATACCTACAGTACAGGGCTTCGCATCACAGTGAAATTATTATTGAACTGTTGGGAAGGTGGCAATCTCTCACGTGAATTTTATTCTACGAGACCGTTAGTCGCCTTCCCGTTGTTTTCAAAACCAGGGCCAGGGATCTACGGGATAGTGATCGTGTACAAGCGCCAATGATGAACATACGGTTTAGGTAGTCTGGGGGCATCTCCATCAGATTCAGATTATTTTATTCACATTATATATAAACGGTTAGAAATACATAAACGGATACAAATACAGATAGTTCAGAAAGATAATAGGCAGTGTATTGTGGAAGGTGGAATAGCTAGATCGGCTGCCTTTCCGTCACCCCCTACAAGGTAGATTAGATTTAGATTAGATTCTTTATTTTGCAGTATACATTATACAGTTTATTTAAGAAATAGCTGTTGTTTTCCTTCGGTTTATGCGATATAAACCGAACATTTTCAGCACAAGCTTCATAACTCGCGTAGCGAGTTATGATTAAGCTTGTGCTGAAAATTTTCGGTTTATATCGCATAAACCGAAGGAAAACAACAGTTATTTCTTATAATTTAATCCGGCTGTAATATTAAAATATAAAAACCATGTGTACGTGAACGAAAAACTTTTAATTTTCGCATAAGACAACAGTCAAACTCAGGAAAGTGTGCCACAAACAGGTCACGTCAATCATTGTCAAATTGTTTGTTGTTTTGATTTTCGATCGCAGACGACAGATACTTAGCAAGTCACGTAACAATATCCTTAAAAACATGTTTTTTAAGTTCCCTCCAAATCATGTTTGGGTATATGATCCTTTATTCGTCTCCCACTTCGGTATATTTTATGAAATTCAATTGTTCCTGAGAAATTATCATTATATTCTCGCTGACTGGAAGCGATGAAAAATCGATCATTGATCTTTGTTTACAAGCTTGTTATCCATCTATCAGTCTGCCGTCACGCCCTCACGGTGACAACTGGATTGAGTGGGCGGGGCTTCCATAGTCTTCAAAGTTGGGTCGGATGTGCGAACGTGTAGCGACATACCAAATCATGACGTGATTTGGTTTATACGATTTTGACGACTTTCACGCTGTATGCTTTCAACCAATCAAACGCAGAGGCGGAGCAAATGATTAAATTATATATACATATTAGATTACAATCGTGTGAAAGTAGAGGTATACTGCAGGGAGATGACATAGCCAGATTGGCGGTCTTCCTGTCATCTCCCATATAATTATCATTATGTATACAATATAACATTGTCTTCAGACTGTGCCAGTTTATCGAGCAGTTACTGGGAACGACTTGATTGAGACGTCCCTGATTACGATGTGGTGTGCAATCAACGAGTTGGTGAATAGGTGGACTATGACTTCAACTTCATCGGTAGTGTAGTTGTGAACAGACTGTGACCAAAGGAATCAAATTTGGAACAAATTAAGTGACGCTAAATGGGGACTGGAGTTCGAATTATTTCATTGCTGGGGTCGAAGATACTGTCCAGCATAAAAACCAGTTGGAGACCGGTGGTTCGGGATTAATAGGAAGCAAACTGTTCATCATGCTCATCATGTCCACTCCAATGCTGTGCGCCACTTTTCTACTCTTCTTCTAGAATGAAAATTTATACCATGATTACCTATTCTATTATATATGAAAAGCCAATGACATAAATTTGACCTTTATACACCAATCGCGGTGAAAACGCCAGCAATGGGATTTCAGTAGTTAAAATTTACACTTACGGTGGAACTACATCCAAGTTGACCTTTGGTGACGTCGACCTGAATGCGAACTTTTCTAAATTTATCGCACGTCGCCTTGCGAAGAGTGAAATGAAAGTGGCAATTATTTATTACGTTTTTAAATGAGTTTACCCCATAAAACACCAAAAAAATAACAAACATGCATTGTCGTATGTTAGAAAAGCATCCATAATTCGAAACAGTATGTTATTATGTTATTAAGATGGAAAAGGCCCTGTTTCTTTTTCTATTTTGTTTCGGTGATACAATTGACAGCGGAAGTACCGCCCACCGATGCTCATGTAAACAAAAATAATTCACACGTATGTACGGCTGCTGCTCAGTAAAATCGAGAAAAAATAATAGCTACTCTTAATAATCTGACTATCATGGTATAAATAAAATATACCCAAAGTAGCTTGGTGTACCAAATGTTCACCACTCGTGGTGAACATTTGGTACACCAAGCTACTATGGGTATATAATATATATATATTTCAATACAAAATGCTACATTATGATGGATTGGGAAAGCAAGTTGGGCATGCCAAGCATTACTGCTTCCTGCTACTGATTGCCAGTGTAACCAGTACTTACAATTGGAATGCTTTAATGAAATTTGTGACTATGCTACTGTCGTTTATTATAGTAATTTTTTTCGAATAATTTATTCATATTTCATGACGCATCGGAATTCTACAATTGTCGGGATCGATCATCCGGAGCGTTTCGAAGGCTTTCCGAAATTTGGCCAAAGTATTTGTTTCACGTACTAGTGTTGGAACTCCTTATAAACAGTTGACGCTTACCAAAAAATGCGAGATACTATTAGTTACTCCGTGTCTGTTCAAGTAATACAGGTTTTTACCTACCGAAGCCTGCCGTATCCCATGAGACCGAAGGCTGGCTTCGGGTAGTTAGAAACCTGCACTACGTGAGCAGACATAGGGTGACGATTGTATCTATTGATAACTAAGACTGTCAATGTTTGCACATACCCTATTTTGACAGTTTTAGTTTTACGCGAATGACAGTCTGACTCATCAGATATTTACTTCCGCATCATGACGTCAACACACGATATGGAATTCCGGAACGAGACAAATACTCGATACGGAAAATTTTCGCGAGGGTGAGTGGAAATATCGTGGGTTCGGCGGTTTTCCACACGATAGGGGTTTATATTGTTTATCTCCTGACCAATCAAATTTCCGTTTACATTGCAGTCAATAGATAAAATATTATACGATCTGTGATTGCAAAAGTAGGCAAGCGAATTTCGTTCAGATCTGACTGTGTCGAAATTATCTGTCTGTATACTCTATCACAACACTGTAGAATCTTACCCGTTGAAAGAAATGTGAGAACCTTGAATCTCAGGAGCTATTTTCTCTTACTTTCCTTCATTATTTTGAAAAATTACAAATTCTCGATCCACTTAAATATATAAATATATCGTATCGCTTATGCGACCACATTTATGTTTGCATGCAGTTCTGGACAATCGATGGCAATATCTGAAACCTAACCACGACGCGGTCGAAAAACTTCACCATTTTGACTCTAAAACTGCAAGACGATGACATCTGACCCGCTGTTTGCACCACTGTGGGAACGCTTAGTGCTCAATCGCCCAAGTGCATGGCCAAACATTTTTATCAAGCATGATGTGACGTCGATCGTAATTCTGTTCGCGTCTTCACTCCATTCGGGGTTTGGAGCTTGATGAATAACAGAACAATGTGATTCGCGGAGACCATAGGCTCTAGTTATAGACATTCCTATCAAAAATAATTCAACACACCTAGAACTCATCAAGATATTAACAAAATTAGTGGAACAACGTGCTCTGATCATAAAACTGTATTCCTTTGTCAAGGAGGAAGCGGTCAGGTACTCCTGAAGCACTCTCTTGTCACGTTCCTAGTCAATGATTGAAATAGTGTTCAGGATTGTAAACAGCAAAAATATCGATGCTCATTGTCATAATTACTTAACCCTTTACCCAACGCAGACGATATCAAACTTTGCTATTTTAAATATCATTTTTTTTAATTTTTCAAAAAATTTCAAGAAAACCATATCATGTGAACCCCTCGTAGGAACGAGCTCGACGAGCTCGTTCCATCGAGGGGTCACATGATATGGTTTTGTTGAAATGTTTTGAAAAATAATAAATTTTTTTTCAACTGCTGAATTTGCATATTACGCGGGCCGATGCGGCCGATTCGTTGGGTAAAGGGTTAATATATGCAACATTGCCGTAAATGGTTCCATACTGATTGACTTTTTGTTTCTAAAGATCTTAAAAATAAAAAGAAATATGGGCTTTGTAGTCATTCATTGCAGTCAACCGTGTTGGAAATACAGGTATGACATTCTTATCTACTCATCATATTAAAGAATCCTGAAAAGGTGTCGAGAAAATGTATCTATAAATGCAACCTATTGGGTGTGCTAAAGAAATCGAAGACGGCTTCCACGACAGCCATTGTCTCCAGTTGTCAATGACCAACATAGGGCGTTTCCATCAAATCATACTAAGTCATCCTGCTGGGTTTCAAGAAATGGATGCCTAAATGCTACCGGTAGCCTGTGTTCAAGACAATGGAAGATGGCTGTTGTGGCGGTCATTACGGGCATTCTCATTTAGGTATGAACTGGTGGACATGCATATGAAATGTGGCGGTGGTCATAAAGAAATGCGGGTTGAAGCCCGTGTTGAATGAATTATGGACAGTGTTCTGAAGAAATTCAAAATGGCTGCTCTGGCGTCCATTATGGGCGCCCAACCATTACCAAAATAGGACGTTCTTTCTCATCTTTTTATTTATTTATTGGGGTTCAACGACACTTTCGACAGGCATGGCCACCTCGTTTTGGACAATTTTACGAGTTTTACAGGAGGAAGCCGGAGTACCCGAGATAATCATCTTTTAGTTCAGTTATCATTAGATGTTTTCGAAAATGTCTTTCAAACGACATCTCCGTACTGTAGTATGCACCTACTTATTTGTTCAACCCTGCAAAAGAAGGAAGACAAATACTTTCCGACTTTTTAAAACATTTGTCCGAAAGGGTTAAAACACTAGATAGAGGATATTCACGAAAATTTGATGAATACCGAAAATATCTCGTGAGTGGCTACAAAGAAATATGAGGATCTTCACGAGCGACGCAGTCGCGAGTGAAGATCCTCATATTTCTTGTAGCCACGAACGAGATATTTTAGGTATTCATCAAATTTTCGTGAATTTTCTTTTTATTTAATGCTCTACGACTACAAACTCTCCAATTTGTGGCCTTTATTTGCCATTAAGGCGCAAAATTTATGTGCCGAACCGGCGTCCATACAAAAATTACAACAACCAAACTCCAACCATTGGAATGTGTGAATATCCGCACAAAAAGTAGTCCCGTCTTATTTCTCCCCTAACTTTACGATTTACCAAGGCTGGCGAATTGAAATAATCGCAATGTGTTTCGAAGAAATAGAACAATAACAAAAAACACCACTTTCTTATTTTCAATAACAAGACACGTCATTTTATTTTTTTTGAACTCAATGCACTGAAGACGTGTGAAGTTGAACTGAAGAAATTTGAAAGTGATTTCGGCTTTTCGCTGGAAGGTGAATGAGAAAGTCAAACTTTGAAACCGCTGATTTAATGAATTGATTTAGTCACTGTCACTATCAATTATTCGAATTCGTTTGTATTTGGGACTCTGGAATTCATTACTGATGTGCTGACTCGTTTAAAGTACATGTGATTCGTCATCCGAACCTACGATGAAATATCGATTTCTAAATATCATTTTGATATTTCGTTTTGCCGACCGACAGGGGAATGTGACTTAATTTTTCAGCGTGAATTGATGCCTGAACATTAAATAAATAAATATTTTCAACGTGCAGTCCTTGATTTGTCTACCCCCAAATAACGAATACGAACTTTCCAAATCTATTCAGTGAACTGAAATGGAAAATACAATGAGGGATCAAATGGTTAATGCTAGAAACAGAATTACGCGAAAGGAAAATTGAAGCGGATATTTTTTTCTCGATTGACTGGTCATGCGTTTAATACGATTTTAAAATTAGACCTACCCGTACATATACACATTAACAAGGATTTTTATTGCTATGACAGATCTGTGATCACGAGGTATTTATATTGTGTACTTATTCTAAAAGCAGGGGAATGTCGGATAAAAGGATCATAGACACTTGAACGTCAATGAAGATACTTTTACTCAATTAATAAACAAGTAAAATTTTCTTTTTCGGCAAAGGTGTGTTATGTTAACTTGGGAAATGTCGCTTTGAAGATCAAAACGCATGCTATGAAAACTGACAAAGAAAAAAGTATTTGAGCTCTTGAGCTTAGTTTTTTTTTGTTGGGGTTTAACGACACGTGCATGGTCACCTCATGTCGGACAGTTAAACGGGTGGAGGGAGAGAACCACCGAGCAGCAGCAAGCAAATGTCAGTCTCCCCAACGTACCAACTTCGCGCAAGCAGGGTTACCATTGGTTGAAGACAAGTGCACCATCGTTGTTCAGTACGCCTTAGTACACAGCGCCACCATGACCCCACATGGCAGCTTGGATTAAGTGCCTTGCCCAAGGACACAACGCAGTTACCCCTAGCGGGGACCGGACCGTGGACCTTTCGGTTTGAAGTCCAATGCCATAACCACTGAACCATCGTACTCCCTTGAACTTAGTTAACCCTTTACCCAACGAATCGCCCGCATCCGCCCGCGTAATATGCAAATTCAGGAGTTGAAAAAATATTATTTTTCAAATAATTTCAACAAAACCATATCATGTGACCCCTCGTTGGAACGATATGGTTTTGTTGAAGTTTTTTGATGAATTTAAAAAAATTATATTTAAAATAATAAATTTTGATATCGTCTGCGTTGACAAAGGGTTAAAACCCAAAGGTCAGAGGAGGCAGAAACTCAATAAAAGGGAGTGTGTGTGTGGGAGGTGGGAGGTGGGAGGTGGGGGTGGGTATGTGTGTGTTTTGAAGGACACAATCATGTTTGGGGTTATGTATGTGTATTTGAAGAAGACAACAATGTTTCAGAGAAATTTAGAATGTTGGTTTCCGATCCTCCGCATAGAATGAAACTCACAGCAACACTTCATGGCAATCAGGAGTCCAACATCTAAACCACTAGACCATTGCACACCGTCAAAAATGATGCCTGGAAACATATATTTAGCTGCAATTCTCATCATTATTCGCTCCGCTTTCGGCAGCTGCATGAACGCGTGAAACGCATTGGATACAGTACGATAACAATGCTGTAGTTGGCCCCAAGCGAAGACTGACAGGAGCATGCGTGATTATTTTGAAGGAGACAGTCATGTTTTGGGGGAATTTGGAATATTGATTTCCGATTCTCCACCGGGAATCGAACCCACGGCAATCCCGCAATCAGGAGTCAAACACCTAAAAAACTACTTGATCATTGCACACTGTTGAAAACGATGGCTTGGAGTCTAGTATGTAGCCAAAGCTGTCATGATTATTCGCTTCACTCTCTAAACTGCAAAACGCGCTGGCTACAGTATGACGATAGTAAGTGCTGCCGATGGCCTCGGATGAAGACTGATACAGATCGGTGTGTGTGTTTTGAAGGACACAGTGATGTTTTCGAGGAACTCAGAATGTGGGTTTCTGATCCCTGCCGGCGATTGAACTGACGGCAACTTCCGCCTGGCATTCAGGAGTTCAACACCGATACCACTAGACCATTTCAAAATCGTCGAAAGGGATAGCTGAAGTTTAGTATTTAGCTGAAGGTCTCATGATTATTCGGTTCACTTTACTTTCGGCCCTGAATTTGAACCTAGACAGAGCAACTTATTATGTTTTGACCTCGTGAAAGACACTTAACCCTTTACCTAACATGAAAAGCAGAGACACTTGCAAAAAAATTCTTGAATAGCTAATTTTTTTGTCTCAAAAACATAGGTTATGAGGGGCCATAACCTATGTTTTTTTGACAAAAAATAATGAAAATTAACTGGCAATTTTTGAGAATAGCGCTGGCCGGTTTTGGCCGTTACGTTGGGTAAAGGGTTAAGCCAAGCTGCTTGAGAAAATAGAAGAAACAAGGGTATAACATGTTTGGACTTCCAACCCTGTAGTTCTGAAAGGTTTCGCAATCCCAGTGACGGACTTCTGAATGACCGGTTGTGAATTCGAATCTAGCCAGCGCCACTTTTGTTGTGTCCTTAACCAAGACACTTAACCAAACCTGCTTCAGTGTGAGCACGGAGTATGGAGTGGTAATGCGGGCGTAATGTTGGTGACACTAAATACATAAATAGATTAATAAATAAGAATGCAAAAGAGCGAATCCGGTGTAGATTTGTTACGCGAATTAGTAATAATTGAACCCTTTGAAAAGAGATGGCATCTTATATGTCAGTTTAGATAAGTCAGTTGAAAGAGTCTGTGTTCATTATTTCGGGTGGGGGTGGGTGGACCAATAATTATTTTCAACGTGCAGCCCAAGAGCTGCACGTTAAAAATATTGATTGGTCTACCACCAATAACTATCTGAACTGCCATCTACTTTATGAAATCAGACTTATGAACCTAGCCCGGATAAAAACGGGCTTACGGTTTTAAGGGTTAATCATGTAGCTCTTCATACAGTAGGGTCGCACGATGAAATTATAACAAATTTCCTCTAATCCGTTTGTTGCGTATTGTGTCATATCAACAAAGCCTTCTGAATTCTCTTTCAAGTAACGGTGCATGCGTACTTATTTCGAAAAGGTTTAAACAAAAGCATCGTAAAATGTAATGTAAAAACCGCATCTTATAAATAATCAAAGAAACAAATAAAGGACGGAACCATGACACAAATTTGGGACACGAGAACGCAATAATATATGGATCGTAGCAAAAGTGCGTCACTAACACTTAAACAGTGATGGTATGAAGACAAAGAGACATCATTCCTTCGCTACTGTTAGTCTAACTCAAACATTTGCACAGACTTTTATTAAACGACTTGCATAATCTTGAAGCACCTCTTTGGATTCGTCTGTCTGCACTCGGAGAACAGAATACACCTAACCTGCATTTATTGAGATATGCGTTAAGTAGAAATAATATATAATTATGTATGCACGCTGTATAATGGATTACGTATAAAGAACCTAGTAAATAACTCAGCAATTCAAAAGAACAAGGGAGCATTGAGATCCGATTATCAGATTGAATTAGCAAAATATGTATCAATAAAGAATGACCTTGGAACACGAGAACAAATAATGAATTATTGAGTTATTGATTATAACACATCGGGAATTTTCTCTATTCATATTCAGAGGAAGCCTATTTCCTAAAAGATCAAACGTGAATCAAGAGTAGCTAGATTGGCTCAGAGATTAATACACAGCCGTATTACACCCTTACTGAGAAGGATAAAAAATGCGGAAAAAATTAACAAAAAAGTAAACTTTAGTCTTACGAAGCATTTCAATGCGTTTACACGCAGACAGCAGGCAGAGGCGGCGGAGCCAGGGGAGCATAGGGGGTGCGTGCCCTTCCACTTTTTTCCATAGATGTGTTTCGCAGTTACACAATGAGTTAAAATGGGCGCATGCACACGTATCAAAATACAGGCATTCCTGTCCATAATTTGCAAATCTAAACAATATTTAGCCAAAGAATCCCACTTTCGGTCCCTTCGGTCTGTTTCTTCTACTTCAACTATCTTCCAACCCGAAGACTGGCCTTCGGGTGGAAGATGGCTGAAGTAGAAGAATTGGACGGGACAGCGACCACACAGCGGCATATTCATCTAAACGAGAGACCATAGCGAGTCATGGTACATCTACCGATATACGATTGTAACTTTCTCGCATTGGGTCGAACCATGGTAGCATTGTTGTTCATTTGTGCCCCCACTTTTATCGAGCTTCTGCCGCCCCTGACAGCAGGTGAGGAGATGAAACAAAAAGCTCAGTTTTACGCAAGTTATGAAAATGTGCCATGGTAGCAAAGGAAGTTGCAGTTAAAAAAAAACAATTTGGAATTAAATCGAGATTAACGACTATCAGTCAAGGTAACAAAAAATCGAGTTGAAACCGGAACTTCGCATTTCGATGCCGACATTACACAAATTATTCACACCCTCCCCTTGTCGGCATCAACGTGCATTACCAAACAGACTCATTGTCGATATGTTTAAATTTTAACGTTCCTCCGATGGCTTTGACTGCGCACTTGAAAGGAGGAGGAGTTGATTGGGTAATCGAATTTATTTATTTATTTATTTATTTATTTATTTATTTATTGGGGTTTAACGACACTCGACATCGAGGATCAGCTCATATCGGCCAGTTTTACAGGGGGGGGGGGGGAAGCCGGTGTACCCGGGGAGAAACACCGAACAGCGGCAAGTAATGAATGTCAGACTCCTCAACGTTCCAACTCCGCAAGCAGGGCTAGCATTGGTTGAAGGCAAGTGCGCCATCGACTTGCAGTACGCCTTAGTAGACAGCGCCACTGTGCCCCCCCCCCCCCCCCCCCCCCACGTGGGCAATAGGGATTAAGTGCCTTACCCAAGGCCACAATGCAGTTGCCCTGGCGGGGATCGAACTGTGAACCTTTCGGTTTGAATTCCAATTCCGTTACCACTGAGCCACCGTGCCCCCTCCCCCCCCCCCCCCTAACTATTGGTAGGTTGGATTAAGAGACAAAAGAATAAATAAAAACGCGCCAGTATAGTTATTCCCCATTTTTCAAACCATTCCTTCACTTAACAAGAATGACGCAAACGCCCTTTAGCTCACCAACATTCCTCTTTGATAGTAACTTTGGCAAACACAAGAACTGTATCAAACAGGCTCATAACATGCGACAAAGCTTACCTGAACACAACCTCGTAAAAGTAAAACACATAAACACTAAGTTAAACATGAAATTCTGAGCTAAACAGAAAACTAAAAACAACTAAAAATGTCAAGAAAAATGTTTAAAATACAAGGTATGAGGGGTTAATCATGGAACAATGATACTGAGGAACATGTATGATGAATATAAGTGCCATAGGAAGGGAAGGAGCACAGCAGCTGACCTAAACACTTAGTTAAACATGAAATTCTGAGCTAAACAGAAAACTAAACGCAACTAAAAATGTGAAGAAAAACGTTTAAAATGCAGAGTATGAGGGGTTAATCATGCAACAATGATACTGAGGAACATGTATAATGAATATAAGTGCCATGGGAAGAGAACGAGCACAGCAGCTGATCTAAACACTGAGTTAAACATGAAATTCCGAGCTAAACAGAAAACTAAACGCAACTAAAAATGTCAAGAAAAATGTTTAAACTGCAGGGTATGAGGGGGTTAATCATGGAACAATGATGCTGAGGAACATGTATGATGAATATAAGTGCCATGGGAAGAGAAGGAGCACAGCAGCTGACCTAAACTCTTAGTTGAGCATGAAATTCTGAGCTAAACAGAAAACTAAACGCAACTAAAAATGTCAAGAAAAATGTTTAAAATGCAGGGTATGAGGAGTTAATCATGGAACAATGATACTGAGGAACATGTATAATGAAGATAAGTTCCATGGGAAGAGAAGGAGGACAGCAGCTGACCTAAACACTAAGTTAAACATGAAATTCCGAGCTAAACAGAAAACAAAACTCAACTAAAAATGCCAAGAAAAATGTTTAAAATGCAGGGTATGAGGGGTTAATCATGGAACAATGACACTGAGGAACATGTATGATGAATATAAGTGCCATGGGAAGAGAAAGCACAGCAGCTGACCTAAACACAAAGTTAAACATGAAATTCCGAGCTAAACAGAAAACTAAACGCAACTAAAAATGTCAAGAAAAATGTCTAAAATGTAGGGTGAGGGGTTAAATCATGGTAAAATGATAATAATCATCATATAGCAGCATTATAAAAGCCATGATATGGAAATAGGGCGAATAAGTGACCTAAACAGAAACTTTAACATTATTAGACACGTACGCTGCCGCCGACGCCGACGCTGACGCCGACGCCGACGCCGACCGATCGAGCCATGCCATAAGCTCACACAACTAAAGTTGGTGAGCTAAAAAATGTATCGTCCCTTGAGTGCACCGAGGCGTCATTTGCCAATATCGTGCAATGACCTTGTTATTGGGCTTCCCGATCCATCCCTAGTTTCCACTTGAGCTCTTGCGTCCAAGAAAGTTTGTTCATTTCCTATCACACAAACAAGCTTAACTCTTTACCAAATGCAGGCGATATCAATTTTTTTTTCTTCAGGTTTTTCAAAATATTTCAACAAAATAATATAATGTGACTCCTCATTGGAACGAGCTCGTTCCTACGAGGGTCACATAATTTGTTTTTGATGCAATTTTTTTAAGAATATTTTTTTCAACTGCTCGCTGTGTAAATTACGTGAACGGATGCGACCGATTCGTTAACCCTTAACCAAACGTAACGGTCAAAACCAGCCAGCGCTATTCACAAAACTCACCATTCAATTTTGCTTATTTTCTTTAATTTTTTGTCTCAAAAACAGTTTCAAGCTCGTTCCAATGAGGGGTCAAAAGCTATGTTTTTGAAGCAAAAAGTGAAAAAAAGAGTTATTTAATAATTTTATTAGCAAGTGTTGTCTGCCTTTCGTGTTTGGTAAAAGGTTAAATAAAGAGTTGGAAGAAAACAAAAACACCACAGTCCTCGGTCGAACGCTGTCTGAGTTTTGAAACCTTCGTATTACTTCCATTCTTTTGATTTGATACGTAACTGTATTGCTTGTTTTGGAAAGCGTGACCAACTTATCAGAGAGACCCTACAAAACGCAGCAAAATAAGTCCCAAACTGCCACATCTGCTCACCTTTGCTTACAAAAAGTATTCCCAAAGTTTATTCTTCCTAGAGAACTCATCCGGAAGGTTGCATTTATCTTGGCGGTATTTTTACATCGTTGTTGTCTGCCTGTATAGGCAGCCAACAATGATGTAGAAACACTATTACGTCACCTGTAGCTGTGTGCATGGATATATGGTAGTTATTATCGTAAAGGTAAGTTAAGGCCCTGAATGTTAAATACCATATAAGTTGTGCACAATTAGAGAAATCTGGGGACAGTGTTTTATCGTCGAGTTGCCAATGTCTCGCGCAGAAATCCGATCATACTCGTCAAACAACTTGCTTATCTTTCTTATCTTAATAGAAACGCCGGGTAAAAACAAAAAAAAAAAACAAAAAAAAAAACAAAAATAGACAACAATATGTCAGTCTCAAGAAGCTTGTTCCACTTTCATTCATATTTGCATATTTATTAAAAGACCTCTGTCCAAGGCCGACAAAGGGCGAGTTATGGTTCGATAGCCTACATTTCACTGATGGCCTGGCATATATGTACATTACAGCGTGTTTTGTGTGCTAATTAGAATGTTTGCCTCTCTGGTGGTATGTTTTGTGGAAAGCACTCTGGTAAACTTTCTCATTAGCACAAAGAAGACCATTGGTTCTCTCACGACAACGGTCATATTTATATCATAAAAAAACAAAGACACGTTATCTGTTAGTTGGATAAAACTATCGTCCTTGTATTGGGCTCAGAGACCATAAGAACAATAGACTGACCTCTATACTCTGCCCAGTGTTCAACCGATTACCAAACATGGTCGTTGACCGATTACCGGTTATTTTAGATCACAATCGGCCGAGTCTGATGCCGATTCCGATTGTAATACCGTGCACTATAATTTAGACAAGTCGAGGCTCAAAAGAACTACATTAAACTGAACATTGTTCACAGTGTTAAACTTCGTTGAGGGGTCGCAGTAAAATTACTGCTGGCTCAAACTATTGACTGATCTATGTCTACCGCCATTTCATGGACAGTCGTACCTTTAAGATAATTTAAATGAAATTAAAATCGCTCTATTAAACGCGTTCTGTAATGGCAATCACTGGCATAAGGCTGTTGATGTTTTACATTAGTGACTGTCATTCTTATGTTTGGGTTTGAATTGCACAGAATGGCTGCAACAATATGGAAATCATTTTCGTTGTGCGTTTCCAGTATTCAGGCGTTTTAATTGCAATTTAAACATGTTTTAATTACAGTTAAAACATCGTGACGCATATAATAAAAATAGCAGCTGCTGTTTATGAGTAGGTGCCTCAATTATCTCATTCGTGGTTGCTAGCAAACCTACTTTTTCACTCTCAACTTTCATCCGCTGGTGAATATTTATATTCCCTTGCAGTTACTCATGAGATAATTCAGGTACTTACTCCAAAACAGTGGGTATCCTCTATTTACAAACATTGTTTTCCATATTCTACAATATTATTGCTTCAGTAATATACAAAAGTTAAATTTCAGTCATAAAATAATTTAAAACCATAGAAATAGAATTTACTACGGCCAGCAAATTTAGAACTGTGTGAAAATGGCGAAAGCATCAGGACTAAATTATTTAGAAAAAGAACTTATGGGGACTTATTTTCGGGAGAAAAATATCTTTAAAGAAATCAGAAAGAGGTTTTTGTAAAGAGCGTTTAAAGATTTTCATACAGGATCCAAATAAAAGTTTTCAAGAAACCGGAAATAACTTCTGTGCATAGCATTAAATGTGTTATATAAAATGAATCAGCAAAGGATGTTTATTACTCTGGCCACTTTATTGAGACAAGAAATACATGTAAGAACTTTTAAGAAATGCATTGGGGTTATAAAATGCAATTTCAAACCATTCTGAAAAGAGCACTTAATAACCTCTGGGTGACCTCGGTGACCTTGACCCATATTGTGAACCTCCATTGTGTTTTAACTCATTTAGTTCTAGTCACAGGTCCATACCTCAAACTATGCCTGAGATATGGACATGACCTACTTTCAATATTTTTGGCCCCTCTCTTTTATAAGTGCGAAAATAAAGTACATGTTTGAATGTTCAGAATGTATTAGGGGCCATAAAATGTGATTTCCAGCAAATCCAAATTTTTTGGTCCCACCCACTATTGTGAGTGTAAAACACATGGATGAACTTTCAGAATGCATTAGGGGGTCATAAAATGTGATTTCCAGCAAATCGGAAAATTGCACTCAGTGACCCCTTGGTGACCTCAGTGACCTTGACCCACATTTTGAACCTCCGCTGAGTTTTGACTCATTTGGTCCTAGGCCCACACGTCATACCTGACCCACTTTCAAAATATTTGGCCACGCCCACTTTCTTGAGTCCAAAAATACATGTATGAACTTCGGGAATGCATTAGGGGCAAAAAAGTGATTTCCACCAATTCTGAAAAATGCACTCAATGACTCCTGGGTGACCTCGGTGACCTTGAGCCATATTTTGAGCTTTCATTGAGAATCGACTCATTTGCTGTTGGTCCCAGTTCCATAGGTCATACCAAGCCTGGGATATGGGAGTGACCCACTTTCAAAACACCCCCATGCACACCACCAGTGCCCCAAGAAGAAAACATAAAAAAATAAAAATAAATCATGCAAAAACAATAGTCTGTGTGTTCCACCCAGACTAAAAATAATACATTTGTCCACCTTTCTAACTCTCCTTGAGGGTTTTTGTCTCGATTTGTCTAATTTTCTTTAATAGCTTTTGTCTTCAGGCTTTTGTCCACTTCTATTATTTTGTTGGAGGTTTTTGTTATGTGTGTTTTATTGTTGTGGGTTTTATTTTTGGATGAGGGCTTTTTTCCTGTACCCTTACACAATATGTTCATCTCAGACAACTGATCTCGTACACCATGAGAAAAGAATAAACACTCGAAAGGTTTCAGCTAGTAGACCTCCGGGGTTTACAGGGAAGCCCATTTGTTGAATCTCTGCAGGTGCTTCTAAGGTTTTTTACAAGTTTCGAGTTTTTGTCTGAGTTGAAACCCCTACGCCGTGCGTGTTTTAGTAGTCTGTGGCTCGATGATTTCTGCAATAAACCATTGTTCGTCGACTGCTCAACTGATTCGTTATACAAAAATACTCACGTCTCTGCACCAGAGGATTAAAAAATGCTGTAACTTGAGGGTTTCGTGTAAACCTTCCTATCACTTTTCTAGAAAAGCTACCACAAGAAACGTGTAGATTACAAAAACGAAACGTTCGTAAAACACACCAACCTTCTCAAAAAATCCTAAAAGAGTTCAGAAAGTAATGACACAAACAACTTTCGTTCTCACCTTGTGTGCGACAGGCGGCGGATATTTTACCAGCTTATCGCATTATATCTCAACATATGTCGCTAGCTCATTTGTTGGGAGTTATTTTTGTGTATTTTAACCTATATAATGTTAGATTAAGCATATCAACATGAAAGTAAACATTTTCTCTCACCTTCCCTAGTGTGTTCACTCTCGGTGGGATACGAAACCGTGTCAAGGGTACATTGACTATCTCCGAGTTGTTCAAACTTGAGGTGTATTACAACAGTTAATCTTCTTCCCATTTAGAAAATTTTTAACAAAACGGACTATTTTGGTGTGTAAGACATAAACTGACGACAATCTGGGCACTTAAGAATAGAAATGCATTTTAACCGTTTGAACTCCCGTTTCCTAGAATGGTATTGCATTTGTGTACAGTTACAGTGAGCTGAGTCAGTCCAATATAAAAAAAAAAACAGGGAGTATAAAATAATAACTGCAGTGTGCAGCCGTCTGGCAGCAGACGGCAGTTATTATTTTATCATCAATGCCCCGTGTATAGATCTATTATAATAAGACAAAAATGGGACGAAATTATGCCCTGGACCGAAAAATCGGTCTTGCAGTTGAAAGGTGCGCAGAAAACCTCATCTGAACAGTTTTGTTACTAATTTTACATAATTGGGCCGACATTTGAAATCAGTTTCACTTATTAATCATTCCAAATGTGAATACCTCTAAAAGCAAACTCTTTTGATGATGAACTTTCTTAACAGGTCAATGGGGACAGGCGTGTATACTACATTTGACCTCAAAGAATGAATTTGTTTTATCCACAAGGTATTTTAAAGCTTTCATAGACAAAATACGGATAGAAATCAGGAGGAAAAATTGAAAAGTAAATTCTGAAATTTTGTTTCTCTACTGAAGATTTGGAATACTTTGTCGTAATCTGCTATCATATCACAATCAGGTTCATTACTTAACCCCGTTCTTCTCAAATCGAACCAATTCCTGTCCCCATACATTAAAATCGCTCCATCAAAGGGTCATAACCATCGACCCCACAATAAAAAAAGACTAAAAAAACGAACAAACCAATGATTTTAGTTTCCGTATCTTCTGGAATGCAGGATCAACCTTTCCAACTAGCACCCTGCGATTCACAGATTCCGAACCGAATTGAACTCGAATCGAATCAGGAAGGGGATTTCGAAACGAAGCTCGAATCGAATCTCACAGCCTTTTAACTCTTTACCTAACATGAAAAGCAGACGACACGTGCAAACAAAATTCTTGAATAACTAATTTTTTTCATTTTTTGTCTCAAAAACACAGGTTATGACCCCTCATTGGGACGAGCTCGTTCCAAAGAGGGGTCATAACCTATGTTTTTGATACAAAAAATGAAAATATAATGAAAATTAATTGGCGATTTCTGTGAATAGCGCTGGCCTTTCTGGCCGTTACGTTGCTTAAAGGGTTAATTTGCCGGTATTGCACCGTCTGACAACCGTAGACTAAATATTATCAGTCTCCACTGAAGTATTGCATTCAACGACGACTCGTCTGTCTGTACATACAGATTATCATGATAATATGCAAGTCCTGTGATTTTTATCAGGTTCGAGGTGGTGTCCAGAATGGGATCTCAACGAGCAGGATTTGCCGGCGAGTTGTGATCCCATTCTGGACACCACCGAGAATCTGATGCAAAGTACACGACATGCACATTATCATGATAATTAATGTATCTAACAATTCTGTCACATAAACAGATTAAGACTTAAATTAGTAATACAATTTTGGGAAAAAGTAAAAAAAAACATATTTTATGGAACTATATTGTTGAGCACTCTTACAAACAACGAGTAACGCAGTCACTGCAAATTTTCAAAGTTGCGTTTTCAGATTATTCGCTCTCAGTGTCACTTCCTATGATGATACGCTTGAACTTACGAGTGTGTAATATTGAATTGTGCGTTTTATATTTATTGTAGGGAGGGAGGGAGGGAGGGTCATAGACTATTAATAGTTCTGTCGCTAACTGTAAGGAATTTTGTTTTGTTTTGTAAGCGATCAGCTGGGTCGCTCACTGAAGCGCACACAAAATGTATTCATGCGCCTGTTATGATAGCCTGTCGCGTTCCCGGAAACGAGTCGTCTATATGGTACATAATCGGAACACATTATGTGATACGTACAGTTTGTAGTGATTTTCAGACCAAAATCTACATGATTGTTAGATAAAGGTAAAATACAGTAATTAGTTCACTCATGGTGTCAACTGAACAGCTTTCCAGTGTTGTGACGCAAACTCCAACATTAGTTCTCAGGTTCTACTTCTAAATAGGACAAGATGCCGTGGGGTGTATTCTCACTTTGCCAGCAGGCCGGGGCAAAGATTTTTCACTCTTCTGCTATAGTCTGTATTAGTACTGGTAACAGAATTTCACAGTCGTTGGTTCTCTGGTTTTGTTAGCAATGTTTACTGCGAATAGGCGATAACTGGTAATGAGCTGGCAATCACAAATGTGATAACTTACTTAGCAGTCATCAACTTCCAAGCACAAATTGGAACAGTCATTACACAGATCTGTTTACATGACAGCTAAAATTTAAATTTCGGCAGAGCAAAATCTTGCCCCGTCAGTCAAAAATGGAATGCATTGGTTAAATTCACAATTGCATTATGAAAACAAGTTTAAAATTTTAAAGTCCACAATATATCGTCCCTTGAGTACAACAAGGCGCTATCTGCAATGCCTTAGCATTGAAGATGGCGCCTTTTTGCACTGAAGGGACGATATTTATAAATAAATATATATGTTAATTGGTATTTCATGATACAAGCGCAGAAATATAGTACAGACTATACTTCAAATCTCTATTGTTCAAGTTATGAGAACAATACCTGCTGGCAAAGTGAGAACGCCGCTGCCGTGGTTGCACACAAATACGGGCCTCTCTACTGCAAGATTTTATTTTACAGTATTTGTAACGGCTGGTAGGTGCCAGTATTGTTACAAACTTTCAACAGTAGTCTTTTACAGTGCATTTAGTAAACTTGGAACTCAATGTTTCAAATATTATGGGCGAGCCTTTTCGGCCAAGACCCTGCACTTCATGAACCCCATGCAGTTAGTTTTCTCGATGATCTAATTTGTTCACACTTGTTAAAATTCATCCAAAGTCACTCTAGGTACTCTTGGAATTTTCCGTAAATGATACCCGTTTGTAATTGAATCTCAGAAAGCTCTACTGAGAGCTTCACAAAACCCACAAACTCAATGCTAGAGTCTAGCATAAAAAGGGCGAGAAAAAATATCACTTTTATCGCTATAATCCCTCAATGTTTTCTCTGCCGGCACTGTGGACTCATAAACTTTAAAGAAAACTGCTAAATGACGACACCTGAATCGGGTTAATACCCCCTTTCACAGTAGAGTGGGCTGGGTATATATAGATTTCTCGGAAAGTTCGTATCTTATCTTATCCAATAATTCACGCCGAGTTTAACCATTTGAGGCTTCGCGTTGAGAATATTGATTGGTCTACCCCAAACTTTCACTAAGCAGTCATTCTACGTAATGAAAGTGTGATGTTCCAGGGCGGCAGAAGTGACCTCTCAGGGTTAAAGGACTACCAACGGTAGCAGAAACGTTTTTTTTTTCTCAAAATTGTTGGAAACTAGAAACCCATACATGCTTTTTACTATTTTTCTTCTTTACGACACAACACAATAACGAGCTCCCATCGTCTCTCTTGTTTTCATTTTAAGCTGCCACGACGCCTGTATGCAATCCATTCTGATTGAATTTCTGAGACATTGACAGAAAATAATTGGAAAAATTACCGTACTCAAGGATTTTACAGATATCCCGAGTGACAGCAAATAAAGATTTACGACAGAAAATGTTTCTTATTGAGATCGAAATCGAGTCATTATGGGAAAATAAAACGGTATTAAAATGTCTAATTTAAGGACAATGATGTTACATAGAACATGACTACCAGGTGTGTTGCTTATCTTTCAAGAACAGCTTGAAACGTGAAAATGAGAGGATATAAATGTCATTAAATGATGCATGATATTAACCATAAAAACCTAATTCACAGAGAAAGTGTGATGAAATGAGCCTTTAGAAAAGGTGGTTTGGAATTTTTGACCACTTCTGTACTTCTTGGTTAATAGCATGTATTTCCGGTTCCATTATAATTCGTCCCTCACACGTAGGAAGGGGTCATCTGCAATGCTTTAGCATTGCAGATGACACATTGTTCCACCCAAGAGACGATATGTCTTTATCAAAGAAAAATATAACTTCTAATGATAGACGATTGTATACAAATTTATGAAACACATTCACAAAGTCCATACATTTTGTACGGAATTGCCAAGAACTTGGGCTCATCTTTTCATCTTTATCACATAGATGCACCTTTGAAAGGCATCGTGGGTACAAAATCGTACACCATGTCATGTTTATCCACAAATATAACACGTAGGTTTAGGTACAAAATCGTACACCACGTCATGTTTATCCACAAATATAACACGTAGTTTTAGGCGGTTACTGAGAAATAAAACTATAAGATGTATAGTCCCGTAACCATCTTCGGATATGGGAGATAGGAGAGGTGGGACACCCAAATTTGCACGACCGTGACATAAATATGACCGACAGCGTACGTGTCTATGCTTTTCGATGAGCTATTTAAACAGGACGACAAGAATCACCAAAATCATCCACGATAATGCAAAGTCATCGTAAATGCCGTACTTCCGGTTCTGTGATTGTTGTACTTTGTTTTTATTTTCTTCTTCCCCTGTTGTAAGATCTTCCGATCGCAAAAGTGCACCAAATCGCGACCTCACCGCCACATACTCAGCCCAGTGGGTCTATAGCTTCTCTAAAAAGGAATGCGGGAATTACTATTCAAAATTTACTGTTCTTGGTTTTCTTTTTTGATGGGTGAGATTCCACATGAATATAAGCAAGAAAACGGCGAGGTAACTGCGAAAAGATCGCGACCAAGTCGCGATCCCGTCGAAATTCTCACTCCGCTTTTGTAACCACAGTACTGTAATCGCGGTAACCATGGTTTACTTTGTAGGCCTGTTAATATTTGCGAACAGTTCAGGACTGACAACTTTACGAAATGAAAATGAAAAGAGGATGTTAAGAACAGTTGAGCCAACAGGTTCTTTGCTGGGAGAATGTTAGCATTCAGCACGTGGTAGCATCTATTCCCAAACCGTACCCAATATTCGATATATTCACGATACTTAACAAAAAGCTTTTAAAAAGTTAGAGGTACCAGCCAGTCGGTCGAATAAGACTGAAGCTTAAATGGACAAGGGAGAATACTATACGCCACAGGGAAACACGTTACAACTATCTTGCTTGAAATACCGATGCGTTTACCCCAACATCAATGTTTAAATTATTATACCCGTATATAAGGCCTTGGATGTGGCAATACACTAAACACTATCACCAAATCACGTTCAGAAAATATGCTACAAATAATCAACTTCGGCATCGGCCTATCTCATCATCTCGCCCGGAAGTTCACCATCAGACCTGGGAGCATTGATTCGATATGTTGCCAGATCTGATAATATCAAAATATGTATGTAGATACCGAATGGGACCGACAATCGCCAGCCTAGCGCTTTGTGTGTAATAAGTTTTGTGCCCAGAATGTGTCAACGGAGGGCACTTTTTCTCCCTTGGAGACCGGGAATGATTAGTGTACCCTGTATGTCCCCCCCCCCCCCTCCCGCCTGCTTCAGGACCAAGCACGAGGAGAAGACGACACGTGCAAATTGCTCTCTTGAACAACTTAACTGGAAGAGTGCTAAATTATTTTTGGCCATCAAAATTTGTTCACATGGTTTTGTCTTATTACACTTTATAGGAGAGTGCCTATGGGCACTCTCCTATAAATTGTAACGAGAAAAATCCTATCAAACTAAATATCATTTCAAAGATAATATGAAGCACTGCCACTGATTTTAAGCCTTTAAATTGCAGTACCTGCACTTGAGAATAAAGCCCAAATATGGGCTTCCAGCACTCTACCGGTTAAAATAGTTTTTACTAAAAAAAACCATAGAGTATATGACACCACGTTGGAAGAGATTGGCCGAACTCCTTCCTATAAGAGACCATGCGCTATGTTTTGGAGCAGAACTTTTCGATAATTATGAATTTTGAATGGTGATATTTGTGAATAACTCTTGGTGGATATATGTGTTACGTTACGTGTTAAGTTATGATTGTTTTAACTGATACCATCTGAAGATGAATTTACCAAGTAACTAAAATAGTCGGTTGTAATGCACTGCCAACCCGATGATATGATCCGTTATTAGAACGAGCCCGTTGGGGACGCCCCATTACGGAACTTCACTCATGATTTGCATCAAAATTGAACCCAAAAAAAAAAACAAAACAAAAATGAAAAAATGACTGGGATTTTGTGCACAAGAATAAAGCATAATTAAACGTCAAAAGAAAAAAAATGGAAATGGTGACAGAAAGATTTTTAATTGATTTCCAGGAAATTACTGGAGAAAAAGTCAGTCAATTTACGCACATTTAGTAGCCTCGGAAATTCTCAAACTCAGGGTTATTCAGAGCGTTTATCGCGGGAACTCTTTTTAGGGTACTCCAGAACCAAACAAACTGTATTGAATTTGATGGAGAAAAGCTGAAACCCAATAATCATATTGCAAAATTGGGATGCATCTCAAGAGACAATGGATTTCTGGTATCAAGGAAGTAGAAAATTGATTGTAATTTCTGCTCTGTAATAACGGTTACATGTATACAGAACAGTGTAATAGTACTTTTTATTTCATTAGTCTGTGTGAAACACACAGCTTATTGTTTTTGTATGGTTTCTTTTTCTTTTTTTCTTCTTATTCTCCTGTCTTCTCCTCACTTTCTTCTCCGCACGATAACTCGACAACGAATTGCCCTATCTCGCTGATGTTGGACTTGTTCTCGGCTACTTATGTTTTTCGGATTCCTGGGGCATTAGGGGTGTGTGTAGGGATGTTTTGAAAGTGGGTCATGCCCATATCTCAGTCACGGTGTGACCTGTGGACCTCGGACCAACAGCAAATGAGTCGACACTCGATGGAGATTCAAAATTGGATAAAGGTCACTGAGGTCACCCAAGGGTAATTGAGTGAATTTTTCAGAATTGCGGAAATCACATTTTTTACTCCTTAATGCATTCCCAAAGTTCATACATGCATTGTTATGTTTAAAAAAGAGGGCATGGCCAAACATTTTGAAAGTGGGTCAGGCTTATATCTCAAGCATGGTATGATGTATGGATCTGGGACCAACAACAAATGAGAAGAAACTCATTTAAGGTTCGAAATATGGGTCAAGGTCACTGAAGTAATACAGGGGTCAATGAGTGCATTTTTCAAAATTGCTGGAAATCACATTTTTTGACCCCTTAATGCATTGTCACAGTTCATGCATGTATTTTTATTCTCAAAAAGAGGGCACGGTGGCCCAGTAGTTAGAGGTTCAGGCTGCAAGCCGAGAGGTCCTCAGTTTGAATTCCACATGCGGCAACCGCGTTGTGTCCTTGGCCAAGACACTTCACCCCAGTGCCCACGTGGGGGCATGGTCGCGTTGTGTACTAAGGTGTACTACCCGTCGATGGTGTACTTGTCTTCAACCAATGCTAACCCTGCCTGTGTTGAGTTGGTATGTTGGGGAGCTGACGGTTGCTAGCCGTTGCTCTGTGGTTCTCTCCGGGTACTTCGGCTTCCCACACCCGTAAAACTGTCGTGGTCATGATTAGCCATTGTGCAGAAATATGTGACCTTAAGCACCAATAAATAAAAAAATATATTCTCAAAAAGAAGAAAACATTGGTGTGGGTGGGACACAAATTTTGAAAATTGGTCACACTCATATCTCAAGCATGATATTATATATCGGCCTGGGACCAACACCAAACGAGTCGACACACCATAGAAGTTATTAAGTTGGGTCTAGTTCACTGGGGTCAATATATCTCATTAAGTGAAGTTTTCAGAATTGCTTGAAATTGCATTTTATAACTCTAATGAATTTCTGAAGTTCATACATGTATTTCTTCTCTCAAAAAGTGGGTAGAATACCCATTGCTGACTCCTTTGTAGAACACATTTAATGCCATGAACAGAAGTTATTTCCGGTTTCTTGATTTTTTTAAAATCTGAATCCTGTATGAAAATATTTGAACGCTGTTTAGGAAAACCTATTTCTGAATTCTTTAAAGATAGTTTACTCCCGAAAATAAGTATTTCTGTCTTTTCCCCACTCGCTGTCCGCACGATAAATCGAATACAAACTACCCCATCTCAATGTGTTTTTGTTATACTGGTAGATAGTCACTAGTACTCGGTCATCTATAGTTAAAACTAGAAGTCCTGTTACGACTTATCTAAGCTTAATTGCGCGTAGGAATTTCGCGCAATTGCCATATCGAATGGCATCCAAAGCACGTCGGGTTCTCCTGGTTACTCATAGCAAACACAGGCAATGTTTCTGCCAAAAGACCCCCGGGTTACCCGGAGGTCCATTGGCTGAAACACTGCTTGTGCACAGACCATATGTACAGAATTTGATAGCCTTACTATGGTCATAACGCGTAGATTAACGCGCAGATCGACGTGCTATTTGTGGGCATTTCATGACAGGATTTCTAGTTTTAAATGTAAGATTTTCAGGCATGTGGGGTCCCTGTGTGTGGCTCTATGGGCTAGAAGATGTTCACAGCTTCAATTTGTACTGGTTTTAATTTTGCTTTTATTTTAAAACTTGATGAATGCTATTCTGAACACACGGATTAAGAAATTCGAAAACACTCATTGACTCTAGAAGATTTCTATCGAAACCTACCGGCAACATAACTGCACTGACTGTGTCATCGATCTGGGTAAATAAACTGCCACGAAACGAATTCCACGAATCAAATTATGTGATAGAATGTTAGAGTACAGGATGGTTACAAAAAAAAAAAAAATACGGACAGAGACTTTCGAACGAATCGCGACCGGGTCGGGATCAGTTCGAAATTATCTGTCCGTTTTCACCTACAATGCACTGTAGACTCACACCTTACGAACAAGAAATACGAGCTTACCAATCTCTGATAATAGGTGGCAGTTTTTCAAAAAAGTGGACACAAAATTTCGACAGAATCTGCGATTGGGTCGGTCGGGATCCGGTCGAGGTTATCTCCCCACTTCTCTCCCCACAGCTTTATTGAATCCCATTTTCTGCCATGGTAATGAAAAGCGACTTACGCAGATTTTGAGATATTGTTTTCATTTTCTGTTTCGCGAATCGGTCTTGATTTCGCAGTGTGTTAATTATAAAATATCAGTCCATGGTGTGTACGTACGCCGCGATCCGATCGCGATTTGATGAGAAAAAAAGAAAACTTTTGTGACAACTGTACGCTATCTATGAAGTACTTAACCCTCACCTCACTGCATTTTTCGAAGACTGTGCGTAGCGTATTGGGTTGATATGATGGATGAAGAAAATCTGCTTCGTTCTAAAAGATGATAAGATGGCTGAAGAAGATCTGCCTCGTTCTAAAAGTTGATATGATGGCTGAAGAAAATCTGCTTAGTTCTAAAATTTCGAAAGATTGACTTTCGTGGTAATCGAGTGATTTTTGCAAATACATGGTGAGGAGTGAATGGGAGACGAGGCGTTTTCTGTCATTGATCCTGAGACTTTTTCTGCACGGACTTGTTGCACTTTACAATACATTTACGTGTCTTATCGGCTTTCTTCACCGAGATGCTGTAGTCGATAATTCCTTACACATTGCTTATTAATTATTATTGATTGTCATAACTAGTCCATACATGTGCTACGAAAATGGAATGTCCCGTAATTTACACACATACAAATATAGGTTGCTGGGTGTATCTCGGATGATAAGTATCACATCGGGGAAAAAGGCCAAGTGCTACTTATTTGTACGAGGGGATGTCAAGTTTTGTGCCTAACATAAGTAAAGCAGGAATATCGGTACAGAACATATTTATTTTTCAACATAGTCCCCTTGTAATTCAAAACACTTGTTCCACCTGGTCTGCCAGTCGCTGATGCTGCGTCTGTAGAAGTCCATATCTTGGACCTGTGGCCAAGCCTCCACAGCAGTAGTTCAGCGGTCTGAACGTAGTGGCTACCCCTCTACGTTCAGATTCTTCCCATTCAATCCTATAGAAAAAGTTCCCATCAAGTTTTTATGGGAACTCAAAACTCGAAATTAGGAATATATATCAAGCTTTCGTCCTTATTACTGGCTGCAATCGATAGTATACGTATTTCCTTACATTTGGGCACAGTTTATTAATCCAAACTAGGTTTTATCCTTTAATTATCGTCATTTGTGTACTCGTGAGGCGACAACGGAGATTTCGAAATTGGCCATGTTTTTGTTTAAATATAAAACAGTAAAAACAATAACCCGGTAATGGCGCCGAAACGAATAAACCTTTTCATCGGTGCAGAATCGGATTTCAAGATAATGATGAACTTACTGCTGCTGAGGAGGCTTGGCTACAGGACCAAGATATGGACTTCTACAGACGCGGCATTAACGACTGGCAGACCAGGTGGAACAAGTGTATTGAATTACAAGGGGATTATGTTGAAAAATAAATATTATTCTGCAGCGATATTCCAGCTTTATTTATGTTAGGCTCAAAACTGTTTAACACCCCCTCCCCCCTCTCCGTATGAACAAACTCTCCAGACAAACAACAAACCCCATCTTTATCCTAATCGATTGACCTGTATGGCTTTGATAACATTTACAGAGCCGCGTTTCTACACAATCAGTATGGTGTCATAGTCGAGCGCATTCCTATAATCAGAGCCAGCTGACGTTCAATAAGTAGTGATGGGGGTGTGGGGCACAAATGTCGAGGTGCACCGGCCATTCCATGGTTCGGCCCGGTGGGATGCAATTTGAAAAATTAATCCACTGAAAATCCTTCTCATTACTTCTAAAATCTTAGCAAGGACCAGCTATGGTGGTAAATGTGTTGGCGACGTGATGATGTCCTTTCGTGGCGTCCCAATGGCGTCAACAGCAAAGATTGTACTTTTTGTTGTGCATTCAGTAGTGTCCATGCATACTTCAGTATATTTCTTCTACTTCAGCCATCTTCCTACCCGAAGGAAAGAGACTGAACTCTCTGAAGATGGAATGCACTGGCCAAGGGGTTTAAATTTTTTACATTTGCTGGTAATGTAATATGGTAACGGTATATGCACACATTTTCCACACTTTCAAATTGTTAAAATCATTGTTTGGTCAGGCTATATGGTGTGGGTTGAGACACGTGCCAGGCGATTTAAATGGGGGGGGGGGGGGGGGGGGGGGGGGCGGTGGTGGGGGTAAAACTATTCGGCATAATCAAAAAATAATAATGACCTGCCCCCCCCCCCCCCCCCCCCCTGCAGATATTTGTACTACCAAAACCGTCTGGCCGTGCACGTTTCTACGCCAATGTATAAACCAACATGGAAATGGTTCAATAACGGTAACGGTTATTGCCATTTGTGCTGATGGATGAACAACAAGCCTAATTATATGAATTTATTGCAACACGTTTATTTACTTTATAAATAACCCTTTGAACCCTGGTGGTATCTTCCATGTCATTTCATATGCAGCAATTAGAAGAGTTCATGTTCATTATCTGGGGATAGATAATCAATATTTTCAAAGGCTGCACGTTTAAAATATTGATTGGTCTACCCCACCCTTAACTTAACAGGCATCCTTCTTAATGAAAGTATGACGTACCATGTCCCTGGGCCGGTAAAGCGGTGTCTAATGTTCAAAGGGTTAAAAACAAAAACTCATAATTTAAAACAAAAACATGAGATGCACGGAATCTATTATGCATCTCTATCTCTGGAACTACTGTCGTATAGTTTTGTCTTCTCGTGTTGAGTACCATCCACTAACAGCTTGGGTAGAACACCTTACCAGGCAGCACTGCAGGTCCAAGAGTACTGAATATATTTCCATATTCGACCAGTTTTACTTTTGTGTGTGAAAGAAAATATGATAGCACCACTTTTTGTTGGGCTTTCAAATATCTTTGTCAAGTACATGCTTTCAGACATCTTCTTTCTGCCCTGATAAGGCAGCGGGGTGGAGGGGTCATGTACAAAATAGGAGCGAAAAATGGTCAGGAAGGAAAGTACCGATCAAATGTACATTATTTTTCGAGCAATGCCCATCAAAAACACACTAATGGGCAATTGTATATTTTAGGTTGAAAAATTAAATACCGACTTTTTAAGCAAGTTATGTTTCCCGTGATGCAACTAGGAATTCAACCAGTTCAGTCTGGTTTGACAGACTTCAAAGAACTCTGTCAAACAAGACCGAATTGGTTAAATTCCAGAATGAATTATGGGAAAACATTCCATGTTGAAAATTAGGTATTTTAATATCAGCATGCGCGGGTTAATTAGGGAATTTATCCATCCCTCTTCTTGTTATATGAACTCTCAACACCGAATGGTACCATCTCGAAGAAAACAATTCAAAGCAATGTGTGCGAATCTATTTTGTATTTATAGGGGAGGGGGGGGGGAGTAACAATTTAATCCCACAGCCCTATACTTAAATTATTCTGCCAACGCGATGCACAACGTGTTGTGGGATTAATATGTTATATAATAATATCACATAATCGTGTATTTAAACCCCTCTTACAGTATAAGTAGTGGGGTGTCACTCCCTTGGATCTTAAATGGACTATGCACGTGTAATCTTCATCAGAAAGACTTGCTGAAAAATCTGAGTTAACCGTTGAGTCACTTTCATTTTTTCATGGTCGTAATGGGGGCGTAACGGCAAAAATTCACGGAAAAACGCGGAAAAGAGCGAATCTAAAGTTTGAAGTAACGTTCGTTCTATTGTTACGCCATGAGGACCAACGTACGCGACAAGCGCAATTATAAAACGATGAATACAGCACCTTTTCATTATGTCATTAGCTGACACTCAGCTTTGTAAATATTTTTTGTATCTCCCAGATATAAAGACTATCTAGAAAATCGAAGCAAACACTCCAGTACCTTGAATAATAGTGTGCCTGAAGGGTATTCCATATTTAAATCTATATAAGTATGTCGGTATTCATACGCAAAACAAAAATATAACCACAACATTGATGTTCCAACTCCCTTTCAAACTGTCCTTTCCGGCGTGAATCAATAGCAGCAAAGCTTGCCATACATGTATGTAGACATTACTTGTGTGCGTGACAGAAAGTCGATAAAGAAAGTATAGAAAGAAATATTGCCGAAGAAAAAGTTGCATTCAATGAAGTGGCGAGTTAATTGTAACCACATCAATTAAGGTAATTCTTATGTTTGACTGAAAATAGGATTCGGCTCCTTGGTAGTATGGAGAGTTTGGGTATCTTTCGTCAAAAACCAAAATAAAACACCAATTTGTGACTGAAAGCAATTCTTCGCGGAGGAAAGAAACCTGGAAAATTGTCCGACAATTGTCCGACATCACACCAACAACATGTGCAAACAACAAAGGCCTGTTATTTTGTAGGAGTGCCACAATGATTCGTTAAGGACCTGGATGCCTGTTTGGTCCGCCTTAATTCATCCGACGAGAGCCGCTTTCAGAAGTGTTGGTTTTTCACGATATTTCGATATCCGCATATTTAGGTTTAGTGCTTTCGATGCAGATTCTGAACTTGGACATAAGAGACCCCAACAGTCCGACACTGCTTGTCCCTGTAAACAAATGCAAATTTACTTATTATGTCGTCGCCTGGGTGTTAGACTGCCTTATTTCTCCCCCCCCCCCCTCCCCCCCACTGCATGTGTAACATACGTCTGTCCAGGTGAGATAGCAGTGAGAGACAGATGTATCCCACCCCACCCACGTGACGTTATACATTTATAACGTTATTATGACGTTATGCATATCGTATCAGTTTTTTGCTACCAACCAATTCATATTGACGTCATCAGAATGCCGTGTGATCAAAGTTTGATGCTCTAAAACTCTTTAAACTCCAATATGCCACCGTTCCTAATTGATTTCGTGGTATATACCTTTGGTATATACATAACTTTTGCATACTCTTTCCAATGGTGTCATTAGTTTTTCAAAACAACGAATACCAAAGGAGTTGATTATATCAGCACGTGATCGCCGATTTTTTCTGGCTAACGTTACCGCTCTATGTTGGGGGAGAAAAACAATCCCTGATGGGTACGGGTGTGGGATGGGTAAATCTCACCCTCGGGACAAGATATTTGGTCCAGACACTCGGCAAGCCTCGTGTCTGGCCCAAATATCTTGCCCTCGGGTGAGATTTTCCCATCCCACGCCCGTACCCATCAGGGATTATAATAGTCCCCTATGGGACGTAGGACATTCTAGCACTCAGGCGACGATGTTATCCAATTTATTATGACTCTGGTTCACATAGCATCACACATTTCGAAACTGAAAAGCTTTCCAACGGTCGATGAGTGAGACTCCTAATATTATCAGTGATGCTTTCCGAAATTAAGAAGTAGGGGGCGGCCCATGGTAGCCAACGCAGCGCGTTGAGCGCCCGTTTGGAACAGGCGCCCATTGCGTAGCAATGGCCAAGGCGGGCCGCGTCGTTTTGGAAAGAGTACCCACTCGTAGTAGTAGAGGGGGGTCCGGGGTCCACCTCAGGGAAAAATTAGTACTCAGAACTCTTTAAAAGAAATGGCCATTATTATATGTGCGCAGTTTTGAGCAACACACAGCTAAAATGGGCTAAGTGCGACTAGCAAGATAGTTGAGTTCTCGTTTTGGTGAATATTCGTGATGATCAAGCCATATCGGGTCTTGAAAGTGTATGGGAGCGGCGTACACCCCCCCCCCCCCCCCCCCCCCATCAAGAAAGTAGAGAAACAGCGTACATCCCCCACCTCGCGTTCCCCCAGGAACGCATCGCCGTGTATTAAATATCGTGGAATACATGACAAGTAATATTCTCTACTTGTATTGATTTGTACTCCCCACCCCCACCTCACCTATGTATTTTGTGTTTGACTTCATTTGTTCTTCAATTGAAGCAACGCAAAATGTGCAAATGGCGCAGAAAATCTCAATGCTTCCTCCCTTGCATATGACATCGCACTGGCTTTTCCTTCCGGAAATTATCGATCGCAATTTCCAGCAAACTTGAAAACTGATGATAACACGTGCATTCTAGAATCAGTTGAATTTAAAACCAACCAAAACCAGCTGGGCTGAGTGAATATGAGCCCAATTGGGTTTATTTTCACCCAACCCAGTTGATTTGGGTTGATTTTTAACCCAAACTGGTTTTAGAGTGTATTCTGGTTGGGAATTACAACGTAGTCCGATTCACGGTCAAATGTTGCCCACTCGTTGATATTTAACGAGATTAGCTGACAAATCAATGAGTCAGCACAGAGCATGTATGTATACTTCCGAATTCATGTAGGCCTATAAGGTTACATTGCAGAATGTAATCCAGGGATGTTGTCATTCACTCCATATGAATTATACGTCGAGTGATACCGATACTTTCAGACGCGCAAAATTAACTTTTATTGTCCTAGGAAAACGCTGTGAGGAGGGTGTTTACAGCTTGCGGAATTTGGAGTTATGCGGGCGACCGAGGACGAGTGCGATCACCCGCATTAAATTGACAAACCTCTGCAGCCGTGCCTTTTGGGGTATGTAGGGCGTGCATCACCACTAAACTTGTGTCTCAACGTCTATTAGAAAGCCAACGAGCGCAAGCAAACTTTAAGAAAATGGGCCTAAGTGGCTTAAGCTGGAGTTCCAAAACCTGAATCCTTGCCTGCTGAGCAAAATTTGAGGGAGGACGGAAACTTGGAAAATCACTGTTCACTTGATGTCCAAATTATGTTTCAACGGTAAACGAAAAACAAAATGAGCATAGGTAGACTGTTTACGGAAAACGTGAAACCCTCTTCATCCTTCCATTTTGGGTTATTAACCCTTTACCTAACGAACCAAAACCATATGAAGTGACCCCTCATTGGAACACGCTCGTCGGGCTCGTTCCAATAAGGCGTCGCATGATATGATTTTGTTGAAATATTTTGAAAATATTTTAAAAAATACAATAATTAAAATAAGTTTTTATTATCCTGTGCATTTGGGTAAGGGGTTAATGTTCTGCACAAAAAATCTTAATTCTTGGAGTTGTACGATGGCGTTATCGGTAAAGACACAGAACGACACGCGTGTGTGAACAGGTTAATTGATATGACACGAGTGCCAGCGCGGAAGGATAGAACGAGAGGTCGTAGGCCTCGATTTTTAACCTTCCTCGATGGTACAAGTGCCATATCGATTAACCCATTCACACACGCATGTCGCTCTGTGTTTATTACACGCCTTCACTTCTATAAAACCATTATTAGAAGAACACTCAGCAAATCATTTGACAAGTATCAACAAAAAGAACACATTTTATCGCCAACCAAATTTGCGAGCGTAACCCGTGTTACTATTTCGTCCACTGAGTTCCAATGTGTTCTATGTGCCTACTGGCACATAGAACACATTGGAACTCAGGGGACGATTTTTTTGCTATCGCTTGCGATTCAAACTGTAATTGCTGTGCACGATTTGTAGAAAATTCCAGTGAAATATCGTTTCTATTTAAAATAGTCCGTCAACGATTTTCTTTTCTGCATGGTTTAGTGTTACTGTACATGGAGATTTGATAGAACAGGCGTGTAATAAGCTGAAAGTTCGGCATTCTGGTAACCTGGGAATTTGACGCTGTGATACGTTTCGCGGCCACTCGTGCATGCGCCGCGAGTCCGAGGAACCCATCCTCTGTTTCACGAACCGAATTTACAGCGTAAACAGGTGCTTATTACGGTTGGATTTCGAAGGTTACCAAGCCGTGTGATTCGAACTTTCTAATCCATTCGATGAGAATGCGGTGACCGATTGGTTACGGCATTGGACTTTGAAACGAAAGACTCACGGTTCGATCCCCCGCCAGAGTAACTGCGTTGTGTCCTTGGGCAAGGTACTTAATCCCAATTGCCCACGAGGGGGGGGGGGGGCACGGTGGTGCTGTGTACTAAGGCGTGCTGCACGTCGATAGTTCACTTGCCTTCAACCAATACTAATTCTGCTTGTGTGTAGTTAGTACGTTGGGGAGTCTGCCAGCTGCTCGCTGCTGCTCGTGGTACTCTCCGGGTACTTCGGCTTCTTCCACCCGTCAAACCGTCCGACACAAGGAAACTCTGACTGTCGAAAGTGTCGTTAAACCTCCAAAAATAAATAAATTCCATTCGATAGACTTCTTAAGAATCAATGCGGTTTAAAATCTGAGCTTCACAAAGCACAGTAAAGCAGAACTTGTCTACCAGTATAAACAAGCTCCGATTGATTCTCCAGGGTACTCATGGATATGTTGGGGAATTTGACTTGAATGAAGGGAGTTAATTTAAGAACAATTGTATTAGGAAAGTAGAAATGTCAGATAATACAAATGGCAACAATAATGCTGTTGTCTATGCAACTTTGAACGCATTGTATCACGTACTAAGACTAGGACTACAAGAACACAACTAATTTGACACGTATTTCATTGCCGCTCCAGGTTATATCATTCGGCGATATCGATTTGCTGATAAATAATCAGAGAGAACATGCCTGTTGTGATTTTTCTCACAAATTAACTTACAAGTAATGTAGTGCAAGAAGCGGCTCAGCATTTTTTTGTGCGCAGAATTGTTCTGTACTTTGGGGGCTTTCACTGCATGTACACATCTTTGTTTACTCGTATGTAATCCAGTGCGCCCACCCCCAAGCTAGAGATTTCGCCGCGGTTTCAATGCTCACCTTTTTGCAGAAGCAACCTGCACTACGACAAAGATGATTCAGTATTATTTACCACCTAGACGTGGTACATGCATCTGCAGGGGAAGACAGGAAGACAGCCACTCTGGCTATGCCTTCCACTGTCGGTATACAGACATCTTTACACAGACACAGAAAATGAATTTTATGCTTTTTGCCATGTATATTGTAATCATATATGTTGTAAATATGTGCATTATATGTAAATTGTGTTGTGTATATGTGTACTGACGAATAAAATCTATCTATCTATCTATCTATCTATCTATCTATCTATCTATCTATCTATCTGTCTATCTGTCTATCTATCTATCTATCTATCTATCTATCTATCTATCTATCTATCTATCTATCTATCTATCTACATACGTAAGAAAAGTTAACTCGTGCAAGTCTAGGCAACAGGAATTAATCTATTGAAGATCACTACTCTTTACTAGAAACACACCTCCTTTGCCAAAGACAGTTCAAGTCTCTGGCCTTGCAGATGATTCAAGACAATGGCCCTCTGCCTGTTCATGCAGACGGCACCTGGCTAAATAACTCCGCATATTGTATGCCTCTCTCTCTCTGCTTATTATTTTCCGGACAAATAGTGACAGTGCATCCGCAATATTACACGAGAGAGTGAACTCGACTTCAGGTTTCAACGTTTAACTAAGATAACTAAATACAAAGGTGTATGGCAATGGGTGTCACTATTTGTTGGCAATTATGAGTGGCTTTTCATCCCTCGTCTCAGTGTAATAAATATGAATTCGAAAGATGAAAAAAATTTCAGAATTTACATAATTTTATCAAAACAGATTTTGAAATAGAAAATGGAAAAAAAATATCCACTCAAGCTTTTGTTTATTTAAAGGTAGGTTTCGGAATACCGCTACACAGGGTATGAGAAAAGATTACCGATACAATACGATGAAAAGGGATTTCAACAAAAGAAAAATGTGAAAGAATCACAAAACTATTCGGGGATTTCGTCCAGTGGCTCCGTAAAATGTGCTTGCGATTCTGATATTTTTACTCAGAAACTTTGTATAAAATCGCGTGGTAAATCCACCTCACTGTTTTAGAAGTTATCACCACTCTCCGTTCTTAACCCTTTCCCTAACATGAAAAGCAGACGACACTTGCAAGCAAAATTCTTGAAAAACTAATTTTTTTTCATTTTTTGTATCAAAAACATAGGTTATGATCTCTCATTGGAACGAGCTCGTTCCAAAGAGGGGTCATAACCTATGTTTTTGAGACAAAAAATGAAAATATAATGAAAATTAATTGGCGATTTTTGAGAATAGCGCTGGCCGGTTTTGTCGTTACGTTGGTTAAAGGGTTAATATACTACTCCGAATGAAAGTATGATATAAAATTGAAGCCCTTTAACCCTTTACTTAACGAATCACCAGCATCCACCCGCGTAATATACGAATTGAGCAGTTAAAAAAATTAAATTTTTCAAAATGTTTCAACAAAACCATATCATGTGACCCCTCATTGGAACGAGCTCATTGAGCTCGTTCCAATGAGGGGTCACATGATATGGTTTTCTTGAAATTTTTTGAAAAATTTAAAAAATGATACTTAAAATAATAAATTTTGATATCGTCTGCGTTGGGTAAATGGTTAAGAAATGATACGACCTGCGATTTTTAAGGCCACCCTTTTACGGGTAATCTTTTTTTTATATTCTATTAACCCTTCACCCAACATGAATAGAAGACGAAGCAAACAAACAAATAAACAAAAGTAATAATAACCTAAATGCGTTGCCCAAAACACAGCCTTTGACCTCATTGGAATAAGCTAGAGGAGCTAATTGCAAAGAGGGGTTATTAACTCTGTCTTTGGAGGCACAAAAATTAAAATAAAATTTCATTGGCGATTTTTGTGACTGGTGTTGTAGGTACAGAGATTATAGAAAAGTGCAAGATAAGATCAAAAAGCGGCATCCTGTCGATAATCATCCCTGGAGTAAGCTCTTGGAGGTTCACTCAGAGGGACAGCCATAGACTATCGGCCCTCCATACATCTTACTTCAGGAAGGTTTACGAGATCTGTTGGCTGATGCGAACATCCAACGAGACATTTTGTAAGAGGAGCGGACAACGGAGTAGAGGTGAATGGGATATCGCGTCACTGAGTAGATGGTGGTGGGTGGATGATATGATCAGAATGGTCAGGGACAATATTACTCGGATGACTCTGAAGTTTGTATATTGAAGGACACACTCATGTTTTAGATGAATTTTAGAATGTTGGTTTCTGATTCCCTCAAGGGAATTCATTTCTCGTCAACTCCGACTGACATCACGGAGTCCAGAAACTAATCCACTAGTCCAACACATACTGTCGAACCACACTCCACTAGTCCTATACACCCTTGCGAAAACAATGTCTCGATTTCAGTACTTAAACTGAAGTTCCCATGCAGGATAACTTTTTTCATATTTCGTTTCGGCTTTTACATGGAAGTGCAAAAACGGTGGCTACTGTACGACGAGTATGCGTCGACTGGCCCCAGACGAAGACTAGCAAAGCGCTTACATGCATATTTGAAAAGACACAATCACGTTCTAGAAGAATTTAGACTTCTGGTTTCTGATTCCCCGTCACGAAGCAACTATATGTAATTCCGCCTGGCAATCAGGAGTCTCACACCTAAACCCAAGTTCTCAGGACACAAGTTTAATTCTGCAAGAAGGTCGACGCTGTTATGGCCTGGGACCAGTCTAACTCTCAAATAGGTCATCGCCAAGGTCAAATAGGTCATCGCCTATGTTGAGATTCACTTGTCCGGGAATATTTCAGTTGGTTGGAAAAGGGAACCCACGGTTCGCTTTTCCAACCATCTGATATATTCGGAAAAAATGAATCTGAAAATTTCATAAAGATTCATTTCTGTGAATCATGGCTAACAATGTTACTCACAAGAGCCATATGTTTTATGATTACTTGTAGTTCCACAAATTATGTTAACCCTTTACCTAACATGGAAAGCAGACGACACTGCTTTTTTCATTTGTTATCTCAAAAACATAGGCTATGACCCCTCGTTGGAACGAGCTCGTTCCAACGAGGGGTCATAACCTATGTTTTTGAGACAAAAAAAATTAAAAAAAATAATAAAAATTAATTGGCGATTTTTGAGAATAGCACTGGCCGGTTTTGGCCCTTACGTTGGGTAAAGGGTTTATGTCTGGATGTTTTCAAGGAGAATTAAATAATTATTGATTGGAATATCTATTACTCGGGTAGGAGAGAATACCTGTATATCTAAGTAAGTAGAGGCGCATCACATACGTCAACAGATGCCTACACACAAATTTCCACGAAAAGTGGGTAAATAAACTGACCATAACAGCCTCGAATTCCGAACAGAATTAGGCTGGTGACGTGAGAGCAACGCGCACCGACAAATAACGATGACACGAATCTAGTATTTAACTGAATTTCTCATGATTGTACTTGGATTACTTTGATTTCACTTCGGCAGCTGCACGAAAGTGTGAAAGGTGCAGGCTGAAATACGCAGAAAGTGCTTTGGTAGACCTTAGACGAAGACCAGCACGGGTATGTGTGTGTATATATGTTGAAGGACGCAATCTAGTTCCCCCAGGAAATGAAGCCTCGGCAACTCGTTATTTTACGATTCTTGGATGGACACGCACACTGGCATTTTACGATATTTACAAGAACATTGTTTTCCATGTTTTTGAACTTTTCAACCTTTTTCTTTTGTCGCCAGTGTCGATTATAACCTAAATTTTTCAGTTAAAATATTTCTAGTATAATACTAATCATAATAATTTTCGCCTACAATTTATCAGGAAAATATTCTCGAAGATCGAAGGTTCCAAAAGTGCACTCTTCAAAGACATTCTTTTCGGATACCGTTATTTATTTACAAATACTTCGATCTTAATATACTCTCCCAAAAAAGAAAGTGTGCATGCTAAAAAATAACACTAAAAAAAGATATATATCATTTTCATTCATGGAAATTTTATTCAAGCACAGATGAATCAATTTGTGATGAACACGAGAAATTTCATTACGCTACGACGAATGCTCTTGGTGCCATGCAGAGTCAAAGACACTAAGGGTCAAACACAAAAGTCACACACTCAATATCTGGTATGACCTCCGTCTGCACCGACTACTGCTGTGCATCTACGCCTCATAGAAGCGAACAAGTTAGCATGGAAATGTTGTGAGATGTTGTTCCATATTCTGATAAGCTGTCTTTGGAGTTCCACAGGCGTTGACGGTGCATGGGGAAGCCGGCGTAGCTGACGTTTCATTTCGTCCCATACGTGCTCAATGGGTGAGGTATCGGGCGAATTTGCGGGTCAGGGAAGAATATCCACTTGTTGTTGCTGCAGATACGGTTGAACAACACGAGCTGCGTGGGGTCGGGCGTTGTCCTGCTGTAGAATGACGCCGGGACCGTGACGTTGCAGAAATGGGACAACAACAGGTGTAAGCACTTCATCACGATATCTGGCTGCATTGAGATTGCCATCAATAATGACCAGCTCAGTTCTGTTACGGGCAGCGATGCCATCCCACACCATGAGAGACCCTCCCCCATAACGGTTTCGCTCCACGACACATGGATCTGCGTAGCGTTCGTTTCGACGTCTGTACACTCTCTGGCGGCCATCTGATGATGAAAGATGGAAACGACATTCATCTGTGAATAAAACACGTCGCCACCAGTGTAAGGGATGCCTAAGATGTTGTCTACACCACTGCAGTCGAGCACGACGATGACGTAAAGTCAAAATCAGACGAATTGCAAGTCTTCGAGGACGTAAGCCGTATTCTCTCAGCCGGTTGATTATTGTTTGAGGATGTATCCGTCTCGGGTTAGGGATGTTCCTGGCTGTCGTCGTTGCCGTTTGTTGCCGGTTCCGGAGATGGACGACAGGGATATACCGATCTTGTGCAGGGGTGGTAACTCGGGGTCTCTCGGAGCGGGGTCGGTCTCGAACGTCATCATGTTGTGCATGTCGATGGACTAGCCTGTATACAGTGTTACGGTGGCAGTTCAAATGCTGGGCAACCTCTATGTGTGTTCTGCCAGCTCTAATCATACCCAGGGCAAGGAGACGTTGATTCATTGTCAATCTTGGCATGCTAATGTGGAGTAGTTTTAACAGCAGCGCTAGTTTAAATGTGAAAGATACGAAGGCCTTACTTTAGTGTTTAAATACCCAAGGATTCACACTGCTTCATGAATTTTCAAACTCTCCACGTGCAAAACATGCCTTTTCACAAACGTGCAGCACGTCATTTAACGTTAATGCAATTTTAACGGGGAAAGCTGTTTTTGTGTTCAATATAACTTATTCATGAACTTATTCATGAACAGGTTAACACTCTTTACACCTAGGAAATTATTTTTTTGGAGTTTGATCAATTTCTGCAATGCACACTTTCTTTTTTGGGCGAGTATATATTGCTTATCTATTGGATCAATCAAATTTGTTTCGTGTCCACTAATTGGTCATTACAGGACACCGAGCTTACATAAATAGACAATGTGGCGCACTGAAGACGCGGCTTTTGCGCATTTATTGGCTATTTATTGCAACTCATAAAAAGGTTCCAGCTTGAAATAGATTACAACACGCTCGTGCCAAAGTGTCCATCAAATCTGAACGTAATCAATGGCGTGCTTATCTGAATTTCTTCTGTGTCGTCCAAAAACATTGTAGCAAAAACGTTGTCCTGGAATCATTCACCTGTATTTGCCAGAAACTCGGCATGGAAATCAGGAGTCCAAGACTTAAACCACAGAACCAACGCACACCATCAAAAGAAAAACGATGGCTCAAATTTAGTATTTAGCCGGTGTTCTCATAATTAAGTAAGCAATATACTGTTTGAACGGACTCGAAGGGCCTTTTTCAACAGTGTATTACATCAAAGCACGTCATCGCCTATTTCAAAGATCCAGGGACGTGGCTAGAGGCTTCCGATTGGGGGGGGGGGGGCGTAGGATAGTGAATTTCCAAATAGGGGGAGGGACCAAGAGGGAGAACCCCCTCCATGTCCCTCCCCCAGTTGGAAATTCACTACCGAGAAAATTTAGAAAATGAAGCCATGAAAGGGGGCATAACATTGTGACTGAAACGCCAACACATTCATGATAGAATTATCAGGTTATTATTATTTGGTATACTGAAGCTGAGAACTTTGAGCAATTCACACTGTCCTAACATAGAATCAGATCTTATGCAGGACTGATCAATTTTTGACGTTTCATAATTTTGTAACTTTGAATTATGGAATTAACTCAGGATTTCGAGGAATTTTTTTTTATTACAATAAATGAACGGACTACAGAAACAGTTGGAATTTTTGGCGATTTGAAACCGAGTTGGAATTTTGGGAAGTGAAGGAGACATCACCAAAGAATCTCTGAAATCCAGGTAGATGGAATTTCCAACTACTCATAACTTGCCCTCCGAATTTCCAACTATAGGAAATTTTGGAAAGGATTGGCTCCCCCCCCCCACACACACCCCACCCTGTTGCCACGTCCCGGCAAAGATGATTCAGTTTCAAGTCAACAAATTAATACTAAGGGAAATTCGAATAACATTTCCTACAATTTCTCTAAGGTATAGTTAGAAAGGCGAACGACAAAATGGCCGCTCTCTGTTCGTCAATGTGGTCGATATGAACAAAGTTCAAGGACATGTTCAAATTTGGAAGTATAAAAAGGAGGGGTTCACATAGAGAGTATGATAATTGACGAGCCGAGACAATTCCGTTTGCACGTGGACATCGACATCGAAGATTTTTATTTCGACATGAACGTACAGTAGAGGGCACGGAAAACGGCTGACATTCGTTCTTCGTAATTGTATGTACAAACCTGAATGATTTCAATGAGAAAATGTTTAGAAGCAATAGGGCCAGGTATTTTTGTTTGGGGTTGACGTTGCAAGACGTCATCACCAGAGTACGTTGGTCTACATCTGATCAGTTGAAGTACACTAATTCTGAAAACATGATCCAATATGCAGGAAATGACAGGAGTAAGAACTTGGTGTTGGCTTTTGGAACATCATTTTAACCCTTTACCTAATCTGAAAAGCAGACGACACTTGCAAAAATAATTCTTGAATAACTAATTTTTTTCATTTTTTGTCTCAAAAACATAGGTTATGACCCCTCGTTGGAACGAGCTCGACGAGCTCGTTCCAACGAGGGGTCATAACATATGTTTTTGAGACCAAAAATGAAAAAAAATAATGAAAATTAATTGGCGATTTTTGAGAATAGCGCTGGCCGGTTTTGGCCGTTACGTTAGGTAAAGGGTTAACCCTTTTCCAAACGAATCGGCCGCACCCACCAGCGTAATTTACAAATTGGGCTGTTGAAACAAACTTATCTTTAAAACACTTTCAACAAAACTATACAATGTGACCCATCATTGGAACGGGCTCGACGAGCTTGTTCCAATGAAGAGTCACATGATATGGTTTTCTTGATTTTTTTCTTAAATATGAAAAACAAAGGTTGATACCATGTGCTTTGGATAAAAGGATTGGTATCAAGTTTTCATCTTTTTCGTAAAAGGTGTTTCAGGTCGTTTCTGTCGTGCACTTTCCCGAAAGGTCAATAGAGACAGCTACCCACTGTTCCTGGCAGGTACAATCTCCCTGAAGGAATAGGAAAATTCTAATTATAGAGGAGAAGTGAAACACAGGCGAACGGATGACAACGCTGACGCTTTAACCCTTTACCCAACGTAACGGCCAAAACCGGCCAGCGCTATTCTCAAAAATCGCCAATTAATTTTCACTATTTTTTTCATTTTTTGTCTCAAAAGCATAGGTTATGACCCCTCGTTGGAACGAGCTCGTCGAGCTCGTTCCAACGAGGGGCCATAACCTATGTTTTTGAGACAAAAAATGGAAAAAAATAGTTATTCAAGAATTTTTTTTGCAAGTGTCGTCTGCTTTTCACGTTAGGTAAAGGGTTAAACGAGTATAATATTCAGGTGTCCCCTCTAGACATTTTATAATTAAACCTGCTTTCTCTTTGATTTTGTAACCTCAACGCGTAAATATTTCCAATATGTAAGTTTATATTCTCCGGAAAACTCCAGTGAATTGAGCATTGAACGAGTAACAAACCAGTCAATACATCACATCTACCTCCATAGAATTCATTCAGCTTTACCGAGGCCATAATGGCTCTTCATGTTGGAGAGAATGCCCCTCAACTACGCTATTTCGTGAAGCACGGAAGCACCCATGTGAAGTTATATTTTTCATATTAGTGGATGCATATGCGAATGAAAGTTCCAATGACACTGCAGCTCAACTTGTCCAAGAAGGAACTGAACTAAATAGAAAGGCCCAGTAATGCCACGTCACTCACTGAAGTTTCTATAGAAAAGAAATAACACCAAAGCTACAAACGAAATCCGACAAAATCGATTGAGGAATGAGGCCTGTTGGGTGTACTAATGGAATTGTTGACAATTTATTTGTCAAATCTAAGATGGCCGTTGACGGCAATCTTTTTAAACGAATGCAGAAACATTTGATAACTCCCATCTGGACATCATACCAAAGTTACAAATAAAATCAGAAAAAGATCGGGCGCGAGGTGCGACCTATATTGTCTGCTAATAAAATTGTTGCCGGCCATGTTTTTCAACAAAATTCATAAACATTTGATAGCTCCCATCTAGACATCACACCGAACCTACATATGAAACATTTGAAAAAGAATGGGTGAGAGATGTGGCCTGCAGGATGTGCTAATGGAATTGTTGACAATTTGCATGCCAATCCAAGATGGCTGCTGGCAGCCATATGTTTTAACGAAATTCAGAAAAATTTGATAGCTCTCATCTAGATATCGCAGCAAAGCTATATATGAAATTCAAAAACGATCAGGTGAGAGATGCGACCTGTAGGGTGTGCTAATGGAATTGTTAAAAATTTATATCCGAATCCAAGATGGCTGCTGGCGGCCATGTTTGCAACACAATTCAGAAATATTAGATAGCTCTCTAGATCCAAAGCTACATATTAATTTTGAAAAAGATCGGGTGAGAGATGCAGCCTGTAGGGTGTGCTAATAGAATTGTTGGACACTTTATATTCAAATCCAAGATGGCAACTGACGGCCATGTTTTTCAACGGAATTAAAAAAAAAACAAAAAACAAAATGGATAGCTCCTATCTAGACTTTGCTCCAGAGACACATGAAATTTGGGACTGATCGGGTGAAAGCCACGGACTGTAGGGTGTGCAAAAGGAATTGTTTGACAATTTATATGAAATTATTTCCAAATCCAAGATGGCTGCTGGCAGCAATGTTTTTTCAACAAAGTTCAGAAAAATAGCTCCCATCTAGATATCACACCAAAGCTAAATATGAAATTTGGAAAAAGATTGGATGAGAGATGCGGCCTGTAGGCTGAGCTAATGGAATTGTTGACAATTTATATGCCAAACTTAAGATGGCCACTGGCGGACATGTTTTTTAACGAGATACATACAAAAAACCGATAGCTCCAGTCCAGATATTGGCCCAAAGCAACATATGAAGTTTGGGACAGACTGTGTGAGAGCTGCGGCCTGTAGGGTGTGCTAAAGGAACTGTTGGACAATTTATATCCAAATCCAAGATGGCCACTGGCGGCCATGTTTTTCAACAAAATTAGAAAAGAATTGATGGCTCTCATTTAGGTATTGCCCCAAAGCCACATATGAAATTTGGAACTGATCGGATGAGAGCTGTAGCCTGTAGGGTGTGCTAAATGAATTGTGGACGGACGGGCAGACGGACGAACGTACGGAGGTTCGTACGGACAGACGACGGATCACAACCCATCCCAATAGCCCCTGCGTGACGTTGTCAAGTTTAGCTAAAAAGGGATGTCGAATCTGTCATAATAATCTGCGATGCTAGTTCGTGTTACACTTTATTCGAAACAAATGGTTTTTCGAATAAATGTGCACTATTCTCAATATGGAGAGGTTTTCTACTGTTTTAGGAGTACCAAGTTTACCTCATGAGTGGCTGCAAGGAAATCTACATTTCCTTGCAGTCACGAATGAAATAATTCTGATACCCACTCAAGAACAGTGGATATTCTTTTTACCATATGTGTTGCAACGTTTTAATTTCAATTAAAACATGTTTTTATTGCCCTTAAAGCACCCAAACACCGGGAACACGTAGCGACGTCGATCTAAACTTACTGGGCGTCACTTCCGGTGAGATATTCTCTTATTTCTGTCACGACAATACAGATCCAAGAGATATTGTATAAGCTAGCATATAATAAACTAGCGATCCGTTCGTCCCAAGACAGGGTAGCCATGCCCACGTGACGGAAAATAAATAGTAGCATTGCATAATCAAAGCTTGACTTTCTAGATGGACTGAACGGACACACAGTCCCCATTTAAATAATATATTATCTAACCCACTGCACAGGGTCAAGGTCGCCGATAGCTAAGAGGTATGGGCAGTTATCTCTTGCCGCAATGCTAAGGAGGATTAGGGGCAGCGCGTGGCCTTTTTCGCCAATAGTACTCTAGTACTAAGAACTGTAACTGAGAAACTCTCAAGTATTTGTTTCCAGCGTATTTTACGTGCGCTAATGTCGATGGGTGTGGGGGGGGGGGGGGTGCGGGAGGTTATAAGTATAATAACGGAGTTTTGCCGATAATCATCACACAAAGAAACTATACAATCGGCGGGGTGGTTTCTAAAGCTTTAAATCGACCCTTGAGTGGAACAAGGCGCCTAGCATTGCAGATTATACCTTGTTCCTCTCTTCTCTATATAGATATATACATATATATGATGTCCAACTATTTCACATTAAAATTTATGATACCTTGTAAACTTCCGGTCTTAAACCATTTCCAAAGCCGAATGCCGTCTTTGAAATCCCTGCCCCTTGCCATAGGATGCTTCTGGCGTTCATGCGCAGAGTTAAGTTATTATCTTTTCAAAAAGTCAATTTGCAGTTGCTAAGAGTATCAACTCGTGATGCAGAAAAGACGGTCCCCTATTCATAAACTAGGAAAACACACTCGATTGAAAGGGAAAAAACTAACCTGCAGTTGGAGAAATTAAAAAAAAAAACAACTACATATTCGTGCCATTGCACTCTGCGGGAATTTAATTAATTTTGAAACTCCGATCATCTGTTGATCTGATTATTCCACAAGAGGGACAATTAATTCCTCCAGTAACTGAAAATAATTTCTCGTATTTAATTTCGATTCCTTAAACAACATTACCTTGTACAGCTAGAGCAATTATCTTTCACAAGACCAATTTATAAAGCTGGAGGTTCGATTTTTGTCGGGTATAATTAAACTGCGTTGAAGCTGACAAGAGATTACAACGATGAATCAAGAATACAGATGAAGGCTGGCAATAAGGTAGTTTGGTTTTGACTTGTGTAAAAGGCATGGTGGTCACATTCAATATTATGAGTCAGAGAGTCCAATCGCCGACTTAAATTTAACGGAGAGACTGTTTTATTTGTCGATTGAACACCTTTCTGTGAAATACGAAGATGACTTCCCCTTTACAAAATGACGGGTGCATGGAAACAGTTACGCAAAGGTAGATAGACGCAAGACTCTATTGTAATGATAGTTTTCCACTGAGTTTACCTTCACGTTTAGACAGTACATAACCTTTGGAACCCTGATGATACCTTCCTATCAGTTCAATGGAGTCAATTGGAGTTCACACTCATTATTTGTGGGTAGACCAATTAATATTTCCTACGTGCAGCATTGGAACTGCACGTTGGAAATGTTGAATCGTATACACCTCAAACTAACTGAGAATCCATTTACTGCAATCATTTTAGGAAAATTGGACGTACATGTATCATGATCCCGATCGAAAAATATGGGATTTGTGTAGGGCTGCACGATATTCAAAACTGAATACCGGTACCGGTATTCAAAAAAAAAATACCGCGGTATAAAGGTATATCGAATACAAGTACCACAATCGAGACTCGAGGCATCACAGTCGGAATGAATTAGCATGCCTTGATGATGCGGTTCGGAAAACCTTTACCCAATGCAGACGATATCAAAATGTATTATTTTCAAAATTAGTTTATCAGAGTTTCCCTAAAGATTTCAACAAAACTATATCATGTGACCCATCATTGGAACGAGCTCAACGAGGGGTCACATGATATAGTTTTGTTGAAATTTTTGAAAATTATTTTTTCAACTGCTGAATTTGTATATTACGAGGGCACAAGCAGGCGATTCCTTGGAAAAAGGGATAATATTATTCATTCGGGGCTACAGTTAAAAAAGTCAAGACAACTTGAAAATTGAATTGTGAGTAAATAAATAATGACGATAAACCGATGTTTTTGTAATTACACCGGTATTCAATCGATATTGGTTTGAATATCGGTATATATCGGTTTATCGATATACCGTGCAACCCTAGATTTGGGATTGACAGGGTTAAACACAGGAACACCTGCGATGTGTCCGCTGATCATTGTTGAGTTTTCACTGTCTTTGTGCAATCATAGCTTTACAGTATATATAAAGTTACATTACAGTTGTGTAATGCCACTTAATGACGAGACAGATTTCAATGTTGAAGGGCACTCAAAAGACACCCTCAATAGTCAGCAGCCAGAGCGACATATATACTATTAAAAAAAAGTAGGGGATATCCAAACTGATGTTGATATTTTTGGAAAATGGTATTGGATACGCGTGCTTGGATACATCAATATGTTACCAAGTTTAGTGTGGATCATGAATGTCACCGGTGCCCGAAGACTTCATACAGGTTTTTCGCACGAGCGCCGCGTTAATGTCTGTGGGGTACATTGTTGACGTTTTCATTTGTACTGGACGGGCTTTTTCGGAGGTCTCATCGTTCTTTTCTTGTCATAAACTCGTTCATCAATAGCTTCTGGTTGAAAATTAACTTTTGAGGTATGCGAAGACTGACACGTGGCGAACATTTACGTACCGTTGGCACGTTGGAAGCCGGCAACAGACAGACTACAGTGGCTCAAATTCCCAATGTTACTCAATCGGTGATTAGCAGGTTGTGGTCACGCTACTGTCAGACAGGCAATGTTGATGACAGACGCCGGTCAAGTCGTCCAAGGGCGACAACCAGGATCGTTTCATCCGAACCACATCATTGCGTAACCGCCATCAAAGTGTCCCAGAAATTGGACAGCAGCTGCACCCAGCGACAGATGTGCGCGTCAGTGGTCAGACTATCCGAAATCGCCTACACAAATGGAATTTGTACGCTCGACGACCTCGAATAATTCCATGTTTGACTGAACGTCACATCGCAACAAGGCGTAATTGGTGTGGAGCACGGCAACGCTGGGACAATCGTCGGTCGAGCAACGTCATGTTTTCCGATGAATCAAGGTTCACTCTCGACTTCCACGACAGGAGAAACAGAGTGTGGCGGCGGTGGAACGAACGATACCGTGACGTAATCGTTAGGCAGCACGATCGGTTTGGTGGTGGATCGGTTATGGTGTGGGGAGGCATAACCATGACAAGCAGAACAGCATTACATGTCATCCAAGGGCGTGTCACAGGGCAGTACTGCCGTGACAACATGTTAGCAGCTAATGTGGAGCCATTTGCGCGACGTCACGGCCGTCGATTCATTTTCCAAGATGACAATGCAAGAGCTCACAGGGCCCGTGTCGCTACAGAGTTCCTGCAGGAGCAGAACATAACTACATTGCTTTGGCCAGCACTAAGTCCAGACCATTCACCAGTCGAGCACGTCTGTGATATGCTAGGCAGGCGCCTACGACAACGCCAACAGCCCCCGGGAACTCGGCGCTGCACTGCAGGAAGAATGGAATAACATCCGTCAAGCTGATATTGGACATTGGGTGAGGAGTATGCCACGTCGGATCCGCGCTTGTCTCGCGAACTGAGGAGGATTTACAAGGTATTGAGGTCTTGGACTGAATGTGGTAAATTCTCTGACTGGCCGCCCATGTCTTCTACAGCTCAGTGCGTGGAATGTGTGTTTGTCAGACACCCATCTGTCGCTGAAATCATACACCAGATGTCACAGTTCAATGCCTCAACTGTCTTTTTGATGAAAATATAAACATGTTTCTTCATATATCTCACTTTTATCAAATATCCCCTACTTTTTTGTATAGTATAGTTTGGAACATTTTTTTGCGGGACAGAGAAAGTTAAAATTCGTGTAAAATATCACTGATCAACGACAATTAATTGTCAAGCTTTCTGGTTTACCTACCAATCACAAGCGAACCATTAGCTCAATTTTTAGTTTTGAAGAAGCGTGTACCATCAACAATTCGTACGACTTAGCAAACTATGCTACAGCGGTCCCACTAGAACAAGTGAAGTGCTTTGCTCAAGACCACAGCGCGAGTAACAACAGTTCCTGCAATCCGTTCACAAAAAAATAAAATAATATTAATAAAATAAAACCACTCTTGTTTGAAATAGCAACAAATAACACAAATGGATTGGTGCAAAGTCTAATTCTCTAAATTTTAAATGTTTTAACCCTTTACCTAACATGAAAAGCAGACGACACTTGCAAATAAAATTCTTGAATAACTAAATGTTTTTTTCAGTTTCTGCGTCAAAAACATAGCTTATGACCTCTCGTTAGAAGCTATGTCTTTGAGATAAAAATTGAAAAAACAAATAATAAAAATTGAGTGGTAGTTTTTGTGAATAGCGCTGGTCGGTTTTTACCGTTATGTTGGGAAATGGGTTAACAATTTCTCAAAAACTTAAGTCCACAGTCTTTACTGCATTTGCGGAAATTATTCTCAAGGAAAGCTGAGGTAAATATTACATTAACCGTTAAAATGTAAGATTATTTTAGACGGCAGGAATTTGCGAGAATATTCGTTTTGCTACAAGCTGTTGAATATAGCGTTCTAGCACGGAACCGTGTTTGGCTGTAAGCTTATATTGGTATTTAAGTCCCAACAGATGCAAGGTATACTGTTGGTGGTATTGCATGCTACAATCTCGTTCAATAACTCCGCTTTCAATTAGTTAATACACGATAACAGGTCTATGCGCAGCAGACTTTGGCCATCTTCATCTCACACCAAAAGGGCTGTTATCTGCCATTGATGACCAATGGTATGGGGTGGGGTGGGGGGGTTATACCACGCTGAGAATTTGGTTCCCGTGCCCCTGGATGTCCAAGCTTTTTCCTGAAGGCGAAAAATTATACAATTTAAATTAAGATTTTTTTTGTGAATGGTGCTAGATACGTCGCAAAGGCGTTAATATTACGGATCCTCCTAGGACTTCTGTTCATTCTCAGTCACGATATGATCATGGCTGTTGAGCGTGTCGTTAAACGCCAAAAGACAAGCAAACAATATTTTTAGTCTGATTGTGTTCGAATATTTTTTATGGTGAACGATATGGCTAACCACCATATCCTAATTCATAACTGGGCTAGGAACGTGTGCCACGATCGTACCGTGCGACTAAGCTGCTACACAACACTTCTACAAAGGCGGTAATGAAAAACAAGCAACACGGATCAGAATTAAACCCGTGATCTGTCCATCAAGTGCCACACGTTCTAACCACAGAACCATACCGAACCAGTTCATCAATTTACAAACTACCGCTGGCAAAATATTTTCCAACCAGCCATGCATATGAAAATGGGATATTACTATATAGTCTCATGATGAGAATTAATTTTTAGACAGGCGGGCAAAATTCAATCAATTCAACTTTTTGGGTGAAGTCTTAAGTTTCCAGCCTGACAAAATAGGCCAGCGTTCAGTGAAAAATATATTTCACGGATAAAATCTCAGTCAATAGACTTTCGGGACAGGAGTGCTAGGATACAGATGGGTAAGGGTTCGATACATATCACAATATTCACCTCGCGAAACGGTATGTATCTCTTGAAAACGTTCCCCATGGGAACCCCGAGAAGTGAAGCAGTGCTTATTAACCCTTTGAACTCTAGTGGTATCTTCCATGCCAGTTCAATGGCAGCAATTAGAAGAGACCATATTCATTATTTGGGGTAGACCAATCAATATTTTCAACGTGCAGCCCCGAGGCTGCACGTTGAAAATATTGATTGGTCTACCCCACACATTTACTGAACAGCCATCGTATTTAATGACGTTATGACGTATCATGTTGCTGGCCCGAAGAACGGCCGCTGGGGTTCAAAGAGTTAACTGTGGTAAACATGCTCTGGTTTACTGGTAAAATAGGATCCAGTCTCTGATGCTTTGGGTGGAAGTCCTCTAAAATGGGCAACATAGGTATAAACGATTGACTAAACTCGACTTTATATCCATGCTGTGGTCTTCATTAGCCACTGTGCAGAAATATGTGACTTATACACCAATAAAAAATAAATAAACTGAAAGACTCCCAGGCATAGAGGTTAGCAACATGACCCGGGGTTGCATAAGAGCCTTAAATGTTAGTGGACATGTCCCGTAGGGATTAATGGGCTGGTAAAAATAGAGATTTTGAGACGCACTGGTAAGCTTGTGGGCCATGAACGAAAGGAACGAAGAAAATGGCAAACATTACGAGCAATACACTCTGAACGCATATGTTAGATATGTATACAATTACTCCTCTCTAATGTGTATTTTTACACATACGGGAAAGATAACTATCACCACACAAACTTCAGCTGTACAGTATCGTGGCTACAAAAACGGACTGGGAAATTCGTCCGGATCGGATCGCGATCGGGTCAAAATTCTCTGCGTGCTTTCGAACAACCAAGTCATATACTTTATAAAATAACCTTCAAACCAGTTAATAAATGGAGTGATACGTCGTTATGTGGTCACTAATAAGAGAGGTCAAACGGAGGTGGAGTACGAAAGACAGGAATCAACGACCGAAGCTGATGTCTTTAACTCTTTACCTGCCATGAAAAGCAGACTGCACTTGCAAAAAAATTCTTGAATAACTATTTTTTTTCATTTTTTGTCTAAAAAACATAGGTTATGACACCTCTTTGGAACGAGCTCGACGAGCTCGTTCCAAAGAGGGGTCATAACCTATGTTTTGGAGACAAAAAAATGAAAAAAATACTGAAAATTAAATGGCGATTTTTGTGAATAGCACTGGACGGTTTTGGCCGTTACGTTGGGTAAAGAGTTAAGTGTTTCACGAGCGCCATATACGCGAGTGAAATATAGGAAAGACTCCAACGAGGGCCATTGGTACCTGTCATCCGTACTCTACGTGAGTTGGGGGGTATGTGTTTATGCTACGATTAAACTCGAATGATGTGAATGAAGCTTAGAGTTTTGAAGAGAAATATCAGCTTCGGTGATCTGTTTAATTAGTTGAGCGACACTGTTTTGTGTTGAAGCATCTCGTCACGTCATAACGTCAATCAGATGCGCAATGTCCACCAATCAGACGCGTTCTTACATGACGTTCTTACACGTAGGCCGGATTCCACGTGTGGCCGATCTAGCATATTTCTCAGTGTCTATTTATTTATTTATTGGGCATTAACGACACCTTCGACTGCCAGCGTCACCTCGTGTTGGACAGTTTTACGGGTGGAGAAAGCCGGAGTACCCGGAGAGAACCACAGAGCAACGGCGAGCAACTGCCAGACTCCCCTACGTACTAATTCCACACAACCAGAGTTAGCATTTGTTAAAGACAAGTGCACCATCGACGTGCAGTACGCCTTAGTACACAGCACCGCCGTGCTCACACATAGGCAATCGGGATGAAGTGCCTTTCCCAAGAACACAACGCAGCAAGCCCTGGCCGGGATTGAGCCGTGGACCTTTCGTTTTGAAGTCCAAACCGTTACAAGCGAGACACTGCGCTCCCTTTTTCAATGTCTGTTTTGTACTGATAACGTTGAATACACAAATCAATCATGGTATAATACATTTTACCAATTTGAGAAAAAATGTTTTAAGATGAGCAGCTTTTGGTAGTAGCACTCTGTTGAACCGTATCAACATTACATTGAAAGTGGCGTCAAAAAACGTTGAACACAGCGTTTCAAAAGACGCATTAACTAACGTTAGTATAGCTGCATTTGAGTTAATTTGAATTAGCCTATAATTTATGGCTAATATAAACAGGTAAGAGTAATAGATACAGTACGGCCGCCGTGGACTGGTCGCATTTCACGGGCAATATTTCCACAGACGCAATAAGATTCTAAACACCAATTACAGGAATAATCATCAAAATTTTAATTAATGAAGCACCGAGTACAACCCGGTGCTTCATCAATTAAAATTTTGCTGATGATGAATTTTATTACTTGGTGAAGGCATGGGTGGACATCACTGCCGCATGTTTCACGAACAGACCGCAACGGCTCTACTTTATAAACATGTCTGCACATAGGTAGAATGTAAAGATGCTACTCAACTTGTAAGATATATTTACGAGTCTTCCACTTTTGAACTAAGTTGGAAGAAAATGTCTTTCGACAACCATCATTTGGTAAAGCTGTAATATGTTGAACACGGTGTTTCCACAGATTCGCTTATGTTAGTTTAGTCACTCCAATGATAATTGGACAACAGGTAAACACACCAGACACTTACCTTCTTCAAATCTCGGAGAATTCCATTAGTTTTAAAATGTAACGTTCAAGCTGGGTATAAGCTATACACAGTGGGTAATAAATTAAATACGGATTACGGTCAGAATGACCTCCCACTTGTTCATTCATTTTTCAAAATGTCACCAGAGGCTAATCGCTTCACGTTAAACGGGTAAGAATTATATCATGTACTATTTATTGAGGTTGGTGGCGTGCAGCTACAACATGTTGCTTCAGAGTAGGTTCTATATGAGATGTGGTCACGAGCATATATTATAACAGTGCTTTCGAATCATCTCATTTTTTTGTGAGTCTGCCTTTATTAACGGCTGATTATACTGTTTGGAGAAAAGCTCATTTCAACTGATCTGAATTAATAACTTTTAAAAGTTTACATTAAAAGGTTGATAGAATGGATTCTAATTTGTTATATTTGCATGAAAGCAACTGTTTAAAACTTGAAAACAGTTGAAAAAGTTATTATTTATGTGCAGGAAGATTCGAACAAGGGCGTCAGAAAATATCATAAATCTACCGATCTATAGAACCTTGGACAGAACGCTTTGCAGTTGTATATATTTGCTTCACATTGCATTAACCCTTTTTAAGAATAATCGACTTAATTTGCACCCAGAAACTCGAAAAAAAACGTTTGTATCACCACCCCCCTCCCCCCCCCCCCCCCCCCCGTTCCGAATCCGTATCAGACAGATTTAATTACCGGTAAACGCCGCACTATCACATATATGATTTGTTACTGCGCATTACAATATAGTTCCTAAAATTCTAAATTTTGACCAGTTTCAACCCAGTTAAACTGAAAAATGGGGGAAACGCGCTCTATGTAACGGAATTGTTAGATAAAAAGTATTATCACTACCATGTGCATGTCATGTAATTTATTTAAGAAATAACCGTTGTTTTCCTTCGGTTTATGCGATATAAACCGAAAATTTTCAGCACAAGCTTCATAACTCGTGTAGCGAGTTATGATTAAGCTTGTGCTGACAATTTTCGGTTTATATCGCATAAACCGAAGGAAAACAACAGTTATTTCTTATAATTTAATCCGGCTGTAATATTAAAATATAAAAACTATGTGTACGTGAACGAAAAACTTTTAATTTTCGCAAAAGACAACAGTCAAACTCAGGAAAGTGTGTCACAAACAGGTCACGTCAATCATTGTCAAATTGTTTGTTGTTTTGATTTTCGATCGCAGAGACAGATATTTAGCAAGTCACGTAACAATAGCATTAAAAACATTTTTTAAGTTCCCCCAAAATCACGTTTGGATGTATGATCTTTTTATTCGTCTCCCACTTCGGTATATTTTATTAAATTCAATTGTTCCCGAGAAATTATCATTATATTCTCGCTGAATGGAGGCGACGAAAACTCGATCATTGATCTTCGTTTACAAGCTTGTTATCCATCTATCAGTCTGCCGTCACGCCCTCACGGTGACAATTTGAGTTGAGTGGGCGGGGCTTCCAGAGTCTTCAAAGTTGGATCGGATGTGTGCGAACGTGTACACATTCCAAATCATTACGTGATTTGGTTTATACGATTTTGACAACTTTCACGCTGTATGCTTTCAACCAATCAAACGCAGAGGCGGGGCAAATGATTAAATTATATCAGATTCGATATTGTGCTTACAACTGAATCGTAATGAGCCCGATTGTAAACACGCGACATGCACGTGGTCATGCTGAAGAAGCGGAAGCTCGATAAAAGTATAGAGGCACAACTTTTCAAGGCTACCATAGTTCGGTCAAGTGGGAGAAAAGTTACAATCGAATGTCAGTAAATGCACAGTGACATAGTATTACTATAGTCTCTGGTTTTGATGAGCATGTCGCGGTGCGGTCATTGTCCTGTCCATTCCTTCAACTTATGTCATCTTCCAACACGAATGCTAGCCTTCAGGTTGGAAGATGGATGAAGTAGAAGAAACGGACCGAAGGTGGGATTCTTTTGCCAAATGTTGCTTGGATTTGCAAATAATATATTACAGGAATACCTGTATATCGACACGTTTGCGTGCGTCCACTTCAAATCACTGTGTAACCGCGCAACATGTTTGTGGAAAAAAGTGGAGGGGCACGTGTCCCCTGTGCTAGCCTGGTTCCGCCGCCTCTGTGGTAATTATAATGTGTATGGACACTTATGTCAAAACACCGAAATATCTAACAGCAACTTCTGCCCATAATACAGATAGGAATTTAACCAATTCAGTCTTGTTTGACAGAGTCCAATCAGCTTAAATCTTTTATTGGGATTTAACAAAACTTTCAGCAGCCAGGGTTACCTTGGTGCGGACAGTTGTACGCGTGGAGGAAACCGGAGTACCCGAAGAGAAACACAGAGCAGAGACGAGCAAGTGTCAGACTCCCCAACGTACAAACTGTGCACAAGCGGGGTTAGCATTGGTTGTTGGCAAGTGCGCCATCGACGTGAGTAGTATGTCAGGGGCTTTTCGAGGGTAGTTTGCAGGACCCCGCAGGGGACCGTTGAAGGCAGCCAATAAGCTATTGAGCAGTTACTGATAATTCATTGCTCGAATGACTCGAATCCCATCGAGCAAATGACCTTTAGAGTAATTGCTCGATCGAGTGACTCCTCGAACGACTCTTAGACGCATTTGAGAAAAAAGGGATTCCATAGCCACAGCCGTTTTCGAAAAAGGGATTCCACAAATGGGATTCCCAAAAGGGATTCCATAAGTGGGATTCCGTCTTACCTCGAGTGACTCGCATATATTGCTCGAACGACTCAAATCCCATCGAGCAAATGAGGTAACGAGCCATTGCTCATTCGAGTGACTCCTCGAACGACTCTTGGACTCATTTCAGGAAAAAAGGGATTCCATAACCACAGCAGTTTTCGAAAAAGGGATTCCACAAATGGGATTCCCCAAAAGGGATTCCATAAGTGGGATTCCATCTTACCTCGAGTGACTCGCATATATTGCTCGAACGACTCGAATCCCATCGAGCAATATATGCGAGTCACTCGAGGTAAGATGGAATCCCACTTATGGAATCCCTTTTGGGGAATCCCATTTGTGGAATACCTTTTTCGAAAACGGCTGTGGTTATGGAATCCCTTTTTCCTGAAATGAGTCTAAGAGTCGTTCGAGGAGTCACTCGAATGAGCAATTGCTCGTTAGCTCATTTGCTCGATGGGATTTGAGTCGTTCGAGCAATATATGCGAGTCACTCGAGGTAAGACGGAATCCCACTTATGGAATCCCTTTTGTGGAATCCCATTTGTGGAATCCCTTTTTCGAAAACGACTATGGCTATGGAATCCCTTTTTTCTGAAATGAGTCTAAGATTCGTTCGAGGAGTCACTCGAACGAGCAATTGCTCGTTAGCTCATTTGCTCGATGGGATTCGAGTCGTTCGAGCAATATATGCGAGTCACTCGAGGAAAGACGGAATCCCACTTATGGAATCCCTTTTGGGAATCCCATTTGTGGAATCCCTTTTTCGAAAACGGCTGTGGCTATGGAATCCCTTTTTTCTCAAATGAGTCTAAGAGTCGTTCGAGGAGTCACTCGATCGGGCAATTACTCTAAAGCTCATTTGCTCGATGGGATTCGAGTCATTCGAGCAATGACTTATCAGTAACTGCTCGATAGCTTATTGGCTGCCTTCAACGGTCCCCTGCGGGGTCCTGCAAACTACCCTCGAAAAGCCCCTGACATACTACTGACGTGCAGTACGATTTGGTACACAGCGTCATCGTGCCCACACATGGACAAACGGGATTAACTGCCTTGGTCAAAGAAACAGCTCGGTTACCTCTGTCGTGGATCGGGCCTTCAGGTTTGAAGTTCAGTTATGTAGCCACTGAGCCAACACGCTCTCTCATTGGTTAACCCTTTACCCAACGCAGAAGATATCAAAATTTATTATTTTAAATATAATTTTTTCAAATTTTTCGAAAAATTGCAACAAAACCATATAATGTGACCCCTCGTTGGAACGAGCTCGTCGAGCTCGTTCCAACGAGGGGTCACATGATATGGTTTTGTTGAATTTTTTTGAAAAATACTACTTTTTCAACGACTGAATTTGCATATTACGCGGGCGGATGCGGCCGATTCGTTGGGTAAAGGGTTAAATTCCAACTTGGATTGTGAAAACATTTGCAGGTTGAAATTGCGAAATTTCAACATTGGTATACAGAGGGTTAATGCGAATCTGTGATTAATAATTGAACGTAGAACAGTACAGTGCTATGATCCCAAATCAGGAGAGAAAATGTAGATCGGATCGTGACTGGATGGAGATCCCGTCGAAACTATTTTTTTCGATTTTCTCAACACGACGTTGCAGAATCTAACCATTTAGAAGAGAAAGGCGATGACTCGAATCTGAGTTAGTATTTCCGTAGTTTTTCGTGACGTGGTCTTGCTTTCTCAGTATTTTTGTATGAGATACGTCCATCCTTCCACGCCCATGGCGTATAAGTGTGTCGCGACCCAATCGCGATTTGACTGAGACAAATACAACTTTTGTTATCACAGTATTGTATATTGTGCACCAAAATCACTCGTATTGTTCATTATCGCTTCAAAATTTACATATAGACGACAAGAGTTCGCGACAGCCCATAATTCAATGTGTTTCGCAAAACTGGACTTTGGACCCCTTTGTTTTCTCAGGTGAAGAGTTGTAATAGTACAATTTGCGACAAGGAAATCGGAAGCAGGGCGTCATTTATTTTATCATGTTGTTCATCCCCTTCAACACTCGGTTCTTAAATGGGGTTGCCGCATGCAATACCATTTATAGGGACTAGGTGAGTTCATTTTGTGTCTGTAGGGAGATTCGGTAATAAGTTTGTCATACCGTTATAGGGGGTAGTTTGATTGAATTGGCATAGACCTTGTTAATCCTTCACCCAATGCGGGTGATATCGAAATGTATTATATTAAATACTTTTTTTTTTAATTTTTGAAAAAAAGTTCAACAAAACCATATCATGTAGCCCTTCCTTGGAACGAGCTCGACGAGCTCGTTCAACTGATGGGTCATATGATATAATTTTGTTGAAATTGTTTCACAAATAATATTTTTTCAACTGCTCAATTTGTAAATTACGCGGAAAGATGCGGCCGATTTATTTTTGTAAAGGGTTAACTATTGGTAGGCTTTTTATGATGTTTGCAACCCGACCCCTGAATATTATTTTACGCAAAAAGTTATGTGTGCCCTGAAAAGGGTCAACAGTAATTTTAACAGTGCACGAGTCGTGATAAATACAGCCCAGTGTCAGTAGGCCAACTATTTGCTGGCACTCTTTGCACACTCCGCATCAAGTCTGTGACGTTGTTGTCTGGAGTAAATGCGAATAATCATTAATTTTTAACCAGAACATCGATGTAAATTCTTGACAATTCCCATAAAATTGCCAAAGGGCACTTTCTCTCTTAGGCACATTTGCGTCTTCCGCATGAATAAACAACCTTCTTGCATTGCGTCTTCTTGGTTCGTGGTCACTCTGGAAAGAATAAATCGATATCCGTTTTTTTATTCTTGACGCGCTGTTGCTGGCGGACAATCTCGGAATAACAGCCAACCGTAAGATTAAATTACTTCTAATTTTACAATGGTTCGTCCATTAGCTTATCATATGAAAACCACGCAGAATCTCTTCTCCTCTCCCAAGAGTCACGAGAACACAGTAAGAGAACATTGTCACAATCGCGGTTCCTTGGCGAAGAAAAGAGTATTCAACCTTTTAAATACGTATGCATACATTTTTGCATACAGATGAGGATAGATTACAAGGTGACAGATTACATACCAAGATGACAGGGGATCAGTGGTTAACCCTTTGAAGCCGAGAGGCCGCTTGTTCTGCCCAACAAGGAGCTTGGTGGCTCAGTGGTTACGGCATTGAACTCCAAACCGAAAGGTATACGGATCGATCCCCGCCAGGGGTAACTGAGTTGTGTCGTTGGGCAAGGCACCTCATCCCGATTGGCCTCTTGGGTGTCACGGTGGCGCTGCCTACTAAAGCGTACTGCACGTCGATGGTGCACTTGTCTTCAACCAATGCAAATGCTTGCGCGGAGTTAGCACGTTGGGAAATCTGACAGTTGCTCGCCGTTGTTCGGTGGTTCTTCCTCTCCTTGTAAAACTGTCCTACACGAAGTGACCCTGGCTGTGGAAAGTGTCGTTAAACCAAAATAAATATTTAAATTCCGGCAGTAACATTATACAGTAACATAACTTCATAAAGTTGGATGGCTTCTAAATGAATGCGTCGCGTAAACCAATCAATATTTTGAACTTGCAGCCTCAAAGTTGAAAATATTAGGCTAAAGAAAATGAATCTTTTGATTCTCAGGCAGGGGCGTATTTGTTTTTTCGGCCCGCATTCGTCATTTTAAGTTCGAAGGCAAAATTCAAAATGTACAAAACTACCATGTGATATTTGCGGTATCACATCGCGATTTGCGATGCATTATGGCGTACACATTGATACAGTATTGTCATTCTCTTCGCGAAATGCGACACGATTCTCATATGTATGTACAAAATAAATATTTATTTAACTGGTTGAGAGCTAAATTAGGTTTGGAGGTCTAAATTTCTTCATCAAAAATTGTTTTATTACAAATTATTAGAGAGTGCCAACAGGCACTCTCCAATAATTTGTAATAGAACAAATTTGTATAAATAAACAATTATATATGTTTGACTGAATACGAAACATGGGGAAGGAAAATGTTGGCTTTTGCACTGGTATCTTCATTTTTTGAAAGGCCTGATTGTGGCTTCTAGCACTGAACCAGTTAAAAACTCCTTATTATTTTTGATCTCATTTTAGTTGTTCCATATTGATGATTTTGTGTTGTATGATCACATTTAGAAAAAAAAAATCAAAAATCAGTGAAATCAACATGGAAGCTCTAGCATTTAATTTTAGGCTCTCGCAACTGGATTTTAGGCATCGGCGACCATTCTATCAGGAATACAAAATAAAAATAAAAACCGCCCTCCTTCATCCATTTAAAAAAAAAATCTGAGAATCAATTATTTACTTTTGTTTGGACTTAATTGTCTACCCAGGTAGTGAACATAAACTCTTTCAATTGCTGCCATTGAACTAACATGGAAGATACCACTAGTGTCCAAAGACTTAATATCCAAGACACCACAGCACCAGTTAGACTCCCAATTCTAACCATTGGCTGACAAAAGCGGATATTAATATTTAATCGTTAATGCCTCTGTGCTGTCCAGCCGGATTCGTGTAATTTGTTTTATTCGCAATTGCCGTTAGGGAAGCTGCGATTCAGGGAGCTGATACACGTTTTTGTCAAAGTCGAAAAAATATTTCACAAAAAACTTTTCTCTTAATTGCCATAATAGTCTGACAAGTTAGCAAAAAAGTAAAAGATGTTGTGTAATTCTTCATATAATAGACACGTGATGCGATTAGTGACTCCACCCAAAAACCCGGACCATTATTTCGAAACAGTCACTCATTTAACCATTTGAATCCGAACGGCAGCTTTTCCGGCCAGGAACATGATACGTCATAACGTCATCAAATAGGATGGCTCTTAAGTAAATGTGTGTGGTAGACCAATCAACATTGAAAATATTGATTGGTCTACCCCAAATAATGAGTATAGTCTCTTCTAATTGGTGCCATTGAACTAGCATGGAAGATACCACTTGGGTTCAAAGGGGTAAATTTGACTTGTCTGTCTAACATGATATTCCCAGTTAGCAAATGAAATGACCACCTAGCTATTTATCACCCGAACCATCAACCTTTTGGACGCTGATGGTACATTCAATGCCAGTTCATAGCCATCATCTGGTAGAGTCTGTATTTGTTATTTGAGGGGAGACCAATCAATATTTTCAACCTGCAGTCCTGGAGTTGCACGTTGGAAATCTTGATTGGTCTACCACACAAATTCGCTACGCAACTATCTACTTTATGAATTCATGACGTATCACGACCCTGGGCTGGAAAAACTGCCTTTTCGGATGAAAGAGTTTATTTTACGAATGAAGCATTAAGTTCCCTTGGACCTTCTCACTCTATTAAATAGCGAATATAACCTTTCCGGGCAGATTTGTCCAATGAAATACGATATAGTTCGTGCATGGTGTGCAACAAGGCACTAAAGCAATGCAGACGGCGCCTTGTTGCACCAAAGGAACGATAATAAATATACTAACACTACACCCAGATTATAAAAAAAATAACCAAATTTTGGTGAAGTTGATATTCTAGTCCATTGCATTCTTTTCGTTAGCAGAACGGAAGTACACTTAAAACGGTTCGGGTGAACCGAAGGGCACGATGTGTGTTTTTTAAAAATTTTGTTGTTTTGAATCTATACATTTTGGAAAAATCACTCTCCAGTCAAATGTAGACCAGTAATGATTGGTGGTCAGTGTAGTTTTATGAACAACAGAGCGAGTAGAGTTGAAATACGAAATCCCTTTTTAGTAACTGAAAGCAAACTGGACAAACATAATATTTTTTTTATAAAGTTCCCAGATCGTCAGCGCGTTTTACTTTTAAAACTGCAAACATACTCCTCCATTTTTCGTTATTAAGAACAATGACGTAGATATTTTTGTGACATGGAGTGAGATCACAACATGTTGGACAGACAGTGGCGATGCACAGCTAATATGTCTTTTGTTGTATTTAATTTTTGAAAGACCAACGTCTGATAGACATCAATCTACTCGACTGAAATTGACAATTCCTTAAACTGTAACGGCCGTCGTGTACGGTAACGTAAAATAATACCTTAAAACTTCCAATTTATGTGTGTGTGGGGGGGGGGGGGGGGGAGGACCAGGGCCGATTTAAGCTAGTGCGGGCCTGTAACATATGTTATAAAGTCTGCGTTTCCGCTAGGGGAAATAAATGAGGCCGTAATGGGGCGACCAAGAGTCGTCGCCAGAAAAAAATTTTAAATTCCAGGGTGCCCAAACCCCCATTTCTTTGCACCTGAGGGATATTTGGAGGTTTTTCACAGAAATATATATGTAGGTTTTCACATTCCGAGAGCCGGTAATTGCGGGTGAATAAGGACCAATGAGGAAGAATTCATGTAAAAAAATCATTCACACAGATTACAGTCCTTACCGATAATACCGGTCCATGGATGATCCAGTTCAGCAACGATTGCTGTATGGGGGTGGCCGAAAAATGTGCCCTGAAGAATGTGACATGACATCATGTCCTAGCATCGGGATACTAATTCCTATTCAGGTTGCCAAAGTCGAATGGGGTTTTGACCATTAAATTGAGTAATACAGTTAAAACTAGAAGTCATGTAACGAACTGTGCGCTTATCTAGGCTTAATTGCGCGTAGGAATTGCGCGCAGTTACCATATCGAATGACATCCAAAGCATGGCAGGTCTCCTGGTTACCCATAGCAAACACAGGCAATGTTTCTGCCAATGGAGGTCCATTGGCAGAAATATTGCTTGTGCACAGGCCATATGCACAGAATTTGATATCCTTACCATGGTCATAACGCGTAGATTAACGCGCAGATCGACGTGCTATTTGTGCGCATTTCATGACAGGACTTCTAATTTTAACTGTAATTAGATCTGCATGCCCTACTTGCTAACACTGTAATTAGTTTTCACGCAGGGCGAACTTGACAAAAAGATGGAGTCATCAATTTCCTCCTCCACGCATTTTTCGGCGCTTTGCTTTTCGGCCCGTTTCTTTTCAGCCTCATGTGTTGATGCTTGTTTTCAAAAAAACATCAACACACAAGGTCGTGCCACATAAAAACTGTTGCAACATCCACCACATCTTTTCCTCACTCACCACGTCCACGCCCCTCTCTCACAAGGCACAACACTTTTACATAACTCTCACCATTCTTCGTTATTAAAAACAATGGTGAGTAATAGTCTTGAGTAAATATTCTTGACTAACTCAGTAAAGTTAAATGTGAACGAAATTATTTATTTGGATCATGTTTTAATGACGTCCGTAATGATTACGTACCATGCAACTGTTCAACATGCAGCTCCCCCGACGTGTAAACAACAGGATGGCAGAATTGTGAGATGCCGATTTCATCTGAGTCGCCAGGCAGCTTGCAAGCATTTAGTGCGAGGTCCTCGAAAAGGGGGACCCGAGGCATATGCTACGTTGGGAACTAGGTTAATCCGGCACTGTGGGGTGAGAGGGGTGGGGGGGGACCATACTGTCTTGTCTCCATCTACTACCTAACTGAACCAACAGATATGGCATAAGTCCATATAATCGCATCAGGAAAAACGAGATTCAATCAATATCGATAATACATCAAGAAACTAGGATGTCATAAATATTCCTTTCTCTCTGTGTAGGAGTGTCACTCAATTATTTTCGATGAGTGACGTTACCAGAAATATAACATCTCTTGTCTCCAGTGACGTTTCAACTTACAAATGCACTTTATCTGATGTTTCTTGACAAAGCAGTTAATGTCATGTTGAACGATGTTTTCGCCGATTTATGGGACAGCAGTCACACTCTCGCAAGGGCGATTTGCATATCCCATTCGCATTCTGTCTCAGCGTTCACATCACAAGACGGCACGTGGTGTGGAGCGTCTCGGTCAAGGGCAGAATAGAAGTGATGCTGATCAAATATGATCTCGCGGCTTCTGTAGCAAATGCAATCTTTTCTAACCAATTTGCTACTACCTCTGACATAAACCACCGTTTTTTATATTTTTTTCTTTATATACGTGTGTGTGTGGGTGGGGGGGGGGGGGGGGGGGGGTGCTTTTTGTGAACCACAGATTATTATTCTTCACTGGAATGGGCTCGACAGCCTCGTTCCAATGCGGATGTATACGTTATGGTTTGGTAGAAATAGAAAATTAGACTTCTGAATTATTTCTTCCAAACCCGAGGACCCCTCCGTCCTCCATTCCCTTCCCTCTAACATAATTCTGCTCCTAGAAGAGAGCTCCATCTGGTGACATTTGCAAAACAATTAAAAAACAATCGACAGTTTTCATTTGTTTTGTTTAAAACACAGCTCATGATCACTGATTGGAACAAGCTCGCAGAGCTCGTCCCAAAGAGTGCACATACGTTACTTTTTGAGGACCAAATTGAAAAAAAAATAGTAAGATTTAAATGACTATTTTGTAAATAATACTGGCGAGTTATTACAGTTTCGTGAGAGTATCTGTTAACTATAAACCCCACCCTGTTTGTTTTGTTTGGTTTATTATGGTTCAACGACACTCTGAACCGCCAGGGCCACATCGTCTCGGAAACCTTACCCTAAGGGATTACAGTGTGCAAAATTTGACGTGAACGCTCGTTTCGTTGGCATGGCGGTTACGTAAATTTAAATTTATACGAACGGATGACCGGTTAGCCACAAGTTGCATCTTGAATGGTAAAGTCTGAGTAACTTTACTGGTAGTTTTAATTTTTTTCTCTGCCTCAAGATTTGTTCACACATTTTTGTCTTGTTACAATAAATGGGAGAGTGCCTATAGGCACTCCTCCATAAATTGTAACAAGGCAAATCGATGGAGATTAAGTAATTTTACTTCCAAGGTAATAAGGACATCCGCAGAATATGAAGACTTCAACTTTAGGTACCTGCAGTTCAGAATAAAGCCCATATATGGGCTTCTAGCACTACCAGCCTTTCTTTTGTCTAGAATTTTAGAATTCTGCCTGGAGAGTCTATGTGTATTTTAATCCCACGCAATATATGAATACTTGTTGATGATAAAAAAAACAGTTTTCCAAGAATTTCTACTGATACGAGCGTTCGATTAGCCATCTCCAACCCACGTGAACAGTCAATCGGTTAGAGTCATTTTTTTAAATTTTGCACGCTGGGATTATATTAATTCTTCGTGGCACCGTTTAACTACTTCGCTAAAACACGTCCAAAGTCAAGTTGCAGCTGCAACAAAGGTCTTTACCAAACGGAAAGGGGCAGATAGTTTTAAAGAAACTGTTTGGAATCATCTTGAAGGATGATAGTTTTCCATTTCCATTTGAACCATTTTGATGGCAAAATGGCGTATGTGTGAGCTTGTTCTCGGTTCTTGCGTGTGTCTAACAGCACAACAAGAAAAGCACATACATGGGTCCGAGTCATAGAACATAAAGACAGTTACCTTTTGCTCGCAGAATTGCCCTTCAAGTATTTTTAGCAATGTCATCCTCGTTTTCGCCGAATGGTCCCATAACTGTATTATAAAACGGATCAACCTGGGCTTATATTTCATCTAAATTTGGAAGCATCCACTTGGATTCTCGCGAAAATGGTTGCGAAAATCCATACCTGCTATAAAGGTCTCAGGATCCTATTAGGCCATCATGCTTTAATCCCTGTTGTATACTGATAACACGTGTTAATCTTTTACTCAACATAGCTGTTTAATTTTTAAAATCTACACTGATTTTGATACTTTTTGTACAAAATAAACAACATTTATCAATAAACTCTAACAAATATGGATGCCATTGTCACCGGATCATTGAGCCGGTTCCAATGACAGCCATATTTGTACAATTTTATTGTCCAAGTGTTAGAATATTTAAGATCATGTTAGCCTTGTATTAGTTAATTTGCTGCTGCTATGTCAGGTAAAGGGTTAAATTGACTCGATTCTTTTCACGCGAATCCTAGCAGAGGTACAGTGAGAATCTACATGGATTCTCACTGACTTTGTTGCGCGAATATTTGCGTAAAGGGATTCTCAGATTCTCGTCGAAGTTTAAGCTCTGACACCACAGCGTTTTTATTCGCTGGGAAGATTGATGCGAGTTTAGTCTTATTGCTCAGTACCCAACAGATGTCGCAAATGTCGGTTCATTGTACTTAAATTGTGTAGTTGGTAAATGCCTTTTATTCGTTACTTCTGATATATTTAAGGGGTAACTATGGGTGAGGTTGCAGGAGGTGTGACAACTCCAGTAATGTTCCAGTTGGCACATTTCCATTTGAATTTGAGTCTTAGATACTGAATCGCTCTTGCTGGTAAACATATACTTTCTTACGGGACTAGATCTACTTCTTGGACTTGTGCCACATACGGAGTCGCACTCATGCAAATTGAGATCTCTGGGTGATCGGACATGCTGGGGATCCCAGTCAGGTAAGTGTTAATTATATAAGAAGATAGGAAGCCCATACATCGCGACTATTGCATGTATTTATCCACAAATTTCATTTGATACAATCTTTGAGAAAGTGCTTTTTTGGGGGGTGGGGGGGGGGGGGGTGGGGGTGGAAGTCCACAACCCATGAGTCTTACTGAATCACTGTTCCTCTTCCTGGCACAGAGAAAACGGTTCAGGTTCTGAGATAATGGAGTGATTTGTATGAGCCAACATCCATTGTAGGGCAGATAATACAATTCCGCTGAATAACCAACCTTTCTTGTTATCGAGATTACATACATCTCCGTGGGGTATCAGTGACATAAAATAACTGCTTTACATTAGCAAACTGCTTTGTTCTTGAACTATCAGGTCTTCCCATTAAGCAATGGCGGTACAATTCCATTACGAAGCTGTAAAGGTCACTGTACTATCAATACTGCCTGTCTGCAGAAAGACTGTACCGAACTTGAAGATGCATCCGTGCCAACTGTGTGCAAATCTAATTATTGTTTTCATTATTGCCCTCAAAACATAGCTAATGCCTCCATGTCTCGTTGGAACGAACTCGAGCACGTTCCAATTTGAGGAGGGGGTTATAACCAATATTTGAGGAAAAAAAATGAAGCCTTCTAGTTATTAAAAAAGGTGTTTGCATGTATCGTCTACAAGCCGTACTGACAAACGGGTGAAATCTTAAAAAAACAAGTTGTTTACAAGTTAACAATATTTTTGAAAAGAGAAAAAATTGTAGAATTTAGCAATACATCTCTAACCTGAAGTGTGAGTTTGTATATGAACAGCAATACTCTATTGTTGACGCGTTATGTCAGGGATACTTCGATCCCATCAAAAGGCTAAATATTTCAGACAGAATCAGGCTTTGTTTTCTACAATTTTTCTCCCATTTGTTAAAAAAACCCTCCAAAATTGGTCTAAAAATATTGAAAATATTAATTGGTCTACTCCACACATTCACTCAGCTGCCATCCTACTTAACTCCCTTCACTCTGATGTCAAAATATCCAAATTTTAAGTAGCCATTTTCCCCATAATGCAACTGAGAATTTAACCAATTAAGTCTTGTTTGACAGAGCTCAATGAGCTCTGTCAAACAAGATTGAATTGGTTAAATTTCTAGTTGCATTATGGGAAAAATTTGCACCTTGAACTTTAGATATTTCGACATCAGTGTGCAGGGGGTTAAGGAAATTATGACGTATCATTCTTCTGGATCGGAAAATCGTCCGCTCGGGTTTTAAGGGTTAAGGAGTTGAATTTTTTTTTTTTTTTAAAATCACTAAAGCCATATCATGGGACGCCTCATTGGAACGAGCTCGCCGAGCTCGTTCCAATGAGGGTTCACACGATGTGATTTTGTTGAAGGCTGTTGAAAAATTTAAAAAAAACAGTAATTCAAATAATAAATTTTGATCCCGTCTGCGTTGGGTAAAGGTTTTACCCCCAGGCCGAGTAAGCCATATGTTTACTACCGGTGCAGGACAGACTAGCGTCTGAACACCAGTCGAGCGACTTGTTATTTTGAACTCTTTCCATTGTGGATAAATGGTTAGTTTACAATATTTTCCGAAGTCTTTTGCGACATCCACTGGATCAAATAATCAAACACCTCGTCGAAAAATGTTAGCACTAACGATGAAACATGCTTACGTTTTTCTCTGTTGAACTTAATTGTAACATACTTAATGACACAAAATGACTTATCGACCAACAAGATGTCGTACTTTTGAAGAAAATTTAAAACAAGATAAAGCAAGAATAATACTTGATGTAAATAACCACGGTCTGTGCTCAATTACTCTATAAATTAAATGGCATGCAATAATTGACTACAGTTTTTTCTATTTGTGAATCAACGACTTCGTTTGATGTAACGGGAATGAAGTCAACACGTAAATTTATGTGAATCTGATGAAAGATGTGGGCCGATCGGTTGTGATCGTTTCGTATTATTGATTTTATTTATCGAATCAGATATAATCAATTTAATGAGTTGTAAAAAAGTAGCTCATATAACTCAGATACGGCGTTATGATAGCAAAATCCGTATCTTTTACAATTGTATTTTCTAGAATTGTATTTTCTACCTATTAATAGAACTGTCTAAAATGAATCATTAGCATTTTAAAAGATATCTTTGAAAATGCTAATGGTTCATTTCAATCCATTTAAAGCCGTAAATTGAATATTCCACAAAATACAATTGTAAAAGTTTTATAGTATTGGCCCCTCGTTGCGATAAACTTGCACCCCTGGGGGGAAGTTTCACAAATAAATATTGTGGAATCAAGCAGGAAGCAAGAAGCAGAAACACAGCGTCCGAGCTTTAATATATTTAAATTTCGTCCTCGAATGGTGAGATTCTACAAGGCTGTGGGGAGGAACGCGAATAGAGAATTTCGAACAGATCAAGTCCCGGTCACGATCGGCTCGGAATTGTCTTTCTGCATTTCGAATGACTTTACAGTCACTGTCCGCGTTTTGCAATTACTGTCCTTGTCATGGGTGGTGTAACAGATACAGAGGGAAGATCGAGAACGGAGGTTCGAATCCATTAAACTTAGATAACACACACAACGGGCCGATTTACCACGGCACCAAGAGATGCGGACCAACGAGGGTGGTTGGTTAATTGTCTTTATCATGGAACGCTACATGCAGTTTTCTAGAAGGCATTGCCGCACACAATGTTATCATTAACACTGACGGATCGATTGACTCGCAAATGCAATCACTAACGCCGTAAATGCGATCGGATCCATCACCGCATAGTCAAATTATTTCGAGTTGGCCAACCCTAGTATATCACACCGATAATTAACTATAAATCGTGCTGGCAGGGTCATTATATTACACCCACCACAAAAGCAGACTTTGAGTGGGCCCAATGGCGAAATACAATGACCAACTCCCACCACGACCGTCGAAATAACGTGCTAGTTTAATACTTTTAGAAAACAGCATAAGACAACGCACTGTGAGAAAGGAAAAATTATTACGGTGCTTCAATTCTGTCAAAATAATGCACGTAAAAAACAGTGCACATCACTACTCTTCCGAATGATTTTGTATTGATCTGCATGACCGTATTATGCCTATAGCCCGTAACATCGATTGTTAACAGCACTAGGGGTGAAGGGATATTATTTTCCGACTCTGTCAAATGTCCCAACTATAATAATAACACTTTGTCCAGCTGCTGATTTGTCGCGGTTTTTAAAGGCACTGATTACCCTTTTGCTGCAAATGTCTCCCCATCCCCTAAGCCTATTCTCTCCTCTCAACATTCGGATACGAACTGTTTGATGACATCCCGTACCCCATTCTTCCCAATCTCTCCGATAAGCTTACCAACTCTCACCCTTATGTCACCCACTAACCACATGTCCCTCATTCACTCATCCCACTTCTCCATTATAGTCCCAGTGAATCTTATTCTGTTACTACACCTAAACTACACATCTGGCGCCCCTTTTCGCTGTCTTTCCCAGATTTTCTCCTAAGATCCAACGAATTATATAGACATAGCTGCCAATCGTTACATAAAAACAAGACCCGGAAATGATAACGCAAGAGGACCTGTTAACCTTGTTTGACTATTCCCAAGAGAACGCTTCCTACTGAAGCTTCCAATTTATTACATTCCACAAGTTTTATCAAGCTCTCAAGCCACCAGTCAAATTTTTAACCCTTTATCAACGTAACGGCCAAAACCGGCTAGCGCTATTCTAAAAAATCGCCAGTTAATTTTCATTATTTTTTCATTTTTTTGTCTAAAAAACATAGGTTATGACCCCTCATTGGTACGAGGACGAGCTCGTCCCAATGAGGGTCATAACCAATGTTTGTGAGACAAAAAATGAATTGTTAAAGAATTTCTTTTGCAAGTGTCGTCTGCTTTTCATGTTAGGTAAAGGGTTAAACGAATCTGGTGCTGTTATTCCATAGAACCAATCTAGCCCTTAAATAGTCCATCGTCTGTTTATAGATTCAGTCAGATGGAATGTTTCAGTTGACTAGAAAAGGGAACCATAATAATTCGCTTTTCTGAACATCTGAAATTTTCCATCAGTTTGAATCTAAGCATTTACGAACAATTATTTACTTTGAATCAACGGAAGAAATGTTTCTCACTTGAGAATTCATTTAACCGACCGAAATGTTTGATGATATTACCATTACTGTTAGATATGTTTGTATACTAAATATTATTAATGAGGACTAGGGCTGTGTGATTTTTCGGTTTTCCGGTTCGGTTCCGTTTTTTTTTCAGCAAACCGGAAAACCGAACCGAAAAACCCAACAATAAAACGGTAGAACGGTTTTATCGTGTTTGTGCATAAATTGATCAAACTATCTTACTGGGAGGAAACTGGTCTAGCGACCACTATAGACTTTAGTCACTTATGCTATCCGGTAAAGGGCAAATACATCGTGCTCTCACTGTGACAATGAGAACACAACATAGTTTACAATGGAGGTGAACATTATTCATTTGCTACCCTGATTTAAGTTTTTGTTTTTTTTTGTTAACTGAATAGGCTTAACTGCTGATTCTCTAGAACCCAAAGGAAAGTTAGACTGAACCTAATATATTTAGGCCTTTTGTGGTGAGTGATGTCGTAAGCCGGATTTTGCTTCCAAGCAAGCCTGAAAATAATTTTCATTGCGCTTCCAGACAAAATGTCAGGCAACAAATGAATCATGTCTGTCATTTAAAAATGATATCTGACATTTTACAAAATGGAGTTTGAGTATTCGAAATAATGTGTTTTGGGTGTACATGTACCTTCATCTTAAAACTGCTCAGAATTCATCCAACCATACCTTGTTTGGCAGGGCTCGGTGAGCCCTGCCAAACAAGGTATAATTGGTTTCATTCTCAATTGGAACTGAATAACCCTTCAGACATAATTTAGATACATGTATGGCTATATCAAATCGTATTCCTTCACATGCAGTTAATACTGATGAGTTGTAAATACTGATGAGCTGTGCAGTCATTTTTTTCACACTTCCCAACTTGCCAGGACCAGAAATCACAATAATCATGACTTTTAGGCTTGCAAATTATTTACATGAATTTTAGCATCAGACATTTGGACTGATGATTTTAAACTTCTGTCGGACATTGGCCTTTTTTTTACCTGACATTGGCCTTATCTGACCACTTATTTTTTGGTATGTTTCCAAGTTAAGGAGCCCGAAGTGTTATTTACTACCTGTTCTTAACACATAGCAACACCGAACCGAAACAAAGTGTTTTTCTGAAACCGAATCTGAAAAATCAGAACCTCCTAGCCCTTATGAAGACACGCCGGAGCTTAATTCTATGCCGCAGAATCCAGAAATTGTGTTGAAATCATGATGCTTTCAAGGCAAATTAAATACTTATTGACTGGAATATCAAAAACTGAAAAAAGTAATATCTGTATATTTTGTGGGAAAAGGACATCAAGGCTAGTGTGTGGGAAATCTCCACGAATGATTCCAAAAGTATAAAATGCGATTCATTAAACTCGACCAGTCACCGGATCAAACTGTACAGAGAGAAAGCTGAGACATCGCGTTCTCGACAAATTATAAGTGGCGAGATAACGCAACATTCGACAAGTAACAGGTTTTGACGTTCTTGATCTTGTGTAACCCATAAAATCTTTGTCCTGCTATGTGTTTTAAAATCTGATGTTGTGAGTTAATTGCTAGTGAAACAAAACCAGTGAGTTCATTGAGAAAATGTTTACTTCTCCCACCAGCTCAATATGTGACATTGAAATTAAACGGCAACAGCTTCCTCATTTACATGTTTCTACCTCTATCTTCGTATATCAGTTTACCAGGTGAACTATGTACGGAATGTTTTATTCAGCGGAGGAACTATTAATTATACGAGAAATTCGGGCTTAACCCTTCCAACGCGGTACGCATCAATTTCCTCTAATGGTTATATTTGACAATGGACGAGTAAGCGTCACAACGAACAGCAAATAAGTAGCAGAAGTGATCAGTGTTATTTAACATCTACCCCCTGTAAGGTCGTGGTATCAAAATTACGAAATCTCTCCACAAAAATCAAAGGATCAATGCAAATTTTGATGTTAGTCTTATTATATAGGGGGTAATCGCTTGACTGGACTGGTTACGTGAAATAATTCATGAGAGGTGAGGGACGTTGTACAAACACGAGTGCGCGAATGCGCACGAGTGTTTTACAATATAGTTCCTCGCCTCGAATGAATTATTTCACGTAACAAGTCCAGTCAAGCGATTACTCTGTTTATTACTTTTCATTATTAACGATAATTATATTATTTAACCCTTTACCTAACGTAACGGCCAAAACCGGCCAGCGCTATTCTCAAAAATCGTCAATTAATTTTCATTGTTTTTTCATTTTTTGTCTCTAAAACATAGGTTTTGTCACCTCATTGGAACGAGCTCGTCGAGCTCGTTCCAATGAGGGGTCGTAACCTATGTTTTGAGACAAAAAATGAAAATAATAGTTATTCAAGTATTTGTTTTTACAAGTGTCGTCTGCTTTTCATGTTAGGTAAAGGGTTAAAAAAACAATGAAGTCCCCATTACACCCACGGCAAAGCGTCTTCGTTTGCGCGCACGGATACATGACCCAACTTTTGATTGCATAATTCAAGTGAAGTTATCGTTTATAATCAAACCCGGAAATCCCAGTAAATCACACTTTGGAAAGTAATAAATGTGACGACACACAGTTCTGAATGGGTTCACCTCCAACCAGGCCCTTCCTGAGAATAGACTGGAAGAGCCGTACCGCGGTAGCATGGCAGCAGGTTAAAGACATTAATTTCTCTACCTTAAAACTAACTGTTCTAAAACAAGGTAGGTATTCTAAAAAAAGCAACTTTCGAAATGGGCGATGCCATTTTTAAAAAAATGCTAAAGTAGTACCCGATCTCGAGTTGTGGTGGCTGAAATGTATAGTTTCAACGTGCTGTTTGCATGTTAGCTTTAGTAGTACGGTCAGCCACGGTGAAACTATGAGAGGCAGTGGCATCATGAAATTTGTTGGTGAAATGGTACAGCAATTGTTGGAACAACTGGAGAAATAACAGATGTATTGAACCTAGTGATTGTGCTTGAAGTATTTGGTTGGATAAATTACAAGTTTGATGACACCCAAAAAGAGTGTCATGTATAAATCCATAATCTGACCCATCGCTGAGTATCAAAAGTAAGTCGATGTAGTAGTTTATGGATGTGAATGCCACATGTCATGTGACCTAAGCTGAAGACGACAATAATAATTAGTAGTTGTAAACGTTTTTGACGCCTCATTGGAACGGGGTCATTCTAGGAAAGGGTCATAAACGGTGGTTTGCGGGGACAAAAAAAAATAAGTCAATGTAGTAGTTCATGAATGTGAATGCCACACGTCATGTGACTAGAGCTGTCGCGATTATTCGATTAGTCGACTAACCGTCGACTATTGAAGTAGTCGACGTTTTTTATTTTTAGTCGATCGTCGTTCATTGTCAAGGTGGTACACGTCTACTACACGTCGGGGCTAAATTGCATTGTTTTGTGAGGTGAATGATCAATGAAGGTGAATAACTTTAAATATCTAACCATAGTTAACATTCATATCCGGAAGATTGTACGACTGTCACTGACTGTGTAAGAAAGAACACTCACAGTTACTCGAGAAGAATAGATTCTTCTGAATTTCTCCAGTCTTGTACACACGAATGCACCCATTGGAAAACCCAAAGCGCGGAAGTGACAAAATTATGACGAAAGTCAGAACGTCAGATCACTTCTCAAAGTTCGGAACTTCAGACTAAGATCCAATTTTAACAACTGACGAGGGAATGCATAGATCTCAATGTTCAACATTTCGAGAAACTTATTGCAGAAAGAAAACATATGCAGGAATGTTCTTTGGTAAATTCATTTTAATTCATCGGCTTCAATCTAGTTCAAACTTGGACCCGCAGTCAGTAATATTATTTTTGGGGTTGGTACGTCCTACAGGACGTACCAACCCCAAAAATTATATTACGGACTGTAGGTCCAAGATTGGACTACATTTAGCTTCAGTCGGGACCGATTTGTTGTTCCCACAACCCCACTTCGTCTGAACACACTGGTGCCATTGTCATTTTCAGAGTTTTACGAACAGAAGAATGATTTGCTAAAAAATCATGGGAAGCGACTATTAATCGACTAACCGTCGATTACTGGTCACGATTAGTCGATTACAAAAAATGATAGTCGCGACAGCCCTACATGTGACCTAAGCTGAAGACGACAACAATAATTAGTATTTGTAAACGTTTTTGACTCCTCATTGGAACGGGGTCATTCTAGGAAAGGGTCATAAACGGTGGTTTGCGGGGACAAAAAAACCTAAAAAAAAAACCAAACAAAGCCATTGACGACTTAATGTGTAGCACTGGGTGGACGTTGCTGACTTGTAATGTTAAAAGACTAAAGGTCTAAACCAGTTTAATTCCCAGCGATCCTATGCATTTTTGGTAAACTATGACCACCATTATCCTTATGTCTAATGAATATAATCGCATGTACTGCAAAATCAAGATAACATTCCGTGCTGACAAAATTTATCTACGTCCTTCTCTGTGAGTGAAAATGTATTTATCTACCAAAATTTATTTACGCCCCTCCCTACGAGTGGAGATGCATAGGCGTAAACGCCGAATTTTCTCAGGTTCTGGCCAGACACATAGGTCAACAGACCAGATGACATTACGTGTAAAGTTGTGCCTTGTGTAGGATTACGACTGAATGCTCAAAAACTCATATCTGTTGAAACCAAAACCAAGCAGTTTCCATTGAAGTTACAACATCAACTCATACACAAGTCAAATAAATCTTGACCACAAGGTGAAAAATGAATGTTTCGTTTGAAGACCAAATTCCAACATGGGTTGTGGACACATTACTAAAACTTATACCGAAACAAAAGTTGTTTTGACGCTATCCACAGTCTTGGGTGCAACATCCCATCGCACAAGCTTTCCAAGCTATACGTTTAGGATTTTGTACGCCAGTGATCGATAAATGCTTAAAACTTCACATTCGTGTTGTGCAAGTGCTTCGCTTATATGCTCTTACCTGCCCTATTTTTGTAACAGATATGTTTTGCATTTAAAGGTAACAAATTTAAGAAAATGCACATCTCAGTACAAAATTTTCTCAGTGATAAGTCAGCGGGGCGGACAGTGGACCTTTCGACACCTGAGTGTGAACGTTTTGGCAACCAGGTGCCAAAACGTCCAAACTCAGGTAGTGATGTCAAATCACCCAAACACAATACTTCCGGAGATCAAGCAATAATACATTTCTCGATCTTAAATGAACAGGCCACATTTTTGTGATCAAGTGGTCCAAGTCAGGTAGGTCCCCCAAACACGTGCTGTGTTGTGTAATGCACCTCGGGAGACCGGAATCGTTGTATGTTTTCTGTCATTTGGGATTCAAGAAACGCAAAACTCATTGATTCTTTCGAATCAAGAAAAGAAGATTTTTTTCGGTTAAAAATAAAAGATTTCCTTACCAAAATAAATATTCGCCAAATTCATCTAAGACTAAAAGACTGTATCCGCGAGGAATGGGTTCTATTAAACAATAGGTTTGTGTATTTGGAAATGCTAAATACTAAATATCCCGCTGTAATCGTACCTCAGTGATATGCTGGAAGTTGTTTCGTCTATGACTTCAAATAAGACCAGTCTGACTTATTGCTGCACAGGAAAAAAGTATTCGATGCGCAAACAAATTTTCAGACAAACCGACTGTTCGAATCGGGGGGTCCATTGGAATCGTATTTCCCCTAGCGTTTCTTATAACTTTCACCGAATTGATTCCGCAGGTGTAGTAACAGTAATGTATTCTCGGAGGTATTATCAATAAAACAAGATTGAAAAAAATCGTCGACTTATTCTTAGTAATTAATAACATTAAGCGTGTCTATTGAAAAAACTCACCCTAAGTGAAAAAAATCCAAACAATGTGCAATGCCATCTAACAAGACATCCGTTCGTGTAAAGCAGACACAAATGCAAAGCAATAACTGACAGATTTCTCGTGTATAACCCAGCCCTTATTTTTCAACGACATCACTCTCCGCCAACAAAAATCGAAAACATTCAAGAATAATTGATCTCCGAGATGTATGGAAGGTTATTTAACACGAGTCTCGTTCCGACGAGAATTTATCCTATTGGCGGACCAACGCTGCCGTTAGTTGGAAACAATCTATTCTACTTCTCACAGACGCACGCGCTAGTTTGTAGTGAGTATGCAGTGGACGTTGTTTCCAACTTGTGCCCGAACGTATGTGGTGTATAATGCTATTTAATTTCTTAATTAATATTCTACAACCCGTCGTCATATTGCAAATTTACATTTAGTGCAGGAGTGAGAGGATAATTTCACCCTACCGACATGCACGTAACGACACCTATTCGAGTTTAGATTTAAATTAATCAATAATAATTTCTGACTAATTTATTTATGAATTACTTTTTCATACAATTAGTATCAAAATATGTTGCAGATTTATTTTCAACAGCTGTGGCTCTTTTAAAGGGAATATTTAACCCTATACTCACTGATGTCAAAATACCCAAATTTCAAGTACTGGGCTTTCCCATAATGCAACTTTGAGTTTAACTAATGCAATCTTGTTCCACAGATCTCAATGATCAAGCAGGAATTCATGGGTTAAATTTTTAGATGTATTACGGAAAAATGTGTCGCTTTATATTTTGATGTTTCAACATTGGAACACTGGCTGGGGATAAATATTTTACATTGAGCCAACGAGGAACAAAACCTGATAAAACAAAAAGTTAAAAGTAACCATATATGCATTCAAAACCATAGCATTTTTTTCAAACTATAAATCAGTGATCCCCGCTGAACTGCACCAGCGAGCTGTTAGTATTGCGGTTTTGAAAATACATTAATTTAGCCTGGTGTTGATTTTAAAACAACAGAAACCAAATATTCGTGAGCAATGTTAACTTGGTCAATATCAACCCTTTGAACACGAGAGGCTGGTTTTCGGACCAGGAACACGATACGTCATAATTCAATTAAGTAGATGGGTGCTAAGTTATTGTGTGGGGTAGACCAATCAATATTTTCAACGTGCAGCCCCAAGGCTGCACGTTCAAAATATTAATTAGTCTCTCCCCAAATAATGAATATGGACACTTCCAATTGATGTCATTGAACTGACATGAAAGATACCACCAGGGTTCAAAGGGCTAAGGTCAGCTGATGACCCAGTATGGCACGTCGAACACCACGTCGATGTTCCATTGTCCTCAACCTATAGCGCTCATATTCTTGTTGGATGACACAGGCGCCTGGGTTAGATCTTGAAATTGAATGAAAGTGCTTGGTTCTCGGAGTTTTACTCCAATATACACTTCTAAGTACAATCGTAAAACTGTCTAATGCTCTGCAGACGTTAGCACACAAGACTCACTACCCAAATTACTGCTCGGCAGGGCGAGTCTTCGTTCTGTACCTGCAAAATCGAGTACTGACTGACATGCCCGCACCATACGAAGTCACTAAACTTTAGAAGATGCAAGTGGGTGGCACAAACAAACCTTTATACTACAATCCGGATGGAGGATTCCTAACGGGCACTGCGCACGCTTTTGTGGGCATGTTCCATTTCTATATTCAATATTCAGTATATAGTTATATGCTTTTAAAAATATAGTGAAAATATATATATACGCAGCATGTTTATTTCTGTCACTGTTCCGAATAAAGAAATATGAAAAGCAAAGCAAAAAAAAAAAAAAAAATACCCGAAGTTGACACTGTCGAAACATTTACCGTCTCGCATTACCACAAGAAACATGTAAAACACAATCGACGCACCGTTAATCTGTGGTTATTTTTGCACTATAAAATCAGCTGGGTTGAAAATCAACCCAAAACAAGTGGGTTGAGTAAATTTGATCCCAACTGGGTTCATATTCACTCATCCAAGTTCATTTGAATTGATTTTCAACCCATCTGATTTCAGAGTGTATAACAATACCATGTAGCCCTATGGATACAATACTTGTAACATAGTTATGACGTCACTCCTTTGTTTAAAAGAAGTGATATATTTCGAAGAGTTGATGAGAGCATATGCTGTATGCAACAAATATCACCCCAAGCTCTGCAACGCCTGGGCGATGAAGGATATGTTTCGAGAACAAAGGCAAAGAATTGGGACAGTGTCAGCTCTGATATAAACAGAAACCCGTGAAAACATTTTAGTGATCTGTATTAACGCTGTTCCTCGTCAGGCCCTTTTTCGGACCAGGAACATGATACGTCATAATTCCATTAAGTAGGACAGGTGCTAAGTGCGTGTGTGGGGTAGACTGCACGTTGAAAATAGTAATTAGTCTACCCTTAAATAATGAATATGGACTCTTCCTTTAGGACGGGTGCTAAGTGCGTGTGTGGGGTAGATTGCACGTTGAAAGTAGTAATTAGTCTACCCCTAAATAATGAATATGGACTCTTCCTTTTGCTGTCATTGAACTGACATAGAAGATGCCACCAGAGTTTAAAGGGTAAAAGTATCTGAACCCATTCACGCACTATTTTGAACTTCCACGCCTGCTGATATTATACAACGTTTTACACACGAAATAAAACTAAAGCGTACGATAAAAATGAAGTTTTCCGTATAACTATAGCAAGATTTTGCCGACTCAAAGAAAGAAATTATTGAAAAGAATGAGAAACAAATGTCAAATTATGTTAATTTAATCGGTCAAATTATGTTAATTTAATCGAGACCTGATAATGAGTTTTCTTGCTGATCGTGCATCTTTTGTTTGTCACTAAGAAACTAACTCTGTGACAAGTCGTTTACACCATATTATTACCACTTTTACGGGCGTTCCTAGCACATTAACGATGTTTTGTCGGGCGTTGAAACCTCGTAATGCTCAACAAGAACAAGTCATGTGACGTGTTGGGCCGTTATTGACTATACCAGCCCAACACATCTAAATATAGACGATGACGTCACATCTCTCAGCCGATCAACAATATTTTCCCCAGATTTCCATTTGGATCGAAATTCAGTTCAATTCGGATTTTTTTTCATTTGTAAACACAATTAACACATTTGTTTCAAGTGTTTCCCTTTGTGTCACGGATAGATAATGTATCAAATATAACAAGCGATACACACAAAGTAAGTGATGACATCTTTGATGAATAAACTCCTTGCCTAAAGTTCGCATTTCGAAGATATATTTCATCATCTAACTTCCTAAATTTCGCCGTACACTGATCAGACGATGGACCCAAGCCTGCCTATAGCTCTGACCAGTATACTGTGTTTTGAGCATTCTCAATCTATGCTGGTATTTCTTCCGACAATAAATGTACCCACGTATGATATGTACATGGATTTTCAGATCTCATAATTCGAGTAAACATATATTATATATATATTCGTAAAATGCGTAAACACGCCATTAACTTCGCAAATGAATTTGCAACAATTGTGTGTTGCAATTAAAAAAATTACAAAGACCATAAAATCGACATTGCACAAGCTATACATGTATTTCTCACTCGTCAATACAATCAATAAACTTAAAATTTCAAAATGAATTGAAATTCCGAAGTGGAAACACGTTTTACTTAAAAAAAATGAAGAGAGTTACAATGAAAACACTATTGCTGAGCAATCAGTCGACTGACAAATCAATCAATAAAGGGTCTACTCGTTTCCCTCCTTTGTACATACATCGGCCAAGCTGTAATTATTCGCCATCTATTAAATGATTTTCATTACCGTATTTTCGTTTCAGTAATTTTCTATAATTTCTTCTTAAATAATTGGCAATCGATATTTTCACGTTCAACAAGACCATGAACAGAATGAACTAATAATGAAGTTTTTTTCCTTCTTTATAGACCAGATAGCAACGCGGTAAACAAGATGTTTTCATTGACAAAAAAGCATGACATTTTTTAGAACAATTAAGCGATATATATGCCTATGGTTGTTATTCTTTCAATAATTGAACGTTACAGGTCAAGGTCCTATACGACGAAGACCAACATTCTTAATTTCCATTATCCAATAATTCTTTATTAACCATCTCATTCCGACGTGCATATATTTAACCGTGCCACACACTTTCCAAAGGGACCTGCAAATCTGAAATGCCGCGTCGCACCGAATCCCGAATCGAATAGGGCAGAGGATTTCGAATCGAATTGAATCTCGTATCGAATTCGATTTCACGGCTCTTTTCTGAAGTTGTTACAACTTTACCCAACGCAGACGATATCAATATTTATTATTTTAAATATCATTTTTTGAATTTTTTCAAAATATTTCAACAAAACCATATCATGTGACCCCTCGTTGGAACGAGCTCGTTCCAACGAGGGGTCTCATGGTATGGTTTTGTTGAAATTTTTTGAAAAATAATATTTTTTCAACTGCTGAATTTGCATATTACGCGGGCGGATGCGGCCGATTCGTTGGGTAAAGGTAAACCCTTGCTTAAGGTAATGTTCATAACCCTCTAGCGATATTCACGACAATTGCCTTCAAATTTTATAATTTTTTTGCTCAACTTTGACGTAAGTCAAATTTGAGCTTATGCCATGGCCAGTCGTCCGTCCGTTTGTCCGCCTGTCCGTCAACAATTCATTACGGCTCGGGCTAGAGGCCGTATTTATGAACCGATCTTTACGAAACTTCTTGAGTACCTTTGTCATCACCGTGGGACGAGAACGAGTGTTTTGGGGCGCGGCCCGAAATTCAAGATGCCCCCCCCCCCCCCCCAACAGCCATTTTGTACTTTAGTTAGCGCAATCAGTTTTGTGTACAGAACTTCTGTATGAAAGTTCTGATTTCAATAAATTTTTGTATGAATGTTTAGTAACATGGAATACATCACATATAATACGGGTTTTTTTCTCGTGCAGAAATTATACAAATTAGATGAACTTTTCTTTATTCAGTGCTACTCATACACAGTAAGTGCACATGTCAATAAGGCTCGGGTTTTGTTGAAATTTTTTGAAAAATAATATTTTTTCAACTGCTGAATTTGCATATTACCCGGGCGGATGCCGGCGATTCGTTGGGTGAAGGGTTAATAATTAATACTGCATTTCTCATATTGTAAATATTGCACCCTCTTACAGCCATGAATATTGCCAATCTCCACTTAAATATATATTGAACGGCGATTTGTCTCTTTGGGCAAGTCAATCAAACGGGCAGAATATTCCAGAACAGAATCAAAATAGCAATTTCGGAAGCGGAACCTCCTTGACCTCTTTTTCTATCATCAGGTCTCCTGAACAGGAGACCTGGTGATCAGTAGAAGAGTTCAGGACGAGACCCTTGGTAGGAGTTCGTGAACATCTTGACTCTTCAAAAATTTCCGAATCCGCACGAGTCAAAGCAAATCATTGGGACGATTTCGATTCAAATTGAAGCTTCACAGGGCCCTATTCTCACATCCGCTTGATCTTATGATACACCCTCCAGTTACTGACTGTGTTTTCCCACATATGAAAATTAATGTTGACCTGGTCACTAGAATAGAAACAGAGACTCTCAGCAAATACATATTTTTATTATTATTTTCTTGAAAACATAGAAACTATTTTTTTGATCGAAAGGAGAACCACACCTGAGTGGTCACGCAGTCGTTCATCATCGGGTTACATATTCGCTAATAAGTGACTGTGAAATTGACCGAAGATAAGGTCACCAGCATTTTAAGGGATTATCAGTGAAGTGCGATGAAGAATCAACAATGCCTCCAAAAATAATGAAATACGCTTTCAGATATGGATCATTGTTTCGCTATAGTTCTTCTCACTATCTAGATTATCTAACCATAAATACACCATGCATCCAAAATTTATATATAATGTAGTTCTCCCAAACAAAAAGTGAATGCTATCATATATTCTTCTGCTTCTTGTTTTCATTGCGCCCTTGTCGATTCATCCTACTGGAGATGCACTGTGTTTATGAATCCAATATAAATCCCACGAACACAACCCACCCTTACCTCATAGTACGACTACATGACATGTATATAAAACGTCACTCGTAGAAGACTGATTGTAGAAGAATAAGATTTGGGAGCGAACCTCCTTGATCTCGTCTTCTAGCAACAGGTCTCCTGTACAGGAGACCTGGTGACAATAGGAGACCTGGTGACATTAGAAGCTCGGGAGGAGACACCAGATAGGATTTTCAGAACATCTCGGAGATCACAGTGGCTCAGAAGGGAGAGATGCAGGCTGCAAGCCGAGAGGTCCTCGGTTCGAATCCCACCTGCGGCAAACGCGTTGTGTCCTTGGGCAATACACTTAATCCCAATTGCCCACGCGGCTGCACGGTGGCGTTGTATACTAAAGCGTACTGTACGTCGATGGCGCACATGTCTTCAACCAATGCTAACCCTTCTTGTGTGGATTTAGTACGTTAGGGAGTCTGACAGTTGATCGTCGTTGCTAGGTGGTTCTCTCCGGGTAATCCGGCTTCCTCCACCCATAAAACTGTCTGACACGAAGTGATCCTGGATGTAAAAAGTGTCGTTAAACCCAATAAATAAATAAGAACATCTCGACGATTCGAAAATTTCCGTACCAGCGTGACGAAAATCAAATCGAATAGATTTGTGGGGACGTACCACACCAAAATGAACTTGTTACCGTCTGAGAACCACACCAGGCCGTTCGAAACAACATTCTATTAAAATAAGGCAGATAGCTCTGTGGCATGATTTACTAAAGGTCTCAAAAATTGTTTGACAAGTTAATAATAAGTGCTGATTGTTGAGAGAGGAGATTTTTTGACGACAAGTTAGTAATAAGTGTTGATTGTTGAGAGCACGAAGAGTAAAGGGTTCGTCGGAGTATTTTGGCACGATGTGTATACGTGATTTTTTTAGTATGCAGTTTTTATTAAAATTTGTTTTATAAAAAAGCCAAACAAAAGACAGTAAGACTTTAACAATTGCTGTTCAAAAAAATATTCTCGTCTGTCGAACGACCGATTGATGTGAAACCACTCGTGAAATCAGATTTCCCTCGTCATTGACGATCTGACGAGTAGTTTCTCTTGAGATTCGATTTCAAAATTGTACGGTACATTGAGTGGAGTATGATTAAATTCCAGGGCAATGGTTTTCCGTTACTTACTGTAATAAGTGATCTCCATTTTCCCTGAGTCTAAATATTCACAGGAAATACGTTTGCACGATAAATATTTGAAATCGTTCATAATCTTCCAGGATCCAGATTACTGATCGTGAAAAAGCAAAAATGTGGTCCTGAGCCAAATCTGATGACAAATAATTCATTTCATCCGATCGATTGTATTTTATCGCATTAAAGACTGTCGATGACCGGACAGTGAGTATCAACGAATCATTTATATGACTGTATAATCTCCTCACCCCAAATTCAATTTATTATGCACTTACGAGAATGAAACTCAATCAAGCGACTGCTAATTCAGAGTTCGCCATCAAGTACCAACAGAAATCAAGCCGTACAGATCACATCACGCATCGTCGAGTAATGTCGAGTTTAAATCGCGCGAACCGTCACAGCGCATCCTTTTTTCATTAGAGTTAACTTCAGATCTCTCGATGAAAGGCGTGGGACGTCTTACGCAGTGTTCAAAATAACTTTTTTTTCTTTGCGTAGCAAAATGCTACAAATTTCCAAAAAAATGAATAGCATTTTGTAAAAATGACATAGCTATTTTTGTATTTAGACTTATGTTATGCTGTTTTGTATTGAATTCTTCTAAGTAGATAGAATAGTTTCCGCCCATTTCTGGGAATTTCCAAATGATCTGCAACACCTGAAACATTTACTATGTTTTTTTTTAACTGAACTGCCTTTAAGGGTTGCATGGACTTGGATGTTCTTAAATAGCGTCTTGGTTGTTCAATAGAGTTCTCAAAATAGAAGTTGGGATTTTAATTTGATGGGCTTGAAGTTATTTTTAATGTACATTTTATGCAAAATGTTTTAAAAACAGGAAGAATTTAAACCAACAGAATTCATATTACATATGAAGTTGCTAATGATGCTTGACGGAGAGTTAAACTGAGTTATGCCTGGGATGTTCCACAAACAGAGGTAATTAGTTTTCAAATTTTCATTTACATGTTGCGATAGAAGATAATCAACTGCAGCCTAATAGGCTGCAGTTGATTATCTTGTATCGCAAAATGCTATACATAATTGAACATTGTGTAGCTTTTTGCAAGTTTTGCATAGCAAAAAGCGACACGACACCGCTTATTTTGAGCCCTAGTCTCACGCCCGCCTTATTCCCGATTAATCCAAAATATGGCGAGTTTGCTTGCAAATCGGACTCCCGAGTGTACTTTCTTTTCACCAACTTTAATTTAACAACTCTTATCGGGTCAGTGGACTTCACATTTATTGCTGGAAATCACAACATTATTTCATTTGTCAAAAGATCTATAAACATGGGTGTGAGTGGAACAAGCTCGAAGGACTTATTCCACTCACTTTCATTTTTGTACAGTCTTCATCATTATCATTAATCTGAAAACCTTAAATAATTTGGAAAATTATACTGGATAATAATAATAATAATAATAATAATAATAATAATAATAATAATAAAATAATAATAATAAATTAATAACAAAAGTATTAATAATAACTAGTTACTTGTATAGCGCAACTCATATAAAAATATTCCATTGCGCTCCACAATCACGTATTAAAAGGCTCCCGAAAATGAGATTTCTATTACTATTTTGCGCGCTTTCTTTGTTACTTTGCGGTGACATTGAGACAAACCCTGGCCACCCGACACAAGAAACAACCTTTATGGTTCCCTATCTATCTTTCACTACAACATACGTAGCATAAGACACAAGTTTTCACAAATTTCAGATATTATACATGACTTCAATATTCTCTGTTTCACCGAAACGCACCTCGATAGTTCAGTGCAATCGAGCAGTATCAAATTACAGGATTTTTCTGATCCCATCAGAAATGATAGAAATCAGTATAGGAGTGGTATTGCCGTATACTTTGATCAAAGTCTTCTTCTGTATTTTCGTAAAACCAAACTAGAATTCGACACATCCATCATGTGCTTTGAAGTCACTTCTAAATCGAAAACATTTCTTCTAGCAGTTTCCTAGAGATCGGTACAGTATGCACCGAGTGATTACTGGGACCTATTAGATAGTTTTGTGGAAACGGCACTTGATGCAAATAAACCCCTTGTATTGCTAGGTGATTTTAATTCGGGCCTCACACAACCTACTGGGAGTCTCAGCGAAATTATAACACACTATAGTCTACGTAATTTAGTAACAAAGCCAACTCGTGTAACTGATACTACAAGACAACAAAATCGGCGGTTCCACATGGCTCAGTAGTGGGCCCCTTTCTATTCCTGGTTTACATAAACGATATAGCTGACCTACTCGAGTCACATGCTGCGATGTTTGCGGACGACACGTGCCTGTCCACCAGTAAAAATAGCCAAGTCGACCTAACTTATGTCCTAAACGCTGATTTAGGAAAAAAATAACACCTGGGCCAATCAGTGGTTGGTCTCATTCAACCCATCCAAAACAAAGTCAGTTTACTTTTCATTTTCCCCAGGCACAACCCCCACCTGTAATTCACTTTAACAATAGCATGGTATCTGGGTGTGATCATCACAGACACTTAGGCATTTATCTGCAAAGTAATCTTAAATGGGATGTTCAAATAAATGAAATTTGTAAAAAAGTGTCGTCCCGATTATCGCAACTCCGAAAACTGAAATTCCTGCTCTCTCGCAAAACATTGGAGAGAATATATGTGTCGTACATACTCCCTGTAATTTATTATGGAGATGTACTATGGGATTCAGACCCCTTCTATCTTCTCAAAAGACTCGAACGCTTACATCTCGATGCAGCCCGAATTATCACAGGTTTAACGATATCAGTATCGACAGAAAACATCCTTCTTGAGCTTGGCTGGAATTCGTTGACACACAGACGTGAAATTCACAAAATGAGTATAATGTACAGAATAGTTAACCACGAAGCACCAGAACATATTACGCGTCTACTACCCCCGCGAATTTCACAATCCACTTCATATGATCTGCGACGTGCGGAACAATGTTCCACATACAAAGCACGTAACATTTCTGATGAGTGGAGGTCGGATTACAGCCTACTAAAACAAGCACTATTTATTTTATTTTATATTTGCTTTTCCCACAATCTTTATCTTCTTCTCTTGGAAACTTAAACTTTGTATTATAAGGATGTTAAAATGTTCACCTATGCATGTCGTTCTTGTACATTTTTGTTTATATTGTTACAGGAGAGGAACGAAAATAAGTTGCTATAACTTGTGTTGTAATCCTTTTTGTCAACTATCTTCAAAGACAAATAAAATATGTTTAAACTAAACATATTAAAAACATTATGCTTTATTAAAAAGGTGAGGTTTGAGGCGAGTTTTGAAGGTTTTAACATCAATAGCATTTCTGATTTTCTCATCCAAATTGTTCCACAATTGCTGAGATATCCACCGTCCACCATTATTTTGGACCTTTAGATTTTTCACATATTAAATAATTTCTTTAGAAGACCTTAAAGTACTTGGGATTGTGCGAATTGGGGCCATGCTCATAAAATATAAAGGAGTCATATTATGAATGCATTTGAAAGTTAGTTACAGGATTTTAAACTGTATTCTTGACCTTGCGGAAAAATGAAAGGCTACTCATCTTCAGTTTACTCACAGACAGACCCGAATATTGTTAACAAATTGGGCTGTATGTCATATTAAACACTTCAAAACGGCCAGCATACATTTTTGCATAATGTAAGTATGGCAGTCGATGGGAAAAGCTCCCAATGCTCAATGATTCGATAACGTCAAAAAGTAATACCGCGGTCCTCTAACAGTGAAGGGCTGTATCATTGCACCCACTCCCCCCACCCCCAATCCCGAAACATCCATCTCCAATTTTAAACAAGACTCGTCCATTTTTAGAAATAAATAATATACTAGATGAAATAATTCACCAGATCTCAATTGAAATGATTAACCACATGGCCTACAGGCAACTGTTTCTAATTATCATCGTTGTATTATTATACGTAAAATTAATGATTTTAACCCTTTACCTAACATGAAAAGCAGACGACACTTGCAAAAAAAATTCTTGAATAACTAATTTTTTTCATTTTTTGTCTCAAAAACATAGGTTATGACCCCTCGTTGGAACGAGCTCGACGAGCTCGTTCCAACGAGGGGTCATAACCTATGTTTTTGAGACAAAAAATGAAAAAAATAATAAAAATTCATTGGCGATTTTTGAGAATCGCGCTGGCCGGTTTTGGCCGTTACGTTGGGTAAAGGGTTAAAATATGCGCTCCATTGTCTTGGTTTCATGTGGTTACAGGGTCAGTTGGTGGGTTAGAGGGACGTCTTTAACCCTCTGCACTCTGAGGTCAAAATGGCAAATTTTTCAGCAGCAAATATTTCCCATAATGCAGTTTGATATTTAACCAAATATACAATGGCGAACTCTGTCAAACAAGATATAATTGGTTAAATTCATAGATAAACTATAGAAAAACATAATAATTGGAGAAGACCAGTGTGCTAGTGGTTTATGTACATACCCATAGAGAGAAAGTTCGAGGAGATCCCTTTAGGAATGAAATTTCGCAAAAAGTTCTTCGTTGCGAAAGATACACAAACCTCGGTGAAATAGAGTTTACAGAAGAAACAGAGCCAGTCACTCACGTAACTTAATGTTTGTTTTTTCCTTCCAAAACTTAGATGAGGATGCCTCTTTGGAACAAGTTCAATGAAGGGTTTGCAAAAAAGCAACAATATTTGTATTGCGTCTTTCTTGTTTTGTGATGTTTGTGTGTGTCTGATTTGGTAAGTGGAAGACCAGAATGGGCTAACCCGCATTGAAAATATTCTTTCTTTTCAAATTCCAGTTTTTTACCCGCCTCACACCGATTGCCACCCAACGTTTTTGTTCGGTGCGCCTACTTTCTTGCTCCGTTAAATTGAAGCGAAAACAGAGGAGAACTACATATCGAAAGTACGCATACACATACTTAGAACATGCACACCTCCCTGTTTCGGGTATATCCACAGTCGATAAGCTTACATTTCTAGGATATATATATACATATTTATTACACACCCATTGAACTTCAAACCCTTGTATTTAACGGAATTGCCTCTATGACATAAATGTTTCTTTATTCAGCCGGTGATGTAGAAGCCGGAACCTTTTTCCCTGCAGTGTTTATGCTAGTTCCTTTCTCGTAGAGTCATTAGTTACGCTTCGAAAAGTTTCCAAATTTCGTTATAGAATTATCGATCGTCTGTCGCGAAGTGTGAACATGAAAACGTCCAAAGCAAAATAAAGTCGGTTTACAAAAAATTAGTTAACCAACAATGAGATAATATTAAAAAAAACAATCATTTCCAACCGCAACATTAACCCAGTCCCGTGGCCGTCTCGTCTACCGATCCCGTTATATCTAAATTGGTCAACTTTATTTCGGTAAATCTTCGGACATCTTGATATGCTTCGAACTTTTTAAAAACGTTTCTCCCAGCTGTTTTGCAAATCGGCCCATATCTGTAACTTATATTTTTACTAACAGTAATAGCCACCAAATGGTTAGACGTGAATGGACACTAGCCGAATACAAACGGCGATATGAATTTCAACAAACACGCCCAATAGAAAAGATAACGAATGTTATTTAGACTGGTTCCCAAAAGGTTGTTTTGATTTGTTATCGATCCATTTGTTCAGTACAGATTCAAACAAAACAAACGAATTCTTCACCTTTGGGTTTAAACATCGGAATTAAAATTTGTTTATTTAACTGAATTTTAATGCATGGGATGTGCAATAAACACAGAACGCAATGTGTGTTTGAATCGGTAGGTGTTTTACATAGCGAGTTGGAATGGCAATATATATATATATATATATATATATATAATATAGCATTCAGATAGCGCATTGTTGCAGTCAAGGTAGGATATATATATCGTACCTAGAGTGTAAAACAATGTGCCATCTGAATGCAAAAGAATTGTAGATGGCGCTTTGTTGCACCCAAGTTTCAAACCAATTCAACCATTGTGATATACACCCTCACAAGAGTGAATTTCTAAGTTAAGAAAATCAAACACTGAATATATCTTGCATCATCCAAGAGACGGCAGAGCTGTAGATGATGTGTAGGGGTACTTGTGGCCTCCCCAACGTTCTCCAGGGACTTGCTATACTTGATTGCACAACGCGTTAAACAATTAGCAGTATCCAAATGCATCAACATATTGGCATTCGTGTAATATATTTTCTGAAAATGTCAACAAATTTAGTTGAATTTTGTCCGTTCAATATTAATCTTCATTCGGCTCGTTCTATTTCTTCCTCTTCAACCACCTTCCTGCCCAAATGTTAACCTCCGGGCTAAAAGATGGATGTAGTGGGAGAAAGAAACCCAAACCATGATCAGGTGATGTGTGTTTGTGTTTATTGGGTTTGTAACGCCACATTCAACAGCCATGTTCACACCGTGTTTGACAGTTTTACGGGCGGAGAGAGTACCTGGAGAGAACAACCGAGCAGCAGCGAGCAATTGTCACTCTTCAAAGTACTAACCTGGTCTCAGCAGAGTTAACACCGGTTGATGACAGTCGCATCATCGACTTGTGGTACGCTTTAGTACACAGTTCCACTGTGTACCTATGTGGGTAATCGGGATTGAGTGTCTTGCCCATAGATAGACCGCAATTGACGCGGGCCAGGATCGAGCCGTCTACCCTTAGGTTTAAAGTCCAGTGCTGTAACCAGTGAGCCATGGACCTTTCGACAAGATGAAAACATAACAGGAGCTATCCACCCCCACCCGAAATAAATAAATAAATAAATAAATAAATAAATAGTGTCCAGCGGTTTATGATGTTTAAGGTCGCATATTTATGCACAATGGCTAATCATGACCGTAACAGTTTTACGGGTGGAGGAAGCCTGAGTACCCGGAGAGAACCACCGAGCAACGACGAGCAGCTGCCATCTCCCCAACATCGTAACTCCGCACTGCAGCACAGGCAGGGTTAGATTGGTTGAATACATGCGCACCATCGACGTGCAGTACGCCTTAGTACACGGCGTCATCGTGCCCCCACGCGGGCAATGGAGATGAAGTGTCTTGCCCAAGGACACAACGCGGTTGCCGCAGGTGGGATTCGAACCGAGGACCTCTCGGCTTGCAGCCTGCACCTCTACCTACTGAGCCACCGTGCTCCCAGTGAAGAGTATAAAATGTGCGTTAATTAACTGAGTACATCCCACTAATGAGACTACGCGAATACCGAATAAATATCGCCCAGTTCAGCTGTCTACTGACATTTCTCAAAAACAAACAGAACCACCTTCTGATCAATATATTGATGAACACTTTTGCGCGGGAAACAAATTGCACATCGTTTCAATACTATAAAACCAGAAAAAGAGATTGAGGCTAAAGAAAATTAATCTTTTGATTCTCAGGCACTGGTGCATTCGTTTTTTTGGCCCGCGTTCGTCATTTTAATTTCAAAGGCAAAATTCAAAATGTAGAAAACTACCATGTGATTTTAGAGGTATCACATCGCGATTTGCGATGCATTATGTCGCTTACATTGATACAGTATTGTTATTCTCTTCGTGAAATGCGACACGATTCTCATATATTTATTTCACTGGTTGAGGACGAGATTATTTTTGGCGGTCTGAATTTGTTCATCAAAAAATTGTTCTATTACAAATTATTGGATAGTGCCAACATGCACTCTCCAATAATTTGTAATAGAACAAATTTGTATAAACAAACTATTATTTTCGTTTAACTGAATACGAAACATGGGAAAGGAAAATGTTACATTTGCACTGGTACCCTCATTTTTTGGAGACCTGACTGTGGCTTCTTGCACTCAACCAGTTAAAAAAACTTATTATTTTATACATATACAAATATATATACACACTTGTGAAATATAAGGTGAAAGCAAATTCGGCCCCCCCCATCGCGACTCCTTAATAGGAGCTACTACAACTGCTATCACCTCCACTACCTTTACTACTGTTAATAATAATAATAATAATAATAATAATAATAATAATAATAATAATAATAATAATAATAATAATAATAATAATAATAATAACAACATTACAGTGACAATAAACCATCATAGCACACTGTCCTACCGCGCGACTTTGGCCTGTGCGGAGAGAGACACACACCGTACCAGTTAAAGATCGGTAACTAGTATCGAAGGTAGCACGGTGGCTCATTGGTTAGAGGATTGGATTTTAAATCGAAAGGTCGAAGGTTCGGTCCTGACGCGCGCTATCCGCGTTGTATCCTAGGGCAACACACTTAATCCAAATTGACCACGATGGCGCACGATGGCACTGTGTCCTAAGATGTACCGCACGGCAGATGGACTTGCATTCAACCGCTACTAACTCTGCTTGTGTGGGTTAGAAAGTTGGACAGCGTGAGAGTTGCTCGTGGCTGCTCGGTGATTTTCTCTGGGCACTCCCGCTTCGTCCACCCACAAAACTATACAAGATAATACGGCACTGGCTGTCCAAAGTATCGTTAAGTCCCATCAAACCAAAAAAAAAAACTCGAGAAGTGTTAGGCCACGAAATCTATGTAAGCTTGAAAAATCAACTGATAGACAGGTCCAGGATAATAATGCACAAGGCTGGTAGGCAGCATTCATTTTCCCTACACAGAGTATGTCCTACTTGGTTAACCCTTTGAACACTGGTGGCATCTTCCATGTCAGTTCAATGGCATCAATTGGAAGAGTCCACATTAATTATTTGGAGGTAGACCAATTAATATTTTTAACGTGCTGTTTTGTCAACACTACGCATTCGTTAAGCAGCCACCCTACGTAATGCAATGATGACGTATCATGTTCATGGCCGGAAAAAGGCCCCTCGTGTTCAAGGGGTTAACTAACGGCATTTGCAAAAAATGGATCATTGAATAACTAAATATTGTAATAGTTTTGCCTCCAAAACAGAGTTTATGAACTCTCATTGGTACAAGCTCGTCGAGCGCGTTCCAATGAGGGTCATGAGCTATATTTAGAGGCGAAAACTGAAAGAAATAATGAAATTCTAATAGACGATTTTTGTTAATAGCGTATAATCCCGTTACTTCGGGTAAAGAGTTAACCTAATATTATTGGTTTAACGACTATGAATCGATTCCCGAAGGCCCTGGTCCTTCCGAGATAAATACACATCAATTACGTCACCGGCGGATTTTGTCTGTTTGCAGTTCACTTTACACATCTATGGATATTGATGACCACAAAGGATGTGTAGCCGATCCTAGTTTATTTTATATTTGTGCTGCCCTTTCAGTGGACTTACACTCCGGGCTTTGGCTACCGGGTTGTATTATACCAGCAGAACAGAACTTGTGTGCCCCAATAATCAAGCACTGATCCACTGACCGTAGTTGTTACGAGAACCCCGAAAGCGTACAGAAATGTTTTCGTAGATTCAGCGACTTCTTTGTTTGTCTCTGGCTCAGTAGAAGACTTTTTTGGACTTCTATGCAAGAGGTACTGAGTTCAATCCCCGTGCGGGACGATCCGCGTTTTGTCTTTGGGCAAGGCACTCTATCCCGGTTGCCTACGTGGGGGCACGATGACGCCGTGTACTAAGGCGTACTGCACGTCGATGGTGCACATGTCTTCAACCGCTGTAACCCTGCTTGAGCGGATCGTGAACAGAGTTAGAATATAGAGGAGCTGACAGTTGCTCGTCGATGCTCGGTGGTTCTCTCCGTAGGGAACTCCGGCTTCCTCCATCCGTAAAACTGTCACGGTCATGATTAACCATTGTGCATAAGTATGTGATCTTAAACACCAATAAATAATAATAATAATAATTATTTGTCTCTCTTTCCCTCTATTCGAAGGATTTAGCAGTGCTTGACATAAGGCGACTTTTTTTAACAAAATGTGAGCCAGGTCCCTTTCTCCGCCCACCCCCAAGCTTTTGCGCGACGTTGTTGGAATACGTCTTTCCGTTCTTTCCATATACATTCATATTTCCACGAGAAGGGTAAATAAATGATATTCAAATCAAAGAGAACCATTGCTCTGTGACTGAAGACAAATATTTCCCCACCAAGATAATTAAGCAAATTTTGCGCTCGTCGTATTTGATAAATTGGATTTATAGCACATAACGATATTGTGAACAAAAATAACCACGGCCTTCTAAGAGAATAACTAGGATGAAAATGTCATATTAGTGCAAGATTTCCACGAGAAGGGAATATTATTTACCAAACCGCAATTAGAGAGAATTGCATTTTCTGACTCCAACTAAAAAACTATTATATTAGTTAATAAACATAACTTCACGTAAAGTAAACATGACGCACTGAGCTGTAGGGAGAGGAGATTAATGTGAGGACACTTGCGGGATGGAATTTCCACCCGAGTATCGTAATAATACGACTAAAAATGCAAAGCGAACAGAAGCATAGTTCCATCCAATGAAACCTGAGCTCCATTTGCAGATATTATTAATTACAATACGGTGATTACAATAGCGGTCTCTTTTTCGATGCGATAGCGACGATCTGGTCGCTATACACTTATACCAGTCACCCATGGGTCGAGATTTCACGAATAATATACTGGTAAGTTAATCCTTAGAACCCGAAAGTCCACCTTTTCGGTCCAGGACCGTGACACGGCCTGGATTCCTAAAGCAGATGGATGTTCAGTGAATTTGTGTGGAAGACAAATCAAAATGTTCAGCATGCAACCCAAAGGCTGCATGTTGAAAATATTGATTGGTCTTGCCCCAAGTAACGAATATAGACTCTACCATTTGATGACTCTGAACTGACATGGAATATACCATCCGGGTTCAAAGGGTTAAAGCTGAATTCCCCCCCCCCCCCCACTCAAAAAAATGAAAATAGTATCTGCAACTCACAATTCGCAGGTTTCCCTTTGCGATTCTAGTATTGTAAGAACAATAGAGGATAGAGAATTTCGGCCGAATCGCGACCCAATCGCGATCCGCCCTCGATTCACTTTCCGCTTCTGTGATCACACTATCGTATGCGTTTCCACAGAATTTGAGAGTCATTTTCTAGCATCCGCTTGACGAATGTGTCCGTTATAGAATTTCTACAGGAGAGTAGCCACCAGCATGATAAACATAGCACGAGAATACTTTTGATTTTTAAACTTATATATATTCCGTTAATCGAGGGTGCTACAAAACTCAAATTCATAATCAAAGCAACCCCGGGTAGTTTTGATAAGGGAATTGATATCCTTGGCTCCCGAAACCAATTCTGTATGTGGCGTTTAAATGGAAAATGGCCTGGTTTAGATCTACATTGACTCACGATATATTCAATCACTGCGGATGATACTAAATGTCCACACGATCACAGCGAATACCATCATCAAAACTGAAAAATTGGAATATGAAACACTTTGCCTCAAGCTGGATGTCTAGACTCATTAAGTTTGTCGCCACCTTGTCAGATTGTTCATCTCATGTTTATGATACTTTTCATCGTTTTGTTCTCACAATAGTCTAATTATAATAACTTGAATGGTTGTCTAATTATAAGAAAGTGAATGGTTATCCACCTTTATAACAGTGACAAATGAAGTCTGTTTAAACCTCCACCTGACGTAACGACCAAATCCAACAAGGGTTATTCACAGAAATCCTTATTAAAATTATATTTTGTTCTAAATTTCTCCCTCGACAACCTAGCTTATGAGCCCCCACTGGAATGAGCTCGTTATAAAGCAGCCATGAATAGATTTCGTCCCCTGAGTTCCAATGTGTTCTATGTGCCTACTGGCACGTAAAACACATTGGAACTCAGGGGACGATTTGATGAAAGTATTTTAAAAATACTCCGCAGGCAAATGGTTAAAGTATCACAACGCGAAGAAAATCCACTGTGTTCTCGGCGAACCATGGCATAAGCAATCGTGTAAATAAGAACTAAAAATGATACAAAAGCTGATAACTTCCACGCGAGTAATAAAACAAATTACAGTAAAACAAGGGCAATAACTCCCTAACATTCTGACTTTAAGACAAATCACTTTGGTTTTTGAACTTGTGTAACATCATGCTAACAAAAAGTAGAATTCAAAATGTATTGAAGTGTGATGCTTACCTTTCAAGTTATTACATAAAATTAAGTAAATCGGATTAACCCTTTGAACACAAGAGGACGCTTTTCCGGCCCAGTAACATGATATTTCATAATTTCATTACGTAGGTTGACTTTTGAGTGAAGGTGTGGTGTAGACCAATCAATATTTTCAATGTGCAGACCCAAGGTTGCACGTTGAAAATATTTTTTGGTCTACCCCCCAAAAAAGAATACGGACTCTTCACGTTGCTGCCATTGAACTGATATGGAAGATTCCACTAGGGTTCAACGGGTTAAACAAAGAACAATAACCCCTTCACCTTTCACGAAATTGCCGCAGTTTGATATAATGCAGCATATCAAAAATTTAAATTTTATAATTTGTCAAAATTACTGTCCAAGTTATTCAATAAACTGTAAAAGCAATATCAAAGGAACATATGGCAATAACTCCCTTTGTGTTGTGCTCCCTTTATGTTCAACATGTGCTGTTGGTTATCGACCTTGTCCTTGGTATTGTTCATATAAAATAGCACGCCAACATTTACCTAAATCTGATAATTATTGGTTAAGTCATCCCATAAACAAAAGTGTGACAGCCAGATGGACGAATGACATGACAGAAGAACAGGACGATGGGAAGGGGGTTACACACGGACAAAAAGATAAGTTGAACATGGTGTCACTTATGTGTTGGGGAATAGTAAAGCTGTACAGTCAAGTTATTAAAAAAAAAATTATTTATTTATTTATTTATTGGTGTTTAAGGTCACATACTTATGCACAATGGCTAATCGTGACCGTGACAGTTTTACGGGTGGAGGAAGCCGGAGTACCCGGAGAGAACCACCGAGCAACGACGAGCAGCTGTCAGCTCTCCAACATCGTAACTCTGAACTCTGCACCGCAGCACAGGCAGGGTTAGATTGGTTGAAGACATGCGCACCATCGACGTGCAGTACGCCTCAGTACACAGCGTCATCGTGCCCCCATGTAGGCAATCGGGGTGAAGTGTCTTGCCCAAGGACACAACGCGGTTGCCGCAGGTGGGATTCGAACCGAGGACCTCTCGGCTTGCAGCCTGCACCTCTACCAACTGAGCCACAAAAAAAAAAAAAAAAAAAAAAAAAAAAAAAAAAAAAAAAAATTAAAGTTCCAAGTAATTCAGAATGAACAAATAACAGCTACTTACAAAAATGTCAGAAAAACTTGTTTGGGTTCAACTTTCTGCAATCATCGCGGTTTTATTATAAAGAAACATTTTAAAATTGATTGAAATATGATAATTATTGTTCAAATTATCACATAAACATTATTAACACTATTAAATAGAGTGAACAATGAACAATAACTCCCTAAATTTTCGGCAAGTCACCATACACTTTTCGAATTTGTCTTACAGACAGCGGTAATATATACAGTGAAAAAACAATGTTTATCGAAAGTTTGATAATTGTATTTCAAATCACCACATAAACATAAAAATCTATGTAAAACACAATGAACGAGGGGCAATGAATTTTCACGAGACCGTCATGCTTTTCGAACTTGCCCATCGAAGACAATATTATATAAAATATATATGCTTTATACGCACCAAATTTCATTACATTTTGATATGCTGCTTTATAAAGCAGCATACCAAAATGTAATTAAATTTGATGGGTATTGTTCAAAGTATGCCATAAACACTAATATTTCAAGCAACATTCAAGAATCAAAAGGAACTAACTCAACTGTGCTCTGTAATAATCTTAGTTATACAATCAGTAAGAGTTATTCAACTATTACAAGATAATCTTAATATAAAGTATTAACCCAACATTTAATGAAATCTAATAACCACTGTTCAACCTACCGCATAAGTGTTCCAGATGGACACCCGGGCGGTCGGATGGACGGGAGGCCTCGCGGACCGACGGACGAGTAGACCGACGAAACTCTTCACTCTATTTCTTTCCTGTGAGGGGATAATAATTCTGTGGAGTCACTGTTTTGTTAGTTTCTGAGTTGGTTAGACCCTAAGTGTGTTCACATTAAAAGACGAGATTGGCAGTGTAACCCCAGGTTCACCCAAAGGCCCCACTTCAAAGATCTTTTCTCGACCTCGTCAGAGAAAAAATGACCCTCCCGTCTCCATAGCAACACATTCCTGTCTAATGCTAGTGTTCCAGTCGCAATTTATTTCCGATGACTAAGGGTTATGTTTCTTGTAAATATCGATTGATGTACCACAGACAAAACAAATCAAAGTCAGATAATCCCTCACACGTCTGGGTCTTATGGATGTAAACAAACGTTGATTACCACACAGAAAGGCGTCTCCAGTTAGGAATTGTGAGCTTCCATACAGGCAAACCTAGCTATCCCTCAGAGAAAAAGAACACAGTTTCCACCAGTCAATGGGATGTGAAGCTAAAAACGAAAGCAACCTGTCAACAGTCAATCAGCAAAGATACAACATCCTGCGAATGTTGTGCAGTACTCGTCAAAGAGTAACACTGCGTGAAGAGTTTAGCGGATATCAGTTCCACATTCAGGTTCAATTGTCACATTTTTCATTCACTTGTGACAGTGCCTGTGCGCGTTTGAACTTGTAAGTTATGTAAGTACAGTCTTGTATGCAATAATACCCGCCAGAGTGCGCAGGTGAATAGGTGCATACATGTGTGTGCAGATTTATGGTAAATTTCAAACCTTTCTCAACCCAACTCGAAAAGCAGACGACACTGCCCAAAATGTCTTGAATAACTTATTTTTTTTTATTTTGTGCCGCAAAACATTGCTTAGGGCCCCTCATTGGAATGAGCTCAAAGAGCTCGTAAGCTATGTTTTTGAGACAAAGAAACTCAAATATATATAGAACAAGTTTGTCCACACAAGTATGACATATAGGAAAACAATTCTAAAAGATACCAGTTTCAAACAATTCTTTATATGATGTCTGTATTATTCATTGTAATCCACATTTACATAGGATACAAAAAATCTTTGGTAATTTTTACACTATCTACAAAAACTTCGGTAAGTACGACTCGTAAAGTCTCATCAGACCGACATTTTAAAATAAAATATACCAGGGTGTCAAGTTAATGTATAATAGACCTGTGATCTAGATATTTCTTTAAGAGAAGTGATTGATGCGTGCCAAATGTTTACTCAGCTCGGATAACCTATTACCTGACTAATCGGGGGCATCCGCCAGCGTAACATACAAGTTGAGCAGTTGACAAAATATTATTTTCTTTTTAAAAGTCAACAAAACCGTATCATGTGACCACTCATTGGAACGAGCTCATCGAGCTCGTTCCAATGAGAGGTCACACGATATGGTTTTGTTCACATTTTTTTTAAATATGAAAAATAATATTTAAAATAATTTTTTTTATATCGTCTGCGTTGGTTAGAGGGTTGTTTGAAGTTCTGTGTAAAGGTTTAATCTTTCAGCACAACAACCGATCTCTTTTGCAGACAGACATTCTGTTGTCCAACTGCGTTTAGCCAAATGTTAGAGCAGATGGATAACAATTTTCTGTTGAAAGCCACAGTGAATAGGATGGTAAAAAATAACTGATCTACCCCATAAATTGATGATGGACGTCAGTACGTGCCGCCGAACAAATATACAATAATGATGTGATTGTGAAAAGTCAGAGGTTAAAAGGTTAACTAGTTTGTCTTATATTACGGAAAATCAGGACTTATACAGGGTGGGGGGGTGGGGGGGGGGGGGCACTAAAAATCTGCAGGACGTGACGGCCTATTTTTTATTCATCTGCTTTTTACACCCACCCACCCACCCACCTCTACGTGCAAATTTTCTACTACCGTTCTCAGACACCCACCCCCCACTCCCATTAAAATCCAAAATAAACATATAAACGTAGTAGGCGCAGCTGTCTTTAGGGGGGGGGGGGGGTCATAATGTTCTTAAACTGGTACCACCAATTTAAACCTCTGTGGGCTGCTGTGGGCCCCAATCTACAAATGACAAGCTGTTCATTATCAGGCTTGGCCAGAGCAGGTGTACATATACGGGAACAAATTTTCATTTGAATTGTTCTGTCAGTATTCTCAGGTGTTTGCTACTTTCCTCTTCTATCCATACAAATTCTATTAATAAATAAATAACTTGGGTTGAATTTAGTGCATCAGAGAGAATTTTCCCAAAATATTGTCTGCACATTTTCTACATTTCGAACAAGACACCCACCCCCTACTAACGTGTGACATTTTCCCAGATTAAGCAGGATTAAGCCCAATATTCTCACATTTAAAGCCTCCTGATGTTGTATTTATGTTAAGAGTGTGATGTACAACATCATCTTTAAGGTTTGAAACACAAAGGATGGTATATATTAGCTGATATATTGATATATTTTTAAAAAATTCAAAAAATTGCACAAGTTGGAAATGCACATTTTTGGCGCACTCAAGAGACCCACCCACCCCCACGTCACGTCTTGCAAATTTTTGGTGCCCCCCCCCCCCCTCCCCACTTATCCGACAATATTTTTTTCTTACTTGAGACAGGTGAACTAACTCGTATTTTTCCTGCTTTCACCGAAACTATGCTGTTAAGGTGCTTACCTTTGGAAGGGATCTATGAATTGTTTTTAATGGAGAGTTATCGGCTTTTTAAAAAAAAATCTTACCAACGAATGGTAGTTCTAATCTGTCCAAATTTTAATGAACTGAACTATCACGGATATAGCGAAATGAACTTGGGTTTTTCTCTTCAGGGAAAAATGATAGTCATATCCTCTTCCCGATGTTTGTTCGTGTGTTTGATTATTCTGGTTTAATAACACTTTCAACAACCAGAGTCACAAGGTGTCGGGCAGTTTTACGGGTGGAGGAAGACCGAGTACACGGACAGAGTCATCGAGCAGCGGTGAGCAACTGCCAGTAACCCCAACTTACTAACTCGATTGAAGGCCTGTGTTTCATTGGCGTGCAGTACACAGCGCCACCGTTCCCCTACGGTGGCAATCGGGAATAAGTGTCTTTCTAAAATACACAACGCAGTTACCGCCGATCAGGATCGAACCGTCGACCTTTCAGTTTAACCATTTACCTAACTCGAAAGGCAGACGACACTTGCAAATAAAGTTCCTGAATAACAGATTTGATTCATTTTTGCGTCAAAAACTTAACTTATGACCCCTCATTGGAACGAGCTCGTTGAGTTCGTTCCAATGAGGGATCATAAGCTATGTTTAAGACATGTACATGTATAGTATATGACACAGCAATGACAAACATCTATGTAATGACCTGATAACAAAGGTACATGTAAAGTATTGTAACGGTCTGTACATAAATCCTGACCGTAGCCTGAAACAAATATACAGGTAAAGTATTGTAAAGGTGGGGTGACAGTTAGATGCTAATCAAGAAAAGAAGTCTTTGAGTGGGTCTGAATGAACCCAGAAATATAGTACAGTGATAACAAAGGCACCCCAAAACACTCGTTCCTGTCACAAGGTGATAACAAAGGTACCCCAAGAACTTTCGTGAAGATCGGTTCATAAATACAGACTCCAGCCTGAGCCGTATTGACATGTGCACTTACTGTGTATAAGTAGCACTGAATAAATCAAAGTTCATCTAATTTGCATAATTTCCGCTCGAGAAAAAACCCGTATTATATGTGATGTATTCCATCTTACTAAAACATTCCTACAAAAAGTTATTCAAATCAGAACTTCCATACAGAAGTTCTGTACAAAAAACTGATTGCACTAATTTTGGAACAAAATGGCTGCTGGCGGCCATCTTGAATTTTTGACCGCACCCCAAAACGCTCGTTCTCGTCCCACGGTGATAGCAAAGGTACCCAAGAAGTTTTGTAAAGATCGGTTCATAAATACAGCCTCTAGCCTGAGCCGTATAGAAGTTGTGTACAAAAAACTGATTGGACCTAATTTCGGTTCAAAATGGCCACTGGCAGTCATGTTGAATTTTGGACCGCACCCAGAAACACTCGTTCTCGTCCCAAGGTGATAGCAAAGGTACCCAAGAAGTTTCGTGAAGATCGGTTCATAAAGACAGACTCTAGCCCGAGCCGTATTGACATGTGACTTTACTGTGTATAAGTAGCACTAAATAAATTAAAGTTCATCTAATTTACATAAATTCTGCACGAGAAAAAAAAAACGTATTATACGTGATGTATTCCATGTTACTAAACATTCATACAAAAGTATATTGAAATAAGAACTTTCATACAGATGTTCTGTACAAAAAAACTAATTGCACTAACTAAAGTACAAAATGGCTGCTGGTGGCCATCTTGAATTTCGGACCGCACCCAAAACCACTCGTTTTTGTCCCACGGTGATAACAAAGTTACTCAAGAAGTTTCGTAAAGATCGGTTCATAAATACGGCCTCTAGCCCGAGCCATATTGGCATTTGCAGTTACAGAGCTGAAAGTAACGCTAAATAGATCAAAGTTAGTCTAATTAGCATAATTTATGCACGAGAAAAAACCCGTATTCTATGTGATGTATCCCATGACACTAAACATTCATACAAAAAAATTATTCAAATCAGAGCTTTCATATGGAAGTTCTGCGCAAAAATCTGATTGCACCTAATTTTGTACAAAATGGCTGACAGCGGCCATCTTGAATTTCAGACCGGACCCTAAAACATTCGTTCTCGTCCCACGGTGATAACAAAGGTACCCAAGAAGTTTCGTAAAGATCGGTTCATAAATACGGCCTCTAGCCCGAGCCGTATTGGCATTTGCACTTTCAGTGCTGAAAGTAACACTAAATAAATCAAAGTTAGTCCAATTTGCATAATTTACGCACAAGAAAAAAACCCGTATTATATGTGATGTATCCCATGGTACTAAACATTTATACAAAACATTATTCGAATCAGAGCTTTCATGTAGAAGCTCTGATCAAAAATCTTATTGCACCTAATTTTGTACAAAATGGCTGCCAGTAGCCGTCTTGAATTTCTGATCGGACCCAAAAACACTCGTTCTCGTCCCACGCTGATAACAAAGGTAACCAAGAAGTTTCGTAAAGACGACTGGCCATAGCATATGCTCAAATTTGACTTACGTCAAAGTTGAGCTAAAAATGAAAATTGGATGGTGATTTTTGTGAATAGCGATGGCCGGTTTTGACCGTTACGTTAGGATACTCCAAGTATCTATCCACTGTGCCACCGCCCTGCCCCTTGTGACGGTGAAACTGCTAAACCCTTTGTAGTTTTACTGAATCTACAAAAAGTGCATTCGTTCATACGAGCGATTAAACGTACGGAACTACATCTTTCAATTACTGAACATTTTTCATATCACATCGATGGAACATTAGACGATATTTATACATGATGATATTGCAAGCCGTATTATACCCTAGTTAAGATATGATTTCCGATATCACTAGCTCAACTGTATTTATGTAACGCTATGACGTCAACTGTGACAAACGCGTATTTGTAGTAATGAAGAACAAGTCATTGTGGAAGACCTTCAATTACATCTGACAATAAATCTAATTTCGACGACAAGAAGTAATCTAACGGACAAGATGCATCAGCATATGCGATGGAAATGCCTTATTTGTTATATTATTTGTAACATTATATCTAATTCTGTGACATGTTTGTTATACTTTTCAAAATAAAAACAGATATGTTTCTTTTTCCTTTGATACGTGATATTGCATTGACATTGCATAACACGCAAATATTATTGACCTCTTCTTAATTCAATAAAGGTCTATTTTATTCAAAGAACTCAGTTTCTGTCCCTCTTATGCTACTCAATACATAAAAATAGTAAGACTGTTGTAATGGCAGATCAGTTTGTGGCCCGTTGCATTACAGAACGGCTTAATACGGTCCGGCACTCCCGGCGAGTGCCGGGCCATTATTTTTTGATTGAATAGTTTTGCAATTCACTTGTACTGGTGATTGATGCATCTACGCAGTTACCTTAGATAAGTTTGACATTCCGTTCGGATCAGGGATGATTTCCGAGGGCAGCATTGTTCAGATGAACCGTATCATTGAACATGTTTCAATATGAACTAAGGCAAGCCTAATTATCTGGCCCAATTCAGTGTCTCATTTGTGTCAAAACGCGTAAAAATATAGTGCACCTAAAATATTTAAGTACTATAATAGTCGGAGCAATAAGTTTCACAGCAGATGTTCAAGGCAAATACATTTTAAAGTGTATCTTATTTTCGGTATATGAATGCATTTTATAAATGCAATATCAACAAGTTTAACGGTTGGCGTATGCGTCAGTAGCTCTTATAACAAGATGAACAGTGAGGAAGACAACATGTATGATAATTACATGAAAAACTACAGGTCAGCGTTCATTACAAGTTAATCATTGCTGAAATTGAAGAATTGGAACAAAATGTTGCATCCAGTTCAAGGCACGAACATCACAGTACTTATTTTACTGATAGTCTGAGCAGCACTAAACGCCTCACATCAGGCCAGCCTGTGGATGAAAAGTGTCCGCAATAGGACATATCTTAATAATTTCTGCACCACACTTCAGGCCTTCCCGGCCTCTTCGCCCAGGTAGGCCTGTTGGGTGGGATAGAAATTATTAGTTATATCACACTGAAAAACCTTAGGATCGCCAGAAGAAAATGTACGTCGGTAGTAGATCAGGTGCGTCACAGGTGCACCTACGAAGCACCACCATCTTAATTTCCGTACAGCTTTGGCAGGCAAATTGATGTCGAAATTAGTTTTACTAGTGATTGGTAGGGAACATAATATCAAAATATATAAAAAGCAAGTTTTATTCGCTTTGAATAAGTTTATAGGATATTTTGCAAATGTAACTATGTATTGGGTTTATTAGTGATAACGAGGAGAAAATCCATATAAGGAAGCTCAAGATATGGGAAGAAACATTAGAATCATTAGAATGCGATCAATCACAGAAGGTCATTGTTCATTGATTGTGGCTCATTGCGGTAAACTGATCAATCGCCAGCTACTTATGGAATTTACTAGAAGTGTCTAAATTTCTTTGATAACAGTGAAGAACACATCATAAAAGCACTCTGTCTTAAATATTGGCAGCTCGAAGGCTAAATACAATGTGTTAGTTTTTTGTTCTCAATAAATTGAGATATTCATCTGTAAATTTGGAAGTATGAAGGAGCCAAGTTGATTTTTGTTTGAAAATCAATAAATTTAAAATAGTTTACTGCCTTCCTTTATTTCATTTCGTCGGTTTTTCGTTAGATATAACCATGTTACTAGGGGAAACATTAACCATCCTAAACTCTTTTCTTCGTTTCAGGATACTTTCCGGAAAGATAACTGTCCGTTCAATAATCAGATCTGAAGTACGAATCAACAATATGGAAATCTTCAAAAACATACTTTACCACTGTTTAGCGATGCAGGGGTGAAGCGATGACATACCTTGATGATGATGTTGGAATACATTCGTGATTTGAGCCATCTCAATCGGGTCAAATCAGGATTTTCGTGACGCCATTTAAGACATTGTGACGGGTATTTATTTTAAAATACTGAAATACTAAACAATAGCTCATTGCATCGGATTCTGTAGATCCGACCGTTGTAAAATAAAAATCGACGAAACTTGTACATCAAATATGCTTTTGTCAAATGTACAAACAGCGGCACGTTATGTTAGAAGGTATTGCACCATACAACAATCTGCTTCATACCCTAAGGCTGCACGTTGATAACATTCATTGCTCTATACTAAATAATGAAAATGGACTCTTCCAGTTGCTGTCATTGAACTGATATGGAAGATACCACCAGGGTTCAAAGGATTAACCCTTTTCAAGTTCTCTGGCAATAGCTATGGGTATAGCAGCCTACTTACACAAGCTCTTAGAAACAGGGTAAATGTAATTAAAAAAATCCTTGGCTCTTCACCTGAATATATCGTCTCATTTTGTATTGGACTGAGTTGAAACAGGATTGTTGGAAAAATGCATGTTCGATTTTTCGGACAATTGACTGTAAGAACGACGACGTTCTACTTAACCCTTTAAGTAACACGAAAAGCAGACGACACGTGCAAAAAAATTCTTGAATAACTATTTGTTTTCATTTTTTGTCTCAAAAACATAGGTTATGACCCCTCGTTGGAACGAGCTCGACGAGCTCGTTCCAACGAGGGGTCATAACCTATGTTTTTGACACAAAAAATGAAAAAATAATGAAAAATAATTGACGATTTTTGAGAATAGCGCTGGCCGGTTTTGGCCGTTACGTTGGGTAAAGGGTTAAACAACATTGCTGAGTCAATTGTTAACCTTCAAGATATATGGGACCCACTAATTTATAGTAAATACTTCTGCTTATGAAGTATATACATGTGATTATTGTTGGAAGAGCTAAACAGAACAACGGTGGTAATGAACAGATATATAAACTACTCGATTAATCAAAGAGCTGTTCGCAACCCACATGTTTGCTACCCATATTTGGATTTTTACTGAAAAGATATACTGTGAAATGCAATGAATGGAAGCGTAATGATATTATGTGAAATAATGTCCAAAAGCGCCAAGCTGACCATGGTTTGGCCCGATGATGGTACCGAGCAACTGATCTACAGACCATAACCTTGTTTCTCATGTCTTGAACAGCGCTACGGAGAATTTAAACATGTTTGTGTTTGTGTGACGGGAGGGGGTGAGGGCAGCGATAAATACACTATACCTCCGAGACTGAGAACGGCGCCCGTTCGTGTCAATCCACGTTTTATAGTTGTTATCAAGAACTTGATACAGCCAGTCTCTTCTTTGGTGTTCCTTCACGTCGTCCCAGGGTTCGGCCTATTCATTCTACTTTAACCAACTTCGGGTCGGAAGGCTTCAGGTTTGAATCAGTGGTGCTTTCTTGGGGGAACTCGAGGGATCGCCGTTCCCCTACATTTGTCTGAATGGATGCGTAATTCCCCTACAATTGCAAGCCCTGGGACTTGATCTTCACGAATATTACCACAGTGAACTCCCACTCGCCTTACAGACCACACTAACCGATTTTAACTGTCTATAAGTCGCACAGCCTACCTCTTGGAGGTGGACCCCCCCCCCCCCCCCCACCCCCAACAAATTATCTACTACAAGAGGGGGACGCCAACGCTGCTCGTTAAGCCCCGGGTTTGACGGGCGCTCAACGTGACCGGACCGTTTCCCCACTCCTTAATTGCGGAAAGCATTAGTCATTGAAAGGTGATCACATACAGAACAAAGTCCAAACCAGCCGATGAAATTGAACACATTGGCCAAAATCAACCAACTTTATTTACATTTGTTGAAAATATAGAACTGGAATGATGGCTGTTGGCTAATTTGCATGCAATCAAATATTTAAACTCAGTGTGTAATCTCATTACATATCAATGCAAAATGGAAGGGAGGGGGGGAGGTGTCTCATGTGCACCTACGACTCTTCCGATCGTGTCAAACTGAGCCCTTTCTAACAGTGTATAATCTCATTAAATGAGCGAAATGCACAATGCGTTTCTTGTACTGTCACTGAAAACGTTAAACAAACGATGAAGATAACATTATCGTATATGTGGCGAAAAGAAAAACACGCGTTGCATATTGTACCAGGTTGCCGTGGGCATTTTAAAATATTCAGCGCATATCTTTTGTTGTCTGAATACAATCAGCCTAATGGAGTTTATGAGGCAAATCTTTTTATAGGTAACCGTTCAATTCGATATGGAGGTAAGTAGGTAATTATTGTGTGCATATCGATTACACGGTAGCCAGGTTATCCAAGGTCGATGAAAAGATATATACGGATACGATATACATACCGAATGACCGCACGCACACCTGACCTGCTCAAACTCCATTTGTTCAGTAATACCTGGCTTTCGACCCTCGAGCAACCTTCGAGATTAATCGTCTAGAAATTGGTCGAGTTAACCCCTTTACGTAACATGAAAAGCAGACGACACTTGCAAAAAAAAATTCTTGAATTACTAATTTTTTTCATTTTTTGTCTCAAAAACATAGGTTATGACCCCTCGTTGGAACGAGCTCGACGAGCTCGTTCCAACGAGGGGTCATAACCTATGTTTTTGAGACAAAAAATTAAAATATTTTGAAAATTAATTGAAGATTTTTTAGAATAGCGCTGGCCGGTTTTGGCCGTTACGTTGGGTAAAGGATTAAGAGACTATTGTGTGTTTCTTTGGCATCATAAAAACTTTCTCTGGTTGTTGACGTTTACCTGCCTTAGAACTCAGGCATTCGGGTGAACAAGTTGAATTGTTGGGGTTAAATGAAATTCGAAGTTCTCACGACTGTCCATTATTTCCACCATATCCTGCCGTATCAGCAGAATTGGTAGGTCTGGAACATTCCAATCCTAACTGACACTGACAGGTCATTGTTTTATTCCATCATATCATTTCCTTTCCTCCTGACATGTTTTTGAAAAACAAATGCGCGAAAGTATGTTCTGAGGGGAGTGTGTGTGTTGTTGTACATCGACATCAGACAAAACGTTCGAAAAGTATGAGTGCTGTACAAGCACAAGGAGAGATCACAGTCGACAAAGTATAAGCAACTTTTACGAAAGAAGTCACCAACTTGTGCAACGAGAAGTAGAAGGGACATTTCCTCTTCATAACATCGTATAGTCAGTGAAGCTCGACAACATGATCACCATTAAATAGCTTACTAGTTTTGTGCAAAGAGCTAACCAAGCTCCTGGAGCTACATACCCATGTATTCAGTTGTGCAGTGCTTTTAGGAAATAATAAGTGCGGTTTCCGCATAGCAAATCAACGAAACCCAGTTATATCAGTCACTATTCATGCTATGCCACATAGGAACTCAACCGGAATCATTACACACGTCAACTGGCGCCACGGGAGCGCGGTGGCTGAGTGGTAGCCTGTAGGATTTCTATGTTAGAGGTCCTGTGTTCGATCCCCGTCCGGGACGACCCGCGTTGTGTCCTTGGGCAAGGCACTTTATTTCGGTTGCCTACATGGGGGCACAATGACACCGTGTACTAAGGCGCTCTGCACGTCGATGGTGCGCATGTCTTCAACCCTTGTAACCCTGCTTGAGCGGAGCTTGAACCGACTTAGAATGTTGAGGAGCTAACAGTTACACGTCGATGCTCGGTGGTTCCCTCAGGGTACTCCGGTTTCCTCCTCCGTAAAACCATCACGATCACCATTGTGCACAAGTATGTGACATTAAACACCAATAAATAAATAATAAATAAATAAATAAATAAATTGTTGGGTTTAGGGACCTTACTCCAACGCGGAGAGTGAGTTCACTGAATGGTTTGTGAGTTATTTTGTATATTGCATTATTCATCATTTTCATTCTTTTCGTTTTATAACGTAGGTTCTAATTAAATTTTAGAAATTCACATGAACTCCGTTTCATGGAAAACAAAAGTACAAAGAAACTTCTCCCAGGACATGGACTCCAAATATTTAGCACCTTATCTGTTAAATCAAGTCGCATCTCAAATTTCGGATCAAATCAAATCCCGAATCGAATCAGTGAGAGGATTTCTAATCGAATCGAACCTCGAATCGAATCTGCGGAATCCCACCGGTATTCAAGATGTAGACATTGCTGCTTTTTATTATTAATAGTCTCCACTCAAGTATTGTCTTTTTGGTAAAGCCAATAAAAAGGGCGGAATATTCCAGAGCGGATTCAAAATAGTGTCTGAAGCGGAACCTCCTTAAACACTTCTTCTGTCATCAGGTCTATATTTATTTATTTATTTACTTATTGATGTTTAAGGTCACATATTTATGCACAATGGCTAATCATGACCGTGACAGTTTTACGGGTGGAGGAAGCCGGAGTACCCGGAGAGAACCACCGAGCAACGACGAGCAGCTGCCAGCTCCCCAACATCGTAACTCCACACTGCAGCACAGGCAGGCTTAGATTGGTTGAAGACATGCGTACCATCGACGTGCAGTACGCCTTAGTACACGGCGTCATCGTGCCCCCACGCGGGCAATGGAGATGAAGTGTCTTGCCCAAGGACACAACGCGGTTGCCGCAGGTGGGATTCGAACCGAGGACCTCTCGGCTTGCAGCCTGCACCTCTACCTGCACCTCTACCTACTGAGCCACCGCTCTCCCGTCATCAGGTCTCCTCTACTAGACACTAGGTGGGGTGTTTGAGAGCATCATGGCGATTCCAAACTATCTGAATCAGCCCCACTCTAATCAAATCATCTGGACGATTTCGCTTGTCCCAACTCTTGAAGTCGTCATTCAGAGGGTAAAACCTTTTTGAAGGTTCAGCAAATATGTAACCCTAGAGTCTGACCGCCAACCTTTTCTTTAAGCAAACATTTATGCTAACAGCGTTGCAAGGTGTAAATACACCAACAGACGAATATTATTAAAATATTATTAACAACAGTTCCAAAGTGCAAGTCACCTCTCATTTATACAAGGAAATGGATGCTGTCTCTGATAGGGAGAGTAGGTCCTAGGAGTAACCACCGAATGGACCAATGCTTGTCTTAAACAATTTGCCGGCGCAAGTATTTTTTCTGCCTGAAAATTATGACGCCATTCAGTCTCAGCACTCGGCCGGTACACACAAACACTTATTGCAAATTGTATCATTCGAATTACATCGAACCTGTTTAATTCGACCTCATTTTAACTGATAGTCCTGAAAATGATCGGGAAGGGTGAGTATATTTCTTGCGATAATTACAATAAGTATATGTAACGAGTTTGTTTAATGGACCAAAAACACGATACAATCTGTTCAACCAATAATTCGGTGGAGTTGCACGGAATAACAGTACCGCCATTATTCAGTGATCTAGGCCGAACTGACAGTTTGACATTGAGTATCTTTTTGCAGTGAGTTTCTGCTCTCTCTCTCTCTCTCTCTCTCTCTCTCTCTCTCTCTCTCTCTCTCTCTATCTAACACACTAATCGCAGACTCGCGGGGTGTGAATTACAGCTACAATAACCAAAGAGTTGTTTTCACCCAGCAAGTACTAGCAATTTCCAAAAAATCCCCCCATGAACCATTGGATTCGACCTCGTACACTCAAGCAGAAAGTTTATTAGCGTTTCTTGTGTTTCTCCTTCAGAACATTAATTACGCAAAACAAAATTTCAATACGCAGAATTATCTTCGAATATTCGATAATCTAGCGAATATTCGAATATTTGTGTCGAATATTAATTGAGTACTTATTCCCTGCCGATAGTGCCACCGAAACACACAGGAAATATGTAGATGTACACATTCGACGCCGCTAGAACTACACAATTATCCATCTCTCGACATTGCTTGCAGTTCCGTGATTACAACAACGGATTGGATTTGATCAAGAAATAGACCGTTAGGCCCAGAATATACGATGAATTTTTGACGCGTCAAATTTAATGTAGAAGAGTGGTCAAAGATCCGTATGCAGCCAATTTTGAAATCAGTGATGGATTTTTGAAATGTCGAATGCAATGCAACTCTCATTAATTAAGGCGGGGTAACTCTGTGTTGCCTTGTAATCAGCCGAGAGTTGTTGAAGATAACATTCAAGATGGTGGCGATATCAAAACAACAAATAATCTATGTCCTTCTGAGAATACTTCAGGCAAATAGAAAACGAAAGTCAGTCATTCTATCCAGCCTCCTCCTACTGTTGCGGAAAAGAAGAATTTTTCTGAGAAATTTACTTCTCACAGCTCAATTACTGATCAATCGTCTTAATGTTAAAAATATTTAGATATTTTTGGAAATTAGTTGGTTGGTAATGTCCACGAGAGGGATGTTCACTGAATATTTTGGTTTAACTGTTTTGTAGATTTGACAAGCAAATTAGGCTGGAGCCTGTTTTCCAAATTAAAAAATTAGAAGTATTTTTTTGCGTTTCAAAATTATCTTTTGACTCCTTATTATATTTACTATATAGGGGTACATAACACCTCATTGGCCCCATTGGTATGCAGCATCAACAGCTATATCACGTACTTGCAGCGATCATAAACATGCTCTACAGAACATATTCAACGTGATAAAGAATTTTAATCTGCTGATTTGACTGCGAAAATGAACACTGAGCTTCAATCTCAGTGAAATGTCTATATGTGAAAAAGTGGGCTTGCTATTTAGATGGAGACAAAGGTTGCTTGATATCAGTGCTTCACAGTTGATAACATGACCGTACATAAGTTACATTGGAATCGATATTCTTGGAATTGGTAACCCATATTATTGACAATAAAATAGGGCCAACATGTAGCTTCATCTCAGAACATGAGTGATTGGGTACTGGGTACGCACAACTGTCTCTTTTAGTGTTAGAAAACAATTTTCTAACACTAAAAGAGACAGTTTTTTGAGAATAGCCAACGTAACGGCCAAAACCGGCCAGCGCTATTCTCAAAAATCGCCAATTAATTTTCATTATTTTTTCATTTTTTGTCTCAAAAACATAGGTTATGACCCCTCATTGGAACGAGCTCGTCGAGCTCGTTCCAATGAGGGGTCATAACCTATGTTTTTGAGACAAAAAATGAAAAAAAAACAGTTATTCAAGAATTTTTTTGGCAAGTGTCGTCTGCTTTTCATGTTAGGTAAAGGGTTAAACATTTTGTGAAGGAATGCAGAAGACATCGATAAATACAGATAATGCTTTCAAAATATTCTACTCACCTCTCAAAATCCTCTTGGGTGATTTCATTTTGATCCATGCCTGAAGTGGTAAACTCTTTAAAATGACAATAATATCACGAAATTTCTAATTGTTTATTACTGGAAGTGGAAGCAAGTAGCACCGCCAAAATATGGGAAAACCAGCGTTTGAATGACGAAACACAGGAATCCCATGACGAACTGCCGAGAAATCCTCTTCATGTAAAGGTATTTTTCGCGGGCATATCATTAACATTAACATTCGCTATTCGGCCTAAAGGTCGTGTGTTTCCGAGATTCGTCTCGTCAAAGATGCGACGTCTATTTTAAACTCGCATTTTTGAAGCATAAGCGATTCGTCTGGACTTGACAGAGATTCGTCAAAGATGCGTCTCACATGAACTGAATTGAAATATACGTCGCATTTTGGACGAATTCTATCCAAATATTGGATTCGACGCGTCAAAAATCCATCGTATATTCTGGGCCTTAGTGATTCAAATGGTTTCTGCGCGCCTAAGGTGGGAAGAGACAATGTGGGTTTTGTTAACCACTTGCGAACCCATTATCAGTTCAATTGTCTCCAATTCACACCTCATTCGGAAGAATAAGTGGGGTACGTCGTCGGAACGGCAGACCACATCACTGCTGGGTGCTCTCTCGGTAGCCTTCAGGCAAGTATAATTTGCCACTCGTGATGTTATTGATGTCTGAACTGAATGGAGGCCCCCAGTGACAAATCAAATCTGTCTCAGACTGGGCCAGTTCGAACTGTAGTTCTATGGAGGGTGTCTATCGGTGGTCTTCATGCGTGTACAATCAACCACTCATAGTGGATCTGTTCCGATCCGACCGCGATCCTCACTGACAAGTATAGTATTCCCTGGTTCGGTTTATTTGTTTATTGATTGGGCTTTAACGACACTTTTGAGATCCTGGTTCACCCCGAGCAGAACAATTTTGCGAGTGGAGGAAGCCGGTACACCGGGAGAGAACCACCGAACAACGGCGAGTAACTGTCAAACTCCCCAGCATACTAACTCCACACAAACAGGGTTAGCATTGGTTCAAGCCAAGTGCACCACCGACGTGAAGTACGCTTTAGTACACAGCACCACCGTGCCCCCACGTGTGAAATTGGGACTAAGTGTCTTGCCCAATGACACAACGCGGTTGCCGCAGAGGGGAAATCAACAGAGGACCTCTCGGTTTGTAGCCAGCATCTCTACCTACTGAGCCGCCGCGCTCCCGCCCTGGTTTGATAAGCCCGTTTAGAGGTTCTGTTGTGGACATTTTGATGATGATCTTTGGGCAAGTATAGTGGGCCGCTCGTGGTGAACAGACTATGACTGAGTTTGGGCCTCATCGACAAGTATAGTCTGTATTCGTCATTTGAACACATCCAGCATGAGAATGCCTCCAACTAAAGAAGGCACAAGGGTTGCAAAAAGTTCGACGCCCTCTAGATCAGTCGAGCCCCTAAGATCCATGACAAAGCCCCCCCCCCCCCCCCCCCAGTCTGAGTTGTCCAAAAGTCAATGGGAAATATGGATTATCGTCCCTTGAATGTAACAAGACGCCATCTGCAAATGCTAAGGCATTGCAGATGGCGCCTATTTGCAATCAAGGGACAATATGTCGTCGAAATCCTAAATGACACGAACGTTGATATTAATTGATTACACATGCATAGTACTTAGGTATGCAGTTCCAAGCCCTGGGGTGTAATATTGATTTTCAGTATTAGGAACCCAACAAAGTGATCCATTGTGGGAGTGTCTAATATTTAGATGAAGGTGTCCTCAAGACCTAAATTCTAACGGCTCATTCGTTACTTTCACCCGGTATAGTACAAAAAGGGCAAGTCTTTGAAAATAAAATAATTCAATGCGTCTTTTCAAACATTCTTTGCATTGCAAAAAAACTACTTACTGAAATGTTTGGGAAACGGGTGCACCTCAGATGTTTTATTTAGAAGTGTTCAAAAGAAAACCAAGGATCCAGTGAATAAGCTATTGATCTTAAATGTTCCCTATCTCACGGGCTGTGGTGTTTCTTTGAAACTACGAGAGCAAGATATAATTACGACATACAAGAATTGCTCATTTGAGTGTTTGATGATTGTGTTTTATTAAATGATTCTAGGACGATGTCCAATTTTAGATTTAACCCACATCTATACGTTAATGACGTCGGGACAGAAACATGCTATGTTTCTATCCCGATGTCATCAAAGAGAGTTGTGGCCGAGTGGATAAGTGCGCTGATCTCTCATGCCAGAGGTCCCAGAGTCGGTCCTCGGTCGGGGAAAGTTCTCGATGTGTCCGAACACTCTCTGTCAGCATCAATTGTCGGGTTAATGCTGTCACAGCGTACCGTCCAATCGAGTGGGGACGTAAAATGGCTATCCTCTGTGCGAAGAGAACACTTCTTGCAGGCTACAGATCCCTTAGTAGTATTTGAGATGAGCGAAGTCACGAAGTAGCCACAACAAAAGTTATCCCACACACCTGCGCCATTAGGTCCAGGAGAGGCGTTAATGTAAATTGCATAACTTGTTCGCCAATCCTTGCAAAACAAATATGCTTAATCAAATGCTATGCCATAAAGGAATGTAGTACACATGAAATTAATGCGTAGTTCTGCACTGTATGACGATTAACGTTGAAGAAATACAACAAATATACTTGCAGTCCTCTGTCGGTGCAGTTACCCTAAAATGGTACGATACCCCCACCTCATTTTGCAGTGACTACCACGCGATTTAACCTAGCAGCAGAACCTTTGGTCGAATATTTAGTACCCTGGGCGGCAATTCGCCAGAAGGTTGTTGAGTAACCATGCGGTACTCCCAATACTTGTCACCTGCAGTGGTGTGACTGAGCCAGGGTCATCGCAAAAATTACCAATTGGTCGGGTGAGGGGCGGGGAAACCTGATTCGTCCAGATTGATAACGTAGTTGGAATATTAGTCAGTCGGGATAATAATTAGAAAACCCAATAACTTTATTCGTGGATATATAACATATACATGGAGTAATCGTGACCAGCCCTGCCATTCTTAAAAGTGCAGGAGGGCTAAAAATCGCTCTCCTCGCATGGCCTCGTGGAGCGAGTAGCTCTCCTCCTCAAACCTGCAAAAGCTAAAAGTTGCAAAATGAAGTTTTACTATGAATGAATTCTGCCTAATGGGCTTTGTACAGATGCACATTTTATTTGGTGCTGCTAACAAGATAGTCTCTGTGAGACGGCTACACTGCCCTTCTCACACCTCCGGGCCTGAGCAAGGCTCGGAGGTGTGGGAGGGGCAGTGTGGCCGCCTTACAGAGACCAATAACAAAGCAAATATTTGAAAAAATGTGGGTTTTAGGAATAGGCTGTTATGGTAATCATTATTTTTTGAGGCCAGGCAACCTAGTTTTCGCCCTCCGTATTTTTTTTTAAGGCGAGCGAATAAATCGCTCTCCTGAAAACTCTAATTAAAGCGTACCGTACTTCAAGTTGGGCATGCTGGTCCCAGCAACGACCCGAATCGGCTAGCGTGACCGACTGAAGTCCAATGATCAAAGCTAGTTTCGTAAGTATCTATGCTTCTAAATCAGACGAAAATGTCCCGACTGGAAAAAATAATGGGGTAGCCGGTCGGGATCACATCTTCAAACCTCTCTTCGCTGCACCACTGGGCTGGGGTTCAAATATATTAATTTAGTAAGTTTAAAATAGGTCTCTCAAAGACAAGTCATCTTTTAACTTGAGTGATGTCATTTTTATAAAGCAGGAATTAATTTTAACCTTCGAACTTGGTAGGCACGAAGTCTTTGATGAAGACAAAACGACATTGGGCGAGCAGAGTGTGAATCTGTAATAATTTAATCCTAAGTCTATAGAGCTGCAGGATTAAATTTTACTGAACTTCCCTACAAATCGTCACATGAGAATTGTAATGTCGTATGTCCATATTCGGAATTTCTGAGAAAACCGAAGTTGAAGTTTTCGAGGTTGAGTTTTTGAATTCGTACCATACGAACACTGTCGAGAACGATGTAATACTATCATTTATGTCGAATTATGACCTTGGGTGACGTTTCATATCGAAATGTGACCCCAGTGATGAGAAAGGGGCCAAAACGTGCTTGGAGATACCTTTTCCAAAAGAAAGCGTCATTGAACTTCCGGATTATAATGACAATGGAAATAGAACTTTTTTCCCTCAAATGGGCACGATCAATATACGTGCAGCATTGCAGAATGATAATCGTAGATGGACATCTGCCTGAATTCAACACTAAAGCCATCATCATATAACTGAATATAACTCTAAAATGACATTGGAGGGCATTTTGGTGTGTTAAAAACCTGTCAGAAAAGGCTGACAGCCCGACAGCTTCATCACGATATTCCCGGCCCTTGTTCGGTAACGTGACGTGTCGGATCTTTACTGGGCAGCCAAGTCAATGCAGCACAACGCGTCATATGACCGACATGATTGCAAAGGGCGAGGCAAACACAAGGTATGCTTTCCGGCAGTTCTGGGTTCATGTGCTATACACTTAGAGCAGAGAGTTGGATTGTCCCATATTTTGATTTGTGTTTGCATATTGACCTCTCTGAATGGAACTGTCGGTGGGTCCTACACATAATTTGGGAAGGAGTGATCCTCACCCTCACCTGTAAAATAGAGACAGCAGCGCTCTGTACACTGCATGTATCAGTGAACTGTTGTGTTAGTTTGTTTGCTGTCAGTAAAGAGTACATCCCATTTTACTCGACACAAGCAACTTGCTTGTGAAATCAAATAAATGTTGCTATGGTTGTAATGGGCAACGGTGCTTTCAAAGAGATAGATTCAGCCCATCTTGGCGACTTGTATAAGTCTTATGAATCTGTTCAGAATGTAGTAATGTCTCGAAGCGCGTGATGCAAAATAATAATTATTTGGCCCTTGGCTACTTTATAGAAGACCTTGGATGGTTTATTGAAGCACTTGGCTCCTTAATCGAAGTGCTGAGTGGCTTCGTGGAAGCGCTTGGCTGCTTTATTGAATTGTTTGGCTGCTTTATCGAAGCACTTAGCTGTCTCAAGTGCTAATATAGTTGTAATGGTCACTTGTGTTTTGCAACAGACAGATTCTGCCCATATCCTGGTGCACTGTGTGAGTCTTGAACAAAGGGAGCAGTTCAGACTGTAGTATGGTCTTGATGCTTGACGCTCGTGATACTTATTTGACGTTTGACTGTTTTATCGACGTGCATTGCTGCTTTATCGAAAAGCTTGGCTGCAATGATAGCAGCGTTAGATGACTTTATAGAAGAATTTGGCTTATTCATTGTTTTCATAGTTCGCCTATCATATTTGAAATAGTTTGGTAGATGTCAGTATAAGGTGTACTTTTTATACTCTCTTATCATTGCGATGTATATATTTGTCACAAGATAGGCTCGTGTATGTGTTTGAAATACACTGTGTACGTTTTTGTTGGCTCATGGAGGGAGGGGTGGGACCATGGTATGTTGTGTCTAGATGGTAGGGAAGATCCTACAGATTGGACACAGCATACTCGAGATGCACTAGCAGAAAGTGGCGGCTATATCCTATCGACGCCTTGAAACCAAAGCGTAGAAAGTTTAAAGACTGTTTTATTTAGCCCAGGCGATCTAACGTGCCCTTTTTAGGTAGTAATTCTTTATTTTTAATCCAGTCAACTGAACTGAAATATTGAAACATATTACATGAGCACTGCGGTTGTGCTGATGTCTGTTCATTTTTTGTCATTTTGTAATTATTTTGGTATCATTGTTGGCTGAATCACCCAATCGGGACGGCAAATTTGAGCTTGTTTATAACAATATTCGAATTGGCGTCGCTATCCTGCATGATGGTTCGTTGTTCCTTCATTCCGCAGTTGAATCCATAAATGGGGATCATGGCTAAAGAACGCTTAACACTTAATAAGATACAGAAAGTAAACTGTTTTGACTTCATCTCACAATTTAACGATGCAATTACTGAAAACAACGATACAGAATCTCATGCCCCGTTTACTATATAGAAGACCATAGTTGTGAATACTGTACGCCAAAACGTTTCAAAGATGTCATCACCTGTAAGAAAAATATTGTCGCATTGTTCAATATCAACTGTCGTAGTTTAATTGCCAATTGGGAGGCCCTACATAATTTAATTTGTGATCTCCAACCCGATACTAACTTCTACGACATAATAGGACTAACCGAAACAGTTAACGTCAATAAAAACATTAGTTACAATCTTGACGGATATCATCCACTAATACCCGCCTGCGTCCAAGTCATGATGATTGTAGAGGAGGCGAAGAGGTTTTTATCAAATAAAATATCACTTATAAAACACATGAAGACATGTCTGTATTAATTCCCCACGAATTCGAATCTGGTATAATTTATAGACCCAAACAGACTCCAAAAGAATACCTTGACACGTTTCTCTCAAACCTATTTGATTTACTTGAAAAGTTAAACGATCAAAATAAGAGGGTTTATTTAATGGGCGACTTTAACATAGACTTGCTTAGCTATGGCCACCATAATAAAACTAATTTATTTATTGAATCCATGTTCAGTGCAGGATATATGCCTGTTATTACCAGACCAACTAGAATTACTGCTCATTCGGCAACAATAATCGACCACATCTTGCGAAACAAAATAAATTATCAAACATCTGGTATAATTATTGCAGATGTCAGTGATCACTGTGGAACGTTCCACATTGATGAATCTGCCAAAAAGTACTCCTTAACCCAGCGTTTGAGAAGATCTTTTAAAAAAGAAAATATTTATAATTTTAAAAATTTGTTAAATGCTTGTGATTTTTCAAACATCATAAATTCCCATTGCCTTATGGTACTCTTCTTGAGTGTGCCCTTAATGAGACTCATAAAAGTGCCTAAATTCGTAAAACAATCAACATCAGCCCAAAATATTTCAAAACATAAAAGGCACTGTGCTATCTTTAACAGAGTAAAAAAAGCTAGGAAAATCAAATACTATAATCGTGTACTCCTGCAAAACAAAAATAATCTTATAAAAACTTGGGATATTCTAGGAAAAGACATCCTCATTTCTAGTAACTTTTGTAGATGGGAACACCGAAATTACTGACTCAAAAGAGAATAGCAGATAAATTTTAACTCTATTTTCGTTAATATTGGTAACACCCTTAGTGATCAAGTACCACAGTCTACCAAACATTTCACCGACTATATTACATAAATTAGTTCAGAATCATTTTTCATTGCACCTGTAACACCGTGTGAGGTAATTCAGTGCACAAAAAAATTAAACTCTAAATCCACCAGAGACCATGACAACATCTCGACCAAACTTCTGAAAGAAATAATCGGCGAAACTGCAAATCCGTTGACCCCTATAATAAACCTCTCATTTTCATCAAGTGTTTTTCCGCCAAAATGAAAATAGCCAAAATAATTCCTATCTTTAAGTCAGGAGATAAAAAGCTATTTAGTAACTATAGACCCATCAGTATTTGGTCAACCTTCTCTAAGATTCTGGAAAAACTAATGCATTCAAGACTTTTAAAATTTCTAAATGACAATAACATTATTCATCCATTTGAATTTGGCTTCAAACCTGCACACTCCACAATACACCCTATATTACATCTCATTAACAACAGCGTTGCTGTAATGAACGATAAACCAACTAAAGATTGCACACTGGCCATTTTCTCGGATTTTTTGAAGGCTTTCGACACAATGGACCATGAAACGCTATTGAAGAAACAGGAGTTTTATGGAATCCGAGGCCATGCAAATTCCTGTTTCAGACATCCCCGGGAGGAGTCAGTCAGTATCGCTACCTGATGCTATTTCTACCTTTCTTGAAACTAGAGGTACTGTGAGCAAACTCACAAAGTGATACCCACCCGCGCCTGAAATGTATAAGTTAGATTATCTCCCCTAGGAAATGTCAGAATGGAATTATATTGCTTCATGCACATCTTCATATGGAGTTCTTCCATTGTGTAAAGTTTCATGAAAATTCTTCAAACGGTTTAGGAGGAGTTGCGCTTACAAGGATGGACAGACGGTATAAGTTAGATTATCTCCCCTTGGAAATGTCAGAACGGAATTATATTGCTTCATGCACATCTTCCTATGGAGTTCTTCCATTGTGTAAAGTTTCATGAAAATTCTTCAAACGGTTTAGGAGGAGTTGCGCTTATAAGGATGGACAGACGGTATAAGTTAGATTATCTCCCCTTGGAAATGTCAGAACGGAATTATATTTCTTCATGCACATCTTCATATGGAGTTCTTCCATTGTGTAAAATTTCATGAAAATTCTTCAAACGGTTTAGGAGGAGTTGCGCTTATAAGGATGAACAGACGGACAGACGGACAGACGGACGGACAGGGTGATTCCTATATACCCCCCCCCCCCCCCACACCCAAACTTTGTTTGCGGGGGGTATAATTACGACAGGAGTTCCACAGGGATTTATTCTCGGGCTGATCCTTTTCATAATATATGTTAATGACATAATTAAGTCCACATCTTTAAAACTTCTATGCTATGCTGATGATGCAACTACCCACTCGGCAGGAAATAATTTGGATAATATGACAGAGTTAGCAAACATTGAACTTAAAAAAGATAACGGATTGGTGTACGGCCAATAAACTATTCCTCAATGTAGAAGAAAACAAATATATTCTTCTCCATCCTTATAATGATAATATTCCAATCAGATAAGGCCCATCATGATAAACGATTCAGTTATATCGATGATTGGCAATAGCCAATAAGATAAGTCTTTCAAATTCCTTGGGATACAAGTGGACGAAAAAGTAACTTTTAAAAAACACATCTTAGCAGTTAATAGCAAAATGCCAAGGGCTATATATGCCATTAACAAAGTGAAACATATACTACCTAGGAAGTGCCTAAAAACATTATACTTTTCTCTAATTCACAGACATATTTTGTACGGCATCCATGTCTGGGGCCACTCAACCTCAACAAAAATAATTGGAAAACTTCAAAAGAAGGCTATTCGCGTTATATCCAACAACAAATATGATGCACATACTGACCCATTATTCAACAAGTATCGTATTTTAAAATTTGAGGATCTTCATAAACTCCATATCCTACTATTTGTGCACGATTTGTATAATAAGAGGCTACGGTAAGTTTTGAAAATACATATACAATAACTACCAATCTCTTGGGAATGGAAACTAGACAGTCGAGAAAATTATATATCGGTAAGCCACGAACCAATTTTTCTGCAAATCTTCAATTCCATACTTTCCCCGGGATCTGGAATGGTATAGAAGCAATGGTCCAGAGCTATCTTAGATCTCAATTTAAAAAGTACATTAACTGAGAGATTCTTGGATTCATACGCCCTATACAACAATTGCAATAATCCTACTTGTTCCGACTGCAGGTAAATTCTGGTGGCTCATCAAAGTAAGGTATAGTGCGTGGAGGGTGGAGTACTGTCCGATCTCGGCGGGGTAGATTCCATTTGAGGATATTTATAGTTTATTAGACAGGCATATGAGATGCTCCGGAGCTGTCGTCCTATTGGCAATCTGGCCAAGCCAAGTGGACCGTGAGACGAAGGTTTTGCAGGTGTTCCCTGTGCTGTGTTCCCCTGGGACTGTATATGGAACGCCCTATCGCGGCCTGGGGATCTGCTCTGTTGCGGGCTAGTAGGGGTCCGCCCTATACGTACTCTGGAAACAATCACACGCGTTCACATACTTGATTTATGATGGTTCAACTGTGAATATTGAGTATTGAATAGCGAACTGTTTTGAACAATTGTCTTAATTACACGCCATGCCATATTGGATACTTGCTTACGTAGGCACTGTCTGTCGTCAGGATTGTTTGAGGGTTTTGTCTCAGCCAAATGGGAATGGCAGAAAGACAACCTTCGTGGCTATGTCATCAAATACTATTAAATGTATCAATATATTCTGAAACATAGTGCAGCTGAATAAAAATATCTATCTTTTGTTAGCCAACCGCTCTAGTTTGGATTTTCGAATTCAGTTTGTTCCATGTAAGTGACTTGGAATAGCATGGAGCTGCATTTCTCACGGTCAGTGGGGTGGTTTTGGTCTTGCTCTTCTTGAACACTAGGACTGAATGAGTTCAGGGTTGGGGGGGGGGGGGTCCATTACTGGGTGAGATGGTCTTCTGCATTTGTATCAGCGAGTTAGTATGCAGAAACCCATTGGTGAGGAAGAAATCTCGCTGAATTCGCCTGGCACTTCCTCTTGTATGATTATAGTTTCGATTGTAAGGTCTTAGCAAATAAACAAAAACCCGAGATTTCTCGTTCAGGTATGTATGTCTTGAATGAACCACATGAAGTCGTGTTGTGGTCAGAGTCAACAGCATAGTTGCACTTGTCAGATTAGGTCAACTCGGGGTCGAGGACCATCTGCTATGTTGTTTGCTGTAACAAGTAGCTTGCTACATCCGTGACTTAGGTCTGGCCTGCAGCACAGAATATATTTGATCCTCTAGAGCATGATTAGCTCAGTTCAATATTTTACGTTACAGTGTATAGACGTGTGTTGTTGAGTCTAGCTTGTTGTTAGGCTGAAGGGCAAAGACGCTACACGTTGCGCTGACGTGGTATGGATTAACCATCATGCCACAAATGTGTGTTGATGTTGCTGCATGACACCGAAGAGCTGTTTTCCGGAGTTCGCTAAGCACAGTGGTTGTTGTGGAAATGTCTCGCGCCCTAGGGCGGAGGCTTAGTGATCGTAGGAAACAGACTTAGTGATTAAAATACGCCCCAGGACTAGGGGTAGGTGACCCCATAAGATACCGGAGGGCTAATTTCTTTAGTATATACGTCTCGCACAGTAATTGTGAAGGATATGTCTCGCGCAGAAAACAGAGGAATTGCACCTCGAGTCATTGAGCGGGGGATTTGGGCTCGAAGAAACAATTTCGGTAATGAAATTTTTTGTGCAAGGTTTGTAGGACGGATCTACGCTAAAAATACTTTTCTTTCATTATTGCAATTGAAGTACGAATACGGAAGCTTAAATGGCAAAATAAAATAGATATTGTCTACGCGTAAGCTGGTAATGTGATGTAAGGAGGTGCCACATGGATAGATGCAATAATTCTATCAATTAGCTGTGTTGACAGAAATGTGATCAGAGTCAAAATGGCAGAACGATGTTTCACCACTGACGCCTTGTCAAACAGACAATAAAAAACGAACATCGCGAACGGCGGGAAGGGGTTACAGGAAAATCTCAGCGGCCAAGGAGACCTTAAAATGTTGTTGGATAACTTCAAACTCCTAACAGGACAAAAAAAAAGTAAAAAAATCAAACAACTCCCGCCTCGGCCGGATTTTGATTAGAGGATACACGACTGTGCATGGGACCGTCGGTGGGTCCTACACAGTGTTAGGGAGGGGAGTGATTCTTGCCCTCCTTTCGAGCAATAATTAGAGCAATAATCAAGTCATCGAGGGCCGTACTTTATGTAACTATCTTTATTACACGCCTGTTCTAAAAAATGCGATAAGGGCATACAACAAATATGTACGGCATTTTACGGGAAACTCGTTATAGCAGGACGGAATATATTTTCACCATTTGATAGAAAATCACGAGACGAATCGAATGACACCAATATCTCATTTTCCCGCAAAATTGGACATACGACCTCTACTCACTCATGTGACAAAATGCGAAATGAATTCGCCCATTCAAAGTAGAGATAATTGCATGTAACGATGCCATCCAGGGCGCCTGGATTGAAATGGGTAAATGCGTTTGTCCATCTGAACATGGGAATTATTTCCCAAGTATTGCGTATGAATGCTAATATAACGATTGTTTTGCATATACAATACAAACATTGAAAAATGTGCTAGATACACTGGGTGTGGAGTCTGACCTGTGTGCAAGAACGTCATGTAAGAACGCGTCTGATTAGTCGTTACGCATACAGTATAGTCCCCGTGGACTGGTTGTAATCCACGCGTGGGCAGTGATGTCCACTCATGCGTTTACCAGGTAATAGAATTCATGATCAGAAAAAAATGAATGAATGAAGCTCCGGGTTAAAGTTGTGTTGATTATTCCTATAATTAGAGTTTGGAATCTGATATTAATGCGCCCAAAAAACATTGTCCACCTTTGGAAAGTAACCAGTCCAGGGCGGCCGTATTGTATAAGTGACGTTATGACGTGAGTGAAATGCCTGAATGCCAAAACAGCGTTAAGCAATTAAGAAAGTAAATATATCGCCGAAGATGATTTTTGTCTCTAACCCTTTGAACCCTGATGGTATCTTCCGTAACAGTTCAATGACAGCAATCGGGAGAGTCCGTGTTGATTATTTGGAATAGACCAATTAATATTTTCAACGTGCAGCCCTTGGCTGCACGTTGAAAATATTGATCGGTCCATTTCACACAATCACTTATCAGCTATCATACTTAATGCAATGTGACGTATCATGTTCCTGTGCCGCCGGAAAATCGGCCACCCGGGTTCAAACGGTTAAAAATATCAGTTTCATTCGCTTAATTCAAGTTGAATCGTAGTATAAATATAGAACACGACTCAGGTAGAGTACGGGGGAGAGGAATCGAAGGCCCTCGTTGGAAGTTTCCCCTGTATTTCATGGGCGTCTAAGTCGGAGTTCTTCGGCTCTTGTGAAATACAGGAGAACACCAACTCTGATCGTTGATGCCAGTTCACCGTACTCCACCCTCGTTTTGTTCTGCATGTCTTAACGTTACCCAATAACAGTTTTTGCCGACTGACATGTGGTTGCCAGTTATTGTACCGTCTTTTAGCAGTATTTGTTGTAGTGCACTGTCACTGAAAATATATTTAATTAACACAAGTAAAACAAACATTTTACCAGTGTTGTGTTAGCTGCTCTAATTCTGACGAATTAAGTTTAACCATCTAACTATTCAAATATAAAACCTGTCACTGAACCGTTTTGTGGTACAGAACTTGGGGGAAACATCATCACAATTAGTACAGTCCCACCGTTACGCCTGATGTTTGCGTCATTATGGGCGGAGGGATACTGAATAGAATGTTGTAACCTATCAATGATTTAGCACTTAGCAAGTGATGTTCTAATTCTAGTACCGCGTAGCTTCGAAATTCGATTCGACTCGAAATCGTCTTTACGATCCAGTTCGAGTCGCACTGGTTCAGAAATTTTCGAATCATCGATAAACGTCTTCAAAACCCAACAGCGTCGCGTCTTGGACTTTTTCTTTCATCGGGGCTCATGTACAGGAAATCTGATGATGCAAGAATTCAAGGGTCTTTCGCTTCCAAAACTACATTGATTCCGTTCTGGAATAATTATTCCAAATATTTTTCATTGACTTGCCCAAACCAACGACTCACCATTGAATACAATACTTGTGTTGAACCGGCACTATTTACGATGTAATGTTTATAGTTTGAAGAACACTGAGATTCGATTCAATTCGATGCGACCCGAAATTTGGAGACTCAGAAGGCTCTAATCCTAATATTTTTTATAAAATATATAACGCACCCCCCTCCCTACCGCCCCCCCCCTCTCTCTCTATCTCTCTTCCAGCCTTCTAAAATTAATGGCTTTTCATAAACGCACCATTCAAATTTCTTCCCCTTAGGCTTCAGAGTTCAGTAACTTGTCTTTTCCTTAACCCTTTACCTAACCTGAAAAGCAGACGACACTTGCAAAAATAATTCTTGAATAACTAATTATTTTCATTTTTTGTCTCAAAAACATAGGTTATGACCCCTCGTTGGAACGAGCTCGACGAGCTCGTTCCAACGAGGGGTCATAACCTATGTTTTTGAGACAAAAAATTAAAAAACTAATGAAAATTAATTGGCGATTTTTGAGAATAGCGCTGGTCGGTTTGGGCCGTTACGTTAGGTAAAGGGTTAAACATTTTTGTAACCTTGTGTTTGGTTTGTGCTAACGTTCATTGATAGGCTCCCGACCTACTCTCGAATCCACAACATTGTGCACACAATATTTCGTACCTTGGGTGCACCAAGACCCCACCTGCAGTGCAAACAGAATGGCAGATGACGCCTTGTACACTCAAGAAACGATTTGTATTGAAAGAAAACTGGTTGTATAGTGTCTGGAATTTACCAAGTTTGGTTTACAGATGCATGGTAATACAGAAACCTAACGTAAAGGGTACACGAGAGATGTGCACCTTCACCAAACCTGAAAGCTAAGATTGTCCACCAATTAAGTCTCATTTAGTAGCACATTCCATAAAAAAGCTATATACGGATTGATTTTATTTTAAAATAGACAAGTTTACCTGAGCCCTCACTCTAAAATCTGTTGTGTTAAAAATCACCCCAAATCAACTGGGTTGAGTGAATATGAACCCAAATTGGGTTCATATTCACTCAACCCAGTTGATTTGGGTTGACTTTTAACCCAACGGATTTTAGAGTGCTGGAGCACAAAACAATGTCAATACAACATTGCCAGTATACGCACGCTGATTTGACATTTGCAACAATCAATAAGCAGAACTGCAGATTACTATACTTAATTCATGTACGATTTCAAATTTCTTTTATTTTTCTAGTTTAACGATACCCAAGGAAACATATATAAATTTCAATTAGAATCACATTCATCCCCTGTGTTTCGAACATCAATATGAAGCCCGTGCTTTCTTTCTGTCAATAGAACCAGAAAGCCAGAAAGGAAATGGAAAAAGTGCCGTTTTCGTATTGTCATAATGTGTTCTTAATTAAACTCGATATAATAGGTGGATAAAGAGCACGCGTTCACAAATCATATTAACGTTTTCTTACGGACAATTTTTACCTGCGCACAATTTCGTCTATTGATCCGAGATTTCCCAACATTGGTACACAACATTCATGCTTTACTAAATAAAGGAGTGGGGGAATGGAGTGTGTTTACTTTTGCTGCGCGTTGAACGCCCGCTCCGAACAAGCGTTTAACGTGCAGCAATGACCGTCGCGGGGTGCGTCACTGGGGATAGCCCGACGGGGGGGGGGGGGGGGAGCACTGTCGTAGTAGTTGGAGTTCTGGGGATCCACCCCCTAGAAAATTTGACATTTAGTACCCAAAGCCTTTCCAAAGAAGTGGCCATTGTTGGCTGGGTGAGACTGTACGATTTACACACAGCTAAAACGGGCTTAGTGCGACTAGCCTAATATGTAAGAGCGGGCATTACTTGCTGGACAGAGCTGCGCGAGTTACATTCATCTAAGGTGGGTTTAGTGCGGCTAGAAAGACGAGTGAGGAGTGAGTGTTCGCTGTGTTGGAGTGGGCATTGTTGTAGTGGCGGGGCTGCGTACAGCTCAGTTGTGTTTAGATCAGCTAGCAAGTAGAGTAAAAGCTCGCTGTATTGGACATTCGGGATGATCAGGCCAATCCGCGTTTTGAAATTGCAGAGGGAATTAACGACATTCCCACTCAGACAAAAGCAGTGGAACGACGTTCCCAATCGCGTCCCTTCGGAAACACCACTGGAACATAACACATAGGTAAATATTCGCGCAGAATAGGCGGCTTCACAACGAGTCGAATATCACAGTGGGAACAAAAGACAAAGTGCCCAACATAATTCACAGCTCAATTCCAGCGGAAAAATGTTGTGGTATACCCAAAGTAAAATTTTTCTTTTTCTTCTTTTTATTTCACTGACGGAAGCATCCTCTGACATTGATTCTTGGAACGCGCTTTTTTATCCTTCCAAAAAGTTGGTACTGTAAGTGCAAAAAAGTGGGAGGGAGTTCATTGTCGTTTAACCCCCTGCACTCTGATGTCGAGAATACTCGACACCTCCCCCACTCTAAGCCCCACCACACCTCCCTGTCATCCATGGATATCCCCCCTGTGTTGTCAGAAATTCAGCAATTTAGATTTTGGTTGACAGAGCTCAATTGGAGCTCTGTCAACCAAAATCTAAATTGCTGAATTTCTGACAACACAGGGGGGATAACCATGGATGACAAATCAGGCGTTTCGTCATCAGGGGTTAGGGGGTTAATACAACTTATTTGCCTTGTTATGGTTCAAAAGACACAAAATATTATCTTTTTGATGTAATAGATTTGCAATCCATTGCAAATAATCGCACTGTAACTTTATAATATGCGCCATCCACATCACGGTGAGCAAAACAACAGGCTCAAGTAGAAAGTGATGAATGTCACGAAAAATCGCCTTTTTCAGATATGGGTTAGATTTCTCCTCACTTTTTTCTGGTTCCAGAAACAAATGTTTTATTTTTAACCCTTTACCCAACGTAACGGCCAAAACCGGCCAGCGCTATTCTAAAAAATCGCCAATTAATTTTCATTATTTTTTTCATTTTTCGTCTCAAAAACATAGGTTATGACCCCTCATTGGAACGAGCTCGGCGATCTCGTTCCAGTGAGGGGTCATAACCTATGTTTTTGAGACAAAAAATGAAAAAAATCAGTTATCCAAAAATTTTGTTTGCAAGTGTCGTCTGCTTTTCATGTTGGGTAAAGAGTTAATGTTTTTTTTACATAAAACAGCAGCAAGCGATTTATCGTCCTGATCATGCTAGAGTTTGTTACGGGAAGTTTTCTGATCAGTTATTGCCGCAGCTTGTGTGCACCGGTCGGTGTGGGTGCATGTGCATTCGAGAGAACGACTGTGTTGTTCTGTCTCCGTTGCTGTAAGCAGGCAGCAAAAGTATTCCCTTTCTCGTCCCGGGGTCGCTATTTCATAAGTAAAATATTGCGATATCAAGGTTGAACCAAGAAAAACAAACGAAACTTGCATCTGCATATGCGATTCAATGTTCTCGAGTTACTTTTCGACAGGTGAGATTATTTTTTGTGCAGTGTGGAAAAATTAATTAATTAATTAATTAATTGTTTAATTAATTATCTGGCGTACATGTGAGGATTATCCAGTCCTATAGGATCAACAATAATTAGTTAATTAATTAATTAATATTTTAATTAATTGAAAATTACCAATAATACATGAAAGGTAGGGATCTTCACCAAATCTCAAAGTTAAGATTATCCACTAATTTATACTCATTTCGTGGCATATTTCCACAAAAGCTATACTTAATTAATATACTTAATATCAATGAATTTAACAGAATTTAAGGTGTAAATATGTACCTCCCCCCCCCCCCCCCCCCCATTATAATGGGAGACTGTCAAGCTTAATGAAATAATGTTATGATATTGCTACTTAGGCAGTGTTCTTTCCAGTGTGCACATTCACATCTTTACCATCAAAAATCCAAACCACATTTATTTACACAACAAAGATTCCTGCCCATAATCTTGTCAAGTTCAGCACTAAAGTTTACTCTATATCTGGAGTTACCTTTTCTGACTTACATTAGAACCTGGATCATCCTTTCTATAACTGCATGGAATAGAAACGAGAGAAATGGAGACCACAAGGTCCGTTGGGAAGCTTCACTACTGGAAGTGATTCAAACATCGAAAGGTTTGATTGGTGACCATTGGGACCCAATGGGTGTAGGTTCGAATTCAATAGTCCCAGAGGAGGAGAAACAGCTCAAGATGATATTTTCAAAAACAGTTTTTTTTCTGAACATCGTCTTTTCATATAACCCCCCCCCCCCTTCCCCCTCCCCGAGAGGAAAAAGGTACCAACTGGAATGCTTAGCACTCAGTTGGAACCTTTTTCCTCTCTTTAGGCTGAGGACACAAAATTAAACGGTTCAGATTTCCAAATTTCATGCACGATCTTAATATTTTTAAAAGCACTTGACAAGAAAGGGGTTTTTATCCATTTTAAACGATATTTGAAGATACTCACGGAACAGTTTTCAACCCCATGTACACACCGAATATAGGCATACATTTTAACCCTTCACTTAACCTAAATGTCACATGGCAAGCTTTTATCTTCAAATTAGTGGATAAATGGTCTGGTTATCTCCCTTGAAATTGTCGTGGGGAATGGAAATTAGCATTAAGTATATGGGAAAGTTCTAAAATTCCCAAGATTAAATTCGGGAGACGACTTACATATAAGCTTTAAGCTTTCTGTCGAATCCCTCCTTTAAACAGTAACACATTTCCCTGACTTTAGTTGTTTCATTATAATACTGTAATTTTTTGTTGTTCATATTTTTTTGTCACTCAACTATTGTTGTGAAATGTATGCATTTATCAATTATTGAATAAATATTGTTTAAACTAAATTAAATGTTCAAAAGTTACATTATGGAGCGCATGTCGTCTGAAAGTTCAATGTATTTTCTGTACAGTGATTTTTGAATGCTGCCAGTTTACCATCTGTGTTTTGTTCCCCTGTCATTAAAAAAATGTTTTCTAGAGTGCAATCATGCTAAAAATGTATAAAAACGGTGTTTCCATTAACTTTTGACCATCTATGTACGCTTTTAATTTGACAGATGACTGGGAAGCGGATCAATTCGGACAGTATGATCTTGTGTCTACTGCCTGTTAAAAATGTCTATGAGACACAAGTCTTGACTTTTGTTCCTTTCATGTCTAAAATTCTGTATAATCTGATTACTTTTCTCACACCTTGGTCGCTTATCTGCGAAGCAATTAGCTGATAGGTTCTGGTAGTCAATAAAGGGAGATAGCCGTCCACTTGAACCAGTCGGCTGAAGTGGAACGTTGGGTATGTATGATGCTGGGGAAACAATTCTTGAATAGCTAAACATGTTCGCTTCCAAAACGTAGCTTATGGCACCTCAGTGGAACGATCTCAAAGAGCTCGTTCCAAATTAGGTGTCATAAGCTATGTTTTAGGTAAAAACAAAACATTTGAATGGTGATTTTTGTTAATAGGGCTGGCCGATATTTGTAATTCACTTTGGATAAAGGCTTAAGCTGCTGGATTAGAAAGGAAAATATTAAAATAAAAAAAATCGCGAACGACCGACCCACCGACCCTATTTGTCTTTTGCGTGTAATCTGAGCCAAGCCATTTATTACTGTTTTCGTCTTATGCAAAACATGTGCATAGCGGTATGGAAGGGTTAAACGAATGGGCAAGTAGTTGCACGTGAAATAGACTTCATATACAGACCAAATTTGCACTTCCATGTGAAATGACATAAATCATGGGAATTTGAACAGAATTTCAGTCGCTATCAGACAATTTTATTCAAAGAGAAGGCTCAGATTCATTGTCCTGGTTAAGTTCAGTTTGTCTGTAATACACATAACGTATAAATAGCAACAACATCAATTTTTATTCCATTAACAAAATGTCAGCGAGCAGTCAATAAATTTAAAATCTAATAATGTATCGGTTACGTTTCATGCTCTTTGTTCCCGGTTCATCGTATGCTATCACTTCTTCACGCATCTTTTGGAACCGTTACAAAACAGAAGATAATTGTCTGTAGAAATAATTACAGAAGGGGCGTTATCCATTCCGAAAATGGGTTTGTTCTTTAGAACTGCCTTTGACTCCGAACAAAATAAACAAATATATTTTGGCAAATGATCCTAAAAGTATTGGTCATGTTTACATATTATGTTTTAACTCTTAAGTTTTCCGATACGGGGTGGTTGTTAGAAGTCACTCCAATAAACAAACAAACAGACGAACTCTTCAGTTAACAAAACGTTGGACTCTGTCCGAATATCACACTTCACGACATTCCTATTCTTACATGAAGTGTACTGGATGTAAACATTCGTTTAAAAGGGGGATAAAACTTTCTTCAAACTTCCTTTCATAACATAACAGGGGCCGCGGAACCGGGGTTGGGGGGGGGGGGGGCTTCAACCCCACCACTTTTTTTGCCGGGCCATATTTTCGCGTATGCATGTATTTTAACACAACCAATGACGGGTGAAACAAGGGGCAGATCCAGAGCCTCCCCCATATTTTCGCCAGCTATGTTTCCCTCGTACTGGTTCAGTTTCGATGGATCATCTTTTGCAGTAAATGGCAGCAAACGCTAAAATGTATACAGTCTGTTAAAAAATCGGTTAACTTTAATAGATCGTAATTTTACAGAAATAAAATTACCGAATCCACCCCCAGACAGTATAATCCACAGAGAGTATAATTGCTGTTAAAGTCTGGTAAAGCATACTGGTGAGGTCTATTTATCAGCTTTGGTCGTTACGACCAAAGCTGATAAACAGACCTCACCTATATGCTTTACCGACGTTTTTTAACGGCTCTCAAAGTGTGAAATCTTTCAAATACATCACCTGAAAAATCTCGAATTATCCGCTCAGTTGCACGGAAATGAGGGCTTTGGGACCCTGGAATTTAAAATTTTCATACCGACGACCATCCATCGCCCGATCCAGCCCCTTCACTTTGAAAATCGTTCCCTGCATAACATTACGGGAGTCAATTGATTAATTGGAGATGGGAGTTTATGTGCTGCGTACCAAGACTTCGTAAAGCATCGACCATTCGGTTCACTCCACCTTCAACACAATACCACTACGATTATGAATGTAGCACATACACGCGTAAGAACGATTACCATTTCTTCACACCCATCCGTCTGCCACCAAAACATTGCCAAAAACTCCCAATCGGAACAGCTTGACCATTTCGACCTGATGGGCCATGTTCTAGAAGTAAGAATTGTGACACAAATATCAGAATCTGAGTGGCGTTCGACGTCGGTTAGGGCTGACTAGTATCACAGTGGGAGAAGGTTAAATTAAATGAACCACCCGCTGCAGAGTAGTGTGAGCAGAAAACCGGACAAAGAACTTCGAAATTCTATGAATGCCCCAGTAGAAACTCATCTGTCGAAAAGGAAACTGTGAATTTAAGATGCAAATTTATCTTCTGTTCCTTGATGCGGTCTAGATTTTGAAATATGTTATTTAGGAAATCTCGACCGCTTTTCTGATCACAGTGCTGTACATGGATCTTCCAGAAAAAGTGTGTGTGTGTGTGGGTATCACACACACACTTTTTCTGGAAAATATCCACCGTATGTACATATATTCCTGAAACTCCAAAACCCGTTTATAAACTTTCACTCGATACTTCTTGGCCCATTTTGCGAAAGTTATGCCAAAGTGTTCTGGGTACTTACAGCTTTTTATGAATAAAAATACTCAGGGTGTTTCAATTAGCCTTGTAAGTTAATTTTGTCAACAGGGATGGCCCCCCCCCCAAAAAAAAAAAGGGAAAAACACTATTAAACCCAACACGAGGTGAAGTGAAGGGGAAAATATATTGTTCCCCCACCCCTTTCATTGAGCATGGCTACTACTTCCCTGTCTACAAACCTATGGGTTGCAGGAATAATTTTTTACTGACGCCACATACAAGCACAAAATAACCTCTCCAGTTTTCTGGAAATAATATTGCATAAACTGCAAAAACTACAGTTAGTATAAAGAACGAAACCTAGTTAACTTACATACATTTCTACGAACATCGGACCAATAATAAAACCCAAAATCAGAACCAAATATAAAATGGTTGAATTATAAAACTTAATAGACCAAATTAAAATGGATCCATTATAGAACCAACATTGGTTCCATACCTTGTCACGTATATGGAACTAAAAATAGGTATCAAAATATAACCGAATTATGGAACCCAAACTGATTCTACACCTAGTCACGTATGTGGAGCGACACTATCCATGAACTTAGGCTTCGATACTATCCAGGAACTTAGGCTTGGAAGAGTTAAGCAAATATACGAACGAACGAACGAACGAACGAACGAACGAACGAACGAACGAACAGAAACTTGGCTTTTCATGGCAAGCTAATTAGTAGCAACAGAGTAACTGGCAACTATGGCGAATATGTTTTTACAGTAATTAGCAAGTTTTTATGCTTCCATCGAAAAAATATTAGCAAATCTTACCTCCTGGACATTTAAATTAACCCTTTACCTAACGAATCGCCCGCACCCGCCCGCGTAATATGCAAATTGAGCAGTTGAAAAAATTACATTTTTCAAAATATTTCAACAGAACCATATCATGTGATCCCTCATTGGAACGTGCTCATTGAGCTCGTTCCAATGAGGGGTCACATGATATGATTTTGTTGAAATTTTTAGAAAAATTTAAAAAAATGATATTTAAAATAATAAATTTTTATATCGTCTGCATTGGTAAAGGGTTAATGGAAAGGATAATGTCTGTATTGTATTTCATGATGCGCATACTGTTCATATTACGCAAGGGAAAAAGTTACAGAAATGAAAGATGGTGAAAGCGCCGTTTTCTTATTTTTAAATGGCTTTAAACAAAGACAAACGTTCAAACGGATTAAGGAAAAAACATGTAAAAAGCCAGCTTCTGTATTTTTTATACTACTCTTCGGGAAAATACCGGAAGTTTGTGAAATGATGCCCACATCGATGATACAACTTCGCTAACAATTCGAAATTTCAATCATAATACGAAAGTTTCTGAACTGACAACTTTAGAAAATTAAGGGGAGCTAACTTTTCTGTAAATCTTTTCTAAATTTGTCAGCCAGGAAAGAATTTCGACCAGATCGTCATTCAGTCACGATTCAATTAAAATTCTATGCCTACTTGTATGCTCGCAACAAAGTACCACACACAAGTTAGTGAAGTCGGCATATACATATCTGTCGGCGGTAACGAGACTGAATCAGACAGTTGTAAAGACAAAACCTATGCATATAGAAAACATGACAGGCAAATTAAATATTGGTACTCCGGCATTCATTAAGAAGTAGATCCCCTTCGCGACCGGAGCTTACAAATTCATGCATTACCAATTACTATGGTAATAAGGAATCCATATTACTCGCCGAATTGCCGACTTGGACTTCGTTACGCGATTTATTCACTTTTTTTACACCGATCGCTTCCAGACGGAGAACCGTTTCGTGGTAGTTGACCTTTACGCGGAAGTTATTTTTGTGTGAAAAACATGTTTGTGTACAAAACACCAAAGGCTACATAATGTTTCAAATAAGAATTGAAATGAATTATCTGTCGCTTTATCGGAGTATGATTGAGAAGTTGTCGCGTTAACCCTATCAACACTGGCGCTCGGGAAGGTATCACTTCAGTCAATACTGTCAACGGCGAAATGGGCGAAACCATCCTAGTTTGCTGAGAGGTTCGGTAATAATGTAATCCAACAGCTCTATCGAGCTGTTGGATTAAATTATTACCGAGCCTCGCTTCAGATGTTTTGCTCTTTATATCGTCTGCTCGTCCACTACCAATTGTTAGTTCAGGAAAAACATATGCACACCGTTTTGAAAGAGTTAAGTTGAATGACGTGCGTAAATAATTCATTTCAATTGTTATATGTTAATTCAGAGTGTCTGTTTGTATTTAAGGCCCCTAATGTACTCGTACAAGATTCAAGTCTCCGTTATTTATAGCACTGCAGTCGTAGAAATTTTGTGCACATGAAATTCTTATTATTTTCAGAATAGGATAATACAGCCGGTCTCGAATACTGAGGAGAAAAACGGGTGTGAACCATGGCTTACATATTTCTTCATTTGAAGAGATTTACAGGAAAGTGAGCTCCCCTTAATCTTCTAAAGTGGTCAGTAAATTTAAGGGTATGGGAATTTCATATGAAAATTGAAATTTCGAAATATTTGTGAAGTTGTATCATCGATGTGCACATCCTTTTACTGACTTCAAGCATTTTCCTGTTCAGTAGTATACAAATACAGCAGCTGTCTTTTTACATTTTTTTCGAAATTAGTTTGAACGTTTGACTATTATTATCTGTTGAAACACATTTCAAAATAAGAAAACGGTGCTTTCACAATCTTAAATACAAACATACACTCTGAATTAACTCATAACAATTGAAATTAATTGTTGCATACATATCTTATTACAGTACAGAAACAGCGCTTCTAAGGGTCCAAAATGATATCCTCCTATCCACGGACAGGCACAACCTAACATGTCTTGTTTTGTTAGATTTAAGCGCCGCGTTTGACACCATAGACCTTAAAATACTTATTGAAAGACTGGCAGTGAGAATGGGCCTTACTGACCGAGCACTTAATTGGTTTTCGTCGTACCTTAATGGTCGCACACAGAGTGTCCGTATTGGCAGTGAGTCGTCAGACAAGGTCACACTACTTTTTGGCGTCCCTCAAGGATCGGTGTTGGGTCCCCAACTGTACACTGTCTATGTCTTACCTCTCGGTGACATTATCCGAAGCCATGGTCTTGACTTTCATTTTTACGCAGATGACACACATCTTTATAATAATTTTTACTCACGCCTTTGAGCCTGAAGCATGCAGTAAGATTGAACTGTGTATTTCAGACATCAAGGCATGGATGACTAAAAACTTTCTTAAATTGAACGTTGACAAGACAGAAATAATATATATAGGTCTACCTCATCAACTTTCAAAAATATCCAAACTGTCCCTCAATATTGGAGGTTCTACGATAAAACCCAGCAGCTGTATTCGAAACTTAGGTTATTTCATGGATGAAAATTTGGCCGCTGATGAACATATCAAACATGTCTCTCGCAGTGCATTTTTTCATCTTAGAAATATTAGCAAAATTCGATCCTTCACTGATACGCAGACGTCACAACAGCTTGTTCACGCCTTTGTTACCAGTCGCCTCGACTCCTGCAACTCTCTTCTGATTGGCTCTAAAACATCTATTCTTGAAAAGCTACAACACATCCAAAATTGTGCTGCACGGGTCATAACCAGAACTCAAAAGTACTGTCTTATAACACCAGTACTCTCTGAGTTGCACTGCCTACCCGTTAAGCAAAGAATTCAATTTAAAATTGTCCTTTTGCTGTTTAAGTGTATCTCGGGATCTGCTTACCATCCTACCTGTCCGATCTGCTTACCATCCACAAAAGGGAAGAATAAAAACTTGCAAATTACTGTAAAAACACATTCGTTAAACAAAGAGCCAAAGTGGACGTTACTTGTTTGTTTCTGGTCAGATTACCACAACAAGGCAAGTCTCCTTTTGTAACTTTCAATAAACAAAAACAAAAGACAGTTCCGATAACTGTGTGTTGTTTTCGTTTATTGAAAGTATCAAAAGGCAATTTAGCATTATTTTTTACTGATGTCATGGGTGTTTTCGCAACAATTACATGCTTCCTCGCCCGTCTAATGATTACAGGGGAGATGACTTTATCGAAAGTCGATTTTCATGACGAGATAAGTCACGAATGATGTTACGCGAATACTTCGCATCAGCCCAGCTGTAGCAGTTACACTTTAACTGCACCACTGGACACGCCTACAATTTTTATTTGATAAATAGGTGGGACAAAACAAAAACATTCATACGATAGGAAAATTATTCATCGAGTAATGAAAAACTCACCTCCACCAATCATATGCAAACAAATCGGATATCAATGGAGAAATTTAATTTATACAAGGATGGATGTTATTGAACGCGGAATGATGTACCTGCTCGGGTTGATTTTGAAGACCCTTGGTACCAACGCAATCCATATTCAGGAAATGTGGCCTCTCGTTTTATCCTTCTGCGATGGCACAAGTGTCATATCGATTAACCCATTCACACGCACGTGCCGTTCTGTGTTTATTACATGCCTTCACGTGCATAAAAAAAACAATTACTAGACGGACATTCAGTCATTCATACAACAAATATCAACACAACAACACATTTTCTCTACAACCAAATTTGCGAGGGGAGCCCCTGTTACCATTTCGTCCATTGAGTTCCAATGTCTTCTATGTGCCTACTGCCTACTACTCATTAGATGTCAGGGACGATTAGCTAATGCGAGGGATTCAAACTGTAATTGCGGTGCACGATTTGTAGAAAATTCCAGTGAAATTTCGCTTCTATTTAAAAATAGTCCAGCAACGATTTCCGTTCCTCACATATGCTCGGAACGGATTTTCATTTTCCGCATGATTTAGTGTTGCTGTAGATGTGGATTTCATAGAACAGGCGTGTAAATAATATTAAAATAATATTACTGTAGGCAAGTATGTCTTCGTGGTAACGGCCCTGGAAAATCGTTTCAAAACAAAAATAATATATTTTAATAATTCGGAATTATAGACAACATTTATGAACCGATTTCGCTATATTCGTTTACCTCGACTCGACTCGACTCGAATCGAATTTTGTTTAAACAGTATTTATTTCATATTTCGTGTGAGAAGATGTAAAAGGTGCAATAAACGTGGATTCGAATTTCGTGGACGAGGTTAATAAATTTCGTGTAACATCGCGACGAAGTTGCGATCCTTTTCCCACATCTCCAGGGTTTTGAAAAGATGGCGGGGAGCATTAATAAGGAGAAAGCGCCTGTATCTTGAATCAAAGTGTGCATGGCAATGTAACACGTCTTGTTTACATGAAATTATAACTTGGTGTTTTGGGCAAGAATTGTGGAATAAAATCATATTTTTCATACTGAGTCGACGTCTATGAGCAAGCTGATTAACATCGATACGATGTGTTTTATGTGGGGTAATGAAATAAATTAAGCAACATATATTATTATTATTATTATTATTATTATTATTATTATTATTATTATTATTATTATTATTATTATTATTGGGTGGGGATAATGGCACATAGGCAGGATTTTTTTCAAAACAGCATGTATTTTATTCTCAAACAATGAGTGTTACAACAAAAACCCGGAACAAGTGGAATAAGGATTAGCCCCACTCTGATTTAACTCACAAATTTTCTTTTCCAAGCACGAAAACAATATTTGATAAACTGCTGGACACCTTTCACATAAGCTATAGTATTGTGATCGCAAAAGTTGTCTATTCTAGATCGGACAGCGATGGAATTACTGTCTGGCCGCTCCGCATTCACACCGCTGGACAGAAATTTCCTAAATAAAATATTGCAAAATCAAGACTAAATCGTCAAAAAGACCCGAAAATAGTATACTTGATGCAATATTTTGGCGTTTCTTTTTCGACAGGCGAGGGTCTGCAAAGTTGTGGGCAGGAACGGTAACAGAGAATTTAGACCGTGTTTTGACCCAGTCCTGGAAATTCTCTCTCCACATTTGTGATTACTGTGATTAATATCCCTGACGTCTTTGACAGAATCTACTTCTATTCACTCGCAGATTTTTGAACTACCATCTCGGGCCCTTTAAAGTTTCGAAATTTGCTTCGATTTCGGAACTATCTTCATGATACGATTCGTTTTGAGTCGCACTGATTCGGAAATTTTCAAATCGTTTTCAAAAGTTTTAAAAATCCCACCAAGCGTCTCCACGTGAACTCTCCTTCTGTCATCAGGTCTCCTGCACAGGAGACCTGATGATAAAAGAAGAGTTCAAAAAAGGTTCCGCTTCCGAAGCTATTTTAATTACGTTCCGGAAAATTCCGCTTTTTACGGATTTACTGAAACCGACGAGTCGCCCTTGCATACCACACTTGAGTGGAAACTAACAATATTTACGATTGCGAGAAAGTGAAATGTTAACAACTTGAAGAGCGTTGAGATTCGATTCGAGATTCGATTCGAGATTCGATTCGAGATTCGATTCGAGATTCGGCTCGATATTCGGTTCGAAATTCAAAATCATCTACTTGATTCGATGCGGAATTCGATTCGACCCGAAATTTGAGAATTGCAGGGCCCTATTACCATCCTTTTCTGGCTACGACAGTACACATCAAGAGGACGCCTGTAGAATATACAATTTAACACAGCTTAGCAGGTAAAATCGTTAATATGAATACATTTCTATTGAAGATCTCATTGGCAGTTGTTGTAAATAGCCCTGGAATCCATCATTCCATTATTGCAGATATTATCAAGGACGTTTATAATCTACTCAACGCTCACCAGGTTTCACACACATACCGGAGATTCGATTCGAGATTCGATTCGAGATTCGATTCGAGATTCGGCTCGATATTCGGTTCGAAATTCAAAATCATCTGCTTGATTCGATGCGGAATTCGATTCGACCCGAAATTTGAGAATTGCAGGGTCCTATTACCATCCTTTTCTGGCCACGACAGTACACATCAAGAGGACGCCTGTAGAATATACAATTTAACACAGCTTAGCAGGTAAAATCGTTAATATGAATACCATTCTATTGAAGATCTCATTGGCAGTTGTTGTAAATAGCCGTGGAATCCATCATTCCATTATTGCAGATATTATCAAGGACGTTTATAATCTACTCAACGCTCACCAGGTTTCACACACATACCGGAGAGGGGGCGCGGTGACTCAGTAGGTAGAGGTGCAGGCTGCAAGCCGAGGGATCCTCGGTTCGAATCCCACCTGCGGCAACCGCGTTGTGTCCTTGGGCAAGACACTTCACCCCCATTGCCCATGTGGGGGCACGATGACGCCGTGTACTAAGGCGTACTGCACGTCGATGGTACGCATGTCTTCAACCAATCTAACCCTGCCTGTGCTGCAGTGCGGAGTTACGATGTTGGGGAGCTGGCAGCTGCTCGTCGTTGCTCGGTGGTTCTCTCCGGGTACTCCGGCTTCCTCCACCCGTAAAACTGTCACGGTCATGATTAGCCATTGTGCATAAATATGTGACCTTAAACATCAATAAATAAATAAATAAATACATACCGGAGATTCGATTCGAGATTCGATTCGAGATTCGATTCGAGATTCGATTCTAGATTCGATTCGTGATTCGATTCGAGATTCGGCTCGATATTCGGTTCGAAATTCAAAATCATCTGCTTGATTCAATGCGGAATTCGATTCGACCCGAAATTTGAGAATTGCAGGGCCCCATTACCATCCTTTTCTGGCTACGACGGTACATATCAAGAGGACGCCTGTAGAATATACAATTTAACACAGCTTAGCAGGTAAAATCGTTAATATGAATACCATTCTATGGGAGATCTCATTGGCAGTTGTTGTAAATAGCCCTGGAATCCATCATTCCATTATTGCAGATATTATCAAGGACGTTTATAATCTACTCAACGCTCACCAGGTTTCACACACATACCGGAGATTCGATTCGAGATTCGATTCTACATTCGATTCGAGATTCGATTCGAGATTCGGCTCGATATTCGGTTCGAAATTCAAAATCATCTGCTTGATTCGATGCGGAATTCGATTCGACCCGAAATTTGAGAATTGCATGGTCCTATTACCATCCTTTTCTGGCTACGACAGTACACATCAAGAGGACGCCTGTAGAATATACAATTTAACACAGCTTAGCAGGTAAAATCGTTAATATGAATACCATTCTATTGAAGATCTCATTGGCAGTTGTTGTAAATAGCCGTGGAATCCATCATTCCATTATTGCAGATATTATCAAGGACGTTTATAATCTACTCAACGCTCACCAGGTTTCACACACATACCGGAGATTCGATTCGAGATTCGATTCGAGATTCGATTCTAGATTCGATTCGAGATTCGATTCGAGATTCGGCTCGATATTCGGTTCGAAATTCAAAATCATCTGCTTGATTCAATGCGGAATTCGATTCGACCCGAAATTTGAGAATTGCAGGGCTCCATTACCATCCTTTTCTGGCTACGACGGTACATATCAAGAGGACGCCTGTAGAATATACAATTTAACACAGCTTAGCAGGTAAAATCGTTAATATGAATACCATTCTATTGAAGATCTCATTGGCAGTTGTTGTAAATAGCCGTGGAATCCATCATTCCATTATTGCAGATATTATCAAGGACGTTTATAATCTACTCAACACTCACCAGGTTTCACACATATACCGTTATAATTATTGTGGAATTTATTCAGTTTATTAAGTTTATAACCGATTATCTGTTTGCCTATAGAAACCGAAAACTATGATTCCTTCAGATAGATATTGTGGGGAAATATTTGTCGATTGTCTTGTTACCATAAACAAATTAAACTGCGCTGTCGGTGGATTTCAGTAAAATGCACGAACGACATCAACACAGCTTGTATAGTATGGGCCCCAACGAGGAGTATTTTTTGTTATTTCGCGAATCTCGATTCGAAGAAGGTACGAATCTACGAACTGAAACGAATGATGAATTTAGTTACGCTCCAGATCAATATAATTCGACAGGGCATACCAGGCACTGCCAATTTCAGCAATCGTCCAAATTTGTAAAATAGTGCATTAATGAACTCGGATAAACCGAACCCACACATTAGATTACGATGCCATTAGGACTACATCAGTTAAATTTAGACTTCATCTCACTGATACAGAAGCGCAAGGATTGAAGACCTGCATTACCGCCATTGGATGTACGAGTGTAGGATAGCCCTTATCCCGATAGCTGGAGCATTTCTTCTGGAACAACTTCATATAGCTATAGCCAAGCACTCGGGCCTCCAGTCTAATTTTGTTCTGAGCCCGACGCTGTTGTGGGCGTTTTGGTTACCCACTTTTCTTTTCGATTTGCTGTAATATGCTGCCTCTTAACACACAAATATATACATAGATTCTCTCTTACCCTAGTAATATATTCCAATCAATAGGTATTGAATTCGTTACGAAAACTTCAAGATATTAACACAGTAGAGGGTTCTTCGCGGCGTAATCACAAAAATACGGCTAGGCGAGTCTTCATTCATCATGGGAATGTCATCACAATCTCGATTGAGCAACAGTTCTTGGATTGATTCGAAGAAAATGGAGTTTTATGGTATGTTTCAGATTTAAAGGTCGTGTCAGAAATAGTTCAGATGAGTAAATCTAAACATAGGCGATGGACTATTGAAGGGACAGATTGGTTCAGTGTGTCAAAGACATAACAGCGTGGATTCACCAAAAGATGACGCTGGTAGTTTGCGAGCTCGAGCTCAAAGCTTCAATAATCTCTCCACGTGTTGGATAATTGTGAACGTTTCTAATCGGCAAAATAGAAATGACATACAAGATATCAATCTGCAACCCAAAACACATGTTGGCGATTTTATCTCTTAACCAGCTGAGTATTTTCAAAATATATTTTCATCAAATCTAGTAATGGCTGCTGTGAAGCAGCCATGACTAGATTTAATGAAAACTTCATCAAAGTTTATCTAGTTTAAATCATTGGTTGAAAAGTTCTTTCAATTTACAGGGGACAAATTTAGCTAAATGTGCCCAGATTTTACTTATATCAGTGTACTAAATTTTGTATCCTGGGCAGGAATATCCACCAGAGGCATGCAAGGAGTTATTGCTGAGGCAGAGGTTGAAGAGTCAGATATGATTTTTTTCTGCGAAGTGTTATGTCTGCGGATATGAATTCAAAGTACACAAGGCTCACCGAATCCTTCACCAATGTCACAGATCAATAAATAATATTCTTTGCTAGCTACTTTCTTGAGTTTGCTAAGCTGACTGTGATATTGACTCTCCGCAAATTGAGTCGATACACCAACACATAATAAGATTGTATATTCTAGATAGGTTTTTATAGATTTCAAAATCCCGTACTTATCTTAAGGAATATTAACCAGCAAATCAAGTCAATTGCCAATCCAATTAGCGTACCTCGAACATTACACGATCATATAGGTCATCACAGCTTTAATAAGAACATTTAGCTGAAACCATGAATATGTATGCTTTATATGAAATTGATCTTATGTGCCAACTTTCTCCACAATGGCTCTATTTCGAGTCGTTCATCGACGTACTACGACGCAAATCACTATAACGTGTTCGGGAGTTAGTCTCGAGTATTTCCAAAAGTCCAAGTAATGCAACGAAGATTGGCTGAACTATATATTACTGATTCAAAATACCCTGCTACTTCAGAGGTGTAGCCAGGAGTTTTCAAGGTGGGTTATAATTTAGTTTTTTATGGATCCCAGAAGACCGAAGGTCACCAGCGACTGCCACAGACAAAAGTTGGCGAGAGCACGAGAGGAATGTCTCCTCTCGTTGGTGGTGTGGGGGGGGGGGGGGGGGGGTTGGGAGCCCCCTCCCCCTCCCCCCCCCCAGGAAATGTCTTGAAATTGCAAGCCCATTGGAGATAAACTGTGGCTCCCCAATACTCTTTTTGGGAATTCAAATCAACAAATTTTGTTGAGTGTAATGAAATCTACAGTACCCCCCATACCTCTCACTCTGAACAACCCCATACAGCGCAGAGCAACGGGTATGCTTGGGAACCTTAGCCCATCTCTAACTAGTCCAAACTTGGACCCAAAGACCGCAATATAATTTTTTGGTGTGGTACGTCCTGCGGGCATACCTCAACAAAGAATCACATTACGGCCTATGGATCCAATTTTAATCTAATGTTTACCGTAAATGGATTCGTTTGAAGTTCAGGCGGGGGTGGAGGCTCACATTACCCCTATTACCACTCCGGTTACATCCTTGCAGTTCCATATTTCAGGTCAATTGTCTCAATCTCAAGACGGCACTACAGTAAAGTAAAAGAGAGTGGCGGATGTCTTCTGTTTGTGAGTATGTACCAGGATCGCCCCCCCCCCCCCACCACACACACACTGAGTGAGCTGCGAGTGAAAACTTACATTTCCTTGCAGTCACGAATTAGTTAAATTTAGTACGTACTCAAAAACAGCAGGTACAGTGGAGCCCACTTAATTGGATATCTCTTAATTGTATATCCCTGTTAATTGAATATAATTTTCAAAACACAAAACCATTTACCATACCTTCAGTACAAATGTGATCTGTTAATTGCATATGGGTTGTAGAGTAAACTCCTGTTAATTGTATACACATTTTTGTAATATGTCGAAAAAATTACTGTGACATGCACCAAATTCCCCTTATTTATCAACCTTTTTGTCCTCACTACATCTAATACAGGCATTTATTCTATTATATCTTGTTTGACAGAGCTCTATGAGCTCTGTCAAACAAGATATAATAGAGTAAATGCTCAGTTTACCCCCAGAACACAGGAAACTGACCAAATCCCTGTTAATTGTATACTCCTGCTAATTGAATAACTTTTACTGGCTTAATGGATATTCAATTAAGAGGATTCTACTGTATTGGTGTTGTTTCATTACAGTAGGTGGTTGCTCCTCGGACACAAAGAGAGAACTATACGATAGCCATAAGAGGACTCGCTGTGTTGAGTATAGGTAAAGTTATCACATCGAAGCCAAAAATCTTGGAAATTCTATTAAAATAAAGGTAGATAACCCCATAAAGGAATGTCCGACAGACGTCAGAATCACACTTCAGTTGCATTTCCTTTGGATGAGACAACACACAAATATGATTAGAATGTCACAAGCACTATACAGGTATCCATGCGGAAACCAAAACGTGATCGGACGGTCGACGAATGGATGGGCGGAGTACATAGATGCCTGTTTACTTAGACATATAAACTAATGGTGATGTGCAACAATTGTGGCATAGCCCACCCAAAGTGACAATACCGATGCTTTTGAACAGTACACTCTGACATCAGTTGGAATATACCAACTGGGTTAGCTGATACTCAAGAACTGTGGTGCTGTGCTGTGAAGAAAATGCCGTTACAATACGCTAGACGCACTGTCAACCGGCTGGTGGCACTTCTACATAGAAGGGTACTATCAAAATACAGACGGTTAACATCTTTTGTCGATGTCTACCTGTTTAGTTCGTCATTGCAACAGAAACCAATTTATGGTGGGTCTTCGTTGGGCTGCTCAGTTATGAAGAGTGGACCAATTAATACATTTAATCTGCATCCGTATGGCTGCTGGTTAAAAATATTGATTAGTTCACCTTCAGAACAGACTCTTCTAAAACAAGACGACTTTCGGCATGGACATGTCATTTTGCGAAAGCAGGAACAAAAAAGCTGAGTGCGTTCGTTCTGACCAAGGTCTGACATGACCATTCCTTTATCATGTTTCATTTAATTAAACTTTAAGCAGTAACATTCATTTTCGTAAAATTTTAAGCAGAGGAACTGACAACTGGTTGGAAGTACACTTTCCGCATTTTTATTGGTAACTCTGCACAGTTCACTTGGTGCTTTTCAGCTTCCTTCGACAAAAAAGTACGTATTAAGTCTTCATTTGTATAAGTTGTATCAATTAAGGGGTCATGCAACCTAACTTTGGTCAAGTTTCCAAAGTCCAACAATCGCCAGAAAGAAATAACCTCAGTAAATTAAGTACCAAAAACGTTTAGAATGAAACATAGAACATGTGAAAACTGAAACTTTGGTAATGGGCTGCTGTCATCTGACAGGAAGCACTGTTTGAAAGTCTATGACAAACGTAAGAGACCAAAATTCCGACAATAAAATACATTAAAATGACTGAAAAGTTGTAGTTTGCAATCCTGCTTGTACAGACTCGGTAAAATCTTTTTGTCATTCATGAAAAAGAATGAACAGCAGGACTAATTCCCTTTCATGGTATCTTCAATTTCCAAATGCTGCCATTTTGTGTTCTTTTCATTTTGATGAGGAAAGTTCAGCAGGGGTCAATTCCATACAGTTCAAAACAACAGGTATGGAGGTACACGTGACTTCATGAATGAAAAATGAAGAATGTGCAATGTGAACATTTTGTAATAATTATACCTCATAATTCTGTTTAAAATAGTTTAATATTCTTGTCAAATTCACAAAAATGGTTTCGTTGATGAACGAAGGAAAAAGAACTATCCCAACTTATCTATTTCATGAGGGGCATTCTTAGTGTTTAGTTATGACAGCTGTCCTTCGAATGCTCAACTAAAGTGGACTATGACAACAACGACTGGAAAAAACATCCAAACTAACCAGGGGCGGCGGGAGCTCGCTAAAAGTGGAGGGGCACAAATTTACAATCCTACCATGTTTCCTGTGTCAGAAAGGTTACAATCGTATATCGGTAAATGTGTCATTACTCGCTCTCGTCTCTCGTTTAGCTGAATATGCCGCTGTGTGGTCACTGTCCGGTCTGTTTCTTTTACTTCAACCAACTTCCAACCCGAAGGCCAGCCTTCGGGTTGGAAGATAGTTGCAGTAGAAGAAACGGACCGAAGAAATCGAGAGTGGAATTCTTTAGCTAAATATTGTTTGGATTTGCAAATAATGTTACAGGATTGCCTGTATATTGACACGTTTGCATGTGCCCATTTTAACTCATTGTGTAACTGCGAAACATAAGTATATGTGGAAAAACGTGGAGGGGCACGTGCCCCCTGAGCCCCGTGGCTCTGCCGCTTTTGAAACTAACAGCCGCACATCAAGCAAATTTGTATCAACTAATTCTTTTGGTTTAGAGTGTGTGGATGGTCATTCTATATTTTACTTTGCACAATTTGTTTTGAAACTACCGTCCTCCTATAGTAAGTTTCTGGGAAGGTTAACTGGTATCAGACCAGGTCAATTTTATTTAACAACAATAATAAAAATAATAGCTTATTTGTTGATTGGATTCGATTTGATAGGCAGTCAATGGAAGGCGTGAACAAAACCACGATTATTTCGGTTAATGATTTCATTTATCTGTAATTTCATCAGCGTTCGGGCATCATTTCGGTTATCTAACCACGAGGGAATGTTTATAGTTTTTGATACATGTTGACATGCGATTTCGGTGGTACCAATTTCATATTCAAGGTTTTGGACTCTAAGATCGGAATAGAACATTTTGACACTGAATATAATTGCGAGTCAAAGAAAGATAATTTTACGAAGTTTTAAAAGTTCACAGCAGATGGACAGTTTAAAGCGTTGTTATTCTCCGTTTCGAACTCTCTTGGGCAGCAGACAAAACATGCTAATATAATTTTTTTAGAATACCTGAAGTTCTGTAATAAATATAGTTCGGCCTTCGATCAAAAAGATATTTTGGTACAAACACAATTACGACGATTACCATTGATGTTTGTGAGATATATTTTCTTTTTCAAACCTCATTGTCCAGTTTTATATATTACGTATCGACAACATCATAATTAAAATATTACAAAACAGAGGCGTGCTGATCCATTTCTAAAAATTGCATCCCTGAATAAGGAAATTGAAAGGCTGTCATGTAATTTCGATTTTATCTCGCAGTAATGACATTACGTGAATGAATTAAGCGTTTTCAATTCCATCGCCTTGTAGATTTGATAAGAGTAGGATCGTTTCTGCAGTTATTACATCTTTGAAAAGAATATATTGCCTAAGTTCAAGATTTGCCTTAAATGGTAACAAGCCGTCATATAACCGATTTTCCCGGCATGGTTTTCAAATGGGGACACCCTCTATTATACAATGCTTACTAAGCTAACATGAAAAGCAGACGACACTTGCAAAAACAATTCTTGAATAACTAATTTGTTTCATTGAGAACAGCGCTGGCCGATTTTGGCTGTTACGCTGGGTAAAGGGTTAAAACTACTGTTTCTCTTCAGTGTTGGAGAATACGTGCATTATCTTATGTTGAAACTGCCAAAACTGTCGTGTGAACAAATATAGATATGACTGCAATGATATGAACGTCGAAGACTTCGGACGCGTGGGGGTACATTAGAATACAAGCAAACACTCTGAATTAATTCTACCAAAGGAAATGAATCACCTGCCACATTACTGGAGTCCGAATGGGATGTGGATGTGTTCATTTGAATGAAGTAAAATTTAGCACATTCATACGCCGACAAAACGACAAATAATTTCTTTCAATTCGTATGCACTCTAAAATCGGTTGGGTAAAAACAAACACATACAAATCAGCCGTGCTGAGTGAATATGAGCCCAACAGAGTTCATATTCACTCAACCTAGTTAAATTGGGTTGATTTTTAACCCAGCTGATCTTAGAGTACACTTTTGTATATCAGTTCTTAAGGGTTAACATCCGTCTTATGGAAGAAGATCCAGAAATGATTCCGATTATTCGTACCATTCCTGTCGGTCTTGGCATTAACCCTTTACCCAACGAATCGGCAGCATCCGCCAGCGTAATATGCAAATTCAGTAGTTGAAAAAATATTATTTTTCAAACAATTTCAACAAAACCATATCATGTGACCCTTCGTTGGAACGAGCTCGTCGAGCTCGTTCTAACGAGGGGTCACATGATATGGTTTTGTTGAAATGTTTTGAAAAAACTGATATTTAAAATAATAAATTTTGATATCGTCTGCGTTGGGTAAAGGGTTAAATCAGCTAAGCACTAAATGACATAGTAGCATTCTCCGAACGGACCATGCTTTGAAAACTGTTCGATCGATGGATTGTCAATTCATAGATAAATGTTTTCGGGATTCTAAATGTTGAAAAGATTCAGATGACAATCATAATAATTCCGAAATATCATCGAAGACTTATCTCCCGTTTCAGTATGATTGAGCCTTGGATAAACTAAACGATCATTTGATTAAAGTTATTAATGGACAGACCATCAGGTCGCTTATCTGAATTGTTAGTTAATTATGCATTCTATTCCGGTGATTAGATTCTTGCTGAAGTGGTCTTGATTTTTGTGCCGATGTAATGATAGGACGTAGTTAGTTACGTCCCTGTAAATGTCAGCAATTACGTGTCTACATAGAAAATACAGTAAATGAAGTCATACTCTTTATGGTTGATTACTTTCGTTGGGTCTCGCGATTTCTGGCACGAAGCTTTCGTTTGATTTGGGTAAATCGGGTAAGCCTCTGATGTCCACAGTAACAACCATTTCAATCGACAACCCCGTAATATAACAACAAATGATGCATAGAATACCCTTTGTCCTGGGCAAATAGAATTAGTTCAAATAAGTTGTAGGTTATAACTGAAGTCCTGGTAGTTGCTTTCATGCTATTTTAAAAGTCCCGTGAAAGCATAGAAAAGTCGTACGTTCTATGCAATTTTGAAATTTTCCAGTTACACCAAGCAAATTAATCGCATCGTTTAAATAAAATTGTTTATCACACACCTATTAATGTAAAACACGGGATTTCCACTGTTCTTCCTGTAAGATAAAAATAAAGTTGTATCGCACATGTGGTGATACAAAACACGTTCCATTTCGTTCCCAACGTGAACAGAGAAGGAACACGTCGAAATATATCACGTCAGTCATTTGTCGAATGCGCCGGAGTCGAGATCGCTTGGAAATTCTAAGTTTCGCATTTAGATTTGTTTACCGGGGATATTTAAACAATCAGATTCGAGAAAAAACTTTACAAATTAAAAATAATATTTTGACTGTTTCTTCATTGACAACTACTTTCTACAACTGGTCGAATAATGATGGAGGGTGCTAAACTTATTAGCTATTTCAAAAACGTTTTGTTGTGTTATTCCCGGCAGTTTAGTCAATATTTGAAGTTCGATCATCCTGATCGTGACCACGGAGCATATACATTCTCACTGCCGCGACACTGGTCGGCATCTATTGGTTTCGACCACTCGAATACCGTAAAAAATTAAAAAGCAAATTAGAGTTGGTACCCGGCCAAGTGTCTCGTTGGCAACGAAGAAAACGCAGCAATTATCCAGTTGAAGAGTGCTTTTAGTTCAATTTCCGTGTAGACTGGTTATTACATGGGAGGTGTGTGATAAATACAGAACCGCACATACGTTTGAATGGGTGAAGAATTGTCGCAACCGATTGCTTTGTCCCAGGGTATCACTCAAGCCTTCGGCTTTCGTGATATCCTGGGCCACAGCAATTTCGTGCGCTAAATATTTGGAACCCATTCAAACGTATGTACGGCTCTGTGTATTGATCATGTTTATTGCAGCGTACGTTGTTGCGCTAAATTCAGTTTTCATGCACCATATTTGCTCAACCGATTCCATTCATTGGCGGACGGTATCTGTAATTAGTCTCCTGACTCGTTGGGTGCATTGACGTTGAAACAATACAGTTAGAAGACTGTTACGGGGCATCGTCTTTTCTGAATGTTGTACCAACGCGCTCAATAAGTTTATCGGAAGATCGCAACAATTCAAGACGACCGCAAGCAGTTTCGATCGAAACTACAAGCATTTTATTTATGAGTGAAAATTAAATCTGACATTAAATGTTAATTAATCAAGTTATTACGGTTGTGAATTGTAAGATAAATCTATCATCACTATTATGTCCATGGTTAAAAGACTGTACGAGAATCGTCCACTTTTTCCTTAGGCAGTATCTTGACTATGGCCTTAGAAACAATAGCTCGACTTTTTATTGGTGTTGATCGACACTTTCGACTGCCAGGGTCACCTCGTGTCGGACAGTTTTACGGGTGGAAAAAACCAGAGTATCCAGAAAGAACCACTGAGAAAAGGCGAGCAACTTTCAGACTCCCTAAGGTACTAACTCCGCACAAGCAAGGTTCGCATTGGTTGAAGACAAGTGCACCATCGACGTGCAATACACCTTAGTACACAGCAGCACCGTGCCTCCACATAGGCAATCGTGATTAAGTGCCTTGCCCAAGGACATAACGCTGTTACCCCTGACGGGGATCTCAACTTGCACATTTCAGTTTGAAGTCCAATGTCGTAACCACTGGGCCACTGTGCCCCACTAATAGATCGACTCTGATACAACTTTTTGAACATAAACATAATGGTGATAATATGTGTATGTGGGCTGTAGATCTGACAACTCTCCTAAATAGCGTCCACTTTGTCAATTGGGGATGAAAAGCGTAACCACGTATATTTTATGATTTTTTATTTGAGAGTCTGTACGAGTTCCGCGTGTTGATTCAACATACCCACATGCGAGAAAATACCCTTCCTTCACTGACAATAGTAGTGGTCAAGGGTAATACAATTATTGTTTTTTCTGTTGTAAAAGAAAGGTTTAAAAATACTCACAGTTGGTTATCTAAGCTCTAAGCTGTCACCAGTATAATGCAACTGAAAGAGAGAGGAAAATAGAGCTTAAGTATGACTGAGGAGGATATTCGCCAAAGAAACCAATGAGTGCAACAGGATGCCAGCAGCAATGCTAAATAACTAATGCACATACGAAAAGGTGTTGAGAGTAAACACGACTGACAGAGAACAAGGTCGCCAGAGCCAGTCAGAGGGCGGGGAAGGCGAGGTAGTAACCAATGGCTTGAGGATTGAAACGGCCCGAGCTTGAACTGGAATAAAAGCCGCCAGTCATTAAAAGACAAAATTAATTTAGGTGCTCAGTCTGTAATCTACATGGTTTCATTCATTTCGTGTAGGAATTCGAGGAAATGGCAATTTTCCGGAAAGTTCATAATTTAGGCTGAAAAATTCCCGAGTGTTCATCGTGTCCCCGGTTATTCACCTTTCAGAATTTCTCTCTCGCCGCGTAGAAGCCATGAACTAGAAGACCCGCCCAGCCCGGTTGGGCTCAGTAAAATAATTCACCCAGGAACCCCATATTCATGTCTGAAAGACACACCCAGTATCAGGCTGCCCTTAAAAATAACATATCTTATAAATATTTACTTCCACAGAGTGTGATGGCTCTGTCGCGCGCACATCAGACTTTTGATCCTCTGGTATCGAGTCGCATCTAAACAGCAGTATTTGAGTTGTAGAGTTGAGGAAGACACTTCATCCCACTAGCTAGGTGTAAAAGGCCTGACCTTAAGAGTACACAAACGGCAGACAACTGGGCAAAGTTCCTTTAAACGCCTGCACCCTGATGTTAAAATACCAACATTTAAAAAAAAAACAACAAATTTTGACACAAAGCAACTAGAAATGTAACCTGTTCAATTTTGTCCGACAGAGCTCAGTCTGTCACACAGGAGTGGATTGGGTAACCCTTTACCCAACGTAACGGCCAAAACCGGCCAGTGCTATTCTCAAAAATCGCCTATTAATTTTAATTATTTTTTCATTTTTTGTCTCAAAAACATAGGTTATGACCCCTCATTGGAACGAGCTCGTCGAGCTCGTTCCAATGAGGGGTCATAACCTATGTTTTTGAGACAAAAAATGAAAAAAAATAGTTATTCAAGAATTTTTTTTGCAAGTGTCGTCTGCTTTTCATGTTACGTAAAGGGTTAAATTGCTAGTTGCATTATGGGGAGAAGTTGTTACATGGAATGCTGATATTTTTACATTAGTGTTTAGAGTATTATCATTTTCTTTTCGAGATAACACGCTGGGTGTTCGTCGGTAAAAACAATACAAAACGAACATTTTCATAAAGATGAGTCACATATTTTCTTCTCCACCAAAAAACTAATTTCCTGAACATATTTTAGTTTCCACTGACAAAGGACTGGGGTCTGCTGCCAGGAAATTCATTGAGCTGTTACAATACTAAATGATATATCCTATCTCAAATTCTCAATGGAAGTGTTTCTTTCACAACAATGCTTTGTTTGATTGGAGAATTGTAACTGATCGCTCACTGAAATATCATATCATCTAAAACTGATGGGTTGTAATTGATGGTAGAAATCAACTGATTCATTGATTGGTTAATTGATTAATTGATGGATTTATTTATTCATATTCCTGTTATACATTGTATTCACGAAAGCTACAGCTGATTTGTGGTACATGTAGTTAGTAATATTAAGTATACAGATGAAGTGTATTGGCAAACATGTAATATGTAGTCATGATTTATTCATTAACCTTTTTTTACGTAAAGGCCATATCCGAAGACCTTTATTTACAAAAATCACAATTCAAATTTTATTTTCATTTTTCCCACCTAAACATAGCTTACGACACAATGAAACAAGCCCGTCCAGTTCGTTCTAATGATTGGTTCTAACGGCCAGTAATGTAATAACTAACTTGCAATTTAATAACTACCAGAAAAGTAATAAGAAATGACCTGGAGTGTAATAAATCAGTAATATAATAAAACAAAACAACTGGTCATGAAATATCAAAGATGCAAGATAAATTACCCAGCAATGTTATGATTTTCCTTGACCACAGTCAATTTTTCACAAGTCTTTCTCTATCGTTCGGGTGCCCCCATTGACGACCACCGTAACACTTTTAACGAAGTTGCATGATCGATTTCTTTTTGTGTTCTTTAGCAAGCTCGTACAGCCCCTAGGTTGCTTTGCAGCAAAGCACTCATCTTGCAGCTAGATTATAAAAAAAACAAATTACCTGTCAACATCCATTTTCAGTGCCGAAATATTCCATGCACTTAGTACAGTCTGCGCTTCAGATCCGAATATTCGATCATCAGTTTTCCCGGAAGCAGTTACTCCATGGCTCTACAGAGCTTCCAAATTAGATTCGATTCGATTCGAAATCACCCGGATGATTCGATTAATGCTGATTTGATAATTGTCGAATTGTCGATGTATTCTTAACCCTTTACAAACGTAACGGCCAAAACCAGCCAGCGCTATTCTCAAAAATCTCCAATTAATTTTCATTATTTTCCCATTTTTGTCTTAAAAACATAGGTTATGACCCCTCGTTGGGACGAGCTCGTCGAGCTCGTTCCAACGAGGGGTCATAACCCATGTTTTTGAGACAAAAAAAGAAAACAATTAGTTATTCAAGAATTGTTTTGCAAGTGTCGTCTGCTTTTCATGTTAGGTAAAGAGTTAAAATCCTACTAAGTGTCTCATTTTGAACTCTTCTTCTATCATCGGGTCTCCTGTACAGAAGACCTGATGATAGAAGAAGAGGCATTGCAAATTGTATTTCCAGGATAAATTTGATCTGTCCTGGATTATTCTGCCATTTTGAGTGACTTACTCAAAGAGATGATTCGCTGTTGGTATCAAGGAACTAAATAGTTTCCCATAGGCGCCTATTATAACTTCCAGGCGAAAAAAATAAGATCGCATCACTTTAATTTTTGCATTCAAATATCTTTGTCCAATATATCCCTTCATACTACTGTTTCCGACCAGAAAACAGGGGATCAGGCAACAAATAAGAGACAAAAGCTGAACGGAAGGGAAGTACCGGTCACGTGCACATATTTTTCAGGGAATTCCCAACAAAAAACACACCAAAAGTCAGTTGTATTCTTTTGGTCCAAAAGTCATCAAATCACCCTCTTTATTTATCTGGAGTATTCAACAATAGTTCAAATGTCAATCGAATGTTTCAAACGTTTATTGAAACAATACATGTTCCCAAGCCTGCTTAGTTTTAGCGACTGCAACATTTCCAAGTGCAACATTTCAAGGTGGATAACTCTAATTCAAATATTCAGTTCAGTGATACCTGTTGAATACAATGCCTGAATGGAGAATCAAGATAGTTATGGTTGTAATAAGGTGCAATGTTTACAACTTGAAGAACCGTGAAATTCGATTCTCGATTCGATTCGACCCGACATTTGAAGAGGTAGGATCCTAGGTAGTCATCTAACTCACTTTCGAGAGTCTCCGAAGACCCCCCCCCCCCCCCCTCTATGACCTATTGAACACAACAAGCAGATTCGGACCTCTACTCTTTTAGGTTTATGAGCAAAGGCTTGAAGGTCGAAAAGAGGTAAGTGTAATAAGGGCCACCCCATTATTTTGCAAAGAATTTTGAAAAATCATCGTCTCTCATTGAAATGTAGTACACAATACATGTTGTTAATACCTATTGCATTCCCTGATATAGGGAGCGCGGTGGCTCATTGGTAGACTGTTGGACTTCTATGCTAGAGGTCCATAATTCGATCCTCGTCTGGGACGACCCGCGTTGTGTCCTTGGGCAAGGCACTTTATCCCGGTTGCCTACATTGGGGCACGATGACGCCATGTACTAAGGCGTACTGTACGTCGATGTTGCACATGTCTTCAACCGCTGTAACCCTGCTTGAGCGGACCTTGAACAGAGTTAGAATGTTGAAGAGCAGACAGTTGCTTGTCGATGCTCGGTGGTTCTCTCCGGGTACTCCGGCTTCTTCCACCCGTAAAACTGTCACTCACGATTAGCTATTGTGCATACGTATGCGACCTTAAAACTCCAATAAATAAATAAATAAATAAATAAATAAATAAATAAATAAATAAATAAATAAATAAATAAATAAATTACCGGATATTATTCTGCGGGCTGATTTTTATTGCATTACTCGATGAGGATTACAGTACTGTTTAATCTATTATGTAAATGGGGAGTATGCAATTCCGTCCAGCTAGAAATTCAAGCTATGGTTAGGTTATGTCTCGATTTGGCGGCTGTCCGATTTTTAAAATTCTTGATCTGCCCGCAAGCTACAATTAAAGATGTTCTCGGTTTGCCCGCATCTCATAGCAAGTGTAACTATAGTTTGCTTCAAATAAGTGAAAAATATACTGCTACCACTAATTATTATTTATTAATGCTATTACCTCATTAACACGTGAAGTTAGTTTGTTCTATATTCTGGAGGAGTGCGGTAACACAACTTAAAGCCTTCACATTCTATCCATGTGCTTCGTATTATCTATGAATTTCGTCTGTATGGATTTGACTTGTTACACTTTATGGGAGAGTGCCTATAGCACTCTCCCATATATTGAAACAAGGCAAAAACAAAAGGACAAATTTTGACGACCGAGAATAATTTAGCATACCCAGTTATTGCATGCATACGTACACACAAGGAGGGCCTGGTTTTGCTCACCGTTTGTTTCACAGAAAATAAATAATATAAAGTAAAATGCGCATGTCTTCTACCACTCTAACCCTGCCTGTGCTACAGTGCGGAGTTGCGATGCTGGGGAGCTGGCAGCTGCTCGTCGTTGCTAGGTGGTTCTCTCCGGGTACTCCGGCTTCCTCCACCCGTAAAACTGGCACGGTCATGATTAGCCATTGCGCATAAGTATGTGACCTTAAACACCAATAAATAATAAATAATAATAATAATAATAATGGTGCCAAGGTGAATTAAATACTTAATGGATGAAATATCTATAACTTGAGCACAGGAAAAAATATGTATATCTTTGTGAATAAAAGGACAGCACATAATATCAACGGTAGTCTGCGCGCAAACTCAACGAAAAATGCGTCAACAAACATCCCATAACGGCGTCGAATTATTTACAGAGTTAGACTGAAGTCTTGAGAACTTGACTCTTACAACGATTCTCAAAAACCTTTCATGGAGAATTTTCCACGAATCAATGTTAGAGCCTTGTATGGTCGCAGGCAGAAACAAAAGTGAAACAATTATAATGCCGTCACCCATCTGTATTTTTGGAAAAAATAGATACTTAGATGGCGTGATGCTGTGGGGTGATATGTTTATGATTGATATCCCGCTTCATAGTTGGTTTAACCCTTTAACTAACATGAAAAGCAGACTGCACTTGCAAAACCAATTCTTGAATAACTAATTTTTTTCATTTTTTGTCTCAAAAACATAGGTTATGACCCCTCGTTGGAACGAGCTGGACGAGCTCGTTCCAACGAGAGGTCATAACCTATGTTTTTGAGAATAGAGCTGGCCGGTTTTGGCCGTTACGTTGGGTAAATGGTTAAAGAGCTTGGCTTTCGATGCAAGCAATGCACACATAGTGTGTTTAGGCAATAAGTTCAAAACGAGTGATAGATTTTAGTGACTTGTGAGTGACTTAATTTCAATTGTTTTCCAATATTTCCAAAGGTCGAAAGTTCACACCAGTACTTTTTAATCTATATGTGGAACATTTGGCATTTTAACAAGAAATCATATATAAAGACTATTTCACAAAATATGTATGAAAAATAAATGACTAGAGCAATGAGCAACCGTTATCTCAGAGTTCCGACATTGAACAGTGAGAGGGTTTTAGATAGCGGTTAGATTTGGTTAGATTTCTTTCCGTCTTGATTTTTGTCTAAATTCATTTTACTTCAAAACAGAAAAAAACATATTTTTAAAATCATATACACAGAAAAAAAATGTTTTTGTTTATGTTAGAAACAAGATAATGATTAATGTTATTTATTGGATATGACTTTCTTTACCAGAATGTCCCTTTATGATGTGACTTCAAACTCGGCTGACATGACGCCGATTTTGGCCAATATGAAGCAAGCTAAAGTTCTCCTCCTTGATGCGTTACTAGGCGCAGCGATGAAAATCTTGGACCGTTTCTGCTGAACACAATCAGGAAATTGGTGTGAGTTGGGTAATGGAGTGACGTGAAGCTGAGTTTTTGTAAGATGAAGAATTAAAGATGGCAATAAGTAAGGATTAGGTAGATATTTATTTATTTATTGGTGTTTAAGGTCACATATTTCTGCACAATGGCCAATCATGACCACGACAGTTTTATGGATGGAGGAAGCCGGAGTACCAGGAGAGAACCACCGAGCAACGGCGAGCAACTGTCAGCTCCCCAACATACTAACTCCACACAAGCTGGATTAGAATTGGTTGAATCCAAGTGCTCCATCGACGTGCAGTCCGCCTTAATACATAACGCCACAGTGCCCCCAGGTGGGCAATGGGGGTGAATTGTCTTGCCCAAGGACACAACGCGGTTGCCGCAGGTGGGATTCGAACATCTCGGCTTGTAGCCTGCACCTCTACCTACTGAACCACCGCTCCCCCGGATTAGGTAGAGATGAAGAGGGAATAGAAAAGAATTGTACTGAAAATTCCATGCGAATAAAGATTCAGAGTCATAAGCAGAGAATCATCGAAGAGTTAGTCCAGCTATCCAAGCATCGCGACTTCCCCAGGGGGGAAGCTGAGATGTTCGGATAGCTGAACTAGTACAAGAGAAAACTTCGAACTTTGTGAAAATAATGAGAAACAACAACTCTGCCAGAAAACTATAACAGATCTGAAAACAGTCTATACTTATTAGTTTCTGTTTTAACCCTTTACCTAACATGAAAAGCAGACGACACTTGCAAACAAATTGTTGAATAACTACTTTTTTTCATTTTTGTCTCAAAAACATAGGTTATGACCCCTCGTTGGAACGAGCTCGTTCCAACGAAGGGTCATAACCTATGTTTTTAAGAAAAAAAATGAAAAAAATAATGAAAATTAATTGGCGATTTTTGAGAATTGCGCAGGCCGGTTTTGGTCGTTACGTTGGGTAATGGGTTAACAAATAAAGGGATTATTACTCAGTTAGTTTCAAATCGGCCGAGATATCAGCCCTCGGTAATTTCACATCACCCTTCCACCTCCTTCGACCTTCGGGTCTCGGCTGATATGAAGTTACGTCGGACTGATATCTCGGCCAATATGAACCTAACCAAGTAATAAACTCTAACTATACACCAATGTGATGTAGAGTCATTTTATAATCTCGATCCTATCCGAAATTTATCATTACCAAATCGTCGGTATGTTACAAGTTCAGTCTTAAAGTGTGTTTTTCGATAGTTCAGTAAAACTAATTTCACCATTGGTCATTCTGAATATGAATATGCATTGCATGGTTTAGTCCTGGGCCGTCCTTTTCTCTGGCAGCAAGTAACATATCCATCCAGAAGACAGTACCCAAAAGAGAACAAATGAAAGTGTCAATGACACTGTAGCTTAACTTGTGTGTTGTGTTTGATGAAAAGGATAATGTTCAATGTTTATGAAAGGATTATGAAATAAGACAAGAATTGTGATAATTGGGAATATGTTCATTTCTGTTCCCTGTGTGCTATGTTTATGATAAAAATAATATGAGGTGTACACTGTACTAAAGAGCTGAGGGGTGGGTTAAAATGACCTCACAGTTAATGTATGTGGCCCTCACAGTTAACGTATATCAACAAAAGTTACCAAGTTACAGTGAAATTATTCCAAAACGAGTCATCCTATCAAGTTACATTAAAATCCCCTCATAAATATGGCCTGTAGACTGTGCTAAAGGTTTTCGGGCTTCGCGTCCCTGTAGCCGTCAGTTTCCCAATTGCGTCCAAAGGGGACGTTCTCATCTAGACATTATATGAAGTCAATCTACCAAGTTACAATGAAATCTCTTAATAAATATGACCTGTAGACTGTGCTAAAGGTTTTTGGGCTTTGGGCTCTGGCAGCCATCATGGTTGAATGATCGCAACCAAAAGGGGACATTCTCATTTGGACACTATTTGGAGTCATCCTACCAAGCTACAATGAATCCCTTCATAATTATGACCCGTAGACTGTTCTAAACGTTTTCGGGCTTTGGGCCCCTGAAGCCGTCACAGTTGCCCAATCATGTCCCAAAGGGGACGTTCTCATTTAGATATTATATGAAGTCAACCTACCAAGTTACAATGAAATCCCTTCATAAATATGACCTGTAGACTGTACTCAAGGTTTTCAGGCTTTGGGTACCTGTAGCCATCACAGTTGACCAATCACGACCAAAAGGGGATGTCATCATCTGGGCATTATATGGAGTCAACCTAACAGGTTACAATGAAATCCTTCAAAAAATATAACCTTTCGCCTATGCTAAAGGTTTTTGGGCTCGGGCACCCATCAAGGCTGAATGATCATGGCCAAAATGAGACGTTCTCATCTAGACATTATTTGGAGTCATCCTAACAAGTTACAATGAAATCCCTTCATAAATATGACCTGTAGACAGTGCAAAAGGTTTCCGGGCTTCGGGCACCTTTAGCCGTCAAAGTTGCCCAATCATGTCCAAAAGGGGACGTTCTCATCTAGACATTATGTGAAGTCAACCTACCAAGTTACAATGAAATCCCTTCATAAATATGACCTGTAGAATATGCTTAAGGTTTTCGGGCTTCGGGCTCGGGCAGCCATCATGGTTGAATGATCGCAACCAAAGGGGACAATCTCATCTGGGCATCATCTGGAGTGATCCTACGAAGTTACAATGAAATCCCTTCATAAATATGACCTGTAGACTGTGCTCAAGGTTTTTGGGCTTCGGGCACTTGTAGCCATTACAACTGACCAATCACGGCCAAAAGGGGATGTCATCATCTAGGCATTATATGGAGTCAACCTAATAGGTTACAATGAAATCCTTCCATAAATATGACCTTTTACCTATACTAAAGGTTTTTGGGCTCGGGCACCCATCAAGGCTGAATGATCGCGATCAACATGGGATGTTCTCATCTATACATTGTTTGGAGTCATCCTACCAAGTTACAATGAAATTCCCTCATAAATATGACCTGTAGACTGTGCTAAAGGTTTTCGGGCTTCGGGCACCTTTGGCCGTCACAGTAGCCCAATCATGTCCTAAAAGGGACGTTCTCATCTAGACATTATATGAAGTTAACCTACCAAGTTACAATGAAATCCCTTCATAAATACGACCAATGTCCAAAAGGGGACGTTCTCATCTAGATATTATATGAAGTCAACCTACCAAGTTACAATGAAATCCCTTCATAAATATGACCTGTAGACTGTACTCAAGGTTTTCGGGCTTCGGGCACCTGTAGCCATCACAGTTGACCAATCACGATCAAAAGGGGATGTCATCATCTAGGCATTATATGGAGTCAACCTAATAGGTTACAATGAAATCCTTCCATAAATATGACCTTTTACCTATACTAAAGTTTTTTTGGGCTCGGGCACCCATCAAGGCTGAATGATCGCGATCAACATGGGATGTTCTCATCTAGACATTATTTGGAGTCATCCTACCAAGTTACAATGAAATTCCCTCATAAATATGACATGTAGACTGTGCTAAAGGTTTTCGGGATTCGGGCACTTTTAGCCGTCACAGTAGCCCAATCATGTCCAAAAGGGGACGTTCTCATCTAGACATTATATGAAGTTAACCTACCAAGTTACAATGAAATCCCTTCATAAATATGACCTGTAGACTGTGCTAAAGGTTTTCGCGCTTCGGGCTCGAGCAGCCATTATGGTTGAATGATCGCAACCAAAGAGGACAATTTCATCTGGGCATCATCTGGAGTGATCCTGCGAAGTTACAATGAAATCCCTTCATAAAAATGACCTGTAGACTGTGCTCAAGGTTTTCGGGCTTCGGGCACCTGTAGCCATCACAGTTGACCAATCACGACCAAAAGGGGATGTCATCATCTGGGCATTATATGGAGTCAACCTAACAGGTTACAATGAAATTCTTCTATAAATATAACCTTTTGCCTATGCTAAAGGTTTTTGGGCTCGGGCACCCATCAAGGCTAAATGATCATGGCCAAAATGGGACGTTCTCATCAAGACATTATTTGGAGTCATCCTACCAAGTTACAATGAAATCCCTTCATAAATATGGCCTGTAGACAGTGCAAAAGGTTTCCGGGCTTCGGGCACCTTTAGCCATCAAAGTTGCCCAATCATGTCCAAAAGGGGACGTTCTCATCTAGACATTATGTGAAGTCAACCTACCAAGTTACAATGAAATCCCTTCATAAATATGACCTGTAGAATGTGCTTAAGGTTTTCGGGCTTCGGGCTCGGGCAGCCATCATGGCTGAATGATCGCAACCAAAGGGGATAATCTCATCTGGGCATCACCTGGAGTGATCCTACGAAGTTACAATGAAATCCCTTCATAAATATGACCTGTAGACTGTGCTCAAGGTTTTTGGGCTTCGGGCACTTGTAGCCATTACAACTGACCAATCACGGCCAAAAGGGGATGTCATCATCTAGGCATTATATGGAGTCAACCTAATAGGTTACAATGAAATCCTTCCATAAATATGACCTTTTACCTATACTAAAGGTTTTTGGGCTCGGGCACCCATCAAGGCTGAATGATCGCGATCAACATGGGATGTTCTCATCTATACATTATTTGGAGTCATCCTACCAAGTTACAATGAAATTCCCTCATAAATATGACCTGTAGACTGTGCTAAAGGTTTTCGGGCTTCGGGCACCTTTAGCCGTCACAGTAGCCCAATCATGTCCAAAAAGGGACGTTCTCATCTAGACATTATATGAAGTTAACCTACCAAGTTACAATGAAATCCCTTCATAAATACGACCAATGTCCAAAAGGGGACGTTCTCATCTAGATATTATATGAAGTCAACCTACCAAGTTACAATGAAATCCTTTCATAAATATGACCTGTAGACTGTGCTAAAGGTTTTCGCGCTTCGGGCTCGTGCAGCCTTCATGGTTGAATGATCGCAACCAAAGAGGACAATCACATCTAGGCATCATCTGGAGTGATCCTGCGAAGTTACAATGACATCCCTTCATAAATATGACCTGTAGACTGTGCTCAAGGTTTTCGGGCTTCGGGCACCTGTAGCCATCACAGTTGACCAATCACGACCAAAAGGGAATGTCATCATCTAGGCATTATATGAAGTCAACCTAACAGGTTACAATGAAATCCTTCTATAAATATAACCTTTTGCCTATGCTAAAGGTTTTTGGGCTCGGGCACCCATCAAGGCTGAATGATCATGGCCAGAATGGGACGTTCTCATCTGGACATTATTTGGAGTCATCCTACCAAGTTACAATGAAATCCCCTCATAAATATGACCTGTAGACTGTGCTAAAGGTTCTCGGGCTTCGGGCACCTTTAGCCGTCACAGTAGCCCAATCATGTCCAAAAGGGGACGTTCTCATCTAGACATTATGTGAAATTAACCTACCAAGTTACAATGAAATCCCTTCATAAATATGACCTGTAGACTGTGCTAAAGGTTTTCGGGCTTCGGGCTCGGGCAGCCATCATGGCTGAATGATCGCAACCATAGGGGACAATCTCATCTGGGCATCATCTGGAGTGATCCTAAGAAGTTACAATGAAATCCCTTCATAAATATGACCTGTAGACTGTGCTCAAGGTTTTCGGGCTTCGGGCACTAGTAGCCATCACAACTGACCAATCACGACCAAAAGGGGATGTCATCATCTAGGCATTACATGGAGTCAACCTAACAGGTTACAATGAAATCCTTCCATAAATATGACCTTTTGCCTATGCTAAAGGTTTTTGGGCTCGGGCACCCATCAAGGCTGCATGATCGCAATCAAAATGGGACGTTCTCATCTAGACATTATTTGGAGTCATCCTACCAAGTTACAATGAAATCCCTTCATAAATATGACCTCTAGACTGTGCTAAAGGTTTTCGGGCTTTGGGCCCCTGTAGCCGTCACAGTTGCCCAATCATGCCCAAAAGGTGACTTTCTCATCTAGACATTGTATGAAGTCAACCCACCAAGTTACAATGAAATTCCTCAATAAATATGACCTGTAGACTGTGGTAAAGGTTTTCGGGTTTTGGGCTCGGGCAGTCGTCACGGTTGGCAGATCATGCCCAAGTGGGGAAATTCTCATCTAGACATCATAAGGAGTTATCCTACCAAGTTACAATGAAATCCCTCCACATTAAACATGACCTGCAGACTGTGCTAAAAGTTTTTGGGTTTCGGGCTTGGGCAGCCATCACGGTTGATAGATCATGCCCAAAAGGGGACGTTCTCATCTAGGCATTATACAGAGGCATCCTACCAAGTTACAATGAAATCCCTTCATAAATACGACCTGTAGACTGTGCTAATGGTTTTCGGGTTTTGGGCTCGGGCAGCCATACCGGTTGTTCGATCGCGACCAAAAGGGGATGTTCTCATCTAGACATGACCCCAAACCTGCATATGAAATTTAGTGACGATCAGACAAGAACTGCGGGGTGTAGCCCGTGCTAAAGGAAAATGTGAACAGACGTCACAGACTCACAGACTCACAGACTAACAGACTAACAGACTTCCGCACGCGTGATGGCAATAGCTTATCTTGACTATGTCAAGTTAAGCTAAAAATGGAAGGAAACCAATACCCCCCGTTTGATAGGATAATGTATTTTCTCTCTGAGGCGCAAAGGCATGCCCGTGCTGCCTACGGCACCCCTCCACCGTTAGATTACCTCATTGTCACCTTCAGCGTGCAAAACCTTAATGTGCAGCAGAAAGTACTGTGTGTCCCAGACAACAGAAAATACAATGTACATACTACCCCTTGTTCGGACAATAAAAGATGTTGAAATTTCAAGATGTATACAAACTTAACGTTCTTTTCTTCAAGTAAGACTGGTTCTATAACAGGAGTTTTGAAAATACTTTCAAACGTGACACAAATCCCTCAGAAATGGATACAAGGTAATTTGGCAAGATAAACGTTCTCAAACTTCGAACTCACTTCACAACTAATCTCTGATGCGCTCTTTTCCAAGAAAGTTGAATGGAATTAAATCACAGGTTCGAAATTCCAATCCAAAATAGCTCCAATAAATAGAATGCTTAGCGCATATTCTCGTAATGCAATTTATAGTAACCCTGATCGTTCTGACGATAATAATCACTCATTGACAAGTAATTAAATGCTCTGTTGTCTCGCGAACTGTAAAATTAATTTACCTCAAACTAACACGAAGGACCACGGTCTTTTCCCGGGGTAGTCTATTTTTAATGGTGCCACGCAGCAGTCGCGTGGGGAGGGAGGGGGCGTGGGGCATTTTTCAGGATAGCTCATTTCTAAGTTGAGGACGAGCCTTTACAAACATTGTTCGAGTTGTCACATATGTGTTAAGATAGGTATTCTTCAATATACTACCTTGCAGAAAGAATCTGCCGTGAAGATTTATTTCAGGCTTAGAATGAGAATAACAGGAAGGCATCCCCGTGACTAAGCTGTATCCCCGCAGTATAATACAATTTATTATGTCTCTTAGTATATGTACACTGTTGTATTACTATAAATAAACATATAATAAATAAAGTATTCATCAATTCATTTATCCATACCTTTGCCCAAGGATAATATGGCAGATTCCGAAACCTTTTATCGATCAGATGTTGAAGGTCGCGGATTCGGGTTGGAGAGTTCTGTCGTCAGATCAAGGATGAGTGGTCACTTCATACATTCCACCTGAACAGCCAGTCATTATCTTAACCCTTAAAACTGGGGAATCAGAATGAAATTATTGAACATGACATACCGCGAAAACCTTACAGTAAAGCAGGTGCTTCTAGTCAAGTGTCGTCTGCCTATAGGCAGACGACACTTGACTAGAAGCACCTGCTCAGTGTTTAATTCTCCAACAGCCCAAAGATAGCAGAATCGTCACAGCCAGATTACCTGCCGTATTACATCACAGGCAAGAAAACTCGACTCCTGGCTTTTAAGAGTTAAGCTGTATGCTTTAACCCTACTATTGTCGAGTGTTGCCTTATGGTAGTCTGTGCATTCTTTCATGCGCAGATTAACACATTCATCTGATTAATTGTTGGAAAAATCTCAGAGAGATCTTTTCAACAAGTAATGAGATGAGAGAGCTACAACTTATTTATTTATTTGTGTTTAAAGTCACATATTTCTGCTCAATGCCTAATCGTGTTATAACTTGTATCAAACTTCCTCAAATCAATCATATGTACAGTTTCGCCATAAATGGGACAAATGGGCGTGGTAGAAAACGGTTAAATCATTTTTTAATGACATCAGTGTTCCCGTGGAGCATTCGTTGAAATGTAACAGTCATGGCTTAATCTGTAACGTTGTTACACCTTCTTTGATCTGATAATAACCAAAAACAGATCAATTATACCAGGAAACATTCACCGAATAAGTGATATCTAAAATATCCATCATATATTAAGGGGTAAAAACTACACAAATCATTGTCATTTCCATTTTGAGGTAATTTTGTATTCACAGATTCGAATCTGTATCTGATAGCTCATAAATTCAAAGGACCTTTTTCAATGTGTTTAGAAAGTTTAGATTTGTATCTCGCAATTTAGTCGAGACACTTTGTAAATTGCTCTGTTGTTGGGGAAAAGATCAACATGGGAGACATGCAGATATCGCCCACAGTCACGTGAAGTTTAAATATCTATTTAAAGGCAACCAATACATTCTGCAATATGCAATATCTAACTTTTCCCTGTACCACAGACGACAGACGCTTTGTCTTGGAAGCAAAAAAAAAAAAAAATAAAATTTGAATATCGAATTTAGTTTTTAGCGCATGATGGATACTTCCCTTATCTTGGGCAATGGTTTACACTTTACCCCACTCATGTCTAAGAATGACTAAACATTTGGGTGTTTTTTATTTAACCCTTTACCTAACATGAAAAGCAGACGACACTTGCAAAAAAAATTCTTGAATAACTAAATTTTTTCATTTTTTGTCTCAAAAACATAGGTTATGACCCCTCGTTAGAACGAGCTCGACGAGCTCGTTCCAACGAGGGGTCATAACCTATGTTTTTGAGACAAAAAATGAAAATATTTTGAAAATTAATTGGCGATTTTTGAGAACAGCTCTGGCCGGTTTTGGCCGTTACGTTGGGTCTACAAAATAGCTAATACTCCACCAATGCATAGAGCTCATTCCAACTAGGGCGACATGAGTTACGTTTCGTTTGGTGAAGAAGAAAACACTGTAAAAAACAAAAACTGATATGAATGGCTAGGCTCAGATAGAAAAGGTATGGCGTATTCTCAGAGTTTGATCCATAAAGATGGTATATTGTTTAGCGGAACACTACTGAAAATGGTTTATATAGATCTCTCCAACTGTATGTCACATAACAACTGTCCATCAACCAAGAAACGCTGTGATTAAGTCTACGCCATCAGTAAAAGAGTCAGGGCACCGAAACAGTCTGATCTATTTATTGGTGTTTAAGGTCACATATTTCTGCAGAATGGCTAATCATGACCACGACAGTTTTACGGGTGGAGGAAGCCGGAGTACCCGGAGAGAACAACCGAGCAACGGCGAGCTACTGTCAGCTCCCCAACATACTTACTCCACACAAGCTGGGTTAGAATTGGTTGAAGACAAGTGCTCCATCGACGTGCAGTACGCCTTAATACATAACGCAGACGATATCAAAAACCGCTTACCCAACGCAGACGATATAAAAAATTATTATTTTAAATAACATTTTTTAATATTTTTTCGACGAGCTCGTTCCATCGAGGGGTCACATGATATGGTTTTGTTGACATTTTTTGAAAAATAATTTTTTTCAACTGCTGAATTTGCATATTACTCGGGCGGATGTGGCCGATTCGTTGGGTAAAGGGTTAATTGTACACCCGTGGAAAGTGACCAGTCCAAAGTGACTGTACTAAGTATGATGAACAAGCTGCCTTTTCATCTGGGGCCACAGGGAAGGATACTTCAAGAATGCAAAAGCTAAATAGCTTGGCACAGAATGAGGCGTCCACAAGCTTGGCGAGCAGTCGTTTCCTCAAAATAAATTCGGCGGACAAAATTTCGTTTACTGGCATTACTAAATCTCAGATAAACAGCAAAAGCGTTTTCTCGGATTACCCTTGATATCTAATTGTTAAATTCTCCAGACCGTGATATATATAACGATAAAGACGAAACCAACTGTTCTTAACAATGACACTGTGCTGTAACACGCTATTAGAAAGGGATATATGGGGATAGATGGGGCCCTTCCCAACAGCGTGTGACATCACAACATATTAGCCGCTCAATGACAGATACACAAGTTGTGGTCTGCAATAGTTTTAAAAGCTAACCTCAGCTACTCATACACATGGGAAGACGCTAGAATCGATTTACCTTTTTCGAAAAAAATGTTTTTTGAGAATTGAGTTGTCTAAAAAGGTTCAGGCAACCATTATTGAGATTGGCTTTATTTCTAATATGTTTGCTTAAAAGTCGATAGATTATTTATATACATTAAAATATGCAGATCTTTGGAATTTAACAAGAATACTTGGTCGGATACCCGAACCCGCCGGTATTTTATGGACCAATGTGAATGCAATTTCTCCACATCCCCAAGTGAGTAGTGTAATTCAAATTGAGTTCAGCGAATGGGTGTCTTAAATTATCATAGCAACGAATTCAGGCCACAATTGAATAAGATTGTACAGTTGACGGCATGACTGCCCTTCGATATTTTCTGAGCACATTCGATTTTTTCACGAGCTGTCTCATCGCTGACATATACATTTCTTCCCCATATGCGTAATGTTTATGCGTAAAGGATAATAAAGGTCATCTTGCCACCAAAAGGTCCAAGACTGCAAGCCGGAATAGTTGTTGCGGCCGATTGTAAAATCAAGGTTGCTCTACAGCAACGATGTACTTCGCAGAAATGTAATGAGCACAGTGTTTTGATTATAAATAGAAGGTCTAAATTGTTACTGAATTTCCACACCGTTTTGCTGTCCGTTGAGTGTGTGCGTGTGCAGATATGCGAATTTATCATATGACTCGTTCGTTTTGTTCACTTTAAAACATTTGACATTTTGTTTTCATATAATCAGTGATAAATAAAGCCTTCCGTCAATTTCATTGGTCAATTTCAAACCTAGACAATTTGATTAGCTGAACAAAATACAACTGGGCCACTTTTTTCATAATTTGCATAATTAGAGTTGGGAGCTTTCATTGGTCAATTTCAAAACTGGACAATTTGATTGGCTAAACAAAATACAACTGGGTCACATTTACATAATTTCAGTAGGGAGAATTTACGTTATCTGTCCTATTTAGGGTGGGTTATATTGTATTAATCTTTTGCCTAACGTAACGGCAAAAACTTTCTCGCGCAATACAAGAAAAACGCCATTCATTTTTTTTATATTTTCACTTTTTGCTTCCAAATAATAGGTTATGACCCCTCATTGGAACTAGCGTGTCGCGCTCGTTCCAATGAGGGGTCATAACCTATGTTTTGGAAGCAAAAAATGAAATTTTTTAGTTATACGAGGATGTTTTTTCCAAGTGCCGTCTGCAACTCAAGTTAGGTGATGGGTTAAAAAGTCATACTAAGTGGCTAATTTGTGCGTGTGTGTGTCATATGATAAATAGAATATGAAATGAGTGTTTTTCTCATATAATATTTATGAAACTCGTCCGAAAATTCTTAGACTCGTTTCATAAATATTATATGAGAAAAACATTCATTCCATATCCTCCATATATTGACACTATCATCAATAAATACAAGCCTCTTGTTCACATTTTGGAAGCAATGGCACGGTTTTGAATCACTTATATTTGAATGTTTGTTCTTGGACGTTAAGCTTCCCAAATTCGCAATGTGGTTATTTCTGCTGCCACTGAGTTGTATATTTACACTACAGTCGCCGGGGACTGGTCGTAATCCACACGTGGGCAGTGATGCCCACCCATGCATTTACCAGGTAAGACAAATCATCAGCAGCAAAATTTTAATTAACGAAGCACCGGGTTGTACCCGGTACTTCATTGACTAAATTGTTGATGATCATTTCTATAATTCGTGTTCAGAATCTAATATTATGAACCCTTTACTCAACGCAGACGATGTCAAAAATTATTATTTTAAATAGCATTTTTTTTAATTTTTCAAAAATGTCAACAAAACCATATCATGTGACCCCTCGTTGGAACGAGCTCGGCGAGCTCGTTCCAACGAGGGGTCACATGATATGGTTTTGTTGACATTTTTTTTAAAATAATATTTTTTCAACTGCTGAATTTGCATATTAATCGGGCGTATGCGGCCGATTCGTTGGGTAAAGGGTTAATTGCACACCCGTGGAAAGTGACTAGCCGAAAGTGGCTATATTGTATATGATGAACAGGCATTCTCTACAACTTACTATAACCAGTCGTTAACAAACCTCAAAAAAGGTGCAAACTGTCTCAACAGATCAGTGAGTATTTGATCTTATAGCACTATTTAGGGCCATGTAAACAAATTATTACCGCTCGAAGGGAGCTCGGTGACTCCGTGTTTAAAGCATTGGGCTATAATCCGAAAGGTCGGCGATTCGATCACGACCAGGGGAAAATGCAGTGTGTCTTCGGGCAAGACTCTTAATCTCGATTATCCATGCGGTGGTCACGGTGACACTATGTTCTGAGACTTACTGCATGACGAAGGTGCCTTTGCTTTCAACCGATGTAGACTGTGCTTATGTAGGGTTAGTTTGCTGGAGAGTCTGACAGTTCCTAACCTCGGAACGGCGGTTCTCTCCAGTTATTCCAACTTGAGCCATCCATAAAACTGTCCAACATGCTGTGACCCTGTCTGCTGAAAATATCGTTAAACCCAACAAAACAAACAATTACCACTCCTCCATGTCAATTTGGTGCTCATTATGCCGTGGGCTGACCGGGGGTCACATTTTTCAATATTCATATTGTTTATTGATTTTTACTCTGTAAACAATTGCTTGATTGCTTGATTTATTTTGCAGCATAAAAATATACAAGATAACAATAAAACAGGTTATAGTTGTACGCGCTGCAAGGAAATGGCATAGCCTGAGAGGCTGTCTTCCTGCCATTCCCTTTTGACGAAAAGTATATTCTTGACAGCAAGTTTTGTGTTGATGGCTCATTAGGTTTAGTGATGGAACCTCTTCTTGGAAAGATACTATGGGGTATAGTAAACAGTTTGTGAGAGAAACGCTACCAATGTACGTGTGGGCATATCAACCCCTCTAACATAGAATACAAAAAGCGCCGATGAGCCGTCGGTCCGCGAACCGTTGGATATGACCAACCCCCACGACCGAAAACCCATCGCCAGTTCCTGTGGCGTATATTCGCCAGTTATTAGAAACTTGTCGGGTGGAGAATTCACCACTGATACCTCTGTAGCGTCCTCTCTCACCACTCTACAAGGATGTAGACAAGGGATACGACTTTTTCGTTTACTACGATAATTAATACAATAAGTAATACACTAAGCAACAATTCGGTAAGGGCTATACGGTAAGGGCTATAGTTTCTATCATTGGCACATTAGGTTTAGTGATAGAACCTCTTTTGGAATAATATTATGGTGGATAGTAAACGGTTTGTGAGAGAAACGCTACCAATGTACGATAGGGCAAATCAACCCCCCGAACATTGATTACAAATGGCGTCGATGGGCCGCCAGACCGTGAATCGTTGGATAAGACCAACCCCCACGGGACGTAAAAAAAAACAACAATTAAAAATAGGGCAGGCGTGTTGGCATCCAGTTAGTGCAATTTCTACCGTAAATATTTCAGTAATGGCTGTTATCACCTAAAGTTCCGCGTATAAAATCATATACTACGGTGAGTGTCCTTGTATAGTCTGTCAACATTGTTTTTCAGGGCGAACACACTCAACTCTGATTCCTGCTTTTTCAAAATGACATTATCTGTGGCTAAAGCTACCTTGTTTCAGAAGAGTTAATTTTTAAGGTAGACGAATTAGTACCTTTAACCTGCGGCCTTCTGGCTGCAGATCAAATATATTAATTGGTCAAGGCTGTATTACAAATCAACAGCTTTCTCGCGCAGTAAAGAAAAATCAAATATCGGTTCCTTGGTTTTCTTCCAACAAAAAACAAAAAATAGATCGGCATTGCCAGTAATAAATTAATACCGTATTTTTTACCGTAATATTTTATGGCAGAAGTATAGCCAATTTTTACACTATACGCTCACCTTCAGAACAGGTGGGTACATGATGACTGTAACACAAGAATAATCTAAAGTTGTATTGCCCACTTTTGAGGACTGTCCATCTAAACGTTGGTTACCGGATCCCGTTAAACTAGTACAAATAACCTGTTTACAGGAATAATCAAGCTCTACTACACATCCTGAGGTAGAAGAGCCTGATTATTTTACCATCTACACATCGCTTTAACCCTTTACCTACCGTGAACAGCAGACGACACTTGCAAAAACAATCTTGAAAAACTATTTTTTTCATTTTTTGTCTCAAAAACATAGGTAATGACCCCTCATTGGAACGAGCTCGACGAGCTCGTTCCAACGAGGGATCATAACCTATGTTTTTGAGACAAAAAATGAAAAAATAATGAAAATTAATTAATGGATAAAGGGTTAAAGGTTTTCCAGTTAAGGAAAAGTATCTATTAAGATAGAGGATGAGTTCCATTTCCTGTTTGAGTGCTCTCTCTACTCTGGCGACAGAGAATCGCTCCTGCAGGAAATTAACCCCATTCTCATTGGCTTCGATGTCATGAATCACAAAGATCTATCAACGGCGTTAATCTCATCTTTTGATTATAGCATAACTCTTAAAGTCGTGCGGTATGGCCATAAATTGTTCAATAAACGCGAGAAAGTGCGAACATTTTTTTAAAAAGACTCAAGATGTTGTTAGTACCAGGTACATATATTTCCATTTTAAACGATTTATTATATGATTTTATGTTGCGTGTTTGTGTTTATTGATGTGCATAGCATCACATCGTCAGTTGTCATATACCCTTGTACGGGAATGAAAGACAATAAAGCAGTATTATTATTTATTAATGGCAGTTTAAAATCCATGAAACACCGCCGGTAAAATGTTTGCATTGAAATCAGATATTACAGCCGTACCTGTCACGCTATTGCCACGCGTGTTGTTTAGCGTTTACAAACAAAGGGAGTCGTGCGACCATACAGTTCTATTTTGATGCAGCAAGCAAATAACACTATGTTTTGAACTGCTTATATACTTCACACACCAATGCACGGTGGGATATTTTGTGACAAAACGGCATATCATTTTCCTATTATATTTTATGCCTTACTAATCCGGTATCCAATCACCTTTTTATTGGCGCTAGAAAGACCTCCGCAGAGTGTATTCAGTAACTCTATGGACTGAACAGATCTGGATAGGATAAAAGTATTTAAGATCACCGTATGGTACACACATGAAGACATCATTACCGACTTATTCAAACCCTCTAGCTAAGGTGCTGTCCAAACCGGCCAGCGTTATTCCGAAAAATCGCCATTTAAATTCTATTATTCTTTTTCTTAAATATCATAGCTTATGACCCTCACTGAAAAGAGCACTCTGAGATATTTTGAATGAGGGGTCATAAGCTGAATGTTTGAGACAAAAGGTGAAACTTATTAGTTTTTTGAAGAATTTGTTTGTGCAGGTATCGTCTGCTATTCGTGCTGGGTAAAGGGGTAAATGCTATTAGCAACTCGAGCTCAATACGTAAATGTGTTGGGGGAATTAATTAATTGTCTAGACAGAATACCTCAGCTATTGCTTCAATATGTTAACTCACCGAGTCTACAAATTTAACATAGTTCCGTCAACATATAATTCCATCATCTCTCGAAGCTACTATTGTGTGGATATCAGAGAAGAATGAGGTATGTTATACCAGGGGATATACATCAAAGCTAATAGGCAGCGATAATACGTTATGAATACTCTGTTAATGTAGTTATAGGTTTTGGGTCCAAATACTCAATTCCCATTGGTCACCATATGAAAACGTCATGACCAAATGTAATTCATTTTCCAATGAATACATTTGGTCGAACTTTGACCCGCATTTACGGTGGAGCGCAGTTGACAGAATGTAATTCGCGCGGTGTTTGGGCGGGTTTTTAACTTTTAGCACCTCTCGCATTGATCAACTCCGCTGCTGTTTCTTTGGTGACTCAGAGTTGTGCGCTTTGTCTTTTGTGTGCAGGTGGTTTTTCGCCTCGTTCGTTCGTACATGTTTTATTTCGTATTTCTGCTTTGTTGTTTGGTAAAAAGTAGTTTAAATAGTTACGGAATGTAATTATAAGAATTGAATGCAATTTTTATAATCTTTATTGGAGTATGAACGTGTGGGAATGGGTACAAATTGTATGAATCCCTTCGGGATTCATACACAATTTGTACCCATTCCCACGCGTTCATACTCCAGTAAAGATTATAAAAATTGCATTCAATTCTTAAAAGAATACTCTGTTGTTGGCGAATGTGTGCCGCGTTGTCTCTTATAACGCCGAGAAATTCAAAGAAAACGAATTTTGAAATTAAATAAATAAATAAATAAATAAATAAATAAAGAAATAAAGAAATAAAGAAATAATGAATGAAAATAAATGAACTAATTAATGATTAAAAGAAAATCAATTTTCAATTGAAATAAATAATAAATGAATACATGAAGGAAATAGATAATAATTAAATGAATTAATCAATTGACTATTAATTAATTATTTAATTAACCAATTAATTAATTATTAGCTAATTGTTAATTAAGTAATAAATAGTATTTTTATTTATAGTTGAAAGATTACATCATGATTACATAATCTTGACGAAACTTCCAATCAAATAAATATTGTAGTTGCCTAAAGCCATTGCAAAATAAAGCAATATTCTGACAGTCAAAGAACAGAAATTTAGGATTACTGTAAGTGACTTCATGTTTTCATTCGAAGTTTTCTGTCCTGTTACCTCAACGCCCAAATTTGAGAAAGTAGTTGTAATTGAACGGAGAAGGTGTGTGTGACATAAAATCGTATCAGGTGACTCTTTTTACCACTGTTTTCATTGTTAACGTTCAGTTCCATTGAAATGGAGGAAGCAGCAGGCAACTGAACAGTAGTAAAATTTATTTAATTTTTTTTCGAAATTTGTAGATAGTTGTGTGTGTATTCAATCGTTTTGCAATCTCGTTTTCAAGTATATTTCATTCCAAAAATAGTATGCCATTGAGACAAGTAGCCTTATATAAGGAGGCGGGGATGTTAACTTATGCAAGCACGGGAAATAAGGCTAAAAGTGGTGTTTTGTTTCTCAGGCAATCCCCTCATTGAATTTGAACACCATCTTTGGACATTTTATTGCCTTTCAGTGTCTTCCAATATTGGTACAAACCCAGGGAGACCAGAAACGTTTTACATTTTTTGATTGATGCATATTTATTTAGTTGCGTCTCCAATATATTTGCCTTGCTACAATTTATGGGAGAGTGTCTCGATAAATTGTAACGAGGCAAATCACCAGAGATTAAATACTTTTACTTCAAAGATAATATGAAACGAATCGAAAGGATGTGAAGCCTTTGAATTGCAGTACCTACAGTTTGTTTTTAGAGGAATGTTTTATTTATCAAATTCAAAATAAATGTATTTTCATAAATATGCATTTTCTATATTTCTGTGTGCAAAAAGACAGACGAAATCCTCTCCATGTTTGCTCACTTTTTGCAAAAGAAAAATAAAAATTAAAAATAAAACCCTCCCTCCCTCAATGATTTGAACAAAAATGCCTGAGAATCAATTAATCTATTTTGTGTGGCCTAAGACTGAATTTATTCAACAAAAAACATGCTGAAGGCTTATGCCCTAGCAGGTGTTTCTAGCCTAGTGTCGTCTATCTGTTCAAGCAGATGATGCCTGACTTGATACAACTGCTTCGACTTTACGACCCTACCCACAATTATTGAGACATTGACGGCGAATGAAAAACCCGAAACGCTGTTTATCTCAAGACTTTGCCTCTACTGCATCGGGTTACATAACAACCGTTATTACGTTATCACAATTCTACATTAAACGAGTGCAGACGTTGAAACGACGTATCAGGTGCTTGATGAAAATGTAATTGAAACCCTGGGATACTCGAGCAGATTTCATGTCAACGGCTTTAAGCGCATGTCCCAAATTTTGGAATCTCGTGACCTGGCCCTTCGATCCTTGACCCACAAAAAAATAGGTGTTCAGATCGCAGCATGCATCATTCTTTTTTGATGATGGACAATGTGGCCGGTGCACTGATATCTATTCAACTGAATTGCGGGATCGGCAGCGATAAACGTTGCAACTCAACCTGCGCCCTCTTAGGATGGCGTCATGTCAATCAATTCCGGTAACTCCTCCCAATCGAGGACAGTTGACGACCTTAAAGCTGTTACGCTTCCAGTTCATCAAACGCCACTGTGTTTACTCAGTACGAAAATTAGTTACATGATATGAATATTCCAATTTTAGCTCTTGTTTATTTTTGTCAGTGTGCACATCATCAATATATTCATTTTCAACAGACGTCAAGGTGTGTTCATTAAAAAGCGATCTGTGATAACGAAGCGTCAGGAAAGTGAAAACCTTCTTGAATGTTTGTTGTTGAGCAATGCGCGTATTTATGGAAACACCCCACCCCCTGAAAAGAGATCAATGGGCTGTACCAAGCCAGAAAATAAGCAGACTGTCATCTGCAAAATGAGGTCCCCAGAGGGTGAATGTAGTGATGCTACCCTGCGCAGCAGGGTAGAATCACTAAATTTACCCTCCGTGAACCTCAATCTGAATCAGTGTCTCAAAACTAAACAGTAAGAGGTACCCAGGGGATAAATTGGCCCACTGTATGGGAAAGGAAGATGAACCAAGTAACCATGAGAACTTCATCTAAAAAGCTAGATTCCATCCATCGTTTTTGACGGTGTGCAATGGTCTCGCGGTTTAGGCGTTGGACTCCTGATTTCCAGGCGGTGTTGCCGAGGGTTCGAATCCAGGCGGGGGATCAGAAACCAACATTCAAAATTCCTCTAAAACATGATTGTGTCATTTGAAAAACACACACACATACATATATACAAACGTCAGTGACAGCTTAAGACACGTTGCGACTAACGTCTTAATTCGGTACAGATATTATAATTTTGGAGCGTAAAACTGGGCTCGAAATTCAGAAATATATGATCGATAGTCTATCACGTCGTAGATATACTACTGTATCAAAAACGTAACGCACGCAGCTGAGAACTAAAAGGATGTGAGAGTGCAGAGGTAATCAGGGGATATTAGATTTTTGTCTCTGAAATGTTGAAATTTTATTTTCTATTCTATAAAGTTACAGGGAAATGGTCTACATGTAGAGGAGTCCATTCGAAAGTTCCTCCCCACACCTACCTATTTAAGTCGTCCCTCCCGATACGGCCATATGGAGTCGGGATGGGAAAGTTCAATCATATAACTGCTTGACCACGAAGACGCTCGGGATAGGCCTGCGCGGTACATCGATAAACCGATATATACTGGTATTCAAACCAATATCGATTGCATACCGGTGTAATTACAAAAATATCGGTTTATTGTCATTATTTATTTACCCACAATTTAATGCTCAAGATGTCTTGAGTTTTTTAACTGTGACTCCGAATGAATAATATTATGGCTTTACCCAACGAATCGGCCGCATGTGCCCACGTAATATACAAATTCAGCAGTTGAAAAAATAATTTTCAAAAATTTCAACAAAACTATATCATGTGACCCCTCACTGGAACGAGCTCAACGAGCTCGTTCCAATGAGGGGTCACATGGTATTGCTTTGTTGAATTTTTTGGAAACATTTGATAAACTAATATTTAAAATAATAAATTTTGATATCGTCTGAGTTGGGTAAAGGTTTTTCGAACTGCATCATCAAGGCATGCTGATTCGTTCCGACGTTGATGTCTCAAGTCTCGATTGTGGTACTTATGTTCAGATATCTGAACAGTTTTCGATATACCGGTATACAGCAGTAATTTTTTGAATACCGATACCGGTATTCCTTTTTGAATATCGTGCAGCCCTAGCTCGGGGTCGTAGCTTGAAGAGATTATGATTTTTCAAGAACAAAGGTCTTTGTTTGGTTTTGCGTCTTATCCAATTTTTGTTTCCTGTAAGCCATTAGTATTCCTATTTGGTTACACTCTGTTCGATCGATACTTCACTCGGACACTTATCGTGGTTTTGAAATGGATATGAATGAAATGGCCTAACCTAAGACACCGTGAACTGGAGATATTACTTTATCTTCTCTGCACTGCGGAGAACTGTCCGCGAAATGGACAAATTGAATGGAAATGGACTCGAGAGACATCCACTGCACGGAATATGACTGGCGTGTTTATTATGAAAAATGATAGCGCCAAGTCAGAAGATAAGTGCTCTAAACATCTCGTAAAGTAATGAGCGATCACATTAGTCTTACGAATGCGTGTATCCTCTGTTGTTAATTCACGTGGAGGTACATAAAAAAGGATAAATTTCATTTCCTCTATATTAGTTGTTTCCCCATTGAACACGACAGTGTTCTTTATTTCTTATTTACCCTACAGGTACCCGGCACAAGCTGAGAAATCGAAAGAAAAATTATATCTAATAGCAATTTTTAACCTATGCTTACGTGCACCATAATGGAATATAAATATTTACAAGGCACACAACTCGCTTTTCGAAAACGATAGTACTCATCTTCATTACACCCCCTTAAATTTGCTACATACAACATATCCAGCAGTACCCGTTGTCAGTGGAAAGGGGGGGGGGGGGGTGTAAGCTTTACAATGGTGTATTACACGACCGTTGGGTGCTCTTGAGTTTTGCACAATAACTGGAAGAAGTCGCAGAAATGGCCGAAGAACATTTAGTCGGACAAGATGATGTTCAGTGAAAAGTGAGTTACGAGCGCCAATTCACTGATTTATTATAAAAACTCGAGGCTCCATTGTCTATTCAAGAAGGGGGGGGGGGGGGGGCAGATTCAAATATTAACCGTATACCTTTATCAATGTTTATTCTTGACTCGACATTTTTTTCATTTCTGGTGATCACATTTTGCGTTTATACGTTTTTAATCTTTCACTTGAAAACTCTTCCAGCTTACGACTTCCATCGAAACGACAATTTCGTACATAAACATTCCCATTCTCCCATTGGCTGCTATTCCTGCCAGGGAAATCATGCATGAGAAGAAGCAAATAGGAGAGGGGGGATGTTTTTTGTGGAAAATTGCCGTTTCGATAGATGCCGTTAGCTGGAAGAGTTTTCAGAATTAGGTAAAAAACCTCTTATATTTAGACAGTACAATATCGTATTAAAATATACTGGAAATAATATATGTTGCCAGATGATTGTTGTCGTTGCATTTTGAGTCTTTGCAATTACCATCACACCAATTGTTTTTAAATTGTTAAATAAAAATTCACAGTATCCAATTATATTGTTCGCTCCTCATATTTTGTGTACCAGCCAAACCATCAATGCATGCCTTTGTCGAATGCATTCCAGGATGATAGGGTTGGAATATTTCTCAGTCAGTTTATAGTTAAAAAAAAAACTCAAGACTTCTTGGAAATTTAGGGGTAAATAAATAAAATACATGTAATAATCTTGCCGCACCTTCTTCTTTATTAATTAACCTTCTGCACACTGCTGTCATAATATCAAAATTTAAAGCTGCAATTTTTTTCCCATAATGCAACCAGAAATCTAACCAATTCAATCTTGTTTGATAGAGCTCCTTGCGCTCTATCAAGCAACACTGATTTGGTTAAGTTTCTAGTTGTGTTTTGGGGGAAAATGGTATTTGAAATTTCAGAATTTTGACATCATTGTGGAGAGAGTTAACAGGAACCCGTACCGGTACTGTCAATTGGTTATGCTGGTTTCCAGCAGCCCGAATCGTGTTCTCCAGACCTCCATTTGTATGACCGACTGTGTGTGTGACACAAGACCAAATATCATATCTAATCTTTTAAGAAAGTGCCTAATTATCAACACACTCTAAAATCAGTTGGGTTGAAAATCAATCCAAATCAACTGGGTTGAGAGAATATGAACCCAACTGGGTTCATATTCACTCAACCCAGTTGATTTGAGTTGATTTTTAACCCAATTGATTTTAGTGTTCAAGAAAAAAATATATCCTAAGACTCCAATGCCGACGAAAATGTCCCTTCTGGAAAAAGTATTGGGTTGGTTGGGGGGGGGGGGGGGGTCCACACCCCTACCCACCCATTTACCAACGCCTATGGTTACAATTCGAAACCTGAGCATTTAACAAAACTCACACTCGGGGTGAATGCCACCAGATGACCGTGGCTACGTATCGCTGGGGTGAAATATCCATATAGGTTATTTTATGTATCATTATAAAATATCTCATTTAGTGAGTGATGCACTGATATCACTGAAATCATACACCCTATTTCTACTCCCCTCTTGACGTTATCACCTTTCACCACAGAAAATTCAGGTCTGTCAGAAAAGGTCGGGTTGGGATGACGCCTCATGTTGCTTTGTCATGCTAAATTATAGCACTAGTCTTAATTTATTGCATTATCTTGATATTTTCTGACGAGCTTGGCGTTCGAATTAAGCTTTTATTGCGGGAACGGACATTTCACGACAAACGATTCCAAAATTTAGTCCCGATACCCAGGAAATCCTTAAACCATAACCAGGAATCAAAGATCGATTATTAGTTTGAGATTACTGCGAATATTAACTTCTCCTCCGGAGACCAAATTCGTTGTTGGAGCTTTGGTTTAATCTCGCGAACGGGGATGACCCGTTTCTGAAAGTCAGTCCTGATACCAGGGACTGCCATCCCTTTCCAAATTTGAAGAAACACCTAAGTGGTCAAAGTGACTACCATCTCTTTCCAAATTTGAAGAAACACTTGCGTGGTCAAAGTGACTACCATCTCTTTCCAAATTTGAAGAAACACTTACGTGGTCAAAGATTTCAAGATGATAAGTAACTAACTGCTGCTGTGGAGGCTTGGCTACAGGACCAAGATAAGGACTTCTACAGACGCGGCATCAACGACTGGCAGACACGGTGGAACAAGTTTATTGAATAACAAGGGGAGTATGTTGACAAATAAATATGTTCTGTACCGATATTCCAGCTTTATTTATGTTAGGCTCAAAACTTTTTGACATCCCCTCGTACACCACTTTAGTAGACAATTTTGGATGGAGTACATTTAATTTCCAGCCACACCTCTTTTTGACATACATTTTTCAAACGTTTTCTAGGTTAACACTTTAACAAACATATTGGAAATATCCAGCCAGCTGTCTTTATAAAATCTGCTATTCAAATTCCAAGGATGGGTCACAAGCTATGGTTTGGGGGCAAAAGATGAACATGTTCAGTTATTCAAGAGAAAAACATTGCAAGTGTCGGCTTTCGGGAATAACTAACACAGGCTAGATTGAGATCGCAAAGCAAATCACGAGATGACATTCAACCACGGCCAGCGTCGCTTTGGCGGCAACGTCTGATTTGAATTGTGATTATATTCAAAACAATTCGAAAGGCTGAGGTTGACAATAAAAGGTAAAGACAAAAAAGTAAAATTGGCATCGCTCGCCTCAGATGTCTTGAAATAAAAACGGTTCATTCCCACTAGACCAATTCCCTTTAGACCAATTCCCACGAGGCCAATTCCCAAAAGACCAATTCCCTTAGACCAACTGATGTCTTCTACTTTTAAAATAATTCTATATCAATAATTTGATATATTTATAAATATTTATAAATGTATTTAATGTTATTGATATTCAAACCTGAAAATAAGCAGTCTGTCATTTGCAGAATGAGATCCCTAGAGGGTGAATTTGCTGATGCTATCCCATACAGTTGGCCAGTTTATCCTCTGGGTACCTCTTTCTGTTTATGTTTGAGACCTTGATGCCATGCAGGTTTGAGGTTCACAGAGGGTGAATTTGGTGATGCTACCCTGCTGTGCAGGGTAGCATCACCAAATTCACCCTCTGGTGACCTCATTTTTGTAAAATGTTTTATGTACTCAGCTGTGCTGAAATGTTATAAACCTATATTTTTTGTATGTTATGCATATAAATATTTTTTTTTTTATCAAATAAAGTGCTTATCAGAAAATAAATGTTTTCTTAATTACCCTTAATCAACCCTTAATCAATAACAGTATGTAGTTGGTCTAAGGGGAATTGGTCTTTTGGGAATTGGCCTAAAGGGAATTGGTCTAAAGGGAACTGGTCTAGTGGGAAGACACCATAAAAACATAGAGGTGCACAGTGGAAAATAACCAGACGTGTGCCTGAAATTTTCTAACCAAATCCTTTATAAATATTGAGCTACGGGCGTTACAAATCTAGCATTTTTAGTGACAATTGTCAAAAATTTGAAGGGATGTAAAAACGTCAAAAGTTGCTTTAAATTAAAAAACAAATACAAGAGTCTTTTAATTGTTTGGGATCTACAAAATACTAAAAATTCATAAAAATCGGCCGGCATTTATTTATTCACTTTTTTGACGTTGACTTGCATAACGTCGGCCAAAAATTATGCCATAATTGTTGATAATTTCTCAGGTCGCTATCATGTTTTTAGATATGCTTTCTGTTGGAGAACATATTTCCAAAATCGCAATAAGAGGTGGGGAGGTGGGGCTTGATACTCGAGTTGATATTAAAAGCTGAAAAAAGGTAAATTGGAAGTAGTTTTGGATAAAGGTCGATGATCAAAAATTTAATTCCAGAATGTTTAATGCCAAAAAGTCGTTAACAATTGTTCAAAATTTGGTATGTGCTGTTTTTGTATTGTTGTCGTAATAAGGTAAAGAGGAAAAAGCTGACGGTCGTTACATGTCATTTCAGCTTCGTTTATGACATTTTTTGTTACAGCCGGTAAATCTTGATCGACGAATCCTGCCGAGAGGACGAGTCCAGTTGGTGCAAGTACTATATAACTTTTACAATTGCATTTTCCAGAATTGTTGTATTTTCTCTGACCGAAATAACTAACTGAAATGGATGATTAGCGTTTCAAAAGACGTGGTTATTACCGGTAGGTGAATTGCCGCATCTTTTGAAACGATAATTATTCATTTCAGTTATCCATATCCACATGTAGAAAATACCATTATGGAAAATACAATTGCAAAAGTTGTATAGTATTGGCCCCAGATCAGCCAGATTAAATAAAACGCCGTTGGTGTCAAGTTCGATCGGGTTGATTTGGACTCGTCAACAAGACAGAATTTGCTAGCCTAAATTAACTAACTGTTGTAATTGCCAAGGTGATAGCTAAAAATTGCGATTTTCTTGCTTATAAGTGTAAATATTTTCGATAATATTTCTCTCTGGGTTAAATGTAAAGCGTAAAGATAGGTATATGACGGACCCCGAAGACCGATTCGTCATTTAAACAGACCAGAACTAATTCAAGTGCTGCTAAATTGAGTGTGACATTTAATGTCCACTATGGCGCATTTGTTGAAAGCCACATAGGCTATCTGATAACTGATCAAAGGAGTATTTTCTTGTAGTCATTATCTGGGTAATTATGGCCAGTTAATATGTAATTGTTGGAAAACAGCGCATCATACATGTTCTGGACACACACCCATATTACGCATCTATCCAGTCACCGAATGTCACGGAGATACCAAAATTCGAGTCTTTCAAGGAACTTTAAAGCGCGTATTAAATTAAGATAGATCCAAGCGGCCGAGTTCAAGAGAAGCTATTAAACCGAGAATAAATGTTCTGGCTATGGAAATAAAAATCGGGGGATTTCTCGAAAAAGTCATTCCAGGCAATTCCAGTCTGAAGGTGTGTAAGGCTGTGAGTCGTTGAGAGTAAGATGGGGATGCAAGAGTCTTTGGAGTTCCACAAGCGTTGATGGTGCATGGGGAAGCCGGCGTAGCTGACGTTTCATTTCGTCCCATACGTGCTCAATTGGTGAGATGTCGGGCGAATTTGCGGGCCAGGGAAGAACATCCACTTGTTGTTGCTGCAGATACTGTTGAACAACACGAGCTGCGTGGGGTCGGGCGTTGTCCTGCTGTAGAATGACGCCGGGGCCGTGACGTTGCAGAAATGGGACAACAACAGGTGTAAGCTCTTCATCACGATATCTGGCTGCATTGAGATTGCCATCAATAATGACCAGCTCAGTTCTGTTACGGGCAGTGATGCCACCCCACACCATGAGAGACCCTCCCCCATAACGGTTTCGCTCCACGACACATGGATCTGCGTAGCGTTCGTTTCGACGTCTGTACACTCTCTGGCGGCCATCTGATGATGAAAGATGGAAACGACATTCATCTGTGAATAAAACACGTCGCCACCAGTGTAAGGGATGCCTGAGATGTTGTCTACACCACTGCAGTCGAGCACGACGATGACGTAACGTCAACATCGGACGAATTGCAGGTCTTCCGAGGACGTAAGCCGTATTCTCTCAGCCGGTTGATTACTGTTTGAGGATGTATCCGTCTCAGGTTAGGGATGTTCCTGGCTGTCGTCGTTGCCGTTTGTTGCCGGTTCCGGAGATGGACGACACGGATATACCGATCGTGTGCAGGGGTGGTAACTCGGGGTCTCCCGGAGCGGGGTCGGTCTCGAACGTCATCATGTTGTGCATGTCGATGGACTAGCCTGTCTACAGTGTTACGGTGGCAGTTCAAATGCTGGGCAACCTCTCTGTGTGTTCTGCCAGCTCTAATCATACCCAGGGCAAGGAGACTTTGATTCATTGTCAATCTTGGCATGCTAATGTGGAGTCGTTTTAACAGCAGCGCAAGTTTGAATGTGAACGATAGGAAGGCCTTACTTTAGTGTTTAAATACCCAAGGATTCACACTACTGCATGAATTTTCAGACTCTCCACGTGCAAAACATGCCTTTTCACAAACGTGCAGCACGTCATTTAACGTTAATGCAATTTTTACGGGGAAAGCTGTTTTTGTGTTCAATATAACTTATTCATGAACAGGTTAACACTCTTTACACCTACGAAATTATTACTTTGGAGTTTGATCAATTTCTGCAATGCACACTTTCTTTTTTGGGCGAGTATATATGTATTTACCTTGTTGTTTTCAGTGAACCCCTGTTGATTTATGCTTTTCGAGGAAAAGTTATTAACCCCTTCAGTATAAGAACCACCCCAATAAAAGTGAAACGGACGGGTTCGTTACGGCGAGACACACGTTCACGCACGGATTCAAGAGACAGTCCTTGAGTCTCGACTGAATACGCTGCGTGAATCTATTTCCCCCATCACCGACAAAGCTCCGGTTTCCGACAGTAATATTTTGTTTACTTTACGATAGGGATCTTTAAAACCTGAAGACGACACCTGAAATGTCAACAAAAAAGAAGGCATTGATCTGTATGCTGAGTGCAGGTGTTCAGTGCGAAGTCACTGAGGTGTTTATTTCGCGTTGGTAAAAATGTTGATTAAAAAATCTACGAAAGTCAGTGACTTTGAGGCTCGTTTGATATAGTCATGATTCCTGGGGCAGACAGGAACAGAACTGTCATCGGAAAATGCACCTAGGGTGCCTTGGAGAAAAGTTTGATTTTTCGAACTGAAAGAATGCTGTTTCCTTGCATCTGTGCGATTAAAGACAGTCCACAGGGAGGACATTTCAATGGCATTTTATAGCATCTTCGTCTCACAGTCAGCAAAAATGGTTACACCATTGGGGACACTGACCAATCGGACCGACCATAGTTCGGAGCGATGACAGAATGGTCTGATTTTTCGTACTGAAAGAGTTTTGTTTTCTTGCATCTGAGCGATCAATGGCAGTCCATAAAGAGGGCATTTTCCGATGGCATTTTTGGGGTCATCTTTGTCGCTAATTTGGCAAAACTGGTTGCACAAATGGGTGGGCCCCGGGCCGCATAGGGCCAACCATGGTTCGGCCTGATGGTAGAACATTTTTAATTTTCGAACTGAAAGAACGCCGCTTTCTTGAAGCTAAACGAGCAATGACAGTCCAGATAGAGGGTATTTCTATGACATTTTTGTATCATCTTCATCGCTCATTCGGCAGAAATGGTTGCGCCGGGAGGGAGGGAGGGAGGGGGGTCGCAGCCATCTTGCCGGCGTGCCGGCTCTGCTTCGTACACACATACAAACACTGATAACGCACCTGACTGTTGAATTAATCTTGAAAATATTCTCCTTATACTGAAATTTATATTGAATTGAAGTCGCAGAAAAGACGCAGAAAAGAATCATCTCCGATTAAAACAAAACTTGTGACGACTTCAAGGCGATGGCTGTGGTCCTTTGAAATTTAACTATTCCCGTAGCGCAGTTCCGGAATGGTACGTAACAGGTAAGAGGGAAATTCAATACACATCGCCGTATCTGAGAAGAGGGGGGGGGGGGGGTGGTCATCCCGGTTAGTCAACTTCTGATATACTGGAGGTCTATGCAATTAGATCCATTTCGCATTTTGGTCATTTTCACGAAACTTCACGCCCCATCGGAGGTGGGCTGCATCAGTTTTAGGGGCAGCCTCTATAGAGGAGGGGGTCCACCAGGAAATGTCTCCTTGGACCATTCGGCCGGTCAGCCTCTGCACAATACTGATTTGGTCGAAAGTCGAAACATTCGTTTTCTATCTATTCAGAATTGATGGGCAAACTACTACAGTACTGATGGGATATTCGTGGTAGCCATGTAATAAAGAGAAATACCACCCACAATGGACTGACTTACAGAACCAGGAGAAACAAGTGTTCATGCATGGTGCACATTCTAAAAGTAACTACACTCTAAAATTAGTTGGGTTATAACTGAACACAAATCAACTGGGATAAGTGAATATGAACCCAATCGGGTTCAAATTCACTCAACGCAGTTGATTTGGGTTGACGTTTACCCCAACTGATTTTCGAGTGTATTTTCATCAAAGCATACGTTATCATCCCTCCCAGGGAGACGCTCAGTAAGTTCATTCCATAAAAGTAGAGAAGTCACAGGCTATGTTTGTAAAACCAAATCAAGAAAAATTGTATTTTGCAGCTTTCCTTTTGGTTGTTGGACTCATTAAATGGTTGACAATTCCGCGACATTAGTATCTTATATGGCAGTGCGATGACACCAAACTCCTTTGTCATTTAACCAGTTCAAGGTGACTGAAGATGCGACCTCAGATCGATTAAATATTGATTTTACTATATTTTTAGGGTAGTAAGGTTACCGTAATTAAGCGTTCAGAATTCACCAGAGGAAATTGCTCGTGATGAAGAAATTATAGATGGTAATATGAGGCTGATACAAAACAATCGTTATTGGTCGTAGCACTGTGTTTATGGATATTTCTTACCTGGTGTGAAGCACGTTTCATTTCTTCGGAAAATTATGCGTGCACTAACTTTGCCTACTCGATGGTACTACTATCGATGATAAGCTTGAACCATTTGACCGCTGATGGTATTTTCGATGTCAATAATATCAATTTGAAGAGTCCGGTTCCATTAAATTATGGTAGAACAATTAAAATGTTCAGGGATGCTCAGTCGTTGATAATATTGATTGGTCTGTATATGATTGGTCTATACAACTGGATTGTGGAATGTCAGCGAAAATTGTCGCAAATGAATCTGCCCCCACACTCCAAAGTTGGCTTCAAGTCAATCAGCGCGGTAACTCCTCCCATCCATGACGTTTGATGAGGTAAAGCTGTTACGCTGTGACTGTAGTCACAGCGTAACAAATTTCACACCATCAAACAGCTTTCGATACCCTAGCACGAAAACTAGTAGCGCGGTATCGACTTTCCATTCTCGTCAGAGGAAGTCTTCTCTGGAAACCCTATTTTACAGCAAGAGAATTCTAATATTCATGTACAACAATTTCTTTCCACCTGGATGCGCGTGCGCGAAAAACTAAGTTAGTTTCTGTTTCCAATTTACTATAGCTGTCAATGGGAGAAAGACGTAGAACTTCATCGTCTCCATCCAATGCTAACACTGCTTGTGCGAGGTTTAGTACGTTGGAGAGTCTGACAGTTGGTCGCCGTCGCTTGGTGGTTCTCTCCGAGTACTCCGGCTTCCTCCACCCGTAAAACTGCCCGATACGAGGTGACTCTGACTGTCTAAAGTGTCGTTAAACACCGATACACAAATAAATAAATAAATCTCACCTGCCACCATCTTGAAAGGGTGGGGAGGGGTGTAATTGTGGCTATAAATAAACAATGTTTAACAACAAAACTTTCCATGGAAGTTTACAAGTTTTTGGCGCCTCGCAATCCCCAGTCGTATGTGGAGAATATACTTTGATGCACCGGAAAATGAATTTGCTGATGATGTGCACATTTTTCGCGGCAATACAACTCACATGTAGCTTTGTTATTCTTGACACAAAACAAGTGTCGAGTTTAGAAAGTTACTACAGTGTTACTAGTTTTCGTTTCGTGCTGAGCTCTTGTTTGATGTTTGATGATGTGAAAGCTGTTACGCTATGCCAACATTCACAGAATAACACCTTTCACGTCATCAAACATCAATGATGGAAGAGTAAATGTAAATGAGGCCTCATTGAGGGATTTTTTCATGGCCCTCATGGCCTCAATTCTTTTGGGGGCATGAGGGATAGTAAATTAGGCCTCATTTCTCATGGCCCTCATGGCCTCATACGACAAAAAAGGGATTCCATAACCAGAGAAGTTTCACAAAAAGGGATCCCATGGGACGTGGCCATTGGATATAGAGGTGATGAGAATTGGATAGGACTCCGTTGTAATAAGGGGAGATAACTCTGCATAGAGATTACGGGGATGAAGCAATCTGTTTGGTTAGTTAGCGCCAGTAAAGTGAACTGATTGGGTGATCTAGATAAATTAAACAACAAGAGTACTCGGAATAGGGTAGGAACTCCGGGTATTGCGTACCACCTTACCAGTAACAGGATGATACAAAGCATTTGGTAAGTTAATACTGAGATGGAACCTACAGGGGAATACCAACCATACTCTGCTGCCGTTCTGTATTACCAGGCATTAACCCCACCCAAAATACCGCTTGATAATATGAAGCACCTGGTGGATCAGTAGTACCAAGGGCCAACAGGAGACAGACAGGGGTATGTACAGTCTATGCTATGCTACCGTTCTAAACTACCAAGCATTACCCCCACCCCCACAATATCACTAGACCTACCATAACGTACTACATATACCAGTCATATAATAAAACAAAGCAATCGGTTAGTTAATAGTACCAAACACTAACAGGGGGCCTATAGGGGTATATACTGCCCATACTATACTACCGTTCTAAACTACTAGGCATTACCCCTATCCACAATACCCCTATGCCTAGCATTGCATACTATCTATACCAGTCACAGGATAACACGAAGCATTAGGTGGATTAATAGTACTAAGGGCTAACATGGGAGGTACAAAGCTTACATCGTACACTACCACACTAGACTGCCATGCATTACACCCAACCCCCCTCCCCCACAATAACGTCTGGTCTTACATACTACCTAGACCAGTCACATAAAGCATTAGGTCGATTAGTAGTACCAATGGCTTTCGGGGGGCCCCAGAGGTATATATCGCCCATACTATACTGCCGTTCTATACTACCAGGCATTACCCCCACCCCCACTCCACAATACCACTTGACCTGCCATAACGTACTACCTATACCAGTCATAGAATAATACAAAGCAATCTGTTGGTTAATAATACCGATGACTAACATGGGACCTACAGCGGTATATACAATGCATCCTAAGCCCCACTTCTAAACAAACGATTATAATACTGAAATCGAAAGAAAAATGATATTTGATACCATTTTTGAATCTATGCTGACGTGCCCCTGTAATAGTATATAAATATTAACAAGGTAAACAACTCGCTTTTCGAAAACGATAGCACTCATCTTCGTTTTAATAAAATTAATAAATGTGGATCCGAGATTAGTAATTGATAAAGGTATACGGTTAATATTTGAATCTGCCTCCATATAGAATGGGACGTCGAATTATTTATAATATGTCGGATAATTGTCGCTCGTAAACCTCATTTCACTGTGCACTTTCTTGTCCGACTAAATGTTTTTCGGCCTTTTCTGCGACTTCTCCCAGTTATCATAAACAATCCAAGAACACCTAACGGTCATGTAATACACCACTGTAAAGCTTATTCATTCCCCTTTCCATTGATAATGGGTATCGTTGGATACGTTGTGTGAATCAAATTTGAGGGGGGGGGGGGGGCGAAGATGAGTGCTATCGTTTTCGAAAAGCGAGTTGTTTACCTTGTTAATATTTATATACCATTAATACAGGGGCACGTCAGCATAGATTCAAAAATTGTATCAAATATCATTTTTCTTTCGATTTCCCAGCTTGTGCCGAGTACCTGTGATTACGCTGAGATAAGCCGACACTGATCGGTTACTGATCGAAGAGTTCGCAGACACATCCATAGATTATGTGCCTGTAACGAACAGTTACAGCGATAGGATAGCAAAAGCGTTGTTTCTTTCGAACATACCTATTCCATGAAATCACAAAAAAATTAATGTATCACTACACCGACCATTTATGAAAAAACACACATTTCGCCTGTTAAATCTTTCACCGCTGAGTTTCAGAATTGAATCGCCCTAGAAATATAATATTCAGCAAAGTGGGCGAATCTATTTGGTATTCAAATGCCGATTCAGTAATATTGTAATCCGACAGCCCAAAGGGGCTGTCGGATTGCATTATTGCTGATCCCCTGACCGATGTCTTGTGTTGCGTCATCCTGCCATCGAATAGTACTATTTTCTTTAAGTCAAAATGTATGCACATAAAATTTAAATAAATTATCAGTCGCTTTATCGGACTATGGAATGGGCGTGCTAAGTTGTATGGAGTTTGTAGCACTTCAAATAAAAACTAACCCACACGTCACACATTCATACTCCGATACGCGACAGTAATTCATGTTGTTTCTGGAAATTTCATTCAGAGTGTTTGCTTTTAATATAATGATCCATAATGATTTACAGGCGAAGTGCCCGTCATTAAAATAAATGCAGTCACATCAGCATTTTGGTACACGACAGTTGTATTATTCTTAACATAGGCTAATACAAGAGTTCTCGAATACTGAAGAGAAAAATCAGTGTTGACAGACCACGTGAATACCAAGACACAACCCACAAGTGGCGATGCCATTTTAATTGTGCCATCGAGCACACTCGTGATTTTTAATTTGACAAATGGGCGGGACAAGGCAAATGCACTCAAACGATAGGAAAATTATTCAACGAGTTATGAAATACAAACCTCTCCCAATCATTTACTAGCAAATCGGATACCATCAAAGAAAAATAAATTATAACGAGTTTGAAAAGTTAAGCATGGTAACTGAGGTTCACAAGATTGCAATACATTCTGGAAGATTAACTCTTCAAGCGGATTAACAGTTTCTTTTGGGATATATTATAAAGTTTAATCAATTCAGACATAGAAATGTTTAATACCCAACAGAATTCTCGATGTTGATGGATGTAATTTTACATGTACTTACACGGCATGCGATAGATTCCAGTACAATTAACTCTCTCGTGAGGAGATTGATTGCAACTTTCAACACGTGAATAAAAGTTTCAAAATGGCGCGCAAAAAAGGACAAAGTGTGCCACGAGGTAGCATTATCCACTTAACTGGTAGAGTGCTGGAAGCCCGTATTTGGGCTTTATTCTGAAGTGCAGGGGCCACAACTTAATACCTTCATATTCTGAGGATATGCTTCATATTAGCTTGGAATTAAAATTATTTAGTCTGTGTGGGTTTGCCTTGTTACAATTTGTGTGAGAGTGTCAAGTGGCACTCTCCCATAAATTGCAACAAGACAAAGAGACGTGGAGAAATTTGGATGACCAAAAATAATTTAGCACTCTACCAGTTAATAAGTCTAGACCATTGCCTCATTGTTGCCAGGGTGCTCTTGCAATCTGGCAATAATGCGGTCATAATCAAGTCTAACCAATAATCAGGTTTTGTGAAGGTAATATTATTGCATTTTTAGCTGTTCTTTATGTTTTGTGAACTACTAGTTAAGGCTAGCCAAGGGTTTGCCTTTTTACTCTCACATAGAGGAAATATTCTGCCACCAAAATGACGTTATTTGGGCACACCGTATTCGTTACTCCACCACCTTCTTTATACGCCGCAGCAAGCAATCATTCATTTCTTTCATTTATTTGTATTTAAGGTCACATATTTCTGCATAATGGCTAATCATAACCACGACAGTTTTACGGGTGGAGGAAGCCGGATGACCTGGAAAGAACCACCGAGCAACGGCGATCAACTGTCAGCTCTCCAACATCCTAACTCCACACAAGCAGGGTTAGAATTGATTGAAGACAGGTGCACCATCGACGTGCAGTACGACTTAGTACACAGCGCCATCGTGCCCCCACGTGGGCAATGTGGTGAAGTGTCTTGCCAAAGGACACAACGCGGTTGCCGCAGATGGGATTCGAACCGAGAACCTCCCGGCTTGCACCCTGCACCTCTACCTACTGAGCCACCGTGCCCCCAGCAAGCAATCAAAATTGTTTGTTCGCCAGAAATCACATCATAGATTGGCGACCCTAAGAACATTCAGTATATGGAAAACATTTTACCCTGTAAAGATCGACATAAAAGAGCCACTAATTAATTAGCAGTGACAGAATGTGTTAGGTGAAACGAAGATAGGTGGGCCTGTGCAGACTCCCTTATGTCTGATGCATTGCTAAAAGGGGTTCTTAGAGCCCTTCCTAGAACCATGCCACGCGTAACAGCATACGATCGGCTTGGTGGAGGAAATGTTAGTGAAGGTCTTCTGCTCTCTGCAATAGCCAGACTTATCGTGTACTAAAATATGTAACGCCATTGCCTCTCAATGCTGTAACAAAAATGACTAAAGACACCATGACGCCGAAGGCGCTGTGCTAAGCATTGTGAATTTTAAGGATGGAATTGGCGAAGGCCAAGAGTTCCAAATTATTGACTGCGGGTTATTTTTTGTTTTTACTGAGAGATGTCTCAATGCAGACCGCCTTCATCAGATTTCTTTATTCGCAATTTACTTTCGAGATATATATCGTCTCTTGCGACTATCGGATTTACAACGCAAACTCACCGTATATAAAAAAAATTGACAATGTATCATTTTGGCCTTTTCAAATGAATGAGAACGCTCAAATAAGCCCATTGTAAATACTTAAATGTACTGGGTAGTATAGAAGAATATTACGCCTTGAAAATTATATAAATACGCAACATAAAATTAGTTGTTGCCTGTTGAGACAGATTTTACAGCAATTGCCGAGTTTTACACATTAAACATAAAGCCCCTCTGCGCCCGAAGCGCTCACCTTGAACAGAACCCGACATAAACCAAGGTCAAGAATGAATCTACATTAAGCAATACATCTCCATAGGATCCATTGTCACTCCTTGAGCCCCTCAGGAGTGACTAAAATAGTCCATGCATCATGCCTTTTCTTCAGTCAATCATAATGTAAAAAGTGGAGCTCTCCTATGGAGCCCCTTGATACAACCTATGTGGATTAATCATAGTTACACACCTCTAGAGGGTACTTGATAAAAAATTCTAATTCTTCAGCTACATGGCTCCGTATAAAATTAACTTGGAATTACGTTTCTATTTTTAGCACAAAGTGAGTCCAACTATAGCTAAGGTTATTTTTTTTCGTATAAATCAAATATCTGTTTCCCACTTATGCTGCATATCAAATTTTGTTAAAATTCGACTTATTGTTCTGAGTTGTGAACTAGAGAGGTTGTATACCAAATATGAAAGGATTGTGACTGGTGGATCTGAAGAAGATGATTAAAGATTATACCCCGGATTCCAGTAAGCTCAAATTCGGGCTCCCATAGGAAGCCTGAATATTAATCCAGGCACTCAATTTAAACAAATTTAAATCTGATTGATCCCCAACCCCACCCAGATATGTTCTATACCAAATATGAAGGATTCTGACTGGTGAATCTGAAGAAGGAGATTTTTAAAGAAATTCCCTCATATTGCACCAAATTAGAATTCGAGCTCCCACAGGGAAACTAAATATTAACCCAGGCACTCGATTTGAACAAACTTGAATCTGACCCCCTCTAAAGATGTTGTAAACCAAATATGAAAGGATTCTGACTTTTGAATCTGCAGAAGAAGATTTTTGAAGAAATTCGGTCATATTTCATTAAGTTAAAATTCGGGCTATCATGGGGAGCGCAAATATTAACCCAGAAACCCGATGTGAACAAACTTTAATCAACTGCCCCCCCCCCCCCCCCCCCCCCCCCGAGATGTTGTATACCAAATACGAAACGGTACTGACTGGTGGATCTGAGGAAGAATATTTTTAAAGAAATTTCCTCATATTGCACTAAGTTAAAATTTTGGGCTACCATAGAGAACCCAAATATGAACCCAGGGACCCGATTTGAACAAACTTGAATCGATGGAGATTTTAAGTACCAAATATGAAAACATTCTAACTAGTGGATCTGAAGAAGAAGATTTTTAAAGATCATTCCTCACATCTACGTAAGTTAAAAATTCGGGATCCTGTATGAGCCCAAATATGAACCAAGGCGCTCCATCTTAACAAACTTATATCTGACTTCCCTATGTATGTTGAATATCAAATCGTCCCCTGAGTTCCAGTGTGTCCTATGTGCCTTCTGGCACATAGAACATATTGGAACTCAGGGGACGAAATATCAAAATATTCTAATTATTGGTCCTGGGGAAAAAAACTTTTAAAATTGTTTGTAAATATGCTGACTCAGCATTTTTTCAAAGACCACCCCACCCCCCCCCCCCCCCCCCCTACAGAAAATCCTTGCATAACCGATGGCAATTTTTTTACCATTCAAGTCTACTGGTGCTAAGGATGCTTCATAACAAATAACAGTTCACTGTCCCATGTGGTTTTGGAAATATGGGCGATTGAAAATATTTATATTTTAGCGCCTGGGGTTCCCACGGGGATACGGGACCATTTTTTTGCATGAGTCATGTACTTATGACCCAATAATACCACATACAAAATTTGTTTGAAATCGAACCATTTGTCCAGAAAATAGAAATTTTGGGCGGGGCCAAAAATCTTACCTCTTCCATTACAAAGCCAAATATTGCTTCACGAATTTGATTCTACACCTCAAAAGGAAGCTCCATACCAAATATCAACTCATTGTACCCACTGGTTCGTGAGAAGATTAAAAAAAACATTGAAGCATTTTCCCCCAGCCCCTGCCTATGGGGCTGGGCATGTTGTGTTGAACAAAAACGCAATGCCTCTTCGGGACCATCACACAAACTTTCACATGAATTGGCGCAGCGTTTTTGGAGGAGAAGTCCAAAACATAATGTTGACGGGCGGACGGATGACGAACGGACACCGGACGACGGAGGGAGAGCGATTAGATAAGCTCAGCTTGACTACGTCAGGGTGAGCTAAAAAACACCAACGGTGTGAAAAACCAGCCTGTCGATTTTTAGGGGGCACCACAAGGGGCATTACTCTGATAAAACCCATAAATTGTTTTCCAAAATTATTAAAATCTTCTTCTCCAGAACCATCAGTTAGAATCTTCTTATATTTGGTATATAACATCTATAGGTGAGTCAGATTCAGGTTTGTTCAAATTGAGTCCCTGGGCTAATATTTGGCTTCCCTATGGGCGCCCAAATTTTAACTTAGTGTAATATGAGGAAATTTATTTAAAAATCTTCTCCTTCAGATCCAAAAGTCAGATTTTTTTTTATATTTGGTGTACAACATCTCTAGGAGGGTCAGATTCAAGTTTGTTCAAATCGAGTCCCTGGGTTTAATATTAACTTAGTGTAGTATGAGGAATGTTTTTTTTTAAACACTTCTTCAGATCCACCAGTCAGAATCCTTTCATATTTGGTATACAACACCTCTAGGTGGGTCAGTTTCCGGTTTGTTCAAATTGGGTCCCTGGTTAAATATTTGGGTTCCTTGACGGAACCCGAATATTATCTTAGTGCAATATGAGGACATTTTCTTTAAAATCTTCTTCTTTAGCCCCCACACCCCCCCCCCCCCCCACACCCCCAGTCAGAATGCTTTCATATTTGGTACACAACATATCTAGAAGGGTCAGTTTCAAGTTTGTTCAAATCTGGTCTCTGAGTTAATATTTGGGAACCCAAATTTTAACTTAGTGCAGTACGAGGAAATTTCTTTCAAAATCTTCTTCTCCAGATCCACCAG